>OZ021732.1:44170796-45427535 GCA_963978545.1 Linyphia triangularis | reverse complement strand
TTGTAATTTTATGAAGTTTCGTTCCGATTCACCCCGCTGTTCCTATTCACCCCATTTTACGGTACTAAAAAGCTGTTTTTGACAAGATTATGTTCCTCATAAGATTCAACGACTGAAGAAGAGTCTAATTACTCCCTTCAAGACAGTAATCAAGATTGCAGGCTTGAATAAATGTCAGAAGAGGAGCCTAGTTTCCGCATGGCAGAATACCCGATTGTTCCAGTGGTTTTTTCTCTAAATGACTTCGTTATCTTTAAGTTATATGGAAAAATGTATGAAGACTATGTGAGCAAAGTTTTACACCCACAAGGTTATTGCTATATAAGTGTGTTTTATAAAAAGCGCCCATGAACGAAGATATTTTCTGAAACAAATGAGGATGCTTTTCTCCTTTCACAAGATATTTTAAAGAATTTGCAGTCATACGCAGGGCCGCCGACAGGGGGGGGGGGGGGGCAAAACAGTGCAAATGATAGGGGCCCGCTTCGCCAAGTAGGGCCCACAATATACGACCTCTACTCGTTTTTTTTTTTTTTTTTGCTACGCCGTCCAACAGAAGCAAACCACAAGTGGAGGGAGAGACTATGGGGGACAGTTGTAATGGATGTCTGCTTTATCAGAGTGAGAGTCATCCAATTTTTACTTTTTGTTGTTCTTTTGACGCTTAGTAAATAATCTTTTTGGTTCTAGTGAATATTGATAAACCTCTAAGGGGCCCCTGACGAGCTCTGACCTCAAAGGCAAACAATATTTATTGAAAAAATTATAGTGTTATTTCGTGGACAAAGGTTTAGTATGAAGTAAGAATTAATCTAAAAAGTGGCCTTTGATGACCCATGCCTTATGGATCTTTTTGAGGGCCCCGTGCCATATAAAATACGATATTTATTCTTAAACGTGAAACTTCATTTAAGTGCATGCAAAAGTTATTAATTGTCATTTCATAGACGAGAGTTCATTATAATTTTTTAGGAATAAACAAACACGTTATAAACATCAAGTATGCCCGAGGAGACTCGGGCCCCCAAAATACAACGTAATAATAAAATGTAGTAAACAATAAATTTAGTATGTTAATACCCACCCAAACTGTGTATACGTACTAGGAATAAATAATTTTCTGTGGTGCGCTTTACAAGTACGTCGCGCAACGTTAACAAACAAGAACTATACATCAAGCATTGAACTTCGAAAGGGCCCAGTCGATTGTTGTCCCAATAGAATAAATATATTATATTTAAATTTAAACTACATAATCATCAATACGCTAATTATTTATGTGCCCGCCACATGCTCATGGACGTAGGCCCTGATCATCGCCTAGGGCCACAAGGCCCGGGCTTTGAGCCCATAATTTTAGGGGGCCCCGAAATTGGCTGTAAACCGATAACTTTTGTTTCATAAAAGTTATGTGAATATCGTTTATAATCTGTATAAAAAAAATTTACAAAAAAATCATTTTGTATTGATCTTCAACCGTATCCCAGAATGTATTTATTCAGATAAACCAAACCATAATTTAAAAGCGTAAAAAACAAGCTTTCTTGAAAGATTGAGAGAAACAAAATTGAAAGGAAGTCGTGACAAATTTATTGAGAAATCATCAATTGTGGACTCTGAAGTTGTGATTAATGCTACAGATATTGTTGTCATGGATATTACTACACATTGTGATAGTGAAATGCAATGCTATACATAACAAAGTCTCTCCTCTTTTGATTTATAAATTTGATTGTTTGAAATTTGTTTCTTAATTTGTGACCTTTTAGGAAACAATATTAACATTAATTTATCAACTCTTTATAATTAATGTTAATTCATTTGACTTTGTGTCAAGCCCATTTCCAATAAATCACGCGTTTAAATATGAGCATAAGAGGGGCCCCAAAATGTGTCCGGACCTTGGCCCCAACTTGTCATGGTCAGGCCCTGGTTGGACGCCACGGTCCCTCATGAGTACAATATTATTTATTTATTATTATTATTATTATTTGCCAAAACGTTCAGCTCAAGATTTTAAGATTCTGTCTCTATACAATTGTATTTAAAGTAAAATATTTCTTAGAATATATTAAGGGGTGATTTTTAGTTTAAAAAAAATCGCATTTTTTTTTTAATAATTCGCATTTTCCCCCTCATTCTAATTTTTTTTATTTTGCAGTCTCTATTAATTACTTTTACGAATTCCTATTAATATTAAAATATAAAAAAAATTTCTTAACTTTTCTTTTCCTTGATTTCAAGCATTTGGGAGGAAGACTATTTCAATAAAATTCAAAATGTATTCGATTTTATCAAACTTTTTTTCTTTTTTTTTTAAATATAATTTAATATAATACATTAATTAAAAAAAATATGGACATTTCAATGTATTTAAAATTTTATAAAGACTTACGACTTGTGAAAATTGTTCAACAAAATTCTGTGGTATTAAGCATACTTTTTTTTTTAACTTAGTGCCATTACTTAATTCTTATCTATTCAGAGTCGGTAAAATAAAGACTTGTTATACAATAATCATGTTTTTCACAACTGTTTTTTTAATTCGCGATTAAAACGTCCGGAATATTTAAAAATGTTTTCCAATTTTAGTTATATTATTGATTTTTCAACTAATACAAGTTCATTTGTTGCACATCAAAGTTTAAAGTAATACATTTTAAAATAACATTTTCCTAATTTTTTCTTAAGTAATTGCTTCTTTCAAAAAAGTTACATTAACCATTGTTGTAGAACATTTTAGATTTTGCTCATAATAGAAAACGCAATATATAAAGTGTAATATTGCCTTTCCAAGTTTCACAAGAGAATAGTAAGGCATTTGAGAAAAAATAGTAAACATGATCTTAAGATCGCGTGAGAGAATAGGGTTATTTGCTCTAGATGTCGCCAATACCATTTTACCTCCCAGAACGTTTGCCTCAGGGTAGACGGGAGAGAATTTACAAAGCGATGCTCGATGTTATCGATGACTCTGTTCCAAATTCTACAATAGACAGGACCCCGGGGGTGGCCATAAACTGCGTCTCCAGTTGGAATTTTAAAAGCAGGGGTTTTGCTAATGACGCTTTCCATGAAAGGCCATTCTCCAAACCATTACTTGGGGGTTTGCAGGATGGGATGGGGTGGTCCAATAGGATATATCAACAGGCGAACAGACACAGACTGACAAGTACGGGACACCCAGATAGAAGTTATATGGTTACAGTTCACAATTTTAACTATTGATGCGTTGGTACTATACTTAATACGTTTCGTGGTTCTGCGATATTTTTTTTTTCATTTAAATTAATTCCTAGTCTACTTTACGGTATTTTGGCTGTATTGGTGATAATTGTGGTAAGTGATAAAGTTCATTTTTATATATTTAAAAATAAATTTGTGGCTACCATCATTTCTGTTGAATCCCCATCGAGATTTTGACTTGACAATAAACTGGAAATGAAGCAAAATAGGTTTTATTTGTAACTAACTAAATTTTTCATAATCCAATGAAGTAAAAAAAATAGTATTTGACAAAACATTTATTATCGTACATCTATTTTTAATTGCTAACTGAACTCTGACAATGAAGTATTTTTTTATTAGATATTTGCTTAAATACCTAATTAATTAACTAAATAAAAATTATGTATTCTTTGTAAGATATATATTTTATTTTAATATTGCTTTCTGAACAAAAGTTTTAAAAACACTTTTTCGCAGCAAAGGAAAAGTGAATTATTTAATATTTAATATTTTTTTTTATATATACATTTAATATCCAAAACAAAGCCGTCAATTTTTAACAAAAGAATGACTTTCCAACGGATTTTATTCAACAACTAAATTTGAAATTTTATTTTGACAAACGTTAATATGCAAGTAGAAATATGGCATGTTTTAATTTGTCTTAAACATTTTACTTTATTGATTTTAATTAGGCTGTTAAACATTAATTCAAGTAAATTAAAATGTTTCTAAACGATTATAAGTATTTTCTTTTTTTACTTTTATGAAAATATTAAAATGTTGTTTTAACTTATCTTATTCTATCTTTTAACTTTTATTGAAACGAAAAAATTAAAGCAATACATTGGATTTCTTCAATTAGTTGTAAAGTATATTAGAAAAATTATCAAGGGGTGGTGGGGCTTGGCTCAGATGTTGACTCTCAGTGAACTTCAACAGTCATTCTAAATACACATTACATTTCCTTCTTTGGTTTTTAATTTTAAGTATTCTTATTACTAACTATAATTAGTTATCTAATGGTACTCCAATATTTACTTTTGCTATGTGATTGAAAATCAGGTTGTTTTATTTAGTTACTTGATAGTTATCAATAAATGTAAGCTTTTGATATCTTAAATTTTAATTTCCTCCTTCCCTTCTCTTCTTTTGCTGTCTTTTGTCAACTAATAGCCATTTATAAATTTTAGGATTTACTAACATATTTATTAAAAATTTTGATAGTTTAAAATTAGTTTCCATATTTATACTTGAATTTTATAAAATATAAATTACCATCTTTAAAAATAGATGACCCCTTAAAATGGAAGGCGGTAGCAGTTTGTTAAGGGGAAGGGTGAGGGGTGCCCATATTATCTTCTCTTATAGTTAAAAAGTCCCTTTGACGGCCTCTGGCAATGATCAGTTAAAACAGTTTCACTTGCGTTGCTACCCACCGCAACGTTAAATTTACTGAACCACAGTCCATAATGAATTTATGCATTCACGTCCAATTATATTTTATTTATTTTGATTAAAACAATTTCGGTACCAGGAAAGAGTTTCAACCATGATTGATTAAATGGGATTTATTTGTATTCCAAAGCGATTATAGAAGTGTGAGTGAAAACGATCTTTTTGTGTCAGTGAGAGCCCCAAAGTTTCAATAGAATGCATTTTCATCGACAATGAATCTACCTGTCAAGTTTCAGCCACATAGGATTACGGCAAGTGGGTTATTAGGCCTTTTCAGATTTGCCCGGCCAACACACACACACACACAAAATCGAAGTTAATATAAAGGATTTATAAATTATGGCAGATGAAACAAGTCAGTAGTCCAATTTTGCTTGGAATTAACGTATATATTTCAGTTCATTCTTTCTTAAATTCACGATTTTTCTCTTCCTTTTCGACGAAGTCGAGGCCATGTTTTCCTAATTTAGTACATCAAAAGCAAAGGACCTTTTTTAACACGACGCATAATCGTGAAAAGTTAACAACAAAAGATGCTGTCTAGTGTCTACCTCAGTTGGATACCGGAGAACAGCGAACGTCAACAAGAGCTCGATGCAAATGTAACTGTTACGCATTGTGGGGATCACTCCAATTGCGCATTCTTGTTGTTCCTTATTTCGATTGAGAAGATACCAGGGAGCACTGACTTTAAGTTGGTATTTGAGATTAATGTTACCAGTCTACCCCACTCATTTCTGTGTTTCTTCGCCTTTTCTTTATTTCTCAAGGTTTGAAATTAAGCAGTAAGTTTATAATGAGTTTACCCCCAAAAAAGAATGTATCACCATTTATTTAGATTATTCTTAGGTTGAATTAGTTAGAACTTTAAGATCCACAAATATCCATAAGAAGAGCCTCATGCGGCTCCGGCGTCGTGGTCTAATGGCCCTTGTTATAAACGCATCTCTATTTATAACCCCTTCCCCCTTATTTCCAAATTAATAACTGCTGTGGAAATATTACCTTTTTAGTATGGACAGCAGTATATGTAAATGGGGGAGATAAGTGAGGGGGGGGGCGAGGGGCCCGAGGTGCAGTTGCATAGGGGCCCGAAAGTCCTGTCGGCGGCCCTGGTCATACGTCACACAAACATAAAGTACAAGTAGATTAAAAAATATTATTAATTTTAAAGATTATTTGGATGAGTTATAGGAGAAGAGTTGATAGGTTTTCAAACATATGATTTGTTTTGACAATAATTGACAAACACAAATTTTATCCGTCATATTAAATGATTTTTTTTTTATAATTTGGTGTTTCTATTTACCACAATGCGTTATTATTTGTTTTTTGTCACCCTGTAAACATTTAAATAAGATCAGACATAAATGTAACTAGTGTTTCGATTCACCCCTTTCTGAGGGGTGAATCGGAACACCATGAAAAAATTCAATATAAATTAAAGTAATAGTTTTTTCAAAATTTTTTGGGTTGATCCTCAAAGAAGGTAAGACCCAAGTTTCAATGTCAAAAATATGCTCCTTGACGATCTTATTACAACCGATTTTTACTTTGAAAGTTGAAAAGTGTTCCGATTCACCCCATTTTACGGTACTGAGCATTTTTACATTTAGTGTATTTTGTCATTATTCACAATTGGGTATTTTACTAGTCCGAGAGACCACTATAGTAGGTATTGCAGGCTCTTTCAAATTTTCTAAAAGCTATTATTTCAATAATTTTATTATCAATTGAACAATTTGATAACCTTTTCTGATGAGAAACGATTACTTAATCAAAAACGTTAAAATTCAAACTATACAATTATCGCAACTCGTCTTTGCTAGGAATAGAACTAACCTATTAAGTTCTAACAATAAATCAATTCCAAGCAAGAATTATTTACTTCAAATTCCCTACTCGAGACTGAAAAAGGGCTCTCGAGTTAATAAAGGGCGGAGCTGTAAGTTTGTATTGTTTTTGTGTTGAAAACTTACATTGATGACAGTCATCATATTGGAGAAAGTTGTGTTCATCAGGAGAAGGAAGAGAGCACCATTTATGTTCATGATTCCCGTCTGGTCGATATCTTGTTTTAAGTACACAAGTCCGAGCAACAATGCAAGGAACTATAAAAGAAAATATAAAATCAAAATTCCACACTGACACGTGCATTACGATTGGTAAAAATAGGGCAATGTTTGTCATGATCATTAATTTAACCATGTAGGGACAAATTATTTGGACAATTTTGTAAATAAATAATTTGCGAAATAATAATTGTGAGGTGTACCATTTCAATAACAGATATGAACTGTTGTATCCTATAAGATTGCATGTGCTAGATATTAAAAAGTTTTCACGGGGTTTACTATCTTATAATCATGCGTACTTGAACGTTTGGTGGCATACAAAACATAATTTGTCCAACTTGTTTAAGTACACCAAACTAGGTATGTCCATGCTCATTGTTGTGCACTTGTCAGCATTCCGTTGCACTTTTACATCAGAAAACATTGAATACAATTTTATTCAACTGCCTTTGAACTGGTACCTTATATATTAATATTTCGCATATAATTAATATTTCGTAAATTACCAAACTAATTTACGTCTACCTTGTATTTTTCAAGTCACTTTTTCTGTTGTTGAGATCCTAAATACTCTGGATAAATGCTAAACAGTAGGCCGGGTCGTAAAAATGCTTAACATTTAAATAATTACAGATTTCGTTGACCATTTAGCGGTAGTGCTTTATACGTTAATATTGCCTGCCGCTTCAACAGCAAAAATGTTTGAAAATTGAAGGCAATTTAATAAAAACATTTGCTCGACTGCTTGTGTGTGTGTGTGTGTGTGTGTGTGTGTGTGTGTGTGTGTGTGTGTGTGTGTGTGTGTGTGTGCGATTTTCCCGTGCTTTGATTATCAGTATACTGCCATCCTAAGCAGAAATGCAATAACTTCACCTGAGGTGATTTGTCAGAAAACGTGATTTTATTTCTTTTTCGTGGGCCATCTATTTAAAATACAATAATGTTAAATCTTTTTCTGTTACAAGGGAGTATTTTTAATGCTCTACAACATGGATGCATAAAATTATATAATTTTTTTGAAATTTTAGCCTGAATAGGCAGTTACTGCATTTCAGCCTAGTATTTTCTGATTGGTGTTAAGAAAAATTGCAGTAACTGCATCAATCAGCTATTGGAAATACATTTCAAGACCCAAAGGTAGTGTATTACTAACTTATCTTATATCGTTGCATTGCGACGTAAAGACATGCAAGAACAATATCAACAAATGAATTTTTAATATCCCTTAAAAAATAATTTTATTGGAAAAATTCTCGTTGCTATTTACATAAAATGAAAAATATCCTTGTATTACTTACAAATTTAGGCAAATAGTAATGCTTATTTTAGCGTTTACTTAAAAAAACGAAAAAAAAAAAAAAACATAGTGTTTCCCATTCTTTTTACTTTACTAAACATGGTCAAAATTGTTGCGCAAATCTACAGCTTGTTGGTTGACTGGAAGTGATTTACAGAAATTAGGGCGATTTTCTATCATCAGATATATTTTTTACTACTTTTATCTTGAGGAAATTTAACGAAATGGATTCTTCAGGAAAATCTGTTTTGTCCATCTGGTTCTTTTTCCATATTAATCGCATTAAAGCTCATAAAATCCTGTTAAACAAAGTTTTCATTGTGAAATAATAACTATACGTTTTGGTAAATAAAGCTATTCACATCACGATTTGAGATTTGTAACAATAACACACCCTAAACAATCATTATTAAACGTCTATAGCAATTATTTATTTGTATGTATAACAATTCTATTATAATTTCTGTATACTAATAAAAGTTTTCAATAGAAAGACATTCACCTGACTTTCTGAAGTCAATTCACTTTCATACATAACTTTAAAAACTTAACTTCTGATAACGGTTTTCGGTCAGTTCGCAAAGGATATCTTTGAAGATTGGTTTCTAATAATTACAAAACAGTCCTACAGGCCTATTTAACAGTCTCATCCGAGCAACTGCAATTCGTATTTTATGGTGATTTCCAAAATAAAAAACTTACGATACTTTGCATAAAGCGGACTTTTGTGGTCATTGGCTCTCGGATCATACTGATCCAAGATCTCCAGATAACAGCACTGAATTGAGCGCACCATGATGCCTTATACCTAAAAAAAAAAAACAGAAATTAAAAAGTTTTTCACCATTTCCTTACAAACCATGCCAAAAGTTATATCCATTCTTGGCATCGTTTAGTATCTAAAGAACGCTTATTAAATAATTGTCAAGGATTTTGTAATGCATTGGTGGGTTCGTGGCCATTTTAAAACGTCGGGTGACACGTTTTGGATCTACGCTTGATGAATAATTTATATACCCATCCATCGAATTGTTTGAAAATCAAAGTATTTTTTTTTTTTTTTAAATTTTTTTTTACTTAATAAAACGGAACTCTACGTAGGGAATATTTTGGTATTCTATGAGAGGGGACACTATATGTACGTGTCGACTCTGTATCCCCCTCCTCCCCCTCTCTCCATCGTACATACTAAAATAGATATTACTTTCACTTTAAGAAATCCCCTCCAGTATTTGTTGATAAACTAAGCTTAAATGTTGGCTATTTGTTTTCAGATTATCTGGAGCCGTCAGCAACACGAGGGCTATAATGCGCCGAAACATTCGTCATTAGACAAGCCAACATACATTTACAAACACCCATGCCAACACGAGACTCGAACATGCAACCTCGCAGTCTAGAAGCTAGCACGCTAACCACTATACCGTTTGGTCGGCGCTTAAATGTTGGAAAAAGTTCTAATGGATACTCTATGAGGGATGCACAAGATACGATTAATCACCAGGCATACTAGCTACACGAGCCGTGATATGCCGAGTTCTGCTTCACGAACCAATTTTCATTATATATCTCAGCAACAGAATACTATAAAAAAAATAATTCTTCAAAGCAATCTTAAATGCGCAGGATGCTGACGGATACCTCTAATTTAATAAAATAAAACAACATTTTATCGTGCCAAAAATGTATTTGTCCACGTAACAGTGACAGTTAAAAAAGGTTATTAAACTTGAGTACTGTATACATTAATCCCGCAATTTTAAGTCACATAATGTAATAGCTGGTACAGGAATTTTGACAGTTTTTGTTGCCATGGTGTGGAAAACATGTGAGCTGTGACAGAAAATAGAGTACTTTCGGCTGAAATGTAAAACGGCGAATTCCAAATACTTCCCTTGAAATAAAATAAAAACTTGAAACTATGTAAAATATGACGGTTTGTCACATATTGTGTTGGTAATGCAGTCCGTTAAGGGAGTTGGTGAAATTTATTGAAAGCATTATGAATGCATGCCAAACAATATATTAGTAAATTGCGGGATAATTTGTTTAACAGTGCTCGGAATTGGGAATATTATTTCAATTCAAATTATTTTCAGAAAGATAATGATTCGAAACACAGATTATGATTGCTGTATCATGAAAAAATAGACTGCAAATACCACCAGAATTCAATCCTATTGAAAACTTGTGGCTTGTTTTGAATATACAAGTAAGGGAAAAGAAAGTTTCTTACAAGGCTGAGCTTAAGCAAGCTCTTTAGGGGAAAATGGGTTGGTTGTTTTCAGATTATCTGTCCCCGTCAGCAACACGAGGGCTATAATGCGCCGAAACATTCGTCATTAGACAAGCCATCATACATTTACAAACACCCATGCCAAACACGGGACTCGAACCCTCAACCTCGCAGTCTAGAGGCTAGCACGCTAACCACTATACCGATTGGTCGGCAGCGAAAAATGGGAGAAAAAAAAACGGAAAAAAAAAAAAAAAAAAAAAAAAAAAAAAAAAAAAAAAAAAAAACATTGTAACCCATATTGACGATTACAAACTGTAATCGGAGCAAAAGGCATTTATACTAAAATTAGTGTGCAAATACTTTTTTGGCAGTAAAAATTTTACTTTTATATTTTCATATTTTTTAAATTAAATATCAAGTCGGATATTAAATATGTTTATGTATTTTGTATATAATATTTTTCATCCGTAGTTCCTTTTTTTGTTTATTTATGTGATACAACAAATTTACCCGATGTGCAAGTACTTTTTGCTCAGTGTAAGTCGGGTATAAAATTATAAAGAGGGTTAAAAGCGAGGTATTTAAACTTCGAACATTGTTAACTTTTCATATAAATTTTGGATTATTGCTTTATTAAGTAATCCTAACAGACAAAGGAATCCTATTGAACAACTAGTTCTTATAATTTTGAATAAAACGCATGAATAACTATATGGGTTTTACCGAATTAAGTATTCAAGATATTTTGTTCCTAATATCCGCGGAGTTTTACTTTTACCTTAAAATACAAAATCCTTAAAATACAAACAATACAGAAATATAATACTTGGAAAAATTTTCATCAATGTATTACCTAGGAAGGTACCTGCAAAACATAATTTGTTAAAACACTATACATACATAACACTAAATTTTCTTTCACAAAAAATATTGTGAGAAAGAAAAAATATTTTCTTCTTAAATTACTCTACGATCAACGAAATTGAATATATAAAAAGATTTATAAGGAATTTATAAGTTCTTTTTATTCATTTAAAAGAATTTATAAAATAAATTTTAAAAAACTTATTTTATCAGTTAAATATGAAATTAAAATTGCAAGTTACTAAAATACTGAATTTTTAGTAATAAACAGTTAATAAATGAAATTGAGATGAATTTCATAGTTTTGCTAAGACAAAAGAATTATTTTAAAAATGTCAATCAAATATTTACCTGGTACTTGTTCTTATTTCGGCATCCTGAAAAAAATAAGTAGTCAAGGTAAGACGAATTTACTGAAGTTAGCAAAGCATTTTTAAAACTAATCTTTTTTCACATAAAGTCTTAAAAAAGTCACAGAAATGTTACTACACCAACTTTGAAATATTTATTATAATTAGAAGCTTTGAAAATATGGTTAACATTAAAAGAATCAATGAAATATAAAGTTATTTTCACACAAAGCACATTGGTGTACTCACTGTAAAAGAATGTGTTGATGATACTGTAGTTTCAATTGTTTTTGATTCTCTGGCAAACTGAGTGCATATAGCCTGCAAATAGATTTATCAATAAAATGTATGACAGTTTAAAAGTTATTTTTAAAACGGAATAAAAAAAATGATTATTTTACAATTTTAATCAAGCTATGTAATACAATTAGAATACAACGGTTCATTATAATTTCACCTACCGACACTTTTTCTTTGGATTCTTTTTCTTTTCCTGGTACTATAGCCAGATTGTGAACGTAAAAGTCAGCCGGATTATAGTTAATGGGACACCGAAGTCCAGTTCTGTTAAAAAATTAATTTAATTATTACAAAATACAGCTCTATCTCTAAAGATAGTTATAAAATGATATTGTAAATAGCATACTAGATTTATTTTTATGGTGAAAAAGCTACCCGAGATCCTATGGTGAAACTTCGTCCCCCCAACAATACGAATACTTCCGAATTCCAAGGGGTTTTATTTGTTGAAATTACAAGGGATTTCTGTTTGCTTTTAAAAACCATTATATAAACAAACCAAACCCGACTGCATTCCCAATTAAATTGATTTAAAACATGGATATTGGTTTTAGTAGAGCATAATAGGATAGATTCCTCCAAGATTGAGAGTATTTTAGAGAGAGCACCAACTGTAACAATTACGCAGGAAGTTCAGTGTTTAGATCTAGCGCCATCATCACATCCTTCGGGCTTCGTTATTCCTTTTCAAAGTTTATTATCATAATACACAAACTATTAGTTTAGTTAATTCGGTACTTTTCCGTTAAAGGGGGCCGTTGGTACTTCAAAGTACGGTACGGATTCTGCGCCAAGGATTGTTTTCATAAAACCGGGCCAAATTATGGCACCAATAGGCAGTTCACTTGTAAATGACGGTTGCGGCCATTTATTGGTGAAAATCACCTTAGCGCAGAATTCGTACCGTAATTGGAAGTTTTACCCATATTTTATATACTGCCAACGGCCCCCTTTAACGATTATTTCTTTAGAACTGCCTATTTTAACCTGAATTCAAAAAATGGCAATCGGATAACTTGCCAAAAATTGATTCACTTGCGATGTTTGGCTTTTGGGGATCAATCCTGATTTTATAGGAGCTGAAATTCGCGCAGTGAAAGCTAAAAATTATATATATATTTTGAAAACAGTTTTATATTTGCCTTTGATCGAATGTGACCTATTTTTATTGTATGCTTTTATTTTCAACTACCATTCCATCCAGTTAAACTGAATAACATTGCAGCGGCACCTCGTCAAATTTTTAAATAAGACAAATTTTCAGAGCTCAAATTGTCACATAGTACCTTACAAACTATTAAAAATGACTCATTAAACCTAAAAACTATATATTCAACTAAATTACACGCTCAAGAAATACTATTCTTGTAGAAGTTATCCTTATAAAAAATTAATTTTATTCTTTTGCAAAAATTAATTGGCTTTTTCCTTGTTTATCAATTTTTAGGTGCTGTTGCTCTTATGGAACCTAACAATTTTATAAAACTTTAGTTCCGTTTTTAAGAGGAAGTCCTAGTAAGGATTAATCCCTATATTCGCTATGTTACAATCTTCTAGCCCAGTGCATTTAGAAACTACTTAGTAGAAAACCTTGACATTTGGTGAGTAGGTACGAAAATGACCACTTAATCATTGGCGGCTCGTGCACTACATCCAGTACAGCCGGGCTGCATCTAAATTTATTAGTTCAAAACTAAAATTATTTATTTTACAATTTTCTAAAATGAAGATCTATTTCTACGGTAAGTGAAAAAAAATCCGATAAACGGTAATCTTCTTGACTGAATAACTCACGAGAAAAAAAACCCCGCTTCCAATCAAAGTGATATTTCTACGAGCACAGCAGCCGTGTTTCCTGAAACGTGTTTCGGGCAGCCATGGTAACCAATGCAAAGCAATCGAAGCTTTCTCTCTGCGCAATGTAACAGCGATGCTGCCGATCAGGAATTAATTCTAACTTCGGTTGCCCTTGAGAATTCGATGAGCTTATTAGCTCAGCAAATGAAAATCTGCGTAGGTGGGGTGAATGTGTTGTCATAAAATGGCGTGGTTTTGGTGATATCATTGACTGATTCACAAGTTTTAAAAGAAAGAAGGATTTATTTTGTTTTCAAAATATAAGTAAGTGTTTTCTTTCTCATCTTATTCATTTTATAAAAATTGAAAGGAAACTTTGAGCTTGAGTATTAAAGATTATTAAGATTAAAGACTTAGCGTTCATGAATGATTGTGAAAAGTGTGTGATGGTGAAGGGGAAAGCATGTTTCCGGCTGCACTAACATTTTTGATCACGGGCCGCCGCTGCACTTAATGAAATGACATAAATTAAAAACTCGAAAATGGTGTCTATATATTTTTTTTATTTTTGAAATCCTTACGTCAATGCATACACAGTAGCTCCCCCTGGTTTTGTCTTTTGCTATTTTAATTTTCATTTATAGTGGATGAACATTCAATGAAAACAATTTATGTCATTTAAGTTGTCTTTTTCGTACCTACTCAGCAAATGTCACGGTATTATAGAAAGTAGTTTCTAAATGCACTGGGCTTAGAAGATTGTAACAAAGCGAGTACAGGGAATGAATCTTGGACTTCCTCTTAAACAACTTTTCACTTCTAAGAAAGTTACAGAAACACTAGTTTACTGTAGTGCAGTTGTATCAAGTATTATTTTCAAATTGAAGGCGGCTCACCTCAGAGCTGTGGGCCTCGAATGCCAAAGGTGTAGGCATAGATGTTCGTTGTGGTTAGGAATCCACGTTAAGCTGTAGGTCCAGGCCGGATTAGCCATTATTATACACGAAAATAGGTCGTTGAGCATACAAACCAACCAATCAAATTGAAGGATTCAAATATTAGAAGTCACCACATTTTTTTACTAGTAAGCAAGTATAATATATCTATATTTGCTGTAACTTTGCGCTAGTGCTATGTAAACAAAGCTTGGCATATTTTTCGCACCCGAGATATGTCTTGAAAATTACAATAGAATAAAAAAAAAAAAAAAAAAAAAATTGCCACAATTTGTATTATAGCAATATTTTCCTTATTGAAAGCACTTTTTTTCAGTCTCGATCAACTTAAAATTCGTCAGAAATTTTACTTTCGTTTTTTGAATAACTCTTCTTTCGAATACATAATTGAACAATTTGCCTATCTGACGTTCACATGGTTGGCGATATTTATTACCACGTAAATAAAGTGGAATCGCTTGAAAATATTATTTGAAGTTATCAAGGACGAATACAGGGGTCAAAGTGACAAAATAAAAATGTATAGGATTTTTACAAAAAAAATATAGGACAATATAAAACATCAAATAACTGCACACAGTCTCTACTGAACTTTAAAATTAACTCGTTACATATTTCATTAATTAAAACTTTAAATGAAACGTCATTGAAATGAACATATAAGACAAACTTAGGAGGACTTTCACACAGTACCAATTAACATAAATTATCCTTTTTAACAGAGAAATATCTATAATTAAGTACTTAAAAAATAACTGTCTCCCTTTAAAACTCATTATACTGAATTTAAGAGACTAGAAAACACGCCATTAAAAAAAGAATCGCCTGATCTGATTATGTCATCCTTTATTCGTTATTACCTCAATATTCCACACACACACATCCTTAGTATTCATCAATAAATAAGTTTTATTAATTACATTATTTACAATCTTGAGTCTTCCAGCATCTATAAATGCTTAGAACTGCCCCAATTTCTTTTAAGTATTTTCTTTTTATCCCTATTTCCTGTTTGGGTTAAGATCAACTGTACGATCCCCCTTGACGACTTTAAAAAAAAAAAAAAAATCGCCAAATTCTAAATGACATCAAAAGGCTGTGCTGCCAAATCCAAAATGACGTCAAAACACATTCGGCGTCGAATCGCCAACTTTCAAAAAATCGCCAAGGGGGACAGGGCAGTTATTCTTAACCCTTGTTAGCTTTTCAGTCTTTTTTTGGTTCAGATTTAATATTTGGTGTCTTATAGATTGGCGGCGAAAAGTGGACGATTTAGCGCTGAATGTGGCAACCCGTTGACTTGGTTTTCCTGCACTTGGACAATATAACGTTTTGACGTCATTTTCAATGTTAGTGACTTTTTTGAAAATATCGCTATCCGACACCGAACAGTAAACTTTAAACCTTTTGTTTCCTGACATCAATTACTGATTGTGCATTCGAAATGTCGTTTTTTCAGTCCTGCAAGTTTTTTATATCCGTTGTTCCCGAGGCAGAGTTCAGTTTCTAGATATCTTTCTTTTTCGCTATCTTGCTGCATTATTACCAATTACTTACTACATTGAGGGAGAAAACAGATCAGAAAATCAAGCCCGCGAGCTATGAAAAAGTTTCCATATTTACACTTCACAAATCTCGCGGTCCAGTTGAATTGAGTTGAGTGTAGGTTGTGCAGTACGTAACGTTACAAGAAATAAGACGCAGCCGCTTGCAAACATTGCTCATGTCTCTTTTACTTACGATCGCGACAAAGAATCCGAAATATAAAAAATCACAACAAATGGCGCCGTTATTACGAATTCGAAGAAAATATAGGTCGAATCAACGTAGAAATATAGGATATATAGGACAATTAAAAAATATAGGACAATATAGGACGTTTTTTCCGATTTTTTAAAAAATATAGGATTTATAGGACATATAGGACGTCTGCGACCCCTGCGAATAGAAACCTACAACAATTTAATTTTTTTGATATATTACTATTCTTGTAATTAAAACTGCTAATTAAAACGCTGGTTCTGTTCGACGTATATTTTTAAATCAAGTATTTTTACATTTCGGGACGAGGCAATATTTGTACACTGAATTTGAGAACATAATGGCAAAGCAATTACAAGAAAATCTAAAAGCTCTATAGCAATCCGAACAAGCTCACGATAACTTCAATGGCTGAGGGAAACATGGTAAGTGTGATAAAGTGACGTCACTAGCCTCGCTTTTGGAAATTGAAAAGGGCGGGAATTCGTAATTTAAGGGCAACCTATTACAAAGGATTTTTATGCGGAACAGTATCGAAACAATTTAGTGTGTAGGGTAAAATGTTCACAATCTGATAGTACCTACTTAACTTCTTACTTGTAACAGTTTCTTAGGAATATAGCATGAAGGGGTTATTTGTTACCAGATGAAGAGCCAATCGAATTGTTTCCACACTATTTCGCATAAAAATCCTATATAATAAATTGTCTTAGAAACTATGCCCTAATTTGGTTGGTAATCTAACAGTTCTAGATGTGAACTGCTAAATCTTCTCCGACTTCAAGTCAGTTAAGAATAATGCGACATTGTTGTATTTGGAAATAGTAATCCTACCTCTCAAAGAAGGCGAGGGCTTTTGAAGCCTTTCCTCTAAAGGCCACTCTTCCTTCCGCCAGCAGCAAAAGATGATCGAACATTTCGAATGTCTCGGAAGAAGGTTGATGAATGGTGCAGACGATTGTCCTCCCTCCCTCTGCCATATCCCGGAGGACAGACACCACACTCTGTGCCATGAAGGAGTCAAGACCAGACGTAGGTTCATCGCAGAACATCAGGGCGGGATTCGTCAGAACCTTAGAAGTAAACAATCACGTTTTAACGACTTAGCAGCGAGATGCCTACCGACCAACTTTTATGAGCCAGTACGGCGCCGGCATCGAGCGAAGTAACATGCTAAAGTGTCTGCACTGAGCTTGAACGTTGTAACTTCGTTGGCGAACTATTGGTTTTTAGTTATATAAATAATAAACGATTTATGTAAATTAAAGTCTGTAAAATCATGATCTCGCGCCGGTGAGTGATATTTTTAATTTCTTATTTTGTTATTTTAATTACCTTATATATGCAAATGGTACTTAATAACATTTGAATCCTTTTTAAACAAATAAACAACAAAAAAGAAAGTTGGCTTCTGACTGACTTCCATGTTCAAGACACTGCCAGTGAAGATGTTAATTTATACTTTGAGGATTTATGTAAAGATGAAAATAAGTTTTTCAATTTTCGAATGTCCATTGCCTCCATTGATGAACTAGTACTTGAAAAACTCAAGAATATCCTTCAGCGCCAAAACAAACAACTTAGGAATTGTATACAACCAATTGGGATGTTGGCTATTACATTAAGGTAAATATAAATTGTAGTAGTGTTATAGCACAATATAAGTATAATATACATATAATAAGCTGCATTCGTACGAGGTGTCCATTAAATGACCGACCCATGTTAAACTTAAATATTAAAACACAATTTTGAGATAAAAATTACTTGGCAAACATCTATGTTTTTCAAAACTTACTGTTTTTCTAGTACTAATACAGCAAACAGTGCATTTGTATTTCTAATCGTATTTTGATTACTCAGGTTTAAAAATTTATAGGAAGGTCAGTCATTTATTGGACACGATGTATGAACTACACCCTGTATTTACTTGTACTACACTCGTGAAATATGTTATTAAGGTGTTGGAAATTGAAAGAAAAATAAACTCAATGTGAAATTATTGATTGACAAAGTAATTATATAGAAGGTAATTTTTTTAAATAATGAACCAACACATAATTAGTTATTTGTACCAAAATCAACATTGTCTGCTAGTGAGGATACCACTGAAGTTAGATATATTTTCCTCGCTTCTTGGAGAGGTGAACCCACTGAAATAACGCCATAATGGAGATTCCTGCTTACTTCTTTCAAAACTGTGAGGTGATATTTCGTGTAGTAGCGGTGCTTGGCTATTTCCACATGTAGATGGATCAAAATTGGTTAGGTATAGGCATTTGCACGTAAAATGATGAAGTTTGGCCAAGCAAGTTTAATTTTTCGCTGTGAAAAGGAGGCTGATTGGAGGCGTTAAAATATTGTTGAGGCTGATATTGAGTTGTAGTTGAAAAATGTACAAAATGGGGTTGAGGATAAGTTGAGCATTGCTGATGAGAAATATGAGGTGGCTGAGAGTATATTGCTTTCGTTTTTTCATTGATATTTCCTATAACTTTTACAACTCCCATTTGAAATTCTAAGGATTGCTCGTCCTCAAATTTTTGCAGATGAGGCATGAAACTTTGTAAAAACGCCATTTTACTACAAGGTTATTCTCCTTCTATTGCTTTTAAAAATTTCAGTTTAATTTCATCAGGTACCTTTCGCTTCCTAGTTTTTGATGTACTTTATTTTATAACTACTGGAGTAGATACATCGAAAACATCAGTGGAGGCTGTGTTTTTATGTGCGTGATTATGTAAAAGTTATAAGTATTTCTTATGTATTGATAATTGAGAAAGAACCAAACTAATAAGTAATCAAACTGCAACTTCAGTGGTTCAAGGCCAACTCGTCATCCGACATAAAGTCGGCTAATGTGAAAGAGCCCGTTTGGTTATGTGGACTACTGAATCATCCGCAATCGGCCTAACGATGTTTCAGTAGCACCCGACCGCTGCAAACACGCGTTCTTCCGACTTTTTGACTCTGTCGGACAATGTGAAAGGCGCAATTTACTTCTTCACCCCCACTAAAAGAATTTCGTCTTCCTACTTTTTGTCGATCGAGAAAAGTCGGATAATATGAAAGGAGCCTAAAGCGGTTAGTAAACGGGTTGAAGATAGATGTCTGATTGCGTTTTAATTCTAAATTAGTTGTGCAACATACAAACATAAATAGTTTTCCTGCAAGGGCGTAACCAGAGACTTTTCTCGTGAGCTGATAGGAAATTATAACTCAGCAAATAACTACATTTTTTTTATCAATGCCAAATGTTTAGTTACACGTATTTTTTCTACGTATGTTGGCTGTATGTTTGTTTCCCTTGTTAGAGCCTGTTTTACTGTATATATAATTTCCCAGTCCCTTTTTCAGAAGTTTTAGAAGCAGCAACTTTAAGATATTCCTGCTAATATGTATATTTTGTTCTTTTTATTTTATTCCTTAAAAATGGATTATCGACTACAACAATATTCATTACAACTATATCTTCATAAAGCGCCAAAAGTGCTTTGTCTCTTAATTTTATTGGAATAATCCATATGGTGAATATTCTATAAACTTCATAATTCTGAAAAGCTTCGAGAAATGTCTATACATCGTTGCATCTTTTCTTTTAACTCTACACACTCATTTCAGGGCCGGCGATGGGGAGGGGGGGGGGGCAAGCCACACCCCTGCCTGAGGCGACAACCTTAGGAGGCGGCAAATGGGCTGTAAAATTAACTAGTTTATGAAGAAAATGAAACCAAGATTCATTTGAAGAATACTTATGAAAAATTAATAGGTGGAATTTTAATAAAATTTGCTTTGAATATGTCTTACGAACTTTTAGTATGTTTTACGAACTCAAGCATGAGAATGACATAAGGTCGAGGTATGTAGTTTTTAAATAAAAACACGTTTTGATATACGAGTAGAGTTTTCGTGTATTAAAGACCAAATCCGAAACCAAACCAAAATAACAGAGCAATAAAGATAAAATATCAAAATATTTCAAGGAAATCACTCATAAGCATAATAAACTCCCGCTTAAAAGTGTATAAAATAAAAAACTACCCTTATTATTACAATTTGAATAAATGGACACACATACAAAGTGTTGCAAAATAATTTTTTACATTGTGTCTTAATTTATCGGAACATATATGGGTTGAGAAAAAGAAATTGATGTAAAAAAAAATTATAAAAAAATTCTCAAAATTAAAAGTGAGAATTTTTTTTTTTTAAATTTAACTCTATTTTTAATAATTAGGTTTTTATTTTTGGTGGTTCTGTAATTTGTTTTAGTATCTTTTTAATTAATCAATGCATTTTATTATTATATACTAGATTTGTGTCTTTTTTTTCTACAACCTTAATTTTAATTTAGAGCCAAAATCATAAATCAATAAATTTGTATTTTTTTCCAAACAAACCTTCCATATTTCTAAGATGAATTTATTTTTGCTCACCAAGCGCAAGAGGTTATCTCTTAATTTTTGTTACAAACGGGTGGCATTTTACCTTTATGCCTATGGCGGCGAAACTGCTAGTGACAGCCCTGCTCATTTTTAATATATTTTCAATTCTTTTCCAATCTAAATAAAACCGTTAGTCACGTGAGTATTTGTTGGCTTTGTCCTTGACAGTACTCTCGGTTACTTCAAACATGTTTAAATCTACTCTCCGTGAGAATCTCTGTCAGTAAACACGGAAAACAAAGGGGATTTTTAAGGCGAATTTTACTGTAGAAGGTCCTACTCACCGTTTTACTCGCCTCGTGTATAAGCCCCTTTAAATTTGTATATTAAGCGTATTAGGTTAAATAGGAATAACAGCATTTCAGCTTAAATCGATTGCAAATAGAAGCCACTTTTTACATTTTTCTGAGACCTATTTAATTTTTAATTTAAATTTTAAAATAGCTAGTTTCGATATCAAGCTGAAACCGGAAGTCACTTGATAACTTTGTGTTAAAGGCATTTGTTTTTCAACTTTTTACGCCATTAAAACATTTTTATGGGAATTTCGGGAGGTGGGGATCTTTAGAACACCTTAAGAAGCATTACCACAGCGATTTTGGAAAAAATCGTTAGAGTAGTTTTTAAGCAATTACTGATAAACATAATTTTTCAATCGCAGCTACCTTATGCGCATGCGCGATTTTGATGAAAACCTTTATATTAGACACCTGTTCTATCACCAACCCTCACACCAAATTTGAACATCGTAGGTCAATTTGTTCGGGAGTTATGCTGACCATAGACACACACACATTTTTTCTATAACACATTTTTGAAATCAGGATGTTCGAAAACGTGGAGAAATGGGAATAAAAGGGAATTTTTTTTTTTTTTTACCGAATACTATAATTTCATTATCTTATGTATACATATAGGTAATTGAAATTAAAAACATGTGATGTGGTGAAAGAAGAACAGCGGCACTTTTCAATAAGGTAGAATTACCCTAACAGACGTAGTATGTTGCGTCAAGCAAGAATAGTATAGCATTTTTTAGTTTAGATAGTATTCTTTTTCGTATTCTGACATTTTTAGCTATCCATTCATCAAGAAATTCTGTGATCTGATCCTCGTATAATTTTGAGTTTCAACACTTTCTCTCGATAGTGAATGGTGTGGCCGTTTTAAGAATGCGCCCATTTTAAATATTACGCATGTAGCCTTGCGGTATTAGAAATTCTAAATATATAATTTAATGTATTTCAATTCAAATTTGTGTTTAACCAGTGCAGCATACCTACCGCTGATCATCAGCAACATTGTAACTGATTAACATGCCTGTAGTCAGTATAAAGGATTTCAAAAGCATGGAGATATATTATGGAAGAATATAAAAGTATCGGCTGTATGAGAGAAAAATAAAAAAAAGTTTATAAATTTAGGATTAGAAACCAGTTGCAATTGCTACGTCCAGAGATGGATTTTAACCATTTCAGTGCCGAGATTAAGGATCGAGATTTAGATTCAGGTTAGTTTATTAGCAGTTATTTTACAATGAAACTATGAAGTGTTCTAGTGATAAGAACCCAAATTTTAATTATTTTGTTTCTGAATCAATTTTCAAATTATTTAAATCTTTAAATACAGATGAACAAAAATTACGGAAAAAAGGAAATTTAGATTCCATTCAGATACTCTAAGCATAAATTACTT
The DNA here is from genome assembly GCA_963978545.1 of Linyphia triangularis. Classification (NCBI taxonomy): domain Eukaryota; kingdom Metazoa; phylum Arthropoda; class Arachnida; order Araneae; family Linyphiidae; genus Linyphia; species Linyphia triangularis. The sequence goes on along the minus strand of OZ021732.1, from coordinate 45,405,070 downwards.
CTATAGGACAAATGTATCACCTATACATTTATGTGCTTAGAAATTTGCAATACATGAATGAAATGAAATAAGGTTTTAACTTAAACAATTAATTTTACCTCTGATGCAAAAGCAAGTCTCTTGGCTTCTCCGCCTGAAATTCCCTTTACTCTTCCAGCAATTCCAATCATGGTGTCGGCGCATTTGCTGAGACCTAACTGAGAAAAGGGCAACTTAATGAAATTTCTAAAAGCAATTGGACACATAACGCAAAAATTAAACAAAAGCCACAAATTCCTGTTTAGTTGGAGATTTTTAGCAGTAAATTTACAATATGGCCGTACAGTATTGTAACGACGTTACAAGCATCAAGCTAGGCGTCTACTATCGCTGAGCAGAGCAGAGAGGAGTGGATTAGATTAGAACCAATTACAAGTCTATCAACGTCCATTGTAGCACGAAGCTCGTACTACAGTGGACGTTTGCAGCCATGTAATTGGCTCTAGTCCACTCCGCTCTGCTCAGCTATAGTGGACTCCAAGCTTCAGACACGTCATTTTGTACTTGATGCCAGATGACGATACCCGAGTCTCCTGACCAACGCATAAATATCGCGACAGGTTGGTTGGTAAAATAAGGTTAATGACGCAAGAGCCGAGTTGGATGAACATTGTTATCTCGATCGATTTAACGTACGAGTGCTATATTCAGATGAAATTTAAAGTCTCAAATTGTAAATATTCTTTATATTTGTATGTGTTTAATTTGGGTTAAATTAAATTATTAGCTAACTTAATTTGGATTAAGTTTAGGCTAAAGTTAACTATTTAAATCCTCAAAAAAATTCCATAAAACAAGTATGTTGAAAACAGTTACACATTGGTAATTAAAATAATTTTATTAATTAGTAAATTTGTTTTAATTATTTGGTAACTATACTAATTTTTATTGGGGACGTTTTTATATTTAATGACTCATAACAAACGTTTCTTGCTATTAGTCGATGTTCAACTTTATTAACTATACATTTCCATTGAGTTCAGTTTTTTACTGCACAATGAACATTTTTAAGTAAAGTTTGGCTATGCACCAACGGAAGCTAAGTAGTTTAACTATGCTCCTTATTAACGGATGTGGCTGCACTTGAAAACTATTGGCCAGGGGCGTACTGGCCATAGGGTTGTCCGGTGCAATCACCGGGCCGGTCAGTGTCTGTAAAAAACGGGCCGGTTCGATATGGGAGTTAATTTTTTTAATATTTCAATATAAGTAATGGTCTTCTTTAACTTTTTTTTTCCCCTCTTTTTTTCCCAAACCATTGCGTTTGAGTTCTAATCGCTCCTACATTTCCCTCTCTTTTTCGTTTCTTAGGGGTGATAAGAAATTCTAAGAAAAGTAATGGGGCATGTGGGCAAATGAAGAAGAGCGGCCGATGAGTGCTCAATGTCCGAGGTGAGGAAAGGACCAAGGAGGTCAGAGGGCCACCCACATGGTCCAGACCATCGATATAAATAAACAACTGGATAGACTGCTTAACGCTGAGAAAATGAAGCGGTTGCCAGATGCCGTTGGTGGGATAAAAAATACGGATTGCCGAGGATTGAAAATAAAATTTTTGGTTGTACACAGCAGAAATGTCAATAGTAGACCTTAATTAGTAATAATGTGCAAAAAAATATATACTCTAGCATTTTACAAGGTTTTTCGCATTTCCATCCAACTATAAAAGTGAACTGTGATTGGTTAATCTTCCCACCAGCTTCGCAATCCCCGGCGCGTTTTTCTTTTTGCATTGACAATGGAGCAGTCTATCCAGTTGTTTATCTATATCGATGGTCAAGACATCAATGGGCTATAAACCCATTACTATAATTGCCCGCCAAGATTATTGGCGACAGAGCATATTGTTCGGACATCTTAAAAGGCACTAACTTTATATGGGAACCTTCTCAGGGGAGCATTTTTTCGAGGCGGGAAATTTGGTTGTAACTCTAGTTGTAATGACATCAACACTCGGAACGAAATTGACAAATGAAAGAACATTATACAAAAAGAGAGAGATCGGTGTTTTGTTAAGACGCCATTTTCATTTCCCAAATTGGTATGGTTCCATACAAAGCTAAGCTAGATGCAATAGATAAGACAGTTGAAACAAAGAAAAAGTTGCAACAGATTATATAAAAAAATTATACGGTGCTCGTTCATGTTCTTCAAATTATATGTCTGTTATCTTATGAGCTCAGCTGATTTGATGCGAGTTTTCATGTATCTCTTCGAACTTACTTCAACTATTATTTTTCATTATTTTAAATTTATATATAATGGTTCTTAATTCTTAAAAAAACTTCATTAGTCTGATTCATACTTAAAACTATGTTTTGTAACGAAAATATTTTTATTTCAATTTTATCTCTCCATATATATAAAATCCAACGTTGTCTGTGGGTAGTTACCCTATGACTCAAGATTGACTGAACCAATTTGGATCATATTAGTGTCAATTAATTACTCTTAATAAGTATGTAAACACACATTTAAAATTGTGTTAGTGATCTACCTGACATTGTGGGTTTAAAGTACAAATCAAAAGTTAAATTTTGTATGTTTTGTTTCAGAAATCAGAAAAATTCCATTTTCTGTATTGCACATTTTCCATTCACAATTATTATCATATTTTAAAAAAGCTAGTATTATTTATTAATATATTATTGAGAGCGATTTAATTGTAAATAAAAATTATTAAACCATTAAAAAAAGCGGCAAAATTTTGTTGATATAAATTTTTAATAATTCCTCCTTTGCCTTCCTCCACCTTATGTCGATACGAAAGCTATTTCTCAGTAAAATCGTTAATTGAAAATTAATAAATGTATTTTATATCTCTTTATTAAAATGATATGCCATTTTTATGTATAATAAAAGATATATCGCTTATTCGCTAATTATTTTGGCAAAATAATTTAAAAGAAGCCTAATAATTCTAAAATATGATTGGATGTAGATTTTAGTTTCAGAAAATACATGATTTTAAAGAATATTTTTTATTAAAGGATATATCATGGATGAAAAGGATGCAAATGGATTTGAAATATCTAACGTTTAATCTCAGGAGATAGTTCAGATACCGGCAAATTAATTCCAAACTAATAATAATAATAAATCGAAATATGAACATTCACCAAAAGTTATTAAATCACACACACACTGCATTACTTGTAAATAAAAATCTGATGTACTAGGATTGAAAATTTCAACTTTAATAGATTGAGCAATTGAGCTCACATCTCCGTAAATCGAAAATGGTGGCGATTTAGCAAGCAGGGCGCATACATCGAATTCTGGAGCGGGCATCGATATTTGAAAAATCGCGAATGTCGGCGTTGTATCGATGTAGTGCGTTACATCAGAATTTCGATACTTCGCAAACGATGTTAGCTCTAAATAGCATCGTCTATATTAGTACAAAATCGATGTTTGAGTTACATCGATATAAAGCCCAGTCCTAATTATAAAATTATTGTCATGCTTGCAAATGTCAAGAAATTGTGTATGTTATGAAGCATCACGTATTTTTCTATAACAGACTTTTGTCTTTCCTCTTTATAAATATATAAAAGTTAGATTTTATAAATACAAAACCTAACCATTCTTTATTTTTCAATTTAGATATCTTTATCTTATTTTTGTAACAAACTTTAAATGGTTTTTCAAACCAAATTCATTTTAAGGATGGATACATTTTAAAAACAGAAAAAAATGTATTCAATCAAACTAATTATTAAAAACAATTCAATTACAAAAATTAATTAATCATTGAAATTAATTTTTAAATATAAATATTTCAATAATAAAATGTATTAATTAGTAAAAATATTTTAATATTAAAATTAGTGAAATTTGTTATTAAAACAAAAATTATTAAAACTTGATTAATGGTTATAATTAAAATTTGGTCCGGCATAAATCTAAAGTCAACGGACCGGTTTTATGCCCCACTACGCCCCTGTTAAAACCACATCAGTAGAGAATATTCAATGAGGTCTAGGTAACCTGTCCGCTAGTATAGCATTCTCCGGAGATTGGCAAGCGTTAGCGAGCAGAGAGAGGAGTCCACTAATATATTAAAAACTTGGTTTTTATGAGTTAATTTTTTTTATCTAATTTATGCGCAATACGTTCCGTGTATGCTATGAGTATAGGCATGAGTTGGATGTCGTGTGGGCCATGGGTATAGCTATGAGTTAGATGGCGGGTTGGCCATGGGTTAGATCCCTTAATATAAAGGTATGTGCAATACGTATATAAAATTAAAGGTTCCTACGAGATTAGAAATAGGTGAGGACAAGCAAGATTTTCCAAATGTAAATTATTTCACATTTATTGGAAATTTTTTTAAGGATACAACTATGTGCGTTGCCATCATTCTTTTGACTGCGATATTTTCAATGTTGATGACGCAACTGCTTGCCAGATATTTTGCGAATAGTAGATTTCATGTTGGACTATGCATTTGATTAAATGAATGTATAGTTGTATGATATAGACATTCATAAGGAATGTGATAAAATGGTAAGCATAGTTGAGCAATGTGATGCCGTACTGGTATTAGCATGTACAGTTACTGGGTTTTACATCTATTTTTTCATGTTTACATGGGAAGTGATCAGATTGCCACTATTTTTAAGAATTTTGGTCATCGATTGAGAGTTAAAATTATAATTTTTTTGATGTTGCTTTCATTTTTTTCTAATAACCGGAAGACATTATTGTATACGAAGTAAAATTGTCATTGATGAAAAGGGAAATTACTGCAGATTTTCGTAAGAATAGTGTATTTAATTGCTGATTTATTGTAGTGGGCAATAACAATGCTTTCTACAATTGTCTATCCCTTTTCAATAATATATTTTCTAAAATAAGCTGTAACAATGAAACGTACTATAGTCAATTGTAATAGAGGTTTTATTCAGATCAGACAAGTTAAAAGCTGATAATTTGGACGTTTATCGAGATTTGTCTTGAAATAACTGCTATTTGTACTAGAAAACGCTGCGATTTTGAAATGATTTACAAAATGGAGATTCCAGTGGAAGGAGTGACAAAGCACAAATACCGTCCATCACTTTCTACAATCCAGGAGGAGAGGGAACTCGAGGTTCTTGCGGATACAGCAGTCGCCGGAGGGATCACATACGCCGGGATGCTGGAAGCAAGACCAGAAGAAGTGGCTTTATTCATCGCCTGGTGCATCGCCACCAACCAGCCAAAAGCAGCTGTCAGTGCCACCCCAGTCACCAATGCCCGAAAAGATACCGGGAAGTGGACACGTTTCAAACGCTTTATTTCCAAACGCATTCTTTGCTGTTTCACCGGCTAAAAGAGCCAATGACAAACAATTTGTGACTTTACCGATCTATGACTCCTGATTGCGACTTCACGATAATGACCTTCCAATTGTGACTCCGTGACTAAGACTTTGTATGTATCACTTGGCTTGTAACTTAAAAACAGTGATCTCTTGACATTTTCATAATACGATTTCTTGACTTGATTGTGGCTTTGTGTATGGAACATAAAGTACAGCTGGAAATATGCCTACTGGGGAACCCGCCTGCTTTATAAAGAAAGGGGTAATGCGTTCATGAACTATACCTCCTGGGTGAACGTGGAAATTAGTTCAATAAAAATAAATTCTTTAAATGAATAATTAATACGCACTGTTACTTACTAACTTATAATATAAAAACGTAGCTTACGATTTTCGAATTCGAGTACAGAAGTTTTCCATGCGTTCCATGGAAATTTTAGCAGTCAATAAACAGTTATGTAAGGAGGAAAAAATATTTTTAGGAAAAGCAATAACGCTCCAAAATTGCTCCTGTATAAAAAATAAAATCTATATAACATTTTACAATTAAAATCAATCTTTATAGGGCTGAACCGACCATTGGAAATAAAGATTAAGATGAAAAAATTGAATATTTTCAATGAGTTTTTGTTTGTACAAGGTCCGGCTATTAATTTCCAGGACTGACGTAACTGTAGGAGAACGAAAAGCCGGAAGATGATGCTAATGATTGCATATTGAAGAGCGTTTTCTTGCGCATGTGCAGTGCAATCAGCACCATTCTGAAGTAAGTGGTTCTCGTGGAAAGGCGCATCAAAACGTAGCTCTTAAATTCCTGTTGTCGAAGTGAAAATGGAGCAAAGAATTAACATTAAATTTTGCTTCAAATTGGGCAAGACAGCTGCGGAAATCTACAAAATGTCCATGTCTCTGTCCATGTTCAATTCATTGGTGAGTACTCGAATAGTCGATCGACGATCACATTTCACCATACCTCGAACTTTTTCAATTGCTTCCGGCGTGAGTACGGACTGCGGCCGACCTGTGTGCGGATCATCTTCCGACGCTTTCGCGCCTGTCCCGAAAGCGTTTAAACCATTCAAACGTTCTTGAGCGGGATAATGCTTCCTCGCCGTAAACTTGTTTTAACATTTCGTAGGTTTTCGCAGCTGTCTTGCCCGATTTGAAGCAACATTTAATGTTAATTCTTTGCTCCATTTTCACTTCGACAACAGGAATTTAAGGGCTACGTTTTGATGCGCCTTTCCACGAGAACCTCTTACTTCAGAATGAGGCCGATTGCACTGCACGTGCGCAAGAAAACGCTCTTCAATGTGCAATCATTAGCACCATCTTTCGGCTTTTCGTTCCCCTACAGTTACGTCAGTCCTGGAATTTAATAGCCGGACCTTGTATTTAAGTAAATAAAATTTTAAAGCCACTACGATAAAACACAACTCCTCTATAAAACAAATAAAGTCATGTATATTTCTTTTAGAATTCAAATGAATCTTGAAGGCTGTACCAACTACTGAAAATAGAAGTTAAGATGGAAAAATCGATTATTTTCAACTGATTTTGTTCAGTCTTATTTTATTAGTAAAAATTTTACAGCCTCAACGATAAAACAGGACTCTTGTATAACACAAATAAAATAGTATATAACTTTTTACAATTAAAATAAATATTGAATGCTCTATCAATCTATAAAAATGGGGATAAAGGTGGAGAAATCAAATCTTTCCAATTTGTTTTTGCTGAACTATATAGTATAATAAAATGTTAGAGCTACGACGGTACAATACATAAACTAAAGAAAAATTTAACTATATTAAAAGGAGTTACATTATCAAAACAAAGAAAGAAAAATAATCAATAGTACGCAACACCGATTTTTTTTTTATTTTTTTTTGGTGTCAAATTGTTTTCTAGTTCCGCCATCATCATTTTCGTGTCCAATAACAGAAACCGAAGCTTCAATCATTAATTTAACACTAGAAAGTTGTAAAATTCTTATGGCACCTGTTGAAAAATTATGAATATAACAAACATTTTAATATAATATACACGAAGTATTTATTCGAAATTCAATTTTTTTTTTATATTTTGTAAATGAAAATTATTTTTGATATACAGGGTGTTCATAAAAACTTAACCGGTATATGGATTTCTAGCTACCTTTCCGCTCAACAGATCTAGATAAGATTTCAGTTATAGTTATTCAGAGGTATGAGCTCGGGAATCTGTAAATGGCAACAAAATGGCGCACACAGTTACGGTTACAGAAACTCTACATTTTCGAATGGCAACACCTACTCTTCCTGTCGTTCAGCTCATGCGGAAACCCTAAAGAGCGTTGGAACAGTACATATATCACAAAAAACAACTCTGCAAACGGCCAACAAAAACGCGTTGCACGACGGAAACTTGCATGTGACAGTAGAGGCCAAAGTTCACATGGGTGCCATCACAGGCAATTTTATCAGCTTTCTATGCTATATATCTGGCTAACGGCCTCCGTGTGCACCGATCGTGTTTCTATTGGCCGTTAGCAGAGCTGGGTTTTTTTGTGTGCGTGCATAACAGGTCCGTTCTTTGTGATACATATACCGTTCCAACGCTCTTTAAGGTTTTCGCACGCGCTGAACATTTTGCGACAGGAAAAAGTAGGTGTTGTCATTCACAGAATCTCGAGCTCATACCTCTGAATAACTATACCTGAAATCTCATCTCGATCTGTTGAACGGAACGGTAGCTAGGCATTGAGTCTCATCCTACGAATTCGTTATTAAGTTATATTAGTGTGAGACCACGGGAACAAAAGGATTAAACCTCAAAATAATAGCCTAGTTATATAGATAGTTTTGACTTTAATGCAGCAACTCAAGGACCGAACTACACTGTATCATAGTTATAGATAGTGTTATGGATAAAGGGATGTGTAGTATTAGTCCCTTACTAATTTATTTGTATTTGTTTCAAGATAAACTAGTTTGGTCTGAAATTGCTGTTCAGTCCAAATTTCCTTAAAGAACGTAGATGCATATTTTTTTAATAGCATTTTGCCTTAAAATAAGATTTGGCAATTTTATTTACAGACGTCAGAATACACAGTATATGTGAAATGAAATCAACCTGTTACAATACTCACTTCTAAAATTACTTCTTCAACGCGACGCATCCTGTCTTCAAGAGATATGCCTTTATCCATACGCAGAAGAGCCTGCAAAGAAAGTACAATTTCACCGGTGAATAAAACCGTAACTTATCCTGAAACTCTTTTTCAGTCGGAAATAAGGAAAGAGAAAAAGAAAATAATCAAAAGGGGAGAAATTTAAAACTTATGCCAAATATTTCAGAAACCAACATGTTAACGATATGGTGTCAAAATTCTATCTGTTTCTGTTAACTTTGACCTTCGATTATCAGTCTGAATCATTCTACAAAAATTTAAATCTCAAATATACAACTATCCGTCTGTTGTTGTGAATTCATCTCAACTGAAACCTTAAATGCTTTTATGTATTGTGCGTGACAATCATGAACGCGTTGCTTGAGGTTCAAAGCGTATAAGTAAATGTTTGGCAGAAGGTAACATCGTTTTATACATGCAGTCAACTTAAAAGTCGTACCTGTACTAACACAGCCGACATTACCAGAAAAGATTATTAATGCCCAAAAAATTAGTTACACTTTTCAGTATTGAAACTGAAAAACATAACAGCAATTATTCTTAATATTGATTGTGTTATTACTCGAATAATAGTTCGTAGTCACTGGTACATAGTTTATTAAAGACGACGCTCACGCACATAACTACACACACAAGACATATTTCGTACAGCTTGAGTAATTTAAACTTAAAATAATCGTATATTAATTAGCTTTTAGAATAAACATAAGCCAAAGACAAAATCAAAGCAAAATGTTCTGTTGCCAGATTCACCAAACATAAGTGCAAAATGTTAAACGAGTGACAACAGATTGCATATCACTCAATCCCTAATTTGAAGGTATATAAAGAAAACAAATGATGAAAGTGAAAGTTGACTGATTTTACCCATTTAAAAATTAGATATCTCAACGTTTCTTTGCGCAACACTATCAAGGGACATCATGTTATTCATAATAATTACAGGAATTGGAGAACATAACGAAATGAAAATGCGTTTTTATCACTCACAAAAATAATTGGAAGTAGTATGAAAGCCAATTTTCTGCAGAACACAGCGGCAACTGAATATTTTTTAACTTAAAATTCTTTACTGAATGCAAACTCTTCTGAATTCAACAATCAACTGAATTGAAAACTCTTCTGAATTTATTGTATATACATCAAGATCAGGTGCATGTTCATTTAACATCTGTGTCTCCCACAGAATGGTAATAAGTATCCGAAATGGAGTAATGTTTTCTTCTCATTTTACTCATTCTGAAATGCCTCCGAATCCTCATTCAGAGGCATCTAGACAATATCAAAACCCATTACCAGAAGAAAAAAAAGTGCACCCCAAGACTGTGGGATAATTTCTTCTCCATTTGTCAATTGCATACAAACAATATGAATTTGACTTAAAACAGTTTGATTTGAAATGAATGTGTCAGTGGCAGGATCTTATTAGAATGCGTAAGCTCTGGTCAAATGGAAGTTACTCTTTTTTGGCAAGTACTTTATCACCAAAAAAATATCAACTCACTAAAAGCTTCAAACAATTTAGTGATAATATTACTAAAAATATCTACCAAAACCATTTGAACTGGTGCCTGTTTTTTCTTTTGTCTCTGTCCTATCAAATATCATAAAATAAGAAAGATAAAAGTTTCTCCAGATTCCATTTTTCTTTCATCAATTCACTAGTATATTGAAAAGGAGATTTGTATTGGTAAAAATCAATTATATAACGTTCTATTGATATGAATGTGAAATTTTTCGAACGACACGTGCAAGACTGCCTAAGTTCAGTTATGTTGTACCAAGTTATCATATGTCATTGTTGACATTATTTTCAGATTTCTTTTATGTTGATAAGAAACCGGAATTGCCAAAGATAAATCTTTTTCACATCTTTAAGAATGCAACGCCCCAAGGAGAAAAAGATAAAACAAAAGTGCACTATCACGGTCAGCTCAGTTTTATTTGCCTTCTTCAAATGATATGGAAGTCCGTACCATTATATAATTCTGTTATAAAGAACACTGTCTGAAAATCATATTTTATGTGGGCGTTTCTTTTCTAAATTGGAGTAAAGGTTTCACTTATTGTAAAAAATGTTGTTTAAATAACTTGTCCACAATTTATTTGAAGGAGATATGGTGGTAGTATGAAACCCTTTTTATTATGTTATGTACTATGAATAAAGCTCGTAATTACCTGAAGAACATTAAGCTATCCTCTAATCGTTACAATTTTTTTGTTTGGATGCAAAAATATAATATATATATATATATATATATATATATATATATATATATATATATATATATATATATATATATATATATATATATATATATATATATATATATTATATATATTATATATATATATTATATATATTATATATATATATAAGTGCTTGCATCAGCTTTTGTGTGTTAGATTTCCAGTAGGTAGCAAATGCATATTTTTGCTTCATGTGAATCTTTAAAAAGGTTTTTTAAGTTTTGCTTATTTCGTCGCTTTAATATGTGTCTGTGGTCAGCATAAATCTAGAACAAATTGACCTTGGATGTTCAAATTTGGTGTTTTGTAGTGGTAACCACGAGACCTACCATTAAGGTTTTTGTCAAAATCGAGCATGCGCATAGAGTCGCTGCCATTAAAAAAATCATGTTTTTCAGTAATTGCTAAAACACGGCTCAAACGATTTTGTTCAGAATCGCTGTGGTAATGCCTCTTAAGGTGCTCTAAACATCCCCACCTCCGAAATTTATGTAAAAATGCTTTAATGGCGTAAGAAGTGGAAAAACGAATGACTTTAAAACAGAGTGATCTTTCCTTTTGTATATCGCATCAACGATCATTTTTTCTTCTCTGCTTAACTTCACTTATAAGTAAAGATAATATAAAAATGATCGATAAGTATATCGCCAAAATCATCATTTTGGCGGATTTTTTTTAAAGACCCATACAAGAATTATCGCAAAAAATATCCCCGAACTTGCCCTTTTTAGTAAATGAATGATGAAAATATAAATACTGTAGATGTCACAAATCCACGTCAGTATTATAGTGTAATTGAAAGTTGTGCGATGTTCCACACACCTAGTTATGTATTTGCCTATTTTTTTGTACTCAACTTAAAACTAGTAGATACATATTTCTAATTACTAGTAAATGTTTTTTCTTGGTGTTGCAAGAAAGATCCCTATTTCAAGGAAATGAACCGAAGTGGTTTTTTATTGCAAAAAAATAAATCTCTATACAATACAATACATCTAAATAATATAATGTACAGAGGAGAGATATCTAAATATAACCTATACAATAGTTATAATCCTACTATTATCTCTACAATATCATGGTATTTATTGTCGCCCTTAATACAAAAAATCGTTTGTGAAGCTATTGTGGTTTTCATTTACGCTACTTTATGTTTAGAACAACGATATGATTATTCATTCTATAATATCGATCTACATATCTCAAATATAATTTAAAAATTGAATCGATATTTCTCAAGAAACAACAACACGTTGTAAAAAAAAAAAGTCAAGTTAAATAATCAGCGAGAAAAAGTTATGAAATATGATAGTTGCTGCCAAACGGCCGTGTATCATTTTTTTGAGTAGAATTCCTTTTTATACAATCCTACATGGAAGGCTGGAATTTTCATAAAAATAATCTCATTTCAACGTAATAGGTTCAAAGAAGTTCAAACATTTGAAATGAGATTTTGAAAACACTCTAGCCTGCCAAATACTGATTGCATGAATGGGTTCTTGTCAATTTAGTTCATTATGTACACATAAGTATCCTAAAGAAATGAAACACGGTCGTTTAGCGACAACCATTAGATTTCATAACTTTTTCTGACTGACCCGTTTACTTGGTGTGTGTTTACAGCGTTTAGTTTTTAGTTATTATTGGGAGACACCATTTCACAGAATGCAGTAAACACCAAAACACAATATGAATCCCAGAAATTACAAATGCTCCCGAATACCACTGGGTCTTCATTAGATCGAAATTATTCTTAGACGGGATACATTTTTCTTTCATTGGATCGGAAAAGAAATATCAGAGATGAAGGAGGCACTTACCTGAAATATAAGATGTTCCCGAACCTTAAGAGTTCCGATGAAAAGATCATCTTGCTGGACATAAGCCGACAGTCTAGAAATAGATTTGCCAACGTTTTGACCGTTGACCAATACTTCTCCTTCAATATCCAAAAGTCGTAAATTTCTGTTGGTCAGCACATTAAGAAGAGTGGTCTTCCCGGCTCCACTGGCACCCATTATGGCCAGAAGTTGTCCCGGCTTGGCCACTCCATGCACTAGAAAAAACCACAAAAAAGCACCTTTAAATACCAACGAGTCATAAGGAGATTAATTTTTTAAATCCAAGTGTGGAAATTCATAGATTAGAGATTTCTTTTCGCATTTATTTGGAACAGCAAATTAGCTTCGATAATTTCTTTGATTATTAAAAATGTACATTTGGAGATATTTTTTCTTGTTTTAACACATATATAATTATCAGGTTAGAATTCATTTAACACTGATATTACTCATATTTTCTCACGAGAAAATATGCGAGATTGTATGTCGATTTAAAACTTTTTTCCAAAAGACACTTAATCAACCGCTGATATTTTCTTATAATTTTAACTTTGTATTTCTACCAGTGAGGAAGTTATGTACTTCTAAAGTCTTGACCCAAGACTATATGGATTGTGGAATAGCAAAGAAGTTGATCAATTCTGCATTAGAACATTTTATTTCAGAGAACATAAGGATAAGTTGCAGATTTCGTTTGAAAAACCAATTCTTAAATCACCTATATACCCTTTAACTTGCGGGGTAGTTTAAAATGTAAAAATACATCTTAAAGTATATTGGCTTCCAATAATTAAACACCATATGGTAAATCCAACAAAAATGGAACAGTAATTGCATGCAGTTGCAAATGAAGTTAGAAAATGTGTTTATGTAATTATGATAACAATTATCTATAGGCACCTGCAAAATAATTTTCGTAAGATATATCAGGACGTCTCATTTAGGTCTGTAACAAAATAATTTTTTTTATGGAAAGACAAACTATACAAAGTTTATTAATAAGGTATGTGACTTTCCATGCTTTTAATGGGATGCCCAACCATCGCAGATTCTAGCAATGCTGTATAATGTTCCATTTATTCTAAATATATTCCGAACTTACCTCCATAAAGCAGTTGCTTCTGTTCGTTGCTGTCAGACTTGTTGCCGAAGCAAGGGAAGAGCCTTTTCTTTAGTTTCACAAATACGTTGATGCTGCGCCATGACAAAGAGATCTTGTTGGCCGGATCAAAAGAGGGCATACGCTGAAATTCCACGTCATTCTCCTATACATAGCAAAATAAGTAATCTCAATGTGTAAATGTTACCGGCAATGCACAAAATGTCCTATTCTATAGAATACCAGGCGTATATAGGCAAAGTATGAAATGCGAGAATTATTATGTACTTTGCTTAGGCACTGTATAGAATGCCGAATGATATTTAACCAAAGTATGAAAAAGGTCATTATTAAAAGACTAAGACTATAAATATATTATTTAAAAGATTTACATTCCTCAAAAATACAAATGTTATTTTGAAAAATAATACAATAGTATCATTAAGGGTTTTTTTTTAATTTAAAATACCTAAAGAAAATGCAAGTTTCTTGAAGACAAGTTTTGGGGTGCGGCGTTGCAGAGACCCGTCAACGTGTACAAAACCAAACTTTAGACGTTTCGCTAATAAAGATAGCTTCTCTCACTAAAAGGTTCGTTATGACACAAACCAGAGTTCACTTCGCTCGCTAAAAGTTTGATTGCTACCCAAGCCCAGCCCCGCTTCTCTCGCTAAAAGGATCATTGCATTGTAATCATGGTCGCTATAAGGTTCTACGCAAACCTGGAATTGTTTCGTTTACTAAAATGCTTATTGCTACTCAAACTAACATTAATAGAACCACCAGAAGGACAAAAAACTTTTTTTCGTTAATATAATACAAAACCCGCTTTTCTCAAAGAAACATTTTAATTGCTACAGCAAAAAACAGGGTTTTTATTAACCTTTTTCCAGCATTACAACACAACACTCCCCCCCCCCCCCCACCACTTTCGATACTTTTTTTTTAATACAATCCTGTGAAATACAACCCCAGTGAAATCAATTCCATTATTCAACCTCCACCATCACACCGTGATATTTTTACCCCCAAAAACCGCAAAAAATCCAGTCGCTCCCTCCCCATGAAACCAAAGCTACTAATAAACCTTCCAGTGAACATTGAACCCAATCCCATCATACATACCCCCTTTTCAATCTAATATTTAAAATTATTGAGTTGTGCATGAAGTGCTAGTTACTTTCTAGAACATTTTAAAAAATTAAAAAATAGTTAAAATTTCAACTTTCTGCTTATAATAATTAAAATTACATGGCAAAAACTACTCTTGTTTAAAATTTCGTAGTTCTACGCGTATTATAAGTCAATTTCCAAAAAGCTTTAAAATTAAAAAAAAAAAGTAATTAAAGAACTTAATTACACGGATAGGAAGTAATTTTTCTATAAATATTAGAATTTAAAACTAACCTACTGGTTGCAACATGCCTCCACTTGATATTCAAATCGAATTGGAAATATATATCATACGTTTCCGGTTAGTTATTTGGCATTCTAAAGAATGCGGGTTTTCATACAATGTCGACAGGCGCGTAACCAAGGGTAATATGTGGACCTATCCAAAATAGGGGTATAGCACAAAGGCCGCTTTTACACACTTTACTATTGCCTTATGTCAGAGTGATCAGATTTTACTTATGATCTGTTATCCAGATACCAAGCTTAATTCAAACATGTTAAATTTGGCGATATTTGATTGCTGAAATATTTCCTTATTAAGGTTGACGAGGCAAAATCTTCAGAGACCTAATTAACTCTCTTTCAGACATACAATCAGGCTGAATCTGGGCAAATGCACTCTTCATAGAAAACAATATATTAAATCTAGTTTTGGGGACAGAAAAAAAAAGTTAGTAAATGGGTCAAAATGGATGTTTTGTTCATAGTGATCAACCGCAATGAAAACTTGAATTGAACTCAAAAAGTAGATATTGCAAATAAAAATTGGTAATACATTTAAAGAATTTATTTATTAATTTTAGTTTGATTTGTAGTTAGAGATATATGGCTGCGTTTAAGAAGATTCGAAAGGGGTATCCATATTGGTTTGGTCAACAGTTTGAGGATGCAAAATTCATAAATTTTCTTCACGAATTGGACAGATATAATAATAAAGAATATTAATTAATAGCGAAAAAAAGAAGCAGAAAGTCATTGGAACCTGGAATCAAAAAACTAGTTTGATCAACTCGTAAAAAGTTTTATTTACACATCTTCAAATACAGTTGGTCCCAAATAAAATATTTTTTAAGGCATTACTTGTAGAAAGAGAATGTTTCAAATATCTTTGTGAACAATTTGTGTTAATTCGAAGCAAAGCTGAAAGAAGGGTGTCGACTCGTGTTTGCCTTGCTGCTGTGTAGGACCCAGATGGCAACACCACTGAACGTTTTATGATTTATTCTTGATACAAGAACTCAACTTCATTCTTTTTTTTAATTTTGTGCGAGTAAACATGCTAAATGCCATACTAATTCTACTCTGGATAAAACATCAAGTCAAAACCACTGTTTTTATTCTGCGCTTTGGCGCACGTGTATGTTTCTAGGTCTAAACAAAGAATTGCATTCAAATCCCTCTTGTGTTGGTCATTGTGTTTAACATTTTGAGTTCTAGGATTAGAGGCGAGTACACTTAAAATTGTCATTAGTAATTCGCCAATTTATTATTCGTATTCGAAATTCTCTAATCTAAATCTTCAAGTGGCTATTTATAGGATGTGACATCAGAAAATAAAGAATAGAAATGTTGAGTTCACAATGGAGACAAAATATAGAAAAGTATTTAACTTCATACTAGTGGTAATCAGCTTTCTTAAAAAATAAAAAGTCAAATTTTAAATATATTCTAGAAGAGATGCTAATTTTTTCTTCTTATTTTTTTTTTAATTAATTTTTGCATTATTGTTGCGTTGATGGGTTCGAAAGATTTTAAGCCAAAGCAGATTAACACTTGTAGAAATTTATTCCAATATAACTCTTCGCAGATTCTCTTACAACTCCAGAACTTCTCGTTCTAGTAGACTCAATACAGCTCTTTTCACAACAATAGAGCACAAAACAGCAGTTAAAAACTTGACAACACAACTGCTAAAATCTCTGCAGAAGACAATGCAATACAGTTCGCTTTAGAACTACTCTGAATGCTCACTGAGACTCGGTATCTCAACTTAGTAATTCCAGTCAACTAACTGACTAACCTCACGAACTCAACTCACGGCCGGCCTTATATAGGAGTCAAACCTCCTTGAAATTTCTAGAGGTAGATATTTGGAGAATTTTCCAGATCGTAGTCGAAAAGTCCTATACATGTACATGGGGACCGAAAATGTCGCCAAATGGTCGCCAACTTGGCTCTATCTCGCCAATTTGGCGAGATTGCCATTACCATAATATTAAATGCCCTGCTCCTTGTAAAACTCGCTTCCCAGCGTTATCTCTGTAAAACTCGTTATCAAGCATAAGACACACATTGCGGGGAAGCAAACTAACGAAGAACTATTGCACTGCCTTATGCGAGATGTACATAAATTTTCATATTTACAAAATTAACACTACGAAATATTTAGAAATATACAAAAATTCGTAACATTATATTCTGGTTTGCTGCTAGATATTGAAAAGATTCTGTTCCTGACAAATTCACAAGAAATGCGAGAAAGTATTAAAAACAAAAAAATTTTAGTACAAGGATTTTGAAACTTTTCCTTCAACTCATTTATCATTTAAATTATGACAGTGTTGGGTTTATAAATGTAAAGTAAGTAATTATGAGGGGTGATAAAATAAAACAAAATTTTTAGAGTATCTTGATTTGAACTATTTCCTCCAACACACGAAATCGTTTTGAGAAAAAAAAAATGTATAATAGAAATAAATGGATTTTATATTTGGAATTAGCACGAAAAATACTAGGAAAAATTAGTCATCAAAGCTAAAACAATTTTTCAAAAGTATCTTTGATGCACCTGTGTTATCCATTTTTCATAAAATAATCCAGCATTCTAAAGCAAAATTCTAGGGGCATGTTGGAAGTGGGCTACACAATTCAATTTTACTTTTGAAATTCAATTGTACTTTTTGAATAATCCATTCCACAGCCTTAATTGAGGACTAGAAATAGAAAACGGCCGAAGTCCAAAAAAGAAATTTTTTTAGGAGAGCCGAAAAATGCACCTGGTACTTGTGGCTATGACTAAGTACCAAACTGAATTTGAACTATTGCTACTAGAGTTCGCACTTAGGGCGTTCTCCACTTTGTTTAGCTTGGTCATAGGGACATTTTTCCGTAAAAAAAGATTTTCGATTTTTTTAGTACTTGGGTCATTTTCCATTTCTAGTCCTCAACTGTGTATCCCCCCACTGAATCAGGAGCCTGAAAATTTTAACTTCTTCCTTAAACACGGGCTCAAGAGTAAAAAGCTCACTTAAAAATCATCCCTTTCTTTAAGTTTTTTGCCACATACAAGGCTAAAAATTACAAGATTTCTCAATTGAATGTCAATTTACTTTGAAATTGAGGATCACTACTAACCATCCATTGGTGTTTGGCCACTGTTTTTATTGAATTTTTTTTACTGTATTTGTGGATAATAAGAGCAATAATATAGTCACAGTGCATCTGACCATGAGCCTTATTATTAAGAAAACAGGTACCGGATGTGCTTTGAATGTTATATAGACATTCAGTACAATTCTATTTAACAAAATAATTATTTACATATTAAAAGTCATGCGATTCAATAATCCGGGTTGTTCAGAAACCACCACACTAACACTTCATATTTATTTTCTATATAAAAAAAACATTAATAATTATTGTTTGGAAGTATAAACGATAATATTGTTAAACATATAGTTATAAGTTGATAATAATTCTGTAAAAACCAACGGTTTAAAACACCCTGACAAATTAAAATTACTTTCTTCAATGTTTAAAAAAATACTCTTTAAATTAGCTTGGCGTTTTTTTTTTTGTCTTCTATTTTAAACTGTTAAAAGTGTTGTGATTCAATGTACCCTTTTTGAAAAATTTCAAGCAACTAATTACAACTAATTTCATTAAATTAATTTCTTTCCGCTTGCTCTTAAAATTTGAGTTAAATTTTTTTTATTATTAGAAATGTTCATTTCTTTCCAGTCGCTTATTCTATCTTGCTTTTGAAAAATAAAGAAATTGAAAATTTAATGTTTTTATGTCGACAGTAGAGGTCGGAAATATCGGTCAAAATAAATATCGATATATGATTTTTTTTTTATTTGATTTTCAATTTTGCCAGAACCAATGTGTTTCGGGGCAAATTTCTACTTTTCATGATTGCTTTTTTGTAAGGTGACTACTTTTTCAACTGAAATGAATCTATTAAAAAAAGTTATATTTTCGCTTAATTGGTGCAGTGATTTTAAGAAAAATTTAGATAATTTTCGATAGCTTTTAAGTGTATGGCAAAATATTGAATATTGGTGGCATTTTAACTGTCTCTCAGCAAAGTTCAAACTTTAGTTTTGAAGTTTTTGAAAAAGGAATAAAGAAAATCGAAAAAACACATGGAACTACAAAACAATCAAAAAAACTAAACATGTTTGAAAATATCGATATATCGGTAACTTTTATTCATATATTTCATATCGATATTTTTTTTTTAGAAATATCGATAAAAATATCGTCGTATCGATATATCGCCGACCTCTAGTCGACAGTCAATAACAAGTGTCCTTTTGTCAAGGTTCAATTCCAAATCATTTTTTATTCCAATATAATTCCATCCAAAGTAACGTTGATGAAAACTAATTCAATTATATTATAAATAGTTTTTCTTATGAAAACAAGGTGATTTGGTTTACAAATTAAATATTTATTTTAATTCAGATCTCCCCATTTACCTTATTCATATACAGAAATGGAAGTTGTTTTATTTGGTGCCTCTTTATAATCTTATACTGTAAATATTTAAGCAATTTGAAAACATTACTACCAAGAATTATTGAATATTTATAGTTCAAAAACAGTTTGCGGGATAAAAATACATTATTTCCCTCTTACTTTTTTGACAGAAGATGCATCTTTGACCTTGAGCTCGAACATTATTGCGATTGAAGTCCTGCTGGAACATTTATCCAAACAATTGTTAAATTTTCTTTCAAACTGCAAACGTATGAATTTATCACCTGACTAATGTTAATTACACACATCCATTTACAAGCGTGCCTCTTCTTCCTACTTCCGAATAGACAACTTCCCCCCTCCTTTTTGTAATTCACTTCGTAGACTTTTTTTTTTTACTTCCTTTTTGTTTTGGAAGAGTCGGCACTCTTCCAAACTTAACGAAGCTCAGTGGATTGAAAAAAAACTCAGAATTGGACTACATACAAGATTTAAAATATAAACAAAATGGATTTCTAACCACATGGCTCTGGGTATGAATCGACTGATTGAAGTGGATAATTACCATGACGAGATGTCAAAAAGTCCTTCACGAGAATAGTAGGGTTTGATTAAAAGTCGAATGTTTGTTATTATTTTAAACTCGCCCATTTGTATGGTAACTTTTCAGGAACAAAATATAGTCACTCTCAACATACGACAATTAGACTACTTTCACTCATGTCTCTTTACGATCAGAACATAGATTTATATAAAAGTAAAAAGAATAGAAATCGACTTAAAACGTTGTTTAACGTCGTACAGTGTGAATTGCGTTACGAACCTCTCTGGAAGAATCTCCCCAAACACAACTGCCAACCTCAAAAACACAAAAACTTTGTTGCAATAAAAAAAATCATAAACACAAAGAAAAGTTATAGCTTCAAAGACAGTGATATATATATAAAAAAAAAAGCCAACCTCTGACTAGAGCTCTCAGAGCTGTGCCTGGCTGTATACATTCTTAAGTGTGGTTCGAATAACTAAGGAGTTATTAATATAGTTAAACTAAGTTAGCATACATGCTAGCTTAGTCTACTTTTTAAAATGTAAGTTTCGTTCTCATAAAAATTTATGCTGTCTGAGGTTGGCGCCCGTCATAGGAATTTGAACAATGTTTGCGTTTAAACTAATTTACAGCTGTTTTCGCGAATTATGGAGTATGGGGGAAATGCCGATTTCATTAGTGTGAGTGAGAAATCCAAAGTTACGTAAAGTTTAATGGTTGCGTCGATTTAACCCATTAAAGACGACTTTGAAAGAGTTCAAAACAACTTTTTATCCTATACCTTGCTTATTTAGATCATTTAGAATTTTTAAGATTTTTTGAAAGCTATTATGATTTTTAAAAAACACTACGTGGAATCACAATCGCTATTTATTAGCAAAGAAGGAAAAAAAAATGTTGATTGACAAATTTTCTTACCAACCGTCTTGAATGGGTTTAATTTCCGAAATATTTCTAATCTAGAGAAACTGAGCGAGAATTTGAATCTTTATTTTAAGAGTTTTTTAATTATAGAAAACTGAAGTGAACCATACTAAGTTGGTTCCTTCAAATAAGAAAGCTTTGGTGGCTGAGAGTGGACATACGACCTCAAAGGGTTAATAAATTTTGTTCAGTTGCAGTGAAAACACCAGAATTATACACACACAAAATTGTTATACTAAAATTACCATTACATAAAAATACATATATCATCAATGACCAATCAAATATTACTGTTATTTATAATGTACTTTAAAAATAACCCATAAAACTGTTTAAATATACAGCCTGTACATTCATTATCAACTTTTACTTATTTAAGACATTTTGAGCAGGTTGATTTATAGCGTTTGACCACTATGAAGAAAACCATCGATTACATACCATGGACTAACTCCTGTATAGCCATTGACAAATTTCAGCTCGATTGTATGAAGGCAAATGAGTTGACCCTAGGTAAGTCGCGCGGTTGAGAAATGTCCCGAAGAAAAATTGTTTTGTCAATTTCTCAATAGATAGCAGCTCATGACCAAAGCCCGTCCCAGTACTTTTCTATCTTTGACGTTTGCCTACGTATATTCATTCAATTCCACATGTGTACTCAGGAGATTAAGAACCTATTTGGTTGACGTTTGTCCCTCACGCGACCAACCCTGTATTCTAACTTTAGTAAGTAATTTAAAAGTGTTTATTATTATTTTGTATTGCAATTTTTATAGATTTTATGTTTCGTGAGGGGGGCATGTTATTTTTTATGATATGATTTGACTGATACATTATTTCAGAGCCATAAAAAAAGAGGGTCAATGAGTCTGCAAGGACAATTTGATTCAGTTTTAAACACGTGAAAATTGCGCAGATGTTTGGCGCAAATGCTAAATGACTCTTTATGATGAAATCTATTTCTGTGCCTTATATAATTGTTTTATACTATTTTAGATGTAAATTTATATTTTCCGAATAATTTTATCAAATATTTTTAATGTGATCATGCTTACTGTGTCTTAAAAGTATTTTAAAAATAAATTTGAATAGTCACAATGTTCATTGCAATAATAATACGCTTTTTATTCTTACATGATTTTTTCAAGTTATTTAAAAATGTTTTTTAATTTTTACTTTATTCGTTTCAATTATGCTTCTTTTAATTAAAATATCCACTTACTTTGGTATTTGGCCACGAATTTAATGGTATGCACTAAAATTTGAATTTGGGGGATATTTGTCTCCCACGCGACTAACCGTGAGACAAAAAGTCGAGCGACTAACCAAGGGTTAATAATGTGAACAGCATCATTTTGGGCAGCTATCTTCAAAGGCCCAAAAGGCCGAAACAAATACCAAACAAACATGGATGCGGCTAGAAATGTGGAAGAGGGTGCACTTATTGTGCCCTCCCTGGATTTTGAAAATTAAAAACAAAGTGGAGAAAATGGTTTGATTCACTAATATAAGTATGATATAGATTTAAAATTTTCATCGGATAAAAAATTTTAATACACAACTATAAATTAAAACTATATAAAGATAGCAAATTCAAAATAAAAAAAAGGTTAAACAGTAGGTTAATACAAAAAAATAAACACCTTCCCTCCCCCTCCCTAATACAACTACGGAAGATGACGCCGGCATTTTCAGACCTACTTATGCTTAAGTTTGTGTTGCGTATTTACCTCCAACTGTAACCGGAACTGCAACAGATTAACTGACGGTTTAAAAGAATAACTGTAACTGGTGTTCGAGACTACGGAACGATCGGGGATTTCTGCTGTAATTACTAGAATTTGCTGGCTAATTAATTAAAGTAGGATTACGCTATAATGTATTGCGATATCCTTGTCCTAAACATTTCACGCACCCCATCCTACATCGAGAATTAAAATGCAACAACAGGTACCAAAAAGAATCAATTCATATCGAACTTTTTCTCAATTTAGTAAAATAATGAGTAATTTTACAAATTTTGCTGAATTTGTACAACTGAATTTTAGAAACTATTCAATAAAACCTTTAAAGGTTCAAAAACAATGTTTATTGGAATGGACAAAAAGGAGTATGATTGAATGAAAAGATTTTAAAACAATTTTTCATTATATTTCTTTTACAACCAACAAAATCGTACCAGGTTAAAGTTAGATAATGAAGTTCTGAAACACTTCAGACCAACAAAAAACCCCTTACCGCCCAGCAGAAAAAGTTGCTCAATTTTTTTAACAAATTCTTCTAACCCCTAGAAGTGCTAGCTTTTAACTTGGGAAATAAAAACAAAGTAATTTTATACAGAAAAATACTGCAAAGTTGAACAACTGTTGTAGAAATATTGATTAATACAGATGTTTTTGTTGTATATCATTGCCTTGGACAGACATGATCGTGTTAAACATGTTCCATTTATGTACGGTGAAAACACAGAAATAATTACAAACTAGAATTGAAATTCCTATATAAACACAATAACTTACTTCACACAACCATGCTTTCGTAAGCTAAATAAATCAAACTTACCACGGTGTAAATTTCTTGTTTCGATTCCTGCACATTATTTGGAAGATCGCGATTTTCGAACACCATGCTGGCTCAGATACTATTGCTTCTATGGTATCCCTTTACTCGTCGAATTCTTAAATTCGAAATACACACTGTTATCAACCAATTTAAAGGTGATATCAGCATACACTGCTTAGAGATAAGGCCTTCGACGATTCCACGACGCGGTTATGAAACGACAGGTGCCTTACCTTTTAATACCAGCCATTAAAATTTAACACATGCGCATTCCAGGAAGAGGTTTTAGAAGTTCACAGTTGAATTGGAGACTTTCTGGCGCAATAGCGCCGACCAAATGGTATAGTGGTTAGCGTGCTAACTTCTAGACCGCGAGGTTGAGGGTTCGAGTCCCGTGTTAGACATGGGTGTTTGTAAATGTATGTTGGCTTGTCTAATGACGAATGTTTCGGCGCATTATAGCCCTCGTGTTGCTGACGGTGCCAGATAATCTGAAAACAACCAACAACCTGGCGCAATAGCTACAAAAGGTCTGTACTGCTCCAAAACATTGTTATAGTAGGACCTGGAGCAGTAGTACTAGTGTCATGGAGGATTAGTTTCCGGGATGTCTTTACAACGAGAAATTGTCCGCATTGTCGACTAGTATGAGAGAAAACTCGAAAAAATCTTAACGTCAGATTATGTCACAAGCTGTATCGTATCTGCTCACTTTGAAGGCAATGTTTTGCAGATTTCCAGACACAACTTGATCCCGAGACCCCTTGTATGCTTGGCTTTTGGATGTTTATAAAGCGTAGGAATTTGTCTTTATTAACAGTTTAGGAATATTTGAAGGACAAAGTGGGTGATGGGGTTATGCATCAATAAGGAACTTTTGAGAAAAAGAACATTGTTCCTATAATTTTTGAATTCTCATACCTTTGTATAGAGCCTACTTCTTCGTCAGGCACTTGATATCGCCGGTGCAAGTGTCAGAAGTTAACACTTCAAACATACCACTTTCGGCCACTGTAAATACTTTTATTTTAAAAAACAAACTTACAATCTTTCTTCATCCACTAAGCATTTTAATATTAGTTTGCCTTTTCTCCTATTTTTTCAATTGTGACTGGATTCACTCAACAAACTATTTTATTTGAGAACAACTCAGCAGATTCAAATAAAAGCTAAACAGACCATCAGCTCAAATATATAATTCATAATTATGTTCAACTTATGTATTTTTTAATGTTAAATTTTGTCTTTATTTTTATGCCTTTCTCATTTTGTCAAGTCTTTTTTCCTAGAATGTTTGCAATGCGATGGACATAAAACTATGTAGTTGATCATATTGATTTTTATTTCGAGTTAGTTGATGGTTACAATGAACTGTTCATATCGTAAGAGAAACACAATACAAGAAGGCTATGTTGCAACGAAAATTTTTTACTACATTTTGAATAAAGCAAGTAGTCTGAAATTTGAAAGAGAATATTTGCCTTTTCGGAGGTCTTTCAAGGAAAGGTCAGTCGTGTACACATTTGATAGGTTTGGTGCTCAGTAACCTAATTTTGTGCACAATTACGAATAATCAGCGTGGAACCTACAGATTGAGGTGGAAAATGTTAAACGCTGCATTTTCACGATACAACGAAAAATGTTGACATGATTGGATACCGAAACACGAGAGTACCACCAGGTTTGATGCGGAAATTTGATGCAAGGCCAATGACTGTATTTAGTTTTTATGAAGCAAATCCATAAACACCAACCGAACCTAAAATGTCTCGAGTTGCTGGTCCCTCCGCGCGAAAAAGGCCTCGAGTGCAAAGGGTTAATATCGGAAACACGAGTGATAATCCTCTTTTTCAATCAGAAAATCAGGACTCCAAATTAACTCCAATATTTTGAAGAACCCTCGGATTTATATTTATTAATTAAGAAAAAAAAAGTTTTAAATTTGTAAGAAGTTAAATACTTTTTCGATTTGAAATGAATGTATGTGTTTCAAATAAAAACTAAGAGTGTGGAACATCGCATAACTTTTAATGGTACACTACAATACTGGTCATTGCATTTAAATTTGACGTGCAATTTGGCGTGCGAGTTATTTATGGGTTTCGTATTTTCATTCATTTAAAAAAAAAATTACAAGTTTGGCGATATATTAGAAAAAAAAATTTACATGGAAAAAAAAAACCTGCCAAAAGTGCGAATTCGACGTTATACTTTTCGATAATGCAATTAAAGTTGTGCGTTGTTCCGCACCCCTAGTTTAACCCTTTGCACTCGTAGTTATGCTTTAGAAAGTTAGCAAATAACTCAGAATTTTTTTTCATGTTCAATCAAAATGAATTTTTTTTATGGAAATGTGTTCCAATATAACTAGAAGGTTTACCATCCTTAAATCAAAAATTTAAAAATATAGCCCCTGAATACACCCCTTGACCAAGGATGGGAATATGGCCACATAATTTTTTATTTTTCAACGTGTCAAAATAATTTATTGAAATTACTAAGAATACTTAAGTATATTACATTACACCGCATTGACCCTTTGCATTCTGCTGTCCCCTCTCAGGGGGGGACATCGTAATTTAGCATATCACTCGGATGTGCCCTTTCAGGGGACATTAAAGTTTATTAGTGATTACGGAGAATTACATTTTTCCAGCACAACTTTTTGAGAAATATATGTTTCCCTGAAGTTTTCTCTTGAAATGGCACAAAAAATCATATCAAAATATGGTAAAATTACCAAGATATATATATAAAAAAAAAACCATTTGAGCAGGGTTTTGTGTCAAAAGAGAACGTGAGAAGTGTTGGTTCACGACGGTCCGAGCACTTTTCTGTGCCACTTGAAAGGAGCGATAAAGAGAGTTTGTCGATGGTTGGGTTTGTTGAAATTTCCTGGCGCAGGGGCAACATTAGGGCTGAGCTGCTGGTAGCCGTCTAGAATGGTTCGTAGTGCATAAAGTTAAAAATCTAAGAAATGTAATAATATGAACAAACTATATAAACAATATTTAGGGGCGAAACGTAATGTCGGCACCTCCACCAAAGAAAATCAACTTAGAAATACTTCGAACAGAAATGTTTTGGTTAAGTTATCACAGTTTGCCCAATACAGATGCGATGTCCCCTGTACGGGGACATACGAGCGCGATAGTAAAACGAGTGATGTCCCCCATACTGGGACATACGAGTGAAAAGGGTTAAACTCTGATTTTGATGGAAATATCTCATACATTTTGCAGTTTGCCCCCATTCATACCTACTTTTGACGATTTTTCACCCAGTCGCCACCATTGACTAAATTACTAAGTGAACTGGACAAATTCAGAAACCAGGAGTGTCCT
Organism: Linyphia triangularis; assembly: GCA_963978545.1. Lineage (NCBI taxonomy): Eukaryota > Metazoa > Arthropoda > Arachnida > Araneae > Linyphiidae > Linyphia > Linyphia triangularis. The sequence goes on along the minus strand of OZ021732.1, from coordinate 45,378,104 downwards.
GAGAAATTAGGTAAGCCTAATATACATTTGGATATACTTTGAAATTAGAGGTAATTTGGATTGGGATGGTGCATAAATAAACAACTTATCATGAAATTCTAAATCGACTAATGAACGTATGCTACAACACAAAAGTAAACTGCTTTTTGGTTCGGGAATGGGAAAATTTAGATTACCGTTGTTTTAAAAAATAATGAACAACTCTTAAACATAGGTTTTTCCAATTGAAATTCATTGAGTTGATAACGCCATTTTAAAGCAAATTTTGAAGGAGAAAAGTATGGTGATACTCTAGAAAGTAAGGGGAACTTCTCTATATTTGCATAACAAGAAAAAAAAAAAGAAAAAAAATTGTCAATCGACATTTCTAGCAATCGGTATCTTATCACTTGATTTTGAAAGCAGATTGCCAGGAGATTTATAGTCTGAGAACTTATTCCGCACCCATTGCATGTAAGGCGTGTTCTGCGTCAAAATTGATTTCTTTCGAAGAAAACGAATATGAGTGTTAGTGAGATGATAAAGGCAGGATGTTAATGAATTTCCGAGACCCTTTTCTTTTTAATGGTATACATGGAATATAAAACAATGTCTGCTTATTTATAAATCAAATGGGAAAAAATAGTTAGTCAATCTAAAAAAAAATCTTTGCTGTTTATTGCACCAAAATGAAACCAATAAATGGACGGCTATATGAAAATATCGGCTGAACTATGACCGCCTTTCGCCCCCCAAAAAATGTCTTTCATCACACGATCTACTCCACCTTTTTATTTTACACTACACCATTAAATACTTATTTCCAGCTTGTCAACTTCATGATCTATTAGCATTTCTCTACATTTAATAAAAAATTCAAAATGATGTCCTAAACTTGCAATCACCTTTCACACCATTACCATGAACAAATTAATTGTATCATCATTCGGCTCCTTATTTCTATAGTTCGTTGCTAGAGGACCATATACCATGCAAGATTACTTTGGCATAAAGAATAACGTTGATTATTTATGATAATATTAATGATTTATTCTTACATGAGATGCATACACATTAATCCAGTTTGTTGTACAATGTACATGTTCTAAGCCTAACTAGTTTCTCTTTTGAAGTTCGCAGAAAACAAAGTATTTTTTTCTTCTTTCGTTTCAAGAAAGCATCAACTAAGATTTCAGTACAAATTGTTTTTTTTTAGTCCGAAAAAATTAGTCTATTCTGACTCGCTTATGAAAAACTATTTAATCTTAAAAGTTTTTCTAAAATTTTCTTTAAAAAAAAAAAAAAATTCGTTTAAAAGTTTTTCCCAGTCTAAATTAGTTTATTTAAGGGTGTCAGAAAAACTGTTCGGCCTACAACATGTATAAATGTTCTCGAACTTTCTCGAAACATTGCTGAAACGAATGCATAGTCTTACCGAACAAACTGATGTACGGTCGACTATTATGGAATCTTCATTACTTGGGCTGCTCTTAACTTCATCATGTTGGGAGTCGCTCATTTGACAAAGGCTTACATTTTAATATCTGAAATATATTCATTAGTTACTTAGTAATTAGATTATGAAAAATAAATTTTACAGATAGATTCAAGGGTGACATGTGCAAAAAAAAGTAATATACTTATTTCTGAAAACAGTACGAGCGAATTCTGTAACTTATCTAGTACGAATTCTATTTGTGTGTGCAATGAGAATCTACTTATTTACCACAATAATCACTATTTCAAACGCCTCAATTTATTAACCCTTTGCACTCCAGTGGCGCCTCTCAGGCGCCACACGATTGGATGCCAAACCACGAGAGGACCATTAGGTGTGATGCGGAAATTCGATGCAAGGCCAATGACTGTGTTTAGTTTCTATGAAGCAAATCCATAAACACCAGTCGAACCTAAAATGTCTCGAGTTGCTGATTCCTCCACGCGAAAAAGGCCTGGAGTGCAAAGGGTTAAAATAAAAAATAACCCTTAAAAACAAAGTTTTTATTATAAATTCTTTATTATTTATTACCAACTTTTATGCTCAATTGCAACTTATGCAAATGATTTTCAGGTCAGAACGACTTTTAATAGTGATTTACCTCTAAGAAGAAATACATAAATTCCGTGCTATTGTCTAACTTTTTTACCCTTAAAAATTTGATCAAATGAGCTACCATCGACAACGAATCTATCTGCCAATTTCAGATCGATTGGATGATGGAAAGTGGGTAAACTACTCCTTACTAGCGCATCTAAAAACAGCCTTTTAGTAACAGCCAAAAACTTGGAAAGAATGTATTGGCAACCAGTCTGCCTATTTTCATTTCGACTGGATGAAGAGAAGTGTGTTACTTGGCCTTCCACAGATTTGCAAACAAGTACTCAAACAAAATCTGAGACACAAATACATCTATATTTCAATATCTAAGTGAGATTTTAATAATATAACCCATTAAAACAGAGTTTTTAAAAAATAATTTTGTATGCATTGTCAATTTTTATATTCATTAACACAGCCAGCGCAGATGTCAAAAACATTTCTATTACTGTCTATTTCTATTTTGTCTTCAGTAAACCTTTCTGTACAAAAAATTATATAAGAACCAACTCATTAATCAATTCATTGACTTAGTAAACAAGTTGCCCTCTCATTGTGATATTTTCTTAGATAATTTTTGTAAGCTAAAATGTGATATTATTACCTTATTTTCGTAACTGTCATTATTGTTTTAATCTTTTTGTGCTATTCTGTTTGTTTCCATGTGTTCTTATCCTGTCATGTAATTAGAATTGGTCTTTCTGTTTGACAGCTTAAATAAAATAAAATTAAAAATAAAATAAAAAAGTGAGAAAAAGCGGAAAGTGAAAAATTGAGAATCGAACCTGCTCCACGATTTATGGATGGTATAGGAAGGTTGAAGTCCAATGCCAAAGCCGTTAGGCTATGGTTGCGATGCAAGTTGTAGCAAGATTAAGTGTTTTCGCTATTCATGTCGATTACATTTATATTAAAAACGTACATCCCGGGAAGAAATTCAAATGAATTGCGTAAATATATTCGAAATCGGCGAAAATTCAAATGTAATAAAATTGCAAACGATATTTGAAGGAAAAAAAAAAAAAAAAAAAAAAATGGTTAAACAATTTAAATGTAAAGGCTAATTGAAAAATAGTTTTAGCACTTAAAATTTAATTTCAAATAATTTATAAGGGGTTAAATTTCATTAAACTTTTACATCAATGACAAATATTTAATCCCTTCCAGAATATTTATATTTTTAATTGCTTACTAAAAACTAAGGTGTGCGCGCGCTTCGCGCTCTAAAAGGAAAAATTGCAACCTATTTAAATGACCTTACGGCCAATTGAACCTAAAAAAAATACCCCTATCTAATTCGGGCAGTCGTTTGTGGCATTTCACCCCCAAAATCAATTTTTGTTTTAATTACTCGGTACTGCAAAAATGTCTAAAAAGTGAGGTGTGCGCGCGCTTCGCGCTCTAAAAGGAAAAATTGCAACCTATTTCGTTGGCCTTACGGCCAATTAAACCTAAAAAAAATACCCCTACCTAATTCGGGCAGTCATTTATAGCATTTCACCCCCAAAATCGATTTTTTTTTAATTACTCGGTACTGTAAAAATGTCTAAAAAGTAAGGTGTGCACGCTTCGTGCTCTAAAAGGAAAAGAGTTCAACATTCCAAAAATGAAATTTTTAATCACTTTGCTGTTATAAAACATAATCAAAATCCATTTTAACGCCTTATATTTTATAAACTACACTTTAGTGGCCTAACGGCCACCAAAGTATAGTCATAGCATACCAGTTTTATTCCTAAGGTTAAAATCGCTATAAATCAAGAGTTATATTTAATGCAATATAAATACCTCAATCCTCTTTCTCTTCTCCCGGAGGGTAAACCTTGATAACGTCATCCAAAAACGAGTTAAATAAATTTTTTACCCTCCTTGCCTGTTGCTTTTTTTGCCAGATATACTCGGCCAGGTAAAATTGTAAACCCGCCTCTACTTTACTTGCGCTTAAATCTCTTTTGATTGCACTCCACGTACCTTCAATTGTGTTTGTGTGAGCACCTGTCTCGGGATCTTTAAAATGCAAACTGCGATTTACACGGAGATGTACAAAGCCTTCATCACTGAGGCAATTGTACGAACTCCAACAGTCTGATACGATTGTCGATCCCGGCAACACATACTCCTTTAACACACTCAGCAGACATGCACTCGTTCAATCAGGCACAACTTTAAAGAAACACTTACCACTCACAAGCTCAATTCCACCAAACACCGCAAGAACTATTCACTCTTTTACCCCTATTATACTTACGCCTTCCAAACAAACTTTCATCAATTTCAACAATCACATCCACACCCCCAATTCTTTCATTCTCCCTCATTAATACTTCCATACAAACTTCCCGGCAAAAATTCTTCCAATCACACACTATGGCTCGTAATCTTTAAAGCATCTTCCATGTACGCACTCTTACACTTCCCAACCCACATATGCGTCAATTGCCAAATCTCATTCATACCTAACTTACTCTCACTGAACAAAGAACCCTTTCGCACACTCTTTTTCACACAATGCATTTTATCTTTCACTCTCGATCTACACATCCATTCAAAGCCGTCTCTTATTTGGCTTCTTTCAACCAAATCCATTTGCTCCCCACATTTAGAACATTTAAACTCATTAGCAATCAAACCAACTTTCATACACCAATCAATCGTCGTTCTCCCACCCATAAATTCCATTCGCATCAAAAAATTTAAATCAACTACTAAATCATACATCCCGTACACACTTCCTTTCTTACTTACCTCAGAACTAGCCATCGTCATTCACAAATTGGTGCTCCAAACTAAAAAAAAAAAAGCAGTGGAGTGCAGAAAAAAAAAATGTTCATCAATAATTTCCTTCAAACAATTCTACAAGTCTTCCCCCAAATGACAAATGTAATCTTTTGATCATATTAAAGTTCTACGGTTAATAACGGTTAACACACAAAATCGTAAAATTAGCAAACGATTATTCCATTTCATATGTATTCACTATTGGTTAAATCTCCCTAAATAGCCTCCACGATCGTAGCTCAAAGCATTTAATTTAAAACATTCAGTATTGGTTAAATCTCCCAAAATAGCTTCCACTATCGTAGTTCAACGCATCTAATTTCAAACATTTTAAAATAACCGCCATCCTTAAGAGTCTACACCTAAAAACATTGTTTCTGCATTCCCACCCCAACTAATAATACCCACAAATACAACTCGAATTCATGACGTAACAGGAATAAAGACAATATATTTCCAACAGGTCAGCTTCCAACAAAAAAAAAACACACACTGAAATGAAGAGAGAAACATAAATCACTCAGTTTACCATATTTGTAACTAAATCAATCGGCACCAGACAAAATTAAGCGTTTTTTGGCGAAAAGAGGATGTATTTGGCGTTAATCCAAAGCAGCAGTAATTCTAACTACTCACTCACGACTCCGGAATACCGCGGACGACAACGAAACAACAAATTTTGCCAGCATTACACTAATTTAGTGAGGTGAGACGCTTATACAAAAGTATTTAACGCTGTTTGAGGTTAACCTTTTCAGACAAAACTACAAATGTTGCAGAGCAGACTCCAGACTCGTGTGACATGCAATGCAAATATAAGTCTCGTTCAGACAAGTTACCATAGCTTACTTCAATCGGAAGTACAGGATTGGTTGGTTGTTTTCAGATTATCTGACGCCGCCAGCAACACGAGGGCTATAATGCGCCGAAACATTCGTCATTAGACAAGCCAACATACTTTTACAAACTCCCATGCCTTACACGTGACTCGAGCCCACAACCTCGCGGTCTAGAAGCTAGCACGCTAACCACTATACCGTTTGACCGGCGGGAAGTACTGGAATTAGCGAAAGTAAGACTGAAAGAGAAACAAGTGTTGAATCGGTCTTTATGTAATAGTCTCAAATGCAATCCAACATTTATCCTACTTTACCTTACAAATAAATAAGCTTTATCCAAGCTAAATTTGAATATATAAAACAAATAAAAATAGAAAAATGTTTAAAAAGTAGATTTTGTTTTCCAAACAAAAATCTGATGGTAAATTAAATTAATTAGTTATTCGACGTATTTTTCTGAAAAATAAAACTCGTAATAACAGTATTCAGCCTAGAATTGAACGGTTTCATAATATGGAATTGTCCATATTAGGAATCTAAAATAGCCCCAACTCCGGGGTGAGTATGAAAACAGATTCAATAAACATATTCAACTTATAATAAAAATAAACACAATAAATCAATATGTTATCCATTGAGATTATATTTACACCACAAAGAACCGTTAAATGCGTTTACCTTGGAAGCTGCACATAATCGACAATCCATTCTAGATAGTAGTAGAACAAATTACTGTGAAATGTTGTAATGGTCCATATTACGGACACTTCCCTTATTGGTATTCTGTACAGTGCAATTCTTGACGAAACGATATGTAGGGGCTGAATTTGATCTTGCTTACAACATTCTTTGGTTAATTCCTAGTGGGAATTTGACAAAATTGGGGTGTGAAGTTTCGGATATGGCAACTGTTCTAAAGTCGAGGGAACAGTGTATTACAATTTATCTAAAAAAGATAGCAGAGCCTCACAAATTTGAACGTACTTTCCTCACTTTATAGGTTCATTTATACAATTAGTCATAATGGATGGATATCCAACGAGAGACAAAAAAAAAATTAAAATAAAAGATTTATTCATTTTAAGCAGTGGTATTACTTCTACAATTAAACATTACTTTCTTTCCTTTGAGCAAGTTGCAGTTTCTAAATTTTAGGTAACCTAAGCTGCACATTTATGGCAGAGAGAGAGAGACTACAAATAAGACTCATCATATTTTTACCAGGCCAGCCAGCAATTAGTTCATTTGCAGTCAAGAGGTCGAGTGCTTAATTTTGTTAGATACTACACCTGTGGCTATTGGATACCCCCCCCCCCCCTTCCACGAGACAGGTCTCTATATAATCTAACTCTTCCTCCCATTGAAGAATTTATCAACAGGATTCCCACGGTCATTGAAAGTTAATAAAAGTGCTTAATATTTTTGAACTTGTTTTCAAGGCCTTGAAAATGCTTAAAGGTCCTTAATTTTTGCAGATGTTATGAGCCCAAATGCAAAATTTATAAAATACAACTCGGACTTGCTACCCCAGCGTGACCGCCACTTATCTGCACCGTATCGAAATTGTCTGACATTTTATTCATCCACCAACTTGTAACTTTTTTGATAGAATATACTTTATTAAAAATTTATCTATAGACATGATGCATGAAAATAAATTTTCAAAGGTCCTTAAAAACATTATTTAGGTCCTTAAAAGTCATTGATTTTCATTCTGTGATTTGAGTGGGAACCCTGATCAAGTCTCAGAAAACTCACTGGAGAAGACCCTAGCTGCAGTGCCTAGCATTGCCCGTAATTATACAGCTGAATTCCGTCATTGCCTGTGTGCCATCTTTTTGAGTCGATGTACCTATCCCTCCCATGCAAGGGAAAACGCAACTCCCAATTTCTTAGTTATTGGTACATATCTAATATTCTAATGAATGATACAAAACAGTTATATTCTGATTACACAAAAGCGCTATCTATCGGGCGTATATTGCAAAACAATTCTTAACACTCCCCACCTGATTTTAGCAAAAAAATCAAAATACAATACAAACAATATTCAAAATTAAAGTTAAAGCAAAATATGTAAATAATTAATAAGCTGGAAATGAAAATAGATTGATTAAGCATGTTTAAAGGTAAACTAATAAGGCATATATAATTACAATAGAGAATTTAAAGTTCAAGAGGATATAATAGTTGTATAGGTCTCTTTTACTGTCCCTTAGCAGTTTGAACTATACATGAACGAACAAGTCCGTCACGACCCATTATAATCTCTTCGACTCTCCCAGGAGTCCACAGAAACTTCGATTTGTTGGTTCCTGCTATTAAAACGATGTCACCCCTTTTTAGGTCTTTGTGAGGCGTAGGAGTTGAAAGTTTGTGGGCATTGTTCAGCTGAAGAAGATACTCTTCCTTCCACCTTCTCCAAAATTGACGTAGTAGAGTAGTCTGGTACAACTTCCTTCGGGTCAAACTTTCCTTGGTGGAACGTCCATTGCTTAGAATTTCAGCGAAATGTAACGGATATTCGTTTAACTCCATTGATGGGAAGAGGAAATGAGCTGGAGTCAATGGCTGTAGATCTTCTACATCATTTGACACGTAAGTGAGTGATCTGTTGTTTACCACTGTTTCGACTTCGGTTAACACTGTACACATTTCTTCAAAAGTCAACAGTGCTCGTCCGAGGATCTTTCTAAGAGGCTCCTTAATAGTTTTCATCAATCATTCATAAAAGCCTCCCCACCATGGCATAAGTTCTACAATGTATGTCCACGTTATTCCTACAGACGATATGAAGTATTTTAATTCAGGATCAACAATGATTTCAGTCAAACTTTTTAGTGCATCGTTTGTTCTTTTAAATGTTGATTTACATGGAAGAAGAATTGGATATTGTTGCACAAATTGTCTGTATATATTGTAAATAGTGACGTATTATTTCAAAATTCTATTGTAATTTATTTTTATCCAATTTTATTTAGTAATTAATAGCGATTATACAAGTTAGAAAAAGGTGGCAACACCTGAAGTAATCGAGACGTTTCGAGAAATTTCTTTCCGATGAATTGGCTGGAAATTTCGAGAATGCCTCACGCGCTTGCTTATAAAAAGACTGGAGAACGGGAAAGTTTTCAGATTGACTTTGGATTTCGATGAAAGCTTATCGCTTTGTTTACCTATTGGAGTGAGCTTGAATAATCGCTGAATTCGAAGTTGTTTTTGTTGAAGCTTGTGTTGAAGCTCGAGAGTAATTAAATTGTTGCCTGTGAATAAATTTTGTGAGTTTTCTGAAGGGAGAATAAATATTTTTAAACCGTGAAAACTGTGCCATCATTGCCTCAGTGGAAAAATTCGTAACAGTGGTGTCAGAAGTGGGATCTCGTAATTTTGAATGCCGACAACTAGAGGAATGATGGAAGACCAAATGAAGCAGTTGATGGAAATGATTGTTGGAATGAAAGCCAGTCAACAAGCTACCGCTGCTGAAATAAAAGCCGGACAAGAATTAACCGCCACTACAATCGCCGCTGGTCAAGCCCGCCAAGAAACGACTAACGCCGAACTTGCCGCCGCAATCGCCGCCAGCCAAGAAGCGACATCATCAGAAATTAAAGCTTTACAAGAAGCGACATCATCAGACATTAAAGCTTTACAAGAAGCGACATCATCAGATTTTAAAGCTTTGCAAAATGCAACGTCATCTGACATGAAAGCTTTGGCCGATAAGTGCGAGTCCACATCCGCAGCCGTAATCAAGATCAGGGAAGAAATGAAAACCGAGCTGGCGTCAATGGTAGAATCTACTATTATGGAGACAACATCATCGGTCCTGCAATCCGTGAAGGAAGACGTTCTCACTGCTGTAAGAGATGAAATGGAAGAAAAGGTTTCCACTATCAAAGAAGAGCAGGGAAAATTCATGGATGCTGTAGAAGAAAGGCTACGGAAAATAGAAACTCGCGAAGCTGTGACCATTGCAACGCCTAATTGGGATAACATTTCCACTCCCTTTATTGCGCCACGTTCCAGCATCAAAGTGGCCCCTTTTGATGGGAAGTCGTCTTGGCGCGTTTATCAAACGCAATTTGAAATGATTGCTTCTGCGAATGGTTGGGACGATACTTCGAAAGCATTCCATCTCGCAGCATCTCTTCGAGGTGAAGCTGCTGACATTTTACAGACACTACCTGAAGAGAAGCGGGGAGAATTCGTGGCGCTGGCAAGTGCGTTGGAATTAAGGTTTGGGGAGCAACATCTAAAGGATTATAACAGACTGCAATTGAAAGTGAGACAACAGAAGGCCAATGAAACTCTTCAAGAACTGGCATCGGATATAGAAAGACTGTCGCTCCTCGCTTTCTCTGACTGTCCCCCGGATGTACGAGACGATCTGTCTCTGCAGTATTTCATCGACGCTATTCAAGATCCCGATGTGCAGCAGGCGGTAAGGTTATCCCAAAACAAAAACCTGAAGTCGGCCCTCGTGTACGCCATGAGAGTGGAAGCCGCGCAGCTAGCTTCTGGAAAAGACCGACGATATGTGCGTGGTGCATTAGCCGAGGATTCTTCTGACTTTGTCACCAGTAAGCTTCGAGAACTGGAAAGCAAAATTGATAGAATGATGAGAAGCTATCCCGGAGCCAGGGATCGAAGGACCAGAGTCGTTTGCTGGCACTGCAAACGGGAAGGGCATCTACGACGAAACTGCCTTGATTTGAAAAAGAGAAGGGATAACACTACCACGGATTCTCCACAACTGAATCTAAGAAGATGTCATCTCGCAGGACAGAAGCTGCAATGCAGAACAGGTGAAGCCCCGACCAGTCGTTTCCACGTTTCATCCCGACAAGGAGGAAACCAGGGTTTATTCGTGAAGGGGGAGATCAACGGAACTCCATGTCGTCTAATCGTCGATTCGGGAGCGAACGTAACGATCGTAAGGACGGGCGTGGCTCGTCGCCTGAACAGCCGACTCCTCTACACAGCTCCCTCTGTTTCTCTACAAACTGTGTCTGGTGGTAATATCTCTGTTCATGGCAAATTGCAAGTGGACATTGCCCTTGGATTTAACACCTACAAGCACACCGTTTATGTTGCCGAAATTGTAGATCCGTGCATTCTCGGACTAGACTTTTTGAAGAAAAATGGAATTACGCTGAATTTTGAGAAAAGCAAGCTGCAAACCTGGAGAGGCGAAGTTCCTTTGCACGATCTAGACATGAAAGAGCTGTGCGTATATCGGATTGTAGCTCATGAAGACAATGTCATAGAGAATGCTGAAGAGTCCACATCTATGAAAAGTACCTCTCCAGCCTCGGAAAGAGAACCGAAGAAAGCGACGTTGATGAAACCCTCCCAGGAAGTGGTTCATGTGGAAATGGACAAAGTTAGTGAAGAGGGAATCGACATCCGTGCTCCTGTTACAAGCATCGAACGGAGGTCTCGGGATCTATCAGCTGCACCCGCGGATGATTCGGACGCAATCTCAAAATCATATAATCAGCAAGACGGGGATCAGAAACTTTCACCGCTTCTGTTGGCATACGGGAGTGCAACTCACGAGACCACCGGATTTTCTCCATCTCTAACGATGTTTGGAAGAGACCTTAGGCTCCCCATCAACCTCCTCTTTGGACGACCACCGGACACCCCTTCCTCGCTTGTCCAGTATCTAGATGATCTGCAGGCACGTTTGGAAGCCGTACATCGGTTCGCCAGAGAGAGAAACAACATCATGACGGAGCGCATGAAGATCCGGTACTATGCCAAGGCCATGGACCGTTCATTCCAGGAAGGTGACAAGGTGTGGTTAGGGAACCCTAAACGTCGGAAAGGACTCTCCCCTAAGCTCCAGACGAACTGGGAAGGGCCGTATGGGGTCCGTAAGAAGATCAACGACGTCGTGGTGAGAATTCAACGGACACCTTCCTGTAAACCTAGAGTTGTACTCTACAATAGGCTAGCCCCATATTATGGTAGAAGTCATTGAATGGCTTAAGGACTTCACTGCCCGGGACGTGCAGTCTTTAAGAAGGGGGAAATGTTGCACAAATTGTCTGTATATATTGTAAATAGTGACGTATTATTTCAAAATTCTATTGTAATTTATTTTTATCCAATTTTATTTAGTAATTAATAGCGATTATACAAGTTAGAAAAAGGTGGCAACACCTGAAGTAATCGAGACGTTTCGAGAAATTTCTTTCCGATGAATTGGCTGGAAATTTCGAGAATGCCTCACGCGCTTGCTTATAAAAAGACTGGAGAACGGGAAAGTTTTCAGATTGACTTTGGATTTCGATGAAAGCTTATCGCTTTGTTTACCTATTGGAGTGAGCTTGAATAATCGCTGAATTCGAAGTTGTTTTTGTTGAAGCTTGTGTTGAAGCTCGAGAGTAATTAAACTGTTGCCTGTGAATAAATTTTGTGAGTTTTCTGAAGGGAGAATAAATATTTTTAAACCGTGAAAACTGTGCCATCATTGCCTCAGTGGAAAAATTCGTAACAATATTTTTCTTCTATAGTACAGGAACTCTCTTCTAAACGTCTTTTGACGGGAAGAATATCTCTTTCATCCAAGTAAGGGGCTAAACTGTATAGACTAGAGTCCTTTGGCAGCAGCTTACCCTCTTTGAGATTGTCAACTTCAAGAGCGTATGTCCTGTTTTGACTAGTCTTTATCCAGAACTCTTCTGCCTTTTGGAGTTCATCTGCTGTAATGGGACCGATTTGAGTAGGACATTTTTTGAATTTAGAGATTAATCGTATCACCCAAATAGTCACTCGCAACAGTCGTTTAACATTACTGAATGAACCAACATCAATTATAGTTTGTGCTATAGTTGAAACGCATGTGGTAACGATGGATCTCCGTTCTAGTTGATCTTCTTTTAATGTCGTTGAGTGTTGAGTAGGCCAAAGTTCAGGTGAACACCTCAGCCATGGTGGACCCGAAAACCAGATGTTGTCGATGAGAAGAGATGCTGCTGGTATTCCACGTGTCAGTTTGTCTGCCGGATTCTCCAGTCCTGGACAATGTCCTCAATTTTCAGGACTAGTTGTACCCTGAATTTCCAACACTCGGTTTGAGACAAATTGCTAGCAGAACCCTTAATCCAATGCAAACAAATTTCCGAATCTGACCAAAAGAAAACTTCTTCTAATAAATTCTCAAACAACCCTACTAAAAACTTCCACATTCTTGCCGCTACCACTGTTCCCATCAACTCAAGCCTTGGAAGTGATAATTTCTTTAACGGCGACATCCTACTTTTCGACATGATGAAGGACGTAATCAACTCACCTCTATCATTCCGAAACCTAAAATACGAAATTGCACCATATGCTATAGGAGACGCGTCACAAAATATATGCACCTGAACCTTCAATTTATCCGTATTTACACAATTTGAAAAATACATCCTTGGTATTCCCAGATTTCTCAGACATTGGACCTCCCTACACCAATCACTCCACTTCTTTTCAAGATCATCCGGTAATTGCTGATCCCATTCTAGACCCCTTTGCCAAATTTGTTGTAACAGACACTTAATCCTAATTACAAATGGAGCTATAAAGCCGACAGGATCAAAAACCATTGCAGCAAAATGTAAGACAAGTCTTTTGGTTGGTCTTCCACAACTCAAACTCTCGATCAGCGAACCCAATTCCAACGACATAATATCCCTTTCCGGATTCCAATTCAAACCCAAAACCTTTGATTGGAGTTTTGAGTTATCATCAGCTGAACCAATTCCTTTTTCTAACCATAATGAGTTTAACTCATCCGAATTAGTTGTAAATTTTCTCAAATTAAAACCTCCATCTTTCAAAATAGAAACTGCATCCATGGACAACTGAAAGGCCTCTTCGACAGATTGTCCTCCTAAGTACAAATCATCAACATAAAGAGAAGAATTTAGCATTTCTACAGCTTTAGGTTTAATTTCCTCATAGTTGCTTAGTGTGTTTCTTAATTGTCGCACTCCCGAAGGCGATGTCGTACACCCGAATGGTAAACGAGTCATTTGCATAACTTTATAATTTTCATTTTCTTTATCGGAAACCCATAAAAATTTTAAGAATTTTCTGTCTTCCTCAGCGATACCTATCATTAAGAATGCCTTTTCTATATCACTACTAAAAGCAATATCAAATTTCCTAAACTTTAAAATAACATTCAATATGTTGAGATTTAAATTCGGACCCGTTTCTAAACAATCATTTAATGACAAATTATCTTTCGTTTTAGAACTACAATTAAAAACACAACGAACGCGTGTGGTAGTCTTATTTTCTCTTACGACAGGTTTATGGGGCATAAAATAACCTTCACTACCGCTAGTAGCTTCTTCAATTATACCCGTATCAAACTGTTCTTTAATAATTTCCTTATATTCAGAAGCTACCCATTTATTATTTTTAAAACCTTCTATCAAATTATCAAACTGTCTTTTGGCCAAGCCAAAATTATTCATTAAATGAATTGGCGCAGATTTCCACAATAGTTTTGTTTGATATTTTCCATTAAAGAAATTTAGCCCATTTTCGAAATCGGTGATGAATTCTTTATCTGCGATACTTAAACCCTCGTCGTCTTTCAAACCCAAGGTTTCCAAATCCCACAAAACTTCCATACTTTTTCCAATACTTAAGTTTGTTGATACTATCCCAATGCTAGTCTCATTAAAACTGCGATCTTGCTTTCCTTGAAGTGTAAACCCAAGTAAAGTTGGAATGCAACTCAAAGTTTCAGTTAGAGAAACCACTTCGTCCGCACTTACGATTTTCCAAAACATATCTCCACCGATTAGACACTGCACATTCAAATCTGATGAATTGCAGGCGTCAGCCAACATCCATTCCTTTTCTTTAACGATGTTTTGACTTATTGCGTTTGGGATCGAGATTGGAGCAGCTGTTATAGTATCTGTAATTAATGCCTCAATTTCAATTGATTTATAAGGGTGCCTGTTCCTCAATTTCAGTTTAGCAACGCTATGTACTTTTTCTGCGGGCTTTATGTTCCCAAAGGAGAAAATAGATAATCTTTCTTTACGAATCGGTTTAACTTTTAAAGCTTCTGCTAAACTTTGAGTTATCCACGTTCTTTCAGATCCATTGTCAAGAAGAATTCTAACTAATTTTGATCTTTCTCCCGAACAAGCAATTACACTACACGTTTGCAATAAAATACTATTTGACTTACCAGTTGAGGAATTGCATTGAGTTACTGCATTTGTTTCCTCTTCAACTAACTCTTTAGCGGCTACATTATTATTTTTATAACATAATAGATAATGGTGAAACTTAGAATTACAATGTTTGCAAGGATCTATTTTAGTCTTGCAAAATCTAGCCATGTGAAACCCGAAACATAGAAAACATTTCTTATCCATTTTGTTTTTTCTTTCCGACACATTAAGACTTTCACAAAACTCATGGTCTGGACTATTACAAAAGACGCAATTGTTTTTTACGTTAGTAGCGAAACTTGCGGTAGACTGCGGTTCATTAAATTTATTTCCAAACCGTTTATTACCTTCGAACCTTCTAGGACTACCCTTATATTCGTAACTACTATGTTGAAAATTACCAGACTTATAACTATATATTTGTGTCCTTTCCCTTGACTGAATTTCCTTATCTAAAAATTCCATCAAATCCCTAAAATTCCACGTTTCATAAGAATATGTTCTATTAAATTCTAACACTAGTTCCCTGGGAATTCTCTCTAACAAAATAGGACTTAACAAGTTTCCAAATGTTTCTGTTTTCACCCCCAATGACTCCAAATTCCTAATTTGTACTTCTGCACGATCAAACAATTTTCTTAACCCAATCGTATCATTTATGTAACGAACAACTTGAATTTTTAACAGATGATTTAAGTGAGCTTGAATTAATGCATTTTTATTACCAAATCTATTTTTTAGCAAAACCAAAGCAGCATCATAATTTTCTCCTGTCAGTGCAAATCCATTAATACAATGGGCTGCAGCTCCACCCAGATAAGATTTCAAATAATTAAATTTATCTATCTTAGATAAAGTTTCATTAAAGTGTATAGCACTTTCAAATTGATTTATAAATTCTAAGTAATAAGCCGAATCTCCATAAAATGTTTTTATTACTAATTTCGGAAGTTTAACCGTTTGTGTTTCCCTACGGTTATTACTAGCCAATTCAAAACCGCCTTCGGCATTCGCAATATTGTTATCACTCATTGTAACATTTAAACTATTACTTAACTTTTCTATGGCATTAATTATTCTTTGTTTCCAAACAATTATCTTTTCCGAATATTCTTCAGATGTAATAACTTCCGACTCTAACTTATCGAGTTCTACGAGTTGTTCAATTTCTAAATTTAATTGTTTAATATTATTTTCTTTTACAATTAATTGTTCATGATATTCTTTTAAAGAATTTAATTTCACCTCTACATCTAGTTCATTAGAAATAAATTCTTCTATTTTGTTGATTAGTTTGGTTGTACTAGATCTCAAAACAGTTCGTTTGGTGATTGCTCTCTGTAAAGTTACCATTTTTATATAATTCAACAATGCCACAATAATTATATAACACTACAACTTAAACAAATCAAAACAAAAACCCCAACAAGTTAGTCATAAATACAACAATTGCCAACTACCACACAATTATTGAATGCATATACCAACAAGAAACCCAAACTAACTTATGATACAACTTAAATCAACACTATCAATTAAATCAAATCCCATAATAATCATCAACATAAATCATACTACATATTCTCAAAATGAAACTTCTAATTTTCAAGCGAAACAAAATTCGAAAATTTACCACAACAAAACAAACAATAAACACCCTGCCTCACTAAATGCCAGACTTTAACACCCAGCACAACACACTCTCAACACGAAACTTCCAATTTTCAAATTCTCAAACAAAACTTAATTCGAAAGTTTACCAAAACAAAACCAAAACAATAAACATTCTACCTCATTAAATGCCATATCTTAAATACATCACACGATGTCCGGAGACTTTCAACATTGTCTCAATCAAAGCTTGCGGTGGTTCCTTTTTCATTGGCCATTACTTTTCGGCCGTTGCACCAAATTGTGCCATCTTTTTGAGTCGATGTACCTATCCCTCCCATGCAAGGGAAAACGCAACTCCCAATTTCTTAGTTACGTCTTTATTGGTACATATCTAATACTCTAATGAATGATAGAATGATACAAAACAGTTATATTCTGATTACACAAAAGCGCCATCTATCGGGCGTATATTGCAAAACAATTCTTAATAGCCTGGTACAACCCGGTTGAAATTGGTTCAGTCGATTGCAAGTATACTTCTTTTGAGCAACCTCCTTTTTATCCATTTTCTTTAATTTCACCACCAAAACTTCGGAATAAAGTTATGCTAAAAATAATCTAGATTAGTCAAGGTACTCAAACAAAAAAACACTGTTCAAATTGGCTCAGTAGATCTCATGATTATATTCAATGTATATCCTATCGTTGATTTCCCCATTTTAACTACATATGGAATGAAATTGTATTCCTGATAATATGAATTACATAAGATACCTATAGGAAATACCTGGTTCGTATTAACTTAGTAGATCTCAAGGCTTATACTCCATTAAGGGTTGGAAAGAAGATTGGGTATTGTTTCATGAAATCTCATGTAGCCAGTGACCTTCCTCTTGTTTTGAAGATCAAGTATGGATAATTTCATCGAGGCAAGAATTAGAAAAAAAAATAAAAAAAAAATAATAGCCATACCCTTTGAGTGTTGGAAAAAGGAGAGGTTTTTTCTTTTTTTGAAAAGGGGTAAAAATTGGAGTTTTTTTGCCATTTTTGGCCTAGTTGGTCTAGTGTCGCCCTGTATAACCTGCTTCAAATAGATAGGCTCAGTCGATCATTAACATTTCCTCATTACCTCCTATCCTCAATTTCCCCACCTTAGCCACAAAACATCGGATTCAAATCACGTTTCCTATAATCTGCAATAGTCAAGATATCTATAGAAAAAAAGGTCACCTCAAATTGGATCAATAAATCTCAAGTCCCTTTAGGGTTACTATGGGGGAATGGGGTGGTTTTTCAAAATCTTATAAAGATAGTTATCTTCCACAATAAAACTGTCGATTTCAAGCTATGATCATACATGTTAAATGATAGAAAAGGAAAGGAAAGGTTTTTACGAAATTTCATATAGCTAGTGAAACTTCCTCTTGTTTCAAAACTCGCATGTACATAGTTTCATTACGATTGAAATAAACCTGAAAGTTTTTATAAAACACTAATAAACATACACACCCAAGAAAACTCTTCCTTTTTATACATAAGATTTTAATTTAATAAGGAAAATATTTTAGAAAATAATTGCATATAATATCGTATTTTTAAGAATCATACGCATATTTGTTCTGTTGTTAGAAGTCATTTTGTTTTAATGGCCATTTAAAATAAGCTGCCATCTTAAATTGGGAACAGGCAGAAAACACGCTATTTTGACATTGGAGTAAACTTTTTGAAAGATTTTCTATATGTATATACACAGTTTTGCACTTAGGAGGTACAAAATTTGTTACACAGAAGCTTCTGTACATCGAGATTGTAGAGAACAAATTATCAACGATTTAGAGTTACTTTTATTAAAATAAAATGATATTAAAAATTTCTTGGAATGGCAACGATATTTTTTATTACATCAGAATAAAACCAAAAGTTATTTTATTGTATCCCTCCTTCTTTTTCTGATTATTTTTATGTAATATAAACGTCTGTCCAATAAGCGGTTCGAATATTATAATAACATTGCCATATATTTACCATCAATCGAACTACCGTAAAGAAGCTCTGCGCATGCGCGGTTTTAAAACGTAATATTACCTAATATCTGAATTATTTTGAATGTAGGCACAACGGCTACGATTACTGAAATTCAGCGAAAACTTTCAAATAATATCGGTCCACCCCCCCCCCCCCCATTTGTTAATTTTTCTTTTTATTCTCATGTAAATATTTATTCAATTCCTTTAGTATTTAACCCTGAATATCACATTTCCTTCTTTTGATTGTTTTTATTTGTAGTATAGTGTTTTTGTCCTGTGAATCAAGTTTCATATTATTTAATCTAGATTTGAATACATTTTTTGCATTATGCATGTTTTACTATTTACACCAGACTATTTTACAATTTAAACCAGAAAGGTAGTTTTTGGGATTTTATTTCTTTGGTGTTTTATTTTGGTTCGTGATTATGAAATTGCTAAGGGGGCATGAAATTAATTTTTTCTGTGTATTAATTTTTTTTTTTTTTTTGAAGAATGCACAACTCGCATCGTACAGATGTAGTATATGGCATTTCTTTGGCGTGATTTTTTTTTACAGATAAATGTGGTTTCTGACAACGGTTTTTATTTTCAGTTATAATTTATTTTATTATTATTGATATTTTAATTTAATTTGGTGCTATTGCGTTAGCTGGGTACCAGATAAAAAAAAAATACCAGATTGCAGACCTAACTAATCCATAGTATATAACAACTTTTAAATTATTTATAATTCCTATATTTAGGATTGGCTATACATTTACGCGTCATTTAAATGTGTAAATATTTAATCTTGGTACCAATTGGTAACCGGCTAGCGGAAGATTACCCTTAATATTTATATTTTAACTTTATTACATTATTATTATTGTTTTAATTTTCTTTTAGTTGACGTTTTTTGATTTTTACAATTTTTCTGATCGCTAAATGAAAATAAAAATCGCCAAATGCCGTAGACGACATGTGTTGCATTTTTTCTTAAATGTAATCTTCTTTGCCTTTCAAAGGGTCCCCAGAAGCACGATGCCACACAGCTAGTAGTTACTAAAATTGAATTTTGAGTATACAGACACTTTTGGGTTCTAAGCTTGACAACACCCCGTAAAATATTTCACTAAACGAATATATGACACCATACTTTTACATCTTTAAATTGAACGAGAATTAGCAATATAAAATTCGATAGTCTAAATAATACACATTTATGCTCTAGTTACATACCTCAATAAAATATTTCTTATATATCATTCAGAATAATAATTTGTAAATTTTATCAAACGTCTGCAACTGGATTATGCATGCTTGTATTGGGTAACGTAATTATTAATTTTACTCAGCTTGTTGATTTGTTAAGTAGGAAGCATATCCAGTGGTATATGCGGGATCACAGCTAAAAAAATATTTAAATAAGCATGTTTCTACAACACTATAAAGACTTGACAATATAAAGCGGAGACAAAGTACTAAACTCATCGCCAAATCCTAAAGGATTCATTTTACACTCACTTCCAAAAGTTAAGCACGAAACGGTAAAATGCGAAAAAATGGACAAGTACTGCTTCGATTGACACGAAATGATGCAAGTAAGTAGCTCTATGTTTATTCATAATACGAAACAAAGAATTACAAAGATAAAAAAAATATCGAATTTTCATAAATTATAAGATGACGTCATATATTTGCGTCATGAACAAAATGATGTTTAAATTCTAAACAAAAAAATGACATTAATAGGGTATGTGAGCACCTCTTACCTGTATACAAAGCGTGCAGCATGTGATCAAGCTTGTTACGAGGTGATCAACCGCCGCAGAGTCCAGTAATCGCCATTCCTCCTGTAGGGCAATTTATAAATCTCTGAGAGTGTCTGGAGATGGAAAACGTCTACATACAGCACAGCCGAAGGCATCCCAAAGATTTTCTATTGGATTAAGGTCCGGCGAGTAAGCCGGCTACTCCATACGCGCAATCCCCTCACTCTCCAGAAAGTCGTCAACGATGGCAGCTCTCTGGGAACGCGCATTATCGTCCATTAAAATTAAAGAATGACCCACTGTTGCAGCGTACAGTTTTACAAAGGGGTCTAAGACTTCATCTCGATACCGTACAGCCATCACAGAACCTCGCCTGAAGATATGCAGGTCGATGCGATATTCCAATGAAATCCCTGCCCAGACTATGATGCTTCCACAGCGGAATACGTGATGTTCTGGGCCAATTGCTTGTGCCTTGACCCCTCCAGACCTTTACGCGTTAATCATCAGGTTGTAGGACAAATCTGGACTCATATGTGAACATAACGTAGCCCAATCAGACACAGTCCAATACACATGCTGGCGGAACCACTTTAATCGTGCCCCTTTGGATTGGACGGATAAAGGAACCCAAACTCGTGGTACCCGGGCGTACGGACCATTAATGCGCAGATTTCGACGAACAGTAGTGGCAGATTTCGTCTTACCAATGGCCACTACAACTATAGATGTCACGCGTGTGGGGGGCGATGTTGGATTCCGCTTAGTTACAACGGCAATATATCCATCTTCCACGGGGTTCGTTACCCTTGGACGATCGGCTACAGGTCTTCGGAGAACTGTTTCGCTGGTTTAGAATTGCTTTCATAATCGTGAAATGACGGAATGATGAACGTCGAAGGAAAGAGCAACATCTGTGACTGTCCTGCTTCAATGCGTCCGACACTTTTAGCGCTCGGAATCTTACATTCGTCTTCTGGAAGACATAGAAACACGTCTAGCTTGAAAACAAATTGTACGAATGTTCTAAACACCTTTCATCAGCACTTACATGCTACTCTTGTAACCCTTCACAATACCGGCATCTTATACGACTGCCTTTTTGCATATTTCTCAACGCGAAACCGTGATTGGCACCTAACACATTTGCATGCTTCTTTCTACCTTTGTAACAAATTTCAGCTTTTTTAAATCAGATTGAGCTTACGGATAGGGAAATTTAAATTTTCCTCTCCGAGCTTAACTTTTGAAAGTGAGTATAGTTTCTGCAGTACACTAATGTAGTAAAATTCTTATACAAAGATTGTCTGTTCGAAGACAACTTTCCCAGGCAAAACTGCCAATGCTGTAGAAAATGCGATATGTCTATTGAAAAGTCGGTAATCTTCCACCAGACGGGTACCAGTTGGCGGAGTTGTCGCCAAGCCTAAATGTTTACAAGTTTAAATGACGTGTAAATGTATCACCGAGCCTAAATGTTTATGTTTTCTTATATGAATTATAAATGATTTGAAGGTTCTAAGTTTGACTGATTAGGCGGTATTTATCTGGTACCCGTCTAACGGAAGAATACTGCGAAGTTTAGTTGAGACGAATTCTCAATCAAATGACCAAAAGTATCGAAAATGGTGAGCAGGAGTCAATGTACAATTCGTTAAGCCTAAATTATAAATTCTAGACATGTTTTTAGCATCGGTTTCAAGGTATCGATAAAATGAATAGAATTAGGTAAAATTCAATAAATAATTTACATCTTACCTTCAAATGTAAATATCAAAGAGGAATTAAGATATTTACTGATCAATTTTCTTTTTAAGTTTATCCCCGAACTCTCCAACTTCTTTTTCAAAATACTTCAAATTTCCACCCTTTTTTTGTCTTTCAAATGATGCTATCAATTTAAATAGGGGAGATTCTAGTCTTTAAATATTTTTAAATTGTGGCAGAATTAATTGCTTTTCAGATTAAATTGCTTTTCAGAAGATGCGGGGAGCTGCCAGCAACTTTGAAAACTTCGCGCGGACCCGCATGGCATCCGCACTCGTCAAAATTTAGTGCGGGGTCTGCCTCCGCATGAACGTATTTTGTACATAAGGTTAAATCGAGGTATTCACACGACGTGGGTGCGGACGGTATATACCCGCCGTTTCCGTAGATAATTTCAGTTTGAAACAGACAATTTAACATTTTTATAGTAATTATAGTGTATAATGCGGGACCAAAAACCTACTAGGGTCTAACTCATCCATGCAAAAATTGAGTGTTAACTTAATTTCGAATCGTAAAATTTTTATAAAAAGTGGTAAATTTTAAAAGTAGTAAAAAACAAAAAAATTATATGAAAATAACACATTAAAAAACTTTTTATGTGAAAAAAAATTTAAGTTATATTTACAATCCTAGTAGTTTTCCCGTACCTAATTACTGAATACAATTTGCAATTAATTTTGCAATTTAAAATAAAGTAATGACGGGTGCAATTAAATTCTAATTAAGTAATAAAGTTTATGTTAACATACATTTTTAGAAAGTTTCTGTCCTGAAAACTTTGACAGAGTTTACACATTCTCACGATAAGCCGATGATTTATTATTAGTGCTAATTAGTACTTGTATTCTTTTCACTGTTTAACTAATATACTATTCACTCATTATTACAAACAAAAAGTGTTTATTGTAGTTCGAGGGTCGTATATTTTGTACTTATTTCTTATACATTAAAATAAATTTCGCACAGAAAAAAAAAATTAAAAAAAAATAAAAAAAAATGAGAACTTCAGGAAAATATACGGCTTCTTTTTCATACGGTGTAATGACTAATCTTTGTACTAATTTTATGTAATCTTTTATGTTTGTTGGAGTGTTCTGAAAGTGTTGTTTTATTTTTTCTATCAATGTGTCAACATGCGAAAAAAGTTGAAGAATTTCTCACTGTCTTTCCTAAGCTTGCCGCAACAACAAATTAGAATACAATTAAAAGCACCATAAGAAAGTGTCTGTTAATTAAGAGTGTTATATCCACATACGCCTACCTCTTCGTATTGTTGTCTTCGTAATGTTGCACAAATTGTCTGTATATAGTGTAAATAGTGACGTATTATTTTAAAATTCTATTGTAATTTATTTTTATCTTATTTTATTTATTAACAGCGATTATACAAGTTAGAAAAAGATGGCAACACCTAAAGCAATCGAGAAGTTTCGAGATATTTCTTTTCCGATGAATTGGCTGGAAATTTCGTGAATGTCTCACGCGCTTGTATATAAAAGACTGGAGAACGGGAAAGTTTTCAAGATTGACTTCGGACTTCGTTGAAAGCTGATCGCTTTGTTTACCTATTGGAGTGAGCTTGTATAATCGCTGAATTCGAAGTTATTTTTGTTGAAGCTTGTGTTGAAGCTTGAGAGTAATTAAACTGTTGCCTGTGAATAAATTTTGTGAGTTTTCTGAAGAGAGAATAAATACTTTTAAACCGTGAAAACTGTGCCATCATTGCCTCAGTGGAAAAATTCATAACAGTGGTGTCAGAAGTGGGGTCTCGTAATTTTGAATGCCGACAACTAGAGGAAAGATGGAAGACCAAATGAAGCAGTTGATGGAAATGATTGTTGGAATGAAGGCCCAACAGGAAACCACCGCCGCCGAAATAAAAGCTGGACAAGAATCAACCGCTGCTGAAATAAAAGCCGGACAAGAATCAACCGCCGCTACAATCGCCGCTGGTCAAGAGCGTCAAGAAACGACAAATGCCGAACTCGCCGCTACAATCGCCGCTGGTCAAGCCCGTCAAGAAACGACAAATGCCGAACTCGCCGCTACAATCGCCGTTGGTCAAGCCCGTCAAGAAACGACAAATGCCGAACTCGCCGCTGCAATCGCCACCTGCCGAGAATCCACATCAGCAGCTATAATTGGGATTAAAGAAGAAATGCAATCCGAACTAGCTACAATGGTGGAATCTACGATAATAGAGACTACTACAAGTGTTCTACAATCGGTAAATGAAGATGTTCTGAGTGAAGTAAGAAAAGAAATCAGTGAGAGTTTTGAGGCGGTTAATGGGAAAGTTGACTGCTTGGGAGAAAAGGTTTCTACAATGAAAGGAGATCTTGTGACTGTGAGGAATGAAATCGAAGAAAAGGTTTCCACCATGAAAGAGGAACAGGAAAAGTTTCATGACGCTGTTGAAGAAAGGCTACGGAAAATTGAAACGGGGGAAGCTATGACCGTTGCAACGCCTAAATGGGATAATGTTTCCACTCCCTTCATTGCGCCGCGTTCCAACATCAAAGTAGCCACTTTTGATGGGAGGTCGTCTTGGCGCGTTTATCAAACGCAGTTTGAAATTATTGCTTCTGCGAATGGTTGGGACGATACTTCGAAGGCATTCCATCTCGCAGCATCTCTTCGAGGTGAAGCTGCTGACATTTTACAGACACTACCTGAAGAGAAGCGGGGAGAATTCGTGGCGCTGGCAAGTGCGTTGGAGTTAAGGTTTGGAGAGCAGCATCTAAAGGATTACAACAGACTGCAATTGAAAGTGAGACAGCAGAAGGCCAAAGAAACTCTTCAAGAATTGGCGTCGGATATAGAAAGACTGTCGCTCCTCGCTTTTCCAGACTGTCCCCCGGATGTTCGAGACGATCTTTCTCTGCAGTATTTCATCGACGCTATTTAAGATCCCGATGTGCAGCAGGCGGTAAGGTTATCCCAAAACAAAAACCTGAAGTCGGCCCTCGTGTACGCCATGAGAGTTGAAGCCGCGCAGCTAGCTTCAGGAAAAGACCGACGATATGTGCGTGGTGCATTAGCCGAGGATTATTCTGACTTTGTCACCAGTAAGCTTCGAGAACTAGAAAGGAAAATTGATAGAATGATGAGAAGCTATCCCGGAGCCAGGGATCGAAGGACCAGAGTCATTTGCTGGCACTGCAAACGGGAAGGGCATCTACGACGTAATTGCCTTGATTTGAAAAAGAAAAGGGATAACACTACCACGGAATCTCAACAACTGAATCTAAGAAGATGCCATCTCGCAGGGCAGGAGCTGCAATGTAGAACATGTGAAGCCCCGATCAGTCGTTTCCACGTTTCATCCCGACAAGGAGGAAACCAGGGTTTATTCGTGAAGGGGGAGATCAACGGAACTCCATGTCGTCTAATCGTCGATTCGGGAGCGAACGTAACGATCGTAAGGACGGACGTGGCTCGTCGTCTGAACAGCCGACTCCTCTACACAGCGCCCTCTGTTTCGCTACAAACTGTGTCCGGTGGTAATATCTCTGTGCATGGGAAATTGGAAGTGGACATTGCCCTTGGATTTAACACCTACAAGCACACCGTTTATGTTGCCGAAATTAGATCCGTGCATTCTCGGACTAGACTTTTTGAAGTAAAATGGAATTACGCTGAATTTTGAGAAAAGCAAGCTGCAAACATGGAGAGGCGAAGTTCCTTTGCACGATCTAGACATGAAAGAGCTGTGTGTATATCGGATTATGGCTCATGAGGACAATGTCATAGAGAATGCTAAAGAGTCCACCTCTATGAAAAGTACCTCTCCAGCCTCGGAAAGAGAACCGAAGAAAGCGACGTTGATGAAACCCTCCCAGGAAGTGATTCATGTGGAAATGGACAAAGTTAGTGAAGAGGGAATCGACATCCGTCCCAGATAGCATTTTAACCTTTTCAAAACCTTGTGTAAACCCTATAAACGAAAAGGTTTCACCCTTGTCGCAAGCTTGTCACGACAAGGGTATAACCTTGTGACAAGCCTAAAAAAAGGGTCCTAGTTTACACTTGAAAAGCTTGTCGTAACCTTGTCGCGACGAAGCTTGCGAAAAGGTTTTCAGCGTAAACCTTTTCATAACCTTGTCGCGACAAGCTTGTGACAAGGCTTAGCGTAAACCTTTTCATAACCTTGTCGCGACAAGCTTGTGATAAGGTTTTAGCGTAAACCTTTTCATAACCTTGTCGCGACAAGCTTGTGACAAGGCTTAGCGAAAACCTTTTCATAACCTTGTCGCGACAAGCTTGCGAAAAGGTTTTCAGCGTAAACCTTTTCATAACCTTGTCGCGACAAGCTTGTGACAAGGCTTAGCGAAAACCTTTTCATAACCTTGTCGCGACAAGCTTGTGATAAGGTTTTAGCGTAAACCTTTTCATAACCTTGTCGCGACAAGCTTGTGACAAGGTTTAGCGTAAACCTTTTCATAACCTTGTCGCGACAAGCTTGTGACAAGGTTTAGCGAAAACCTTTTCATAACAAGCTTGTCGTAAGGTTTTCACTGTAAAGGGTACGAAAACCTTTTAATTATAAGGTTGCTATAAGGTTTACACTGAAAAGGGTATGTAAACCTTTTCATTACAAGGTTTATACTGAAAAGAGAGGGTAAACCTTTTCATTTTAACCTTTAACTGCTGCGGTTGGGTGGTTTGAGGTTTTTGGCGCAAGAGCAACACATGGTCCATACTGCGCCACACAAATTTGTGAACATCAGTTTAAAGTTTAAGAAACAAAGTATCAGAAAAATAAATATAAAAGTCAAAGATGCGATATTTAAGGGGGGGGGGGGGTGAAAGCATTCCACAAAAAATGACTCGCGGTCTGTCAGACCGCTTACAGCAGTTTAAGGTTGTTATTAGGTAGATATAAGAAATAATGTTCTTACTTTATGAAGGAAATGCGTCGAATTTTTAAGGTCAAAAAGAAGCATTTTATTTTGAGAGTTCCAATATTATCAGAAAAATGGACGAACTCAACATTATCAAAATTTGGTGGCTATTGTAATAGATATTTAATCAATTGGAATTTAATTACAATAAAAGGTTTTGATGGCACCAAAAGTAACTCAATTTATTAAGATATTCAACTTTATTTGCTATAGATGGAACTCATTAGAATTGCAAACATAACTTTTGAAAAATACTTCAAAATTGAGTAAAATAATTTATTATTCCGAAGATGCATCGAGATTATATCAGGTTCCCTGACTTGCATTATACACTTTAAATCGCATTGAATTTTTTTTTTCAAGCTGGTTTGTTGAAAAAGTCGTGGTTTCTTGTGGTTGGGTGGTTTGAGATTTTTGGCTCAAAAGCTACACATGGTTCATACTGCGCCAAATAAATTGGTGAATATCGGTTTAAAGTTTAAGAAACATAGTATCAGAAAAATAAATATAAAAGTCAAAGATGCGATATTTTAGGGGGTGAAAGCATTCCACAAAAAAATGACTCGAAGTCTGTCAGACCGCTTAAAGCAGTTAAAGATTAACAGGCCTTTACATTTTTATTGCTCATCCTATTTCAGAAAACACAATAATCAGACTATCAACAGTTAAAATTTATTTTTGAACATACATATAAATTAATAATAAAAAAATCAAAGCAGGCACACAAGTTAATCTTGCAGAGGCAAGTCGGCTGCTTCACTTTTTCTTTTTTCTCTGAAAAATAAATAAAGTTTACAATAGAGAAATAGCATTAAACAATACTTTATTAACAAAAATGTCTTAAAATAATAATTTATTATGGGTTGGGTATCTTTATGTAAGCAAAGCTATAAGTGAATATATTGCTTCTAAAATTAAATAAACTATTTAATTTTAGCTGTGGACTACTTAAATGCCATGTATTCTGACCATTTAAATGTTTCTAATAAATTATTCAATTCGTAGATTTTTTGAAATATACATTTCATGAAAATCAGTGCTCTTTTAAATTTTTTCATTTTTCATGAAACATACATGGGAAATTCAATTAAAATGTTTGTTTCCTTTTTTTTTATTAAATTATTTTTTAAAAGTTGACAACTTTGATGGAAGAGGATAGTGAACTTTCAAAAGAGTAAAATAATTGATTTTTTTTACTAAGGGATTTTAAAATTATTGCTTCAAATAGTAAAAATGGTTGAAACAAGTTTTCGATAATTGCATTCTTATAGTTGATTTTAAAATAGATTTTTCGTATAACCAGGGATGAGAGGGATCAGAGAGCAAAAAGGAGGAAATCTAAAAATTCGTTAAAAAAAGCTTGCAGAAGGAATACACAAAAATTTAACAAAAAAATATGCAGGAAGGATGATTTAATAATTTTAAAGATACAATGAAATTTCACATACTATATAATAATTATATTTTAAATATTAGGAGGGCGATTCCGTACTCGCGGGTGCAACATTTAGACTCACTCAAGGCTTCTTACTAAGAAAATAAAAACTCTTTTTAAAGAAATGACTAGTCGCAGGATTACATTGTAATCTGTTTTACAAAAATTAATATAAAAAACATTTAATAAAATGTATAAATAGACTCAGGAGAGGTTCAAAGTGCTATCGCGGGTGCAACGAAATCGGCCCACCATTAAAGGTCATGATGCTAGAATGAAAAAAGTCTTACTTATGGAATATTTATTAAATTATTTTTACATTCTTTAAAAGAATACAAAACAAACTAATTATTAACTTAAATAAAATTATTAAAAGAAATAAATATTATAAATTATTCACTTTTTATCCAGTCGCGGGTGCAACGTAAAATTATCGTCTCACTGTAGTGAATATAAACATTTCCATGTAACTTTAAATTAAAGATATGAGATCATAGATGCTGTATCATTAATTAGCACTTTTCTATGTAACTTAAATAAATTATTTTTTTGGAATAGTCGGCGATTTATCAGCCTTAAGGTTCATCTTCAGAATCGCTGTAAACATCAGAAACGCGTAACTTTTTCGTAACTTTTTTTGTAACTTTTCCACGTTTTTTTTAGTAGCATTTGTCAAAACTAATTTGCTTTTCAAATTAGACTTCGACGTTCATGCAACACAAATGCTCTTACCCTCCTCAAATTGAAAAAAATGTTTTGATTGAATGGCTGGTATATTTTTTAGTCCTTTCCACCTATCATCTAACATGGTTTTTCCTTTTTCAATTTGTTTTTGGGATACAAATATAAAAGAAATTTTTGGAGAAAGGCGACCCTTTCTCGACGGAGATGGTTTGCAAGAAGTTTAGGATTTTCCTTTAGTTTTCGCCTATATTTTTGAGAAGCAGTCTCCTTTTGCTGTTGTTCTGCCATTTCATTTGATCTATTTACACAAAAAAAGTAAAAAATTAACAATAAACTCTTATTAAATAGGAATCAGTAATTATAAATAAGAAAATAAGATATGAAGTTATCAAAAACTTAATAAATGAAAAATATATAACAAATAACAATGTAATCGTAAGAGTCATAACTGTTACACCCGCGATTCTAATATTTTGATCACGGGTGCAACTCATTTTAGTCAACGTTAATTTTAATTGAAATGACAACATACCTTCTATTGCGACTGAATCAAGTTTTCCTTTTATTTCTTCTTACTTCTACAGAGTTTCAAAAAATTACCAATTTATTTCTTTAAGAAAACCAAACTTTCATTTCTTTTATATCGCGGGTGCAACTGACCAACAGTGGTTTCTTATTTAATTAATATTGTTAGAAAAATAATAATAAATATTTAGTTTTTTTATATAAGGCAATAAACAAATGTTATAACTTCAATATTTATCAGTGAAATATAACCTCAAACCACCGGTAGTAGCGATTTCGTGGAAAAATTATCAAGTGTCGATGAATGGTTTGCATCAAGTCTTCAGGTTCCACCATTTCTGAGCGCACCAAAAAATTCAAATAATAACTTAAGTTCTTAAAAGTTTTTTTATTATTAAATTTATATCTTTCTCTTTGTATTGGTATAATAAAAAGAAACAAATACTGTGATTTAAAAATTTATGTCAAAAATCGTCTCCCGTGGAATCGCCCAGGAGTTAGTGAAGTAATCTGCGAGGAAAGGTTAGCCAAGAGGAAAAATCTTTTATTTAGACATGAGGAAAAATATACTTTTTGCAGGAAGAACTGGTTCACATCAGAAAAATGTGGATCCTCAAAACAGGGACAAAGAGAAGGGAAATGCTACATAGAAAACCAAAAAGGAGGAAAACTTTCATCCCTGTATACGCAAGTTACCATGGAAAGACTCTTTACCTTCTATTCTTCCTAAATTTTGCTTGCATAAGCCAGTCGCTGACAGCTTCAAGGCCTATTCTAAGGAAAATTTACGACTGCCCAAAAGTCCAATCGCCCCTCTTCCCCCCCCCCCCCACTTCTCATCTCCCTTTCATCCCCTACAGCAAGTTAATTTGAAACAATAAAATCCGATAATTGATCTTTGAATATAACAGTAACACTCAAATTTTAAAACGAGGTTTGTATTACCTTACTTCATGAGGTTAATTAATTAATATTTATAAATCTATTAGCTGAATACCCTTTTGCTTCGCTACGAAATTTTGCCATGTGTAATTTTTTACCTAGCTGCGTGTGGCCCCGCCCAGTTTTTGGCGCTTCGCTCTCTGGAAGGTTATCATTGCTTCGTTAGACCAAGCTCGCTTTGCTCGCTGAAAAGTTTATAATAAGCACAGGCTTATACTTCACTCCTTGAAAGAATCATTGCTGTGCAAGCATGGGCTCGCTTAAGGCTCTTTTCACACTATCCGATTTCTATCAGAAGACAAAAAGTAGGGATACAAAAATTCTTTTAGAGGCGTGAAGAAGTGAATTGCTCCTTTCGCATTATCCGGCGACAGCCGTTAGCAGCCGTAGGGTGTTATAACAGGCTGCTTTGAAACACATTGCTTGAAACACCCGACTTTTTGTCTTCCTACTTTTTTGTCGTTCGACAGAAATCGGATAGTGTGAAAGGAGCCTAAAAGGGTTCATTGCTGAGTGAGCGTAAGCTCGCTTCACTTACTAAAAAATAATTGCTGCGTAAACCTTATAGTATTGAAAGCCCCTCCCTTGTCGAGAAACAGGAAAAAAAATTCCCATTAATACAACACCCCTTTGAGAATATTTTAACACGTGTTTGGGAACAGCAATATTAGAAGACTAAAACTACTTATGTAGAAATTTTCAGAGTTCTTTGGCCCATTAGAAGTCGCATTTTATTTAACTATCAATTAAAAAATTAATTAAAAACAAATTATAATTTTAACATTCTTTTTGCCAAAAGTTCAATTAGAAGTTCAAAACTACTTATGTTGAAAATTTCAATACTATAGCTTTAATGGAAATCATTTCGTGAAGTATTTGTTAACGATAAAAAAAATTTATAAAAAAAAGCTAATAAAAATTTTAAATTATGTTTGCTTAAAGTTCAATTAGAAGGCCAAAACTACTTATGTCGAAAATTTCAGAACTGTAGACCTATTAGAAATGGTTTTGTGAAATATTTATTAATTAATTAAAAAAACTAATAAAATTTTAAAGTTCTGTTTTTTATATCCAATTAGAAGGCCAAGACCATGTGGAAAATTTCAGAGCCATAGCCCTATTAGAAATCGTTTTGTAAAATACTTATTAATTAATTAAAAAATTAATTTAAAATAAAACTATTCAAAATTTTAACTTACTATTTTTCAAAAGATTAATTAAATGGCTAAAACTACTTATGTTGAAAATTTCAGAGCTGTATCTCTATTTGAAGCCACTTTGTAAAAAAAATAATAATAATAATAATAATTAGAAAAATTAATTCAAAAATAACTAATTAAAATTTTAACATTCTGTTTGTCAGGGGTACAATTAGAAGGTCCAAACTACTTATGTTGAAAATTTCAGAGCTATACTCCAATTTTAAGAAGTCGCAAAAGACAATTAAACAATCGTGAATACAAATTCAATGTTTTTTATACCAAACATTAAAATATTATTTAATTTACACTTAAAAGGCAAACATTCAATAGCTGTCATCCACTTTCTTCTGAAAGGAAAGATACTGCATCTTTCGCTTCCCTCTAGTCAACTATTCATTGCTGTTTTTGTCATCTTGGGACTTGGAATCGCTAACTAGTTTCGTCAAAACAACTGTTGTCACCCACCCCCTAAAAATAAAGTGGTCATCTCCCAAGAAAATTCCAAAGGACAGGACACACAATAGGAGTTTGACCGCAAACAGCCGAAGAAGAGGAGCTGATCAGCTGACAGTGGACACTAAAGTGAAATATATTTCGTATCCTCCCCCTATTTCAAGGTCAGGGAGAAAAGAGGACATCCGATATTTTTGCCAAATCCCTCTGCTTGGAGAATGGAGAGGAGATTTCGACCCCATCTCTCAGCTCAGATGAGCCACGACTACTCGTTAAAATAAACCCTGCGAGATATATTTAGAGAGTAAAAGTGTACAATTATTCTCAAAATGAAGAGGATAGCTAAAGACGGCAAATAATCAGAAACTTAATTTTGACATATACTTTGTTTGAGAAAATTTATACATAAATTTGACTACATTTGTACTAGAGTTGGCAAATTCTTAAACGTTAATAAAATTCTCTTCATCAATAATGTATCTTGAAATTTCTTTTTTTATGATAGTAAATTCTTTAATATTGCAGTTTACGTATTAAATTTTCAAAATGGATACATGGCTGTATTAGGCTGCAAGCCTCTAAGCTAAGATATCTCAAGAAAATAAAAGTTTGTAAGTATACAAACTAAATATAATAAAAAGCGACCCATACAAATGAAATACCCGCATATTAACAAGTGTGAACGAATATTTTTTTTAAGCAAACAAATTTGTTGGGGGAAGAATTATAGTTCTATAGTAAATATCCCTGAATTAAAAAAATAATAATAAGGCTAATGTTTTAAAAAGAAAGAGCTTTACAAAAACCATATCATTAAAGCATTTAAAGTAAATTTGAATCGCAACTTATTGTTTGGTTTAATAATGTAATATCTAATCAAAGTTGAAAGTAAAACTAAAACTGTAAAACGTAGCAAAACTTTCGATTAGACTATAATACTGATCATTGTTAAATGTGACATAGATTGGTGTAATTTACCGTGTTCGTTTTCATATTTTCATTAATTTAAACAAAAATTAGACATATTAGCGATATTTAATACATTGGCCGAGAAATTGACAAAGTTGTTATTATTATTATTATTAATATTTTATAGATAAAAATTACTTTATACTCTTGGGTAAGTGAATTGAGGAGGAACAGCAAAGTGGTGGTTGATGGACAATGCCCCAAAAAATATAACTCTATGGTAGACGTTCGTTGTTTAACTTTTTACAATTTAATCGAATTTTTATGAGATTTTCGGAGTTGGGGGTGTTTAGAACTCCTTAGTGATTTGATCACAATCATTAGAACCGTTTTGTTGCAATTGTTGTTAAAGATAAATTATTTAATCGCAGCTACCTTATGCGCATGAGCAATTTTGACGAAAACCTTAATGACAGGTCCAGGGCCACTGCCAATCCGTATATAAAAGTGCAACATCGTAGGTCAAAACGCTTAAGAGTTATGCTGATTTGGGGAGCTATATCACAGTCATTTTTTCACGACCACTTTTTTGTACTCGGAACGTCCCAAAACGTGAAAAAATTCAAAGAAAAAGTGATTTTTTTTTACCAAATGGTTAATTTACATATACGTTAATTAAAAAAATATATATATTATGTATAACTTTGCAAGAAGTTAAGCACCTGGTAAACTTCGGAAAGTTAACAAAAATAAGATAACAAAAACATTGACATATTAAATAAAGATGAAGAAATAAAAATATAATTGGTTCACATATATTTTTAATTGCTTTTTACTACTGCTCAATTTTGGATTGACGACTGCCCATTTTTAGTTTACGACTGCCCAATTAGGCCACGACTGCCCGTTAGAATAGGCTCTGGACAGCTTCCCTTACAGAACTCTCTTGAGAATTTCCAAAACAGCGGAAACAGATTTCTGAAACGGTAAATAATGGGAATAAATCAAAATGAAGATGCTAGAAACTAAATTTCATATAATAAACATGGATCCCACTGAAGACACATAATGAAAATCAATGACTTTTAAGGACCTAATTAATGTTTTTAAGGACCTTTAAAAACTTGTTTTCAGGCATCATGACTATATATAAATTTTTTATAAAGTATATTCTACCTAAACAGTTACAAGTTGGCGCATGCGTAATACAAATACGTCAGAAAATTCTGATGCAGTGCAGATAAGCGGCAGACACGCGGGGATAGCAAGTCTGAATTGCATTTTTGTAAAATTACACAAAACATACACAAAAATTAAGGACTTTTAAGGACCTCTAAGCATTTTCAATGACTTTTAAGCACCTTTAAGTATTTTCAAGGCCTTGAAAACAGGTTAAAAAATATTAAGCACTTTTAATGACTTTCAATGACCGTGGGAACCCTGCATGTGATACACATGAAAACAAAAGCTATTAATGATCAATTTCAAAATGAAATGAGTTCTTAGTTGCAAAGAGGCAATTTTTTTTTAATTTGGAAATTGTTGAAGTATTTTAATATATATGCATATCAAATCTTATATCAATGCACTAGTCAATCCAAGAAATTTTATTCTTTACATTGGTTTCAAATACTGGATCATAAAAGATTGGAGGATGTATATGACGAATACGTTTCATTCTATAACATCCATGGTACAGATGTAGTATAGGACATTTCTAATGTACGATTTTATTTGGCATTTACCCCCTCTGGCAATGGATTTTATTTTAAGTTCTAAATAGTAATTTAAATTAAAGTATATTTTAATTTTATTTCAATCACTGTGCTTTTAATTTTGTCGAATTTGCTTAACGCCAAATGAAAAAAATTGCCAAATGTTCTATATTACATTATCAGTTCCACATCCATAATTCACTTAAACCTACGATTTAATTTGCAAATTTTCAATCACATCCGGAAAATACGCATATTCTGACGAATTCAACTAAACATTTTATTCTCTGAATACAAAATTTCAGTTTCTTACGAACCAGAACAAAACCTAATTGCATTCATTTAAAAAGACACAGCGCAATCAGCGTCACTTATTTTCCCCTTTTGCAAGACCAGTGACAAAGGCAAACCACGATACAAATCATAAATAATTAATAGTTTAAAAAACTAAAAAATACGCTTTAATAGAAAAGTGAACTAAAAAGGAGAAAATAATTTTAAATAAGTTTGAAATAAGAATAGAGTGATTAACAAGAAATATTTATTTTATCGTAAAAAAGCGTGGGGTGCTTGATGTCAATTGTTGAAAATATTTATTGACAAATATTGGTAAAAGTAGAGCCATTATGAAAATATCTTAAAAAACACCCCACGCTTTTTTACGATAAAATAAATATTTTTTGTTAATCACTCTATTCTTACTTCAAACTTATTTAAAATTATTTTCTCCTTTTTAGTTCACTTTTCTATTAAAGCGTGTTTTTTTAGTTTTTAAACTATTAATTATTTTTTCTGTAAACTATAATTTTTGTTTAGTTAGTGTACAAAAATCTCCAGTTGTTTCTGCCAATAGTCACATGCTTGTCTCAAATTTAAGTCATGTGTATGCCTTAGTACACACCGTATTACTTGGCACAAAACACTACCGTGTCTCTGAATATGAAAAATCACATATCCTGAAGATTCGGGTAAGGATAATGCGACTAAAAAAAACACGCTTTGTATAAACGTTGTTCAAACGACAAATAATTCAAACGGCACACCGGGGTTTGATTCCGGAGAAGGTTGGTTGGAATTTAACGGCGCAAGGGCAACACGAGCTAATCCTTGTGATAAAGTGACAAACTTGTTCAATTATTGAATTGTCATCGGTCCTTAATAAGTATGCCAAATTTCGAGTTAATCCGACGTTTTGAAGGGGGTCAAAATCATGTTCAAAGATTCCGTTACATACTAACATACGTCTGAAGCTAATAAAAGCGTATTAAAAAAGACGGATCGAATGGCCTTGACACGTCAGTTGACAAAACAAACATTTTAGGGAATGAGGAACGGCAGCGGACTTTTTAAACGATTAAACTTATCCATTTTCAAAATTTTGGCGAATAACGAGTTTTTCAGCAGATGAATAATTAACGAAATTCGCGGAAAATCACATGTGTCGATAATATTAAAACGATCAAATAAGCGCTTCTTTAAAATTTCAATGAAGTCGATTATAATATCTTCCGAAATACAAATACACGATTCGTGTATAAATTAACTTGCGAAAAAATAAAACAGCATATACATCAATTCAATAGAACAGAAAGCAAGCGATTCATTGACGATTTAATCAATTACTAAATGAAATTTACAATGAAAAGAAATTCCTCATACCGGCTGCAAACACCGGACCATGCTTGCGAATATAATACGATTCCTACATAAATTAACTTAGAAAATAAAATAAAAAGTGTGCAGCAGATATTTAATAAAGCAGAAAAAAAAATGTTACTTTGCCTGGAGACTTTCCGGTGAAGAAATGTATTTTACGAACACCTACAACAAAAGCAAGAGAAAAAGATAATCCGAGCAAAAACTTGGAATAATTTACCACCAGCGTTGCCAGGTTAGTTGAAGAAAGCTTGACACACGGTTGAAGCGAAAACGTGTTTACAACCTTGCGATATTAGGTTAGTGTCAGTGTCAACGTTTCGCTGCTATCCTTTTCAAAACCTTATTTTTAGGTTGCCCTCCAACCTTTTTACAGCAAGTCTAATGACAAGTATAAGACAAGATTTTCGTAAGCTTGCGATGTTAGGTTAGTGTCAACGTTGTCGCGTAAACCTTTACAAAAGCTTGTCGTTCGGTTGCACTGCAACCTTTTCACCGCAAGTCTAATGATAAGTATATATGGCTAGGTTTTCGTAAGCTTGCGATGTTAAGTAACTGTCAACGTTGTCGCGTAAACCTTTACAAAAGCTTGTCGTTCGGTTGCACTGCAACCTTTTCACCGCAAGTCTAATGACAAGTATATGAAAAGGTTTTCGTAAGCTTGCAATGTTAGGTTACCGTCAACGTTGTCGCTGACAAGTATATGGCAAGGTTTTCATAAGCTTGCCGTTGGGTTGCCCTGTAACCTTATCACTGAAAGTCAATGACAAGTATATGACAAGGTTTTCATAACCTTGCATGCTATCTGGGGTACTCCTGTTACAAGCATCGAACGGAGGTCCCGGGATCTATCAGCTGCACCCGCGGATGATTCGGACGCAATCTCAAAATCATATAACCAGCAAGATGGGGATCAGAAACTTTCACCGCTTCTGTTGGCATACGGGAGTGCAACTCACGAGACCACCGGATTTTCTCCATCTCTAACGAAGTTTGGAAGAGACCTTAGGCTCCCCAGCAACCTCCTCTTTGGACAACCACAGGACACTTCTTCCTCGCCTGTCCAGTATCTAGATGATCTGCAGGCACGTTTGGAAGCCGTACATCGGTTCGCCAAAGAGAGAAACAACATCATGACGGAGCGCATGAAATCCGGTACAATGCCAAGGCCATGGACCGTTCATTCCAGGAAGGTGACAAGGTGTGGTTAGGGAACCCTAAACGTCGGAAAGGACTCTCCCCTAAGCTCCAGACGAACTGGGAAGGGCAGTATGGGGTCCTTAAGAAGATCAACGACGTCGTGGTGAGAATTCAACGGACACCTTCCTGTAAACCTAGAGTTGTACACTACAATAGGCTAGCCCCATATTATGGTAGAAGTCATTGAATGGCTTAAGGACTTCACTGCCCGGGACGTGTAGTCTTTAAGAAGGGGGAAATGTTGCACAAATTGTCTGTATATAGTGTAAATAGTGACGTATTATTTTAAAATTCTATTGTAATTTATTTTTATCTTATTTTATTTATTAACAGCGATTATACAAGTTAGAAAAAGGTGGCAACACCTAAAGCAATCGAGAAGTTTCGAGATATTTCTTTTCCGATGAATTGGCTGGAAATTTCGCGAATGTCTCACGCGCTTGTATATAAAAGACTGGAGAACGGGAAAGTTTTCAGATTGACTTCGGACTTCGTTGAAAGCTAATCGCTTTGTTTACCTATTGGAGTGAGCTTGTATAATCGCTGAATTCGAAGTTATTTTTGTTGAAGCTTGTGTTGAAGCTTGAGAGTAATTAAACTGTTGCCTGTGAATAAATTTTGTGAGTTTTCTGAAGAGAGAATAAATACTTTTAAACCGTGAAAACTGTGCCATCATTGCCTCAGTGGAAAAATTCATAACAGTATTTCTTTTTAAGATTGAGATATAGAAAGCGTAACATTCTCGTCCATACTTTAACATTTTATACGTGTATTATAAAATAAATTTCGAAAAATATCTAAATACTTTTAAACAACGCTATTCATATATAGCGTTCATTGGGAGAAAATAACAATAAGACTTAAAATATGTTGGCAAAATGTCCGCCGTATGAAAAGGTATGCGATTCGGACACATGTGAAAGAGCCCCTAGAAAGTCATAACCCGATACAACGCAATATAAACGTGTGCAGATGCGACGTTTTAGTGACAGTCACGAAAATCTAACTTGTTTGAAATTGAGGCACTCCCAACTTGAAATTTTTATGATTGCAATCAGGTTCCTCGCTTTGGTTCGAGTATGTCTAATCCACCGATTTCTTACTATAATATACTAGAAGTAGCAAGATAGACTGTTTAACGCTGATAAAATGAAATTGTTGCCAGATCAAAAGAAAATTGATACTTTTCCGATACACACCTGCCACATTCTTTGGCGCCTTTGAAAGATAATTCAAGCACAAGGTTTTCGTCAAAATTGCGCATGCGGTAACTGCTATTAAATGTAAGTTTTTCAGCAATTTACCAAAAGACAACTCGCTCTAACGAATTTGATCAAAATCGCTGTAATAATGTTTTTTTAGCTGTTCTAAGCATCCCCAACTCTGCAATTAGATAAAGGGTAAAAAGTTAAAAGACGAATGTCTTTAACAGAGTTCTCTTTCTGAATATTATTGCTATTCAACTACTGTTCCTCCTCTGTTTCACTTATTCGAAAGGATAATGTGATAATTTTTTAAACACATATTGTTAATTTACCATTTTGGCGTTTTTTTCCCCGCCAATGTAAAAATTATCGCCAAACTGGTCATTTAACAAAATTATTAAAAAAAATTGCCATTTTTATTAATTAATGAAAATATGAAAACATTAAACTACACCAAATTTAAATGCAGTGTACAGTATAATTGAAAGTTGTGAGATGTTCCACACTCCTAGTTACTTTGGCATTGCATGGCAATCTCATTTCCAGAATAGCAACTAATAGCAAGGGAAAATAATTACAATTGAAACATCGTATTTAAGTAGTACTTATAAATAATTGTGTTTTAGAACCACAGCACAGACTAACAAAATATTGCATGTAGTTAATTAAAAGATAATGCTTCCTCTTAAACAAAATCTTTGAAGTTTTCAGAAGAAATTTACTTTTATATTAAAAGTATCTTGCTAAAATCCATGGTTTAAATGACAGTTTATGTTAAATTCTATTAAATAACAAAATAGTTTAAATATTTTCTTTTCTTAAAGAATAGCATGAATAAGAATTTAAAATATACTCATTTCCAATTCATTTGAAATAGCGTTAAAAATATTTAAGTGAAACAAGTTTTTTTTTATGATAAATTATTTAGAAATAAGATATTGAACAATCTCAATAGTGAAAAAAATTCAATATTTTCCTCAATAGCATTTTCAAGTCTCACATTTCTGTATCGAATAAGGAAAACCAGTAAATTGGATGATTAAAATTTGAAAAAAATTCTTGTAAATTAATAAAGGTAGATGCTATATTTGTTACAGAGAAGAATACAGATACTGGTTTTATGAAATAATATATGGGGAAATAAATACCATTAACTGCTCATCATAAAACGCATTTCAACAATTTGCAAAATTTGTTTAGAAGAAAAAGGTCCAGAGTGAAGAGGACATTGCCCATTGACATACCTGCCAACATTGGCATTTTCAAATTAGTACAATTTTTACGGAACAAATATTTGCATTCCTATGACTCATGGAAAGTCAAATAGCGACAATATTTATGAATGTAATATAAAAATAATAGAAATTCTATTACAAATGCAAAAAAAAAAAAAAAAATTAAAAAATTGCATAGTATTAAATTGCTCTCAAATATAACAAATTGTTACATTTTAGCACAAAATGGAAATTATAAAATAAAAAAACTAACTTGGATTTAAAAATAAATCAAATTTAAACTTTACGATGAAATCTCTGATGAGGTTTAAGATTTAGTCTACATTACACCTAAATAAAACATGCTTTATGACACAAAAACTCTAGTGAAACATACAATGAGTTGGTGGTATTCAAAGTGTTTAATCACACTCACAAATATCAATTATGCAGGCTTTCGAATTCGTATTATTACATTTGATGTTGTCACTGTGCTTTTTAGAATTGATATGAACTTCGACATCAGTAAATCCTCAATGAGAAATCTTAATATCAGATGCATAGATAGAGCAGAATGCAAAATTTGTTTCTTTGTTTGAATTTCTGATGATTAGAAGTAAACTGCTTGGTTTGAAGTAAACTCCAAAAAAACTTGATATTTTCTGGAATTTTACACCAGGATTGTTTAACTTGGATATTTTAAAATAAATAATTAAGACTAACAAAGAAGCTGAAAACCGAAAGTGCTTTAATCTCTTAAGTCCGAGAAAACGAAACAGTCGTTCGGTGAGTGCCGCCAAAACAATTGAAAACGGCGGCGGCGCGATTTAGTGCGCAGCGTTGGAGTACGGTCCAAAAGAAGAAAGAAGAAAAAAAAACTAAAGCACTTTCAGTTTTCTACTTTATTATCTCTAAAGTTCGAGACAACGAAACAGTTGCTTGGTTCGCCAAATCCCGTCGGCAACACAGATGAAAACAATGAATTTCCTGAGCCGCGCTTAAGTACTTTTATTATATACGCGCAACATTATTGTACGGTCCAAACAGAAGGAAGAACCAAAATCTAAAGCATTTTTGGTTTTCAGATTCTTTGTTAATCCCTTAAGTCTGAGGCAAAGCAATAGTTGTTTGGTTCGCCAGGTCCCGTTGGCAAAACAAATGAAAACAGTGCATCCCCGGCGCCGTGTTTAGTGCTATTATTTACGCGCAAGTCCAGTACTATTATTTACGTTTTGGAGTCCAGTCCAAAAGAAGGTAGAATTAAAAAACTAAAGCACTTTCGGTTTTCTGCTTCTTTATTAATCTGTAAAGAACGAAAAATCGAAGCAGTTGTTTGGTTTGCCAAATCTAGTCGGCAACAGAAAAGAAAACAATGCATCCTCGCCAACGCGCACGATTTTTTTAGCTGTTCGTACACCTGTACAAAATAGTAAAAATCCGTACATTGTACGGATGATTCGTACAAGTTGGCAGGTATGCATTGAGTGTTCTGCGTACTTACCTAATTAATCAAAAGGTATTTAATTGCACTTCAAAGTTTGCATTTCTCAAAAAACTTGTCATGTGTCTGACCCATTTTATCATAAGAGGAGTGTTGTATTAAAATGTATCTATCTCAATGTAAATGTATTTATTTTTACTAAATTAAAAATAAATGGTGTTAACGTATCAGGATGTACATAAGGAAAACACACCTTCCCTGACAATTCTCAATTAATGTAATTTTGCAATAATGCATACAATATTAAAAATCTAAATTTAATCAAATTTATCACAACATAAATTAAATTGTTTTTAAATTATACACTTAAAAATTGAGTGAGCCCCCCTAGTGGCAGAATAAGTAATTTGGAGTCAAAAATGAGTAATTAGAGCTGGTTCAAAAACTCTGTTCTGAAACATAAATTTCTTCTACCCAAACAGTTTCTATGGAAACAAGTCCAGGTATTCAAATGTGGGCTCAACCACTTACATTTTTAGAATTAAGGAGAAGTGGTAATTACAAAAATTAATTAATGTTTTTTTTTTTTTTTTTTTTTTTTTTTTTTTATTATTATTATTTGTAAGGGCCACATAATTTTTTTGCCATTTACTTCCACTTTTACTCCTTGTAATACAATGTCAGAGAAAATACTCCAAAAATAAAATTCTGGTAAAATTTTATATTTTAGATATTTATTGTTTAGCTGAGTCTCAAACTCCATTTTAAATTCTCCAAAAGTTTAGTGTGTTATTCATCAATTTAATTTTAGGTACGTTGGTTGGTTTGCGCACTTCAATGATCTATACTTATGCACAATAATATTTAATCAGGCCGGGCCCTACAGCTTAACTTTGATTCCAAACCACAACAAACATCAATGCCTAACACAGGATTTAACTCAACACTTTTGGCATGCGAAGCTAGAGCTCTAACCACACAGTCATCAGGTGGAATTTTAGGTAGGACATAATAAAGAAGTGAAAACTTGAATAAATTTCATATTTTTACAGTGAAATACAAAACACTAAAAACAAGAACACAGAAATACATATAAAATAATCATTATAAACAGATTTTATTTAAAATAAATCAATCACTATACAACTAAACAAATTCTGAATGTGGAAGGTTTTTTTTTACACAGAAAATCATTAAAATATTTTTGTCAAATTATATTTACATTATTAATTGATATTCTGAGTTATCTTCAATGGAACAAAATGCTGAAAAAAATTGCATAGAAAGATGAGATTAGGGAAATAATAACAATAAAAAACATTTCAAATACAAATTAGATTAAATACAAAAATCTCTTCAAATAGAGAATTCAAATAGTCTAATATTAATAATAAAAATAGCAACATGCTTTTTATTGCAGATCAAAATACACTATAAAATTATAGTGAAGAGAAAAACATAGTTATTAACAGTAGAACTCTCAATAAATCAGAAAAAAATATTATTAAAAAATACTAAAAAACGATTTTTAAGTAAAATTGAACTGAAATATTATAAATGCATGCACACTCACAAGAAATATTAAACTACTTCTGCATACAAAATACATCAAATATTTGAGCAAGCATTGCAGTAACAAAACAAAATTAAGACTTTGTTAAATTGTTTCCTTCTGCATCAATGGAATTTAA
Organism: Linyphia triangularis; assembly: GCA_963978545.1. NCBI lineage: Eukaryota > Metazoa > Arthropoda > Arachnida > Araneae > Linyphiidae > Linyphia > Linyphia triangularis. The sequence goes on along the minus strand of OZ021732.1, from coordinate 45,334,875 downwards.
TGTGAAACCACATTTTATTGGCAGGGCTAGTTCTCGTTAATTGTTCCATTATGAGGCTTGTTGTTTTTCAATTATGGACTAAACTAAAGAATAGTTTAGACATCGAATGCTGGCTCCCAATTGTAAAAATTTTATGGTAGCTAAGATATTTGTCTGTACCCAAGCACTTTGCATGTGCAGCTCCTTACACTTGATCGTGTCTTTCCCATTTAAATTTCACATAGTTCACAAAGAGATGATTTTCAGAACTAAATCATTTAAATGAGCCGTAAGAACTAGGCTATATGTTTTGTTAGTAAAATATTTGATACTAAAAACAAAGCCAAAGTTTCTAATTGCACAAGAACAATATTTCTGATAAGATAAAGTAAAAAGAAAACTGAATTATATTATACACTGGTGTGCAAAAGTTAAGCAACAATGTAAAAATTTAGCAGATAGCCATGAAATTGCAAAGGAAGTCCGGAGATCAGTACAATGAACACGTAAGTCAGTAGAAACGTCAGGCGTATGCAAATATCAGGAACAAAACGTCAGAGGCGACGTGAGCGTATGCAAAACGCGTGATGTCGGCGCGCGCAGCTCAACAGTAGAATAAAAGGAAGGGCGGAGACGCAATTCAACATATTCGCTGCAAGTGCCAGTGAGTCAGTTCATGAAATATGGCTAGAAGAAATCACCTGGACGACTTCACACGTGGGAGAATGATCTCAAAGCTGGAGGAGGGGCGTATTGTCACCAGTGTAGCTGCAGAGTTCGGAATCAACAAAAGTGTTGTTTCGCGCACTTGGAAAGCGTTCCAAACCACAGGTACAGCTGTTAAAAAAGGTTGGCGGTGGCTGCCTGAGGACAACAACTGCAGGGGATGACCGATATATCGTCCTGCAGGCGAAAAGAGGCCGACAGCAGTCAGCAAGCGCCATTGCTCAGCAACTCTGTACAACAACAGGGTGACAAGTGTCGCCCTGTGCAAGTCGCCTGACAAGTGTGTTTACTGTGGCCAGACGCCTTCACAAAGAGGGCCTATTTGCCCGCCGTTCTTAACGCTGCCTCCCGTTGAAAGTTGGCCATCGACGCCACCGTTTACAGTGGTGCAGAGAGCACAAAAACTGGACAATTGATCAATGGAGTCGTGTCCTCTTTACGGATGAGAGTCGGTTCAGTACCGGAAGCGATTCTCAATGCGTTTTGATTTGGAGAGGTCGGGACCCGGTTTTATCCCAGTAGCATCAAGGAAAGACACCGTAACGGTGGTCCTGGAGTTCTTGTCTGAGGAGGCATTATACTGAACGGGCGAACTGAGATCCACGTTTTTGTCAGAGGGTCTGAAACCGGGGATCGCTATTGTGAGGAGGTACTCCTTCCGCATGTGCGTCTGTTCCGAGGTGCCATTGGCCCAGACTTCATTTTTATGGATGACAATGCACGGCCACATCGGACTCTTCTTGTTGAGGAGCTACTGGACAGTGAAGATATCACTCGAATGGATTGGCCAGCATACTTCCCAGATCTAAATCGAATCGAACATGTGTGGGATGCTTTGGGGAGATGCATTGCAGCACGCTTACATCCTCCGGAGAACACCCAACAACTCAAACAGATTCTGATTGAGGAATGGGCACTCCTACCGCAAGAAATGTTGCACCAGCTGGTTCTGAGTATGCGGAGACGGTGCGAAACAACCATTGCAGTGAGGGGAGGGCATATTCCATATTAAGGAACATCTGCTTGTTGTTCTTCCTCTTGGATAGGCAATCATGAGTTACGATACTATGCGCTGATACGATACTTAAATAAAGCTGGTTTTTGTTTGATTCCATACTGTATGCATTGTATTCCTTTTTCAGCACCGATACTTTCGTCATCCTTTACGTACATAATACTCTCCCTTATTTCTGAATTTTATGTCTCTCAGATGATTTCTCATGGAGTTATGGCAAAAAACCCACCTGTTGCTTAAGTTTTGCACACCAGTGTATGCCACTGACCCAATTACATCTAAAACAAATGTATTAGTTTAAATTGCATACTAATCTCCTCTCTCCGCTTATATGAGTCTGTTTACACTTCAAAGCAAGAAAGAAGAATTAAATTCATAACCTTGGATTATCCACTTAGGATGAATTTTAACCACTGCACTGGTGGTAAAAAAAATCTTGTAATGACATCATGTGTGACATATTGAACACTTGCAAATGAAAAAATACTATGAAAATATAGTTTTTCTGATAGTATTTTCAAATTGTTTTGTTGAACTTATTTAATGTTTCCCCAGTTTACTCTGTATAATAGAGTATAAAGTGCGTAAATAATAAATTGATAAAAATTATGTTGTGCAAAGAGAGAGGCTTCATTATTAAAATTAAATACTTAATCTAGAGAATACAAGTCATATATGCATTGTTATGTCTCAACCTACGGTAAGTACATAATTTGATCTTCATTATTATTTGCTTAACTATTGATTTGCACGATACCCCCCCCCCCTCTCTACAATAAAAAATATGTCGATAAAGCATAAAGTTAGCTCAAAGTCATATTTAAACTACAATATGAACATCCAAACCACCACAGCATTCAAATCTATAACACTAATCACAGAATCGTCAGGTGGTTAGCCTAATATGATTAACAGATTTCAAAAATACAAATATGACAACCAACTACAAGCTCCATGCCAATCTTGGTTGCCCAATTTAACTACTCTTAATAAATCCAATGCAGATTTATCTTTGTTTTAAACTATTTTTCCAGTACAATTCATGATGTGATCTGGCAGATTGTTCCTTTGTCAATTACGGTATTGTAAAATGAATGCTTTCTATTCTCTAAGTTCAAATGCAATTTATAAAATCAGGACATCTTGTCTTGTTATATATTGCATTCTAAACCTTTGAAATCGCCCTGTTGTATAAATTTAAACAACTGAAAATCCACCAATGTATACATACTAGGGTTCCGCAATCTATCACTATAATTAAACCATAATTGAAACTCGAGCTCCACTGTATTATTTTAAAGGATATGCTGAACCTATTTCCAACAAATCAATATCCTTTCTAAGATTAAGTGATCAGAATTTAACTGCATAATTGAGAGGTGCCCTAATTAGTTCCCTATAAAGTGGGAAAGCAGTATCTCTAGATTTAGATGAGATAGTACGACAATAATGTGGGATATCAGGGTTCCCTATCAAATCACAGAATGAAAATCCATGACTTTTAAGGACCTAAATCATGTTTTTAAGGACATTTGAAAATTTGTTTTCAAGCATCATGTCTATAAATAAATTTTTAATAAAGTACATTCTATCAAAAAAGATACAAGTTGGTGCATGCGTAACACAAATATGTCAGAGAATTTTGATATGGTGCAGATAAGTGGTAGTCAAGCGAGGATAACAAGTTTGAGTTTTATTTTTATAAATTTTGTTGTTGACCACACAACATCCGTAAAAATTAAGAAATTTTAAGGACCTCTAAGCGTTTTCAAGTACACTTTCAAGGCCTTGAAAACAAATTTTAAAATATTAAGCACTTTTAATGACCATGGAAATTCTAGATATATATTAAATGACACTAAACTTAAAAGTTCAAGTAACATATCTTGGTCATTAATAAAAGACTCATCCTCATAAATTTTAGTTTCTTGTAAGCAATAGGTAGTATCCCTAATCTTGTGTCCAAAGTGTATATAAATATAAGGAATCGTGTAAAACATCAAATGACCAATACAATAGCAGTAAAGATGAAAAAGATCCTGAACGAGTGAGATCGACGCCTGACAAGAATGATTGCATTAGATCGACACACACTATATCAAATTGGTATCGATTAAGTGTCAGTGTAAACACCGTATAATGGTCATTCCTTGATATGGGCTTTCGTAACAAAAGGGTGTGTACCTTTAATGATTACGTAGGAAACGCGTATCTGGCCATTGTGTGCAGTCGAATCAAACTGATGGATATCGCTGAATCTCTGACAGGCGACATGAATATCCTTATCAAATTGTTTTTGTAAGCATTTTGACCGGCTTGGGCAATTCCAACACAGGACAACGCGAGGCTACATATGTCAAAACTGTGGCCCCAGGAATACCTTTTTGAATTCATCATCCTGTTGTTGAAAATCACTTTTGTAAGCATTATTAAGCATATAATATGGAACGCTTTGACACATGCTGTAAAAAAACCCTATCTCTCTATCATCTCACACCATTGTGGATTGTCTAACAAAAACCATGGTTTGAATACATTTCATACAATTAATATGTGTTTTGCATACTGAAGTTCATGCAACTTGTTGCTGTACTTTTGCAAGCTGGAGTGGAACCTATACAGTATTAGAAAGATGAACAAGATTTACTGGCTCTTTACTGTTGGTTGGTTGTATTCAGATTATCTGGCGCCGTCAGCAACACGAGGGCTATAATGCACCGAAACATTCGTCATTAGACAAGCCAACATACATTTACAAACACCCATGCCAACACGAGACTCGAAACAGCAACCTCGCGGTCTAGAAGCTAGCACGCTAACCACTATACCGTTTGGTCGGCGGCTCTTTAGTGTATAATCTGACTATGTCAATTGCACAAAAGAACCATTTTTTACTTTAAGGATTTTGCCACTCGTACCTCAACTATGTCCGTCCTAGTTTATCAGCAGAATTTATGCGAGCAGAAAATTGTTTTACAAATTGTACAATATAAATGGAATTAAAAATCTGGAATTTTGAGCTAGTCCTGAAATTTATAAACCCCGAAGTAGTCTGCTGTAAATATTGTTTTAGTATACAATTTACTAGGTTAAGTATATGTTGCAATTAATAACTTACCATATCATCTCCGTGGCTTAAAATTTGTGCTATAGGATTTAAGAGCCTTCCTTCAAATATCACAGAAAAAACTTCATTTTTTAGAATTTCACAACACTCCTGATCTGTGAGTTGATCCATGATGTTTATGCGTGTGAAGACATTCTTAACAGGCCCTGTTAAAAATAAAATTATTTCTTACCAAATTACTACTATTATCAAAAGACCTGAATACAGAAAGAATAAGGGTAAATCATAAATAAAGTCATTTAATATTCAGACATAGTGCAGCTTCCAAGCATAAAAAGCCAAATTAAAAAAAATAAAAAATAAATAAATAAATGTTATCTTTTGTGTGGAAAAAGTCTTCAGTTAAATTTTGCTGGATATTATTAACGTATTTATTTTGCCTTCTATTATAGGACAGTTGTATCTCTTTCCACAATGCTCCAGGTGGACAGATTCTATTCCAGGAAGAGCTGTACTTTCTGGATTATTTTACAGTATATAATCTAAAATAATTATTAAAATGCTGCAATTTTACTTTGTGAGAGTTAGGGAGTGAGGAGAATTATTTTTTGTTTAAAAAAGAATGCAGAAATATCAAAGGAACATAGAAACAAATTGTGGAAAATCGACAACTGGTGGAGTATGCCCACCGATAGCTTGCGAACGATTGACAGATGTCAGTTACTTCAAAAAAGTCATGTGGTTGTGCCAGTACTATTAAAAACATTTTAACAATCAAGAAGGTTTCAAAACCAATATGGTTTTGCAGAAATTTTATGTTTAGATTAACAAATATTTATTGTTTAGATTAGCTGATAACCCGACACTCAAGTTCGAAACTGAATGTATCACAGATTCTATTCCAATTTGTATTGCAATTCTTATATTCCTTTTTTTTTTTTACAATATAAAGGTCGCGGTATTCGAAGGTCATCTTTCCAGGTATATTTTACTTTAGGGTTAAACCAAAGAAGGTTGTGTGAGGGGAAGGGAGCACAAGATTAGTATTAGGAATCCCATGGATTCCTAAACTCAAAACCCTTCTTCCAGAATTCTCAGAATCTGATTGTGAAAATGCATAAATAAAATGCTCCCTTCCGTACTGAAAATAGCTATCGTGGATCCCGCAAGATGGTTTCATAAACTCAGGTAACCCTAAAATGTGCAATTATTGGTATATATTTTACAATGCTTAATGTTCTGTTTTTCTGTACAGAATTTAAGTTATGAAAATGATAACATTTTTGTTGCAGATTACACATTATTGTCGATTGAAAGAGTAAAATATAACATATTGTAACTAAAAATATCATAAAGAATACTTTTTTTAAAAATTCCAGTAGTGATGATTTTAATGTTAAGAACCACCAATATCATTATTTGCAGTTCAACGAGCTGCTAAAATGAAACTTCGGCAAAAAACCCAGACTTTTAATTAACCAGAAAATTCAGTTATTCGTAAATCCTAATTTTGTGGCAGTTACGGATGATTGGGTTTTACTATACCACATTGATCAACAGATGAATCTAATCAAATCCAATTTTCAAATTTTTAAAGCTACATTCAAAGTACTGAAATTTCGGTTAAAAAAAGGTGAACACTGCTGAACTGTATCATGTCTGAATATTTGATTACTAAATATAGAAGACAGGAAATGGGGTTTTGATTTCTAATTTATTCTGCAGATATATTATAGTACATTTATGTATTTAAAAATATTTGTAAAGATTTAGTTACATAATAAAACTTTCAGAAAGAAAATTTGTTTGTGTCCTTTAAAGAAGTTTTCTATTTACAGTAAAATTGCTATTGTCAAATACCTACTGATATCGATTAAAGTCAGTAATTTATTATAAGAATTGTTTTGTTTGTTGAATTTTCATGATCAGGGCGGCCACAAAATTCAGGGAAAAAAGTTCCCTGATAGATTTCTAAAAAACTCCCTGATTTTACGTCGAACTTTTTTTAAAATTTCGTTAACTTTTCCAGATGTGTAGACACCCTGAATAAATAGAACATGTATGCTAAAGAGATAATATGCCAATTTTTAAAAATAGTTTTGGCGGTAACGAAAAGTTTAAATTATTCAGTAACATTAAACTTCTAGCGATTACTAACACAATTTTCCAGAAAAATGGCATCGTAGTACGAATAAACATACCTTCAGAACGAAGAAAATTTCCCTGATTTTCATGAAATTTTAAAAAACTCCCTGTCATTTCCCTGATTTTCAGGTTGAGTGGCCACTCTTATGATTAATCAATGGCTGAGTATCCTTTAAATTTTTTATCAAAAAGTGATAGAGAACATTTGCATAAAAAAAAAAATCAGACATAATCAAATGAGTACAATAACTTTTGAATAAGAATAAAGCATTCACAACATCTTGCATAATATAAAACTATAAATAAGTACTACATAACAAATGCAATAAAATATTATAAGTAAAAGCTTAACACAAAGCAATTTCTTATAAATGAAATATAAAAAATTTACTTTTCTGTAATTCACTTGAACTCTCACAAGAAGCTGCAGCATCTTCATTTTCTTCTAATTCATCAAAGTCCAATCGCTGACAAACAGGACTAATTGTGTCTTGAGCAACAGGACTAAGAGTTTCCTCAAAACTTTCAGCTAAATTTCTAAGAACCATAGGTGTAGAGATAGGTGCATTAGCCACAATAACAGAAGTCCTCCTCCCCATAAACTCAGGGCTTATTTCATTGTTTACATTTACTCGAGGGTAAAATGAAACTGGTACAGGTGTACACAGTCTAGAAAGAGTATTTCTTCTTAAACCAGATTCCCTGACAGCATGAGATCTAGATAAGTACAAACTGCTTCTAAGAGCTGAAGAAGCACAAATTGAGTTTGTCAGCCTGTTGTAAGTTTTGAAGTCAGGTTCAACTGATTGTGAAATGGCAGAATGAGTGGCTATAGACATTTTCTCAACTGGCGATAAGCAAGAGATGGAAGTCTCTTTTGCACATGATTTTATTATTGAGGGAAAGTTGAAAATCTCTTTTGTACAGCCTTTTAAAGTTGGTGTTGAGGTCTCATTTGCACATGCTAGAGTTGGCGTTGAGGGTAAAGTGAAATCTTTTTTTGAAGGCGTTTTTAAACTTGATGCTGGGGGTTGTTCATCTGAGCATATATCTAATTGTATTTCTATGCTTGGTATTGTATTCTGTTGGAGATGATTAACTTTATCTTGGGCCGGAGTGGTTCTAGGACGGCCACATATTCGCAGAAGCATTGCATTATAATGTGATCCAGTAAGATCCCTTTTTACTTTGTCTGGTAATGAAGGTGACTCTGTGGATGAATGTGGTTTGGAAACTGGTGTCTTTTGCTCCAACTTTGAGGGAAAGCAGTGATTTTTTTCAATTTTAACTGTAGGCTGGGTCAAAAAATAAAATAGAATTAGTCAAATTTTTTGTCTAGTGAATTACGATGCTACTAAATTTGCAATAGAAAATATATAACTTTGATAGCATTTCTTTAAGACGCTTTATTAAACAGTGTTAAACTATTCAATGGAATGAATTAACTTTTAATTAAATTTCAATAAAGAAACTTTAAATAAAACAATACATCACTTTTCTTTGGCAATGCTTAGGTAGGTCATTATCTTACTGCATGTTACATATTTCAGTTTAAAAGATTTGATGGGCAGAAAATAGATAAAAAAGTTTGATATGGTTGAAACTGCATTTTCCAGTTACATTTGAAATAATAGTGTTATCAGGTTTTAAGAACCTCAATTGTGTTTCGAAAAGCAAAAATTAAAGTTTGGAGCAGACAAAATGACCCATTTGGTGCAAAACTTCATAGTTTTGAAGCAGTCAAAACAATTGAATTTGATCAATGACAGGCAGTTTTAACAAAATATCTCATTTACAGAATGATTGAGGAATTTTTTCAAACAGCTTATTATATCCACATATTTAATTTACAAAGAGATTAAAAATCAATTAATACATTGTTGCCACATACCTGGAAAACAGGGAAAACCTGGAATTGTTGGGGAAAATTAAAATGCCTAAAAAAGGTCAGGGAAAACTAAAAAAGGTAATATTTTTGGAAAAAGTCAGGGAATTTCTTTCAGATTCAAGCTTTCTTCCAAGAAGTTCAGTAATTTTTTACAGAACACACATCTGCGTTTTGAAAATTTGATATTTCATAGGATATTTTTTGGTAACAACGTGTAAAAAGTCCCTGAAGAAAGCAAATTGACTGGAAAAGGGGTGAAAATCTTTCGCTTTTACACCGATTTCAGGCTTCTTTTTAGAGTTTTTACAATTTTATCATTTTTAATGAACTTTCTAGGGCTTTATCAGACTAAACTTGCCTAAAACACCTCTCAGAAAAAAAAAAAATTCTAGCTGCACCACTGTTTTGTACACACATTAGTACACAAATATATTCTTATGCAGCTATTTTTGTAGTTAAAATTAATACTGCATATATATTTTCCTCTTTTTTTATTTGTTTGACTGTTTTCATCCCTGGAAAAAATAAAGGGAGATGCACAGTTTGCCACTTCTACCATCTAATCAATTTACCTTTGTGTGCAAGTACATCAGTGTTTGGTAGCACAAATTGCAAATATTTTTCAGTTCCGCAAAAAACTAGATTTCCGCTTTTTTTTACCAAAATTTTGATTAAAGATAAAAATGCACATTAAAGTATCATAAAAAAAAATTCTGTATAATTCTTCTTTAAAACTGAAATTTTAACTGCAATTGTTTGCAAAATTCTTGTTTACTTTGACTTGAAATGAAACCTGGAAAATTAAAAAAAATTGTTTGGAAAACCTGAAAAAGTCGGGGAATTTTGTTTTGTATTTTGAGTGGCAACCCTGTAATAGTAGTCATAATATAAAATACACTAATTGCTGCTAAACATAATCTTACAAAATCTTGTTTCCATGGCAAAATTAGTAAAATAGAGATGCTTTAGATAATATTTTCTAGAAATTAGTGTTTTGGTATAGTAATGATAAATTGAAGCAATTACAACACCTTTGCACTATACTAGAAGGCAGGATGAATTTAGTTCATTGAATACGCTATAAGAACTGGTTGAAAAGCATTGAGTGACTCAAATCAGGTTGGCTTCTAGTATAATATAGTGATTGTCAACAAGCATACATGTTGCTAAAAAACATAGCCTAATAGAAACATTACATTCAGATTTCAAAGACATTCAACAGAAAATCTTGATGTTCTTGTGCACAGAACTTAAAAGCACCAATAAAAGGTAACGGTAATGACAACTAAAACCTAAATAAAGAATATATAAATGTTCTAGATTTCTTTATGTGGTATAATATAAAATCTCCTGAGAAAATAAAATTAAAAAAAAAAAAAAAAAAAAACTTTATAAAAGCATTGAATGAAAAACAACTTTGGATCAGTCGTTTAATTGATAGGAAATGTGATATGATTATGGATTTATGATTTTTTTGCATTTTAAATATGAGAGAAATAAATAGGCATTAATAAGTTTTAAAATTAATACTGTTTTTTGGGGAAGAAAAAAAAAAAAAAAAAAAAAGAGTTATTTTCATTTATAAAGTTAAAAATGAGCAACATTTATTGAATACAAAGGGGAAATTCCCGAAACAAATATTAACAAAGTTGAAGATTTACAATGAAATGAAGTACTGCAGTGCTAATTACTTTATTTTTCATATTAACAATATCAAAAATAAATATTAAGCCAAAGGTCAAATTTTACAAAACTATCTTAAATTCAAATGTGTATGTATTTTTAAATCCTCCTTTAATAAGGTTTATCCAAAAATAAAAAACAGTTTTGAATTTCTAGAGTTAGATATTTGTCTTTCAATACTCTATGTAATTAGTATTTTTATACCAAAACATCATTGAACTCATATTGTAAGGAAATTTATTTTTTATTTGCTATATCATTCAAGTTCATGCAATTAAAACTACAAGTAACTCTAAAGCTAAAATCATGGTATAATAAAAAATTTACCACATTGAAATCATAATCTATTGTTCATAAAAAAATTTCTTACTCTTATAAATGCTTATTTTTTCATTTTCAGAATATGAACAACTAACCTTTAAGCCTCTTGTTTGAGATTTGTCAGGTTTTAAGATTCTATGAGAGGAATCTGAAAACATTAAAAAAACTCTTCAGCATTTGTTAAACTATATTTCAAGATAAAAGAATTTAATGTAAAAATTAAAGTAGGACAGTTATTTGTTGACCAAATCAATTAAGCATATGATAAACTTGTTTTTCTTGAAATTGGAGTTGATCTATAACATTCCAGAAATATTTATTTTTGTCTTCTTAAAAATAAACTTTGTTTTAATCAAACACCACAAAAAAAGGAGGAATTCACTTAAACGCTTAAAACAACACAAAGAGTACAAAATTGCGGATACAATTTTTGAAAAGACAAAAATAAGTTGCTTAAAAGAATTTGGAAAGACTCCATAGAACCAAGAACATTTAGTCAATCAAGCTAACTTAAAAAATAATAAAATCATAAACAATAATAATCTTTACTTTACATCTTTTAGCCCTCAATTCTAAATCCATCAGAAGTAGGTACACATTTTCAACCCCTGCCATTTAACCTAACTATGATGATACAGAGTCATGTAATTTTATAGAATCACAAAAAAAAATTTAAAAAATTGAGATATTGACCTGATAATGCAAGTTAATTATATTGCTCAACAAATACTTGTAGATGCAAAAACACAATAAGTCCAAAAAATTGGAGAGAATTATTACAAAGTAAATGATACACAGGATAATTTACATCAGGAGTGCTGGGGCAACAGCAACTGAGAAAAGAGAATTGTAATAGGACCAATCTCACCTAGTATGATTCAAATCTTCATATCTTATTGTTACAAAAATTTGCATGCAATATTTAAATTCTGTATGTTAGCTCTTCTCAAGTTCAGAGATATTTTTATGAGTGGAACATTGTGTTAAACTTGTTTCCTTTACTTGTTCCTAATGCAAGTGAAAAAATTTCTATATTTATAATTTTAATTTCAATTATTCTTCTGTAATTATAGCAGCTAACTTGGAAGTTTGGTTAAACAATAGATTTCCCTACAAAATTCCAGAAAGGGAGAGGTGCCATTTTCTGTAAAATTTCCCATACGATAAAATTGTGGAGTTGTAACCCTATTTAGTTTGCTTCAATATTATTTTAATACAAATTTTACATTTACAGTATATCGACCAAAAACGGTGGTTAAGCACAGATTTAAAGAGTTGCTGAACCTTTCAAAGTGAAATCAAACATTTTTCCCCTTTGATTATGAACCTTGAGATTTATTTTTCTTTGCAGGAAAACAAATCACAAGGTTAAAAAAAAATTCTTTTTCTTTTGATATAAAAAAGAATTTTGTGTTTGTAGATTTTTAGGCCGATTAATGAGTGAAATTTTTTTAAACATTTTCTCCACATTTAAATTTTATTGTATATAATACATGACATGGTATGAGATTAAAAATAGCTGCATAGTCAGATTAAAATAATACTGCACATTTTGTACCTATAAATAAAGGAAAAAGTAATAAATAAATAAAAAGAAACTGTGTAGTACCTGAAGTTTCAAGATTGAAAGTAACTTTTTTGCTACTCTTAACCTTTTTCTTCATGTGGAGATCTTCCAGTCGCTTCAGAACTGTCTCATAAGCACTAGCAGATCTCTGGTGGATGTGGTCTCTGTCCTGAAAAAAAAAGTACATCAATAATAGTTAAAAGCCATGGTAGGTGATGATTTACACTAAAAAAAATCCTATTGCAAATTAAAAGCTTTACAATATGTTTCAATGAGAGAACAAATATTCACTGTTAATAAGAAAGGAATCAATAAAAATGTCCCAAACACTTTTACAATAATTTTTGAATGTTATACTGTTAGATTTGAATACATTGCAAATGCAATACTATTCCAGAAGTCAAAAAAGTACTATCGGAATTCAGAATCTGTAAAATTGAGAAGAAACTAAATTTTATAAAACTTTGCCACAAACTAATATTTTATAAAATAAAAGCATAATTAGTAGACTGATCTTCGTTTAGAATTCTATTTTATATATGAGCAGAAAAAAAAGAGTGGATAGAAAAAAAAAGCCTGTGCGTCACTCAAAGAATTGTCTTTTTCTATAATGCTAATAGATTTAAATTCATGGATAAAAATTAAAAAAAAAAAAAAAATCATTAACCTAAAAGGTACACAAAAAATATCTCCCAAAAGTCTTTGTACACTTATATTTTTTTACTTATTAATACTTATTGTAATATTTTGGTAAATTAGTAATTCGTAGGATATCTTTTAGTATTCACAACAACTTTTATGTGTCTGAGCATAAATTTCACTAATTTTTTTTGGTAATTTATGCATCAATGTTCCTCTATTCTTTGATCATTACTGTTTTTAGTTTGCTTTTTGTTTTAATGTTGCATCTTCTTACTTTGGTCTCCAATTCTCTCTAAATCTGTTCTTTTGGGTTCAAATCTGTGTACTGAGGTAGTGTGTGCTCAGATCATTACCTTGATAAAAAATGAAGTTATTTGTAATACCCAAATTTTATTAGGCTGACAAATTTAATTTATCATTCAGATTATTCAAATAGAGTTCATGATTGATTATTCCATCATTAAACACCAATTTATCAAGTCCTAATGCTGAGAAGCACCTATACACATGGACACTTTCACTGCCATGCTTTACTGTTCCAATCAAGTTCTTGGGATTAGGTTCATCATTTTCTTTCTCTATGCAATTAAGCGCCCAACGAAACTAAAAACGTTACATTTGTTTTTATTTTTAAAGAAGAGATGATTCCAATACGTTTCTGCCTTATTTATCATTATGTTTGTAAGAAAAAGGCAAAACTTTCTATTTTTAGTATTTACGAATTTTTTTTGAGGGGGCAGAACAGCCATGTAGTTCAGCTGATCTGATTACTTTTCAAACAGTTTCGATTGAAATTGAAGGTCAAATTTGTTCCCTACATTCTGAAGAAATCTTTATAGCACACAAGCATGAATTTCCCCCAAATTTTCTTACAGTAAATCCCTTTTCACATTCACATAACTGTGTTGAGCAATCTCTTCTTGGCTGGTTTTTGATTCTATTTTCTTGTTTAAAATGTTTTATTACATACTAAACAGTTAAATGGAATAAATTAGCCATTCATAGAATACACTTAATACTATCACGATGAAATATAATCAATTATAGACTGTTTGATGATTCTTTACAGCCGCAAATCATTTTAAAGAATAAATAGATTATAATAAATAGAAAAAGCAAATATTACAGGAAATGCACAAATTAAAAAAAAAAGAAAAAAAAAAGGGTAATAAAATAATTTTATTTCTCTTGTTCTATGAATTTATATTTTTATAAAAAATAAAACAATTCAATACTTCTTTTAAAAATATTAGGTTTCATCATTAAATAGAAATTCTATAAAAAAAATAAAAATTCAAGTTAATATTTGAATTCAATTCCAAACTAGAGCACTTTTTCTACAAATTTTTAAGGTGAACGAATGCTTTTGGGAGCCACTGTATGTTTTGGAAAATATATAACTAGCTCGCAAATTGGAAAACCATTTGATGAAACAACGATCCAATTAATTGAAACTACTTAAAGATTTGTTTACTACAAGTGGTGTTTTCGTTTGAAGATTCCTCTTTTTCTTTGCAGATTTTTGTTGCTGCAGGAGCAAAAAAGGATGATCGGATGATTTTTTTATTACAACACCTATTTAATGTGATGCAACAATATCCCACGGTTTCTGTTTCAGGGAAGTAATCAATAGTATAGTCCAGTCATTCTAGAGTTGAACCTTGCACTAATTCCCATTGAGCTGAAATTTTGCAGAGTGGCTCTATTTGATGCCCTGAGCAACCCACAAAAAGTTCCCTACTCTCCCCCTTCGGCTTCCTGGTTTTTTAGGTGCTGGAATGCTTGGGTGCTGGAGAAATGCTGGAGCAGCTGTTACGCACGGACGGCTAGTCGCATTGAGCTAAAAAAGAACTCAAATGAAAGATAAATGGGCTTTAATTTAAATATAAATTCAATATCATTCATTAACTTGCAAATTGATAAAAGCCTGTCAAAGTCGAAAAACCATGCATTTTTCACTACTTTTTTGATTTAAGCGCTTCCATTTTTAATAAATGATTTACACATTTGACATAAGACTATTCAACTCTATTTCAGCTTTCTACAGATATATAAATATAGCTTGTATGTTTACATTTAGATTTTTCCAAAGCAGTGGCAACAATTAAGGCATCAGCATCTCCTACAGCTTCTTTCACGTCCACTCCTTCCTTTTCAAGACAAATTTTTAGTTGTTGTATGAGCATGGTTTAATTGCCTCTATTTGACAGAAAATCTTCATGTTTGCATGTAACCATTTGTGTCATATACTATTATGTTCACACATTTCCCGTTTTTGTGCTCTTCAAATTTGTTCTTGTTCTTTAGTTGTAGACCACCGTAACATTAAAATATTTACAAGATGAACACAAGGTGGGAGTAGCAAAATAATGCTTCCACTATCTATCAGAAATTGAGACTGTATTTTTTAAAGCTTTTCGAATACTGGTGGGGCAAATATAACTTTTCCTACAAGCAACATGAACAATGAGACCACTTTTGAAAATTGTCTTCAAACCATCACTTAGTTGTGAGCTTGTAGTCTTAAGCGTTGCTGCAGCTTTTCTCCAATAGTCATAGTACCAGTATCTTTTAATGGGAAACAGTAGATTATGCAATTTTCACAGTCCATTATTGCCTTTGTGTACCAGTCTTTACAGGGTTACCCTTTAAATAGGGTGTAAGCTTAAGTTCTATTTTAACTAGCAGCAGAAAAACCCAAAGAAAAGGAAAAGAACGATACTTTTAAATAAGCAATCAATAAATTGTCACAACGAATAGCAATATCAGCGTTTAAAAAAACCCTGGTCAATTGTGATTGTGAAACTTCCTAAATCAATCCTGTTTCCCTCATTTCTGGTCAAAGGCAACCCCGGGTTCTTTCAGATTGTGCATGTTTTTTAATCTCACATATTTTTTAGAAAAGGTGGGAGCCAACTTTTTTGGCTAAATTGGTGTAATGACCCTTCAATTCCGAATGGGAACAGTCTCAATTAGTCTCAGACTCTTGATGGTCAAATGAAAAGGGGAAAACTTGTACTGCGTTATCTGAAACCCTTGCATATCTGAAACTATTTATAGCACAAGCAATATTTATATCTTGCTAGAAAGGTGAAGAAGAGTTGAAAGTTTTATGTCAAATGTGTAAATCATTTATTAAAAATAGAAGCGCTCAAATTGAAAAAGTAGAAAAAAATTCATGGTTTTTCGACTTTGACAAGCTTTTATCGATTTGTAAGTTAATGAATGATATAAATTCATATTTAAATTAAAGCCCATTTATTTACCTTTCATTTGAGCTCAATGCGACTAGTCGTTCGTGTGTAACAGCTGCTCCAGCATTCCAGCACCTAAAAAACCAGGAAGCCGAAGAGGGAGAGTAGGGGACTTTTTGTGGGTTGCTCAGGGCATCAAATAGATCCACTCTGCAAAATTTCAGTTCAAAGGGAATTTGTGCAAGGTTTGACCTATTTTTTGCCTAGAATGACTGGGGTATTATGCTTAATTTATATTTATCTCTATACAATACAAGTTGAAATATCTGTGTATTTCTCACTTTTCCTTTAAGTAACAATATTTGAAATATGAATATACAATAAAAAAAAATCCTCAATTGAAATTTTTTAATATTAATATTATGTAATATGTATTTAAAAACTT
Source organism: Linyphia triangularis (assembly GCA_963978545.1). Lineage (NCBI taxonomy): Eukaryota > Metazoa > Arthropoda > Arachnida > Araneae > Linyphiidae > Linyphia > Linyphia triangularis. The sequence continues at coordinate 45,318,203 of OZ021732.1, read as the reverse complement.
GATCCAGAAGGCTCTTAAGTGTGAAAAAGTAAATGATATAAAAACACCATTTACAAGACGAAATATTAATAAAAACAAAACATACCAAACGAGGAGATGCAACATGTAGAGGGTTGCTTTTCATTGCAAAAGCTCTACGATCTGAAAATAAAATAGATAAATATATTAGGAAGGGAAAAACTTATATTCAAGTTATAAACAACGGGCAATTTTACTTAAAAAGTACAGACTCTCATTTAATTAGATTGTTAGAAGTCCAGCTATTGTTTTTTACGATGTTACCCCACACTGAAGCCCTCGAGCAAATCCTATAAGCAAAAACAATTCAGTTCTTGACTATGCGTAACTAGTTTTTTGTGACCAAAAAGGAAAAATGAGCGTATCCCAATGTTTAACTTGTTTATAAAAACTGAACTTGTTCGGCCCGGAACAGGGTGTCACTAAACTGTACTTTTCTTTTAACGCCATGTCAAAGTCAACTCAAGAAGTATCCAAGATGTTGAAGACCTTCATGCCTCAATAACTGCTGCTACATACCTGCCAACATTGGCATTTTCAAATTAGTACAATTTTTACGGAACAAATATTTGCATTCCTATGACTCATGGAAAGTCAAATAGCGACAATATTTATGAATGTAATATAGAAATAATAAAAATTCTATTACAAATGCAAAAAAAAAAAAAAAAAAAAAAAAAAAATTGCATAGTATTAAATTGCTCTCAAATATAACAAATTGTTACATTTTAGCACAAAATGGAAATTATAAAATAAAAAAACTAACTTGGATTTAAAAATAAATCAAATTTAAACTTTACGATGAAATCTCTGATGAGGTTTAAGATTTAGTCTACATTACACCTAAATAAAACATGCTTTATGACACAAAAACTCTAGTGAAACATACAATGAGTTGGTGGTATTCAAAGTGTTTAATCACACGCACAAATATCAATTACGCAGGCTTTCGAATTCGTATTATTACATTTGATGTTGTCACTGTGCTTTTTAGAATTGATATGAACTTCGACATCAGTAAATCCTCCATGAGAAATCTTAATATCAGATGCATAGATAGAGCAGAATGCAAAATTTGTTTCTTTGTTTGAATTTCTGATGATTAGAAGTAAACCGCTTGGTTTGAAGTAAACTCCAAAAAGCTTGATATTTTCTGGAATTTTACACCAGGATTGTTTAACTTGGATATTTTAAAATAAATAATTAAGACTAACAAAGAAGCTGAAAACCGAAAGTGCTTTAATCTCTAAAGTCCGAGAAAACGAAACAGTCGTTCGGTGAGTGCCGCCAAAACAATTGAAAACGGCGGCGTCTCGATTTAGTGCGCAGCGTTAGAGTACGGTCCAAAAGAAGAAAGAAGAAAAAAAAACTAAAGCACTTTCAGTTTTCTACTTCATTATCTCTAAAGTTCGAGACAACGAAACAGTTGCTTGGTTCGCCAAATCCCGTCGGCAACACAGATGAAAACAATGAATTTCCGGCGCCGCGCTTAAGTACTTTTATTATATACGCGCAACATTATTGTACGGTCCAAACAGAAGGAAGAACCAAAATCTAAAGCATTTTTGGTTTTCAGATTCTTTGTTAATCCCTTAAGTCTGAGGCAAAGCAATAGTTGTTTGGTTCGCCAGGTCCCGTTGGCAACACAAATGAAAACAGTGCATCCCCGGCGCCGTGTTTAGTGCTATTATTTACGCGCAAGTCCAGTACTATTATTTACGTTTTGGAGTCCAGTCCAAACGAAGGTAGAATTAAAAAACTAAAGCACTTTCGGTTTTCTGCTTCTTTATTAATCTGTAAAGCCCGAAAAATCGAAGCAGTGGTTTGGTTTGCCAAATCTAGTCGGCAACAGAAAAGAAAACAATGCATCCTCGCCAACGCGCTTTAGTACTGAACATATGCGCAATCTTGCAGTGTGAATAAATATTTTGACGAACGCGGCAGCTTTGGAAAATCGTTTCGGTTTCGTTGGTGACTTAAAAAAATATTTATTAAAAAAAAAAAAAAAAAAAAAAAACGGTTTTAGGGAAAAAACGAAAAGTACCGTGAAATCCGTACGATTTTTTTAGCTGTTCGTACACCCGTACAAAATAGTAAAAATCCGTACATTGTACGTATGATTCGTACAAGTTGGCAGGTATGCTGCTACTGCAACAATGGAAATGCAACAGTGAACATGGCTGGAACTGGACTACTTGCTGGATATTCTCAGGGCTACTAAGGGAACCACGTGAAAGTGCACTGCTTCCCCCCCCCCCCCAACAGAAAGTTAAAAAGTGTAAAATTAGGTAACAGGACTCGCAAAGTCCTGTTACCTAATTTAACACTTGTCAACTTTCTTTTAAGTATAGTGACCTTTCCAAATTAGGGATATAAGATTCGGACACCTTGTATATATACTTAGGAGTTGTATCTATGATTAAATTTAAAAACCTAGATATTAACAAATTAATAACCTTAAGATGGAATACAGTTATATAATTTTTTTGTTTTTGTACTTTGTCTGACAATTGATAGAAAGACGTCAATTAATACGATACACATTAATGGAAATTTTTTTAACGAAGTACTGAATATCAGGAAATTTAATAATTTGACACTAACCTCACTGGAAAAAAACATAATTATTTTCTACACTGTGAATGTAGTTTAATGATACCCTATCAGGGTTTTCAGAGGTAAAATAATTTGAACTACCCTAATTATTCATTGATAAAATCCCTCATGGATATTTTTTGACAATCTTCGAAAGTAAATGTTTGAGCACTAAAGTCCTAAGAAATTTTATAATTTTTAGAAACATTTTAAACTTACAAGTACATCAAAATTTAATTAAATTTTAAACAAAACTATAATTGAAATGAATTATATTGCAAAACAATTAAAGAATCAATTCAGATAGTTATTTTTTTGCTATTACAGTTTATTTTAATATTTTAAATTTAATAACTAAGTCTTTGAATGGCCTAATATATTAATATTTTTTGCAAATTCTCCGAAATTTTCAGAATTTCTTATCTTTTTTATGTGATGAGCATTTCTATAAACTATGGACAAAATTCAACGAATTTCCTATAAATTACACAAGATTTTAAATTTCCTCTCACTTTTTAGAACTGTTCTCATTTTCCTTAATTCCAGGCTTTTCTATTTTTTTTTTGAGGTACATGGTAATGCTGTTTAATCCTTTGGGTACATTTGATGAGTGAGACTAGTCATCTGTTTATTTGTGCAAAGTTACGGTAGGCGAGTCCGACTCATCATGAGTCCAAATCTGTCCCATGGGGATACAAATCTTCAAATAATTCAGTACTCAAAGGGTTAAAGTGAAAGGGGATCTCAAAATGATAAATTTTATTAAAAAAATATGACCTGAATTTTTAAATGATATATTTTTTAGTTTAAGGCACCCAATGACAGTTGCTGTTGAAAACTTTCAGGAAGATACAGCAATCCAGTATGTGGGGATTTTGTAAGTGATAGCTGCCAATTATTTGAACATTTACTATAAACCCAGAGCACATTGTAAGTTTATGGAATGCTTAAAAACAAGCTTTTATGATGTTGATACTTTAGAAATAACCTACTTTCTGAAGCGTGGTTAACATTTTCTATTGCTTTGAGGATAGATGGTTGATTCTTCATTGCAAGCTGTAAGAGAAGTTTAAACAAAATGAGTCAGCATACAATCAAGCAATTAGCTGTTAAGAGGCTCATTTTTTAAATTTTTTTTAAATAGTTCCATAATAAACACATATTTTTTCCAAATCACATTTATTCTAAATTTGAACTCTTATCAAAAGACATATCAGAGCACAATTTAATGATTTTTAAAAATTTTATATAATTACATTACTTTTTGTTTAGTAGACAGGGTTTAAAAAAAAATAAAAAAATAATAATAATAATAAGAAAACATTATGAAAAATTTCACTTCAAGCAAAATCAAAGAAAAATTCAAAAATACTAGTCTGAGAAAGAATATGTGTTTATATAAATATGTAAGAAAATATGTATATTTGTTGTACTATATGTTTTAATCCTCCATAAAATTTTTATGTCTGCTATTTCAACCAACGTTTTATAGAAAATTTTTAGGGGAAAAAAAAAACCGTGGTGATAAATATTTCTATTATAGAAGATGTTTGATTCATTTCAGTATTCTTACAATACACATAATTTTTTTTATAGATCTAATCAAAACTTGTATAATTTAAAACTTTTCCAAATTATGTACTTGATGTATGACTTTGCTACATGCTTACTTCTTAGTTTCTAATTAAAAGCCTGTAATAAAATCATTATATTATAAATTTTTTTTTACTAATTCTATTACTAATTAGTAATAATAGCATCATGTAGCGCAAAACATCCAAATTTTTCATCCGATATCATTTAGGGCTAAGATATGATTTTTTTTAGTTACTACAGAAGCACTTCCCTGGACAATAATTCAGACATCACAAATTAAACTTTGATAATTAATCTCTTTGAGACTGCAAAATGATAAACGGCACATAAAATTTAGGTAATTCTCCTGTAAAGCCCAATTTGTGATCATAAGTCTACAAAAATCATAAAACATTTTAACAGATAATATTTTTTGTATTTCCCTTAGTACATTTCAATGGACAAATGAAATGCTTTTTTTCCTCCTCATTTTATTATTCTAAAAACTGCATAATTAACAATAATTAATGATAATTGTAACCATACAAATTGTCATTATCATTCACTATCCATTTTTAAAAAACTGTCATGAATCATCTTTTTAATTTTTTTTCATAAATTCTAATTTTTTCATGAATTATCTTTTTTATTAAAAATCTAACAACATTTTAATTTTAAATAGAACTAAACAATTATAACTGTGATTTTTTAACTTGTCCCTTGCATTCTGTGTTATTACCATCCAAAAGTTTTTACATCCATTCTTGCCCACTAGATGACACTACTAATCAAAATAACATAATATGACAGCAACAGCCATATTATGGATGGGGTTGGAAAAACAATACTCTTTATCTTTAAATACCAACCCCATCCTAAAATTTCTAAAAAATGGATGGTAATGATACAATGTTTTATATTTGTATTCAGCAATTTGTTTAGACCTATAAAAAATATCATTATACATCTTATGATTGTTGAAGCTGAAGGTTAGTAAAAATATTTTTATTATTGTTTATTAAAATCCTTAACCTTTTTAATTACATTAAATAAATTAAATCTTAATATGCTTTATATTCTTTTTTTATATAAATTTATATTCTAAGTGCGTAATTTTTTGAAAAAAAATTATCATTCTTTATTTTGCGAGAGTTGAAATAAAGTGAAATGTCATTACCACCCATCCTAAAATTTCTAAAAAATGGATGGTAATGATACAATATGTTTTATATTTGTATTCAGCAATTTGTTTTTGTATAAAAAATTTAATAGTTTATGAATTTCTCACTGATATATAAAAACAAGAACCTATAATGATTATAAAGATAAATTAAAATATTTATTTTAAAATTACAATAATGATAATAAATAATAATAGTTATTTTTTTCTGATTTTGTAAATCTAGATTCAAGTTTGATTTACTTATAGTGCATTATTTTCTTAAATTGTTGTAGTGTAACAATGGATAAGCTTAGTGGAAATAATACAGGGGAGAAATGCAAAGATAATAACATATTAATTATTGAAAAGAGACAAAAGGATAATGAGAGAAAAAGGAAAGAAAGACAAAAATTAAAGGAAAATCCTGAAGAATATGAAAAAGTTAGAGCCAAAGAGAAAGAGCGTTATCAAAAGCGAAAAAAAGAAGGCAAGTTGAAACCTATTGCAGAGAAAACTAAACAACAACAGCGACTACAACGAAAAAATTGGAGAGTAAACAAACAAGCTTCTAGAACAAGAAAGACATCACTTACAGAGACATCTACTAACCGAGATTCACTATCATGTAGTGAAGCTTTAAATAACTTAATCACCTCTAGTATGAATAGAAATGCTAGACGAAAAAAAGTCGTAAGAAATAGAAGAGCCAAATGCACAAAAGTGATGGATTTGAAAAATGCTTTAAATGCTGCAAAAAAAGTAACTAAAGGTAAAAACCGATATGAAAACACTAAGGAACCGTAAATATAAAATGATTTTGTGAAAATGTGTTACAGCATGGTTAAATAAGAGTCAAATATCACCTCTTAGCTAAGCCTTAATTTATCCATTAATTTACATTTTAAAACTATGGAAAAGTAGCCAATAAAAGTTTATGTTCGCAAAAGCTTTTACTGGTTTGCAAAAACATATAAATCAAAACCGACAAAGAATTTTATTTTTACATAAAAAAAAATTTAAATATCGATTATCATAGAAAATCATCAGTTTTAGCTCCACACAAAGCTAAAGCTTCAATTTCCATTTTTAAAGATGGTTAAAACTCCTATCTAACACCAGGTAAAAATTAGTGCATTACAAAGTGTAATTAACGAAAACTATGCCTTGTTGACACTTACCACAATAATTCCTTGATACAAATATATTCAATGATTTTTATTCTACACTTTTAAGAGCTAAACCCTTCTGGGTTGTAAGATACATATTAGTAAGAGACACTTGTATGTGCAAGAAATACGCAAACTTTCAGTGTTTCTTGTAACAAAGCAGTATATGCTCCAAAATCTTAAAATTTAATCAACCTAGAAATCTTAATCAATTAATTCTTAAATACTAATATAGTAAAAATAGATAATGTTGTCCCAAATTCTTTGAAGGTAATAAAAATTTTTACACTCCTACACTAACTTGCCTGGGAGAAAAACACCTTTTTATAACCAATGAAATTTTTAATATTGAATTGTTTTAACTGAGGAGACAAACCATGTCTCTACTTTATGAAAGAACCATTATGAGTGGACTGCCTGAAAAACCAGACAAAAGTGGAAGCAGCGGTAGTACGATTGGCTGCCACTGCTTTATATGATGACCAAAGATTCTTAGGTATGTGAATTTACATTTGCTAAAATTTTGTTTTTAACTGTGTATATTTTTTATTGTTTGATCATTATATATGAAAGCGTGCAAATTAATATATCTTAAATTTACATATGTTGTGGATTCCAAGAAGAATAACTTTTTGATACTAAATTTTATGAAAACGGCAAAAAGAAACTTCTGCTGGCCAACAGTTGAGGGATGGATTTTTTTTTTAAATGGGTCGAAAGCTATCTACTGTGCTTTAAACATATTAAAATCATACTTTAAGAAAATGTTTTTCATAATCCCCTAAAATACTATGTTTTATTTCACAACTTTATTTAAAATAATAACAAAATATTTTATTTTTATTTTAAATGCACAAATAGTGAAATTTCAATTGGACGACGTGTTGCTGTATGGAAAACTCACTTTTTAGCAACTTTTTCATATAGATGTTTTCTAAAATATAGAAAATCATATTTCAGCACCCTTACATCTTTAAAAACTGTTTTTAATATGTTTTGTAACATTTTCATGTTAAAATATATTTTATTTAGTTATTCTTTGAGTGCTGCAGAATTTTCTGTCAATTGGGTGACGTTGAATGTCGAAATGACCACTAGAAGACGTAAACCACTTTTTTAATATTTGATTATTCTTAAGAATTTCAATAACAAGTTCAAATTTGTTTCTTTGTAAAATGATATTGAAAGTATGATAATGAACAATCTCAAGCATGCCCAGTCAATGGACCAATAGATTTTTTTCAAAAAAATATTAAAAAATAGTGTAAGGATTTTCTCCTTTTCATTATCCTCATGTTAATTCGGCTTAACCCAAAGAAAAAATTTGTGTCAGTCTTTGATGACCAGCAATAACTCTTTCTTCACGTTTTGTATTGGAGGATGCATCAATAGTCCAACATGTTCTGATTGACCCCGATATCATCGGATTTACTTTTTTTGCCGGAGTATTTGTAAAAACAAAAAAGAAATACAGCACAAAATAACCACTTGTTATTAGTTTTGTAAAAGTTAAATTGTTTTTAAACAATTCTAAAATATTGCACTTTTTTCCAGCAAAAATCATGATTTTTTCTTTAACTTCTCCCATTAAATTTGACAACATCTTTATACTAATAACTGAGTAAGAAAAATACTTACAATTATGCTTTTTTTTCTTCTTGCATTCTATTATTGTATTCACCTCTTTTAGATTTTTAAGGCAAAAGTTGAATTAAAAAAAAAAATCTTAGTAAATATACTAAACTTTCACTATTAGTAATGAAAGTTTAAAATATACAAATGGGATTCTTTTTAGTAAATAGTTTAGTTTTAAAATTACCCCCAAATAAAAAGAAGTTTCTTTTTATTAAAAAAAAAAAAATATGCATAAGAGGTTTGGAAGGAAAAAAGCAAATAATTGGATATCAAACTGAAAGAAAGGCCAATACTAGGAATTCAAGATATTTAGGAAACATATCTGAATTTCTAAAAAGAGAGCAAGAGGGAAAAGGAAAAAAAAAAAAAAAAAAAAATAGAAGCATATCACAAGAAAAGAAATTAAATTATTATCAATTTTGTATGCTAAGGATTTTATTTTTGATAGAATTTTTTATTTGTATGCTTTTAAATACTCAATTCTTTCATCATTTAAAAAAAAAAAAATTATTTGAAGTATAACCTCTAGAGACTGGGCATCCACTTAAATGGACACACTTCTGAACTTTTTGCACAGTATATATATATTTTTAAGGTCAATTATTTTTATGCTATTTAATCCCCAAAAAAAAGAAAAACAAAAAAAAATTGCGAAGAAAAATTTCCTTGCAAGTTCAACAAGTTCCCAACCCATGGGTTGAAAGTAGCTTGGCACTGGGCCATGGACAATGGTCAAGAGTTTAGGTTAAGATAAATATTGTAGTAGTTTCAGAGATAGAGATCAAATAATTTGATATTTGATAACAATCGAGTCTCTCGATTGTTAATAAAATTCCAATTATACCATTATATTCTTCGATGGTTTAACACATGAATTCTCTTGGTGGAAGAGAGCAAGTGGTTTGTTGTATCAGGGGTGTCAGTCGTCAAGGTCAACGTTATCTTACCTCCATCTTTCCCCCGAATTCCGAAATTGTTTGGACCCGTTTATCAGTGGTTATGTGCGGATGTGTCGTAATGTTGTGTCTGCTGTGTATTAAATACTATTGCTTCACGTCAATATGGATGCTTGGTTTCGGACAGGGTCTTGCTGTAAGGGGAAGCTGTCAAGTAATGAAGGAAATCCCACATGTGATTCTGAAGTATTGATATTGTTAGTAAGTTGATGTCGAGTCCAAGTTGCTCTAAAATAGAAAAGAAAACTAAACCATATTTTCGTAAATATAACCCTGATTTTTTAAAATGCGGATTTGTGTTCTCTGGTGCCGAAGAAGAACCAAAGCCTCAGTGTGTGATTTGTTCCGAAACGCTATCTAATGAATATATGAAACTCTCAAAACTTGAAAGACATCTATCAACTAAACATCCTAAATGTGTAGGAAAGTCTCTCAATTACTTTGAAATCAAGAAAAGAAACTTTTCTATGACTAAATCTACCATGGAGAAATCTTCAAAACTGAACCAACTAAGTACCAGAGTATTTTATGAGCTGTCTTTGTTAATCGTGAAGATGAGGTCAGCTCACACCATGGGAGAAGAACTTATTATACTCGCAGCAAAAATAATAAGTAATGCTTTGTTTGATGAAATATGCACAAAAAAGATAAATGAAATTCCGTTATTGAATACAACGGTGAAAAGAAGAATTGATGAAATGTCGGAGAATGTGAAAGAAGCTGTCATTACTGTTTTGAAACAGAGTGATTATTTTACGCTGCAACTTGATGAAAGTTCTGACGTTATTGGCCAAGCTAATTTATTGGCTTTGGCCGTTTTGAATTCAATGGCAATATTTAAAAGAAATGTTGTTTTACCAGTCATTGCCGACAAAAACAACTGGCGATGAGATTTTCAAATCCGTTGACAGTTTCATAAAAAAAATGAAATAGATTGGTAAAAGTGTGTAGGATTGACAACTGATGAGGCACGTACTTTGTCTGGAATTCACACTGGCTTAGTCGCCAGAGTTAGGTCAGTTGCTCCTTTAGTTTAATGGACACATTGTAGTATACACAGAGAGGCTCTTGCTGTTAAAGGTTTGGGCGATTGTCTAAAAAAAACCTCTGGACGATGCAATAAAAATCGTCAACTTTATTAAAGCGAGGCCTAAAACTTCCAGTCTATTTGCTGTTTTGTGCGATGAAATGGGCAATGAACGCAAACAGCTTCTATTTCACTGCGAAGTTCGGAATCTGTCGAGAGGAAAAGTATTATCAAGATTGTTTGAATTCCGCGACGAAGTCCGAGTTTTCTTTATGGAGGGAGAAAATGATGGAAAACTTTAAAGTTCTTATTTACACTGTGTGACTGATGAAAACTGGTTGAAACGATTGGCATATTTGGTGAATTCGGTGCCCTCAACATTCTTAACTTAACTCGGCAGGGAAAGGAGGTTCATAAGTTTTAATTAAACTTCGACGGTGGGCTCTAAAAGTGGAACAAGATTCCTTCGTCATATTTCCAGCTCTGCATGATTTCTTTTTGGAAATCAATAAAGTCAAAATTGATAAAACAACAGCTACAGCCATAAAAGATTACCTCAAATCTTTGGCCTCTAACCTCAGATAATTTAAAATAATTTATTTTCTTAATTTATATAAGATTTTTATAGGCCTAATGAAAACATTATTTTTCTTAAAACAGTAACTTTTCAAACAGTACGATTTTTATAAAACTAATCTTGATTTATTTTTATTTATCTTACACTGTTATATACATTTTACTCCTCATTTCTATGAATGAGAAATATACTAACTAGCACAGAAAGTAAGCCTTTTCATATTTTAGGAACTATTTCCTTAAAATTGAAGATGAAATCCAATGGATCAGAAATTTGTTTGAAGAAGATTATCTAAAAAAAAAAAAAAAAAAGTAAAGTTTCAAGTGAAGAAGACTCGTTAATTGAACTATCATGTGACCAGACTCTAAAATCATTTTTTAAAACAACACCATTGGTTCCGTTCTGTATAAATGATCGTCAAGAATATCCAGCAATGAGGAACTTGCACATGTGGGGGAAATGAATAATTTTAGTATTTTCTAGTATTATCAAATGAATAAATTACAGTGGCGTCATTATTTTTTGTCGATATGTTTTCAATTAATTAAAAATCAAGTTTTAAAGTAGCTGAAATCAAAGCAAAAGTCACATGACCAAAAATGCATAAAAAAACTGTGACGTTCTAGCGCAGATGCAGTCCAGTGTTTAAATCTCATGCTAACCTTTGTATTCGTGTTTCGTTTCTCCCTTTTTCTAAGCGTATTATCATAATACATAAATTTTTTGTTATTGTTGTTTAGTTATATTTCTTTAGAAATGCCTGTTTTGCCGGGGTTCGATAAAGGGCAATCGGACAATTTATCAAAAATTGATTCGATGAAGTGTTATGCTTCTTAGGAAGCAATCCAGATTTCATTGGAGCTGAAATTCGTGGAGTGAAAGCTACAAGGTATGTGTACAATTTACGAACAGTTTTATTTATATTTGCCTTTAACTTTATAGAACATGACATATTTTTAAATGTTATATTCAACTGTCATTCAATCCAGTTAAACTGACTAATATTTGCAAAGCAACTCGACTGATTTTTAACTATAGTTTCGGAGTGCAAATTGTTGCATACATTATGAACTATTCGAAATGACTGATTTATTCTCAGAAAATATATATTAAACCAAAACTTAACTTTCAAGAATCTTCATTTCATTCGTGTACCATTCATTCTTATGCAAAGTCATTTGATTCTTGTACAAGAATCAACCTCTTTTTAGTACTTGTTCATCCATATTTTTTTGTGCTAATGCTCTTATGGTACATGACCAGCTAACCCCACAGCCATCAAGTTGGTTCTGACTTTTAGTAAACTTCCCTTTTTCAGTTTACAATATATGCTCTCATTCTATTACGTGCAGATGTATATAAAAAAAAGCCTTTCATTTTGTTATGTTATAAGGAATGTTATCTCATCCAGGTGTTTTATTATCTGCACTCCAGATAAATATTGGTCTATAAATATTGTCAATTCAATCACTACTAGCATTTTTTATTATTCCAAAAGAAGCTAAACACGTTCCACTTTGATTCTTTTAAGAAAATTTCATTCCAGTTTTTGTTTATAGAGTGATACTTGAATAATACCAAGGCTCCATAAAATTATGAAAATTCATACCATATTATTAAAAATTAAACTACTCGAACAAATGATCACCAAGAAAATTGCCCCCTCTCCCGTCAGTTACGCCAATGTTTTTAATACTGGGTGATTTAAATGTCGCATAGTCGTTATATTACAGAATGCACTGTTTGGTTGAGATGTGTCAAGAATTTCCAAAAGTTATTTTGTCTTAAAAAAGGTGATGACAAATTATTTTTTTAATTAATTGATTGGAATATTTAGTTGAAAATGGATTAAGTGCATTTTATCAGAAAAGATGAAGTTCCCACTGATGGAAACATTATAATAAAATAGACAAAAAATGTATGTCAAACAGTTGTTAAATATCAGTTAGAGGTATCGGCAGAACCGAATCATTCTTTTTTATTTTAGGCGTGGCAAAATGTAATATTGTTTTAAAAGTTTCCTCATATTTATCCTTTATTTTACGAATACATTCCAGTCACTTTTTGCACCCAATCTCAGCTTTTGGAAAATAAAAAATTCTTTATTTTTACCCATTTTATAATATTTTTACTAAATCACAGTTTTAAATTCCATACTGGAGGGAAAAATAACTCTATCAAGCAAGCACCTTGATAACCTGACATTTTTGTATTTATTCTGGGTTCTATTTAATTAAGATTGTACTGGAAGAAAGAATTTTTATCAGACTTTTCACAGTCTTAAATTTTCCTTAGAATGCCTTGATCAAAGCTGAAATAAACACAACCAACCAGCCGTCGAAATTCCATAAATGGAACCTCGCTCCATCCTCGTCTAGCAGACTGGTTCACTTTCTGCTCTGTGACGTCACACGCAAAAGTAACGTTTTCCCGCCAAATCGCACTGTGAAAAACTAAATATTTTTTTTAACTATCTATCCAAGCTCAAATTTTTTAAAGAATGGTATTGTTTTTCATGAATTTTTCATACTTTTTTTAAAAAATAAAATCAAAAAATGTGAAAGTTCCTCATTGCCAAACTTGCATTGAGACATTTGATGGGTTTTTCGACAACTTATCTATGTGAATGAGCCTTTTCAACTTTACTTTTTTTGAAAAACAAATACAGGTATAAATTGAAAGTTGAGAGTGATTTGAGGCTAAAACTATCAAGTTTTAATCTAGACATTGATTATCTCGTGGAGGACAAACAATGTCAAAAATCCCATTGATTTTTTTTTTTTTAACTTTGATCTCTTGTTCTTTAGTTTTCTTCAAGTTGTGACAGCAAAGTAAATACAATAAATTTCCTTTTTTTTTATAAAAATATAGTTACTAATTACTGACTCACGCATGTACATATTCTATTAGTTAGTGGGCCTCGGAAGTTTTTTTACGAAATAGGTGGGCTGCACAACTAAAAAGATTGGGAACCGCTGCTATAGAGGATAAACTTTATGTTAAGTATGTAAAACTAAAGTTTTTTTTTTTTTATTGTAGCTATTATTTTTTAGAATAGAAAACTTATTTCTATTGGGAAAAAACTTTTTAAAGAACTGTTTGGTGTATTTATAAGATTAGTCCATAATTATTTACAACAAAAATAACAAAGACTTTTGCAGCAATTATATGGTTTCTGCACGATTGCATAAGATAGTAATGATGATTTCTGTAAATTTACTTGTTAAAGCATTATTATCTTCAAAATAAATATGTTTAATAAAAATTTAAAGCAACAGTTTTTAGTCTTCTAAATGTTGTCCAAATGTACCTTAAGTGATATCTTAAAAATTAAAAACTTTGAGACTGGACATTTCAGGAGAATGACCTATTTCTATTCAATTTGAAATTTTCATAAATAATAGCTTTCTTTACTCTGTATCATCGCTTTTAGCATTATCAGGGGGTGCGTTTTCTAAAAAAATTAGGTAGGAACTTTAGAGGCAATTCTAAAAATTTAAGGAATAATTTCAAACACTTTAGGAGTAATTTAAAAAAAAAAAATTGGGATATTTCTTTTAAAGCTGATATAGGCTCCTAACACAGATTGCACCGTCGTCCAAGAGAGCACTGTGAACTATCAGTGCATTAAACCCGTGGGAATTGCTGAGCTTAGCAGAAAACTAAAATACTCTCTGCATGAAAAAGTGTTATAAATAGTTAATGCAACAACGAGCAAAACTGAATATTAATTATAGGAGTTGTTAGAAAAGATACTGACCTAAGCGTTACCCACACAATTATTTGTGTGTGGGGCATCCAATGAATGAATTGGAGAAAGAATTAAAAATAGGATAATGTTGTTTTGAAAAGATGAAATAAAATAATGTTGGTTCTAAAAAGAGATTACTATTACAAATCTATCTATCTATGCATGTTCTGGCATGCCAAAGGAGTTCTGTGTGAAATCACATCCTATGGAAAGAGAGGAGATATCCTATAGATATCAAAGAAGAATACATGAAGCAAAAATCATACCTGCCAACATTGGTATTTTCAAATTAGTACAATTTTTACGCAACAAATATTTGCATTCCTATGATTCATGGAAAGTCAAATAGCGACAATATTTATGAATGTAATATAGAAATAATAGTAATTCACTTGCAAATGCAAAAAAAAAAAAGCAAAAAAAAAATGCATAATATTAAATTGCTCCCAAATATAACAAATTGTTACATTTTAGCACAGAATGGAAATTATAAAATAAAATACTAACCAGGATTTAAAAATAAATCAAATTTAAACTTTAAATCATAAACCTCATCAGAGATTTCATCGTAATCTACATTACACCCAAATAACATGCTTTATGGCACAAAAACTACCGTGAAACATACAAGGAGTTGGTGGTATTCAAAGTGTTTAATCACACGCACAAATATCAATTATGCATGCTTTCGAATTCTTATTATTATATTTGATGTAGTCACTGTGTTTTTTAGAATTGATATGAACTTTGACATCAGTAAATCTTCCATGAGAAATCTTAATATCAGATGCATAGATAGAGCAGAATGCAAAATTTGTTCCTTTGCTTGAATTTATGATGATTTGAAGTAAACTGCTTGGTATAAGACTCCAAATAAAAACTTGATATTTTTTGGAGTCTTATACCAAGATTGTTTAACATGGATATTTTAAAATAGATAATTAAGACTAACAAAGAAGCTGAAAACCGAAAGTGCTTTACCGAGATAACGAAACAGTCGTTCGGTGCCGCCAACACAAATGAAAACAATGCATCCCGGCGCCGCGATTTAGTACTATTACAGTCCAAAAGAAGGAAGAATAAAAAAAAAAACCTAAAGCACTTTCAGTTTTCTACTTCTTTATTAATCTCCTAAGTTCGAGACAATGAAACAGTTGTTTGGTTCACCAGGTCCTGTCGGCAACACCATTGAAAACAGTGCATCCCCGGCGCTGTGGTTTTGTGCTATTATTTACGCACTATGTTGGAGTCCGGTACAAAAGAAGGAAGAATGAAAAAAAACAAAACTAAAACACTTTCAGTTTTCTACTTCTTTATTAATCTCTAAAGTTCGAGACAACGAAACAGTTGTTTGGTTCGCCAGGTCCCGTTGGCAACACCATTGAAAAGAATGCATCCTTGGTGCAGTGGTTTAGTGCTATTATTTACGAGCAATGTTGGAGTCCGGTCCAAAAGAAGGAAGAATAAAAAAACTAAAGCACTTTCGATTTTCTGCTTTTTTTATTAACCTGTCAAGTCCAAAACAACAAAGCAGTGGTTTGGATTGCCAAATCTCGTCAGCAACACAGATGAAAACATGCATCCCCGCCAACGCGCTTTATTCTTGTACATACGCGCAACCTCGCAGTGTGAATATTTTGACTGACGCGGCAACTTTTAAAAACCGTTTTGGTTTCGTTGGTGACTTGAATTAATATTTAAAAAAAAACAACAACAACAAAAAACGGTTTTAAGGAAAAAACGAAAAGTACTGTGAAATCCGTACGATTCTTTTAGCTGTTCGTACAGCCGTACAAAATAGTAAAAATCCGTACATTGTACGGATAATCCATACAAGTTGGCAGGTATGCAAAAATGTACAGTTTATTAAAATGTGAAACATTTATACCTGGGAAGATGAAAGAGCACTCATTTTCATAACTGAATTTCTTCTACCTGAAATGTTAAGATTACATTTTTATTATTAAACTAGTCAAGTGCAACCACTTCATTCATTCCATAATTAAAGTAAGATTAGTTAGATTTTAATCTATCCATTAGCATATATAGTAGCATAGTTAATCTTTTACGAAAGCAGGAATATAAAATATATTTACTTTGAAGATAAGATGAGAGGTAAAGTAAATTATTAATTCTGAAGAAAGAATATGGTCTATAGTCCTGATCCTTAGGTGGTGGATGTTGGGTTTCTCCTAAGTTCTAAGGTAAATTTGCAGCATATATAAAATATTTTTTTTTTGTGCTTTTAAATAGCCCTCTAACAAAAAGCTTTCATGACATACTACAGTTTAATTGAAAGCAAATGTGAAAAATTAGTTGAATCACAGAAACTGTGATCTGTTTTCTATATCTAGTAATTCCAGTAATCTAGTTAATTAATATAAGCTACAAAATTAATGAATTCTCATGAAAAGCTTTCAAGTACAACATAAAAATATTAAAATTTTGTAAAAGCTTCATTAATTTAAGTGACATTAGAAGAGCTGGGTTCATCTTCGAGGTAAAAACACATTTTAATATAAAGATGTTTTACCTTCATCTTCCAGTCTCCTGAGGGCTGTATTAATATCAAAAGGTGTTTGAGATGATTTGAACAGTGACTGCCTTTCATACTAAATAGGAAAGAACAATGCATTGAATAAAGGTAAAGATTTTTAACATAAAGATAATTATTCATCCTTTAAAAACAATGCTTTATTCTACATTTTTTTTTACTGAAACCACTTAATTGAAAATAATGGCAACTAAAAAAAAAGGTCAAGACTATCAAAACCTGTTGTGTGAAATACTGTGAAAATTCATATTAAAATTGCATATTGTTCCCTCTTTTTAAATTTAATAAATAAATTTACACAATTTATGGTTTGCATTTTTATTCTTTTTAGAATTATTTAGGAAAACAAATCTTAGCAATTTGAAGACAAAAGTAGTTATACATTTATAGTTTTGGTTAAGAGCTGAAAGACATAACCATTCCATAGGCTTTTTACTACAGTTAAGCAACAAATCTAAAAATTATTTTACTATTGGATATATTTGTATTACCAAAATATGATTATAGATGGGTCAAGCAACTTTTTATTTCTTTTGGTACTAATGAGTAGATAATTTTTGGAGGGGAGGTGTTTTTGTTTGATAGACTAAGGAGCTCTGCTCCCTGCCTGCTAACCGCTCGGCAATGCTAATGTACTCCTCTAGTTTGTTGCGAATAGGGGGAGGGGCAAACCAAAGGAATATATATATTTTTATTATATTTCCCCTCCCTCTTCAAGATAAGTACACCTTTACTGAAAAATTCGTTTAGATCATTCCATTTTACTGTACAAAAAAAAAAAAAAATTGCTGATGCCACCTACAAGAAGGTTCATTGCAAAAAGCCAGTTCCGAAAAAGTATACACTAAAACCTAAACTTCTAGATTTTCAGCAAAGGTGAAATAAATATAGAAACAAAAACTGAATGAGTATTAAATGCAAATTTTAAACCCAAACTGTACAGGATAAGTAATAACGCAATAAAATAATACTTGGTAAAGTGACATTGAATGCGAATTGCCAACTTTAAAATCACAAAAGAACCAAAGGAACGAAATAACATCTGTTGTATTTGATGAATTACAAAAATGTAAAAAGTAATAGACTTTTAATATTGCAGCTCAGTTTAAATAAATTTTAAGGCTGAAAATACTTATGCTTAAAATTTCAGTGTTGTCTGAATACCGAAAGTCAGATAAAAATCCAAACTACACAATCCTATTGACATCAGACTTTATGCTTTATCCTGTCGTCCATCTACCCCTCTTACATATGATAGTAACACCATCCTCCCAGACCTACGCACCTTCCCTATGTTTTTCAAGGATTATGAAGTGTTCATAGCAGGATAAGCATTATTTTTCACTTGTGTTAGTGTTCATTAAAAAAATTGTAACAAATTAATTTTTTATCATCCAAGGAATTTTTTTATTTCAACGCAAGAGAAGATTTTAAAGATTATAACACTATTTTTTTCAATGTAAAAAAAAAAAAAAAATATTTCAAGCACTTATTCAGATTGTTAACAATGTTGAGCAGTAAGGGAAAACATTTTCCCCATATGATTAGCATTACGACCAAATATTAAAATTTAATTAAAAATTCAACATTTTGGCTTTGGATGGAACTAAAAGAATGCAAAAACTACTGATTTTTAAAATTTCACAGTTGTCCAAACACCAAAAATTTTTGGAATATGATTACAACATACATCCTTACTTGTTTTTTAAATAGAGAGATTAATGACATTGCTTTTTTAATAAAAAAAAAAAAAAAATCGTGAATAGGAAACCCAAGGACTGACTGAATCACCATTAGCACTCACATGATTCTCAAATCACAATTCTCAAAATAAGTACAAATGTCAACATAGATAAACATAAAATATTATTATCTTGATTACCTAACTTTAAGGGGTCACAAAAGGGTCAAAATTTCAAATGTCGATAATCCGAATGTCATATTTCTCATGAAAATATGATGCTGAAAATGGGTACGATGGTAAAATTTTGAAGCATGAATATTCACTAAGTTATGTATAAATATGACTTTAATTTTAACAGAAAAAGTGCATTTTTTTAATTAATAAAACAATTTTTAACTGAGCAATTAATCTAGTTGTTATGAATATCGTACTCTCATCCTGTAGTCTTGGAGATTTCGCACATCAAAATAAAGTGCTGTAAGCATACATCTTTCTAAAAACCGTTATTTTTAAATATATTTCAGCTACAGAGCTAATATAGATTCTGGAATATTGTCATGGAATAGAAACACGACTACTTTGGCAAAAGTCACTAAATTTAGAAAATGTGCCAAATTCTGTTAACTCAATGTCAATATTTTATAATTGTCAGCTTCATGTAGAAAAATGGTGATAGGGGTCTGGGGGGGGGGGGGGGGGGGGGAAGAGACAATTCAAACTGTTTTTAGACAGTAACTATTGCTTTTTCAGAAGCAAGCTGCATATGTATTTTGTGATAGAAGGCACCCAAAACATAGTTTGGGAGGAAAAATTAATTTTGTGCAGTATTAAAATTCAAATAGAAATATATTTTTTAAAAAACTAAATATCTAATTTGGCAAGATTGTGTATCATTTTATGTTACACCTTAGTAAAATCATTTTCAATTAGTCAAGTTTAATTGAAGAAATACAAAATACAAAACAATAAATATAATTATCAATAAAGTTCCTAAAACCAGAAGCATATTTACACACATATAGTAATTATATTAAATTTCAGTTTTTCATCTATTGGTGTCATCCCTATGGAGGCCAACGTCTTCTTCTATTAAAATTCTGAATGGTGAATTTTAGTTTTTTTAAACTCCTCGTCCAATACAATCAGTCCACCCTATTTCAGGTTTCAATTAGTACCGTTGTCAAATTTGATTAATTTCAGAGTAAAATTGTTAAAACAGAGAACTTCCAGAGCAGTTTGGCTGAAAATAAGTATTTTGGAGCATCTTGGAGAAAATAGGGAATTGGCAGATGTAACGTTCCTTCAAACTGTTTCTCTTACATTGTGTTTAAATATTCTTTATCCATATGGTTTATCAAAGAAAACCTGCCTAAAAACAACAGCATATTAACGGTAGAAGGAGATAAAATCAAAAGAGCATACCTTAGAAGGTGATGCCAACGAATCAGGATGTGCACCATTCATTTTCATCATTGATATTCTTCGTCCTAAAAAATTAAAATTTTTACTTTAAAAAAAAAGTGAGAGTAGGTAAACTACAAAAATTCTGTACTCCAGCAAGTAAGCATTTCAATCTTTGCAAACAAAATAACAGCTTTTAATTATCAGTTAGTAACAACCAACTTATTTATAAATAAAGGAAGAAATATAAAATGTTATACACTAAGTAATTCATTTTGAATATATCATCTTAAGTATTTTTTAAGTGAGCTTAAACTATATTTTTTATTAAAGGGGAAAGTAAATAGAGCTTTTTAATTAAACTTGGGATCCCAGTAGCAGAAACTTTTCTGGCAGTGTGTGACACCAATTTGGGTATTAGAAAATAATCTGCAGAGTAATTATTATTTTTTTTTTAAAGTTTGCATAAAATACATAAGCACCTTATTTGTCAATTTTATTAAAAATTCCTGTTTTACATAAACATAGAAATTTGACAAAATAAATTAAATATTAAAACAGAAATATTTAAAATTATTGTATCTTAAATTAAAATTCTAATCATTCTGTATAAATTCAAACCAAACGACGAAAGCGATCTTCACACTAAACACGGACATAACGGCTGCCACATCAGCACAAGCCTAGTTGAATAACCTCAAAACGGCATCACGATTCTCACCGGCATCACGATTCTCCTCTTTAGGCTTAAACCTAGGTGAAAATACTCCGACGCAAATATCGGCCACCTTACCGGCACAAATCTGGGCAATTACATCAAAGTAACAATTTGCAAAAATGACCATTATACCAATGTATATATCAGAGTTAGCGCGAAATATATCAGTAGAGATCTGGAAATCTATGCAATAGAGATGATTATATCGACGTAATACTCTATGAAATTGACTATCACAACCATTGGCGATGGTGACTACTATTGAAGTGCAAACCTTCGAAATAGTGGTTATTATATCGCCATAACACTCTCCAAAAGAAACATCGCAACGACGTAAATATCAGTGATATCTCCCGTCTTAGCTGCGCGATTCTCGGCAATAGCGGTCCTTACATCAGAGTAACTTTTAGTGAAGCTAACCACTACACACCAACTCGCGAAAGCAAACAGAACTCATTATGTTTTTATACAATCTCCGTAAAATCGAGAATGGAGAGCATCACGATTCCGATTGCTATTTAATGAAATGAAGTATCGTGCATGCGCGTTGACTTAAATCAACCAACTTACAAATCGGACTTAACAATTTTTTTTTTTTTTTAGATTCAGATTTGTGAAATGATTTGCAGGCTGCTGAAAAATCTGCGACGTCCGTCTTGCATTTTCTGCTACCGGGTTTGAGAGTTTCTCTCAAGTTTAATAAAAAAGTGTTTTCTAAATGATTTCGTAGCAAATACCAAATCAATTTTAAAACTGAAGGACTTCTATAAGTAACTTTCTTTTGGTATACTATAACATTACAAAACTGAAAAATCTATTTAATCTTAATAAAAGTTTTTTTTTTTTTTCCTTTTTAGGGAAAGAGCAAATTTCAAACAGAGAAAAGTTTTACCTTCGTCTTCTAGTCTCTTGAGGGCTGTTTTAATGTCAAAAGGTGCCTGAGAAGATTTAAACAGCGACTGCCTTTCATACTAAATAGGAATAAGCAAAATAAATAGAGTAGGCAGTTCAATTACTTTTAAAGTAAAATTCATTCATTAGATGTAACATATTATGCCAAACTATCTATTATTTGCTGAAGAAGGTACAGGTTACAAATAAAAAAAAACTATTCAAGTAAGTTGAATAATAAGCATTAAAATACAGTATTCAATCTAACAAATAAATGATGTTCAAAAACTTTAAGCTAATTGTTCTGCTTTTTTTAATACTAAAATAATTTTCTTTCATCCAAAGTAATGATTGATCTGTTTATGTACAATACATATTCTACAATTAAAATTATAAAAAATTATGGAATTAAATTATCAAATATTCCTAATTAGCCTTTTTGAAATTAAATTAGGATATAATGTTATAGTTGGCCTTGGATTAAAAGTCATCCTCTTATTTGAGGCAAATACTTCTTGCTAATCAATGACACTAAAATAATTCAGTATTTTGTTGGCCAAAAATAATTGAAGTTAAAAAGTCTATTTTTTTTGTTGTTGTTTTAAGTGATTTATGCTTTCTCTTTACTTTTCCTTCAAAATTCCTTTTTTTAACAGGCTCATATCATCATACACTGCATAATAAAATAAAAAATAATCATAAAATAAAAAAACCTAAGACAGTTGCTTTTTGTAAATCATGTTCTATGTACTTACCAAATTGCAAGATTTTTATATAGATCTTGTTTCAAATTTTTTTCTTTATTTTTAGGTAAAAACTAATTTTCTACCACTTATGTGAATTATAAAAATTAGTATTCATGATTTTGAGTATGTAAAAAAAAAAAGTAAAACTTTTAATTTTGTGGATTATGCACAGTTAAAAAGAGGGGATTTTTTTTTTTTTTTAAAGTTCTTTTGCTGAGAAAAGCTTGTTTTCTTAAAAATTTCATGAATTTTTAGCTTTTCATAATGCCTAATGAAGTCTTTAAATTGTAGTCAAAAAGATAAAATTATGGCGTATAAAAAGTATGGTAACAGTATTAGAGAGATTGCACATATATTAATAGTTTCTTACAGAAACCTAGACAGCAAGCGAAGACAAAGAAGACTGATTAGCCTACAATTTTAAAGCTTCGTGATGAAAGAAAAGTTGCTCTAGAGTTTAAAAAGAACCATGGAAGTATTGAAAAAGGTTGAATTCAAGTAGGACTTGATTATATGTCAAGGCAAAAAACAGTTTACAACTGCATAAAGAGGTTACAAAAACTACATTTTCAAAGGTCAGAAGCATCATTCAAAGTGGAATCAAACATTTGTGCTAATTTGTGTTGGACAAAATAATGTATGTTATGAGCCACCAAATTGACTTCTGTAATGTTTACAGGTGAGAAAAATATTAACTTAGACATTTGAACGGTTGCCAATACTACTGATAGTTCTGATGAACGAAGAATTTTTTTATTCAACCCGAGAAATGGATGTAGGAAGTTTGATGGTCTGGATAACAGTTGGATATGAAAAAAGAAATTACAGCAAATAATTAATAAATAACAAAGAAATAAACAATTGGAAAAAAGGGTATATTTGTCTATCATAGTAACTTTGTCAGGGGATAACTAACATAATTGACTCAAAAATGACAGAATTTTTCTGTATATGTTATTGCCAAAGCCTAAATAACATATGTAGGGTGGCTACAAAATTTGAGAAACAAAATTCCCTGATTTCCAGAAGATTTCTTCAAAATTCTCTCATGTGCGCTATAATCCAAAAAACCAAACAATGGAGAATTTAAAAAAACAAAAATTTAATAAGTAAATTTAAATCTAAATAGTCAAAATATAATTGCGACATAATAAATTTACAGTAAAAATCAAAACAAACATCTTTAGAAGTAGAGCATGAAAAAGAATGGAAAACATTAATTAAAAAATACAAAATTCCCCAACTACAGCCATACTTGCTAACTTCAAGGTAAAGCAAAACCAGTAAAATACTTGTTTTTTTAATTAAAAAAAATAACACAAATAAAACATGTTATTTTCTTTAATATATGTCACATGCTGTTTCCTGTTCATAGCATAATAGCTGCGCTGCTAAGTTATAGGATCATCAGAAATCTAACAGAAATAATTGTTCCAGGCTTAATAATAATCCCAAATAATAATAATAAAAAAAAAAAAAACGAAGCATCAACAGGTGGTTGTGGGTGGGATATAGACAGTTAGGCTTAGTTGCCAAGAGTAGAAAAAGTTCGGAACCGTCATTCTCCCAAATTGGCCAAGTACCTTTATAGACGGACTTAAAAAAGTACATGAAAAAAAAGAGTATTCAATGCGATGACATCACAGCGTCCACTTCACGTGAAGCGAGCCGAGGTAGATATCCGCATGGGGCATGTCCAGAAGGGAAACTCAAAAATTTCAAAATTCCCTGATTAAAGGGTAATTTTACAAAATTCCCTGACATTTCCAGAAGAGTGAAATACCCTGACATTTCCCTGAATTCCAGGCTCTGTAGCCACCCTGCATATGTAACCCCAAAATTCTCGTTCCACAAGGTTTGAAAGTCGGAAACATTAAAACGACAATGAGAAAAGGAAATTGAAACTTAGCAAAAATTCGATGCGTTAGGAGGAGTATATATTTTAACAAAACGAAGCATCCATTAACACCATCAAAGCAGCTAAAACCTGGTTCCTTTTATATAACGAACAGTAAAATCCCTGATTTAAATATAGTGGTAAATATCTGGGAAATTCTTTTTCATAAAGTATATGCTGTTAGGAAACAGTTTGAATTCATTTCAGAACTTAGAGGAAAACTGAATAGTTAATGGAAAAAATTTTCAAACAGAGAAACATATTTTTTTGGTAAAACTCATTGCCAAGCAGAACATTCAAAGTAATAAAAGCTCATGGAAAGAAAATTCCTTACTAATATCACTTATATTTTATAAATTGTATAACTGTTCTTCTACTTTTTTTACAGAAAATTTCAAATCATAGAAACCATTTTAGTTGTCATTAAAAAGTGTTTTGGAAGTTCATGCTTCTGATACTGATATTTTCTTGTCGAATGACTTATAAAATGTTATTCATAAAAATAATTTAAGTAAAAGGCTACACTTTTTTCTAAAAAAATCTAGTGTCCTTCTACTTTTTTTACTTAACGTACAAATCATGATTAATTTTTTGCTATAAATCTGTGATACTTTATTTGCAATACGATTGAGAATCAAAATAATTGTTAAATGAAAAATCTTATCAAGTAAGTGTAAATGTTCAATTAAGTAGATCAAGATAAGAAGAAAATGACCTCAAATTATTTAGGTTAATTTAAAATTTTAGTCACAATAAAAAGTTTAGAATTTTAACTATGTATTTAGTAAAATATACAAAAAGTTAACAAGTGAATGATGCCTTAAATTTAAGCAATGCTAAAATATGTATAAAAAATAACACTTACTATGGATGAGCATTTAACTTTGTTAAAAGGCTTCAAATTTGGTGTGAGTTCTCTTCCTGCAAGTATTTGCTGTCTATACTTTTCATCTGCTACAAATTCTATATCAGCTGAAAAAAGCAACAAGAGGTGAAACATAAATTGTTGCAAAAGCTCAAGAGTTAGTTATTGAATATAGTAAGAGTAACAATGATTAGTTAGCATTTATCTGGCACTAAGATAAAACGTTATGTTTTTTTCTCGTTATTCAATTTTCCTGATTTTTTAAGCTTATTTATCATGATTCGTTTTCAAGTAGGTTTAATCACATTATTAATTAGAAGAAAAAAATAAAATAAAGGCATGCAAGGACAGTAATCATTTTGGGGACGTAGAGGGAATAACATTGCAATACTGGGCTTCAAAATGTGATAGTTAGCAAAAAAAATAAAAAATTCAAACTACACCTGATACCTCAATAATATAAAATATAATACAAATTTAACTATAAAGAAATTTGATGAGTGCAACAGTTACAGATACTTGAAAATATTTATACAAGATTTCTTTTAAAATACTCATCGGATGTTTTATAAAATCTGTTGATTTTCTGATTTTATCAACAAATCCCTAGAATAACCATCCAATTTATTTTTAGCTGGGTAACTTTAATATATTAAAACTAAATTCCTAAATACCATCTGCTAAAATTTCAAAGCCAAATATGACACAACCTTAAAATTTAGTCTATTTTTAAAAACACATTTTCAATCAGGGCTCACAGTCACATTAGGGACACAGATGTTTGTCCAGGTCTCAAGATTAATCTCGCAACCAATCAGTTGGGTTTCTAAAAGTAATATCAAAATAAATAGCTTTATAACGAGGGAAAAAACCAGATCAAAATGATGATTTTTAGCCAAACCTATCATAATAGATTGTCTACTAAAGATCTAATAAACCTGGTTTACTTCCTTGTTGTTCAATGTAAGATGACGTCTATTGAAACCTTCCTAAAATCCTAATTTTTAGACATCGGAATTGGATGAAATTGTTGTAATATCTTATTGATTGCTGCAGACACCAAACTATTGGTTCTTAAACAAGATAAGATGGCTAACAAACAATAATATTTCAATCGATGGACCAGAAAAACATCAATCAAAATGGCAATTTTTACATAACCAGTCAAATCAATTGCTCTTGAAGGTCTGATACCTAATCACCTTGTTTGCTACTTAACAGAAATATGACTACGAAAAATTTGAATTCTTCAACTTCGGAATCAGGAAAAATGCTGGTCTTAATATCAGTCAAATTGTTGCTAAATCTGACAGAACAGATTGGATAGTTAGAGATTAACTTGATCTACCAACCCTACAAACAAAATGAAATAAAAAAATGGGGTACTCATCGGTTAGACGGGTACAAGATAAAAATTCCCAAATTGTAGTGATAACTAATTGAAGCTAATAATCTTCTGATCTGTGATAAGGTTGCTACAGAAAACCCTGAACTAATGAATTAAAATAAAAGTCCACGATGTTAAAACATTATTTTTGTAAAACGTTTCAGCTTGGTGATAACTGCACCAACTTTTAGACCAGGGCTCCAGAAAAATATTTTCTTTCTGCGTATACAAATACCATTACCAAAAATTTCCTGCGAGTCTGCGCGCTTTAAACTTTACCACTGCAGAAAATTAATTTTTATGTACTATTGAGGATTTAATGTTGTTTAATTCAAAACCTTCTTGGCATTGATTTTGGAAGCATCAGACTTTGCAAGATTAACCTCGGTAAAAAATGGCAAATTTTCAGTTTCAATATTAGGGTCATTAGTACAGGGTTGGCTTCAAGGTTGAGCGTATGAAACGAAAGCAAACATTGATGCTTGTCCAGCATGCCTCCTTTCCTAACTGTTTTCATTTTTGTGCTTTCGATTTAAATGATGGGAATAGTTTTACTCCAACATTTTTTCATTGCAAATACAGCATTTTATTTTCCTTGTCGTGCTTGGATAGCTCCTTTTTTATTTTAAAGAAAAATGTGGTTTCTTTTAAATTATAATGAAATATCCCAAGAATTCTTTCAAATTAAAAAGAAAATTGAAGGAAATAAACTCTCAAGTGCCAAAAACTTAAGATGCAAATGGATTGAAAAAGTTACAGTAAAAGAAAAACATGTAATTGCATTTTTCAATAAGTTCAGATTCCAAAATTAGGAAATGAATTCCTATGGTTGTCAACACTTCTCCCTTCCCCACCCTACCTAAATGAAATTTCTCCTTCTTGCTAGAAGTAACTGGTTAGCATTTATAGTAACTGGTTAGCATTGGAACTATATGGGGAATAGCAACCCTGCGGAACGATGTTGCTCTTGCCAGAATGCGGATCGCTCAATCCGTTTGGCACATTAATAAAAAAAAAAAAAAAAAATTAAAAAAAAACCGACTTTTGATTTTAATTTCCTGCGGGATATGACGATTTCCTGCGTACATCGTACGCGCGTACGTCCATTTTATCGGACTCTGTTTTAGACTTGACGGTTTCTGGTGCATGTCTCAAAATTGGAGAAAATGCTAAATATTTTTGTTATAATTTCCTGAATTAGATGAAAGTGTAGGTAATATTTTTCAGAGCATTTTCAATAGCCAACGGAAAGCAGCACAACAAATTACCGATTTTTCTCTTTTACTTAGTATCACGTGTGGTTAACAACAGTGTCATGTTTCAACTTAAATATTTTTTGAAAAATTGCAAAACATTTTAAATTTTTTAAAAGAATTTTCCAAAAATAATATAACAGATAAAAACAAAGTTTTTAATATTAATCCTTTATATGCATTGCCAATTTTTATATTCATCACATGGTGCTGATTCTGTTGTCAGCATGTGCTTGATGTTTACATCTAATTTTAAATACAAAAAGCATTTCTACCAGAAAAATAAGCGGGACTCTACATTTCAAAATTTATTTATTAAAAACGATTGCTAATTCATGCATTTACGTCCAGATATCTTTTATTTATTCTGATTAAAATAATTTTGGCAACAGGAAAGTTTCAACAATTATCGGTTAAATGGAATTTATTAGTATTCCAAAACAATTTATAAAAACGTGTATAAAATCGAGCTTTTAGTGACAGACCCAAAACTTGATAGAATGCATTGCCATTGAATCTATTAACCAAGTTTCAAATGGATCAAATAACAGCAACTGGTTTAATTAAGCTTCCGCAGATTTGCTCGGTAGCCAGAGCCACACACACAAACAAAATCCAAGTCAATATAAAGGATATATATAAAAAAAAAAGGATTTCAAGACTTCTTCCAGAAAAATTTAATAATGTAAAACCCAGTAAATATGCCAGATATGCTGGCACTAAGGCGAACTTCTTACGGAAGTAATAACCTTTAATTATATTATAAGAAAAAAACCATTCCTTAATTTTTTAGCAACACTAAAAATTGTTACATAGAAATTAAAATAATGATTAAATTGATACGAGAGAAAATCAATCAAAATTAAGGAAATAACTTTAAATAAGGTAACTTTTATTAATTTTTCATACTATATATATATATTACTTTTGGTGCACAATGTAAAACATTTTAAACCATTATGTTTTTCAATTACAATATAGCAATGTTGGTATTACAACAGTATAAATAGGACTGAGAATATTAAGCAAGGCTATTAGAAAAGGTGAAAGTAATATGTTAAGCATTTTAATACACAAACACCAATTTAAAAAATATACCACTTTGTTAAGTATTTTGTTGTTCTTATAAAAAAACTGTTAAATGATAATTCTAGAAATAAATATTCCACACAGTGTTGCATTTCATTTACAAGTGATGTAAAAAAAGAAAAGTTTTGCATCAAAACAAGGTAAATTAAATGTCCGATTAACGAAAGATATTAATGGATTACTTACGCTGAGTAAAATGATTGAAATTATTATCATTTGCTTGTACACTATTTTTTCCCCGACTTAGTATTGATGAACTTGGTCCATGATTAAGTGAAGTATCTTTGCAAGGTTTAACATCATCTTGTTTAGATTTGAGAAACAAATTACCTTGAACTTCATCAATTTTTCTTTCTTTGTTATTGCATCTTGTTGTTTGTTGCTTTGATTTATTGGTTTGACCTTTGTTTTGTGGGGCAATGTCTATTGGCCTTTTTGTTTCATTTCTGCTAATGTTTGTAAGCCTTCGATTGACAATGTTTCTTTGACTATGTGTAGGTGCTTTGAGTTTTGAATTATTAACATTAGTCATTCGTCTATTCATATTACTGTTTTCGATATATGTAGATTTTTTATTATCGCTTTGGTTTCTAACAAAATTAACTTTTTTATTCGCACTGATAGATTCTGCAGTTGCCTTTTGGCTAACCGTCTTTGTGGAAACACCTGTACATCTCTTGTTAGCTAAGCTATTTTCAGCTGACTTTTCATTTCCGATTCGAACTGCAGCATTTGTAAGCTTTCTGTCGATACTTGCAACGACAGGCTCAACAGTAGGCTTTTTGTTAACAGTCTTGGTGGAAATATTTGTACATTTCCTGTTAGATAAGCTGCTTTCAGTAGTTTTTATTTTTCTGTAATGTACTGCAGCATTTGTGAGCCGTCTACCATCAGTATTGTTCGAGTTAATGCTAGTAGTTTTTCTGTTTTCATTTTGACGATTAGTAACTTGTGCAAGCCTCCTGCCGATTTCAATGGCTGCAGATTTTTTTATGCAATATTTCATAGCATCTTCTGCCTTTCCAGTTTCCTTATTACCAATAAATCTAACAGGAATAGAAATATGTATAGATTATTGAAGATTATAGAAACAAATATAGTTAAGCAGAACAAATAAGTTAATATAGAACAGAAATTGTAAGCAAAATTCATCTGGTATTGAGCATAGTGTATAAATGTTAGTTTACAAGATTTTATTCTTTTCAAAACTATATTCTAGCACTTGCGTACTATCGCAACCATGCAAACTGCAAGAAAGCTCACAAAATTAGCAACCCAGATTTCGTACATGCCTAAAGCACATATCGCAACTTGTCGCTGATTCAACTAGAGATTATTTCGTCTGCTACTCTCTTTTGTCTGGCAACCTGGTTGAAGCGCCCCTTTATTAGAGCTTTTTTTGGCGATTTACACTTTCAAAATCCCCCCCCTCCCACCCTTTTCTGTTGTTCACGTTCATTTATAGTTTATGCCTTTTCTCTAAATATATATATATTTATCGAGGATTTATTATCGTTATTCTGAAGTGAATTTATCGTTTTTCTAACTTGTATTTTTTTTTTCTCGAATGATTATTTATTGTTATTGTGGAATGAATTTGTCGCTTTCCTAGCATTTATTTTATTATATAGCATTTATTATATTTAAAAATATAGAAAATATATCACATTAACCATATTCAAAAGCAGCCAATCTTTACCTACATTTTTATGAACAAAAATTTCTGAACAGAGATCAAAGGTTTCAGATACATTGACGATTTAATTCTTTTCCATTTTGATAATCTAGAAATTTTAGGGGAAATTTATCCAAAAGCTTTGACACTAAAATCAACAAATTCCAATTCCAAATCTGACAATTACATGGATATAAAAATTGTAATATACAATAATAATATTTTCACTGGAATTTTTGACAAAAGATCGGATTTTAAATTCAAGGTAATTTCTTTTACTAATTTCCAGAGTAATTTGAGCAAAAAGATTTTTCAAAACATCTTCTTTAATCAATTTAATAAAATTAAAAGGAATTGTAACAATTCAAAAGATTCAAAGAGGGATGCAACAATTTTAGGATTAGTCTGAGTAGGAATAATTTTGGGGAGAATTTTTTTAATATTGACAAACTAACTGAGGTTTACATTTCAAACCGACATATGGTGCAGGGTGTTATCGAACAATTTTAGTAAGATTGAAAGACAAGATTCATAGTTGATTTAGTTAGCCATTTTGAAGGGCGGTAAGTTTGAATCTTTGCAAGTTTTTTCTTGTTCGAATTGAAATTTTTGTTGTTGTTCAATTTGCCTTTCTCATTGTTATTTTAATGTTTATGACTTTCAAACCTGGTGGAACGAGAATTTTGAGGTAACATATGTTATTTAGGCTTTTGCCATAACATATACAGAAAAATTCTTGCATTTTGCCGTCGATTGCAGTAGTCGCCCCCTGACGAAGTTGCCGTAATTGACAAATATGCCTTTTTTTCCAATTGTTTATTTCTTAGTAATTTATTTATTATTTTTAAAGAGGACTTGAATTTTTCAGATGTTCATCTAATCAAAGAAAATACATATTATTTTCAGATTTCATCCTCAAAGTGGAAAAGAAAGGCCAACTCCTGTTTCCTAGAGTACTTTAATGGCAAATTGCAGAAATTTGTAACTGCTTTTATGCCATAATTTCTCAACATTTTTCACCACAATGGCATCTCCTCCAGGCATCAGAGAAATCTCATCTAGATGGATATTTCGAAAGAAGAAAGATGAAGCTGGAGACTGTGTAAGATTCAAGGCTAGACTAGTAGCAAAAGGTTACCTACAAGTACAAGGTGCTGACTTTCAGGATACTTTCGCACCTGTCATTAAATTAAAGTCAATACGTATCCTACTTTCTATAGCTGCTGAGATGGAATTCGAGCTTCATCAGATGGACATAACTGCAGCCTACCTCAATGGGACTTTAGAAGTGGATATTTATATGTCTCAGCCAGAAGGATGTGCAAAGAAAGGTCAAGAACACCTTGTGTGTCATCTCAAAAGAAGTCTATATGGTCTTAGGCAGTCAGGCCATGTCTGGAATCATTGCCTGGACAATTTCTTAACTTGCTATGGAGTGAAAAGGTCAGATGCAGATCCTTGTATTTACTATGTTCATCAAAGAACCTTAGAAATAGGTGTCTATGTGGATGACTTACTCATCATTGGCAAAATGCAAAATATAAAGAACTTCAAAGAAGAAATCAAGAGACAGTTTGCAGTTAAAGATCTTGGCCATGCCAACCACATTTTGTCAATGAAGGTACCCCAAGAAGATGATGGTTCTATAACTCTGGATCAAACTGCTTACCTGTCATATATTCTAGAAACCTTTAAAATGACTGAAGCTAAGCCTGCATTCACCCCATTGGATCCAAATATCACCTACTTGAAGGTAGAAGATCAGCAGTGGGATCATATTAAAGAAGAAAGCAGCAACATACCATATAGACAAGCACTTGGCAGTCTATTATATCTGGCTTGTGGTACTCGACCAGATATTGCATTCGCATCAACCTTCATGAGCCAATTCAATGCGAGAAGCACATCTTAAGATACCTCAAGGGGACAATGTATAGGAAGCTGATATTTAAAAAAACAGGAAGAGAGTTACAAGTTTTTTCTGATGCTGATTGGGGAGGGGATAAAACCGATCGAAAATCCTACAATGGCTATATAGTGTTACTCCCAGATGGACCAGTCTCATGATCAAGCAAAAAGCAAGCGACTACAGCCTTATCGTCAACCGAGGCAGAATACATTGCAATGTGTCATGTTGCAAAAGAAGTCTTATGGATCAACAGCTTGTTAAAAGAAATTTGGGATAGATTGTTGTCTTCACCTCAAAAGGTGCTTGTTGACAATCAAGGAGCAATTTTTATTGCAAAAAATCGTGTCACTTCTGAAAGAAGCAAACACATAGATATAAAGCATTTTTTTTATTCGAGAGTTAGTTTCAAACAAAGTCATCGAGCTTGAGTATATACCATCAAGTGAAAAACTTGCAGATGTGATGACAAAAAGGGTATAAAAAAGGACACTTCATAACCTGAAATATGCAATGACTGTGCTTACATGAAAAACATTTATGCATATAAGTTAATGACAAACTGTAACAATTAAGGGGACATGCTGTGATAACGTTGTTGGAAATAATTGTTGACATTTGAATGCCCACCAACTTACTTACATCAATGTATCTGGCATCAATAATTTCATATCATTTTATTAAAATCTGGCAAATATTTTTATAGAACATTCCTTTTTGTTATTGTCCTGCCTGTAATCGTCGCTAACTTCAATATGATTCTTTTTATAACTTACTCATGAGAGATTTATTTAATTCAACATTATAACACTTCTAACACATTTAACAAGAATATTTCTGCTCCAACACATATAATAGCAATGGCCTTTAAGTAAATTTAGAGGAATGATTTTTGTAATTTACCAGTTGCTATTAAATTCTTAACACCCATTTTATATTTGAAATTAAATTACTGGAATTAAAAAAAATCCAGGATTATTTCTAATTTTAAAAAATAAAACTTTTATAACTTATAGTAGCGGCAAGCTAGGCTCGAATATTATATTGCCAGACAAGCCCGGGGCGTGTAAAAATTGAGATTGGAAATGTATTTTTTCCTCATACATGCCTGCCAGGGCATGTAAATATTTTATCAAAAATACCATTCAAAAGATGAATATCTTTTATTTTCACTCACGCGCATGCAATTACGACCGATTCGGGACTTTCAGTCGAAGGTCGCAACTGTGTTTCTCCCAGCAAGTCTGCCTGCGAGAAGGATTCAGTACAATGAATCGTATAAAGAGCCCATTGCGATGCAACTTATCCACTGAAACTATAAATAATTTAATGCAAATAGGCATTGATGGAGTTGAGGCAGCAAACTTTGATCAATCACCAGCATTTGCAAACTTGTTTGCAACTACAGGAACTAGACATATGGAAAGACATGCAATTCACATCATTACTAGTTCATTATTTTCTGATGTAGATAAGAACAAATGAAAACAAAACCAAAATCATGAAGATAAACAGTAAAAATAGGATAAAAATTATTATAAAATAAAAAAAAATTGAAGAAACAGATAGTTTTACATATCTCGGTTCCATTATGGACACACAAGGTGGTACCGATGAAGATGACAAATGTAGGATTAAAAAGGCACAAAAGGCTTTTAGAATGCTTTTTAAAGTATGGAAATCGTCAAACTTAAACCTTTCTCTAAAATTAAAAATTTATAATGTAATAGTAAAATCAATTTTACTATATGCCTGTGAAACCTGGAAAATCACAAAACTGAAGGAGAATAAAACTAATGCAATCCAAACTAAATGTTTAAGAAAAATCTTAATAAGAGTATTTTAACCAAATAAAATATCCAATTCAGAGTTTTATAGAAAAACGCCCACTAGACCCTTAACAGCAGAGATCATGAAAAAGAGAAAGAAATTTCAGAAAAGGACATTATTTTCAAAGAAAAAGGGCAGGTAGGTAGCTCTGCCCTTCGAAAAATGGCTAGGATGATCTCTGATTTTATAAAATGTTTGATTATTTTTAAAAATTTGACCATGATCTTCTGATGCGTGAATTCATGTATAAAGTTAATTCTATGGGGGTGAAATTTATTTTCAATGCATTTTCACGCATTTTGGTGAACTCTGCCACTGAGACATATGAACCCTGCTTTAGTAGCCCACAATGAATACTGTTAAATTTGCAGAAACACTATCCCCTGTTTGACAATAGCAAAGACTAAAATGAGAAGTTATTAATTCATTCAAATTTTAGAAAATTTTGTAAGGTGTGGAAATTTAGAAACATTATTATTGATAAGAAAGCTTTTTATTAAAGGGCAGATGGGTTCTTATATTTAATAATTTTCTCAGTCTCATTCCAACAAAAGTAGGATTGTAGTTATTTTAAATGGATGTTTTAGCATTTTGAAATTTTTAAGTTTAAGTTTTCTGAGCAAGTCTTTGATTTGTGCTGTTTTGAGCATTGTTAATTTATCTTTTTAATTTGAAAATATTCATTGTGGGGGGAAAATAAAACAAGGCTATAGAAATTATGACAGAAAACCAGTTAAAAATTTTGAAATTTTTCATAAAAGTGCCCTCATAAACAGGAGTTGCCCTTTTTTAGAAAAAAGCTCTCTGCCCTTTTTCATTTCTATGATGAACTCTGGTAGCTACATCAAGTTTTAGCCACTTTGTAATAAATTGATATTGAGAATGTTGCAGAGACAAATGTCGAACAGGAAAGAGGCTGCGGAAAAAATCATTCGAATTACGTTGTTATACTTTTTAATCTCATCAACATTTTTGTTTTGTAAAGAGTAAATCTTTATTGCGTATTATCAATATATCTGTACTCAGTGTTAAATTAAAAGAGACACATTTCCTAAGCATCTTAACATATTTAAAATCAAAGATACTGTTTAAATTAGATACTATGTACAATCTTCCAAAAAACAATATAGTACCATACAGTTTCTAATACATACTCATTTGATGGTTTTGAAGCTTTCTTCATCACAGGAATCCTGGATGCAAATACCTTTTCCCTTAAAAATAAAATGTATTTCAGTATAGTATATAAAAATTTTAACATTAATTCAACAAAAATAATTTAATACATCCCTTGCAACAGGAGAGATAAACATGTTTTGGTAAATCGTCTAGGCAGTTGCAGTAGGAAAAAGTTTGGGAATGTTGGTTTACTGTCAGTTTATTGGCAAAACATGATGATTTTTAATTAAAATATGCACCTAAACACAAGATAATTTTTTAAACAGTAAAAACAAATCAAATCATAAATTTAATAAAATTAGTGGAAAATGTTAAATGAGGGAATAAAATCTAATTTCTTTAAATTTCAATTGGGCAGTATATTTTTATCCCACTTTGGTCAGCGTAGGTATATTTCTCTCTAACATTACAGCAAAGTTCCCTTCCTCAATCATGAATAGCAGAGTTCATCCTAGGCGTTTTTCAGACGGCGGCACGCCCTGCCTGCCCATTTTCTTTAAAAATAGTGCCCTTCTTGCCTTTTTTTAGAAAATATGCCAACCCGCACGAATTTGCAAAACTTTCATCCCCCCACTTAACAGTACACAATATGTGGATCATCCCTACTGAAATCACTTGCGCATTCATGTTCAAACGAGGAACTGAAATCATTGAATGGATGCCGATTTAAGCTGCGTCATTTGTCAATAGATTGTTAGGGGTCACTAAAATTTTCTGAGTGTTAGTTACTTAGCATGGATGGCCATTTCGTACATACTTTGATTAAGCGTATTTCACCAGAATTTTACTATTACTTCTTCCATAGAACAGAGAAGAAAGGAATTTGAAAGGGTTGATTATGTTAGTTAAAGATGTATTTAACCATCATGTTTACACTAAGCATTTAAAAAGAAAATTTCCGTTCAGACACGCGAATTCGAGATGTCCTCTTATAAAATTTAGGGAAATGTTTTTAATAGTTTACCTGTGGCCAACTTATTTTTAAACGGCTGTTTTATATTTAAAATTAAATATTACGGGGATACATTAAAAATTTAGGAATATTTATGAATTTTTTTTTTAACTTCTATTACAGCCTTAATAGTAGTGGCATATATATAGCAAAAAAAAAGCCGTTTTGAAACAGAATTTTATCTGATTTGGAAAATAGTCAGAATACTCCACATGATATTCCCCAACGAATATTGTTAAATTTGGAGAAACACAATATCTTGTCTGGTAATGGTAAAGCTTAAAAAATCAAAGTTTAAAGTTGATTTACGTGCTGTGGCACTTGATGGCTGCCTTAAGCTGGCAGTGCAAACACTCGACTGCACCATTACTTATTGGGTGATAAGCAGTGGTTCTGATCCGATGTACTCCTAACAACTTAGTAAGAGAACCAAAAAGGTTGCTTTCAAATATAGTTCATCGGTCAGTAGTTACAATATCGGGTACACCAAAACGAGCAATCCAATTAGCGTAAAAAGCCTGTGCTACCGTCTCAGCTGTCTGATCCTTTATTGGAATGGCTTCAGGCCATCTGCTGTACCTATCTACACATATCAAAATGTAACGACAGTCTTTCGATAGAGGCAAGGGTTCCACTATGTCAATATGGACATGTGAAAAACATGTTCAACATGTTCATCAACCGTTTTAGGAAGAGATTGTACTCTTCGAGTGCCAGAACTTTGGCTGGAAGAGGAGAAATTCTTTTGCCAGAGACATGAAAACCCAGAAATTCAATTTCACTTTTACCAAACTCGCATTTCTCCAGGTTTATAACTATACCATACTCACTTAACCTTTCAAAAACTCTATTAAGGTCAGACTCGTGAGCTTTGGGATCACTTGAGGCAATTAGAATATCATCAAGGTAGACATAACAACACTCAAGACCGCGTAAGACTTCATCCATAAACCTCTGAAAAGTTTGCCCAGAGTTACGTAATCCAAAGCACAGTTTTAGATATTCAAAAAGTCCCACCAGGGAAATGACTGCGGTTTTTGGAATGTCTTTAGGCTCTATGGAAATCTGATGATAGTTCTTTACGAGGTCTACCTTTGAAAAAATATTTTTCCCTGCAAGTCCATGTGAAAAATCTTGAATGTGAGGAAGGGGATATCTATCCGGGATAGTTTGAAAATTTAACCGCCGAAAATCACCTACAATTCGCCAAGTATTATTTTTCTTTGGTACAAGATGTATTGGGCTTGCGTAAGGACTACTAGAAGGTCAAATTATTCCTTTTTGTAGTAGTTCTTCAATTCTTTTTTGACGATTTTAAGTTTTTCTGGCGATACGCTCCTAGCTTTAGAATATACAGGTGGACCTTTTGTCTCAATACAATGAGTGACAGAATGAGTCATTATCTCATTACTTAAATTCGAGTTAACAAGTTGGGGATATTTGGCCAGAATTATATGGTACGGGGATGCCTCTGAAATTAGAGTTAATCCTAACGTGGGACCAGGACAAATTGTGGTTATGGCACTAAGCTTAGTTAGGCCATCAACAAGCTGTCTATTTTTAACGTTTACCACAAGACCAAAATGCTTCAAAAAATCTGCGCCCAAAATCGGATGCGAAACATCAGCTATCCAAAAAACCCATGTAAATACTCGATGCAACCCGATATCTAAGTTATACTTCTTAGTACCGTAAGTGCGAATTTTACTGTCATTAGCCGCGTAAAGAAAAAGTCCCGAAGTTGTGCTTTCTTTCACAAGTCCTTCGGGAATGCAGCTTATTGCAGCACCACAATCGACCAAAAAACGAAAGCCGGAATTTTTGTCAATAACAAACAGACGACTGGAAAGAAAGCTGCAATCTGCCGCCGTTAAAACAGATGCGCTTAATTGTTTTCCGTAAACTCACATAGTTTAATGCAATCACAGGCTTTATTTCCGAAACGTTTGTGGTACCAGCAAAAAACATTGCATGACCCATCTCTACTACGGTTGGTTGCTCTATTTCTATTACGACTTCGAAAGCGCTGTTTAGAGCCATTTAACAAACTTTTCATATCAGCGCGAAGTGCTGCTACTTCATCCCGTAGAATTTTAATCTCTGTCTTTTCATGTCCTGATGATACACAAGAAAACGCAAGTGTGCAACCTGATACTTCATTGACCTTGTCGTCTATTTTTGACAGCCCATCTAAAGTTTCACTGCTTACAGA
Organism: Linyphia triangularis; assembly: GCA_963978545.1. Classification (NCBI taxonomy): domain Eukaryota; kingdom Metazoa; phylum Arthropoda; class Arachnida; order Araneae; family Linyphiidae; genus Linyphia; species Linyphia triangularis. The sequence goes on along the minus strand of OZ021732.1, from coordinate 45,279,502 downwards.
TAAAATCTGTTGCATAGAAACAGGGAGGTGTTGAAGCCACAAAGATTTCAAGACTTCGTCAGTGATTTTCCCATCGGTCAAATTCTGCATCTCGAGAAGTAGCTGCGAAGGCCATTTATCGTCAAGGGTTGATTGCACAAAATTGCTTAAAATTCACGATTTTAAAGTTATGTACGTTTTCAGTGGGGGGGGGGGGGGGAGGGGGGGGTGCGAACTAAATCGGTTGCACAAGAAAGTACACTTGCATTCAAGGCTGTAACCACAGAATGAAATTTTGTGGCATCAGCTGTGATACCAGAAATGTGAAACTGTGACTTGAGTTGGCCAAACCGTAATTCTGGGTTATTTTCCCAAAATGGGGGTGGACGAAATGCAACTCTAGCCACCTCCATTGTGGCAGGTAACGAAAACGTATCCTGATCATCCTCGTGTGACATATTTATATACGAAAGCCCAAGAAAATTCTTACAAAATAGTGTACGAAAATGGTCACCGAGCAGGATCTAATTCATCACTCACCAAGTTGTGAAGTTCTTTATTAATTCTACAGAGATGGTGTATTGACTAGCAACATCTAAATTCGAAACGATCGAATTGCTACAATCTTCAAAAATAAACCATTCAGGCCACTTTACTTTCACATTGGTGCTTGCACTTCTTATTACAATCCGTGAAACTTTCCAGTCCAGCCGGTATTCGCAATAAGGTTACTCATGAAAGTTCAGAGTCCGTAAAAATCACCACTTTAGCAATGTTGTAATTCTTGGATTAATAATCTGACTCCATTTGAGTTTTATATAAATTAATTACACTTAAGAGTTGAAAATGTCATACCAACAAGCTTGCGCCGCCACAGTATTATAAATTGATATTTTTATAATAATTAATATTTGATGAAAACTTTACAGTGTAGATGTTTTTTTTTTTTTTAAATAATTTTCTCATTATAGTAGAATTTTTAAATATTTTGATATTGCTTGAGTTTCTGAGCAAGTTTTTGATTTGTGGCCTTTTAAGCATGATTAATTTTTTCAAAAAATCAATAATTTAAAGCTTTATTGTGGAGGAAAAGTGAAACAATACACAAATTATGGCAGAAAACCAAATATACCAATTTCTGCAATTTGTCATTGGAAACTGGAGTTGCCCTTTTTTGGAAAAAGTGCTCTGCTCTTTTTCATCTCTAGGATGAGCTCTGTGAACAGTGTTTACAATAGGACTTAATCTAAATAAAATTTATGATGGAACATTTTTGTAACTCTTCGGCATTGTCATAGCATATTTAAGAGGTTTGCTGTAGCATAATAAATTTTATATACATAATTTTTTAACATTGAAAAGCGCATATTGGCAGTTGTAGTGTGTCCAGCAGCGTGGGCCGGATTTGGCCCGTCGACAGCACAGAAAATTAAAAAATAAAATTTCACAATTATTTTTTTTTACAGAATTGTAATTTGCCCAAAGTATGTAGAACAGAGTTCTCCACTATGTGCCCAAAGAAGCTTTCAGCAAAATGGTTTTCATCAAGAATAAATACAGGAATAACTTAATTGAATCTCATTTGGACAATTTATTAAGACTAGCTGCAACAAATTCTGTAGCACACATCGACTCTATCATAAAATCAACTGAAAGATTTCTACTGCCATCGTCTCACAATTGATATCTACTAAAACAGAGTAACCTTAAGTATAGTTTAAATACTTTTGAAGTTAGACTAAGTCCCATTGTCACGTTGGAACAAAATATTTACTTCTTTTTTAGACTTTAATTTAATAATAATGAAAATTATTATTTTTAATTATTTGAAAAAGGAATAAAAAATCAGTTGTAATTACACTAGGATAAAAGAAAAAGTCAATTTTTTCAGTTTTCAGAAATGCTGTATATTGTTAAATCAATAGCATTTCAAGATATTTAAATTGGTGTATTCGGCCCGCGAAAAGCTCCCAAATAAGTCATACTCTAAAAGTTAGTGGTGGACGCTGCTGTAAATGATGCAGTCAGATTGAAGTTTGAGAATTTTTTTTAACAGTAAGGCGGCAGCCGCGCTGTTAAGTTATAGGATAACTAAAAATATGACAGAAATAATATGCAAATAAAATAAGGATTCTAATATATTTTGTTGACAAAAATGCCAGGCAAGAAGAAAAATAATCATACTTGTAAAGGATGCAGTCAGGTTGAAGTTTGAAGATTTTTTTTAACAATAAGGCGATGGCCGCACCCGCACGGGGATTGCAAGAAGGGAAACTTAAAAATTTCATGACACTTTTCTGATTTTCCCGAATTCCCAGTTCTGATCCCACCTGTCAACTCATAAATCAATATCATGGATTTTAACGGAGTATATATACATGATTACAAGAAAAGAAAGGGAGATTTTCATTGATTTGGAAATTTCTGTACATTCGGTAACAATTAAAAAAATTCATAGGTGTGGGGAGAAACGAAAGGTGGCCTGTTGATTTGTTTATTTAGTCCCCTCATCATGCCGTTTAATCGATCTGTGGCGAGTGGCAACTAGATATTTTCAGGTCTAGGGCAATAAATAAATAATAAAAGAGACTATTTTGCAATCTGATTTAATGGCAACACAATAATATGAAAGCACATGCAGAATATCATGTACCTTGATCTTGATGTACCAAATCGAAATATTTTAGGAACAAGCTATCAAAATGAGCAAGGGTCTGCCAGTGAGTCAATGGAAAGCATTTGCACCACCCTGGCACTTGTAAACTAAAACTTGAGTGAAGAAAAGTCACAGGAAAAAAGTATATGGGTTTTAAATTAAACATTTGAACAAACATTTAATGCTTAATTATTAATTAATGTTTCTGTAGGAAATCCAACTATCATTTTGAAAAATCAAGATCTAAACGAAAACTTGATCTGCCTTGCACCCTTAGGTATGCAATCTTCACTCTCCTGCAAATAATTCTGTTGACGCCCATAATGTAAAAGTGATCTTTTAATTGAAAACGAAAAAAATCTACTCACTATTAAATTATCGGAAAATTTAAAATGTTCCCATAAAATTGTATAAACATGGATTATGGAAGAGGATGCAAGGTTTACAGAAAATTTAAATATTTGAATTGCATTTTTATCTCCAATATTGGTTACATTTTTGCTGGATTTCAAAAAAATTATAAGCAGGAACAATGTTATCAGGGTGCTCTTCCATTAGACCGGTACCTGATAAAAACGGCCAAATTGTAACAATAACTTATCCAAACTAACAAAATTCACACAATTTATAATTCTTACAACAAACCATAAACATTTAGGCTTGGTGATACATTTATATGTCATTTGAACGTGCAAACATTTAGGCTTGGTTCCAATTGGTACCTGTCTAACACTAGAATACTGATTTCAGTGGCATACCAGAGGAAAATTCAAGCACTTGATATCAAACCCTATGGCCCTACCATTGTTTTTTGGAATTTGTGATTGACTTGGAATGAATGAGGGAAGAAAGATTTTTCCCCTACCTAGATATCGGTTAATAGGTATTGTATTACCGAAAAAAAAGTTGTCTGAGCCAAAAAATAATTGAGGGTTTGCTTAAAACAGTTGCTTTAGTCATCACTGGCAGTCCTGTACAGTAAAATATCTCAAATCTGGAAATAACTAAAATCTGGACCTTTTCCCCCACTTCTATAATTTTTAGAAGAAAAAATTGTTTGATTTTTCCTTTCGATTCGAAAACTGTGATGGCAACAACTGCATTTCCATCTTTGAGCAATCTATGCATATTGATTAGAGTGTCCATCAAAACCTGCACAAATATAATTAATCCATAGAAAAAACTTCTTTACTTTGATAGATCACTTAAGTTTAACCAGGATTTTTCATTACTCCCTTCCGTTAGATGGGTAGCAGTTTTTGTCAAGTCTAAATGCTTACGGTTTGTTATAGGAATTATAAAAGATTTTAAAGTTGTTAGTGTAATGTGTTATCAACGACTTTCGACAGTTTTTATTTAGTACCCATCTAAAAGAAGAGTACCTTTCCTCCAAATAATGAACTTTTATTAAAAGTAGGACTATGTCTTGCACAGAATTTTTTTTTTCTGGCTGAACTTCCAACTCTGGTACAGATTTTGCTCCAAGGCAATTTTCGCCATAAAATAGTAGCACTCAAAATTTTTATTAGCAAGTGAATTGCCTATGGTTACTGTAGTTTGCTGCCGTTTAATGCAAGAAATTCTTGGCATGGAATCGATATCAGCGTAGGAAGTATTTTACCTTTCTTGTAAAGCTAATTACAGATTCCAAACAGCATGTCCAACAGCGGTTTATGTGAATGTTGCAAATAAGTTTTTAAGCATGTTAAGATCTATATTCAACACACAAAAAAATGATAAAGAAGTATAATGCAAACTTGGTTAAGGTTAACTGTAAGGTGTCGGATGAATTAGAGGTGGAAATTTTGCAATTTAGAGCTGTATGTGACAACCCGTAGACTTGGATTTGTGTCAACATTAGTGGCCATTTGGATTAAGCAGCACAGCACCATCTTGGATTTGGCAACACATCTTTTTGACGTCTCTTTCAATTTTGGCGACTTATTTGAAAAGCCACAATCCGACACCTTACAGTAAACCTGAGCCTGCAAACTTAAATTGCACTGTAACTTGTGAGCACATGACTTCACTTGGATCTTTACTAAGTCTCATTTGAAATGCATCGGAATTACATGCTGACTTCAATACTATATATCTCGGTCTATTCCTAGTTGACGTTAAAATATCGCCAAGCCGATTTGGCTCTGTTTTGTAGGCGATAAAGTTCTAAATTTGGCAACCCCATTTTTTTATTGACGTGCTTTGGTTTCAACCTTTCTATACCACAAATCATGGAGCTGGTTCGTTTCTCACTTTTTCATATTGGAATTCCGAATTGGCGACATTCTGGCTTTGTCGCCAACTTTTCAAAAGTGCGCCAACCCATAAACGTGAACTAGGAATTTACCTATATCTCGTTTAACCTTTAACTCTGTATATGGTCCGACAGCTGGCAAGTAATATTTCGTGGAACGCTAACTTTATAACTTCCACCCCTTAAAAAATTGCATCATTGGGGAAACTTTTACATCATTTTACCTATACTATGCTTCATTTTAAACCGATGTTCACCAATTTGTTTGGTGCAGAATGGACCATGTGTTGTCCTAGCGCCAGAAATGTTAAACCAACCACAGCAGTTAGTCGTACTCACATATTAAGCGATCCGCAAACATTGACTGAAATATTCAGCATCAGCCGTTAAGTTCCTTGAACGAGAAGGCTACGGGTATATTAAGCAATAAACAGAATGCACTTACTTTTCAATTTTTGAATTTTCCATCATTCTATTTAAATTAAAAATACCTTCTTAAAATTACCACCATTTGAAAATTGCAAACACTATTTGAGAATAAACAACCAATCATAACGTAGAAAAGAAAACATTGTGTTGAGTAGTACTCTTTCTGCTGCACAAGAATGCCTGGTATAGAAGTATTGTTTTGTGACGTCACAAAACTTTTACGTCACTTGAACATGTATAAAAAGGAACTCATTAAAGTTTTAGACCAAACTAAAAGTTAATTTGATGGCAAGAAAACGTATAATTATAATATACAATTTCCTAAAACTATTTTTTATGCAAGATATCCCTCAAACCACCATCTCAGGATAACACATTAGTGACGATTGCTAGTAAAAAGTTGGGGGAAAATACGCCGGGATCTTGTTTATGCGTGTTAAAGCAAACGTTAAAAGCGTGTGTTATTTAATATTTTTTCAATATATTTTGTTGAACTAATTAATTATATAGTGAATAAATCTATTAAGTTGAAAAGTATGTGTTGATGTATACAAGATTATTAAGTTAATTTATATTTAATTAAATGTATAATTGAGTAAAATCGCAGAGTTCAATTTTGTAGAAACTGAGACAGCATTGAATTCCGAAATCGTTTCCAAAGGCTGAGTGCAAGGCCGATACAAACAGGGATGAGGGATACGTCACGCACATATTCCTCTTTAAAAAGCTTTTAAATTGAAGTTTCCAAAATGTCAATGTAATTCTTTCTCGAAATGCTGAATAGTAATTAAATCTTAATGATGAATTGAATACATACATAAATATAGTGAATAAATATTATAATTGTTGAACAGGAAATGTTGAAAAATATTTGGACGCCTCAAAACTGGGGTTTAAGAAATCGGTAACTGGGTGATTTTGTCCGCTGAAGCTAGGTATGACCTTTGGGACATTGCCACACTGTATTTATTATTATTCTACTGAATGGAAAGGTGAGTACGATTATAAAACCTGGTTTGTTTCTTAAATTTATTACCACGACTACTTTTCAATTCCATGAATCAGTTATTTAATTTCTTAGACAAGTAAAGCCCAATAAAGAATTATTTAATGAAATTGATGTTACTAAAAGGTATGCAGGGCCGCCGACAGGACTTTCGGGCCCCTATGCAACTGCACCTAGGGCCCATCACCCCCCCCCCCACCCTTATCTCCCCATTTACATATACTGCTGTCCATACCAAAAAGGTAATATTTCCACAGCAGTTATTAATTTGGAAATAAGGGGGAAGGGGTTATAAATAGAGATGCGTATATAACAAGGGCCATTAGACCACGACGCCGGAGTCGCATGAGGCTCTTCTTATGGATATTTGTGGATCTTAAAGTTCTAACTAATTCAACCTAAGAATAATCTAAATAAATGGTGATACATTCTTTTTTTGGGTAAACTCATTAAAACTTACTGCTTTATCTCAAACCTTGAAAAATAAAGAAAAGGCGAGGAAACACTGGGGCAGACTGGTAATATTAATCTCAAATACAAACTTAAAGTCAGTGCTCCCTTGTATCTTCTCAGTCGAAATAAGGAACAACAAGAAGGCGCAATTGGAGTGATCCCCACAATGCGTAACAGTTACATTTGCATCGAGCTCTTATTGACGTTTACTGTTCTCCGGTATCCAACTGAGGTAGATAGCATCTTTTGTTGTTAACTTTTCACGATTATGCGTCGTGTTAACCCTTTAAATCCCACGAAGTCAGCGTTGTGGGTTTCACAAAACCCCAATGACTTTCCATTCGAAAAAACTGGAAATGAACTCGCCCGACTCGTTCTCCTGTGGACCACACCTGGGTTTCCTGTGGGGGGTCACTGTCGACCATTAAAAGATCATTACTATATGTCTACAACTTGCAATAGGGTTGTGCGTTGGGTCATCTGCTTGGTTTATATGTCCGAGAATTTAGTCTGCATTTTATCAATGAAACAAACGCCACCGCTAAGTACATGCCAAGATTCGCATACAAGAAAAATCCCTGACTATCTTACTCTGTGTCCAATGGGTGGGGCAGTTTGACATTCAGTACTTTAAACCTATGTCTCCCCTTTACATGCCCCACAATAGCCTATTGTTGAGGACCGTCACGCTTCAAACAACTACTGCTAGGAAGATACCCCTCACTTTGAAATATACGTTTACCCCTGCACCAGCCCAAAAGGCTGCTGGCTGGGAATTTTTCCACAAGGCGGTATAGGGCGGGTTGGGATTTAAAGTGTTAAAAAAGGTCCTTTGCTTTTGATGTACCATATTAGGAAAACATGGCCTCGACTTCGTCCAAAAGGAAGAGAAAAATCGTGAATTTAAGAAAGAATGAACTGAAATATATACGTTAATTCCAAGAAAAATGGACTGCTGACTTGTTTCATCTGCCATGATTTTTAAATCCTTTATATTTACTTCGATTTTGTGTGTGTGTGTTGTACCGGCCGGGCAAATCTGAAAAGCCTAATAACCCACTTGCCGTAATCCTATGTGGCTGAAACTTGACAGGTAAATTCATTGTCGATGAAAATGCATTCTATTGAAACTTTGGGGCTCTCACTGCCACAAAAAGATCGTTTTTACTCACACTTCTATAATCGCTTTGGAATACAAATAAATCCCATTTAATCAATCATGGTTGAAACTCTTTCCTGGTACCGAAATTATTTTAATCGAAATAAATAAAATATAATTGGACGTGAATGCATAAATTCATTATGGATTGTGGTTCAGTAAATTTAACGTTGCGGTGGGTAGCAACGATGTAAGTGAAACAGTTTTAACTGATCATTGCCAGAGGCGGTCAAAGGGACTTTTTAACTATAAGAGAAGATAATATGGGCACCCTTCACCCTTCCCCTTAATAAACTGCTACCGCCTTCCATTTTTAGGGGTCATCTATTTTTAAAGATGGTAATTTATATTTTGAAAATTCAAGTATAAATATGGAAACTAATTTTAAAATATCAAAAATTTTAATAAATATGTTGGTAAACCCTAAAATTTATAAATCGCTATTAGTTGACAAAAGACAGCAAAAGAAGAGAGGGGAAGGAGGAAATTAAAATTTAAGATATCAAAAGCTTAATTTATTGATAACTATCAAGTAACTAAATAAAACCTGATTTTCAATCACATAGCAAAAGTAAATATTGGAGTACCATTAGATAACTAATTATAGTTAGTAATAAGAATACAACGGCCTATTTTTTTAAAAACTTTCAAACTTTAAAATTAAAAACCAAAGAAGGAAATGTAATGTGCAGTTAGAGTGACAGTTGAAGTTAACAGAGAGTCATTTTCTGAGCCAAGCCCCACCACCCCTTGATAATTTTTCTAATATACTTTACAACTAATTGAAGAAATCCAATGTATTGCTTTAATTTTTTCGTTTCAATAAAAGTTAAAAGATAGAATAAGATAAGTTAAAACAACTTTTTAATATTTTTATAAAAGTAAAAAAAGAAAATACTAATAATCATTTAGAAACATTGTAATTTACTTGAATTAATGTTTAACAGCCTAATTAAAATCAATAAAATAAAACGTTTAAGACAAATTAAAACATGCTATATTTCTACTTGCATATTAACGTTTGTCAAAATAAAATTTCAAATTTAGTTGTTGAATAAAATCCGTTGGAAAGTCATTCTTTTGTTAAAAATTGACAGCTTTGTTTTGAATATTAAATGTATATAATAAAAAAAAAAAAAAAAAAAAAAAAAAAAAAAAAATTAAATAATTCACGTTTCCTTCGCTGCGAAAAAGTGGTTTTAAAACTTTTGTTCAGAAAGCAATATTAAAATAAAATATATATCTTACAAAGGATACATTATTTTTATTTAGTTAATTAGGTATTTAAGCAAATATCTAATAAAAAAATACTTCATTGTCAGAGTTCAGTTAGCAATTAAAAATAGATGTACGATAATAAATGTTTTGTCAAATACTATTTTTCTTACTTCATTGGATTATGAAAAATTTAGTTAGTTCCAAATAAAACCTATTTTGCTTCATTTCCAGTTTATCGTCAAGTCAAAATCTCGATGGGGATTCAAAAGAATTGATGGTAGCCACAAATTTATTTATAAATATATAAAAATGAACTTTATCACTTACCACAATTATCATCAATACTGCCAAAATACCGTAGACTAGGAATTAATTTAAATGAAAAAAAAATATATATATATCGCAGAACCACGAAGCGTATTAAGTATAGTAACAACGCAACAATAGTTAAAATTGTGAACTTTAACCATATAACCTCTATCTGGGTGTCACGTACTTGTCAGTCTGTGTCTGTTCGCCTGTTGATATGATATATCCTATTGGACCACCTCATCCCATCCTGCAAACCCCCAAGTAATGGTTTGGAGAATGGCCTTTCATGGAAAGCGTCATTAGCAAAACCCCTACTTTTAAAATTCCAAATGGAGAAGCAATTAGTTTATGGCCACCCCCTGGGTCTTGTCTATTGTAGAATTTGGAACAGAGTCATCGAGGTACATTGATAACATCGAGCATCGCTTTGTAAATTCTCCCCCGTCTCACCCTGAGGCAAACGTTCTGGGAGGTAAAGTGATATTGGCGACATCTAGAGCAAATAACCCTATTCTCTCACACGATCTTAAGATCATGTCTACTATTTTTTCTCAAATGTCTATTATTCTCTTGTGAAATTTGGAAAGGCAATATTACTCTTTATATATTGCGTTTTCCATTATGAGCAAAATCTAAAATGTTCTACATCAATCGTTAATGTAACTTTTTTGAACGAAGCAATTACTTAAGAAAAAATTAGGAAAATGTTATTTTAAAATGTATTACTTTAAACTTTGATGTGCAACAAATGAACTTGTATTAGTTAAAAAATCAATAATATAACTAAAATTGGAAAACATTTTTAAATATTCCGGACGTTTTAATCGTGAATTAAAAAAACAGTTGTGAAAAACATGATTATTGTATAACAAGTCTTTATTTTACCGACTCTGAATAGATAAGAATTAAGTAATGGCACTAAGTTTTTAAAAAAAAAGTATGCTTAATACCACAGAATTTTGTTGAACAATTTTCACAAGTCGTAGGTCTTAATAAAATGTTAAATACATTGAAATGTCCATATTTTTTTTAATTAATGTATTATATTAAATTAAATTAAAAAAAAAAAGTTTGATAAAATCGAATACATTATGAATTTTATTGAAATAGTCTTTCTCCCAAATGCTTGAAATCAAGGAAAAGAAAAGTTAAGAAAAATTGTTATATTTTAATATTAATAGGAATTCGTAAAAGTAATTAATAGAGACTGCAAATATAAAAAAAAAATTAGAATGAGGGGGAAAATGCGAATTATTAAAAAAAAAAATGCGATTTTTTAAACTAAAAATCACCCCTTAATATATTCTAAGAAATATTTTCCTTTAAATACAATTGTACAAATGTATAGCGACAGAATCTTAAAATCTTGAGCTGAACGTTTTGGCAAATAATAATAATAAATAAATAAATAATATTTGTACTCGTGAGGGACCGTGGCGTCCAAGCAGGGCCTGACCATGACAAGTTGGGGCCAAGGTCCGGACACATTTTGGGGCTCCACTTATGCTCATATTTAAACGCGTGATTTATTGGAAATGGGCTTGACACAAAGTCAAATGAATTAACATTAATTATAGAAAGAGTTGATAAATTAATGTTAATATTGTTTCCTAAAAGGTTTTTTTTTATCACAAATTAAGAAACAAATTTCAATCAATCAAATTTATAAATCAAAAGAGGAGAGACTTTGTAATGTATAGCATTACATTTCAATATCACAATGTGTGGTAATATCCATGACAACAATATCTGCAGCATTACTCACAACTTCAGAGTCCACAATTGATGATATCTCAATAAATTTGTCAAGACTGCCTTTCAATTTTGTTTCCCTCAATCTTTCAAGAAAGCTTGTTTTTTACGCTTTTAAATTATGGTTTGGTTTATCTGAATAAATACATTCTGGGATACGGTTGAAGATCAATACAAAATGATTTTTTTGTTAATTTTTTTTTATACAGATTATAAACGATATTCACATAGTTTTTATGAAACAAAAGTTATCGGTTTAGAGCCAATTTCGGGGCCCCCTAAAATTATGGGCTCAAAACCCGGGCCTTGTGGCCCTAGGCGATGATCAGGGCCTACGTCCATGAGCATGTGGCGGGCACATAAACAATTAGCGTATTGATGATTATGTAGTTTAAATTTAAATATAATATATTTATTCTACTGGAACAACAATCGACGGGGCTCTTTCGAAGTTCAATGCTTGATGTATAATTCTTGTTTGTTTAGATTTTTTTAACGTTGCGGGACGTACTTGTAAAGCGCACCACAGAAAATTATTTATTCCTAGTACGTATACACAGTTTGGGTGGGTATTAATATACTAAATTTAGTGTTTACTATATTTTATTATTACGTTGTATTTTGGGGGCCCGGGTTTCCTCGGGCATACTTGATGTTTATAACGTGTTTGTTTATTCCTAAAAAATTATAAGAAACTCTCGTCTATGAAATGACAATTAATAACTTTTGCATGTACTTAAATGAAGTTTCACGTTTACGAATAAATATCGTATTTTATATGGCACGGGGCCCTCAAAAAGATCCATAAGGCATGGGTCATCAAAGGCCACTTTATAGATTAATTCTTACTTCATACTAAACCTTTGTCCACGAAATAACACTATAATTTTTTCAATAAATATTGTTTGCATTTGAGGTCAGAGCTCGTCAGGGGCCCCTTAGAGGTTTATCAATATTCACTAGAACCAAAAAGATTGTTTACTAAGCGTCAAAAGAACAACAAAAAGTAAAAATTGGATGACTCCCACTCTGATAAAGCAGACATCCATTACAACTGTCCTCCATAGTCTTTCCCTCTACTTGTGGTTTGCGTCTGTTGGACTGTGTAGAAAAAAAAAAGAAAAAAAAAAGAAAAAAAAAAAAAAAAAAAAAAAAGAAAAAAAAGAGTAGAGGTCGTATATTGTGGGCCCTACTTGGCGAAGCGGGCCCCTATCATTTGCACTGTTTTGCCCCCCCCTGTCGGCGGCCCTGAAGGTATATAAAGTGACTAAGATTTTTTTATTCTCAAGTCTTGAAATTTCCTTTTTTAAAAATTTTTTAAAATTTTTTTTTTGAACTTATAAACTCTGTTAATGAACTAATATTTAGAAGATATCTATAATAATAAAACAAAGAATTTGTCTGTGTGTGTGTGTGTGCGAATGTGTCTGTCCTTCTATAGGAAGCTACTTCCTCTGAAATTTTCAATTAGTAGTTTTAGTTCTTTAATTGGACTTTTGACAAATAGAGAGTTAAAATTTTAAATAGTATTTAATTTTTTTTAATTAATTAAAAAAATATGCAAATCGATTTCTAATTGGCGTAGCGTTCTAAAATGCTTAATATAAGTGGATTTGGCCTTCTAATTAGAATTTGAGGAGCATAATGTTAAAATTTTAATTAGCTTTTTCAATTAATTTTTTACTAATTGAATTATAATAGGCGTAGGGCTCTGAAATTATCAACATAAGTAGTTTTGGCCTTCCATTTGGACTTTAGACAAATAGAATGCTAAAATTTCGATAATTTTTTTAATTAATATTTTAATAATTTTTTATTAGTATTTTTACAAAGTGAATTTTAATGGGCGTACAGCTTTGAAATTTTCATCATAGCTAGTTTTAGCCTACTAATTCGACTTTTGACAAACGGAACCTTACATTTTTTATTTTATTTTATTATTATTATTATTATTATTATTTTTGAATTTCTTACAGTTTCGTTACAAACTCTCAAATTTTAAGGAGTGCTGGAATTTTAGAACGTCAAAAAACCAATTTTGAGATTTATATTGAAAAAAAGAAAAAAAGAAAAGAAAAAAAAAAAAAATTCAAATGATTTTGAATCCAACAGGGCAAAAAGTTTTAATCTCGCTAAATTAGAAGTATTTTTTTTATAAATGTATAATATTTTTTCTTTAAAGTGTTGTGCATCAATTAGTATTATCGTTTTAAACTTTAACGGCACATATCTGTGTGCGCCCCTTAGAGAAGCATGGTTTAATTTTACCTCGCACTATGTGAGTAAGCACCCATCTCGGCTAAACTGTGTAGGTACCCTAAGGAACATTTACTTAACAATTAAAGGTAAATGCCTAAAATTTTTAAACATATATTCTTACTGAGGGTAGCATTTTAAAATATTTTGTTTTGTTTCTCGAACAACAAGTAAGATATTCTGTAGAATTTTCAAAAATTGTCATTTTTAGTGGCAATAAAACTGTATAAAATCTTCAATCTCGAAAATATAAAAAAAATGCTACACTCAAAATGTATAATATATTGGTAAGAATATACAGCTTGCCCCCGTATAACCTGGCCTACCCTTATTTTCGACATCATTAGTCCTAGATGCATATTCCCAATTGAAGAAATGCTTTAAATCGTTAAAATATTTTTACTGAATAGTTTTTAAGTTAGAAAAGGGGTTGAAATAAAATTTACGGATTGAAAATTTTATCTGGCGTGAAAGCATAATGCTCGCCAAACCACATAGCCTTTTGTTTGACAAACGGGATGGACAGGAATACTGTATCCAGGGACGACGCGAATGGGGGGCGAAGGGGGCGTTTCGCCCCCCCCCCCCCCCAAAAAAAAAGTTATAGAAAGTTGAACAGTCGACAAATTTTCGGAATTTTCTCGAGCCCTTTTTTTAAAGTTGATCCACAATAAAATCGAATTGAATGAAAAAATATAAATAAAAAAATATTTATATCGAACAAAAAATATTAGAGATGCCAACCCGAGTTTCACAAATCGGCATTTTTACACTAGAAGTCTATTATTTTCCCGTATACATTGATGGATTACGTACACAAATATAAATTAAATATCAATTATTATCTCATCCCACCAAAGTTTTTAGAAAAGAAAGACTGCACACGGAAAATTTTCAAAATTTCATCAATTCATTTAAAAGAACCAAAGTGATGGATGTTTAAAAAAATATTGAATAGAAAAAAATATAAATAATTAATATCGTCAATAGTATTAAAAAATCCTGATCACAATTCAGCCCAAGTTGGCGGTTGGCAATTTTAAATTGAAGTAAGTACACTATCTGGCCAAAAGTATCCGGACACCCCTTAAAAAAGTGGTTCTGGCAAGTGACGTAACTTAATACGTAATTGAAAGCTATGAAAGTGTTGGTAGTGGTTTGTCAGATTGTATTTATGCGTTTGTGAGGCAATGAGTAAGTCAAAAGGAGCTTAGTGAGTTTGATCGTGGCAGAATAGTGGGATGCCACCTTTGTGGAAAATCAGTTCGTGAGATTGCGGACATTCTACAGAAGCTTGAATCCACTGTGAGTGATGTAATTATGAAATGGAAACGTCGAGGCAGTGAAACGGCAGAAAAACGAACCGGTAGGCCGAAAACACTTGGTGAACGCAGCCGCAGAACTCTGAAAAGGGTAGTGAAACAAAATCGCAAGTCCTCGTTGGTGGAAATTTCTCAGGAGTTCCAAAGTTCATCAGGCGTTAGTGTTAGCAGCAGGACTGTCCATCGAGAGTTAAAAGACTTGGGATTCCATGGTCGTGCAGCCGCTCACAAGCCGAACATCACTCCACAGAATGCGAAGCATCGATTGCAATGGTGTAGAGCTCACCGTCATTGGACTGTGGACATGTGGAAAACTGTTCTTTGGAGTGATGAATCTCGCTTTACAGTCTGGCAGTCAATTGGACGCGTCTGGGTTTGGCGAATGGCCGGCGAACGTTTTTATAGTGACTGCATTGTGCCGACTGTTAAGTTTAATGGTGGAAGCATAATGGTGTGGGGGTGTTTCTCGTGGTTTGGCCTGGGTCCGTTAGTTCCTGTGGTTGGAAACATGAACTCTGAGATGTATGTGGACAATCTGGACAATGCTGCACTCCCAACTCTATGGCAATATTTCGGGGAAGGCCCATTTCTCTTCCAGCAGGATAACTGCTCCATTCACACATCAAGGCTTGCACAGACGTGGTTTGACGAAATGGTTGTTCAAAAACTGGACTGGCCTTCTCAGAGCCCCGATCTAATTCCCATAGAACACCTTTGGGACGAATTAGAGCGCAGATTACGTAGCCAGCCAAATCGAGCATCTTTACTGCAAGCACTCACTTCAGCTGTGATGGACGCCTGGAAGGCAATTTCTATAGTCACTTATCAAAAATTGGTGGAAAGTCTTCCCAAACGTGTGCAGGCTGTCATCGATGCAAAAGGGGGACCAACATCATATTAATATGTGCCTCAGGACGCTCTAAGTCCATACCACTGTGTGTCCGGATACTTTTGGCCAGATAGTGCATATCCTTTTTCTGCAGGAACATTTAAGTTCATATCGTCACTGATAGCTTCTAAATGAAATTAAATATAAACATATCTCCCGTACCCCGTACTGTTGCCCAAGTATCAATATCCACAAATTCTCTACAGTGAATGAATAATTGAGGACTAAAAATGGAAAACGATCTAAGTACCAAAAAAAAATCGAAAATCTTTTTTTTACGGAAAAATGTCCTAAAGGCCACGTTAAACAAAGTGGAGAACGCCCACAATACGAACTCCCTTAGCAATAGTTCAAATTCAATCTGAAGTATGTACTTAACCATTGCCTTGAATACCAGATGCTATCATTTTTCGGTTCTCCTAAATAATAAAAAAAAAAAAAAAAAAAAAAAAAAAAAATCACTAGACGGTGAGGTTGCGGTTTGTGTCCCGTGTAAGGAGGCATGGGTGTTGGTAAATGCATGTTGGCTTGTCAAATGACGAAAGTTTCCGCGCATCATAGCCCTCGTGTTGCTGACGGCGCCAGATAATCTGAAAACAACCAACCTGAAAAATTTACTCTTTTAGACTTTGGTCGTTTTCCATTTCTAGTCCTCAAATTTCCTTCAATTTCAAATCAGTACATTTAATTGTATAAATCGTCAAGTCGACTGTCGTAAGTTTTTTAATTCAGTCATCTGGTAAGTACACACTATATTCTCAGGAAGAAACTGGCAATAATTACTTATTCTTCCAATTAATAGATAATTCTGATGTGTTACAGTAGGTAACATTTTTAGTACGTTAGGTAACGCCACAAAAACCATGATATGCCCATTAAACGTTATTTACATGAAGTATGTATTGTACGTCATATGAATTGAAAGTCTTACAGAAAATTTCAAAACATCTAAATTTTAACATCCGAAAACTGAGTCCTCATATATCAAATACATTCCTTATGTACAACCACTGGTCTGGCGAGAAGTTTCAATTTCGAATAAAACTTACTTATTTTTTGTTAAAGATAAGAATAAAAAATGCATTTTATAAGGTTATTCAACGAGGTTTATTTTTACCTATTACGAACGTGAAATTGAGTGAAATGGAAGTACAATTCTGTTGAAAAATATTTCTATTACATTTTGCCAAATTATTGCAATTAAGGTCAAGTAGAACTCGATAAATGATGTTAAATAGTATTTCATTTATTAAAAATGTGTAACGGTGTGCGATAATGGAGAGTCGAACACGGGATTCCTAGATCAGAAGACAGGTGCGCTAACCACTAAGCAAAAGTGATCACTAGTGCCTAGGTGTTGTATCTATCATTTGTACACGAGACCACGACATAGCCCCTTCCCAGTGAGTTGCGAAGGGGTGAACGATTGAGTTACTTGCGTGTGAGTTGAGTGTGGCAGTGAGTCGCCAGAGGTTGCTTTCTGTGTTGCAGTGAGTCGCCTGAGATGCTGAGGTGGTAGTGTGGAGGTCGTGCAGTAGATGGTGCCACTGATGTGTTCGAATATTCGGGTCACCAATGTAGCGGTGTGCGCTAACGGGGAGTCGAATCCGGGACTACTAGATCAGATGACAGGCGCTCTAACCACTAGGCAAAAGTGACCTCTAGTGCCTAGGTGTTGTATCTGTCATTTGAATACGAGACCAACACAAATGTGTTACCGAAATAATGCATGCCATGTAAATTGGAAGACAATGTCGTATTTATTGCGACAAAATAATCATTGGAAAAGTATTGAAAGGTTTGTTATAATAGTATCTAACATATATTATAATACGTTAACAAAACGTTTTTAATAATTATTATATTTTGAAATGCAATTTTATTGCCCATGAGCGCCGACAGGATTATTTGCAGGGATGTTCAGATCGCTAACAGGGAGGTATAAGGCGACAAAAGTGTTTGTTTAATCTTAGATTTTTCGAAAATGGGAATTGGACTTCCTAATTTGAGGTTTGTTAATAGGTGTACAGAATTTTTTGCTCGAATTGATAATTTACTACCTATATATTTTGTTCTTGTGAATTACTTCTTCCACAATACTTTATTTTTCGAAAGGCAGGAGGGAATGTAAGTGTATGTTTCTTATATGTCCCTGGCATTGTTTCTGTTATAAAAATCACAGTGTTTCGCGTAGGTAGTTTTGTGTGATAGCAATAATCTGCCAGGATTTTACAAAGAAGAATTTTTCCAGAATTTGTTTGATTAACTTTTTTTACAATTTTAAATTAGAGGCACCTATTTGATCAATATTTTTCATTTATTTTATTCCGTGTTGTAGTGCGATTTCCATCCACTTTACACGTTTAATTAATTTTTTCGAAACTACAATTTGAAAATTAATTTTTTTTATTGAAATGGAGCCTTTGCACTATTCATGTTACTGAATTGGTTCAAGATTGTGACAATGCATTCTATCTGCAAGTGATAAATGCCTCCCTTCCCCCCAAAAAAGCACTTCGAAAAATTATCCCCTTTGTTCGGGAAAGAGGAGGGTTATTTATTAAACAAAAATGAAAAATTAAATGAATTTGATGGAACTTTAATAAAATGTGATGGGAATTTACTTTAAATAGGACATTAATTACGTATTAATGAAATGCCATAAAATATTAAAAACACTAATTAAAATTAATTATACATTAAATAAAATAATTCACAGTTAAATAAAAAAAAATTAACAATTAGTTATAAACTCATTAACAATTAATTACGCTTTAATTAAAAAATAATTACATATTAATTAAAAAATTATGCATTAATAAAATCTAATTAATAATAGATTAACACCTTAATGGATATTTTCTACATTTACACCGTACTTGTCTTGATTTTAGTCGGCAAAAGTATGTCTAACGCCCCCCAATCGAAATTCTTAGCGACTGCCCTGACTGTATCACCCTCACCCTATTCCCTTTTCATTCTTCTCCCGTCCCACAAGAAAAAATCACGCTAGGAAACTCAGCCCAGCAACCCTGTAGAGAACAAAAGGCTATAAGGTTTGGTGAGAATTATGTTTTCACTCCGCTGAAATGGATTAATTGCCTATGAGCACGGTGAAGATCTATCGTCTAGTGATGTCAAGTTAAGTTGGAGTTTAGTATAATACGTGGAATACAAACATATCAAAGAAATCCTATCGAAACTTTATGGAAATGGTGACGTAAAGAATATTTGTTGGAATTAGATCAACAGTCTAATCACTATTCTTTAAGATATTTTTGCATTTCTACACGTTTTGGAAGGTAAAGAGTTAAACAAAAATTGTATAGAAAAAGGGAAAAAAATGTCTGTGTGTGTACATGTACGTAGTCAGCATAACGGGAAGAGATTTACCTACGATGTTCAACTTTTGCATATGGGTTAGTGATGGTTGCCATAAGACCTGCCATTAAGCATTAAAAGGTTTTCGTCAGGATTACGCATGCGCAAAAGGTAGTTTGCTGAAAAATAGATTTTTAATGCCATGGACAATTGCCACATTTTTTAAAAACGAGTGAAATTAGTACATATTTATGAAGAATTTCTTTCTGATTCCAAATATTTAAACAAAACTTTTTTTAAAAAATTACTTATTTAAATATTAAGAAAAGAAAATGCCCCAAAACCCAACCAAAACCAGTCCGATCAAAACAGTCAACAATATTCGTGACGTAAAGAGATCCCTGCGTTTTTATGGTTATCGTGAGGTTTCTGATAAATAGCTATATCGTTAAAAAAGTTGGCTTTGGTAGATCATTTCCACATTCCGTACTGGTTATTGCGTGATTTGCGAGAAACTTGCAAATCTGGTTTCCGTGGCTGCATTTCAAGCCAAGGTGTTTGAGATCTCTTTACATCACGTTCAATGCCAACGAAATGAGCTGTTTTCTCGCCAACCTCTTACAAGATAATTTTGATCGCAAATTAAAAAAAAGAAAAAGCGCATTGAGCAGAAATTTTTATGTTTATGCCCTTATCGAAACATTTAGAATTGAATAAAAAAAAAAAAAAAAATGCGGGAATTGTCCATTGCCAAAAAAAAAAAAAACAAAAAAAAAACAAACAAACACCTGCCTTAATGATTTTATTCAAAGTGTCGTTGAGGTAATGCGTTCTAAACATCCCCACCACTGAGTGCAATAAAGGCTTAAAAAGTTGAAAAACGAATGTCAAGTAACATAGAGTCCTCTTTTCTTAAGTATATCGAACATCAACGACTATTTCTTCTCTGTTGCACTTACAGCGTTGGGATCAGAACACTGTAAGTGCAACAAAACGATAATGTAATATTTATCGAAAAACCTATTGCCAATTTCGCCGTTCAGACGATTTTTTTCGGTAATGTAATAATAATCGCCAAAAATATCGCCAAACTGTCTATTTTTAAAAAAAAATAATAAATAGTAAATGCAGTGGCCAGTATTAAAAGTAATTGGAAGTTGGGCTGTGTTTCACACCCGTAGTTATAAAATTGCTTCAGTCGTTTCACTGGCAATTGCTGAAAGAGACACTTTTGCAACGGCTTTGCACATGCGAGCTTTTATGAAACATTTTTTGTCACGTCAAAAAGAGGAACCACTGGCTTTTATACCAAATGGTCAAATGGCGATATTTTTGTAATTAACTTTTAACACTTCTTAAATTCTTGAGTTTTTTTCTTCTGTTCTGTTGATATGAGACAAGAAAGTTCAGGTATCTCCTGTTTCTATGTGGCAACATTGATGTTTAATTCCTTCTCATTTTTATTCAAGAAAGGCTAACATTTTTTATTATGTAGAGTCTGCTTAGATAATATAAAAACATAAAAACACTTTTGTTTGGCAATGCTTTATTAAATTCACTATACATTGAAATACTTAGATACAAGAAATGACACAAATAACCACTTTTTTTTTAAAGTCAAAAGTGAAGCTCGTTGTTTTGTTCTGAAATCAATGATTTTTAATGTTTTAGTTTTGCTTAGCCAACAACATAGTTTTCACCGCAATTTAGACTTTGTTTTGTTACAGTGTGTCACATCACAATGTGTTACAAAATTACAAAATGTATTTGTCGAATCATCCTTTTAAATAAGATAAGAAACTTGTCCTAAAAGATTTAAATGTTTTTACAAAGTCATATACTATTTATTAATAATATATGTATCGTTCATTAACATATTCTTATAAAAAGGAATCAAATATTAAGAAATTTTAAATTTTCCATTAATAAAATAACACATAAACCCGTCTTGGAAATAATTTTACTGATACACTAGACTTAGTATATGCAATAAGGAATGTTTTAGCAGACGAATAATTTGAATTGATGGCTGTTGCTACAGTGTTCTTTATTAACGTATTTACATAAAAATAGTTATAGAGTAACATGGAGAAGTATAGCATATTTACTTCAATTTTAATAAATTAGTGGTGACTTCAATATACATTTAGATATCATGCATTACAACACATTTTCAGAAACAAGGCAAACTAAATACATAGTCTTTACAATCAACGTAGATAGTTTTATTTTAAATCTATTACATACAAGTAGTGCTTAACAAGTAACACATTTGAAGGACTAAAAAAAAATTTAAAATCCCAGAAATCTGAAAAATCCCCAAAATAGGAAAATGTAAGTATATGGTACATTTTGGCACCAAAATAAATCCATTTCTTAATTAACAAATGACGTGAGTCTAAGGATATCATTTAATAACCTTAACTATGGAAGTTGGTGTCGTGACTGACTTGGCACAAATCCGAATAACACAGACTTTGGCAAAATTACTTATCAATAATTCTTTAAACAGTATAAAATTCCAAGTGGATTAAGGTGTTGAAAACCTTCTCCACTGAGGACACTTTGAATTATGCGAATCGTCCAATTCATAGTTTTAAATGCAGTTTTATTTTATTTTTTTCCTCAGTTTGATTTTCAGGTGTAATAAAGGCTTTGCTTTTTAGTCTATATTTTGGCTTTCATAAAACTTCCACTGACAATTTGATATTTCATGAAGCATTTTCAAATCTATTAGCTTGGAGCTCAAGGTAAGTATTGTTGGTGTAGATTGATTTTTATTCATATAGGTCTTCACGGAAAGCCAACATCATCAGTTTGATGACTGAGGAAATTTGAATAGTTATTTATGTAATATTTTTTCTAACGAGGGAAAATGCTTATTTGACGAGTGCGTTAGCACGAGTGAAATAATTCACATAGTTTTAAAAAGTATTTTCGCAAGTGTTGCGTGCAATATTTTTTATAATCTCGTGCAGAAAATGTTTTAATACATGTATATTAGGGTGATTCAAAAATAGGGGCAAAATTTCAAACTTTAAAATTTCACAAGGGCACCGGCTAATTTTGTTCTCCCACACACACACACACACACACACACACACACACACACACACACACACACACACACACACACACACACACACACACACACACACACACACACACCCCCACACCCACACCCACACACACACACACACACACACACACACACACACACACACACACACACACAAAAAATAATAATAATAATGCTGAATTTGATGAAAATTGGAAAATATTTAGAGGTGGCGCAACCAACTTTAATTTTAATAATTTCATGCAAAGCCTTACATTACCCTCAATGTAACATAACATACATTATAAACGTTTTTATATTTTGCATGGGAAATAGTCTTTGATAGTGTAGAATACAATATTTGATGTTATATATTTTGATGATAAAGATTGATGGTATTGTTAGTATACCTGCTTACACTGAAAATTCACCAGTAATTATCACTTTTCTAATAAAATACTTTTTTTTTAGGTCTGGAAACTAGCTCGTCGTATAGAGTTAAGGCTTATGTTAAATTTAGCTGGCTCAGATTGACAAAACAACTTTAGAAACTTTTGTACCATTTCACAAAACATATTTCGAATCAGATGATGACAGAAATTTGAAGCAACTTCACGTTTCCAGGAAAGTTTACTTACAGTAATTATCTGAGCTAACTGTCCAACCAACCACACCAGTATATTTTCGTATCAAAACATTTGTCCTCACAATCCGATCAAATTTACATTAAACATAAAAAACATACGATTTTTGGAATAACACAAAGCAACTGACCACTCTTGTATAACAGTTCGAGTGCAAATTCATTTCATATACGAGTGCGCTAGCGACAAATCTCAATATTTGTCTTTCTGGCGTCGCCGTGTCGTTTTTCGACATCTAAACACCGATTTTTTTTTATATGATGCTGTAATAAGCAAAAGACGTTGTAACTTGTACATTGACTTTAGATGATTTTTTTTAATGGTTTAATAATGTATTAAGCGTTTTAGTATAGAAATTGCAAAAAATTGCTATATTTGACCGCTATGCGCCACCTCTAAATGTTAATAAATTTTAATAAAATTTTGCATGGCAGAATATTTTATTACTAAGCAACTTTTAAGGCGGTGCCCCGGTAAAAAATCGAAAGTTCGAAAAAATGAATCACCCTAATGTATATATTTATGTTGGCAACTACAGTCGATGAATATCTTCTGAAAATGTCCTTTTTATATTAAGACAATATAAAATTTGATTACGTGGCGTGAAGTTAAGTATTTTGTAGCACTAAGTAGCGTACTAGTGCGATAAAGTTACTTTACCGCACTCCTCGCGTTAAAGTCTTACTTTTGACACGATGTTTGATAAAAAAAAATATAATTTCTTGCACACTATTAAAAAAAATAGTTATTTATGCAACTAGTTGAGAAAGTAAAACTTTTTCAAAGAGAGGCAAAATGTATTTGACGAGTGTGATAGCATGAGTAATAATTTGCCGAGTTTGAAAAAATTATTTCCCACACGTTGCACACATATTTTTTATAATCACGTGTAAAAAATATCTTTAATACTTACATAAACTAAAGTTGGCAATTCCAGTCAATGAATCTCTTCTTAAAATTTTATTTCTATACCAAAACTACATAAAATTTGTGCACTCTTCGCAGTAAAGTGCTACTTTCAGCACAATTTCTGATTAAAATTGTTTAAATAAAGTTTAATTTTCACACGTTATAAAAAATATATTATAGATTAAGAAAAATGATGATTTTACAGAAATGTGTAAAAAAAAGTTTTTTTCTTTCACCCAAAGTGAAAAACTTCTTTTTTACTTTATATCGTCCTACATTCAAATGTAAATTTTTCATAACATCTTGCTACTTATGGGTCATCTTGTAAGCAAATAAAGTAATTTGAAGTGCTCCCCAAAGTAAGCAATAACGACTCGATTATGCCATGTTAAAAAATTAAGCAATGAAATATACGATGCTGTACTTTAGAAAATGATCCTGCAATCGACATGAAATAAAAATGTTCTTCTGGACAAACTTAATTACAATATGTAGACATTAGACAATGTGTTTCTCCATACTTGTTACGCAGTATTACCACTATATACATACGATGAAATCGAGGACATAAAATTAATACTCTAAAACAAATTTTAACTTCTCTTTCTTTAGCTTTAGAGGAAACTCTTTCTTTATCCTTGAATGTATTGAGGGGAATATTAAAAGAAAACTACAAAGAAGATTTTTCAAAAATGTCTCATGTTGTGCATGTTTAAAATCTCGCAAGTAAAAGCATCTAACTTAACACTGGAAATTTAATTTTTTTTTTTGATTCACTATAGGCCCACCTGATAGCTGTGTAGTTAGCGCTCTGGCCTCGCATGCTAAAGGTGTCAGGTTCGAATCCTGGGTTAGGCGTGGATGTTCGTTGTGGTTCAGAATATTCCGGCCTGACTAGTCGTTATTCTGCATAAAAATAGGTCGTTGAGCATACAAACTAACCAACTTAATTCTCCATGTTCTTTCTTAATGTTATATATGCAGAAGGAAAAAAAAATTATACTGTTCTGAATATTTTTCAGGAAATTACTCGGGTTGATAATAATGTATTAGACACAAAAATTTGAGCCTATCTTAAATGCCTTTTACCTAAAAATTAACTTCACATTAATACACCTACGAGTTGTCATTTTTTGTTTAGTTGTTAGAGTGATAGCCGACTATGCAAACGAACTTCATTCAGTTCCGAGCACGTTTTTTTAATCATAAAGTTTGTGTACTATCATTGTCCATGCGATGGGGATTTTGAGAAACAATTTATAAATTGTATTAAGTGAAGTTGTTCCATGTACGTAGGCATGGACGTCGGGTCGGCAAGATTATTTGGAGGAGGGTACAGATCGGGATTTCAGAAGGGTGCAAATTGGTAAACTTTTGTATTCAAACCTTGATTTCTCAGAAATTATAAATAGATTTCTTACTGAAATACTTACTAATAGTTTTGCATTATTTCATTTTCAAATGAATAATTTAAAAATCCATCTGATTAATTTTGTTATGTATTTTACAAATTTTTCTCTTTTAATTTTTAATTTTCAAAAAATTAGAGGGTGTAGGTTCACCTTGCTCCTTACTGGTGACACTTCTGCACGTTAAAAGAAGAAAAGATTATCTAATTTTTATATCAATGAAGAAATGTTAAAGTATTATATTCGTTTATTCCCACTGCAGGCTCTCGACATCCCATATGTAAAACATATATTTTACCAGTTCTCTTGAAAACTTCTATGATCATACAAAGCTAAATAACCAACTAGTACATATATAATATCAATAATTTGCTTTACATCTGTGTTGCGTATTGGCACAAGGTAAATACTGAAATTCCTGAACCTTTCATAAAATAGTCATTCATCAAAGCATAATTCGGAAATGGTAAGCGATATGCATAAGGTAAATAGCACTAGTTAAAATACTCTTATATACAAGTATTAAGGTAACAGCCCTCAATATAAAACGATCATGCTTGGTAAGAACTACAATATGGCTTAAATAATTCAGTATAACAATTGGACATTTCTTCAAACTTAAGCACTTCAGAAATCTATTCCGATAATAGCCGGCTCAAAACTTTTTGCATAAATGGAAATCAATCAAGGAACTTCTTTTGGCAAAATAATGCTGTTTGTCATGTCGGCGGAAACAGACATTATAAGATTTTTAGGCAAAATAAATTATTTATCTTTATCTCTCCACCTCCCCCCCCTTCCCCATATTATAAACCAATAAATATACTTATAATGTTAACTCTTCCTTCCAAGATGCGTATGAGTTTTTTTTTCAATCATTATCATTGTAATTCTTACTTACTAAATAAAACAAGTAATTTCGAAGCTTTTCATAAAGTACTTAATCTCTAGTTTCTGCATTATATTAATTATAATTCTTTGATCTAATTATATAAATTATAATTCTTTCAAAAGTATATTGAGGGGAAAAAAATCGCATTATAATTTTCTTAATGATTATATTATAAAGAGAACACTAGTACACACTTTACATATACCTTTAATTCATGCAGAGATTTTTAACACTTACAATGAGGATAATTTAATGGGAATTATTTAACTGACATGTTATTATGAATTTTACTTTTGTGGTTTAGTGAAAATGAGGATTTGCGTTATAAAATTGACGTCAACGGTTTTACGTAAACATTTCTTTACAGAACATTTCCATATTAGCCAATTTTATACGGAAACAATAAATTCAAACATCTTAGTCAGTCATTATAGTAACATCTGTCCTCCATAAAAAAGGATCACGAGTAGTGTATAAATTGTCTGTCAAAAGTGTCAATTAGTATTTCACCTGTTATCAGATTTTTTTTCATAACTTCATTCTGATTAACAGTGAATTGCATGCTGCTGTTTTCAATCTGAGTGGTTCTGACTTCAGGTATATCTTATTTTCATCGTTTCACTTTCTGTACAAGTCACCATATTATAAATGTTGTTCTATATAAGTTTAGTAAAGTTGGTTGTAAGTTGAAAGTTCTCCAGCATTAAAATATACAGCTCAATACAGTGATTCAATCCTTGTTCACAATTGAACATATCTCTTAAAGTCTTCCAGTCATTTACTCTCATGGTAAATGCAGCATCTGTTAGAATATCGCTTATTGTTATTTTTTTAATTTTTTTTTTCGGAATCCAGACAGCCAGAATCGGATAATAATTTTTTCGCACCTTATATACGTTGAGTTTAAAGTCACGCACATCAAAGTTCACCTGCCCTTAAAAGTATAAGTTCGAAAATTTAAATTAATTCATCATAGAGATTAGTTGAAATGTTGGATTTTATTTTTTAGCAGACACACTTGCGATGTTACAATAAATATTCGAAATGACATACCCTTTCACCATCACAAAAGCGTGCTCATTTTACCAGGTTTCGTGAGACTGCGAAGATGTCAGAAATGGCTGTTATGATGTTCGTTTTCAGCTCAGGAATCGTGTGAGGATTTCTTTCAGCTTTTCATTCTCCAAAATGGAGGGCATACCGGATTTTTTTCAGCTACTGATATAGTTGTGAACTAAGCATGTCACCGTTAAAATATTGGGTACTGTTGCATCACATATATCTTGCGAAGCTTTTAAATGATGTGAGAATATGATTTTTGAACAAAGTAACACTCCAATATCAATAATACTGCCGACTTGAGCAACAAACACTTCACACATGAAGTCTCCGAGCACGAAATCTTCGACACCCATTAAAATACATTCAAAACAATCTGCACTGTAAATCTAGCAGGAGGAAATCGAAACTCAATTGATTTACGATATTAGCGTCTTAATATCGTGAGGGACAATTTGCTCATGTACTGAATGTAATGTGACAGTACTGTCTTAAAGATTGATTATAAGCGCAGTATGGCCCAAGTGTTTCCTTTGCGCCACTAAAACCAAATCAACCCAAGATTGACTACTACAGTGCGAGTTTAAAGTCGCGAATATCAAAGTTTAATGAGCTGTAATTTAATGAAAACGCACCAGCTTATGAATTTTCGGTGTTTCTATAAAAATGTAATTGCTGCACTTTTTGTACTTAGTTAGAAAATGAAACTGCTTGTACATAGTACAATTCATATCAATATTGATGCACTTTCAACCCGTAACATGTTAATCGCATTTATTAAGAACAGTACACCCGTACGTTTTGTTCATTGTACTAAACAATGCATGTGGTACTTTTTAAAGCATGTTCGTTGTCGCAAGTTAGAAAAATTAGAAACATGTTTTTAAATTGTACATCTGTACACAAAATTTGGTTCAATTCGAGTTCTGATGTATGCAGAAATGAATTGGTAAGTACAGATGAACGCACGATCAACGCACGCAAAGTTATCTGCATAATCTTGGACTATTTTGGAATTTCCTCTCAGTTTCCACACATTGTTGCAACGCATTTACAAACACGTTCATATCGTAGAATCTTGCACCGTATCAAGCAGTACTGATCTCCATTTAACGTCCTGTTAATCCTCACTATCCATTATGTTAAAATATACAGCACATGATGCGTTTTCCAAAGCACAATGGAATGTAGACTTAAATTATAAATGATACTTAAGCAGAGGATTCTTAAGTTAACTTCTTGTTCCATGATGCTAACGAAGATGAAAGTGCGAACAATGCGGCGTAAAAGTGTGTGTCAGTCCTTGCTTCTATATACAGTTTAACAGACCTCTCGCAACCAATATCACACCTACATCTATTAGTTGCATAATATAGTTACAAAATAAAATGCTTATCTCGTACAATAAAGGTGAATAACAAAGTATCCATTTATAGTTCACTACTTCATCTATTCAGATTTCTCTGTTCTAGGTAGCCGTATCTCTGTGCAGGCAATCGTGAAATCAGTTTTTTTTTTTTTTTATATGAATATCAATTTATGATGCAGTCCTTAGACTGCTTGTTTTTGCAGCTGCTCAGTAAACCAGATTTCATTCGGATTCAAGTTGAATATATTTTGCCTGTCATCCTCAGATAAATGTGCGATCAACGTGGCGCAAGAGGCATTATTCTTCTATACTTCTACATTATTTGCCACCCTTCAAAATTCAAATTTCTCGTGTAATGTTTCCTTCAAGTAGTTTTTCTTCAATAAAAAACAAATATTAAGACTCGAACTTATATTTGTTACAACCCACATCAATACTAAGTTATGTAGTGATTTGTTGCTATGTTTTCTGCTCTTATATAGTCTATAAAATGTGTGCCTGATATCACGGGTATATGTTACAGAAGACTTAGTATGAACAGAAAAACATGTGATAAATTCTTTAATTGCCTCATGTATTACTTCTCGTCATACTTTCAACCTAAAAAAATCCTAAAGATTCATGAAATGTTTCTCTTGATCTGTTTCCCAAGTGTCTCGCAGTTATAGGAACTCGAACTTCTATCGTCTCATTCCTCACTGATAGCGGTCGTTAAGCTGATCAGTTGCCATTTTGCTTTGTTTTCTTGCTAGTTAAGTGCTTAAATAGATTTCATGTAAGAGGAATCGGTTTACTTAGATGCAATCACTGAGACTTATAAGACTTCATGTGCGCTATTTCTGAATTTTTCCTCCATGTAAATTCAATGATTCAGGCAAACTTTCACATACTTTTTTCCCTGTCTGGCACTTCGTTGTAGCCTGAGTGCTCCTGGCTCTGGTCTTAACGTCCTTGAAACTCTCGCAAGAAAGTTTCAGCTGGTAGATACGGTGACATTAATTGGTTTACTAAGTAGAACGGGAACCAATACAACGAAAAAGAACACGTAAAAGCCACTTCCAGAGTTCTATCTTCCGAATCCCAATGTGGTTATATTCAATACTTCCTTTCAACTCATTTTCACTTAGTTGTTACAAAGGTGATCTCACAATGGCTCATCTCTCACCGGTACTGGGCTGTACGAAGAACCGTTGCTGGGCCTTTGTGTACCAGTATTCTTATAGCTGCTCAGCCAGGTTCCGCTTGTGGACAGACTGATGCAGCTGGTCCGGTCCCGTATGCCACGATTCGGGTACAGTCGATACCCCTCAGAACCATTGGCTGTACCGTCGCTGCACCGTAGCTGGCGTCTTCCACCTCCTCCGAGACCTCTTTGGTCACGCCATTGTTCAAAATGATGGCGTACCGATTTACGAACCTGAAGAATAGAAATTGCAGTAATTAATACAGTAGTAATGAACTTTCAGTTACCTAAGTGAGCTGAATTCATATTTTCTTCACTACCTTCGAAATATATAGAAATCTGCAAAACAGCCTTACAAAATAGATCTAATATGTGTTCATTAAATGACTCTTTTTATTGTTACAAGAATTGCTTGTTAGAAGCTATTTTGAGGTATTTCTGTCGTAAGAATCACATGAGTACCATATTGAGCCGGAGCTTTGTTGGATTAGCTTTTGTGTGAAGGAGAGAATTCTTTCAGGGAAGTTTTTCAATTGGAAACTGCTCTTCATTTCAGTTTCAAGTGGAAGAATACCCAGATAACCCACCAATAACCGACGCAAATCCTACGATTGCCTTCGGGTGTTTTAGTTCAAAGGGGGGGGGGGGGACTGCAGAATGCCATCACTTACGAAGCTTGATCGTGGAATTCTTACATTCTAACTGTTCTGATTGCTTTCCCGATGTGAGGTAAGTCAGTTAAAATTTATTTACCTACATCACTCAGCGGTTTAAGAATTAATGATTGACTTTTGGTTGGTTTATTTATAGGTTCACCTTTAGAAGTTACAAAAATAAGTGTTTGATAAAAAAAAAAAAAAAAAATACGTTTTTGTTTTCAAAAAATTTATCAATTCCTTAGACAAGTATGATGGAAAAAAATGCGAATTTTCTTTTCAAATCAATAACTGTCACTAAATTGTACTAGGATTTTTAATATTTTAATAAATAATGTTTTATGTATCCATAAAAAGACGCACTTTGAAATCGCGAAGGAAAGGTGCTAAATCCATCGTTTATTGATTGTTCTAAAGATGGAAATGCTCCAAGATGTTCGAGAGTTTTAGATGAAGGGATATTATAAGACAGGTTTTGATCACCTAACGTTCTGGTATCTTTTGACACTGATAATTCCTTCTAATTTATTATTTCAGCAATAAACATTAAATGTAGGTACATTTTAAAATCGTATCCTATTCCTAATTGAAAGATTTTAATTCAGGATATTACTTTTGCCTTTCATCACGTATTTGAAATTGTCTTTTTAAGTTATGAAACATATAACTTGAAGCAACTGGTCTGTCCATCCCATCTGATTCATATTTTCAGATTACCTCTCTATATTTGTGTGGTATTTTATATTACGTTACTACTCTTTGAAACCATCTTCATACAATTAAACCTTCCTACACAGTACGCAAAAAAAAAAGGTCGAACGATGGCTATATCTTGGGTTCTAATTATCTTAGAATCTAGAGGTTTGCACCAAAATGTTTTGTTTGAGATTTTCTATATGTCTGGTGCAAAAATATTTTCTTATTGAGGTGTATACTAAGTAAATTTAACTCTATCTTTAAAAATTTCAATACGAAAGCCTATATTTAATATTTTCATTCGATTTAATATACTTCATTTGCCGTAATAACCGAATTTCAGTTCCTTATGTTGAGAAACACGGCACTTATGAGCGAAAATGTTTTGGCCGATCTTCAGGGCAAATTTCCTTAAAGCGGGGAAGGATCCAACGTTTATGTGCTTCAAGACGTAATCTATTACGCGTTCCCTTAAACTGAGCTTTTTAACATTTTCGCTAAAAGTTTGAGAACCAAAAGTCAAAATGGAATGAAAAAAAATTCTGGAGGGGTTTTCGCCCATGACCGTAAATCTAATGAAAGTGCAAATTAGTTATAATAAGTTATTAATAATTATTAAAAAACTGTTTGGTGCAAAAGTTGATGGCTATTTATATTTGGCATTTAACAAATTATCGTTTGAAACAAAAATTACTAAAATATATTAATTAAGAATTTATGGCCAAAAAAGTAATTTTTTCTTTTAAGAATAATTTTTCAATTCTTTTACCTTATTTAAATTTCTAAGCACTCATTGGAAAATTAAGAAATTTTGCATTTCACCGTTTTTTGGATGCTAAATCTAAATATGGTATAATATTATGGGGTTGCCATTGAACTTTTCAAAGTTTGGTTTAGTTTAAATATGTAGATGACCTTTCATGATAGAAAACATTATATACAATTAACAAAGACCTTCTACGATTTACACCGGTACTAGACTTTTATAATTTGATCAATTAGAATACAAGATATAACCATCGTTCGGATTTTTTTTTTTTGCGTACTGTACAATAAGTTTGTTATACAATTTTTTTTGCACCATATTTTTCATTTGAGTTTTATTTCTGACATTTGAAAAATCAAGCACATTTAATAAATCAAATCAAATTTAACGAAATGGCAGAGACAATGTAAATTTAAGAAAAATATGTTTCATTTTTATTCATCCTACTGACCAAATATTTTGCTCTACAGATTTAGATTTCTAACAAAATATTATTTTTAACAAACAAAATTGGTCTCTTATTAAAAATTCAAGTACGATGATGAAGCAGAATATATTTTCTAATTATAAATTTTTTAAAACAATTTTATCCATCTAATGGTTTTTCTCCTCCGGGCCATTAAAATAGCGTCTTTTAGCTCGATATAGTTTTTAGTGATATGGAAATAAAGTGCTATGAAAAAAAAAAAAAAAATAAAAAAAATCATCCATGAAAAGGGTAAGTTTACGCTTAGAATATAACTAAATGACTAATTGATCTGAAATTTTAATTAACCTCTGCACTACCATTACTCAATTACCTTTAATTTTTAAATAAGGTTAAAATAAAAATAATTGAGTGTTGAGGCAAGCTATATTTAAATAGAAATTCCCTTTTAAAGCTAGGAAGACTGAAAATATTTTTTTATTCAGTGATCTAAAATAAAAAAGTAATTTGCTCTAAATGGACACTTTTAAGTAATTTAGTTTCAGTAATTCTTTCAACGTTAAAAAAAGGCATAACATTTCTATTATATGCTTAAAGTTCATTTTTAGGTTTACTAAAAATAATTTAAACGAATACCTCCAATACTTTTTAACTAAAATACGTTAATTACTTACAAAAATGTATAAAAAAAAAATGTTTTTCAACATCCATATATGAATATCTGGGTTTTGGGTACAAGGAGTATTCTTAATTAAATGACGATGAAAAGTATACTTTTATTGAAATTTTCAGATATTTTGCATAAATAAACTAATAGTGAGATTTACATAATAATTTTGTGCAGAAGTATAGAAAATATAACCGGAAGACATGGGTTCAAACACCATTTTACTAACTTTTAGAACCGTAAAACATTGCCATCTGTCAGCTTTTTTGCCCACGTGGTTGTTACATGGTGCAACTATACATGTATTAAATCAAGTTATTAAAAATTAAAAATTCCGGATTTCATTTTCATAATTTTACAAATCCATATTCTTGATAATTCTATATTTTTTGTAATAATGAGATTTAACATCTTGAACACATGTATTAGACATTTTCCCGGACAGGATATGTATAGATATTGAAATTCAGTATCTTTAACTTTTGATTAAAATTCTACTAGATAGCAGTAGTCTTCTTTACCAGAGCTGATGTGAAGCTCAAGTCAACTATTTTGTCTGGTGGTGTTGTTGGATGTGTATAGTTTTATATTGTTTGTGAAAAGCTGTCCTATCCTTAAAAATCTGGCGAGTTCTTTTTTTCATGTAACCTCCATAGCTTGAAGACAGTGAGACTATGAAGAGTTAGACTGAGTAGCAATGGGGATACTAGTTGTCAGGTAACTTAGAAATCAGAGTAAATGTCTGTAAACCCATTGAAGAGCTGGTACTAAGCAATGGTATTTCCAATTGATGCTGGCTGTTCTGTGTACGAGGACCGGATTGTACTGTAAAATACTTGTGTTTTCATTCCCTACTAAGAAGGAAATACGATTCATCCGTTATGATTTAATGAACCTCAATCTTGCAGTGAGTATAGGCTTACAGCAAGTGTGTAACAAGCTTCTAAGGCCATAAAAAGGAAAAGTCCACACTGTGACTTTTGTATAAAAACTTCGAATCTGCGTCCGATTGCAGCAAGTTAAGAAATAAAATAATTTTGAAGTTTCTAAAAGCCAAGGTCTACTTCTGTTATGTCTTGAAAATATCAATTTTACAATAATGTTGGTGTTAGCACGAGGAGGGAATTCAGATATTTTGTTTGACATGTACCTTTGGTGTCGAATAGCAAAAGTGCATTTATCTATCCCCGTACAAACGTACCTTAGTGTATTATATATGGATTCCAGAAATCCATATGGAGGATTAGAGGATAATGAAAATATAGATAATGCAAGTTTTGAAATTCAAATTGATAATGAGCAGTGTGGAACGTATTTTTTATAATTTTTTTTTATTTTTATAATTTGTTTTTTTAACAATTTGGAGAAAAACAGATTGTGGTAGAATAGATAAAAATTAACAGGGATTTGTGGTGTGACTTCCAAGTACTTTAAATATCTTACCTCCCCATTGAGAAAACAGTACAGCACAGCAACCGTAAAGCCCTGAAAAGATTACACAAAATCAACTTACCATTATACAATAGAAAAATAGCTTTTACTTTACTATTATACCGTAATGTGTTTATATAGTATGGGATAGAATGATTCCACTATGGTCAGGAAAAGTTTATTTTACCTGCATTTTACAACATATTTATGCATTCTGCTTTAATGAAACATATTGTGTGGAACAATTATACGTTTGTATACCTTTCAAGACCGAACTGCTATATAGATTTGAATGAAACTGCATGGCAAATACACAAACTGGATTACTTTTTAGGCTACTTATTAAGAAAATACAATGGAAATTTTAGAGATTTTGATTTTGATTTTACCATAGCTATTACATTGTTACCTGCTTTTCTATCATACATCCACAGTTCTAGTCAACATGCATGCTACAGCTACCTTGGAAACAAAAAAGCTGAACTGTACAAGATGAGATTATTGAGGATTTTCATCAATCTCAATACTGATAAAAATCCATATAAAAAATGGGAGAATTTATTATTGCAAAAAAATAAATTTCCCCTTTTTTATAAAAGCTGAAATTTATTTTACTAAATTGTTTCAGTGTTTTCCTGAAAATCAGTGTTACTTACACTCTTTTCATTCCCATGTGATATATTATTCCACCATTATAAAATTAATATATAATTGTGTGTACGTCTGTGTGTACGTGTGTGTACGTCTGTGTAACTTTGTCAAATTTCACAATTTCGATTCTTCTGATATTAGACAAGCATAACAAAATTAGATACCTTTATGTAATAGTATGTTTTCACATCTTAAATGTTATCCAATGTCCTTAATAACTGAAAGTTGGTGTCTAGGTAAAGGAAAAATTTAATAAATTTTTGTACTTTCAATTAAAAAAATATATTTCATTTTTTTTCTTTTCTTTGTATTTCTTTACGTTTTGGAACATTCTGATTTCAAAAAAGTGATCTAGAAAAAAATGTCTGTCTGTGTGACTGCGGTCAGCATAACTCCCAAATAAATTGACCTATGATGTTCAAATTTGGTGTGCGGGTTATTGATGGCATAGGGACCTATCATTAAGATTTTCATCAAAATTGCGCATGCGCATAATGTAGCTGCCATTGTAAAAAACATGTTTTTCAGTAATTGTTAAAAAACGGCTCTAACGATTTCTTTTAAAATCGGAGTGGTAGTGCCTCTTAAGGTGTTCTAAACGTCCCCATCTTCGAAATTCCCGTAAAAATGTTTTAATAACGTAACAAGTTGAAAAACGAATGCCTTTAACACAGAGTCCTCTATCCTTGAGCATACTTCATAAACGATCATTTTATCTTCTCCGCAGTTTCATTTATAACAAAGGATAATATAAGGTTTATCGAAAAGTATAAGGCCAAAATCCCCATTTTGACGTTTTTTTTTTTTTTTCGTAAGAGATACATCAGAATTGTTGCAAAAAATATGGCCAAACTGGCCATTTTTTCTAAATGAATGATGAAAATATAAAATCAGTAAATGACACAAATCCACGTCAGTATTACAATGTAATTGAAAGTTGTGCGATGTACCACACCCCTAGTTTAGTTATGAATGCATTCTGTGTGATTAAATACAAATGGTTTCACAGTGCAAAACAGAGTAAAGCCTGTATCTGATAGCTGCCTACTACTTAAATGAGTTCAATGAAACGAAATATCCCAAATAAACTAAAACGTGATACATGACAAAATTAATTCGAGTACAATGCACGTATGAAGGATATTTTTTAGACAAGCTCTTGAGTTTTCCTTGTGATTTTAGTTGCTATAAAGGTTTTGATCGATGCTTAAGAGTGATTTGCTATTCAAACATCTTAGAAATACCATATTGAATATAAGTGAAATGCTTTTAGACCGTCTTTAGAAAATGGTTTTCTGTTGCACCAATTGGTCATCAAATTACCATTAAGATGCTTAACAATATCTGTCAATAAATATGAAGAATCGATCATTCAAACCTCAATCACTAAAATATTAATAATTTCGGAAATACTACATTTTTTACGCCATATTAATACAATCATACAGTAAAGCTTAACAAGAATGTACTAGGACAAAATAATGCTAAGCAAAAGAAATTCCTGATTTTAAAATAGATTGGTATCTTAATTTAAGGGAATTTTTTAAATATTTACTTTTTATCTAAATATTTAGTGATATTTAGATATTTTACTGTAACATATAGTGACCATTTATATTAATAAAAATAACAAACGACGTTGAAAAATAAGAAAAGTAAAATAAATACAAATATTACAGGATCGCTGTGTGGATAATGGCCAAAACAGGATGCTAAGAGTCTAGTTTGGCCTGTGTCCATAAAACATATTGTATTTTGTTCTTTAGTTATTGAACTGAATTAACCACAAAAGTTTGTTTCAAAATTATCCAGAAAATACTTTTATTCAAATGCTTGTATGAATGATAATATTAAACATTATAACTGCCATACTTATACTATTATATTGTAATTTTTGAGAGTTTGTGCAAATTGTGATTTTGGAATTGTAAATTGAACGCAATGATATATGTAGGGAAACTAATTAATATCGCTCAGTTCATCACTTAAAGTACAACTATAAATAAAACAACTAATTATTCATCTGTAAGGGATCTTCCACACGTCAACAAACCTTTTCATATCAAACAACTAAAAGTATCTTAACGATGCTTACAATACTCCTTAACCAAATAACTCAAGGTTTTACATCTAGAAACAAAGTATTTTATTTGTTTAATTTTCCCCCCATTTTTTTCAGCATAAAACACCAGATACCCTTGGTTATATCTTAATGCATTAGAACCCATTTTAAAATGTATAGCTTATTTTATACCACAAATGAACAACTGATGAGGATTGAAGTATTATACTGCTGTATAAGTTTCTCCGGCACTTAAGCGTACTCAGGCATTTAATTAAAGGGAAATCCACTAAACATCATTTCGAATAATTCACGGTATAGGTTCTCAGAACTGTTACTCAACAACACGAGAACCACAAACCATAGCAATGTTTTGTTTGACGCTCGTCTCTATCTAAATTCAAAATTGCGTTTGTGGTACCTGTGTTGATAGAAGTATGGCCTGAGCATAGGCAAACACCATCCTCGCTGTTCTGTGAGTTGGGGTTACAATGACAACAATGTAAGTGACCCCGAGGAGGGGAATTAGTACCAACAGAGCTTTGGCTGCTTTCCTGTAAAATAAGAAAGAAATCAAAAACAATTAAAAAAAAAAAAAAACTTTTCCAATAGAAATCTAAATTATATCTTTAAGACGGAAGTAAACTACGATTTGTTAGAAGATCCCTTTCTGTGCAGATATATTTTGTGCTGTGCAGATATATTTTGAAACATTGCAGACCGATTGTGTCGTATATATGCAAAAGCAGACATTTATGAAATTCTTTTGTGAAAAACCCTCCTGTTAATTAATTTAAATACTTTAGTGTCTTAAATTTTTAATGGACCATTTTAGATGATTATACATGTTTTAAGCAATTTAAATTTAATTGCAAGTTTAAATTTAAAATGAGGACGGAATATGTGCTAGAAAAGATTAAAAAAACTCGAATGAGTTAATTTCTAACTTTAATATAAGAGAACTTTTTGAAATGAATGTGATTGGTATTAGAATCTTCTACAAAGTACATTCGGAAAATGTTATAAAGCTTTTTGTGACTGAAGCACAGTTTAAAGAATTGGCAAGTACAATTTAAATAGCAAATTATTTTGCTCTTTGTATTTTCTTCCTCACCATCTAAGGAGTAATGGCATGGTTACATAGACTTTTATAAAATGTTTATTGTAAAATGTACCTGCATTTTGGCCGGTTAGTAATTGATACAGATTACACACATACTTACTTTATGTGATAATTTGACGGATTGTTTCGATACGATTGTATCCGGTTGCTATTCAGGAGGGTGACCAGAAAACGAAATTTGAAATAAAAGAGAGAAGGAATGGATAAATAAACATGATTATTGAAAAAAGTGCAAACGAAAAACAGATAAAATGAAAAAGATATCATGCTAAACAGAATTAAAAAAAAAAAAAAAAAAAAAAAAAAAAAAAAAAAAAAAAAAAAGATAAACTATGAAAAGAATATTGCTCAATTTATATGATAAAGGGAAGTGCCAGTTTGCAATGTTACAAGTGCCAATTCATGCTTGACTGTTCGTAATCCCAGAATGCAGTGTTAGCAAGAATGTTTCATGCAAACTATGTATGTATTATTGCATTATATCATATTATTATATTGTACTAGATGCGTTAGTTGAAAATGTTACTGCTCCAGAATCTGTTTACGACAGATGGTCCAAACGAAGTGCAGATTTATGCAAAGTAAGGAGAAAAAAAAAGAAAAAAAAAAAAAACAGGAAAAAAAAAAGGAATCCCCCCCCCCCCCCCGAACGATAGCTATATATTCGGTTCTAAATAATATAACCCATAAAAACAAATTTTTTAATATAAATCCTTTATACGCATCGCAAATTTTTATATTCATTAACATTGCGGAGATTCTGTTGTCAGAGTGTGCTAGGTGTTAGCATCTAATTTTAAATATTAAATATATCTTTATCACCAAAATATGCTTCAAACTACTTTTAAAAATTTATTCAGTAAAAATGAATGTGAATTTATAAAGAATTTTATTATTTGTTTATTAAAACAATTTTGGCAACAGGAAATAATTTTTTCAATGATCGGTTAAATGCGATTTCAGCGCGATTGGATGACGGAAAGTAGGTTTATTAGTATACCGTAAAAGCAACCCTTCAGTGATAGTCACAGCCCCCAAATTTTGATAGAATGCATCGCCATCGATATCGAATCTATCTACCAAGTTTCAGTCCGATTGGATTACGACAAGCTGGTTAATTAGGCCGCTGCAGATTTGCCCTCCAGCGACATACACACCTTTCCACTTATTGGAACAAATGCAAACGAATACTAATTTATCACTAAATTGTCTGAGATACGAATTCAAACTTCGGATTACATTTTTTGATGAAACGTTTTATACAACTACTATGACCATCCCAGTAAGAAATTTACTATAACTAGTTAGCCTAGTAGTAAGGCAGTTGTATTTATTAACTAAATTCTTTGTCTGATAGTGCGTTTTTGAGTCATTCTGAAATAACCGTTCATTTCCCGGTGACCTATGAGACCAAATGTTTTATGTTATTACAGTATGAAGACAATTTGGTTGTAAAGTTAATTTTTCATTGCGCGAAAATATCTAATTGATGGCTATACTGCTCCAAAATTTCGTAATATCTAAACAATAATACTAATACAATACACAATAATAATAAATTGTCCTTTAAAAGGAGCTTCTTTACATTCAAGAATTGAATGGGAGAAGCCTTGTACTTTTAAAATAACTATTTGAAAGCACAATTCTAGTTGTGTCTACTTATTTTTGAAAGCAAAAAAATGTGGCTCCGTCGTTGGGTATTGAACCGGAATCATCTACCATGCTAGGGGCGTGTGTTGCCTCTGATTCAGGAATTGTCCGAATTACTGTATAGAACTTACAAAGGCGTGAATTTTCGCAAAAATGTAAGTACATTTAAATAGTCGTTTTTGAATTTCTCAATCTAGAAGTTAAAAATATAGAAGTTTATCCTCATTGTTTCCAACAGTTTGAAAATATGGAAAAAATATTTTAAATTTTTACATTAGATCCTTGTTTTACTACAATTAAACTTTAATACGTCAAAGTGGAAGGGGAAAAAATTCGAGGGGGGGGGGAGGGGGTTTAACCATAATAAATCTAAAGAAAGCAAACATAATAAAAGATATATTTTTATTTAAAAAAATGAAAAACTGTTCTATTACATAAGGAATTATTAAACTTTTTAATGCAAAAGTTATATGCTATTTATGTGTGTTTGGCCCTTAAAAACTATCGTTTGAAACAAAAATAACTAAAATATATTAAGTAATCTAAATATGGCATGATATTATGGGGTTTTCATTAATCTTTTTAAAGTTTGACGAATTGAACGAAATGAAAAAGTGATTTTCTTTTTTTGTTTAATCAATTAGAATACAAGATTAGCCCTCGTTCAGATTTTTGTGTGCATTGTATATGAAACATGTGTTTGTTAAAACTAGCTTTACGTGAGATTTAATTATCGGATGTGTACTGACGACTGCATAAGGTATATTTCTGGTTTACTCACTCTATCTTCTAGTTTTGCCAAAAAACTGTAGAACAGTCCTAGACTAGTATTTTAAAGTACATTACGAATGATAATACCCATCCAAAATTGAAATTCATCGGTAATTTAAACACATCACTTTCGATATGTGACGACGCAGAGATGACCTACGTACCATAGAGTAATTAGGTCTTCTGATCTTTAATTTAACCACCGTAGAAGTAAAAAATGTTAGGGAAGGTGGAAAATATCAAAATGAACCGTATTCTCATGGTAAAATGTTACCCGATACGTCGAATAAATTTTTTATATGATGTATTTGAAAACAATGCTGTTAGATTATTTGTGCTTTCTTAAACTTTGAATACTAATAATTGTTGGACATTTAAATGCTTTTTGTGGATTTGTTCCTATACAAATAATGAAATTGCTGAGTCACTTATGCGTTTGCTAAATACTTGAACTTACTACACTTAAGTGGGTTTAATTATTTAGCAAACACATTTTTTACACTAGTTTTTAAATCTTATATTTTTCATCAAGCAAACTAGTGTGATGGTTTTTTTTTTTTTACTAGTCTCTACAATGGGAGTATTGATTGTAATCTCTGCCATACACTAAAAATCAGTACGTCAATTTTGAAATCAATGTTTATCATTTTACGATCCAAACTAGTTTTTTTTTTATTCCACTGAAATCCCAACGTAGTTTTTATACTTGGCAGTCCAGAATTAATTTTTTACCCGATATCCAAACTAACTTAATAATCTGGAATGTAACCACCGGAATATATTCATCACAGATAACAAAATGAATATGTTAGAGGATTGTCAAGTTATGCCCTAATTGTATAACTTTAATTAAACGTTCTCCTTAGCTACGAATTTCGGTATTCTTACTAGTTAATAAAATATATTAGTTATATGAGATGTGTTTATCGTAACAAAAAGTATGCATATGCAATCATTCCTGGTAATGGAATATGACCAGAGTTGTAGTTCTAAAAAATTTTTTATCGGTACGCAAGCTTCCCGATTGTGGCGGTAACCCCAACTGTAGAGGGTATTTTTTTAACTATAAAGTGCAAATTCCCAATATTTTATAGAATTTACATTACAAAAAGAAACTAATTACTTTTAATTCATGTATTTAATATCTCCCTAATTTTTGTCACAATACATGCATAAAGATTTGCAAGTTAAAATTAATTTGTTCAAAAAAGTGGCGGTACGCCGTACCGGCTCACAAAAAAGTACCAGTACGACCCCACTACACCCCTGAATATGACGTCATGCTCAAGTGCAAATATTGCAATTTTTCATTTGTTCTAATATTAAACTAACCCCATGGAAAAAAATTCGATTTCTATATAAGCGTGCCCATTGTCATCGCACATACATTCCATTGTATGGCACTAAATGCAAATATACTCACCTGTATTGTTTTGACTCTACACTTGTGGCTGCTCTTAGCTTTGTGATGAGAACCCACATAATTTGGCCGAGAAAGTAAATGTTCATCTATAGAAAGGGGAAATTATTCAAGAACAATTGAACTTTGAAATACAAGAACATTTATACAGAGGGTTTGATTCTTTTGCGAAGAAAATTCGAGGCAATATCGCTATGCTATAGTTGGGTACTGAAATGACGCCATTTTTACAAGGCTATTTTTTTTTTTTTGAACGCTGTAAGATAATTTTATCCATCCATTAAAGTTTATTTCACAGATGCTTCAGAAGTCTACTCCGTCACCTTTTAGCCACTTGGGCAGCAAAAATTTACAAAGTGTTCGATAATCCTATTTCATCTATAGTTTCGAAAGAGGCATTGAGTTCTTTTTGATGTCGCTAAGCAGTTTTACTTGTATGTTTTCTAAAAAGAATCCAGTTATATTAGATATGCATAGTTATTTGGATGAGGGGATGTACTGATATAAAAATATTATAGTTTTATGATTGGAGTGGAAATGCCAGTAATTGCATTTTTTCAAAAATACAGGCGCATTTCTTTCGATTATTTTTTCATTTCATTTATAGTAAAGTAATAAAAGTTAATATAACAGCAAGGGATTATTGAGATAGTTAAAAACATTCTTACCAATAATACTAAAAGGATTGGACCCATAAAAAGGTAATCGTAATCATCTTTTTTATGCCATGGACAACTGGAAAGAAGAAAAAAAGTACACATGTATTTTAAATTTGACGTTTAAGGGTTTGATTATTACTCTATTATAAAGAAATTACACTATTATTTATTATCATTGATATTTGTGAACTAAATCGTGAGAATTGTTTATTCTTTTCACAAATAGTTCTTTTTTTTTCCTACTATTATCATTCATAAAACTATGCTCCTGTATCAATTTTTTGAAGTTTTTGAATTTACAAAATATTTGCTAAAAATACTGTTAATTTTCCTTTACTTGGGTTTTGAAGTTTCACAAAGACAACAAGCTTATGTTTGTGAACGATATTTGCAATAATTTGTAAATAATATAAATATTTCGTAAGTTCTAGTTTAATTTTACTCTGATATCATGCTTTTTATCAATGTAAAAATTTAATTATTTACGGAAATACATGCTCTAAATTAGTGGCAACAACCAGGTTTTTAGAATTTTGTAAATGGTAGGAAAAGTCGATAAAAGAAAATTCGGTGGGGAAAGTTGCC
This sequence comes from Linyphia triangularis, assembly GCA_963978545.1. Taxonomy (NCBI): domain Eukaryota; kingdom Metazoa; phylum Arthropoda; class Arachnida; order Araneae; family Linyphiidae; genus Linyphia; species Linyphia triangularis. The sequence goes on along the minus strand of OZ021732.1, from coordinate 45,236,409 downwards.
TTTGAATTTTTTTTTTTTTTTTTATGGGATTGAGATGTTGATGCCGTTGTCAAAGAGGATATATCGCGAAGCATGTGTTTTTCTGCTGTTAAGTAGATAACGACTGAAGTTCTGGTGCGATCTAAAGCCGAACTGCTGCCACTGTGGTAAAGGATTCTATAATTCCTTAAGAACATAGTTATTTTATTTCTATGTTATCATTCTTAGGGAACACTACAAAACATTTTATTAAGAGATAATGTTGAGCAAAAATATAAAACAAACACGCATTCAAGTTCCTAGCAAATTTCTTCAGTGAATATAGAACTTTTTCAGAGGTTCAGTTTTCAGAAAATTTGCCAGCCATTCATAAGTATAAAGTATTATCACTTATATATTTCTAAGCTACCCAAAGTATTTTATGCTGGCCTTTTTTAAAGAAATATCTTTCATAATGAAAACTTTGTAAAACGAGAGGTTGGGCATAAATATTTTCTAAACCGATTGGATGCAATAAATTTTGAAACATTTAGAAATATAAAACTATATTATACATACATATAAAAATGTATAGTTAAAATATATATGTTGTTTTTAGAACTGAATACGTTTTTCATTTTCATAAAGACTATATCTTTCTTACAGATATATTCACAAAGAACCGATAATATGTTTGAAGAGTAGCTTGTAAACTATTGAAGTTTGCTATTTGTGTGATTTTAATTACAATAACTTATCTTGATATTTAGCCAATAAATACATAAAATTGATGAATTGTAATTAAAGAGTAAGAAAAAGTAAAAGACAACTGCATTTACCGATATTTTGGTTCCAAATTTGGAAAAAGGCGTTTTAAAGAGTAAGAAATTATATTTTTCTTTTTTTATGAACAATACATTCAAATTTTATATACAAGGCATCTCAAGAAATTCACATTCTAAAAAATAATATTTGTCCTCCATGTTATAGACAAATAATTTCACATAGAGTAATAAAAAAAGTGGAAAAAACACAACTACCACTAATCTGATTTCTACTCCATTGAGAAATCAGTGGTCCGTTTTTAAAACTCTAAGAAGTCTATTTGTTGGAAATACAACCTTCAACGCAGTTCTGTAGTTTTGACAGATTTTGATTGATCTTTCCATCAGTCCCAAGCGATAACAATAGCTTGATATTTTTTCTTTTTCAAAAAATCACACTGAAAGAACTCATATAGGTTCTCGACTCAGTTTATGAGGCTCTAAAAGTGATTTTCGTAGGATATTTTTCATCTTTAACAATAAAAAAAAAAAAAAATAATAATAATAATAATAATAATAGAAAAAAAACCAAGGGGAAAAAAAAAAAAAAAAAAAAAAAAAAACGGTTTTACAAAAATTGAAAAGCATGATTACATTGATCGATAAATTACCTTACCTTCTAATAGGAAAATAGCTTCGAGAATATGAAGAGCAAGACAGATAATGATGGTTTTGACAAAAGAAATACGTACTTAGATTCGAATAATCAATACAAAATGATGGTAGATTCGCGTAAAAGCATTAAAAAAAAATAAAAAAAATCGATATCTATTTTTTCCTTCATCACAATGTTTTGGAAGGTCTTGGTTTGAAAAAAAAAAAGAAAAAAAAAGTGTTATTTAAAAAATGGCCTTGTAACTTTGTGAGTAAATAATATAGACACATAACGAATTATGGTATAATGTCCATATTTTGAATCATGTCATCAATGATTATGGGACTCGACAAGATTGTCGCCAAATCGCCTGTGCACAAGATATCTGTCATTGAAAAATTGTGTTCAGATAATTTCAAAACAGGATTAAGAGTGATTTTCTGAGAACGGGATACATTTAACATAGGGCTGTGATTATGCTAATTTTTGTTTTCCATGAAATTTTCAGCAAATGTTCTGTATGTTATGCTGATTACAAATTTGAAAACCATTTAAAAAAATTCCATTTCATTGTCATGTTTCAGCTGGTTTTGTGGAGAGGGGGAGGCGCGTTTTATGGCATTTGGGATAAAAAACATTATCATTAGAATTTATTTTTTGCAAAACTTCCTGCATGTGCCAGACTTTTGATTGTAAAAATGTATAATAGTCTACTAGTACTAATTGTTATCGGTGTTATTTGCTTGGCACATCATTGAAGTTTTGGTACAGGTGGCGGCCAAAAATATGTTCGATTCACCATTTTAATACTTCATCGATTCATCATTCAACTACTTTAAGAGCCAAAATTTAGTTGACTTCATATATTTGCCAAACATTTGACATTGTTGTGTGATACAACACAAACATAATACTTTAGTATGAAAAAAAAAATACTACGGCACCTCTTTGAAGTTTCCCGTCAAGTCAGTCCGAAATCTGAATTTTTAGACTTTTAGGCCTAATTTAAGGTAAAAAATCTCACAACTTCAGAATCTCTAAAATAAGGTGATGGTGCATACAATGAGTGACTTTAGTGTACTAAACACTGTCATTGTCTGTTTTTTGGCACCTCTTCTCATTTTTATTAAAGAACGATGTAAATGTGGTCAAAAAGTTCAAAAACTGCGAAACTGATCGATGCCATTTCCACGGATGAAGTAAACTGCCAACTTATGTCAAGAGTTTTCTTTAATTTTTTGTTTCACAAAACCATTCAAAGGTCAGAATAGACTTTATAATTTTAACACCTGCTTGAAGTTTATTAAAAAATAAAAAGATTTTTTATTGATATTACTAAAAAGTGATCAAGAATAATCCTGTTCCACGATATTTGTCCTTTACATGTTAATGTTTTCTGTTTGAATTTTTTAGTATAATATTAGATTCATAATTTTGAGTGGCAACAGTATGAATAAATATTGTAGATAGAAGTGACAATGCTGGTTACTGTGGCCACTGACTTTTACTACAGCTTCTGGATTGCTTATTAGCGGTTTCTGCTCTGCAAGGAGATGAAGTCATTTGAATACTTCCCCCCATAATGATTTGAAATAGGTTGCCCCATAGTTACAAACAAATTTGAACTAGTTTTGGGAAGAGTTGCTAGTATGGATCTTTACGGTGATTATTAAGCCTTCTTCATCTTCAAGTCAGTAACCAAACATGCGCTATCCAGAAGTTATAGTAGAGATCAGTGATTGTGGTATAGTAAAGGTAATTGCCAGCAAAGCCAAGAAATGGGGCTGAAAATCATACGAAGTGAATTCAATGATCCACAGCGTGGCAAAGATGACCACGATACTTCCTCATTACAAGAGATATATGAAGATTTTCTCTCTAATGGCATCATAAGAAATGTGAAACGCTCTATTGTTCATGCTTTACATTAAGAAGGCTCTACAGATAAAATCACTCATATCATACATATCATATCTCATATCATCATACCATTCTTCTAACCTAGAGAATGAAGAAGGAATAACATTATGGAACTATAATGATATTGGACCTGGGAAGAAAACTGACATAAAGATATAAGATGTCAAGCACAAAATCAAATCTTACAACAATTTTCTGAAGATTTTCCCAAAGGGAAACCGCCCCAAAAGAAGCAATTTAGGAAACAAAGATTAGTAGTGATTTGACCTGATGTGGAATGTACAGCAACGTTTAATTCAATCAAGGACTTAGATAATCATGCACTGGATAGACAACATACAACTGTACTAGCATTAACAAAATCCAAAGGACAAAGCAAAACATAATATGCAAATGTGCATAAAAAAATGAAGATCAAAGCAACTAATCTAACACATTCGTCAATCTCTAACTAACAAGAGAGCTATGAAATTCCACTGGTTAAGCCTTATAAAATACCCACTATGTATGACTCAATTGGTTGGGCACTGGAGGAAGAAAAGTAGAAGTTGACATTGAAGCAAAAGTCCTATAAATATGACCCCTTCATGTAAGGAAAAGAAACAAGCTGAAAAGTTAGTTCGAAAAGTTTAGTACATTCATTAAAGACACCTTTAGATTTAGATGAAACAAAGATGTTTAGAGTTTCTGATTACTTTACAAAACAGTAGGTGATGTCCCAATTTTCTGTGTTAGTAACGAAAAAAATAAACTCTTTATAGATATTTGACGTTAAAAAGAAACTAAGTCCAACAGGAAGATGAAGGTCTAGAAATTTAAATGAAAGATGAAGAAATGTCCTATAAAGACGAAGAGAACTAGAATTTAGAAATTGCTATAGAAGGAAATCATTTTCAAAATACTACGAATTCTCTGACTGCTATTCAACAAAACATTATGATGAATTCAACATGCGAATACAATCCTCCCACTAAAATATCTTATTATGGCGTATATTATACAAGAACCTGCTACATTAAAAAAATACAAGCAATATGGGTTGATACAAAACACTTGTATCAATATGAATTCAAATTTCTTCACAAGATAGGAGCTAATCAATATGATAGGTTAAAACGACCTGGCATAGAGAAAGTTTTAGAAGTCATATTCTATGGTCCGTTGAAAGTAATTGAGATAGCACAGTTTTTTCTTTTGAAAAAATGTAAGCGAATCATACGAGAAGTTTAAAAATGAACTAAAAGAGTAAAGCAAAATGCCAAAGTAGTATTGTTATTTGTTTGTAAGCAATTATATGATTATGATAGCTAATATTGTTTGTGAAAGTAAATAAAAGCATTGCAACACTACACCGTATATGGCCAAGTTTTATATAAGTAACCACCAAGTATATATGTTGTTTACAGTTCCATTAAAGCCAGCATAAAATTACGAGCAAAACGTTTAAGGAAATTATGGTTTTTGATTATTTTAAGTACCTCAAGTTTACATTTGAAGTTTATATGTATGTTTTCTCTATATTAGGTACGAAAATTTGAATAAATATATTTCATAGATACTGTAAAGTTACATATTATTTATTCAATTTCTTAAAAAAATACACGCAAAACAATAATTGTGGAAACATGATTACTGTATCCATATTTCTCCAATCAAATTTTAAGAACATTAATTATTTTTAAAAAAAATATCAACTTCAAGCAGGTTCCAAAGTAATAAAACCTATTCTTAACTTTAAATGGTTTTGTGAATCAAAAAATGAAAGGAAGCCCTAGGCATACGTCTGCAGTTTACTTCATCAGTGGAAAATAGCATCGATCAATTTTGCCGTTTTTGAACATTTTGACCACATTTACATCGCTCTTTAATAAAAATGAGAAGAGGTGCCAAAAAACAGACAATGACAGTGTTTAGTACACTAAAGTCACTCATTGTATGCACCATCACCTTATTTTAGAAATTCTGAAGTTTTGAGATTTTTGGCCTTAAATTTGGCCTATAAGTTTAAAAATTCAGATTTCAGACTGACTTGAATGGAGACTTCAGATAGGTGCCAAAGTTTTTTTTATGCTAAAGTATTATGTTTGTGATATGCAATCACATAACAAGGCTAAATGTTTTGGCACATATGCGAAGTCAGCTAAATTTTGGCTCTTAAAGTAGTGAAACATGGTGAATCGAATATATTTTTGGTCGCTAGTTGTGTCCAAACCTTCAATGATGTGCCAAGAAAATAGCTCTGAAAACAGTTAGTACTAGCAGTCTATTATACATTTTTGCAATCAAAAGTCTGGCACATGCAGGAAGTTTTGCAAAAATTTAATTCTAATGATAATGTTTTTCATTAAAAAAGCTCTAAAACGCTCCTACTCCCCCTCCAAAAAATTAGTTGAAACATGAAAATGGAGTGGAGTTTTTTAAAATGGTTTTCAAAATTTGTAATCAGGATAACTTACAGAACACTTCCTGAAAATTTCAAGGAAGTCAAAAATTAGCATAATCACAAGCGTATCTCTCTCTCAGAAAATCACTCTTAAAGTATTTAATAAAAATTATTCTGGCAATGCTTTTTATTTTTCTGAAAACATCCTTGTTTCAAAAAACCATGTAAAAATTTGCTAAAAAGTGTAAAAAGTTAGGAAACGAACGTCAATCGATAACTAAGCCAAAGAAATTTTCAAGCCGCATGTAGCGAAATAAATGAAAAGATGTTCGCATATCAAAGCAATTAATTTGCATTGTGAAAATAAAAAATACAGAATTTATCACATACACCTACACGCAAAAAATGAGTTTTGTTTATGTATACCAACGGACATGTTATAAAATATTGTATTAAATGAAGAATTTCAAAAACATTTATAGTAAACTGTTTTAAGCATTTAATCTCGGAGGTGGAGAGATATGTCCCTATATACGAGTAATTCTATTTTGAAATTAGGTTCATTGAAACAATATTGTTCCAACTAAGATTAAATTGCACTGAAAATGTTTTTAACAAGGGGATCACTTCATAAGAGATTTTAACTTAAATAAGATGCTGGATACAACTGAAATGGGAATTGTTATTTTAAGTGGCATCAAACTTTCCATTCTTATTTATAATGATTTCTATCAAAGCAATATTTCCCAAAGCGCATTAAAGACCATAAACCCAAGTAAATGGGTCACCAGCTTTGCAACAAAGCCTAAAATTCTTGTTATTAGTATAGTCAAAATAAAACTGGAATTTAAAACCACATCGGGTTAGCTTTATGGCAGTTAGTGGTCTAAAATTTCCTTTAAGTCCGTCATCACTCAATAGAAGTTCTTTGTCAAAGATTTTTTTTAAAGTTTTTTTAAAGTTTTTTTTGTATGAAATATAGAATGATAGGGGCCTATTATAAACTTTTATAAATTCCACTTTTATGAAAGTAAAGCTATTACTCCCTCACTTTTCTCGTACAACGTCATTTAATAAAAGATGATTGCAAAAAGAACTTTATGACTTCAAAGAAAAAAAAAAAGATGTCAAAATTACAATTTTCAAGTTCTTAGGTTTAAAATTTTATTACTTGACTTTAACTTTTTTTGGAACGTGCATTTTCATTTTCGATGAATCATTTTGTTGAAATATTTCACTTCATGAAAGTTACAGAAAAGGTTCAAAATTTCAACACGAAAGTTATTTAAAAGCTTTTGTTTTCTTTAAAGTTATATATATATATAATACATAGTTCTGGAACGATTATTGAATTTTTATTAGGAGTTTTGGGTCATTTTATGAAATGAATAATGAAATAAAAAGTATAAAACTAGGGATTTTAATTATATTAAAATACAGATCGTTGCATTTAAATTTGGCATAGGTTATATATATATATATATATATATATATATATAACCTATTTATAATAACCTATATATATATATAACCTATGTCAATTTTAAATGCAACGATCTGTATTTTAATATAATTAAAATCCCTAGTTTTATACTTTTGATTTCATGTTCATATCAAAAAATGACCCAAAACTCCTAATAAAAATTCAATAATCGTTCCAAAACTATGTATTTGCAATGAAAGATTAAGATTGCATAAAAATATCCATTTAAAAAATTTTGCTTTGAGGGCCTTTTAAATGATGAAGGTTGCTATACCACTTTGCCGTTCAACGGCTCATTTAGAAGTAGCATACTTTTGAAAAAGACCATCTGCAGCGAATGAAGCATTCAATGCATATAAAATGGCTTCGGTTCATCCAGCGAAATGAAGAAAATGGAATTTTCTATGGCAAAGGAAAGAAAAATCTTTACACCGGATTCGTGAAATAAAATGGCATGCATCTGGTACGCATCTTTAAGTTAACGTGAAAAGCAAATGCATCTTGGAAACTTCTCTTCGAAACTACATGAAAAGTTCCTTTAGAATACTTTTGGCATTTGTTGTTTGGAGATGTTAAGTAATTGAATGATAGGTGAATATTTTTAGAAGTTTTGCTTCGATGCTATTTCTGAAGAAGTATTTGAGTTCGGTTTGTTAACTGCGAAGAATATTTGATAATATTACACTTTAAATAATATTACACTTCAATATCATATACACCTTTAAATATGATATTGAAGAGAAAACTTAAACTTTTCTTGGGACTATCTACATAGTACAAACCGGTTTACAGTGAAATCAGTGAATATAATAATGGATATGATGTTACTCACCCTTTAGTAGCTAATGCATTTGTGGAATGTTCGTGTTTTTCAATAGTTGAATACAGAGATTTCACGATGGCCCATGGGGTGATCACTGCTGCTGGAAAGCCTGAAATAAAATTGACGAGTAAACTGAATTAATTACTACATGATTTTCTGAGGTAACAATTAAAAATTACAAATAGATTCAAGGATGGTATTTCAAGAGACTGCAATGCTATTATGAGACTGCAAGTATGTGAGCAAATTAGAGAGATTGAGTTTATTATTTATCAAAAAATATAATTTATATATTTTTTCACATAGTACCGCCTTTTACGATCTTTAGTGCGAATATCTTGTTTTTAAGCCCCGTCCAACTTACTGTAAGAAAAAATATATGAAGCATTTTTTTCATAAAAAAATACAAATCTAAAAGCCAAATTTTCACACAAGCTCTTTTGATTGAGAAATAAAAACTACCTGTGTTGCGATTTCACATTGTACTATGGCTTCTTTCTCACATGAATTTTCTTCCACACAATATGCGTGATGGCAATAGAGCAGAGATGATCAAACGATTAAAAAATTAATTTATTTTAACTTGTTTTATGACTAATTTAATCCTAAAAACCTATCTATTCGTTACATTTTATTGAAATATTTTGGTTTAGAAAATTAAGGATCGACCCGAGACCGAACTACTTTTTCTTAAAACTTTCTGATCACTTTTAAATCAATGAATTGGGATGAGGAGATTTTCCGTCACCAAATTCATGATGGTTATGAGATTGAAGTTGGGTTTTGTTTTTCAAAGTCCATGAACGTGAAGAATTTACAATAGAGCATTTGTGAAAGATTCAGTTATGATTTATCTCTTACAATAACAGCACGTTATAATTTAGTTTTAAATCACTTAGCTAAAAAATTATCAGTGAGAAAAGACTTACACAATAAACCCTATTATTGGATAAATTAAAAAAATTAAAATATGCTAAGATATATATATGAGTGATTTGCTTTCAAACGTGTTAATTTTTTTCCCCTAGAAGTTCCACCTAATTAAAAGCTGAGAGATCCAATGCCAAAGTTCTCTAGGGCCACGTAGGCCACGCGGCTTGTAAAAATGCCGCAGAATTTTTGAGCCTCTGTAGCGGAAAATAAATTATCAGTTTTTATTTTGTAAAAATTGTGTCATAATTTTCTCAGGGAACATTACTCTTAACAATGTGTGTACTAGGGGGGTTCGAAATTTTTTTATTTTTTATTTTTGAAACGCATGAGGTGAAAAAAGTTGATACACATCTTGATAAGAAAAACTGTAAAAAAATTCTTAAAAATAATAATATCTTCTGATCGCGCATTCACCTCACAGTTTGGAGAAAATACAAAAAATAAAAAATGTTCCTTAATTTTTTTTAATTTCTAAACGTTATATATTTGATTGGTTGTTTTCAGATTATCTGGCACCGTCAGCAACACGAGGGCTATAATGCGCCGAAACATTCCTCATTAGTCAAGCCAACATACAATTACAAACACCCATGCCTAACACGGGACTCGAACCCGCAACCTCGCGGTCTAGAAGCTAGCAAGCTAACCACTATACCGTTTGATCGGCCGTTATATATTTGAAAGGCAATAGTTTGCAATGTGCAGTGAAAAGGTGGTATTACACAGGAAAACACTATTTTATGGATTTTTAAAACATATATTAATAATTAAAAATACACAAAAGTAAAATTTTTTGTTAGAAATAATGATTTTTCTGTAAACTAATGTTTGTTCTGGATACTAATGTTATTTCTTAAATTTTTTTTAAACATGCTATTATTCATTTGGTTCATTTTTTTTCTCGAGCTTTCTATCCCAGTGATGCACTTTGAATGAAACTTTTGTAGAAAAGTCGGGCATTATGGATCATTTTTTAAACAAAGCGTTGTCCTAACGTCTTTTGCGGCAGCACCTCCCACTTTTTGTATTGTCTCTCTATAAAAGTGTTCCACATCTTGTGAGTGACAAGGAAACGAGTTGAAGTCTGATTTCAATGGTCCCTAGTAGCACAGAAACGCTGGCCAATTTCACCAGACATTGGTCCATTGGCGGCTTCAAGGGGGGGGCCATGGGGGCCATGGCCCCCTCCTTGAAGGGTTCCCTCTTCCTTCCTAGCCCTTTCAAATATCCCAAAACTCTTTGAGAATTTCCAGTTTAAAAAACGGTGAAAATACAGATTTTTAAGCACAATTTCATTAACGTAAATTTTTTCTTTACAGTACAAAAAATTATAGCCCCCCCCCCCCCCCTCAGAAAAAACCCTGGTTTTAAATGTATTTACGTACACAACACATGACACAATACCCGGTACACAACACAAGTACACAGGTAGTGACCATCCCCCTCCTAAACGACGATTTCCTTTTTCCCGGGGGCCTCTGCCCCTTTTTGGAACAACCATGCTCTTCTAAGCAACCATGGCGCCGAGGGTAATTTCAACACGTGATGTCTGGACTAGTGTGTGACTTTTGTCACTTGGGCATGGAATCGGTACTGTGTTATTGTTATAACTAGTTTAGACAGGCCATTTATTGTGAAAATATCTGTTGAACTAGCAACACTTTTATTCGTTGTTTAAAGATTTCGTGATCATTTTACCTCGAGTAATTAGTGACGAATATCTACAATATGTCTTCAAAAAGAAAAAATGAGAGCATTTTTAAATACTTCTCTAAAAAGAAATACTCAAATACCAGAAGAGTATTTTAGAATCTCGGTTTACATACCTTTATTGGATAATATAATTGAAGACCTAATAGGAAGATTTCCAAAAGAAAATTTGGATTGTTTTGGCTTTCGATTACTGATTCCAACCTCCGATATGGAAAAGCCAACAGAATCAGAAAGCAACGAGCTTTAAAACTTATTAAAGAAGTTCATACCAATTTTAAGACTGACACAAATGAGTGTTATTCTGATTGAAAGTGAGCTAGCACTATGGAGAGAGAAATGGAAAAAAGAAGAATAACTCCCCACTTCTGCCATAGATACAATGAGAGCTTGTGACAAATATGTATATCCTACTATTTACGAGTTACTTAAAATTTTGGCAACACTACCAGTTAGCGTTGCCTCTGCTGAAGAAGCTTGATGAAGTTGCTGATGAAGTTTCTCTACCCTTCGACGCTTGAAAACGTGGCTAAGAGCTAGAATGGGGGAAGAAAGGTTAACAGGACTTAGCTTGTTGCATACTCACAGAGACATAAACATTGATGTGAGCTGTGTCATAGGCAGATTTGCCAAAACAAAGCAGAGGAAATTGGATTTTGTTCTTTAGGCTTTCAAAGAGTAAAGAAGTGTGATTGTAAAACAATTATTAACTATTTTTATTTTTTGTAATTTCTTTGTTTTACTCTTTTCTTATTTTTCAGGAGAGCAATTCAAGCTTAAATTAACTTTTTTAATTCTGCATCAAATGAAAATTACTAATTTAGAAAATTCTACACTTATCATTGCAATCAAGCATTTAATCAGCAGTTAGTTTATTATAATTAGGTTACATAGTGCATAAATTTTACGAACTTAAAGTTTAAAATGGCCCCCCCTGAAAAATGAACCTAGGGCCGCCTTTGCATTGGTCAATCCCGATGTGGAACGTTGTAAATCGGTCGTTGGAAACAATATTAGCCAATCTCGCCCGATTCTGGATAAATATAGAACACGTTTTGAAATGTCGATGCACAGTTTTAAAATTGGGATATTGTATTTATGAGAAACAAATGTATGTGGTGGTTTTGACAAGTTTATTTTTGAAAAATCTTGTATTTTGGATTTATGCTCGACCAGAATTAGCCTATCATCCAGACTCCCCTATTTCCTGAAATATAGCTGTTCTACCTCAGATGCGCCAGTCTTTGCTAACAAATGTTCTTTAGTTACTTTCCAGTCCTATTACAAGCATTCCAATCAATTATGACCACGTAATCAGTGGAAATAAAGTTAAGTTTGGTTGACTTGAAATGCCTGATTGTCTTATTTCGCTAGGAAAGTTCTCGGAATTTCATAACCCGACGACCCAGTTTTCTTACATCTCTCATTCGTACAAAATCATTGCCAGAATCTAATTTTTTGGGTGAGGGAAGGAAGCATTTCGTTCAGTAACCGAGTTTAAAACTTCCAGTAAATATTTAGGGAGGTATCGAAACAATCGAATTGCCTCATATATGATTTTAGGTCCTTCAGAAATTAACTTTTTACTAATGCAAAAATATCAAGATATAACTGATCTGTGCTCAGTTCTTTCATCTCAACTTGAGGTATTGAACATTCAACACGTAAAAAATCAGTCAGTGGAAATTTTTCACATTCTCCAATTTTTTATCTATGTTCCCACGGAAAGATGTTGGTCCTGTTTTAATACTATCTACGTGTTCAATAGGGTGGTTCGAAAAAAAATATTTTTTTATTTTTGAAACGCATGAGGTAAAAAATGTTGATACACATCTTGATAAAAAAAACTGTAAAAAAAAATTTGAAAAAAAAATAAATAATATCTTCCGATCGCGCATTCACCTTAAAGTTTGGAAAAAATACAAAAAATATCTATTTTTCCTAAATTTTTTAAAATTTCTTAACGTTATATATTTGAAAGGAAATAGTTTGCAATGTGTAGACTGGTAGAAACCTAGAAAAACAGTATTTTATGCATTTTAAAACACATTAATAATTAAAAATACTAAAAATTAACATTTTTTATAAGAAATAATGATTTTTCTGTAAAATGTGTACTAATGTTATTTCTTACATTTTTTTTTTTTTTTTTAAACATGCAATTATTCATTTGGTTCACTTTTTTCTCGAGCTTTCTATCCCAGTGATGCACTTTGAAGGAAACTTTTGTAGAAAAGTCGGTCATTATGAATCTTTAAAAAAAAAAATTGTTGTCCTAACGTCTTTTGCGGCACCGCCACCCACTTTTTGTCTTGTCTCTCTACATATGCGTTCCACAGGTTGTGAGTGACAAGGAAACGTATTAAAGTCGGTTGGTTGGTTGGTTGTATGGATTTTAATGGCACAAGAGCCAGGATTGGCTAAGCTGCGCCAAACATATTGTCTTTTACGATTCTATAAAGGCATTATCTATTCAAGAAGAAACAAGTTAAATTAGGTTAATAAAACCAATGTTATGCAGAAACGAAAACAAATTCGGATGTGGTTCGTCTGATAGTAAATCCTTTAATGTTAAATCAGTAGTACCAAAGTGGTTTAGTCTAGATATATTAAAATTTGGACAGACACATAAAATATGATTAACAGATAAAAGGCAACTACACTGTGAGCAAGTCGGTGCTGGTTCGTTACATAAAAGATACTTGTGTGTAAAGCGTGTATGACCAATTCTAAGTCTCGTTAAAATAACATCCTTGTGTCTGTTTAAAAATGTTGGTTTAAAAGTTTTAATGGATGGTTTGATTGAAAGCAGTTTATTATGTATCTGTTTCTTCCATTGCAGCTCCCACACCTTTTCTTGAGTTTGTTTTATTGCGTGTTTCGCATCACTTAGTGGGACAAATTTGTCTGATACAAAGCGAATGTTTTTCGCTGCTAAGTCAGCGAGATCATTTCCATGTATGCCAACATGGCCCGGTATCCAACAAAAAGAAACCTCAACTGATCGCTGTTTGAGATTCGCCCACAACTCTACAGTATGCAATACCGAATTAAAGTCGGATTTCAATGGTCCCTAGTAGCACTGATACGCTGGTCAATTTCGCCAGACATAGGCCAATCCCGATGTGGAACATTGGGAATCGGTCGTTGGAAACAATACTAACCAATCTCGCCCAATTCTGGATAAAATATAGAAGAGGTTTTGAAATGTCGATGCACATTTAATGACGTTTCAAGCTTGGGATATTGTATTTATGAGAAACAAAACTATGTGGTGGTTTGGACTTGTTTGTTTGTTGAAAAATCGTATATTTTGGAACTATGCTTGGCCAGACTAGCCAACCTTCCAGTCTTCCCCTGTTTCCTCCAATCTAGCTGTGCTACCTCGGATGCGCCAATATTTACTAACTAATGTTCGTTTGTTTACTCCTTACAAAGGAAGAGTCCTATTACAAGCATTCCAATTAATTATGTCCACGTAATCAGTGGCAATAAAGTAAAGTTTGGTTGCTTTGAAATGCTTGATTGTCTTTCTCTAGGAAAGTTCTCGAGATTTCAGAACCCGACGCCTTAGTTCTCTTACAATTCTCCTTTCGTATCTAATCGCTGCAAAAATATCAAGAATATAACTGATCTGTGCTCAGTATTTTCATCTCAGTTAAAGAAATAGAACATTCAACACGTAAAATATCAGTCGAGGGAAATTTTTCACAGTTCTTCAATTTTTGATCTATGAATCTTCAATTTTTGATCTCACTAAAAGATGTTGGTCCTGTTGTAGTACTACGTGTTCAAATAGGCGTCAGAATGGTAGTTCATTAGAGTATATGAGGCATATATCCCAATGTAGTGGTCTCCTAAGGCGCAATTTGATCTGTCAGATTATTTTCAGCCAGTATTAATGGCAGTCCCAATCACAGCCCCGTGCGTTATGATCCAATGAATAAGCAAGTAAGTTTATGAGCTTCATAGGAAGAGAAGGCACCACGAGAAAGGCCACCCAGATTGAAACCCGCCAAAACACAGTTTTTATCATTGTTTCAAAGGTTACGCGGGAATGATTATTATTGATTAATTACTAATTTGATTTTTTTCCAAGTTCTATCTACTTCATTCTATACAATACAAACTAATATGCCTCGATAATTTAGTTCTTGGTGCATTTTACAAATCGATGGAAAAAAGGGATTTTTTGTATTTATTCAAAACTTTGAAGTAAATGGTTGAAGTAAATAAAACAATTTTAACAAAAATATGTAAAAAATAACGTTAGTATCCATTTTATAGAAAAATCATTTTTTAACAAAAAAATGTATTTTTGAATATTTTTAATTATTAATATATGTCTTAAAAATATATAGAATAGTGTTTTCCTGTGTTATACCACCCTTTCACTACTCATTGCAAACTATTGCCTTTCAAATATATAACGTTTAGAAATTTAAAAAAATTTAGGAAAATAGTTATTTTTTGTATTTTTTAAAAATACAAAAACAACTTTGAATTGAATGCGCGATCGGAAGATATTACTTTTTTTCAAAATTTTTTTTACAGTCTTTCTTATCAAGATGTGTATCAACTTTTTTTACCTCATGCGTTTCAAAAATATTTTTTTTTTTTTTTCGAACCACCCTAGTGTTCAAATAAGCGTCTGAATGGTAATTCATTGAAGTATAGGAGGCATATATCCCACTGTAGTGGTCTTCCAACGTGCAATTTGATCTGTCAGATTATTTCCAGAGGTATTAATGGCAGTCCCAATCACAACCATGTGATTCAATTGGATCATGCAATGATCCAATGAATAAGCAAGTAAGTTTATGAGATTAAAAGGAAGAGAAGGTGCCACGAGAAAGGCCACCCAGATTGTAACTCACCAAAACACAGTTTTTATAAATTTTTCAAAGATTATGCGCGAACGATTATTATTGAATAATTACTAATTTGATTTTTTTCCAAATTCTATCTACTTCATTCCACACAATACAAACTAATGTGCCTCGATAATTTAGTGGTTGGTGTACTCTAGAAATTGATGAAAAAAATGTATGTTTTGTATTTATTCAAAACTTGGAAGTGAATGCTTGAAGTAAATAAAACATTTTTTAAAAAAATGTGCAAAAAATAACGTTAGTATCCATTTTATAGAAAATTCATTTTTTTTTTAACAAAAAAATGTATTTTTTGAATATTTTTAATTATTAATATATGTTTTAGAAATGCATAGAATAGTGTTTTCCTGTGTTATACCACCCTTTCACTACTCAGTGCAAACTATTTCCTTTCAAACATATAACATATAGAAATTTAAAAAAATTTAAGAAAATAGTTATTTTTTGTATTTTTTCCAAACTTTGAGGTGAATGCGCGATCGGATGATAATATTATTATTTTTTTTCAAATTTTTTTTTTTTTACAGTTTTTCTTATGTGTATCAACTTTTTTTTTTACCTCATGCGTTTCAAATTTTTTTTTTTTTTTTTGATCTAGTGTGAACTCCAGAGGTTTAGAGCACTATAATTTTTAATTTTTTTTTTATTTTCAGATTATGATTGCGGTATTATGTGCTTTTCGCGTTCTTTCAAGAGGTATACACCATCTCTTTATAAAAAAAGGTACAAATGTTATGTAATATCTACCTTAAATAACCAAACTTAAATCAGTGTTCTCACTAACTAATGATTGGACTTATAGACTAACAAATTAAAAACATGTATGTTTTTCTCTTTATACCTATAGTATATTTATTCTATAAGTATAAATATACTATATTTATAGTGCATTTATGCTTATTTCAAACAAGTTAGTGTATCTTAAAAGAAGTATAATATTTCAATTGAAAATAGAAAGATGGTAATAATTAACGTTTGCACTCTTGGCAGATTTTATAAGTGTAACAGGAACATCTCTAAGTTGCAAAACTGGTAGGGGTGAATAGTCTATCGGACGAATATTTAGTTATCAAGGGTTCAGAGAATATTTGATAGGATATCTTTAAAAATTAAGGAAAATGAAAATAGCATCACTTACCTCTGAGCTTCTACATTTTGTTTAATAAAGTTAATCTAAAGTTATTACTATAAATATTTAGTATATCATTTCCCCGATGCTTAATTTTGAAAATAGAGGAAATGCTGTTGACAATGCATGCTTTCTTAGGCAATTTAAAATTTCACAAACATTATAACAGTACGTTACACTAGTGTAGTCGTCGCATTAATATAACATGAATGCTTTACTTTATACTAAACAGTTGAAGCAATGCATTTTTTGCCAAAGGTATATGGCAATCAAATTTTTAAAAGAAGATTTAGTTTCTATTAAACATTCTGTTATGCATTAGTTTTTTGACAAAGTACTAAGTTACTCATACAGAGCAGAAATGTCTGCGTGAATATAAATGCTAAGTTTTTTTTTTTTTTTTTTTTTTTTTCTTCTGAAATGTTCGATAAACTAAAAAAAAATAAATCTTTTTGTCTTTAAATAGATGTTTTCTACATAAAAATTCTCTACACATCCTCATATCGAACTTCAACAGCTGTCCATTTTTAAAATAACAAACTGAAAAGAGTAAACATAATAAAAGGAAGAAATACTCATTTTCATGAAGTGGAGTCATGCAAACAAAAGAAGCTTTCCCAAAAAATATTCGCTTTAAAATAGGATGGAGGATTTGACATTTTATTTACGCCCAATGCGCCCTTATATCAAATGTCGTCAAGCGTATAATCTAGATTTACAGTTGATTGTATTCCTACAGGAGAACAGAGCACTAGATTTTCAAATTTCCATTCTCTTTCCATTTTAAATTTAAATATCGATTTCATTTAAATTCGATTTTAAGGGGAGAGGTAACATACAAGCTATTGATGATATTCTCTCAATAATGCATATTTCGAAAACTTATTACAACTCTTACATACTAAGTACAACGTTATTCTTACGTTAGAAACTTAGTAATACGTAGAAACAGAGTTAAAAAGGTTGCACAGCAATACTAAAAAAATATTAAGTAATAAATTGACTAGATGTATTAAGTTTAATGTCATATTTTATTTAAGAATACACACTCCATTCCTTTATGCCATCTATTGATATCGTCCCCTAAGTTTAGAGATACCTTACACTATTGTTACGCACTTGCAACTATCTGCAATCTTAGTTTGTCCTTTTTTGCATGTATTATGTTGTAAAAGGCGTAGTAATATATATATATATATATAAAATGAAGAGTACATGTAGCAGACGTGAAATTTCTTTGATTTTTCAGAATACCAAGACTACTTTAATTAATGATGTTATTGTTAATTATATTTTGAGAGGTAAATTATGTTAAATGATGTTAACCCTCTCGCTGCGTAGCCCGCGATTTCTTCGGAGATGCATTTTTACCGTCTATTTAACTGTGAAACCCGCTTTTTCCCCGATCATGGTCTCATTTTGGCTTTTCTGTGATGTTTAATTGTTTATTCAAATCTGGGTTAACAGATGGCGTTAGATGTCCACATTTCTGAGAAATATACAAGCATTTTTTTGCAGCATTTTGCGCCCACTTTTCAAATCTATAAGATGTCTGGCAGGAAAAATTACACAGCGAGAGGGTTAAATTATTGTAATTAGGCATAAAGTTACAGTTACTTTGCTATATTAGCAGTTTTGAATCTAAGCTCTGAAGTAGGAAACATAAACGAACAAGGTTTTTGAAGTAAGTATTGGTCTCTTTTTGTGTCATTTTACCTAAGTGACCGGTTAATAGAAGCCGTCTACTAGAAATATAGGAAATAATTTTTAGTTCTTTTAAAAGAAGTATCTTGAAGAAATTCACGTGAAGTTATGTCATAAGAATATAGTAAATAGATGAATTCCATTTTTTTTCAAAGGTATAAAATGGAGATAATGTGGAATACCACATTACAATTTATTTTCTCCCTAACTCAGCACCAGAATTTATTCGACATATCCTTTTTGCCAGACGTCTATGCAGTTCCATAAATTTAATTTATATATAGAGTTCTTTTTGTAATTTTAACTGATTATTTCACCTACTATTTCTCTTCTATATCCTATTTATCTATTTAAATTTTGTTCTTCATAAACAAATACCCTTACAAAACTAAATTATTATACGAGAAGAAATGTTATTCATAAATAAAGTATTAAGAACTAATACAATTTAACGAAAAAGTCTGAAATTTCGATAATTACACAATTAGGTTTCGAAAACTATTTAGAATCACACATTATGCAGTAGTTTCTGATGAATCTGATCCGTTCAATGGGTATTACCAGCACTTATTCTTCCTGTTTTATAAAGAAACTTCAAATAATTGAATTATGTAAATACGTAATGAGTATTATTTAGGGTAAACAAGAAGCGTTTTTCATTGAATTCAGGTACAGCATGGCAATACGAGTAATTTGATATGATACAAGGACAGTCAAATCGTACATCATAAAAGCACATCAGTTTGCCGAATTTGAGATTTTCAAGCAAAAGTGCCACGTGTGTGCTATGTGCACTAAACATCGTATGAGCAGGATCTCGACTAATGAAAGTAAGTGTAAAGAGAAGAATGATTTCCTGGAGGTTTTTCAAGGGGAAACTGTTTAGCTATTGCGTTTCCAAAAATGGGATATGGCACGACAATCTTCATCGGGTAGCCAAACAATCGTGGTGAGACTTTCTACCACAATCATAAATAAAATAGATCTGATTATGTTACACAAAACCAACTGCTGTTTCTTACACAATTTTCACTTACAAGTGTATCAAAATGGGTAACAATAAGTCAATTCGGACGAGTAAAAGTTAAACTAGAGAACTAGGGATGGAACGGATATCAGGCAAATATCCGATATCCGGCATATCCGGCTGATTTTTCAATATCCGACACCCCGTCGGATATCCGATTAGAAATACCGGACATCCGATAATTTCATTCGGATATCCGGCTCTATATCCGGCCACCAGGTATCCACAAGAAATAATTTTTTGAAAAAAATAATGATCTTTTTCGGACAAAGGGGACACCGCATCCTACATTTTTTTTTTTTTAATTATTATTATTTTTTTTAATTTTTTTTTCTTTCTTGGACATAAATTGCAGTCAGGTTAGAAAACGAAAAAGTTCCTTCGAGAGCACTATGCTTTCGCATATGCATTTAGTTTCAGTTCACAGAAAGAGGCGCCGTATTACTGGCGCCGAGTTGATAAGCATAAACCATTCCTCCAATCTTTTTTCAAACACATCCTTCATACGTGTTTTGCAATATGTTCTTTTCATTCCAAGTTTATGATCGGATTAATTCTAGATGTTATATTTGAATGCTTCTTTGTAAAACACGAACCGAAATACTAATAAATAGTACTTTTTTTCCATAACATAAGTTATTTGTTAAGAGTTTTAGTTATTCCCACTTCCTCCTTTTTTTCTGACATTTGCTAGCGAGTAAAAAACAATAAATAGCCAATGCGCACTCCTCAATGCTTTTTTTTTGTTCTATCGACGATAATACCCTACACCTTTATGTTGTGAATGGTATGGTCTAACATCTGATTTTTCATTGGCAGAAGTTGAAAGCTGGTATATTTTTCTGACGTAAAATGAAGTATTGTAATTTTTAGGTCGTTAACGCAGCGCCACAATGTGGAATTATATTTGGCTCTCTAGAATGTCTTGAATCATAGTTTTCTCCAATTACAATCCAATTTATAATTTTTAATAATGGCTCATTTAAAATCACCCATTTGGAAGTATTTTAAAATTAATGGAAATGACGAAAGCAAAGCCCTATGTGTTACTTGCTCCACAGAATAGTTTAAAAAATATATTGTGCGCGGTAAAAGCCCAAAATCCTTTTCCACAAAACCCTTATGGAACCATTTAATGAGTGTGCATAAGGAAATTCACCGAAGCTTAAAAGACTCACTAAATGCATCAAATATTGATGAACAAGATAAAACAATTCATCAAAACAAATGCACGCAGGAATCGACATTATTTGTACCAAAATTGTGGAGTTTAGATGATCCTAAAGCAAAAGCCTTAACCACAAAAATATGTAAGTACTAATTTTGTTTGTTTTTATTAAATATATATTTTAAATATGGTATAACATAATGTTGATGAATTTTGGGTTCGAAATTTTTAAAGTTTATATCATACATCACTAAAACATCGTTTCATCAACTAAAGTTTAAATAAAAAAAAATTAACTTAGTGGCGCGACAGTCCGTGTGGACCAAGGACTGCTGGGCCCAGCTCAGCTTTCTTGACTGTGGCATTTGTGTGTGACATAGCAGATGTTCCGGTCTGATGGTCATTCTGACGCCGAACCCCAGTGTTTAGTTCCCAAGCATACATAGTCCTCCTCAGTTTATTTCTTTCAGGTATAAACAGCTAAGTCAACCTTGCCAGTCCGCGAATCAAACCATGGACCTGTGGCATGCAGTGCGGTGAGCTAACCACTAGTTATAATTTACTTGATACTTCATATCATAACAATTTTTTTCGTATAGAATATTGTATAACTATCGTTTTTAGTATATAGACCGAATATCCGGCCGGATATCAGGTGAAATCCTTTTCGGATATCAGGTGAAATCCGTTTCGGATATCAGTATCCGGTAGACATGGTACCCCGGATATCCGAAATCCGGTATCCGGCAAAACTCATATCCGTTCCATCCCTATAGAGAACCATCTTATATAAGCAAAGCAAAATGCTGCTCCTCTGCAAAACTGTAACAAAAATTAAAATATGCGAGGTCAATGATGGATGTTCTTTAAGAGATTTATCTTATAAAATATTGAGTGTTTATTTTCTATTTTTTTTTTCAAACAATAGACTTTTATGCAAGGCTAACATAAGAAACAATTGGTTGCTTACTTTCATCTTAAAATCGTCTGGTATAAGATTTTACTTTCTCCTGAAATGTAATGCAGTACTTACTTAAATTGTTACATTAGTGAATAACAAAGAGGAAATGAGTCTTGTAGTCGTCCATAAATAGATATTATTCAAAAATGGTATACTGAGATTTTTCAATATTAAATCCAAATAATTAGTTATATTTAGAAACCATTGACAAAATTTATTGCACGATACCCAAAGAATTTAAAAAAATGTCTTAATAGTTTTACGTATGTAAGTACCCAATGCATTGTTATTATATTTCGAAATATTCACATCCCTTAATTTTGAGAGTGCTGATAAAAGTAATTCTATAACTCTATATTTTCAGATTGTTTCACTCTACCAAATTTATCTGATATGCATACAACTCAGGAATATTTTCCAATTTATAAAGCATAAGATCTAGCATAAATTATCGTATCAATTTAACTTTGAGTATCAGTAAAAGGTCTATAGATATTATCCAGTAAAAGGATCGTATCAATTATTTGCTAAAGGACCTAATAAGCTTGGGATGTAATTACATAGCTTAAGTCGATAAGCTCTGATTTGTTAATAATCGGAATTCCTCCCTAATAATTAAAACAGGTCTCGCAAGATGTTGCAGCAATTTACGAGATAAGAATTTGCTAATTAAGATTTCATTTACTTTACGCAACACAAACTAAGATTGGTACTATTCCATTAGCCAAGAATCACATAAAAATTTTCAAATTACAGAGATAACTAATTCCAAATAATAAACTACAAACTTTTGCAACAAACCGTAAATATTTATGCTTGGCGATACATTTATACGTCATTTCAACTTGCAAGTCTAAAGCATTTATGCTTGGCAACAACTGGTACCCAACTGAAGGAAGAATATCATAAAATTATTTATAACAAAGTTTATTACTGTATAGTGGAGAAAAAATTAATTTATATATAAATTTTAGTTCTGAAACTTTACAAGACACTTACTTTAAACAAGTTTTCAATTTTGAGATTTTCAAAATTTGGAGATTTAGTAAAGTGCAATGTAGTATTGAGGCGTCTACTTTCCAAATCCATCTTTATTAAGTTTAATAGAATTTACAAGAAAAACCAAAAACGTTTTGTACACCAATCCTCCAGTCATAAATGAAGTCATGAGTTAGAATGCATTTTTTAGAAGGATTGAGACTTTTTATGTCAATACTGATTTCCTAATTTTACTGTATACTGTGTGTAATTGTAATTGTATACTGTGAAAAATAATGACATTCTACAAAGTGGATTCAGTTTAAAACCAATAATTTAAAAATGTATTTGTGAGGTTTCAGTTTTTGGTAATTTACAATTAGATTTTTAATTGATTAATCATTTGAAGATCCCAAGTGTATAAGACCATTGAGGCACATTGTATTAGTGCCATTTAGTAATCACAAACTTAAAAAAAATGAAAATAATAAATTTTGAAGTAATATTCAAGCGAAGATTGCACTATGGCAAAATATTGGATTTAGTATTTGATTTCTGAAAATGGATAGTCCTTACTTGTAACCATATTAGAATTTTTTTTTTTTTTTAAATCTGTAATGAATGTTATTTGAACTCTGTGGAATTGGTATTTAACGGATGAAATAATTTTTTAATATTCAGCATTCGTCTTTAAAGGTTAGAGATAAAATGAACAGAATCTCCACTTTGAAGAAGGAAGAGTTAAATAAATGGATATATTCTGATTTTATAAATATTGAACAAAAATTAATGGACGTGATTCTTAAGTATGGTGTAAAGAGAATTTGTTGAGTGGTATTTTTAATTTCTCCTCTATTGGACGATGAAAGTATGATAATAATTGTCCTAAAATCTGACTTTGATTTTTTGACGTATTTCGACTTATATCATACCTTGAATCTAAAAATTTAAAAACCGTGACGATATTTGTCAGTTTGTCAGTTCATCGTGCTAAAAATGTAATCTTTAGAAATTTTACAAATACTGAATGGAATAAAACGAAACTGAAAATGTATAAGCGGATGGAGTCAAAGGAATACTAAAAAAATTCGATACAAGTAGTCTGCAAGTACGTAAATAAAAATTTTCGTTTCTTTAATAGCCAACACTGAAGATTAGTGACCGGATCAATAGTTAAAAAAAGCAGTATACGACAATGGTTATAAAATACTAAATATTTAGCTTCAATTTTATTTTCTATTGTCACAGTATATTTTCAAATAAATACAAGTAAAATATATTTGTTTAGCTTTTTATATTAATCTAGCGATACATTTATACCTCAACTATGTCGCATGTCGGTCTATTTGTATGAACGAAGTCAACATTTTTAGTATAAACAAAAACTTGACAAGTATTACAAATTATAATTAGATATTAAACTGGACGCCCCGACTGGTCTTTCATCAAGGGGTTCGACCAGCCGAAAACCTCCAGGAGGCGTTTCTGAAAGAGCACGACCCAAAAAGGCACAAAATGTCACTCATGAACCCCGACGCCTCCAACCAAAACAATGAGTAAATAAGAAATTACATAACAAAAAGTTTACAGTGCATTGAAATACAAAAAGAAATACAATACCGAGAGCTTACCCCTTTGAAAAAACTCAAAAAACCTGAATAAAAAAATGTGCAGTTTTATAACAACGCATCCAAAAAGTGTTCCGCAGAAAAATATAATTGATTCTTTTTCTATTTTTTAAATTTGCTTATATATATATATTCATTATATTCATTCAATTCATCATATTCATTCAATTCACCATATTCATTCAATTCACCATATTCATTATATTCATTCAATTCATCATATTCATTCAATTCATCATATTCATTATATTCATTCAATTCATCATATTCATTATATTCATTCAATTCGTCATATTCAATTAATTATTCTTAAAATATTACCAAGGACACCTAATTGGTGAGTTTATTTTATTTTTCATCTATCAATATTTTCCTAGAGGTTAAGAATGTTTCACCTCTTTAGACTTCAATTATTTTTTGTAAACTGAATTTAAAAATTCTTAAATGACTCTAGAAGGAGTAGAACCATAGAAAAGTAAAAACTTATTATAAGATGCAGATTAAAAAAAAAAAAAAAAAAAAAAAAAAAAAAAAAAAAAAACATTTATACATTGTACTCCGATGCGAGCAAAATTCTACAAAAATAATGTAAACATTTTCTACTTAACAAAATTTATTTTCATCCAAATTTCTGGTACTCAAATTAATAATTTTAATTTAAACAAAACGTAATTATAGATTATGAAAGTTAAAGAATACCTTTTTAAAATCCTTTACAAGAATCAGAGCAATTCAAATAATGTAGCCTTTTCGTCTAAATTCTAAAAGATATAATAGTTCAAATATAGCTTATTTCTACACTCCTAATGGAGGTAAAATGAGCTTTTGATTGAGACGAAACCTTTAGAAATCCTTTGGAACCACTTAAACTTAATCAAAAGTAATAAAAGAATACCCATAAAAGCACGTTCTAAATGATTGTTGTGTCTACTTCGACCAAAATTACTCGGCTGAACGAAAACTTTTGAAAGGGGGGGGTTTGCTTTTGTTAAAATCCTCATCGAGGCAAATTGTACATGGGTAAAACTTTAATACCGAATTGAAAGCTGCTTTACGAACATAATGTGCTTATTCAATTTATTTACCTTCACATGTTTAAAGCAAGTTTTCGCTTAATATAGTACTTCCATCTGAAACCCTGTAATTAAGACAAAGCCGAATGTTTAAATTCAAAAGCACTGAATTGCTTTTAGAAAATAATCCATTGCTGGAATGAAATTATATTAATGTTCGAAGTTAGAAAGAAATTACAAAAATTTATATTTTAGAGTCATAAATATATAACATATTCAGACATTTTCTTTGGTAATTGATTTCATTAAAAGAAACGTTCCTATGAAGTTCTAGTGTCTTTTATAAAATCTCATTGATTACTTTCTTGAATCTGAGGTTTTAATATTTGAGGTCACTTATTCATGAACGGTAGATTGTTAGATTTTATTTCAGAGAATTTAAATATTAAGTAAGTGCTTGAAAATAGAGCTGTATTAGTGTCCTGTATCTTCCAAATATAATTTCTTTTCTCAACGTCTTTTAGGCAAAATACGTATTAGACAACACATACACCTAAAGTGACACATTCGAAAAGAAAATATTCAGAATTTGGTTTTTAAATTTTTTGATCAATTACTATACTGCCATCATAAGTTAAAAAGCCCTAAATCCAAAACTATTCAATTGGATATTTTGTCACTTTTACATTCATCTTTTGGAATTGCGTGTCTTTTTTTTTTTATTGTGATATAGGTTTGTTTGATATAAGAACTTGGGCCATTTAGAAGATAGAAAGTAATAATCAGAAAGTGCTAAAATATACTTTAGATTTTTTTTTTATTTAGGAACTTTCATCTTATGACGGCAGTATATCCTAGCTATCACAAAACCAAGTTTAAAATTATCGTGTGACAACAAAAACCCAACTTGATAATTCATCTAACAAAAAAACACTTACCCATTAAAAACCTCACTCATGCATCCTGATGTTCCTTTTACATCACAGGACTCAAACAATCCATTGATCTTCCATTTCAGAAGACATCCATTCATTGGGATCATCCGATATAGAAATAAAGCCATGACAGATGCTACGTCCTCAATTTA
Organism: Linyphia triangularis; assembly: GCA_963978545.1. Lineage (NCBI taxonomy): Eukaryota > Metazoa > Arthropoda > Arachnida > Araneae > Linyphiidae > Linyphia > Linyphia triangularis. Next base: position 45,210,193 of record OZ021732.1, on the reverse strand, counting down.
CCCCGAACGATTCCGCCTGACATATTGTCTGGAAGTATCTCATACCGCGAGTCTTCTTCAGGAGCGGCAAGAAAAGGGCTATTTGTACTAATTCATCACGTCTTCTCACCAGTATTCGTGATTTATGGTCGATGGAGGGCCATTGTTAATAGACGTCCGTCTTGGCAAATGGGCACTGAGAGCAGGGGGAGGGGGGGGGGGGGAGATGATTGGTGTGGCTATAATCACGTGGTGGGGGGATTGGTGGCAAAACTTTGCCATTTTCAGCACCTCTGGATATTTAAGATGCGTCTTAACATTAAGTTGGTGCTTACAAGTGTTCAGGGGAAATTATGTAATAAATTGATTGAAAGAGGTATCTGCATGGGAGGTGGAAATGCTTAATTTTGTGTAAATAATACACTTTCAATAACGAACTTTTCCAATCCATGGTCTGAAAATACTAGTTTTTTTTCTTTTTTTTAATAAGTCAAGAATAAAAGTTATAAATAAAATCAAGATAGAATCAGTCACAAGATTTCAAAACTCTAGGAAACTGGTTGAGACATAATTGCTGATCCGAGGTAGTTTTCTTAAGTCTTCTCACTTTTGCAGAGTTTAAGGCCTTTTGGATGCAATTATCGAGTGCTGATATTGAGTTTTGAATGTCTAAAATCTTCAATACAAATGAAAGCTTACGATAAATTATTACCTTTAAGAGATACTATTTCCTGTAAACATTTTTCACATTTCATACAATAACCGTTCTTGCTGATCACTTTTTCTACGAAGAACTTCATTAAGGTTTATGTTTTTGTAGACATAGACATGGCTGGAGTAGATTTGATGAACCTGGCAAATAACCTTGTCATTTAATGCTCAAGTTGTAATCCAATATCTCGATTGGTTTTTAAAATGTGAGCATTTTACAAGGAGAATTGTTGTCGAACTTTTAAGTCCTTCCGGTTGAATTTTTATGTTGGAACTTGTCTTAATGAAATCTTTAATTTGACATAATACACATATCTGAAGAATTTGTAGTTTTATTTAGGAATGTTGACTACAAAAGGATGGATGAATATATCATTCATATAAGTCTGTCACTATATTATAGTAATTTAGTTCAACTCTTATTCATATTAATGTCCTGTTCAGCTCGTGACATAAAATATTAATACGACATATAATTGTAATAAAAACTTCCAAACTCATACATTTACTATCATATTTATGACATAAATCAAGATACTTTTTAATTTCTACGATTTAAATTGATATGAAAAAGTGCCAATTAATAATGAATTTAAACTGAAAAAGTACAAAAGTTAACTAACATTAAACTAGTTTAAATGTTGCCAATCAAACCGAGTTGAAATACATTACAGTTTTTATTTTATTATTATCTTTGGAGCATTTTGAATGTGTGCTGAAAATTTCATAAAAATCCATTTATTCGTTCTAACGTGGCTTGATAAAAATCTGATAATCCGGAAAATTTTCCCAATTCTACATTTAATGCAATTATTGGCATAAAAAAGTCAAAGTGTTTCATATTTGTTGATTACATTATTTAATACTGATAATCGCATTGTTAAATTGCGAGATAAATATACGCATATATTAACACTAAAAAAATACAATTTTGTGTTTTTGAACATCTAAAGAAAGATATTAATTTTATTGAATCAAACATACATTTTCGACTGTAAATTTCCCTAAAACAAAAAAATTAGTAAAATAGGTGAGAAATGTAAATCTTTTTACAGTTCAATCTTAATCTGCGATAAAATGTTTCTTCTAAATATTCAGTATTCATAATTGTATTACCATATAATAAGGAAGGCCTAGAATTTGTTTTTTAAAATCTTCAGATATTGTTTTTATTGTATACGTTAAACATCTACAATAAAGCTTTGGTTTATTTATCATGTTTATGAATAAATTGGCTTGTAGCAGCCACTGTCAAAGAAAATTAATCTTTTCATGCTTTTCTGTCTGATTTTGGTCTTTGAATTTATTACAACAAAATCACTGTTATCATACATAACAGTTATTTATGCAACTAGTTTTGAAAGTAATACTTTTTCAAACGAAGCAAAACGCTTATTTGACGAGTGAGTTTAGCACGAATCAAATAATTTACCGAGTTTGAAAAAGTAATTTCGCACGTTTTATATACGAGATTTTTTTTATAATCACTGGCAAATAAAGTTTTAATATATATGTATTAATGTTGGCTATTCCAGTCAATGAATAACTTCTGGACATATATAATTTCTATACTAAGACAGTATAAAATTTGAGTACTAGGCGTGCGGTAAAGTATTTTATCACACTAGTGCGATAAAGTTACTATACCTCATTCCTCGAGATAAAATGCTACTTTCGATACGATTTTGGATTAGAAAAGTTTAATTTTTGTACATTGTTATAAGAAATATTTACTTCAATGATGTATAGGAAGTATAGAAATTTATTTACAACTTTGTAGTTTTTGTGGTTTTAGTTTAGAATTTACGAACTGTTTTTTACATATAAAATTAAAGTGACGCTCGTTACATTTTTCGTTCTTTTTTCTTCTCTTAAACACATTTCTTCTAAAAAATTAGCTGTTATTACACAAAGTTTGGAATGAGGTGAAAGGTCGTTTAAAGCATTTAAAAAGTTCGAATTTTAGAGAAAGCTTTTAGAAATATTCTAAAATACGATATTGAAAACATTAATTGGATTTATAAATATTTAAACACTGTATACAACTCTCCGCTCTTAAATATGCAACTACTTAAATAAAAACAACACATTTTTAAAGCAGAAAAGTATAAACTTCTGTTATGATTTCCCTATAAAAATAATCAAAATCAATTTTCGGTTAGTACTAATATGCCACTGAGCTTACAATCTTAAAGAATGAAAAACAAAATAATTTTACAATTAAAAAGAACAATTTTTATATCTTAAAACATAGTAATACAAATGATTTTCTAAGTTACGGGAAATGTTTTCATGGTACAATAAACTTTTCATTAAAAGCAAAGTATTGAAATATATATTTGTGTGCTTCAGTGATACAATCCCCTTTCCCTTAAATCTCTACTAAATTTCCCAAGATGTCCTTTCCTTGTATACCACTAAACCTGATAAAATAATGTATGTCTGATATATCCACTCCTCCAAAGCCCCAACTATTTTTCAAGAACACCAGTTTTCTTTCAAGTACCTACCATAAATTCCGTTTAAATCTTCCATTCGCCCATTCAATAATTCAGACATTGTCAGAAGACGGATAAAGTGGAGTGTCAAATATCATTCCCCCCATCCCTCTATAGCTACCAACGTATACATCCTCAATCACAAAGCCCTCCCCCCCCCCCCCTCAGCATTGTTGGGTTATAACTGTTACCAGGGAGATACCAATGTCTAAGTCCTCACAACAGTGTTTATTGCATTTCTAAGGTTAATCAATCTCAGAGTGATATGGTGTAATGTGATAATATGTACTTTCTTATTTAGGAATAGCCTATTAGTCCAAATGAAGGACCGAACCTCATAATTTGTGATGACGGGAAAATAATTCAGTATCAATTGCATAAATTCCTTGCAATTTATTTTCGATTTTTTTTCCTGCCTACAAAAGCTGGTAGCACTGAACCCTTTCCTTAAAATGAAATTTTGATATTTAGGATCTTGAATATTGAAAAGATCTCATTCACTCAGTTTGAAATACTAGAAATTTTTATATTGCATAGTTTGATAATGCGAAGAAAATTGAAAACTGTTGAACCTACAACCTCGAACACTTACATAGTTTTTAATTTTCGTTGAATGACATTCCATTTTATATCGCATAATCGTTATTACAAATGGTGTCTTTCCAACCTGATTAAAGATATCACAATCTGTTTAAAGCCGTTTTTAAAGCTCAATTTTAATTTGTGATCTTTTTGAGCAGTTAAAAATCTTCTGCGTTTTGTACCTAAAATAGGGAAACCCATCTACAAAGTTGAATGCATACCGCTCTGTCCTATCGATACACCAAACGTTTAATCCATAAATAATATATGCATTTATCATATTATTTTCATTACTCATTTTGCTTACCTAATTGCTAAATTATGATGAATGCTATTCTCCTAATTTCCTAATCTTTTAATATACTGGGTAAAATAGATTGCGTTTTGTAGTTGGATACTTTTTATGACTTCTTGATCCTTCTCTTGACCCTCTTCTTTCAGAGAGATATTTGAATAAATCGTGACCATTTTTATGTAAATATCATCATAATGACTCAATACGTATTTGGAACACAATCTGGCAACTTTTATTACACAGCTTTTTCCACATTCTTTATTTTTTTTCTATTCTTTAGATTCACGTTCCTTCATAAGGGCAAAACATTATTGTACTTGACTTACAGCATATATTGCTTATTTGCTTTGCGATTAATTTCTCTTCAAAATTCGACATAGCTTGACGGAAGAATTTCTAACTCAATTTTCAGAATTTCGGCACAGATCGTAATCCTAATGTGAATCTAAGTAATAATTTCATTAGATATAGACTCATTTTACATGTTGCATATCAGAACAGTTTTTTATCACTTTTACAATATATTCGCACAAAAATCTACTCACCCCATCCAATGGTGGCGTAGGCGGGGAACTTGAACTTTTCCACTGAGAATGTTTTGACCACTAGAATGTAGAGATAGAGTCCTTCTACAAACATCCAGAAGAAGTTGGTGCACATAAAATACGTCAGAAGGATGACGAAGAAGCAGCCAGCCTTATTAGAAAGAGAAGAAGAGTTGTTGATTAAACAGTCATTCATAACTAGAGTGACCGAGTGGAGGAAAGTGTAATACTAAATGTGGCGTGGGCTCCTTACTTGATCTTCTGGCAGTTCTTAACAAAGGTTGCATATAATTATTTTTCACTTTTCAAACCAAAGCAATGCAAATAAAACTTTTCACGGTTTGTTTTATTGGTTGGTTGTCATTGCAGATTTTCAAGGTCTAGAATTGCACGGGAGCTGTACTTCACCAGATCAAAGATCAAGTTAATTGCGGAGTTCCCGGGAGCCGGCCAATTACGGAGGAAACATAGAAAACTCTCATAAGGCTTTCTGTAACTGACTTAGGAGCATCACGATTTCCACATTAGGTATTCAATTTGAAAATAGGGACCTCAGAGTGCTTACGAAGTTCACGAGACATTTTATATCTTACGTAAGTATTCTGCCTTCTGGGACGTGTTAGGGCCCTATAATATATTATCAGACATATTGGTCTCAGTTCTCCAAACACTAAAATATTTAACTTATGACATGGCAAAAACTTAAAGGGACATTATAGCTGCAGTGTGTAAATACTTAGAATGATTATGAAACTCGATTCAAGAAGCCTTCAGTTAATAGCTTTTTTAATCACTAGCCTTTGTTCTAGTGACTTAATAACCTAGCAATTAATGAGATGTAAAGAACTTACATTATTCATTAAAAATCGACAAAGAAGTGCAACTACTTTTGAGAGGTAAGGAATAGATAAATAGGTTTCTTTTCACTGAACCGTAATGTAAAATTTAAATTTAATTTTATCTTGCTTGTTTCTGAATCATATATGTCATTTTCACTGGATTTTTCTTATTTATATTATATAAAAGCCGCACGAGGACTATTCTGCATCAAAACAACGCAGTACACAATTGAACTAAATAAATAGAATTGCAAAGGACATGCTTCTTCTGAGATGTCTTTAAATTGAAATTAACTGAATTTTGTGTCTCAAATGAGAGGAATCACAGAAAAATCCCGCCCTGCAGTCCAACAATTAACACCACTTTATACAATAGTTATTCTGTCAACTCTTTTTCGAAATGGGCGATTGCAAAACTGACGTTGATGCCAGAAATTGACCTGCCTCCTTTCCCTAATTCATGCAATGGATTCTGTAAGACATCACCATTTATATATATGTGAATATATTTGTAATAGTCCTGATCAATAAAAATATAACTAAATAATGAAAAATAAAATGTAAAAAAAAAAAAAAATCACTTGATGTTAAAAACTAAAAATGCATTTTAGTACGATTGTCTAAAAATCGTTTGTGTTTAAGTATTTATGCATCGACGCAAATCGAAAGATTAAATTTGCAAGACAATTACAAAACCAAACATTTTGACATCTGTTGTTTACAAATATAATGCTTATATATATATTTTTAAATGTGTTAAAATGAAACAAAAGAAGAATAAAATGCTGTAGACAGAAGTATATATGAATAAAAAACTTGATCAATAGTTTAATTTTTACCTACTAAAAAGTAACGAGAGCAAATAATCAAACAAAAATATAAAAACATAAAACCTTTCTTTAAATCTTAAACGTTTTCTTCTCCGTATAAAGCAATCCTTCTAGAAAAGCTTTTTTTAAAAACAATTCGATAGAATTCAAATATTTTCTTCCCATAGACCTCAAACAAATGACAAAATTAAGTGAAACATTGTCATGGACTAAAAACATGGACATCAATAAAGAACACATTCATTCAAACGAAAATCCCTTTATCTAAAGTTTATTTTTTTAAAGGGGACATTCCAAAAATAAGAAAATGCATTACTTAAAAGTGTTTCCCAAAGCAAGTCTGAAACAGACTGCGAGGTCACTGCACTGTCCCATTCAATCTTATCAGTTAAGCGCATGGGAAAAGTTTGTGAACAGGAAACATGTCGTCTTGACTGACAAAGGAGTTAGAAGTATCCTATTTTCAGTAAAAAAAAATCCTTTAGATCTTTTAAAGATAAATATATCAAAAATTCTAGTTAGACTAGTCTCTAAGACTTGCTTAGTTTTTTTTTTTTTTTAACATATTCCGTTAACTGATGCTTTTGGTTGAATTTCTGATGCTGGAACCTTATTAATATTGCAGAAAAGGGATCTCATACCTGACGTCCAGCCGCTTTACAGATTCTGTAGCAAAAGGAATTTTTTCTTTTAAACTCGTTATAATAAAGTAATATATTTTAAAAGTCGCAGTAGTAATGTAGTTAAAATCTTTTTATCTTTCATACAAAAAAAAAAAAATCATGATAAAGGGAGCTTTTGCTTATGCAGGCCGTCAGTCGAGCTAATCACCATTTCTTAACGATAGAAGTCTCAAAATAGTAAAATAAGTTTTATAAGAACTCAATTTTTCATTTAAGTTTGATTCATTAAATATAAATTTATTAAGATTTATTCAGTGTTGAATATGTATGATCTACAGCATACTAGTCTTTAAAGCGTACCATGGAATTGGGTGACTTTATATCAATAAATGGTAAGCAAGAAAATGAAGTTTTGGGTTATTGTTGGGTTCAGATTGCCAATATTTAGTTATTTGTTGCGGTTTTAATCTAACCTGTTAAGCATTTAATTTTGTCGACTAAGGTCACACTGGAAAAAGTTAGTACTATATCCAGTGTGGTCTGTATTGAAGGAACAATTAAGTGACTCGATAGGAGTGTACCCTACGAGAAACCTTTTGCGTATTTCCTCAAAAGTAGAAGATCATCTATTATCTAGAAAGTAAACAAAAGTACTTCTATTATTAAATTGAGATTACCATATGTGTGATTTACAGTTGAATGTATTCATTATTGGTCCAAATCAACGCATTTCTTAAAGTTTTATTGCAAATTTGATTGTATATCATGTCTAATATATTTCTTACATATTTTTTTATATTCTAAGGGGATCAACCCTCTGCTCGATATCGCGCACTAACAACCTGGGATAGCTTTGCAATGAAGTCGCCTGCTCGGCAAAGCTTTCCAAACCCTAAGCTCGTTACGCTCGCGAATTGCTATTAAAAATAAATAACTGAAAACTGTTAATCAATGAAAGCTTTATGAAGTGATGATCCCCAGGTCAATTGCTATCTGAAGTCCCGGCGACCATGCTTGTTTATTATTGTTCGCATCTGAAATATTATGTTACAAATCTTCACACTCTAAAGAAGTGTATATTTAAAGTTTGTAAAACACGAGTCTTAAATTTTGACAATTAAATGCTTAAGACAATTTTCAAACTTCAGACAAGAACGATTTAGAAAAAGAACCACTTCAAAAAAATTACACACCTCAACTGACCTGGACTGTTGCACAAAGGTCAATACCTGAACTGTTACTAACCTTTGTGCAACATTTCCAGTTGTCTCGGACCTCTTACACGGTTTTGAGATATCACATTGAGATACTTTTAGAGTTTGTGACACTTCCCTTTGAGATCGACCAGACACCAGCTTGCCGATTATTCTGCCTTCCATAAACATGCTGAAATTGAATTTTTTAATAAATCAAATAAATTTGCATCTTTCAAATTTTTCTATAGTGCCCATTTACTACTGAGACCGTATTATACTCACTCCGACGGGCTCCGATGACGACTTAAATGATTTGCATATGCACAATGTTTTACCTTTGTTTTAAGGTCCTTTACATGCAATTTGTGTCATTTCAACCTCTTAAATGACTTTATTTGTATATTTTATGAATTATACTTAAACTTTGGACATGAGTGTATATTAAGAAGTATGAAAAATCATAACTACGACTTTGGAGAAGTCGACAATCCTAGAAACCCTGTTTTTAACATTAGAAAACAACATAAATCCTTTTTCCCAATTTTATCTAATACAGAATAAGTTTTTTTTTCTTCTACTTTGCCACGAAATATTACGGAGCAAAATCATATGCATTCAGTTTATGCATACCAGATTTGTTACGTCAAAAAATATGTCAAAATATTTAATAAAGAGAGAATGAAGTAAATGTTACGGAAAATATTTTTCACAGCTTAGTTTAAATGAAAAACGATATCGAATAAATTACCTTCAAAACGAATGAAATCGAAGAGCAAAATTACATCTTGAATGCAAATCTTAATAAAAATGTCACTCCACGAAAAGAACTTTTCTAATAAGAGGAGAAATCTTTTTCTTGTTGGGAGTCGCGTATAAATTAATTTAGAAGGCTTCCTTCAGATACTTTGCAACTTTTACGATGCGCTTTCCAATGTAGTGAAAAACTACTATTTTTTCTGGTTTTGTAGGCTTCTTGAATAAATAATTACAATTACGTTAACTGAGTATTAAAAAGAACCCAAGAAACTCTTTTAATAAAAGTTGTACGGATTTAAAAAAAAAGCACCAATAAGCTTTTAAAAATAAAGATTTAATGAAAGTGCGGAGATGTATTGTTGTTACGCTAAGTTCATCAAAAATCTTTTAAACGTATTGAAAACGTGCGTAAGGCATTTTAGGAATATATTAAACATATTATAAAATTATCAAATTGCATATTATAAATATATTAATTGAAATGCATATTTAAAAGGTATGACCTTTAGTTAACATATGCTTTTAATTTATAAGAGATATAATTTAAATAAAACAAATACATTTTCTTCGTTTTTACTTGTGTGTTGAAATAAGGTGTATAATCAAAGCAAAGAAAGTAATTATAAACAGAAAACTACTTGATTTTATTTGTCGTTTGTTTAGAAGTAACAAAAATATAATCTTTATACAGTCTCTATAAGGGGTAAAAGTTCATTTAGATAGTGTTATTGAAGATAAATAACATTAATGTAAAAGAAATCTATCACATTAAATTTGAACGAAATACAATGCAGTTATTAAAATAACCAATCTGAATATAGTTCCTAATTTCCTCTATGAAGTGATAGCTCTCCTAAAATGGCATTTTTAAATACGTTTAATTTGGTTAATTTCGAATTCAGTGCAATTTTTTGGCTTTGATTTATTTTGTCTTCGGGAATACTTTTTAAAACTGTTTTCGATCACTTACCTTAAAATTCTGGTACTATCAAACTATATTATCTAAATAACTTTTTTTTTATAGTTTAAAACCTTATTTTTGGCAGTTTATCCTATTTCTAATTCTTATAGAATTTCTCTATAGAACAACTTTGTTTAGGACAACTTTCATTTTGTTGTTGATTCCGACAGAAAGTCGTAACTATATCCACCAAACACCAACCATAAGGGGGGGGGGGGAAATCCAAAGTCTTTGAACTCCCTCGGAGGAATTCTGTTCAGTGACTAAAAGCCACTTTTTTTGTGTGTCAGCTTTCAAATATATCTCCAAAAAAATAATCTTTCCCTAAAATTCCTTTGGGATGTTCTTCCAATCCCTACTTTCCACTGGACATGAACATAAGAAAGCTTCTAATCAATATCTCTAATGCTATATCGATGAAAGAAAGATGGAAGAAAAAACCCCATCAGAGTTGTATGTTGCATTGTTCGGTATAGAACTCTAGTAATCTCTTTGGAGGCTAGGGAAAAAAACATTTGGAATGTTGAAAAATGGGTTTAAGTTCAGTTTTCTTTGGGATTTTGATGTCCTTTTTTTTTCTCTTCTTTTTCTTCTTCTTTCCGTTACGTGATATGAAACAGTGTTGGGTTTAATTCTACCATTGAAGCTGTTCCTCAATGAAAAGAGTTTAGGTGGCATTTAGTCTGATTTGAACTAGTTAAACTGCATTGGATACTTACTGCCCCAGAGTAATTGAGGAAAAGACAGTTTCGAAAGAAACACAAATTTTCGAGGAAAACTGTTTAGATAATCATCATGTTTAGTAACTACTACATTACTACAACTACTACATCACAAGCAAGTACCGCAGTCTATATACTAAATCTTAACTTAAAACTTAAATAAATAATTGACGTAACAAAAATAAGCCTTTACTAAACGGAACTAAACTAAATCATACAATATAATAATACCAAGCATGTGTTCACTAACCTAACCTATAATGTGCATTCAATATTCCTTTTTAAGGCATCCGAAATATTATACACTGTTGCATTTTTATCAAGTCCCCATGCAGGCCAATGACAGAATTTAAAGTGCGGGTGAGTTATACATAAGAAAAGTTTGAAAACGTGTAGAAGTGTTTGATGTCATCAAGAATAAAATCACACGACCCCCCCACCCTCCTCCCCATTTCACATTTCATTATTAGTGTTAACCGAAACATTTTTAAATTATTAAGTATTTAATGAAATAAAAAAATAAAAAAAATAGTCATTGTTCCACCTGAATAAGTATTAGAGAGTATAAGTAGTTAGAAAATGACAGTCCGAAGCCATGGCGCAGCGCGCAGAAGGACGAGGGACGATGACGTCACCGGAAGGGGCGTGGTCGGATATGACGTCACCGGAAGGGGCGTGGTCGGATATGACGTCACCGGAAGTCACGTGACCGGAAGTGGAGTGGAGTTGTTTCCCTCCTGCTGCTGTTTTAGTTTCGGTTTCGTTATAAGCTGTTTGTGTATGACGTCACAGTGGGAATGACGTCATAATGTGTTTTATATCAAAGTTTTGAGCGGTGGCAACACTTTTTAGTTTCGGTTTATCTAACAGACGGAGTTGAGTTGTTCTAGGACTGCTTGTAAACGAATAAGTTAGAGTGATAGGCTTTTATTGAGTGACGTCACAATAGGTATGAGGTCATAATGTGTTTTATATCAAAGTTTTGAGCGGTGGCAACACTTTTTAGTTTTTGTTTCCAGTTAAATGGGGTTGAGTTGTTCTAGGACTGCTTGTAAACGAATAAGTTAGAGTGATAGGCTTTTATTGAGTGACGTCACAGTAAGTATGACGTCATAATGTGTTGTATATCAAAGTTTAGAGCGATGGCAACACTTTGTAGTGTCGATTTACCTTTAAGATGGAGCTGAATTGTTCTAGGGCTGCTTCTAAACGAATAAGTTAGAGTGATAGGTATTTTTACTAATGACGTCACAGTGGGTATGACGTCATTCTATGTTAAGATTTACGTTTTAAGTGGTGATAACATTGGATATATACCAAATTTAGTTTTCAGGTGTTGGCAACGAGTTCTGATCGATCAGCTAAATGCTCGCTTGTGACTGATAAGTTTTAAACATGTGACCAAAAGCTAACTCCTGATTGACTGTTTGGTTTTCTAGCGAGTTACTTACATATCCTTTAGCCAAGTTAAAATACCTGCAACAAAGTTACACAAATAAAAATTTAAATTTGAAAAGTTAATAAAAGGAAGGTCATTTGCTAAGGGTCTAAAGAACCCTAACCCCGAGCTACACGTGACATTTCAATATTTTACCAAACAATTGTTAAAATATCGACTATCGGACGTTGCCTTCATGGTAACTCATCTACCCACCCCCCTTCCCTAACTAATTTTGAATAAGTTAAGACTTTAGAATTACAATTAATAAATTTTGAAAAATTATTTATTAAAGGTGAGGACCCACCTCCAGCCCGATACCTCTTTTAGGAAGAATTGGTACCGCCTCACTCCACCCTAACAAAAAAAAAAATCTGTGAAAAAAAAAGCACGAAGTATTAAACACGTCTTTCACACTCAGGTATCCAAGTAGAAATGGCGAGACGGCAACAGGTAGCGTCTATATATGAGGGGTGATCACGTGACTTCACCGACCAATCAGGTTTCACGGTAGAGGGTGCTACTGACTATCGACCCGTCAGAAGGGAGGGGAGCGAGACTAGGGATGTTTCAACACGCTTCAACGCGTTTGCGAGTTGAGTTGTTGTGTAACGATCTTGCTTGAAACAGTTAAAGTGATAGATAATTTGTTCGTGACGTCATAGTGTAGCGAATGGGTTTTTAGCGTAGACAGTTGTTGCAATTGGAGTAATTATGAAATTTATTAAATATAAAGATAATATTTAGTAATAATTATCAGATTTTATTATTATTATTATAAAAAATAAACTTATAAAAAAAAAGTGAAAGTGAAAATTTACTTTGCGAATAAAAATCATGTCTTTAAAATGTGTACGAATATCACTAAATAAGAGAAAAAAGTAACATACTTAAACTCTTTAAAATAAATAACTTTAACATTAACGTAAAAAATTTACTTTTCACATAAAAATCACTTTAAAATGAGTAAAAATATCGCTAAATAAGAGAAAAAAAAGTAACTTACTTAAAATTTCTAAGATAAATATTTAACCTTTACTCGAAAATTCCCTTCATATATAAAAATCACGACTTTAAAATATGACATGCAAGAGAAAAGTAACGTACTTAAACTTTCTACGACAAATAACTTTAACATTAACGTAACATTTTACTTTACACATAAAAATCCCGACTTTAAAATATGTAGAAATACCGCTAAATAAAAGAAGAAAAAAAAGTAACATACTTAAACTTTGTACGACAAATAACTTTGACATTAACGTAAAAAATTTTCTTCACATATAAAAATCACGACTTTAAAATGTAACGTGTAAGAAGAATTAGCATACTTAAAATTTCTACGACAAATAAATTTAACCTTTACGCGAAAATTTACTACATATATAAAAATCATGTATTTAAAATATCGCTGAATAAAAGAAAAAAGTAACATACTTAAACTTTCTACGACAAATAACTTTAACATTAACGCAAAAATTTACTTTACACATAAAAATCACGACTTTAAATTTGACATGCAGGAGGAAAGTATAACATACCTATAATTTCTACGACAAAGAATTCAAACATTGCCATTCATGTCTTTAAAATGTATAATGACAACTCTAACTTTTAGAAAAAAGAAACACTAAAAATTTACAAGGCAAAGAATTTAAAATTGAACGTGAAAATTAACTTTACATGTACTATCATACTCTTATATCAACGATAAATAAGATAAAAAAAGAAACTCTAAAAATTTATAAGGCAAAGAATTCAAATAATACGCGAAAATTTACCTCACATATAAAAATTATGTCTTTCAAATGTGTAAGAATAACGCTAAATTAGAGAAAAAGAAATATTAAAAATTTATAAGGTAAGGAATTGAAACAATACGCGAAAATTTATTTCACACATAACATTTTTATCTTTAAAATGTGTAAGAATAATGCTAAATTAGAGAAGAAAAAAAAAAAAAAAATAACATACTTAAACTTTCTTCGACAACAATTTAAACAATACGCGAAAATTTCATACACAATTATTTTCTTAGGTTAATGTTAAATAATGGGAAATTTAACAGAATAAAAATTTCAAAGATAAAGAATTTTAACCTTTACACGAAAATTTACCTCACAAAAATATCATATCCTTAAACTTTAACGTGACAATTTACTCTTCATATACAATTAAACTCTTAGGTTAATGTTAAATAAAAGAAAAAGTAACATACTCAAAAATTTCTAAGATAAGCATAACGTAAAAATTTCATATCATGTGTTTAAAATGTATCATATAAGAGAAAAAAAAAATAACATACTTGAACTTTCTATAGCAAAGAATTTAAGCATTAGCGTAAAAATTCACTTTACATATAAAATTCACATCTTTAAATGGGAAGATAAGCAGGTGACGGTAATTAGCCAATCCGGGTAGCGGTAGGTGATACGCCATTCGCCGGCATTTTTAGATCGGAGGATGAGTCACGCTAAAACTTGTTGGAACAGGTCGGGAGATTTGTACAGCAAGAACAACAGCATCGACGCGCAAGCAGCGGGTGATGCTGTGATGTGTCAGCAGGTCTTTGAGATTATCGTTTTCCTACTTTGCCGTTTTCATAATGAAATGTTTGTGAAAACTTGGAATGAATGAAGTGGATTTCAAAGACACATTAGTAAGTGAAGGTAGAATTCGCATGGTCTTTCTTCCAAAAAGTATGATTCACTTGGAGAATTTAAGATCATTTCTACTTGAAAACTTTTCTATTATTTAAAACATTGAATATTGTTCAAACTCAGTGGGATTATATGCTATAATACGGGTAAAATTTAACAAAATTGTTACATAGAAGAAAAATAGTAAGAGATTTAAAATAAATATTAGTTATAGATACTCCAAAGAAAAAAAATTCACCTCTACTTTTCAATCGGAAAATCAATACAAGTTGGAAATTTATGTTACTTCAAGAAAGACTTAGACAATTTACTTTGTAATAATATACGTTAAGGTGTCATATTAACTCGTGCAATAAATGCTGACCAAGGATTATTTTACTTATCAATCTAAGAAAGGTGAATTGGGGGAAAATATTAAATAAATTGTAGATATTAAATACATTGTAGATATGCATTCAAGTTTTGAAAATCGCCTGCAAGACTTTTAAAACATCTTAAGATAATTTGAAAGAAACTTGCGAATTATATGTAAACTACATAACTTTTTATACTCTGAAAGGAAATCACAAGTAACTTAGTTAACTTTTTTCATGGTAACACTCATATTCAATGACATGTTTTTTAAATTTAACCTTCTTTACATGATATTAGTTATAAATTTGTTCAATCTCAGATGCGATATACTATTATTTCTAACATATATGTTACGAATTGTATAAAGTTTTTAAAAGAGTATATGCAAATCACCAATCAGAAACATAAAAATCTAACATCATTCAAACAAACAAAAATAATAAGATATTTTCCTTAGTGGAAATAGTTAACTACTCATGTAATGGAATATACTAGAAAATTTAAATACTGAAAAAAGTTTGCTAGGCAAACTTAAAGAATATTTTTTTTTTCTTGTGAAAAACTAGCATAAATTTGAAAAATGTAGAGTTTGTTACTACGTAAAATTGAACATCATCTGGACAAACTAAATTATACGCGAATTTTTAACTTCCATCCATAATTTCTAAATAACTTATACATAAATTTCAGAAAAACTGAAACGGAATGTGTTTTACAAGAGGCTTATTTTGTAAGATGAATATTCAATATTAATATAACTGAGCAAAGTTCATTCCGGAAAAAACTTGTAAAAGATACTTATATTTTGAAAATAGTTTGAAATATCCTTTTAAATTTATGAATGCTCTCTTTCGAAAGACACAAATAAAACTGATATTACTCATGATAATTAACACATACATAACATTAGTCAAACAAAGTGAAATTTTTATTGCTTGTGACCGATAACTTTTCAGTGAAGCAGAACTTACATAGGAAATTTGTGCAAACTTTTTCAACTTTTAAACAAAGTATCATGTAAAATTATAAATTACGATAGGAAATAGCATACTTCAGAATCGGAACAAGTCTTGTAGTTAAGCTAAATGTATTTCTCAAGGAATTGAAAGCATACCAGAGAAGTCCTTATCATTTCGCATCTTTTCTCATGTTGCAAGAAGACATACTTTGTAAAAGATCGTCTTAGCACTTAACAAAAATCAGTAAAAATAAATATATTTTCTATGGCAAAGATAAAACTTCACAACTTAATTACTTAAATTTAGCTAAGTTGCATATGGTTTATTCACATAACTCGCATATGCTTCGAATGTTGAAATATATTTGTCAGTTGAAATCAAACTCATCGAAAATAAATGCTATCTACATTTTCAAGTCGGAAATTACTATTAAATAAACTTTACATGTAAGACATTATCATGTTAAAAAGAAAAATCTACAAAAATGTAAATGATAATTTTACTGTTGGTACATAAATGATGAATAATTTATGATTTTATTCTAGGCAAACGTTTTATTGTCTAACAGAGAACTTAAACTTTAGCAGAAAAACGAAAAAATACAATTTTTATATCCTATCATGCTTGTCGAAAATTGAATTTATTAGCTGTTGTAATAGATTTTTATTGTCCAAATTTCTATAGTTCTTCCCAGTGCAATAATATTAAGTTCATGTGTAATGAGTAGGTTTTTTTTGTTGTTGAATCTTATAAATTTAATGAAATTATTATGACCTAAGAGATTGAGTGAACTGAATAAATCAATGACGTAAATTTAAACAGTGACTTGAACTGATACATACTATAACTGTAAAGAAGTATGACAAAGTGATAGATGAAGTGAAAATAGAAGTTGAGTGAAATGTGTTGAAAAAAGTTGAAGACGACAAGAAATTCATAAATGAGAATTATCATTGACTTATATTAACTTCGTTTTTCTTGCTTATGACAAGAAAATACACTCTTGTTTATTAAGAACCAACTTGATATCTTATCATAGAATGACAATGATGAAATATCTATACATTAAAAAAAAATACCAAACTTAGACATAGCAAATTTCTTGAAATTCATGTATAATGTGAGAAGTTTTACTGGAAATATAGAAGATACAACATTGAAAGATGTGAATGTTTCGAAGTACTTTATCAGAAATAAAAAAATAAAAAAAATGCGCTGAGGTCCGCTATAAATTTTTTTAGGAGAAAGTTTAAACAAAATTTAAAATCAAACATGCTTTTAAGTGGGAACACATATATTAAAACTATAGCACATTTAGCAATTTATATTATGTCATCTCAATTGGTATCAAACTGAATAATATGAAAAACAACCACAAACTGAATAAACATAAAAATTATCAATATATGTGGAAAAGTTTCCTTTTTTCACATATAAAAAAAAAAAAAAAATAACAAATTGACATACGAAACACACAAGATCACGAAACATGCGTAATCATATACCGATAAGAGCAACCAATGTTGCGGGGAGATATTCACGTGATGGACAATATCCCATGAATAAATTGAGTGATTTAATTTCTAATGCTAATTCCAATAGTATTCCACGTAACTTCAACTTTATATGTTACACTATAGATATATTTATTTTTCAAATATATTGACTTTCGAAAAATCATCCTTCAATATAAGAATGATCATAGTAAGAATAAAAGAAAAGATACTAAGCATTGATTTAAAGTGTATTTATTTCAACTTAGCAACAAATCATATGCGTGACACGAAAATTGCTTCGAACCAAAGTATAACTATCCAATTTCATTGATTCCTACAAGGAAATTTTTCTCATCTAGCAATTGAATTTTTTTCTTCTCGTACACATTATAAGTGTTGTGCAATCAGGTGTAGAATAGCTGAAGATATCCGACCTCTTTCTAAATATTAATAAGTCACTGTTGAAAAACTTATAAAAATTTCAATTTACACTTAAAGTTTTTTTTTTTTTATATATATATATTTCAAAGAATTTTTTCAAATCAATATGTATATTTAAATACTGAAACTTATTCACTTCAATAAATGTATGTTTAAGTTATAAAACTTGTCGTATGTATTGAAAAATTGTAACTTTTCGTCTTCATATAAATCGATAACTTATACACTAGTTCTTCATCAATTAATCTTCTAAGTAAATCTTACAAAGGCAAAAATATACCTATAGCTTTGCATTTGTAACAAGTTAAATTGTACATGTTTCTAGTGAAATTAAAATTTTATATGTTTTTCATGAAAATATATAAAATTTTGTAACTTTCACATGAAACATGTACAATTTAACTTGTTACAAATGCAAAGCTATAGGTATATTTTTGCCTTTGTAAGATTTACTTAGAAGATTAATTGATGAAGAACTAGTGTATAAGTTATCGATTTATATGAAGACGAAAAGTTACAATTTTTCAATACATACGACAAGTTTTATAACTTAAACATACATTTATTGAAGTGAATAAGTTTCAGTATTTAAATATACATATTGATTTGAAAAAATTCTTTGAAATATATATATATAAAAAAAAAAAAACTTTAAGTGTAAATTGAAATTTTTATAAGTTTTTCAACAGTGACTTATTAATATTTAGAAAGAGGTCGGATATCTTCAGCTATTCTACACCTGATTGCACAACACTTATAATGTGTACGAGAAGAAAAAAATTCAATTGCTAGATGAGAAAAATTTCCTTGTAGGAATCAATGAAATTGGATAGTTATACTTTGGTTCGAAGCAATTTTCGTGTCACGCATATGATTTGTTGCTAAGTTGAAATAAATACACTTTAAATCAATGCTTAGTATCTTTTCTTTTATTCTTACTATGATCATTCTTATATTGAAGGATGATTTTTCGAAAGTCAATATATTTGAAAAATAAATATATCTATAGTGTAACATATAAAGTTGAAGTTACGTGGAATACTATTGGAATTAGCATTAGAAATTAAATCACTCAATTTATTCATGGGATATTGTCCATCACGTGAATATCTCCCCGCAACATTGGTTGCTCTTATCGGTATATGATTACGCATGTTTCGTGATCTTGTGTGTTTCGTATGTCAATTTGTTATTTTTTTTTTTTTTTTATATGTGAAAAAAGGAAACTTTTCCACATATATTGATAATTTTTATGTTTATTCAGTTTGTGGTTGTTTTTCATATTATTCAGTTTGATACCAATTGAGATGACATAATATAAATTGCTAAATGTGCTATAGTTTTAATATATGTGTTCCCACTTAAAAGCATGTTTGATTTTAAATTTTGTTTAAACTTTCTCCTAAAAAAATTTATAGCGGACCTCAGCGCATTTTTTTTATTTTTTTATTTCTGATAAAGTACTTCGAAACATTCACATCTTTCAATGTTGTATCTTCTATATTTCCAGTAAAACTTCTCACATTATACATGAATTTCAAGAAATTTGCTATGTCTAAGTTTGGTATTTTTTTTTAATGTATAGATATTTCATCATTGTCATTCTATGATAAGATATCAAGTTGGTTCTTAATAAACAAGAGTGTATTTTCTTGTCATAAGCAAGAAAAACGAAGTTAATATAAGTCAATGATAATTCTCATTTATGAATTTCTTGTCGTCTTCAACTTTTTTCAACACATTTCACTCAACTTCTATTTTCACTTCATCTATCACTTTGTCATACTTCTTTACAGTTATAGTATGTATCAGTTCAAGTCACTGTTTAAATTTACGTCATTGATTTATTCAGTTCACTCAATCTCTTAGGTCATAATAATTTCATTAAATTTATAAGATTCAACAACAAAAAAAACCTACTCATTACACATGAACTTAATATTATTGCACTGGGAAGAACTATAGAAATTTGGACAATAAAAATCTATTACAACAGCTAATAAATTCAATTTTCGACAAGCATGATAGGATATAAAAATTGTATTTTTTCGTTTTTCTGCTAAAGTTTAAGTTCTCTGTTAGACAATAAAACGTTTGCCTAGAATAAAATCATAAATTATTCATCATTTATGTACCAACAGTAAAATTATCATTTACATTTTTGTAGATTTTTCTTTTTAACATGATAATGTCTTACATGTAAAGTTTATTTAATAGTAATTTCCGACTTGAAAATGTAGATAGCATTTATTTTCGATGAGTTTGATTTCAACTGACAAATATATTTCAACATTCGAAGCATATGCGAGTTATGTGAATAAACCATATGCAACTTAGCTAAATTTAAGTAATTAAGTTGTGAAGTTTTATCTTTGCCATAGAAAATATATTTATTTTTACTGATTTTTGTTAAGTGCTAAGACGATCTTTTACAAAGTATGTCTTCTTGCAACATGAGAAAAGATGCGAAATGATAAGGACTTCTCTGGTATGCTTTCAATTCCTTGAGAAATACATTTAGCTTAACTACAAGACTTGTTCCGATTCTGAAGTATGCTATTTCCTATCGTAATTTATAATTTTACATGATACTTTGTTTAAAAGTTGAAAAAGTTTGCACAAATTTCCTATGTAAGTTCTGCTTCACTGAAAAGTTATCGGTCACAAGCAATAAAAATTTCACTTTGTTTGACTAATGTTATGTATGTGTTAATTATCATGAGTAATATCAGTTTTATTTGTGTCTTTCGAAAGAGAGCATTCATAAATTTAAAAGGATATTTCAAACTATTTTCAAAATATAAGTATCTTTTACAAGTTTTTTCCGGAATGAACTTTGCTCAGTTATATTAATATTGAATATTCATCTTACAAAATAAGCCTCTTGTAAAACACATTCCGTTTCAGTTTTTCTGAAATTTATGTATAAGTTATTTAGAAATTATGGATGGAAGTTAAAAATTCGCGTATAATTTAGTTTGTCCAGATGATGTTCAATTTTACGTAGTAACAAACTCTACATTTTTCAAATTTATGCTAGTTTTTCACAAGAAAAAAAAAATATTCTTTAAGTTTGCCTAGCAAACTTTTTTCAGTATTTAAATTTTCTAGTATATTCCATTACATGAGTAGTTAACTATTTCCACTAAGGAAAATATCTTATTATTTTTGTTTGTTTGAATGATGTTAGATTTTTATGTTTCTGATTGGTGATTTGCATATACTCTTTTAAAAACTTTATACAATTCGTAACATATATGTTAGAAATAATAGTATATCGCATCTGAGATTGAACAAATTTATAACTAATATCATGTAAAGAAGGTTAAATTTAAAAAACATGTCATTGAATATGAGTGTTACCATGAAAAAAGTTAACTAAGTTACTTGTGATTTCCTTTCAGAGTATAAAAAGTTATGTAGTTTACATATAATTCGCAAGTTTCTTTCAAATTATCTTAAGATGTTTTAAAAGTCTTGCAGGCGATTTTCAAAACTTGAATGCATATCTACAATGTATTTAATATCTACAATTTATTTAATATTTTCCCCCAATTCACCTTTCTTAGATTGATAAGTAAAATAATCCTTGGTCAGCATTTATTGCACGAGTTAATATGACACCTTAACGTATATTATTACAAAGTAAATTGTCTAAGTCTTTCTTGAAGTAACATAAATTTCCAACTTGTATTGATTTTCCGATTGAAAAGTAGAGGTGAATTTTTTTTCTTTGGAGTATCTATAACTAATATTTATTTTAAATCTCTTACTATTTTTCTTCTATGTAACAATTTTGTTAAATTTTACCCGTATTATAGCATATAATCCCACTGAGTTTGAACAATATTCAATGTTTTAAATAATAGAAAAGTTTTCAAGTAGAAATGATCTTAAATTCTCCAAGTGAATCATACTTTTTGGAAGAAAGACCATGCGAATTCTACCTTCACTTACTAATGTGTCTTTGAAATCCACTTCATTCATTCCAAGTTTTCACAAACATTTCATTATGAAAACGGCAAAGTAGGAAAACGATAATCTCAAAGACCTGCTGACACATCACAGCATCACCCGCTGCTTGCGCGTCGATGCTGTTGTTCTTGCTGTACAAATCTCCCGACCTGTTCCAACAAGTTTTAGCGTGACTCATCCTCCGATCTAAAAATGCCGGCGAATGGCGTATCACCTACCGCTACCCGGATTGGCTAATTACCGTCACCTGCTTATCTTCCCATTTAAAGATGTGAATTTTATATGTAAAGTGAATTTTTACGCTAATGCTTAAATTCTTTGCTATAGAAAGTTCAAGTATGTTATTTTTTTTTTCTCTTATATGATACATTTTAAACACATGATATGAAATTTTTACGTTATGCTTATCTTAGAAATTTTTGAGTATGTTACTTTTTCTTTTATTTAACATTAACCTAAGAGTTTAATTGTATATGAAGAGTAAATTGTCACGTTAAAGTTTAAGGATATGATATTTTTGTGAGGTAAATTTTCGTGTAAAGGTTAAAATTCTTTATCTTTGAAATTTTTATTCTGTTAAATTTCCCATTATTTAACATTAACCTAAGAAAATAATTGTGTATGAAATTTTCGCGTATTGTTTAAATTGTTGTCGAAGAAAGTTTAAGTATGTTATTTTTTTTTTTTTTTTCTTCTCTAATTTAGCATTATTCTTACACATTTTAAAGATAAAAATGTTATGTGTGAAATAAATTTTCGCGTATTGTTTCAATTCCTTACCTTATAAATTTTTAATATTTCTTTTTCTCTAATTTAGCGTTATTCTTACACATTTGAAAGACATAATTTTTATATGTGAGGTAAATTTTCGCGTATTATTTGAATTCTTTGCCTTATAAATTTTTAGAGTTTCTTTTTTTATCTTATTTATCGTTGATATAAGAGTATGATAGTACATGTAAAGTTAATTTTCACGTTCAATTTTAAATTCTTTGCCTTGTAAATTTTTAGTGTTTCTTTTTTCTAAAAGTTAGAGTTGTCATTATACATTTTAAAGACATGAATGGCAATGTTTGAATTCTTTGTCGTAGAAATTATAGGTATGTTATACTTTCCTCCTGCATGTCAAATTTAAAGTCGTGATTTTTATGTGTAAAGTAAATTTTTGCGTTAATGTTAAAGTTATTTGTCGTAGAAAGTTTAAGTATGTTACTTTTTTCTTTTATTCAGCGATATTTTAAATACATGATTTTTATATATGTAGTAAATTTTCGCGTAAAGGTTAAATTTATTTGTCGTAGAAATTTTAAGTATGCTAATTCTTCTTACACGTTACATTTTAAAGTCGTGATTTTTATATGTGAAGAAAATTTTTTACGTTAATGTCAAAGTTATTTGTCGTACAAAGTTTAAGTATGTTACTTTTTTTTCTTCTTTTATTTAGCGGTATTTCTACATATTTTAAAGTCGGGATTTTTATGTGTAAAGTAAAATGTTACGTTAATGTTAAAGTTATTTGTCGTAGAAAGTTTAAGTACGTTACTTTTCTCTTGCATGTCATATTTTAAAGTCGTGATTTTTATATATGAAGGGAATTTTCGAGTAAAGGTTAAATATTTATCTTAGAAATTTTAAGTAAGTTACTTTTTTTTCTCTTATTTAGCGATATTTTTACTCATTTTAAAGTGATTTTTATGTGAAAAGTAAATTTTTTACGTTAATGTTAAAGTTATTTATTTTAAAGAGTTTAAGTATGTTACTTTTTTCTCTTATTTAGTGATATTCGTACACATTTTAAAGACATGATTTTTATTCGCA
The DNA here is from genome assembly GCA_963978545.1 of Linyphia triangularis. NCBI lineage: Eukaryota > Metazoa > Arthropoda > Arachnida > Araneae > Linyphiidae > Linyphia > Linyphia triangularis. The sequence goes on along the minus strand of OZ021732.1, from coordinate 45,186,515 downwards.
AAGTAAATTTTCACTTTCACTTTTTTTTTATAAGTTTATTTTTTATAATAATAATAATAAAATCTGATAATTATTACTAAATATTATCTTTATATTTAATAAATTTCATAATTACTCCAATTGCAACAACTGTCTACGCTAAAAACCCATTCGCTACACTATGACGTCACGAACAAATTATCTATCACTTTAACTGTTTCAAGCAAGATCGTTACACAACAACTCAACTCGCAAACGCGTTGAAGCGTGTTGAAACATCCCTAGTCTCGCTCCCCTCCCTTCTGACGGGTCGATAGTCAGTAGCACCCTCTACCGTGAAACCTGATTGGTCGGTGAAGTCACGTGATCACCCCTCATATATAGACGCTACCTGTTGCCGTCTCGCCATTTCTACTTGGATACCTGAGTGTGAAAGACGTGTTTAATACTTCGTGCTTTTTTTTTCACAGATTTTTTTTTTTGTTAGGGTGGAGTGAGGCGGTACCAATTCTTCCTAAAAGAGGTATCGGGCTGGAGGTGGGTCCTCACCTTTAATAAATAATTTTTCAAAATTTATTAATTGTAATTCTAAAGTCTTAACTTATTCAAAATTAGTTAGGGAAGGGGGGTGGGTAGATGAGTTACCATGAAGGCAACGTCCGATAGTCGATATTTTAACAATTGTTTGGTAAAATATTGAAATGTCACGTGTAGCTCGGGGTTAGGGTTCTTTAGACCCTTAGCAAATGACCTTCCTTTTATTAACTTTTCAAATTTAAATTTTTATTTGTGTAACTTTGTTGCAGGTATTTTAACTTGGCTAAAGGATATGTAAGTAACTCGCTAGAAAACCAAACAGTCAATCAGGAGTTAGCTTTTGGTCACATGTTTAAAACTTATCAGTCACAAGCGAGCATTTAGCTGATCGATCAGAACTCGTTGCCAACACCTGAAAACTAAATTTGGTATATATCCAATGTTATCACCACTTAAAACGTAAATCTTAACATAGAATGACGTCATACCCACTGTGACGTCATTAGTAAAAATACCTATCACTCTAACTTATTCGTTTAGAAGCAGCCCTAGAACAATTCAGCTCCATCTTAAAGGTAAATCGACACTACAAAGTGTTGCCATCGCTCTAAACTTTGATATACAACACATTATGACGTCATACTTACTGTGACGTCACTCAATAAAAGCCTATCACTCTAACTTATTCGTTTACAAGCAGTCCTAGAACAACTCAACCCCATTTAACTGGAAACAAAAACTAAAAAGTGTTGCCACCGCTCAAAACTTTGATATAAAACACATTATGACCTCATACCTATTGTGACGTCACTCAATAAAAGCCTATCACTCTAACTTATTCGTTTACAAGCAGTCCTAGAACAACTCAACTCCGTCTGTTAGATAAACCGAAACTAAAAAGTGTTGCCACCGCTCAAAACTTTGATATAAAACACATTATGACGTCATTCCCACTGTGACGTCATACACAAACAGCTTATAACGAAACCGAAACTAAAACAGCAGCAGGAGGGAAACAACTCCACTCCACTTCCGGTCACGTGACTTCCGGTGACGTCATATCCGACCACGCCCCTTCCGGTGACGTCATATCCGACCACGCCCCTTCCGGTGACGTCATCGTCCCTCGTCCTTCTGCGCGCTGCGCCATGGCTTCGGACTGTCATTTTCTAACTACTAGTATACTATTATAGACTTAGCATTATTAAGTAACTTTAGCGCAAGGTTAATCACTTTGCTACAAACTCTTAAAGTGGTTTTCATTTTGGCTATCATATACATGACTAAACTAACATATTTTATTTACACAAAGCATACTTTCGTTTGTTTTAAATTAACATTTACAGTTCACAAATAAAATTATGAATGAAACAGACACGTGTCACACGTATAGTGCGTATTTTCGACAAAATGCTTTTACTACCAAATTTTTTCGGAAGATCGCTCCGGATACACATGTTGTGTAAAATCTGCCTAATAAATAAAGATTTCTAAAACAGTGCAGCTTATTCTTTTAATGCTTATTCATTTGCATATTCCATAAATTTTTGACGTAAATACTAAAGAAAAGGGATTTCCACGGGGTGTTTAAAATTTATTTCAAAAAAACTTATAACCAATCCAATATTTTTTATTTTCTACACATACTGTATCAGCGGTTGCAACCCTATTTTTAGTATGCATAAACTTTCATAAATTTAAAGTTAAGTAAATCTCACTTATATTTCATCCAAGAAAAGTAAAAGTTCACTTGCCATATAAATGATTTAAAGTCACAATCGCCAAAATTCTTGCTGGAAAAACTGGCGGGGTGAAATAAATCCCTTTCTGCGATACTTTGTAACATATCTTGGATATTAATAATATTGATTACGCATATTGTATCTTGGATTTAGGAAATATTTTATGTGTGTTTTTCTTCATTTATTATAATAAATGTAGAAAGTAAGGAGATTGCTCCAAAACGTTATCCACTTTCTAGGTGAGAATATTAGATTAAGAAATCAATCTTGAAACGGTAATTGATTTCGAACCGGAAGAAACAATTTCATTTGCGAGAAATCATCAAGCATCTTTTATTGTTATGCAGAAGCTATTTTTGTCACAACCTTTCTCATCGGGACGATGGATCAAAATTTGGTAATTTTTATAGAAGTGATATTACCAGAAACTAAACTTAACGTGAAATAAAAAGGTCAAATTAAAGTATTTTTTTAGTAAATGAAGTATAATTATATTATATTATATCTTAAATGTTGGAAAGTGGAATGTTTGAAGAATTTAAATTGAATGGTTTGTCAACACCTTAAACTTAACTTTGGAGTTTAATAGTTAATTAATTTTGGAGCAATATCTTGTTTAATATTCCACAAGTTTAAATTTGCCATTAGAAAATTTATATATAAAATTATGAAATTTGGAAAGCATATTCAAATATATGAAAAGTAAAACGCTATCATAAATTATTCCTCATTTATGTATCACCATTCTTGGTAGATCTTATACTTCTAATTAAAAGGTGTTTTAAAAAAGTTGAATTGAAGACTAGACAGTTTTAGAATACATCTGATTTCAAAATGTGTTTATATATAATTAAAAGACTACATTAAATGAACATTTATCTGTAATGAGGCATTTCTCTGGTGTACAAATGGTTCATTTTAGCTCTTTCTTTCGTCTCGTAAATAAGATTAGAATTGCAAAATTATTGTGAATGTAGTAAATAATTATTTTTCTATTTAACTTTGCCACCGACTATTATAACATAAAGCAAAAGCATAAATACTAGATTCATCATAATTTTATTTTAATTTAATATTAGATTCATCATAACCTTATTTTAATTTAATTCCAATTTGTACAAAAGTAAAAAAAAAGAGAGTAATGTCCCTTTCGTCAGCCCAGAGAATTGGACAGTAAATTATTTACAATAGCTCGGTATGAGTGATTGTGATATGAAAATATTTGAATTTGCAATTCTGAACTTCAGCTTAATGTTTTAAAAATAAAAACTACTATTAAAAAACAGAATTCCTTCAAAACGTACATCTAGCTCTTATAATTTGAGGTCATATTTCATATTTTTTAAAAAATTGTTAAATAAAAGTTGCCAGTCCTACCAATTTAAATAAAATAAAGTAAAAAAGAGGGATATTTCTATTTCTCTTATCTATAAGAGTGTAAGGTGATTTATGAATAAAAACAAATGAACTCAAAATATAGCAGTCAAAAACATTTATAGCATACGATGCAATGTCGAAGTTAGCCGAACATGCGATCAAACTGAAAAGGACTATTTAAGAAATTGTGCGCATGTCTTTTAAACAATATTATGTATATTATCATATAAAACAATCTAAAATTAACTTAAGTATAAAAATGTATTGCAATTGAAACCTTGGTTGGATCAGCGACTTATTTTTGTGTACAATAACAGTTCATCAGGCAAGGGCATACATGTTAACGTGTATTCCGTACCTCAACGAACATACATGCCTAACCCAGGATTCGAATCCAGAACCCTTAGCATGCAAATACAGAGCGCTAACCCCATATACATCTGGTGGACTAATATTTTCGAGGATTGTTTGAGAATTAAAATATATTAAATTCAAAGAACTATTGAAATAAATTAGAAATTTGTTTGTAGGTCTAGAAATGAGGCAGTCAAGAACCACCAACACAGAAAAAAAAAAAAAAAAAAAAAAAAAAAAAAACCATAAAATATCAATACTTTGTCGAAACAGTGCTGCTGAGTAATAAAACATGTAATAAAAGTGGCAATGCAACATCATGCAAATTTGAAAGATTCCCTAACTGAATGATTAAAACAGCTAGAAACTTTTTCCTCTACAGATGCAAACATGCAAAAGGTAAAACCTTCAAAATAGATATAGTTAGTGGATAAAAATGTGAATAAAATATTTATTTTCCAAATTCTTTTTTGTTCTCAAGGTTGGTGGCCCTATAGGCCAAATGCAGCACAAAATCACTACAAAATTCTCAATTTGCCAGTATTCGATATTACGACAAACCTTGGTAAACAGTTTAAAAAAGTGTTGTATGATTTTGTCAAAAATCGCTAGAAAAAAAAAAAATAGTCTACTTCAAAAACAGTAAATTTTTAACAAGTTTTTCTGAGTGGGGACAGGCTAAGTTGGGACGATATCGGACACTTAATTTTAAGAACTGAAAGTTCGATTCCTGATGACAGACCATTTTAACCTTTTCGAATATTGCAAGAATTTCAGAAAATTTCCGTATGCTAATTTGAATTTGCAATACAACATAAAATACATTTCGCAAAAATAATGTAATCCATAGAAAAAAAATAGTAGGTTGATAAAAAAGGTCTCCGTCAAGATTTTAGCTCAAGAGAATAGCGAAATTAGAAACGGGCCCTACCGAATTATAACCGATTCATATTGAACATTACTACCTTTTGCTTCCCAATAATTTGGGGAATATTATTCCTAAATTGAAAATAATTTTCACAAAGTATTTAAAAACAGTGATTTTTTTTTTTATTCAATTGGTGGCTAAGAGGAAATATCATTTTTAGTCATTTGAAAGGTATTTTGAGAAACAATCAAAATTTCGAAATCGTATGGAAGCAAGTTAAAATGCTTAACATTTTTGGTGAATTATCTCTCGAACTGTATTACTCTTCTTTCTTGATGACATTCCATTGGTTATCATCACTTATGTACAAACATAGAGCACTCTATATCCTCAAAAAGTGGAGCTAAGCTGTTTTTACCTTCTGGTCTTCTCATTCTTTAATTTGATTGTAAACTTAAACTAAATATATCTTAAAAACGTCCAAAAACATATACACAAGCTAAATGTATACAAACTTCATCTTGACAAATAAATAAATCATATCTCTACATAAACGAAACGTACAGAATCAAAGATATACTTTTCTAAAAACTTTATATACTGCCATAAAAAAAAGTAATTTGCTCCTAATATTTAACTGTTCGATGAAATTCATTAACTACTTTTATACTGATTACAAGGAAATGTTAAGCATTTTAATTGAAATCGAAATCTTGGGATATTTGCATTTTAAAAACGTATTTTCATAGTTTTCTGACATTTCAAAATCATATCAAAACGTTTCAGTAAAACAGTTACATTTGTATTTATTTTAATTTAGCCGCGGTAACACTACCACCGTAATTTAACTTTTCATAGAAATTTAGATAGATAATAATATTAATTTAGATAAATATTATATAAATAGATATTTTAATTAAAGTTGTTTCTATATCAATCTATCCACTTTGTGATTTTAATTTAAAGCCATTTTACATGAAATCCTGAAATGATTCGATATTTAAATGTATATTTTATATATACAGTCAACTAGTGATAACTCAAAGTCTCATAAGTCGAATATTCGTTTATCTCGAAGTTTTCATTAGGTCCCAAGAATATGCCTTGAATAGAAAATAACTTACGAGTGACTTCCGATAACTCGAACTTCGGATAACTCGAAGAATTTGGCCAGTCCCTTGAGCTTCGAGTTATCGCGAGTTGACTGTATTGAGAAAGTAAAATTTAAAAACGCAACACTACTTTTAAGAGGTATATTTTCTTGTTGGAATGTGATATGATATTATCAATCATCAAGATCTGGAGAAAGGAGAACAGTTTGAGTATCGTGGGGAGAATTTAAACACCTTTCGGGAAGTTTTCGAAGGATACTGGCCCATTTGCGTCTCGAACAAGAGAAAATCTGGAGGTATATATACTCGTATGGAAATTCATAAATATATAGAGAAATTTTTATATGTCTGTCTGTCTATCTATATAACTGAGTTGTCTGTACGTCTGAACCTTATACAAATTCCCAGTTTTACACCTAGAGGTATGAAATTTGGTACATAGAAGCTGTGGCGGCTCGAGCAAACTGATCTTGCTGCGCGTCAGTATTATTTGCGGCGCGTCAAAACAAAAAGAGCTGACCTTGTGAAACCCTCCTTCAAGAAGAAGAGCACATATGCAAATAAACTTCCCTATATAAGAAGATTCAAATGTTAGCTTTGCTCTCTTTCTCTGCCACGCCAGACTGGGTGTTATGCTTCATCTGTCTAATCTGGAATGTCAAAAATGTTACCTTGCTAGAATTGATTTTAAAGTTTTAAATTACTAATTGTTTTTAAATAAAAATATAAAAAGTTCCGTAAGTTTTATCAATTCCTCATCCCAACACTCTACAGATTGGTGACTCTCGAAAAAGAAATTTTATCCTGGAGAAAAGCAGCTTTCTGATACCTTGGAGATTGGAGTGTTTGGTGAAAACTTAAACGTCGGAATTTTCTAAAAAGATGAATGAAAGTGGTAACCAAGATGAAAAGGTCGGAATACCAGAGCGCAGCAATGAGGACCATCATCCAAATATTTCAAGAATTGCTTTCCGGGCACCACCTTTCTGGAGCAAGAATCCAGCATTATATTTTGCACAAGTGGAAAGCCAGTTTATCACTGCTGGGATAACAACAAATGAAACTAAATTCAATACAATAGTAGCCAGCATCGAGACAGAGGTTTTGTCCCACGTTTCTGACCTGATCATCAAACCACCGGCGACAGGGAAATACAACGCCTTGAAGAACAGATTAATTGCTGAATATGCGGATTCGGAGCAGAAGAAACTTCCTATGTTGCTACAAGAGCTACAGCTGGGAGACCAAAAGCCATCTCATCTACTCAGAAGAATGCGAGAAGTTGCTGGCGAGAAATTCGACGACGAGCTTTAAAGTCGCTATGGGCACAACGTCTACCTACGCCAATTCAACAAATTTTGGCCAGTAGTAAAGGAGACCTGCAGGCAATGGCTGATATGGCTGACATGGCTGACAAGATACAAGAAGTCACTGATGGCCACCACAGCAATTTAGCCGCTGTTTCCAAATTGCCGAACCAAAACAGTGAGATCGCAGAGCTGAAAAATCAAGTTGCAAAATTAACCCAGATGGTGGAGAAGCTGAGCACAAGTACGCCACGTTCAAGATCACCTTACCGGCGATACGGTAATGCACCACGATCAAGTTCTCGTACCAGACGGAAATATGATCCTCAACTTAAGGTGTGCTGGTATCATCAAATTTTCCAAGACAGGGCCAGAAGGTGCAACGAACCTTGTGACTATGTTCCGGAAAACTAACAGGGCCAACACCTAAAGTCACCGGTGCAGTGCAAGGCCAACAGGTGCAAAGACTATTCCTCTTGGACAAATCATCAGGGTTAAGATTTTTGATCGATACAGGTGCTGATTGTTCGGTCTTACCTTTAAACCCCAATCATCGACACAAGACTCCAGACGAGTTGAAGCTGTTTGCCGCAAACGGAACTGTAATCCCGACTTATGGCGAACAAATTTTGTCTTTAGATTTAAACCTAAGAAGGAACTTCACTTGGTCTTTCATCATTGCTAAAGTTAATCAACCAATTATCGGGGCAGATTTTTTGAGAAAATATGGTTTACTGGTTGATCTTAAAAACGGTCGCTTAGTCGATACTTTGACCCAGTTATCTACAAAAGCTAAACCTCTAAGCGGTGATAGTAGTAAAATAAGCGTCATAGCAGAAAGTTCGATATTTGCGGATCTACTCAAGCAATATCCTGAGCTGACTGAAACCGACCGTATTGTCCCTATTCGACATAGCGTAGTTCATCATATTGAAACCACCGGACCACCAATTTTTTCGAAAGCAAGACGTCTGGCACCAGATAAGCTGAAGATCGCTAAAAAAGAATTTGAATACATGGTACAGCAAGGCATTTGCAGACCTAGCAAAAGTTCTTGGGCTTCACCACTTCATATGGTACCCAAGAAATCTGGAGAATGGAGGCCTTGTGGTGATTACAGAAGATTAAACAGCTGCACAAAACCTGATAAATACCCCATTCCACACATCCAAGATTGCGTCAACACTTTGGAGGGCAAAACCATTTTCTCGACCCTTGACCTTTTAAAAGCTTATCATCATATCCCAATCAACCCTGCGGATGTTGAAAAAATGGCAGTAATTACCCCGTTTGGTTTATTTGAATTTGTTTTAATGAGCTTTGGTCTTTGCAATGCAGCCCAAACATTTCAACGTTTCATCCATGAGGTCTTGAAGGACTTGCCATTTTGCGTACCTTACATCGACGATTGTCTGATTTCATCAAAAGATCCAGAAGAGCATTTGGAACATTTAAAGGAAGTTTTCGAAAGATTCAAGCAATATGGAATAAGGCTAAATCCATCAAAATGCGTTTTGGGAAAAGAAACGGTAAACTTTTTAGGATACAAGATTTCGGCAGCAGGAATCGAACCCTTGCCTGAGAAAGTAAAAGCCATTACCGAATTTCCTAAACCAACAACCCTACAGGAGCTAAGAAGATTCCTTGCAATGCTGAATTTCTATCGGCGATTTTTAAAGAATGCTGCAGCAACTCAAGCACCACTTCACGAATATTTAAAAGGAGCCAGGAAGAAGGACAAAAGACCCGTTGTTTGGACCACAGAATCGGAACAAGCTTTTGAAAAATGCAAGAAAGATTTGGCTGAAGCAGCTGTTTTAACTCATCCATCTTCAGATGCACCTATTTCTCTTTGCGTAGATGCTTCAGATACAGCAAAGGGAGCGGCACTAAATCAAATAACGCCCCAAGGACCACAACCAATGGCTTTTTTCTCAAAGAAGTTATCGCCTGCTCAGAGGAATTACAGTGCTTACGATCGAGAGTTACTTGCTGCATATTCAGCTGTAAAGCACTTTCGTTACATGTTGGAAGGTCGACATTTTACTCTATACACTGACCACAAACCTCTAGTGTATGCTTTTAAACAGAAACCAGAGAAATGCACGCCAAGACAGCTTCGTCACTTGGATTACATTGGGCAGTTTACGACAGATATCCAACACATTCAGGCTGATCGTAAAAGGAAAACGAACTACAATTAGCAAGGATAGATTGAAACCTGCGTATGTCGCTCAAGAAACCGAAACCAAAGATTCTAAAGCACCAGCACTTCCTGAAGAAGTTAAAAGTGATCAATATGTCACTAGAGCTGGCAGAAGAGTGAAATTTCGTTTTCAACCTTGTTCACCTCGTTTATTGTTACTAATGTTGTTTTTTTAATTCCAGAATTTGAAGCCACACTGCTTTAATCCTACGTTATCACTGGCAAGGGGGTACTGTGGCGGCTCGAGCAAACTGATCTTGCTGCGCGTCAGTATTATTTGCGGAGCGTCAAAACAAAAAGAGCTGACCTTGTGAAACCCTCCTTCAAGAAGAAGAGCACATATGCAAATAAACTTCCCTATATAAGAAGATTCAAATGTTAGCTTTGCTCTTTTTCTCTGCCACGCCAGCCTGGGTGTTATGCTTCATCTGTCTAATCTGGAATGTCAAAAATGTTACCTTGCTAGAATTGATTTTAAAGTTTTAACTTAATAATTGTTTTTAAATAAAAATATAAAAAGTTCCGTAAGTTTTATCAATTCCTCATCCCAACACTCTACAAAGCTTTAGTACATCGAAATTGTAGAGAACAACTTTTAAATTCGATTTAAAGTTGCTTTCAGTAAAATTTGATAACATTAAACAAATTCTTCGAATGACAGCAATATTTCTTTTACATCAGAATAAAACCAAAAGTTATTTTAATGTGTCCCCCTTATTTTTCTGTATTAGAATAGTTTGTCCGATAAGAGGTTCGAATGTTATTGTAATATGTCCATATATTTACTCACAATTGATATCGTAAGCAGGTTTTACGTATGTGCGGTTTTAAAGGATTATTTTTTTTACGCATCGCTTTGTTTTTCTACGTTTTAAAATCCTCCTGTTTTTTTATTTTTTTTTATTTTTTTATTTTTACATTTTATGTTGGCGTCAAAGATATATTGTGCTCTGCAGATATTGACATTTTGATGGTATTTAATGAGTATTAATAACATATAAACAAAATAAATTCATTAAGTTCCTTTGTATTTTATTAATAAATGTCTTCTGCACTATATTTCACATAAATTTAACACCTAAAAGTTCGTTTAACATAATAATTAATTTACCATTCTACGTTCATGCCGTTATGGGATGTTTTCAGTAGGATTTTGGTCAACTTAATAAATCTTTTATATCTTTTTTGTCAGGATGTGTCCATTACGAGATCAAATGTAAGTAGGCCATCTAATGTGAAATACTTACGTATATCATTAGGTATATGTTGTGTGGCACCGCGTTGAACAATATTGGTACTAATACGTTACATCCATGTCACTTTTGGCGATAATTTTTCAGTTGGCGAACAATTTGGTAGATAAAGCTTTCGTTCAATGCCTGCTAATTTTTCTTTTAGTTCAGATTTTGTTTCATTTAAAATAAAAATAAAGAACTTGGTAATCGTATAATATATTTTCATAATTATTTTTAAAACGGAGGCTAGACCTGCACTGTAGACACCAGGCATATTTTGCTGAATATGATTACCAGTGTTTTGTACATGCTAAAATAATATACAAAATTTTAAATAGTCAAATTTTTCTGGCTGGGTTAACTTAAATTATGAATCTAACTTCATTTGATGAAAATGAGTCAAAATATACATAGAATCTAGCATAATAACGGATTATTTAGACTGAATATGGCTTCATCACTTGCAGCCTCAATCATAGATACGGCGAAGATGATTGAAATTCTCTGAAAACTTTTAAATCTTTTTCATATTTCTCCAAAGAGAAGAACGAATATAAATGCTAAATATAGAGCATTTGCCACTAAGAGAGTTAGGGAATCACCGCTGCAAAAACAGCATCGACTGGAGAATGACCAAGAGAGATATTACAATGAACAGAAACATGTATCTGTTATAGTAGATTGGCAGCTGATCACCAACAACAATTAATCCGAAGAAATTCTGAATCTAAGTAACACAGAACTAATAGATGTCCTTCAACGGGTCAGCAGCAGCGCGGGGTCACACAGCTAGTTCACTGTATAATATTAAGTGCATACTCCATTTGGTTTTGTTCATTCCCCATAATGTTTTTCAAGAGTTAGTGACGACGCGACGTTTCAGTTCCTTAGTTATCCCGGCCTCTGGATGATTCCCGGCAAATAATATTCTGAATGTAAATAAAAATGTAAAATTTCAAAATTTCGCGTGCAAAAAAATATTTGCATTGGAAGACAATAGGCAAACAATAGAGTTGGTCGTTAGAACATTCAAGAATTAAATGATAGATATACAAACTACCAATCACATAACTATATGTTGTTATAAAAAGTTGCTCAATAAAAATTACACTAAAACCTTACCGCACCTTATTGGCGTCACTAGAAGTGCTTGTTTGGAGTGAAGTCGTAATGATCCATGTTAAGTCAATGAAGAGGTACGTCACCAGGAGATTGGTGTGGATGGTGTTGCGCAGGCAACGAAGATCCCTGAAAAACGAGCAATAAATCAATCAATCTATGAAATATTTTCGAATGTCCCCCACAAAAGGCCGTATTTGTACATTCAAATTGGCAAACCCAGTAGTTTATTTATGTATTGCAATGGACGCTTGAATAGAGAATTTGTCAGGCTGTTGCAGCATTTAAAAAGAATAAAAGACAACGCAGTCAACGAACGAATAAATGAGAGCTTAGATGAAATATTTGAAAGACAAGACGAAATATTGGAAAATATCGTAGAAGTAGACAAGTTTGCATTGGCAGTGTTGTTGAAGAGCATGATGCAGATTTTTGTGAGGGAAGTTTTTTTTCCGTAGGGTTCACTTCAGGGAAAAGGAAACAAGACCTTCTGGAAAATATCCGTAAAGTGAGAATGAATACAATGAAGTGAAAATGTGACTTTCTGTTGATTATAACACGAGATATTTTGCTAGGATATATTCTGTAGATGTAAATTCCTTTAGTGAGTGAAGCAAGCCTTGTTTGCAAAGCGAATAAATAAGGATTAACGAGCGTTAGCAAGCAGGAGATGGAGCCCTTTAGGACTATAAACTTAATCAGAAGAGATTTCAAGGTTAATTTTAATTTGAAACAATCACTTCATTTGAAGATTTTTATAATTTTCATAGTAAGGGATAAAATAAAAAAATAAAAAAAAAAAAAAAAAAAAATAGTACGTCTTTCTATTATAGGCATGGTAGTGGAAGTGTTAATGTTAAATATATTTCAGAAAAGTAAGTTGCAATGTAGTAGTTCAAATTCCTTCCTCAACTAAATTACCCTGGTTCACCCAACTGTTTTAGCTTTCGACCTTATATTTATAATAATAATAATAATAAAAATATGGTGATGCATCAATGCTTTTTGTATGGTTAGTTTCATAAATTTCCTTAAGTTGATAAGTATGGGAAATATTTTAGAAGAAAAGTAGTCGTCAATTTTTTGTTTTGTTTTACATTTGTCCTTGAAACCAACAAAAGATAGCTTTTACATACTAGCCAACGTTAATTGTCCAACTTTCAAGAGGAAAATGTCACTCAGTGGGTATTTTAAGAGATGTCCCTGAATAGTGTCTTGAAGTGCGGTGAACAAAATGCAGGGGGCTTTCCACCAATCGGAAAAAGACTATTTGTCACAATTGTGGTCGTATCTTCTTATTTTTAAGCATAGTTTACAAATGCCCTTCCATGATCCTTGGTTTGTTCATTTTATTCTGTAAATTTAATAGTTCATAATGACATTACGTTAACAAATACATTCAAAGCACATTGTAGTACAATTGGAATTGGATACTGATTTTCCATTAGTCTATAAGACGTCGAAAAGGACAATTCCAAGATTAAAATCATAAAAAACTAGCAACTCCAACAGTCAGTTATTAATGGATTTAAGAGATCAAAGAAAAAAACACAATCCTTCCTCCCCCTACGACCACCATCATCCCACGCCCTTCAAGTCGTTTCCAATGTCACGATTGGACACTTCCAGACTGCCCCATTACACTAGGAGGGTGGTGGGTGGCATAACACATCCCAGAGGATGGAGAGAAGGGGAAATGATAGAAAAGGATGACTTTCTTTTTATGTTGTCTGCCTCTATGATTTATTACATAGGGGCTTGAACCGATTCCTCCCCCTCCCTTGCAACTGTGGGTATTGTTAAAGGTAGGAGGCATGGAATACATTTCTTTTGAGATATTTACCACGTTTCTTCGGAATGGGTGTTGATGCAATGTTTTTATGGGTGGAATGATCGTATGTATTGGGAGAGGGGGTATGAATATGAAACACTGCAGGAGTTGTTTAGTTGCTGGTTTGTTTCGGGGAGAATGACGGGATGGACGGGACTTGATTGATAAGATGCTTCAAGGATCTTGTGTGATAGCTGGGGCTTTCTTAGTCGATAAGCGTTTTATATCACTTTTCTGTTCAGAATGGTGGAAAGATTGTGGTTTGTGCTTTCGGATTTGTTTGGTTATAGTTTTAGGATGATAGAAAGCTATGATCATATTCGCTCCCTTTCAAGAAGACAGTCGAGAAACGAAAACTTCCATTTTGCGGGAGGCGTGATTACGAAGCTGACATTGTATTGCATTATTTCTGTTTTTAAGAAACAAACCTCTTTAATTTTGTGACTAACCGTAAATATAGAACATGACACGTTTTCCCATAAAAATATACTTAATATTGTGCATTTATAATACAAATTCTTGCAAATCAAAAATTTTGTATTATGATATTCTTCAAAACAAGTTGTATACTAAGAACGTAATGAACAATAAGGAATTGGATTCATCTGGATTTTGATCTTACAGTTGCTGTGTTGTATGTTTGGTTAACGAAGTTTACAAGCAGCCATGTGAACAGAATTTTGTTTTTGTTTTGCTGTCTATTACAATGAATGTGAGAGATTTTTTATATTATAAATTTGAGTTCTAAGACTTCGCATACGTAATGTATTAGACGGATAAATTGTGCATTAAAATGCTCTGTTTTTCATGTAACGCTATAAGCGTGAATGTCCTTGTTAGCACTCAACTTAGTACTTATGTATAAATTAAATTATAAGGAAACGTTGTAAAGGGCATTCAGCTCAATTAATCAATTATGTGATAAAAATATTGAAAAGATTTATGGACAATGAGACAAGGAAATTCTGCATTAAACATGCATTTATTTATAAACAGAACAAATAAATAAAAGCAATAAAAAAAAATATTAAATTATAATTTTTCCATTTTAAATCATTGAAATATAATTAACAAAACCAATGCAATAAAATATAAACTTTGTATGAGAATCATTATTCAACAAGCTTTTACATAAAAAAAAATTATCAACCAAAGTGTCTTTGTTTGTCGTGTGATTAGTTTGACAGTTTAAGCATAATTTCATCATGTAACAAGTGTGCCGCAGATCTAAACAACAACAACAATGTTTTGTATTGCTCAAAGGTACACAGTTTTCCAATTTTTTCCCAAGTCAAAGAACGAATGCTTAAAGTTCTGTCTTCCAACTTAATTTGCAATAAATCTTGAAACAGGATAAATTAATTCAACTGAAGGATTCGACTTATTTATTCAACTGAAGGATACGACTTGGTAAATTTTCGTCAAGAGTTTTATCTTACTAAATAAGTAAGGAATTTTTACGCTAAATAAATGTAATGAATTTATTTAAGGATTTGACAAGTCGCATTAGCAAAGATTATATTAATTAGTTATTTTAAATACTTTCCATTCAAAATATTATCTAGATAAAATTAAAATAAGTCATGGAAATACAAATGTTGATGTTTCAGCCAAAGATGTACTTCTGGGTAGTTTTGTATTATTAATGAAGAAGCAACACACAAATCTAAATACTCGTACTTTTTAAAATAGAATATGAATTGGTAATTGTAGACTATATCTAAAAAGCCTTAAATGTCTCGATAAATAATCCCTAACTTTTCCACTTCTCACAAAGTTAGAAAGATGACATTTGTAATAAGTTAAACATAATTATAAGACATTTATGAAAATTAAAGATTTTTCAGTCTGGCCTTATGTAAATTAATGGAATGAATCGGGGAAAAGTGGGTGAAAAGAAAGCATGTTTATATCTAGAGATCCAATGCAATAATTTGAGCTTCTTTTCTATAAGTATATGCTTTACTCGAACAATCTTGATAATCGGAAGAAGTTTACTGTTGTTTATTGTGTTTAGATATGAATGCTTATCACCAAATAAAGAAGACTGCAGCTAAACACTTGTGTTATTTCTCAAAAGATAATTATCCCCGTACCTTTTAAAATAAAAAACTGTAATTAATAATTAAAAATTAGGATAAGAGTTTTTCGGGTTTTCTACTATACGCTGATAGGAGAAGTTTTCCTTTAAAATAGTTACAGGAAGATATTTCCCCTTTTTACCCTCGGTAGCTCTATAGCTACAGAAAATCCCCAATGCGGCAAACCAACCACATTAGTTTGATTCATACCTAAGTATTAAATGAATATGGTTTATTTACTTGTAGTCGGTTGCTCTTTTGTTGTATGCAAAATTTATAATAAAGGAATATTATTTATATATGTAAGGATAGATAATATTTTGTAACAAAAAGGTTATAATTAGTCAACCATAAGTTGTTTTTAATATAAAATATCACCAAATTGGCAAATTTAACAAAACTTTTGGTGAGCAAATGCAACTGCAAAATTTTTTCAATTCACTAAATATTAATTTGGGACAACTTAAAAAAACTCCTCTGTTTCCAATACCTCTTGAAAAGATGTTCAAAAAAAAAAAAAATTCCTTTTGGAAGATAGTGGAATTTACAGAACCAGAAAGATTTCAAAATCAATAAATCACCATGTAAATATCAAACTTATAAGTGAAATATACAGGGTGATACCTAAGGTCATTTTATAGCCTATAAATTAGAAACAGTGTCTCGTGGAGTGTTCAAAGCAAAAATAACTGAAAAACTAAAGGAGATCATTAAAAAAGTCCAATTAAAAAAATTTCAGAGTACCATAACAAAGCCACAGAAACAGATTTATGAAATTAGCTGTAAAATTGGTGGAGATATTTGTGGCTGTAATTATAAAATATTCGGGACTTGAAAAAGGGATTATTCTGAAGTTGAGAAACGTGTCGTACAGGCGTATGATAATACTGGAGAACACGTTTTTCAATTTCAGGACGGCCCCTTTCCCGAAATATACTGTACATCCGTTTTTAAAAACTTAAGAAAACTGTTTTTAGACGCAAAAGTCATTTAAATTATACAGTTTTCAAAACAAATACTTTTAACTTGGATCCCTGACCACCAATGAATGCAATTGCACAAAGTTTTGTTTTCTTTATATATTTTAGCTTAAAAACGAAGATGATCATCTTTTCAATTATTTCACAAACAATTATAATTGCACAAAAATACAATAAAATTAAATAGGAAAATAACTAGATAATTCTAAGCAATTATTCCGCACTTTGCCTCTTCAGTGCTTCATTTTTTGAGCAAAGCTCCGCTTATGCTCGTGCATATTCATTCTTAGCATTACATTAATTTACTTCTCCTTTTCATGCGATTGTTTCATTCTACTCGAGCATAAAAATGTTTCTCGTTTAGACGCCATCCATTCCTTTTTGGAACAATAGGTTGATCCAACCAGACTCCCCCAACTAAGTTTTCGCTCCAGAAAGAATTCCACTTTTGTTGTCGATGGAAGTTAGAATCCTTTTGCTCACAGGAAGAAACTAAATTTCCCCCCTCCTCAGTAGAAGTAGAAAGTTTGGGCATGTTCATATAATGGTTATCATTTTAATTGAAAGTTTTATTTTCGTTGCATATCTTATTCACTGGACTGTCAAACTTCAGAAATTGTTTTTGAGATGGGAAGAAAATGCAACATTCTTTTTATTTGGTTGTATTGTAATTTTCTAAAGAATCGCTAATTAGGCGTTTGCGTTGCACAATTCTAGTTTTCATAGTGAGCGTGGGTAACTATCAACAAGGAAGTTTTAGAATCTGCTGAAATATTATTTTATGGTATTTTAGTGCTAAAAAAATTGCATTCTCTTAATGCACTACGTGATGAGACAAATGATGCTAACTTTTATCATTAAGATTTGCAATAAGAGAACAATTTTTTATGAAAATTAACCATTATCTTTATTTATCTTAAGGTAATTAAGAAATATTAAGTTTTTTAAAGTTATTTCAATTACCTTCTTAGTTGACTAGTTTGAAAACTAAACTACATATTTTTATGCATTACGACTCCTAATCCGGTCTGGGCCTTCAGCTTAACGTGGATTCCAAACCACAACGAACATTCATGCCTAATCCAGGATTCGAACTTGGCACCTTTGATTAACTTTTCTAAGATTATTCCATTTTTACTTTCAATTACCCGTATATTTACATAGGGTAATGAAAGTATTGCCGTCGGTAAGAAAAATAAAAAAAATAATCGATTTTTTTTACATCTACACGGATTGTAATGAACTGGGTTAAAAAAAAGTGAAAGTGGTTGGTTTGTACCCTCAACGACTCATTTCGGTGTACAATAACGGCTAATCAAGCGGGGACCTACAGCTTAACGTGGATTCCGAACCACAACGACCATCCATACCTCACCAAGGATTCGAAACCAACACCTTCGGCATGCGTGGCCAGAGCAAGAACCCCACAGCCACCAGGCGAGCCTGTCTGAGTTTTGGTCACCATTTACTTTTCCTAAACACAATTACTCCTTGTTGAAACAATTGGCACTGCTTCATAGGGACAATGCATACAATCGAAAAGAATAAATAATCCATTGGTTAATGTAATTATTTAACAGTAAGAATGAATAGAAAGTATCCTTGTGTAAATTAATGTTTATTATTACATTGAGAGAAATAATGATGATCTTTATTGGATTTCCTTTTCCAAAATTCTTTATTGTAACACCCACAAAACATCCTACATTAAATAGAGAGGACAAGTAAGTTAGTTGAAAATGATTGATGAACCATACTATACATTCAATCATTTATAGTTTATTTCGTTCATCTCAAGCCAGTTTTATTGGTTATGCTTTTGTAGTTTGCCTCGACAGGGAAATTTTCATTTGAATGCAAGAACTCAAATTAAATTGCATTTATTTAGAAAACTATTGTGGTTGAAATTCCTTTTTTAGTTATTAAGAGTTAATTCTTTTGAAATTTCATTAACTAATTCAATTAACTTTCATTGCTATGAATTTTTAACTATACAATCTCAGATCTAAGATTTAATTTTAAGTACTGTTTCTTTTGCAAAGTAAAGTATTTTAAAGAATTTATCTGTTTCAACGTTCTTTAGTTTTACAGGAAGTTCTAATTATTGTAAACCAATTTTAGTCTAAGCCATTCTTTAAATTTGTTATGTTTCTTTTAATCATTTAAAACTGATACAATTATTATAAATCATAATTATTGGAGTCATAGAAAAAGGCTCACATTCAATTATCATTTGATGAAATATGGAGAGTCTGAGTATCAATATTACGAGCTTTTGAATACGAAATTAGCATTAATAACAGAGGCGGTTCCATGGGGGGGGGCTAAGGGGGCTATAGCCCCCCCCCCATGAGGGTGAAACTTACACTGGATAAAATGGTTTTCATAACAACCCTGCCCCCTTTCATAACAACCCCCCACCTAAGATTTTAGATTTTTTTTTTTTTTAATGTATTTCTAGATACAAATATTTAAGAAAAAGTTTAATTTCCGATCAGAAAATCTCATTTTTGCCCCCCCCCCCCCCTAGAATTATATGAAATGACGCGTCTGCCTTTCTCCCCCCAATTCTCCGTAAAAGGTAAAAGAATGTAGTAGTTTTCGACGTTTGGTCCAAGTGCCTTGTTAATAGGTAACCAAAGTACCCATAGACTAAGAATAAATTAACTAGACCAAGTCTGTATGGCAAAACCTAATAATACGAACAGCGCGGTCACGTGACGACAGCTTTCAAAACGGAACTGGAGAAAAATTCTTTCATTTACTTCAAGGTTAAACAATTGAAAGCTGAAGACTATTTTCTTGAATGCCGAAAAAATGCCAGAATACTATACTGGATTTGGATGCAAAATTGATTTTGAAATAGGGGATTCAATAACCTTTCACAGTCATGTCATTTTTTAAAAATTATCTTAATAATTTTATTTTTTTAAGACTTATAAAAGTTAGTTTGTATTTTGCTTTCTGACATAGCTGCCTTTAATTGGTAATAATGGTCTTTATCATTTACTTACTTCTGAAAATTGTAATTGATAATGAAATGAAAATGAAAGTCTAGACTAATGTTTTATAATATTTTGAAAAGGGTAGAAATGGTTTTTAAAAGGCATTGGAATTAGTCACGTCACGTGTTCCGTCTTGGTAACACCCTCTCTTAATAACAGATATTGGAGCGTCCTGTCTATTTTATTATTCGTTTATGAAAGTACCAAACGAACATGAACAGGTTTTAAAACTAGTTCAGAAGACATTCCAGAACATCCTTGTTCTTCCTATTGTATTGTGTGTCTTTGACTCGTACCAGCCTGGAATTTTTACTGGTCTCCCTATACCAGTTTATAGTTGTGCATAGTACGCTATCAAAATGAAGCGACATTTAACCGATTATTTCGGGAAAAAAGAGAGCAGCGCTAAAAGCCATTGTAAAGAGCTAGATGTTGGAAATTTGGAATCGAAGTCAGAAAGTGCGATAAAAGCCTATGATCCTGGCAAGATAAATCTTCCGGTAAGCTTTACACATAAATATTTATTTTTATGTGTCGTTCAGTTCCAAAGCCAGACAACTGCAGTTTTTCGAAAAATGCATTTTTGAATTTTTTTTGCAAGTAACTTAATTGTACATGCAAGTAATTTAATATATAGGATAATAAAAACAAAAACGATATCTATTATACTCTGTTACAAAAAAAATAAAAAATTACGTATATACTCGTAGTGATTATCAAATTAATCAATTTCTATATTTATATATAAGATACATATGAAAAATCACATGATCCCTGTGATATAGGAAGAGCCGTGAAAGAAGTTTTAACAGATGATGAGAAACTAAAATTACTAAAAAACACTTGGATACCTCCAACAACATTTCCTTTTCCAGAACTAGTAGAAGGGAAACAGAAACGGAAATTTAATCATGATTGGCTAAAAAAATACAAGTGGCTAGCATATAGCCAAATGCTAGGCGGTGGACTTTGCACCCAATGCGTTCTCTTTGCTCCTTCAGGTGCTGGTATCGGATCTCAGGTAAAATATTTGATTTTCTTTTCTTATGCATTTCATTGTAACTTGTGTGATATTTTCATTTGTATGAAATGTTTAATGTTTTAACGATTATATCAACAACCAACTGATTGGTCGTTATCGTCGAATATTGTTCCTTAGATATTAAAAAAAAATTGGGTACAATTAAAAATAAATGATTTAAGAATAAAAATTTCAAATGCATTTCTGACTTTAATATTTCAAAACTTTAATAATTGTTTTTTTAATACTTTAAAAAGTTATAGCCTAAATTCACCCAATTTATATTGAAATTATTAAAATTTTGACTCCATATTTTATTTTATTACACTTGAAGTTGTCAATAAAAATTAACGAAATTGTAAGTGACCCGTAAATAATGTACAAAATTTATGGAACATTTTGTGTAATACTATTTTGAAAGTGTAAAGGTACTGTGTAACAGCAAAACTGGCCAGCTCCACAATTTTGCGAAACGCGTTCTTTGCAATTTTTGCGGAAGGCTTACCTATATTGTCGGCATTTTGAGAAATAAAGTTAATACTAATGCGAAACAAATCAATTTAAACTTTCAACTTTTAAATCTTTATTAAAATCCTTTTTTTATACTACTAAACCGGGTGCTTTACTTTAACGACCGAAATGTTCAATTAGTTAGAAAAACTATGTATCCTAAAATATGTATAAATATAAATTTAACAAGCGTGTACATTTTTTAGGCTCTCAAAACACTGGTAAAAGAACCGTTAGCCAAATATAAAAAAGCCACCGAAGATCTACGTAAGCATGAAAATACTAAGTACCACAAATTCTCCATGGAAAAAGCAGTAGAATTTACAAAAGTAATGGAATCAAGCAAGAAAAGCATTGACGTTGTTTTAGATTCCGAAACATCGGCCATTATTGAGGATAATCGAAAACGATTGAGGCCTATAGTAAAAACTATAGTATTTTGTGCTAGGAACAATTTGCCCTTAAGAGGACATCGTGATCACGGTTTGATTTCACAATTAAAAGAAGAAAGTAATGAGGATCTTCTGGTTGGAAAGCATGGAGTTTTCCAAAGCCTTTTGGCTTTTCGTGTGGATGCTGGGGACGAAGACCTCAAGCGACATTTCGCAATTTGCAGGCGTAACAGTGCAATGATTAGCAACACAGTCCAAAATGAAATTATAGACTGTATCGGAGAAACTTTTCGTTCTTCAATATCAGAAGATGTTAAAAGATCAAAATTTTTCAGTATAATGTGCGATGAAACAACAGATGTCAGCACCAAGGAACAGATGACATTTTGTGTTAGGTACATAGATACCCAATCTTTCGTTACCAAAGAAGAATTTGTTGGTTTTACAGAAATGACAGAGACAACTGGTGTTGCTATAAAAGAAGCAATCGATAAAGAGTTGGATGCCTTGGGCTTAACAAAAGAACACCTTTGCGGCCAAGGGTATGATGGGGGTTCTAACATGGCTGGAAAGTTTAAAGGAGTGCAAGCCCTGATATCAAACGAGCAACCCATGGCTATTTACAGTCACTGTTTCAGCCACTCCTTGAATTTGGTTATTTCAAAATCGTGTGACATTCCTGCCATACGAAACATGTTAGGAACCGTAGGAGCGGTAACAACTTTTCTTTCTGCTTCTGCTCTACGAAAAAATGCTCTAGAGGAAGTAATTAATCAACTTCCAGAAATAAAGAAGAAAAGTTTAAAGGTGATGTGCCCCACTAGATGGGTAGAGCGACACGATAGCTTAATTAGATTTAAAGAGTTATTTCTCCCTATTGTAACACTGCTTGATCAGCTTTCAACTTCACCAGATACCAACTCGGAAACATCAAGCAAAGCTTCTATGCTCAGTTCGGCTATTCAAAAAGGAGAATTCATCATAGCCTTGGAAACAACGGCATATTGCATGGCAATAACTCTAAGGCTAAGTGAGCAACTACAAAATCCACAATTAGATTTTGGAAATGCCCTGCAAAATATAAACTGCATATTAGAGGTTTTCAGAAATCTACGAAGAACTGTGGATGTCGAATTCGGTAGTATTTTCGAAGACGCTTTGCAAAAAGCAAGCGAAATCGAATGCGAAATACGCATACCAAGAAAATGCTTTCGACAGACTCATCGAGAAAATACTGATGCTTCAAATCCCGAGGAGTATTACAGACGAATGGTTTTTTTACCGTTGGTAGACCATTTGATTCAAGAACTGGAATCGAGATTTTCCCAACGATTGGTGGATATATTACCTTTAGAAGGCCTTGTTCCCAAAAATATTTTGAAGTACGAAGAAGAAGAAATCCTCAAGGCTGCAAAAAATTACCAGCAGTACCTAGATGGCTCTGAGCTTATACTAAAGTCAGAAATAAAGCTATGGAAAAACAAATGGGATAGTGAGATTGAGCCGCCTTATACAGCAGTTGAGGCCCTGAAGAAGTGCGATCAACAATTTTCCCCCAACATTTTTATTCTTCTACAGATATTTGGAACAATCCCCGTTACAACAAGCACACCCGAAAGGAGCTTCTCCACATTACGACGGATTAAAACATATTTAAGAAGCACCATGGGCCAGGCAAGATTAAACGGACTAGCACTGGCAAATATTCAAAAGGATAGAAAAATCTCCATAGAAGACGTCATTAACATCTTCAGTCGCAAAAAAGCAAGACGAATGAAAATTGCAAATTGGAATGTCTAAAATCACAGACACAGACTCTACAAAATTTGATGTTTTGTTTTTGTATTAATGTATCGAGAAAAACAACTCAATTTTAACTAAGGTCATCCACCTAGACTATTGCTTTAAAAAAACACCATTTTGAATAATTAATTAAAATAATTATTTGCACTTAATTACTCAAATATAATTAAAGTTAATTAAATAATTGCCACACTGTATATTAATGTACTATTTCTTGATTGCGATAAAATCTAATTGACCACAACAGTAGCTCTAATTAATTTTGCTTTCTCATTACGGAACATTTTTGCATGCTGTAGCCCCTCCCTTGTGATTTGCCTAGAACCGCCACTGATTAATAACATTTACGTTAAAACATTATTTGTATCTTAAGAATTTATAATTCATAAAAAAGGCGTCTGTAAACATATTTTTCAATGCAAAAGATTTCTTAAATTAGTCCATTTGATATTTAGCTCATTAGGCACTAATTACCATACAACCAGATTTTTCTAATTAAAAATCAGGACATGTATCTGCTAATGGAATTTTTTTTTGTTATATCTATCATGTTCAGAATACACATTTCTAAAATCTTCAACTTTCGAGTTTTTTTTTTTTTTTTCCTTCTTTTTTTTCTTTTTCTGAAGATATACAATATACATTGTAATTCACACATTTATTTAACTTTATCATTAACTTTCAACCATACTTTACACATGCTTCTTGTTTGAGGCTATTGCTTTTAAAATGTTTTATTTGATTTTAGTAAATCCAGAAAATCTCAATAAGAATATGTAAAGTTAATTTTAGTTAATAATAAAGATTTCAGAATATCCCCAGAAAGTTGTACCTTCTCAAAAGTAAAATTTTTATTAAAAATAGAAAATGTCATTTCGACGACAGCAGTTTTTCCCGGAAAACTTAAGTCGAATTCCACAATTTTCATAATAATCAATCAATTCACAATAATCAATCAATAATCATCAATTTCAATTGAGTGCTGATTGAAAATCTTCATCCAACGTTTAGCTCCAGAAACTTCATCAGTTACCCACTGTGTTAGTTTTTCCTTGATTAACGAAGTTCTGAAGAAGAATTTGTTTGTTTTGTTTGGAAGGAGTTTGGAGGGACTCTGTAACAGAAAAGCGGGACAATTTGTCTGGACATTTGGACAGCGGCACAGCGTGGTGAAAAAGCGGGTCTGTCTTGTCAAAATTTGGATTGGTTGTATTCAGATTATCTGGCGCCGTCAGCAACACGAGGGCTATAATGCGCCGAAACATTCGTCATTAGACAAGCCAACATACATTTACAAACACCCATGCCAACACGGGACTCGAACCCGCAACCTCGTGGTCTAGAAGCTAGCACGCTAACCACTATACCGTTTGGTCGGCATCAAAATTTGGAAGTCTGGTCACATTACATACTATATACACATTTATAATCTGAAGAAAGATCAACTTATCTATATTAAATACTTTTAGTTTGGATATAGATTAATTGATTCATGCATACACTATCGTAATTGAAGAAATTCCTCCAACTATTTGTGGGACTTTTCGTTCGGAACTGCCTGCCATTCATCTATGAGAGTTGGGGCTAGTTTTGTTACTTATTTGGCATGCCTCGCAGTCAATCGATACTAAAAGTGTTCATTGAAATCGAGGTCAGGGGTCTGAGACAATCAGTTCAACTTCTGAACGACCATATATATGACCACCTGAGTAAGCCGCTTACGCTCTGGTATCCGATCATGTTGGTTTTTTATATGTTATTAATTACGCCGTTATTCTGCGTTATAAATAATGTTGTTATGCTGTATTATCAATGATGTATGAGACGGAGAGGAGGTGTTCAAAATGTTTACACAGGCAAATAGGAAGGCTGCATTTAAATCCACTATATTTCTGGGGTATCCAAAACTCATGATCAGTTATCAATGTCGGCGTGTCATAATAGCAATGTCGTATATACCCTACAAACTAAACATCTTTAATGAGATAATTATCAGTTTATAAATGTTTAAAGAAAAGACATTTACGCAGTCTTATTTCTCTAAACTATACATATATACATTTTTCTTCCTGCAATTTCCGGCCTAGATAAAAGCTCTTTGGAATCGATTAAGTATTTCTTAAAAACGGAATACATAATTTACCCTTAAGTTCGTTGTTGAAATGAGAGGCTCGAAAATTTCCTTTAGGGTAGCATATCAAAGTATCCCGGAAAAAAAAAAGAAAAAAAAAAAAGGAAACTCCCGCATTCCATCCATAAAATCAACTTTCCGTCTGTTTCTTTCGGGAAAGACCACAGATTGTTGTATTTGTTTTTCTTCTTGCTCTTCTTTTCTTTCATTCAATTGGGCGAGACGACCGGAGTTAATCAAAGAAAAACTGATGCTATTCATCGGATTGCTCATTGAATGAAAGATGGCTAAAGATCGAATAAAAGCTTTTCTCTCTCTTTTTCGTATGCAACCAATTGTTAGCAATTGAAATAAAAGCCTCTTTTTGTCGCCATTTACGAACTCGTTAGTTACTTTGAAGAAGTGGTTAGAAGTAAACAAGAGTTTTGATTTGGATGGTTATTGGTTGAAGAGAAAATAATGAGAATGTTGAAAAAATATTGCGTGATTTGATAAAAATTTAATTGAAATTACGTTTTTATACAATTAACTTAAATATCTTTTTATCGATATTAGTAGCAGAGATTCCTCCTTTCCATTTAAGGTCTTTTGTAATTCTTTAACTTTTGACTAAGAATTTTTTTATTGATGTACTGTGTTATTTTTCCAGATAATTATAGGCATTCTTTATGATTGGTAATTATTTGTATATAAATCAAAGAAAATAAATGAATTTCCATGGAGTGTAAACCTTAAAAACCATTGAATAATGATCTTATTACGGAAAAAAGAAGAATGACAGTTTGAAGACAAATTAACATAATTTAAAAGTCATTCAGATCATTAAAACTATACAGTAACTGACGCATGCTTGATTTTCTTGTGAGATTTCTTACCTATTTCATACACTTTTTACTTCACTGCAAAAAGTCATCATAGCTTAAAGACATACAACATAAATTACTACAGAAAAGTTTTCACATCTGCAGATTATGAAATATGAAAGTGAAAACAATTTAGGAACGTTAATCAAAAGCTATTTTATCAACCTTAAATTACTGTAAAAGAAATCTCAATTTTTTTCTACGTAATACTTTTAAATTGTGAAAGACTATTAGGAGAATAGAATTTTAGGATGTAATTAAGTATGCATGTAAATATTATAAATTTGAATTTTATATCAGTGTATCCAATTTTATAAAACTAAATTTTAGGCTTTTAAATGATTCTATCGTTCTTATAACTAAAAGTGGGTCCCAGATACGAACATTTAGAGCTTTTGGTTGATACAGCAGTTTATGTCAGTCATCGCCTCTGTATCAGATTTCGGTAATTATGGTTCGGTTCCTTATTAAGCAATACTGTCCAGTAATATCTACAACGTGTCATTTAAGCCAAATTTTAATTAAGAAGAAAACTCATTATCATTAAAACCACCTATTTCTGTCAGCGTCCACCAGAAGAAAATGGTGAATGTGTTTCGTTCTCTAAAAATAGACTCTGCAACAGAACAAGCAAATAATAATAATAATAATAATAAAAAAAAAACATATTTTCTCCCTCAAAAACCACATTCAAACTTTAACAAGAATGAAACATTATGTTCCAACACCATAATCTCTAACTTGTTCCACACTAACACCAATTTGATGTTAAATACGATGAGACCCAACCTAAATTCCCAACCCCATTAAAAATTGCAACCCGTCAAGTACTGTAGCGAATATTTGTCTCGCCATCTTTAAGTTTTAAACTATTTTGAAAACAGATGATATTTTAGGAGAACCGAACGTGCCTCTTATTTAATAGGTGAGGATTTTAACCTTCACATATTCTAGAACTCGTACGTAAATACATTAAACAAACTCTTGGAGCATTTAATGAAAGTGTTTACTTATGGACTCTTGTTATCTAGCAAAGGTGTTCTTACCCGCACAGAAAAACTTATCAAGTCACCATAAAAATATTAAAAGTTTCATAAAAACTGATTTCAAACTCAAAACTCAATGAACCATTTAAAGCATAAACTCAATTAAAAAATTCAAACCACACGCCACAACTGCAAGCTCTAATCCCATAAAATATTTTACGTCAAACATACAGTATCACATATTGTATCACAACTCTAGTTAAATTTCAACTGAACTCCTTTGAAAAGATAATAAAGTTTAAGAGCATCGTAAACGCCTTTAATTCTGCGGGCGAGAATTCCAGACAAAAGCATGTCGAAATGCAAGCGGAATTCCAACTCCTCCCACTAACGAGCTTGGATTATTTCCCACCAACTTGGTGTCGGACATGGTGTAGGACATGTCGTCGCCAAGCGCTTGCTCATTACGGTCCAATCGGTAGGTTATTTTACGTACCCGTAATTCGGATGTAATATGGCTCGAATCCAGAATCTGGAAGGATCCCTATTAGAAGGGGCGACCGAGAAAAGTGGGTTTGAGGGGCGCAGTGGTTTAAGAGCCAAAAGTTAGCCCTTGATTTGGAACTGTGCTTTCGAAATGGTTTATTCGAGAGTTAAATTTATTCGGTGTTAATTCTAACGGAGAAAGCGCGGTAACTTTAGAAGAGGCACATTACTCAATGTCTTTGAAGGTATGAATGAATTTGTGAAAGGATTTATTTTTCAATCCAATCGCGAAATAAGGTTTGGTGTTGCTCACTATTTTTATTACTTTTCGCTGAAGGATTTCAGATGTTGAAATGGTAAAAGGTGAAAACATAAAACATCTCAAGTCTGATGTTTTAAAGACCGAGTTATGTTTCTCTTTGCTTGGATCAGAGAATGGAAGTTTTGTTTGAAACCGTAAAATAACTTAAAATAATATAAAGTGGATTTTGAAGATTATTCATAGAATTAAAAAAAAAAAAAAATCATTTTTTTACTACTCAAAACTGTGTTGAAACATTGAATGATAGAAGTTCATTTTCCTCATTTATTAACTTCTATTTCAGTTATTTAAAAAAAAAAATCTAAATACCAAATCCAAATTTGGTGTACTTTATATTTTCTGCATTCACGATTATTCAAACCATTCAAATTTAACATCATAGTTAACTTATTTTCATTACATAATAGTAATTTAATAACTCTAATTTCATAAATTTTATGGTTTGAGTATATTTCAGATGAACCATTTTGAATTAGAGACATAAAAAGTACACACATTTTTATTACAAGCACATAAATTAGGAGACTAGAATTATTTAAATTGAGAGAAAATGACATTTTAGATTTTGATTTGATAAATGACAACTTAACTCTTAAAAGTTATTTGAACACATATTTCAATATTTTTGGAAAATGATGCATTAAATAAATACCTTCTTCATTTATCGCAATTATATTACTTAATTAAAACATTTTTGAGTCTGAATTTGAACACAACTAAAACATATTTCGCTACACAAGGAAAATTAATAATGGGTAAATTTTGTTTTATATTTACATAAAACAATATAGTCATTTACTTATTGTTGATGAATTATTATGGAGCAATCTCATTGAGAGATGGTAAAGAGCACATTCGCTAAAAAATTTAACAATGATTTCGGAAATTAAATTTGCTCTTTGCAAAGCTGTATGAAGTAAATATATAAAACAAAAGAAAGCTGCTACGTGTAAAAAATGAACATTTACTTAAGTCCTAAAATAAAAAGCAAAGAGCGCTTAGAAACAAAAACTCTTCACAATTCCTATCTTCATGTCCTACATGAGTGACAAATTGAGTGAAAACTTCCAGAACTATTAGACAAAACACTCTTTTTATTTTACATTCTAGTTTTGTCTTGAATTGAAATAAGGTTTTGAGTCCTACTGCTGTTGCTAATTGACAACACTTTTTTTTTTTTTTTAAACATTTCATTGTGAAAAAATTATTCTTTCTCCTGGAATAAAATCTTTTAACACTTAACCATTCTTCAACCTTGATTTTTTTTTCCAAATTACCATAAATCATGCCAAGCATTCATTAATATCATTTACGAATGGAAATTTTTCTTACAGTTCTTTCGATTTATAAGTTCAGGCTAACTAGTTCTAGATAGTTTTTGAAATACTTTATATTTTGTTGAATTGTACTCCATAAATTAAAACTATCGAAACAAGCATTGTAGGAAAAATCGCGCAATTTATTCTTTCCAGTGTTTTAAAACAAGCACATTTTATTGTTTACCATTAACGTGATATCTTTTTTAAGTGTAAAATAATGCATTTTACTAGGACAATCATGATACATTTTGTTGACAAATATATTATATACTAAAAAAAAGTGTAGGTAGATTTTCTTCTTGAAATACCAGCAATATAATTTATATCGGTTTTTTTATGCTGACATTGTTTCTTAAATAAACTCATTATTTTATGCCATGATTTTTAAATTGACGTTAAATGTATTCAAACATAAAAACTAAAGTGCAGTATTTATAACCACAGTGGTGCCTTTTGAATAGGTGGATTTATTGAAAACTTATTTGATACAATTATGCTTTTCCGTTAAAAAAAAAAGAAAATCGAACATATCTGAAACATTAGTTTTTGTTGTACTACAGTTAACCATTAATGTGTTTAAGAGCTGTTTATTTCTGTTCGTTAATATGCAAACACACGGTAAAAAAACTGCCAGTTTTAAAAACAGACAGACATGCAGACAGACAAAAAGAAATGTATCAACAATAACCGCTTTTTGTTACTAATAAGAGTGATAAAATATACTTTATGCATATGAGTATACACTTTATTGCAATTTTATACTAATAACAGTCTCAATTATAATTT
This sequence comes from Linyphia triangularis, assembly GCA_963978545.1. NCBI lineage: Eukaryota > Metazoa > Arthropoda > Arachnida > Araneae > Linyphiidae > Linyphia > Linyphia triangularis. The sequence goes on along the minus strand of OZ021732.1, from coordinate 45,156,163 downwards.
TTGTGGAGACAAATGTAGAGAAAAATGTATTTTACCTAAAACGTAGAAATATCCAGACAGCAATAGTTAGAGCTATTAGAGATAGGACATATCCAATAGAGTATATCATAAAGGCATCTTTTACATCCAGTAACACCTAAAAATAATGTGAAACAAGATATTAAGCTCATAATAATCTTTACAGATTTAAATACTATAATTTCTAAATTTATTGATACTTACTACTACACTCGATGAATTTTAATTATAATATTTTTTTTATGAATTCTTTTTCTTTTTGGTAGAAATAAGAGAATGGAATAGTAATAGAATGCAATGTTTACCAAATAATTATATTTAAATATCAATTTCCAGAAAAGTAATTATTTGAAAATTTTTTCCCCGATAGAAATACATTTACTTTTTCAGTATTTCATGAGGTAACTAAAATGTTATAGTTTAAGAGTAGATTAATAATTTTAATCCCGATCAATTTTCTTACCGAATCTTTTAGATTCTAAAAACCGATAAATATGTTGAAATTAATTATATCTATTGCTACATGATTTATGTTAACAGTTTTTTTTCACACTTTGAATCTCAATTCTAGAGGTTGACTTTTGTGTGCAACTGACTAAATCTACAAAAAAGAATAAAGAAGTGTAGCAGTAATAGTAAGGTTGTTATGACAAATACAGGAGGACTCGTCGAGTCTTCCAACTTTCGAAAATGTTTATGAATAAAGACCAAGAAAGAATTTTTGCCGCTGACCCTCCCTTCTAGAAAAAATCGAAGCAACTTTCATACAGCCTGTAGAACAATTTTGCACGACTATTTATAACAATTTCTTCAACATTTTAACCGTTACTCAGTTCTGCTTATCTGAATAAAAATAGTCTCTTTTTCAAAGTTGCCAAAAGTAGTAGGCCAAACTTTCTACCAAACGATATTTGACGTAACGAAATATGTTTAGAAAGAACTTATGGCAAGGAAGATAGATCACTACTCTGTATGAAATAAATGCATTCGCAATTTTATAAATGAGTTGGGCCTGGAAAGAAAATTAATAACTATCTTGAAGCACGAATGTTTTTTAACATCTTATCAAGTATAGTTGAACCCGTTTTTAATAGAAAAAAGTGAGCAAACAGATGGTTGACATTTATTTTCTACTGCAGCTTTAAAAAGCGTTTAAAATTCCGTTTACGATTCCTATTCTTAGGTGCTTATAACGAAGGCACATATGACACCATTTAAAGGATATTAGGAAAATAATAAAGCGAAGTATGCCAAAAGTCATTAAGGAAACAATGTCGAAGTAAATGCGTTTTTTTGGTAGGTCAATTTATAAAGTTTCATAATCGTATATGCAAGTAATGATGAAGTACTGTAATCATAAACAAATCCATACCGATTTGTTAAAACACAGATGCATACCGGCATTCTGATCAGAAACCTATTTATCCATTTTTGGGTAAACCTGAAAAAAATCTGCAGGTTAGAGTGGAGTTTACCTCGTAAATTATGAACTGCTATCGTCTATTAGATTAGTATACATGAAATCAAATTAACCGTAGATATCACTTCCATTTTTATTTCCTAAAATACCGATAAACTAAACAGTATGAATTGGTGCCGAATGACCTCAATTAAGAATTAATCAACAACAACAACAACAAAAGATGTTGGAAAAATACAAAATTCTCTTTGCTTAAAGAGGATAAAACATTGCATCTCACTACTTTTAAAATACTCTCTCGTGTATAACCGAAAAGTAAGAAATGCGGTAATTTAAGAGGTAAAAATAGAGGCAAAATATTCATTTCTAAATAGCGGTGAACCATAATAACAGTTAACAAGAATATTTATTATTAACGATAACTTTCCTTTTTAGATCCCCTTTGAGGCATCATTCAGTTAAATATATTGGAAAAACTTTGCACAAGTGCCATGGTAAATTTAATTATGTTCTTGTAGAATAAACAAATACCAAATACAGATTGAATGGGAGAATTGTTGACGCATTGAGGATTTTCGATTATTCTCAAAGGTTCTGTTAAGTTTTAAAAACTTCAGTTTCCAATCCAATAAATTTTGCATATATCCAAAAGAATAGTTTAAACATATTTGACAAAGCTATACGAATTTAAATTCGTATTTAGTTAAAATAGTATTTAAATGCGCTTTTAAGTATTATAAATGTTTACTATAACATTTTATTAGATAAAACATTCGGAAATGCAAATATATTTAAAAAGGGACAATTTTACACAATGTTATGGATAATTAGAGATAGGCATATACCAAGAGTCCCGATTGTAGTAAATGTAGGCGCTAGTTTCCTGGTCAGTTTGTCATTTTGTGCAGGTCATATTTTACTACAGGTTTAGATAAGGTAAAAGAAATAAAAAAAACTTTGGAGATGGATAATTTATACGAGTCATCCAAAAAGTAAGTTTCCCTTGTCTAGTAAAAAAAAACAAAAAAAAAACAGTTACTTGGAACGTTGCCAAAGATACAGCAATATTTCAGGTACTCCTCAACATACAAATCACCGGAATCGTAAAACATGTCATACAGTGGGATAAGCTTATGTAGTCCAGTGTTAGAGAAATCTGCCGTTTTGAAATACAGGCAGTGTTTAACAGTTGTGTGCAGGTCTTCGTGTGTTGGGAAATGTTTACCGAGTTCCATAACCATAAAACGACAATTCTGCAGAATGCACTACCGCATCTACTCCACTAGGCCGTCATCAATGATGGATGGCCGGTCATGGACATTTTGCCTACCTTCGGAAAAATCCCGACATCAACAACAAACCATCTGCTTGCTCATCACATAAGGTCCATACTCTAAACAGAATTGACGATGAATTTTCATCGGCTCTACAATTCTTGCTTTCATAAACTTTATCACGGACAGCTCGCAATTGGCAGGCAAAAAAATGAGACCCGAGATCTTAGCACACTACAACGACGTAAATGTAAGCGATCATGAAGTTACAACTGCAATATACGATAACCATATACAATAAGGTAAAAAATAAATGAGTGGGTAGGACCATATATGTAATTAAAGAAAATAAACTTTCTAGTGAACTTTTTAAAAATATTAAAAGCTACCTGTTTAAAATCATATGTCATCCTCTATTTTATGTCCATACCTATTTTATAATAAAATACTGTACTAGTAAAAAAAATAATAATAATAATTTTAGAGAATCGTGCTCTTCATTTTGAATTTGGTGATTTCGTAAAATTGTAATTTAAATAGAAGTCTTTTCTTCTGTGGCGACCAGCACATGGAGCCTGCTCAGACTGCCTCCAAGCCTGATCAGACTGCCTGCCTTTATGTAGAACTTTTAGCCTGTCATTGAACTGCCTTAACGTAAATTTCACGCCAGTCTACTGTAACCGTACTGTACGTTATGTGTATTTATAATCTCTGTCTTTGCACAGACTGTTGCTGTATTAACTGCTTCTGTTTAAGAGCAGGGTCACTTCCTTCAGGGAAGTCGTTGTTGTTATCTAGTCATTTAGAGTTTTTAATAAATTGCGTTAAGTTTGCGATACTAGTCTTTCTACGCTTTATTTATACGATCGAATACGAAGTGTGGAAAACTGGTGACCCGGACGTGATTCGAACACCCAACCTTCTGATCTGGAGTCAGATTATGACGAAGTTGATTTGGACATGGCTGAGCCTGAATTCATAACATCGTTAAAACGAGCATTTGATTCTATTAGGCCTGTCCAGTCTAAATGGAAATGGAGGCCTATTTATGTTCCTAAAGCTTTGGCAGATTGCTCTCATGCTTTTGTTCGACATGATGAAGTTTGGAAACCTTTACAACCTCCGTATGATGGCCCATTCCCAATTGTAAGGCGGAAATCTAAAGTGTTTCTTTTGCAGATGTCTAGACAGGCTAAGTGGATTTCTTTAGACCGGCTAAAGGCAGCTTTGCTTTTGTTGCTGATGATGAACTACCCTTGCCAGGAGAGCCTGTGGCAAACCACACAGTACCTGCTCGGTTACTGGCAGAGAAACCCGCTATGGTCACTACCAGGAGTGGAAGAAGAGTGCGTCTTCGGTTTCCTTGAGCAGTCTTTCGGAAGGGGGGTGATGTGGCGACCAGCACATGGAGCCTGCTCAGACTGCCTGCCTTTATGTAGAACTTTTAGCCTGTCATTGAACTGCCTCTATTTAAATTTCACGCCAGTTTACTGTAACCGTACTGTACGTTATGTGAATTTATAATCTCTGTCTTTGCTCAGACTGTTGCTGTATTAACTGCTTCTGTTTAAGAGCAGGATCACTTCCTTCAGGGAAGTCGTTGTTGTTATCTAGTCATTTAGAGTTTTTAATAAATTACGTTAAGTTTGGAATACTAGTCTTTCTACGCTTTATTTATACGATCGAATACGACGTGTGGACACTTCAATCAAGTTGTTGTCTTGATTCCTTAGGTTTTTTTAACTTTTACATTATAGCTTGTATCTTGCTAAACAACTTGTTTTTAGGGTTATTGCAAGTTTATACGGAGCATGGTTTGTTTGGTGCATTTTTGTTCAAGAGTAAAACAGTTGCCAAAATTGAAAAAAAAAAAAATTGTGAATGATAACCATCTTTCTTAATTTCAAAGCTCTTTGATTGAAAAAGATTTTAATAAAATGTTTACAATTGGCTTCATTAAAAGTCTTGTCACGCCAAAAGGCCAATTTTAGTCTTTTTAGAAATTGGATTTTCGAATACATAAAATGAATAATTATACAAAAATGAACTTTTTTAGTTTAATTGTCAACTTCAATTTAAACTAAATTTGGAACAGATTGATTGCGCGACGCAAATACAGATTCTCAAAACTTAAGTTTTCTTCTTTGGTACACCTACTTTACGAAATGCATTCATGTTTAATATAGACACATAAATAAGCGCCCAACTATTTGAAGACACTACTTAGATGAAGCCGTAGTATTAACAGCTCACCATCATCAACTCCCTGCATTTGGAAGTAAATATATTAATAAAATCTAAAGCTCTTACAAAGTAATAGATTCAGTGTGCATAGTAATGCGAGAACAACTTGAATTATTTTTTTAAAGTTTCAGTAGTATTATTAGTATGCCATTCACACCACTTCAATACTTTTCTTTATCTTAAATGCGTGTTCAATTACGAACTATAAGATGCTGTTGTTTCTATAAATGTGACCTAAAATACATTTATTTAAGTTTAGTATAATAAGTAGAAATAAATGTATTATAAACATTCCCTTTTTGGAATGAAAATTATCTTGTGCTGACTAAAAAAATAATACTGCATATCGATAATCAAGCAAAAATCCTTATTTTGATTACAGTGGCACTATATTTTTGATAAGTTTAAATTTCAAAAGTCATTTGTAAACTAGAATCATGATATTTCTGAAAAAGAGAATGAATATATTGTAATTTTTATGGAAACTGTAAATCTAGAGTCGATATAACTTCATTATAAGTTGAAAAAACAAGTTTGAAGGTTTCGTGAACGACTTCATACCAAAAGAAGATTAGTTGCAAAGGAAGAGCATTGCATTAACTTGATTTATGTATGAAGAAGTCCCCATGGAAGAATACTAATAATTCTTACATACAAGGATTCTGCCAAAATAAAATGTAACAAATCCATGACTTTTCATGACGGAAGCAAATAATTTTCCATGACTCATGAAATCAAAAACACCTATAAGAATTTTACTAATACGAACATAGTAAGTAAATCAACGTACCATAAAATGATTTTTATAAAGTTTTATTTTAAATCAAGTAAAAAATCGTTGTTCCAGTAACTTCTAAATCGGAAGAAAAAGGGGAAAATAATGTTCCATTCTTTGATATTTCAGTGTTAAAAAAGTTAATCAATCTTTAATAATAAAGAAATATTCGAAGAAAGAATAAGTCAATAATAATAAATATTATCATCAAAAATCAATTTTGATATCAACAATGCAAAACAGAAGGAAGAATACAGAGGGGAAAAGAAAAAAAAAAGTAAACACATGCTTATCAGACGAAACGGTCGTTTCGCCGCCAACCTTAAAAAAGGCAGAAACGACAGTAAGTATCTATTCTCTGCACAACTTCCAGCGAAAAAGCCGAAATTGACTATTTTCTAGCGCGCTTACGAAACTTCACATAATTATACAAAAAATACCATATATTCGTCTCGGTGATATCTTTCAAAGAAAAAAAAATGAGTACCTAGGACAAAAGACAACGAAGAAAAAAAATATTGAAAATTCCAAAACGAAATAAAAAAACGAGTTCTAGCCCGATTTTGATGTAAAAATTTAGACAAACGTACAGCCCTAACTAATCTATAGATCTTCAAACGGATTGCATTATAGGATGCGGAATGTTTCAACATAAAATCCTACGCTGGTTTGAACTTCATTAAATAGTTCTTTCTATTTTTAATTAATTTAAAACCACTTTTTTTCATTTCATAATTTGGCGACAGATAAAGGCGATCAGCTTGTAATTGAGGTTCAGATATATATGCCAAAAGTTGCCAAACAGGTTTGCTATCATTTGGAAGTTAGTTTTTCCGACATGTTAGGCTTAAGTGAGTTTTAACGTAATGTTAAAGTATAGGAGAACGAATTGGACTATAATTATATGGCTTATAACATCTTTAAAATTTAAATAATTTAATTTTTGAAGAGACAGAATTAAAGAGAAATATTTGTTCTTTAAGTTGCATGTGTTATTTGAACTGTATGACAATTTAGAGAGAGTTAACTTTCAAAAACATTTTAATTTCGGGAAATCTCCATTGAAAAATGAAAACAATCACATTTTGTTACAAGATACTATGGGCAAAATATAAATGTGGAGGTTATACGAGCTGACGTCACAGTCAACTCATTACAGAGGATTAAATGAACCACGCATTGCGATTGGCTAATGGAATTTGCAAAAATGTCATTCGTTTTTAAAGATGTGTTGATTTTTACTTTCCGTTGTAAAATGAAATTGTAGAATCATATATCATCAAAATTGTAATTTCATAGTGAATTTTAAAATTGTTGTTAAGAAAATATTTTAAATTTTGTCAAATATCAATGGGTTATTATGTGAACCAAAATAATGCTTGGTATAATAAAAAATAATTTATACTGCAATATTTATTAGACTGTAAAAAACTTGTAACATTTATTTGTAACAATTTATTAGTATAAACTTTCAATGGGATGCACGCTCTGGCCTTGTAAGTTAAAGGTGCCGGATTTGATTCCTGTGTTAGGTGTGGATGTTCGTTGTGATTCGGAATCCACGTTAAGCTGTGGGTCCCGGACTGATTAGTCGTTATTATGTACCAAAATAGGTCGTTGTGCGTACAAACTAACCAATCGAGCTGAAACTTGGCAGACAGGATCTTTGTCAATGGCAACGCATTTCTTTAAGTTTTGGGAGTTGAGTTACCATACACAAGTTTCTAGTACTCGTTCGTGGTAGATTTTGATGGTTACTGCCGTCCGCATTGAACCAATTTGTCAATTTTCAAGTAGATTTTGGCATGCAAGATATCATTGAACTCAACTTGAAGAATTATGAATATTCATGGTACCAGGTGTACCATAGGTGGTACTACTTCTGGTTTATCAATTTTGAAGATAAATATGGCATGTTGGGTGTCGTTAGGCTTGTCTTTAAAAATTATGAATGTTTAAGGTACCAGGTATAGCATAGGTAGTACCACTTTCGGTTTATCAATTTCCAAGATAAATATGGCATGTTGGACTTTTGTTTTGATGAATTATGAATGTTTAAAGTACCAGGTATGCTATTGGTACCACTTTCGGTTTATCAATTTTAAAGATAATTATTGCATGTAAGGTATCGTCGAACTCAGTTTGAAGAATTATGAATATCCCTGGTACCAGGTTTACCATAGGGGATAAATAGAAAAACGATGAAACGGACTAATTCAAAAAAGAGAAGTCGTCAGTGTTTAAAAAAAATTTATGATATCCCCCAAAATACACTTTTGAAAGTAGAAGAACCACCAACCTCAAAAACACAAAAAACTTTCTTACAATAAAAAAATAATAAACATGATGAAAATTTTCAGCCACAAACACAGTGATATAAAAAAATGGCCAACCTCTGATTAGAACTCTCGGTTGTGACTCGCTTACGAATGTATGCTTACTTAATTTATTTTTAACATTTAAGTTCCGCTGCCATAAAAATTTACGCTGCTTGAGGTTGGTGCCCGTCTTAATTACTAACCTTTAAACCCCCCCCCCACACACATAAAAACTTTCCGAAATGTATGTATCAACAAAACAAAAGCTTACCAGAAACACTTTAGTTTCCTACTTAAAAAATTCTTAATAGCGATTCAAATGCAAGCGTTTGAGCACAGTTTCACTATACTATTTTGAAAATTACACGAGCATGAATATTTACACCACTTCGTATTTCCTACCCATCCAAATGAAATCATAAACTCGAATATTCGTGCAAACATCCATAAATTAGTTTAAACGCAAGCATTGTTAATATTCCTATGACGGACGCCAACCTCAAGCAGCGTAAATTTTTATGGGAGCGGAACTTAAATGTTAAAAATAAATTAAGTAAGCATACATTCGTAAGCGAGTCACAACCGAAAGTTCTAATCAGAGGTTGGCCGTTTTTTTTATATCACTGTGTTTGTGGCTGAAAATTTTCATCATGTTTATGATTTTTTTATTGTAAGAAAGTTTTTTGTGTTTTTGAGGTTGGTGGCTCTTCTACTTTTCAAAAGTGTATTTTGGGGGATCAAAATTGTTCACTTCAGGTCTCATGTGAATTTCTTTTCACCTATGAGACCTTACTCGAGCGATTTCACAAATTTGGAATTCAGAAATGTTTTCACTGGCCGTAGTTTTTAACTGTGACCGTTGTTTCCGTCTAAACGTAAATAAAAATTGATGAATTTTCGATGAACTGAACAGCGATCATGGCGTTTATGATATCACAGTTACGTGATTTTACTTCAAATGTTTAGAAATCCATGAAATTCACTGTATTTCCATGACTTATGGCCATTTTTTTTGCTCAAAATCAGGACTTTCAGTGACAAAATTTACCCAACGTCCAAATTCATGAATTTCCATGACATTTCCTGACTTTCCATATGCGCGGAAGCCCTGTACATATAATAAATTGAATTAATTTTTAGCACAGTTCTGAACTCACCGAATTCTTTTACATTCAATAAAATTGATGAGTGTAATATTCCAATGTTTATAAAACTTTTAATCAAAAGCAAGGCGGAGTGTATCATATATTTTTAAAATGCATTTATACCAACATCCAAGGACCTTCCTGCAATGTCTTCTTGGTGAAAGGAAACTTTCAGGTATTTATGAAAAGTTCAATATCCAAAGTAAAAACTGATCGAAATTCCGAGTTAGCTTTATTTATTTTAATTATTCTTATAAAAAGATCTTTTGAATCAACGGCATTTCTTTTTGGGAAACTCATAAGTCGTCCATCTCTCGGGATATCTAAATCTTAACAGATCTGACAGTTTAGTTTAAGGATGATTTATGTGTTCTTCATTTCATTTCCCTTATGCCTTTCGTATCAAAGTTGGAATATGGGGTTATTTTTTTTGCATCTGTTTAGCTAAAAAAAAAAGAAGAAAAAAAAAAAGGAATTTACTTTATCCACTACTGGATCACTCATCATGATAGCTCCAAAGTTATTGATCATAATTATTTTTTAATATAAAAGTTTGTTTTTAGGCTGAGAAGATGGAAATCGGAATATATTAGGTAAAGTGATAAATTAATAACTATTTAATTATTTATCGAAACTATTCAAAACATACTCTTTTAGCACCAAAAGTTTAGTTTATTGCTCAAAAAGTTTCAATAATTTCATTTCTGAACGGAGAATTCAATATTGAATAGGTTTGAATTGATAGCATAGTAATAAATATTTATAATATAAACAAAAAACTAATTTTAATGAAAAATATTCGACATCCTCAATATATGATTTTTTAATAGGTTTCTTGTAGCTCGACTTTGAAACTAAGAGTTTTGAAAGTTCAACCTTACGTTAATGCTTTTAATTCATAAACCTCTTCAATAGTTTTTTCATTACAGAAAACACACCAGGAGTAGCCATTTGCAATGAAATTTTACCAAATTTCATGTTTTAGCATAGAAAGTATAGCTATATAATTTCTATCGAAACATCTTGATGGATTTCGCATAATTCATATTTATTTTGTAAGACTCTTATTTTTAAAATGTATTTTTATATCTTTTAGTATAAAATATATTAGCAGTACAGGTCTATACCATATCTTTGAAAAGCCACAAACTGTATAAACAGTGTTGTAGTTTTGATGTATGTATGTAAGCTATAAAAATGCTTATATTTGATTTGAATTTTTCTGGCCAAGTTTGTTGCATAGACAACTACTCAGTTTATTGCAAAACCTCTAGCCATTCGGCCAACTAAAAATATTGGTTGCAGAATAACACAATACTTAAAAAACATATTATTCGTTACAGAATTATAGAAGAATTTAAAAAAAAAAAAAAAAAAAAAAAAAAAAAAAACATGTATAACCATACACAATTGAATTACGAATAAAGACAGACGAAGAACCAAAGTAAAATGCACTGAAAGAATTATGAATCCCAATTCAAAGTAAATAACAGTCAAACCCAATATCATACGGGAAAAAATTAGATACTGCAGATATGTTATCAAAACTGTATTAATTTTTACAAAGTATTTTTATTGTAGTGGTAATTGCGTAAAGATTATTGTATGATGGAATGCTACCATCGCGACAAAGTCAATTGCATCGAATTATTCACTGTGCAGTGCTCATTTGGATCATACCGCATATAGGTCTCAAATGCGAGTATGTCTTTAAAACTTCCATCAGGCAGCGAAACGATCACCAGGTTTCCTTTTTGCCTTAAAATCACGAGTTCATTGATGTCTTTACAAACTGCAGTATCTTCAAAAATACAGTTGTGAGAAAATGGCATACGATTTATTTAAATTTTAAATTCTTTATAATAACTTCGATTTTGTAGGAGTGTTTGTTTGTGGCTGGCAAATCATCCGAAGGCTAATTAATTCACTTACTGTCTTCCAATTGATTTGAAACTTTGTAGAGGGAATGCATTGTCAACGACAAAGAGTTTAGGGGGATATTTTGTGTTTAAGTGGTATACGTATTTAGACAGTGTGTGTTTGTGTTGTATTTACTTTTATTTATTTCTATGTGTAGTGAATTTTTGTCCTGTTCTTAATCTGTTAGTGATTGATGCGTTGTTATAGAAAAAAGAAATTTTTTATTTGTTGTGTTATTTCTATAAATTATATGCTATTACCCCATGCCAATCTTATCTAATATTTAATAAATGCTGTTCTGGCAGTGCTGTTTTCTCGGGCAACTTCTCTTCGATGAGTGTTCTTTTCACCCGGTCGAGAAGTTAAATTCTCCTAACCCTTTAGGGTGAGCTGATAGGTCTGGTTGAAAAAAAAAAAAGAGCCTATTAAGTTTTGGGAGTAAAAAAAAGTTAGTTCAGGCATGAAATCGACAGTTTTCTTCGTAGTGGTCAAGCACTGTGATAAATTAATCCGAGTTTAAAATCGCTTAAATAAGTTGAAATAGAACAAAAAAGATAATCATATTTATTCAAAAACCTAGTTTATATGGAATATTCTTTAAAAATGAAGTATCCTGTCGGCAAAGATGCATTTAAATATGTGATTTAACGCAATAAACTATCATACTTGATAATTTAGGTGGGAAATGCAGATTCAGTTCTTTTTCAAAGACATAACAGGATGCATTATGACTGCTGTTGCATGTTGAGTATTATGCTATCTCTCACTCCAACTCATCCAAGATTTTATCCAATCTCTGCACAGGCGAACAGATAAAAAGGAAATGAACCTGTATCAGTATTCACCGCACTTTCTTCTTTCAGAGGTTTTGCGAAGAGAAAATAACCATCATAAGTTATGCTTGTCTCAAACTTTAGGAACGGTTTTGATAAGAATGAAGCCAATATATTTGTTATTCCTTAGTTTGGGGTTGAAATCTGATTGCGTGATGTGACTATTGATGAAATAATTGACGTCACTTAGAACATTATATTTTTGGAGTAATTTGATCAACATTTAAACCGAAAAGTATTTTATGTTTATCTATTTATCTCTGTAAAAAAAAAAAAAAAAAAAAAAAAATGCATGCCATTTGCTCGAGGAATGCTTACAAATATTCCCAATTAACTTCAATTTTTTTTTTTTTAAAGAATAGGGTTACATTGTTATTAATTTCAATCCTTATTTAGACAATTGTGGAATTTATAAATCACTTATGAATAACCGCATGTTAATTATTTGAAACTAATATTCCTTAGATGATACAGAATGTACTTTCTATGCTTCATCAATAGTTGTAACACAAGTCTAATCTTGGATTATCGTATTGTTATGAACTCATGTACCCTCACAATCGCTTCTTATTATAAGTGACTAATTCAATGTAATGACTTTCAATGTGATATGACAAGTACTAATGCATGGCTATTCGACTATATTTTTTACCATAATGATTTCTATCAATAACGATTTTAAATGCTTATAAATATCCGTTTTTCACATAATAGAGAACTAATTTGCGACAAAATTTTGTCACAAATTAGATTAATTGTAACCTTAAAATGTCACATTAAAAATACAAAATCCAACTAAACAATAAAAAATAATGAGTAAATATTCGACTAAATGCAGCAAACAGCGGCTAAACATATCTAATTTTCAATATGCAGACTTCTTTTGATTGTTTTCATTTGTATAGTGTTTTTTTCTTGTGTATTAAGTTGCATATTATTTATTACTGATTTGAAAGCATTTTTGTATTGTATTGTTATACCAGAAGCTTTGTATTCCATTTGAAACTTTATTCCTTTGGTACTTTATTTTGGTTGTGAATATGAAGTTGATAAGGAGGCATCAGGATACTTTTTTCTATATTAACTAAAAAATTTTGAAAAATACAAACATTTTTCTTAAGTGTAAACTAATACGTCCATCAACGGGTCCCCGTCAGGGTGACTCGTTGATGATAGTATAATATGTTATTTAATTTGTCTAATCAATTCCAGTTATAATCAACTTTAAAGTTAAATCTACAAACTTTTACAGGAATTTATGAATATTTCATTTTTTACTTTTGTGTTTCGTAAGAATGCAGGATATTAATTTGTTTTGTAGCAATTTTTCTGACATTTCACTAAGTAGCAAGTAGCCCTTCCATGTAGGCCATACAAATATTACATATTTTGATAATGTATTCTAAGTCTGGCGTTTATTCGGTGTGATTGTGGGTGATTAATTGTTTATTATTGTGCCTTAACCAAATTTTGTCAGACATCTCAATAAATGACAAGTTCAATATGCGAAAGGGCTGAAATCATGATTTGGCCATCTCTACATATATATATAAAATCCAACGTCTGTCTGTGTGCATGAACGGCTATAACTCAAGATCTACTGAACCGATTTGGATAAAATTTATATCTATAGGTAGATTATTGAATACGAATTCTACATAGTACACTTTTATTGCAGTTTAATTACACAAAGAACAGTAATTACTCATAAAAACTAATTTTTTCCGTATTGCCGTCAATGCTTTAATTATGTCTGAGTAGAAAGTTTCTTCGGAAATAATACAATGTTGGTAACAGTTTAATATAAACAAATGAGTTAAAAACAAGATCACTAATATAAAATTAAAACATAAATAATAAATGAAATTGAAATATAATTTAAAATAAAATCCGTTGCCAGAAACAGCATTTACCCGGAAAGAAAACGCCAAATAAAATCATGCCAAAGAAATATTCTATGCTACTTCTGTACAAAAAAAACTTGCTGACAATTGAAGGTGTTGCCTTATTCATTGTAGGACTATTGGAGAACGATTTTTTCTGGGAGTAGAAGAAACTGCCGGCCGGACTTGTAACTCTGGAAAGATTCTCTGCCAAGGCGTTTAATGCCAATAAATCGTAGCAATTGCAGTGCCTCAGATTGCTCTAATTTCGTACTAATATAATCTAAACAACTTTTAGCTCAGAATCCACACAAGAGTTTTTTTTTTTTTTTTTACAGAAACCCCTATGCTATAAGAAATTTGTTTTAAGTTGCGCTTAATTGGCCCGAAGCCTTTTTTGTATTGTATCAGACCAAAGTGTACAGTCAATGGAATATGATACATTGTTTGCATAAACCTTGATGAAACTGGAAAAGGAAGTGTAGTCCATGACATACAAAGTTATAGGTCTAACACTTATATTCGAGGAACTACTTTTGAACGATAAGGGTTACAAAGATTTTCCAAATGTAGGTAAAAAAAAATATGCAAATGAAAATATTGTTGACAGTATATACTTGCATACAAGGAATATGATTTTTTTTTTTAAATTTTTTTTTTTTATATTCAATTGGGAGTACAGGAAAAATATTCCTTATAAATTTGTTGCTAACAAATGTGCGTTCAGAAGGATTGGTAGCACTGACTGTCGCTTCTTCTAAAATAGCTGAGACTGTCTGATGGTGGGCGAACAGCAAAAGTTGTGTTCAAATTGCCCGTAAATATTATTTCGGACTCGATAGCAGTTTGTAACATATCCGAACCGAGCAACGTTGTCAAGCTGTTGCAGCAACAACTTGCTTTTTAACTGTATGATATGAGAGTACTACGTCACAAAACCCCCCCAAAAAACACTTGATTGAACATTGAGGATATTAGAGACAGCAGTCTTCAAACTCGAAATAATTACCTGCTTTTTGCCCAGTGTTAAAAAGCTTTTATTCACAATAATACTATTTAAGTGACTTAGCAATTATTTGCTGAAACTCGAAATTGATCTTTTTGATGTGCCCAATACTGCATAATTGCTTCATTTCTACTGAAAAAGTTGGTTAAAATAATGTTATATGGGATGAAGATTTTAATTGCATTTCATGAAATTGGCTCTGCACTTAGCCGGCTGCCCTCTCGGCTTCGTAAAAAAGCTATATTGGTTCTAAGAAGTGATAACAATTTAATGTTCAGAAAACAAGGAAATCATTGGTGTATATACAGGGGACACTTTTTGTATATGCATAAAAAATTTATACGGATAGTTCATTTAAAATTCTAGATACTTACAAATTATTCCCTTTACTAATTTTGACTAAACTGAATCTGTCGCTAAAATGATGCTTTAGTAATAATTATAGACAGTTTCGGTTTTATTGAAAATGATCCAAACTTTTTAAGAAGTACTATTTGTTGGTTCATGCTGAATTTATTTTGCAATAATTATTCAGGGTAATCCACGGAAAAGAAACTCAAGATTTAAAGAGTCACAGCGCTTCAGATTGTTAAACGTAGTTTCAATTCCAAACTTCTCTTTTGAAAATAATCTTGACGCTTTTTCTGTGCTGGCCACCCTATATTATTCAAAGAAATATACCCCACAATGGGTACCCAGTAACACTGGTCTCCGCAGCTAGTAAGTTATAAAGTAACATATTCAACATTCGTTAATTATCCGAGAACTAGTGTACGTTTTAGAATAGATTTTTCTGCACTTTCCATACATTAATCCAGTACATTGAACAAGAAATCAATAAACTGGTTGACGGGTTGAGACTTTTATCTCGTAAAGTCCTACAGAGGCTATTTATCCCGTTTAGCTCTTAATCCCGTAAAACAGTTCACAAGTTTATTCCATCGCCAAGGTATGAATTTGACAATAGTTAATACGTCATTGATTCAGTAAGTTCATAACTTCTATGCCTACTCTTGCCAATAATGCACGTTGCGTGCGAAATAGACAGTGTGTGCTATACATGGCACCCAGTTATTGAAACTTGAAAACTAGATATAGAGAATTATTGCAGATTAGGTTTATCGTTTGCATTTCAGTTCTTTCGATCCGATTTTCGTGAAAAATATGGAAAAATAAACCCAACAGTCAGACCATCGTTTTGTTGTTCACTTGATATTGGAGTACTAGTGTACGAAATTTAAGAGTACCTGAAATAAATGACCACGAGTTCTTTTATCATAATAAGTGCAATTTACTTACTTCCAGAGAAGAATCGTTAGACGCAAGTGGACGGCACTCATCGTAGTTGGATCTAGGGGCCCAAGTGCCATTGGAGAAACACTCACGGGTAGCGTTCTCTGGAAGATAAGAAAAAATTGTCATTTAATATTTATGTAAATAATTAGAAACTGGAGGAATTTAGTTACACATTATATAACTGTTAGATAATATATATTAGGTGCAGTGTAGATGGCGTTTGATTTATCATGGAACTGCATGGGTTTATATCATAACGTGTGAACATAATATTCTTTATCTGGAAAATATTTTCGAAAAAGAATTCTCACTTTGGTAAGTTTTATAAATTACCCGTTTCGGCATAAAATATTTTTCTTTTATAAAATATTTCTAAGCTTTTCATCCATCTGTCGCACATTTTTAAAGTTTTATTGAAATATATTGATCCTTCTTTTCTTCAATTCCACCAGCCAGTTTCTAATCCTCGTATTAAATGGCAGCAGGCAATTTAAGCCATTTCAAAGTTTTCATCATATTCAACATTTTGCTTTATTTTGTTAGTGATGTTTTTAGCATTTCTCAATAACACAAATGTTTATAAATTTTTTTTTTTTTTTTTTATGAAGTTATTTAAATAATTTTAGTTTGATTATGAAATTTACTTAAAGATAAAAAAAGGAAATACACATTAAAATAGGCTAAGAATAGTCTACAGTTTTATTATTACTATTCGATTTTGAAATATTAAGTTAAAAGTTCTTATTCTGAATAATAAAATGATTTACACTCGGGGGATCACTAAGAACCAAGCCAAACTACTAATTGTGTCCATAAGTGTTTAATATATAATAAGTTTTTGAAATATTTAAACAAATAGTTCTCGTGTAGAAAAAAAATCGTTTGTGACGAAATGAATGCTAGTGATTTCTTAGCTCAAAATTAAATTCAAGAGATATCAAAGAAGTGAATCGACCAGTGAATGTGAAAAAGTTTTCTGAAAACTATTTGCACTTTATGAGTGGCAGAAATAGACAGTCGGTAATTCCAAAAAACCAAAAAATGAAAACTAATTTGCATAAAGTCGTGTTAATTATATTTAAAAATCTAGAAATCAGAAACTTTAGCTTTCAATTTCTACCACTTTTATTATCGGAAAAATGATTAAAGTTATATATTTCTTGCCTTGACTGATTGTTTTACAGATACATCAGAGATATAAGATTAATTAGATTAGTTTATTTTAATGGTGTACAAAAAATATGTGGTAGCAGCATTGCAGATTTGGCACCAAGAACCTTGATGACTCTTGCTTTGTGAAGCTTTTATAGAGTTATTATTCCCCCGGACAACTCCAATTTTCTGCAGTATTCCGGAATTTTTTTTTAATTTTTTTTTTTTTTTAATTTTTTTTTTTAGCTGTGTACAAATTTCTACATGTGTTTACTACTATATAATGTGATGAAGTTGTAGGTTCAAGCAATATTGCTGGGCACTCCTACAACTGTTTCAAGGAAGTTTTGGGACATTTTACTTTTAAGTTTCATAATAACTAATTTTAACCTTTTCAAATAAATATATTTATTATTACAAATATCATGCCTGTATTTTCGTGCATTTAGCAAACCTTTTCTGATAGAATTATTGCTATGCGAAGAGTTGTTTTGTATGTGAAATTGTTTTATTTATTACATTTAAGCTACGCCCCTCCCCTTCCTACACACTCTCCACCCCAAATCTTGACAAATACGTGGTATTAGAATCAGAAATAGAACTTTATCATATTATAATTGAGATCTACCATTTTATATTTATTTTCATACTATTTTTTTTCCAATCAGAAATAATGTTTAATAAGTATTTTCGTTTACCTCTACATTTTCCACAGTTTAACCTAATATGGGAATCGGATTGAATGAGTGAGTTAAGGAATGGATTGGGCGAGCAACCGTGATATACTAAAGTCGAACTCAGTATTTTTCAAATTAAAATTTTAATATTATTGCATTGGTTATTAAACATGTATAATCAATATTCCTTAATCCATTCAATTTGTCTTCAACACAATTTTATGTGTCAATTGTATTTGTTTGCAACAACTGTACTTTGGTCTTGGAAGATCGAACTCAGACGGACACACAAAGCATTTGCGATAACTTTTCACACTACTTTTATACGGAGAAAAAATGGGAACCTCATCTAAATTTTGGAAGCTTAAAGTATACAGGAATATACAAAGTATTGATATTCAAATCGAATTCCACGACATTTTCTTTTGATGATACTCCCAGGAGCTATGTTTTGAATAAAATTATCTTCGACACAAAAGTATCATTCCATCAAAGACAGCAATTTTTTTCTCTTCGACACTCCAACCCAAGTTCCACGCAATTACCGAACTTACCCCCTGAAGAAAACCCAGCAACGCAAAATTGTCTCCGCAGTTCCGGAAACCGAATTTGCGTAATGAGAACTGTCACTTACATTCGACTATTCATCAGTGAGTGCATGAAAAACAACTCGACTGCTCTTCACCGAATGAAAAACTCTCGGAATTACATCTCTGATATCACTTACCGCTCCTGGAATCGATCTTTCAAAGATTGATAGCGCTACTTCCAGTCTTCGCATTTACGAAATCAGAACTCATTGATTCGGAAGGGATTTTCGTTGTTTTCTTCTTGCTTTTTCACCAGTCTGGTTTAAGTCGTCTACAATCTGTTTTTACAGGAAATTTTCCTCTTTTTTTTTTATACTTCCGAGAAAAGTTTCCCAGAATACTGAGAGGGGGATGGCTATCATCCTGAAAGGATTGCAATCGTAATCACTTTGAAAAGACATGGAAATGTGTTTTCGTCGGTTCATCTTTTGGTTCTTTGGAATCCGATTTTGATCTTTTTATAAAGAAACTTTCTTTGGTTTAGGAGAGAATATAAGAAAAACTTGTTCTTAAAAGTTTGAGGTTGGAATTTAATAGTTTTGTCGATATTTAATAAAACAAGTTTTTTGTTCCGGTACAATGGAATATTGTTCTTTATTCTAATAAGTTAGAACATGCGTACTTGCTTTGCCCGAAATTAAATATATTGTTAATTTCTTTCTTAAATATATCCGTAATAACAAGATGTTTAACATTAAGTTAAAGATATTTAAGTTATTTCCAAACATGTGCATTATGAATCATCAGTTTTGAGTCAGTTGTAACCCTTGTTCTAAGACGCATAATTTTGAAATTATATTTGAGACTAAATTATCACTCAAGAGAAATTTAGAAATAAACCTATGAGAATTCAGAATTCTGTTTCTCATTTGTTATTTTGTTTAATATTTTGTTTCTCATTGGACTGGATATTCGAGCAACCAATGACGCAACGACTATTCGTAGGAACACTTTTGAAAGTCCAATAATTGTCTTCGAATGTGATTGTATTTAGACATTTGATATGCAATGCAAATCGATAACATGGTTAATTAATGCTTTTGCAATATCACGAGACATAATATAAAACTAAAAAATAACGACTAAATTATTTTATATTTGAAATCCTTATGTTAATGCTTAAGCCATGGCTCCACCTGCAAAAATATTTTGCTTTTTTTTTTTAATCTTCATTTATAAAATATATTTGATACTATTTTCGAGTTTTTAATTTATGTCATTTTATTAAGTGATAGTATTTGTAGTTACCTAATTTCAAGGTATACAAAGTAGTTTCTAAATGAACTGAGCCAAAATATAGTAATAAAGCTAGTATAGAGAATGATCCTTACTAGGTTGGTTGGTTGTTTTCAGATTATCTGGCGCCGTCAGCAACACGAGGGCTATAATGCGCCGAAACATTCGTCATTTGACAAGCCAACGTACATTTACAAACACCCATACCTGACACGGGACTCGAACCCGCAACCTCACGGTCTAGAAGCTAGCACGCTAACCACCATACCGTTTGGTCGGCTGATCCTTACTAGGACTTCCTCTTAAGGGTGCCATAAAGAAGTGGAAATAACTAAAAGAATATCTGACCAGTTCGAATATTTCTCAATATTTAGCTTCAATGTTATTAGAAATAAATTACACCGCTCAGTATTAAATCAATTTTGAAGGCATTTAAGTAAATTTATGCCTACAAATTCATTCTAAAAGTACATACAACAAAAACAACGAAGTTCTAAAAAAGGTTCCTTTGCATGCAAAAACATCAAAAACTGATCTAGAAGAAATCGTGATATTCAAACGTGGTAGACGATTTTTATAATTTTACTAACTTTCCCTCTTCTCCCATGTTTACGTTACCTGTATAATAAGGTAACGTGTAATATACATATACATATATACATATACATATACATACATATATATACATATACATATATATACATATATATACATATACATATATATACATATACATATATATACATATATATATATATATACATATATATATATATATACATATATATATACATATATATATACATATACATATATATATACATATATATATATATATACATATATATATACATATATATATATATATATACATACACATATATACATATATACACATATATACATATATACACATATATACATATATACACATATATATATACATATATATATACACACACACACACATATATATAACTATTCGGTTGTTTTCAAAAGTGAAGAAAAATATTCAACGCCTTTACTTTTGAAAAAGACATTCTTAATTAAAAATACATTTAAATTTGATTAACTTTCGCCACAAATAACTGATCATTTTGCAGTTATCGATAGTTTCATAAAAATGTGGTACACATTCAAATTATTAGTTGGTTGTTTTCAGATTATCTGGCACCGTCAGCAACACGAGGGCTATAATGCGCCGAAACATTCGTCATTTGACAAGCCAACATACATTTACAAATACCCATGCCTTACACGGGATTCGAACCCGCAACCTCGAGGTCTAGAGATTAGTATTGGGAAATTTCGACACAGCAACATTTAGTTTATTTGCCTAGGTGATAATTGATTAAAAATAACCAATAAAATATTCATTATACTATGCAAATGCGAGATTTTCATTATATTTTTGGTATAATTCTTCTACATCATACCGAATTTGTTAGACCAATTATCAGTTCATGGAGTGATGTGTCTATGAATTTATGTGCAAATACGCTTTGTTTTCGATATTTTTTTAAGATTTGAAAGATAAATGTATCGCACAAGAAAGGATTTAATGATAAATAGATTCAAAGTATTTATTGAGTTAGTTTATTGTATGTTAATTAAGTTATAACTAAGAAAAGAAAAGCAGATGGTTCTGAAAAAAGGATCCATAAATTCCAGACAAAATAATAAGCGCAAATTTCATGGTCCATGAAATGTAGGGGATCAAAATGTGTTTTTGCAGTTTAGATATAGGGTACTGATCAATTGTGTGAGAACTGATTTTGAAAACAACTTATTGCAATTACACATAAAAATGTATAGTTGTAGTAAGTACTCTTTAAAAAAAAACTATGTATAATAAGGATTTTCAATTTTTAGCATTACTAATGATTGTTTTCAATTATGTATTATAAAGTGGAAAGCTTAAAAATATTTTCTGACGAGAATATACAAGTTCATTGTAGTGTTGAATGCAACTCTTACTTAAAATACATGAAATATGAAATTATTTGAGAGAAATGTATGAGCGCGTGGAGGAGGGGGAGGGATTGAATAAGAATTTACATTTTATCTGTATTCTAAATCCATCATTCATTTTTCAGAAAAAAACAACTTTATTTTAGTCTTCTGACGATCAGAATGAAACATCACATGTCACCTTCATTCTTCGTTCTCATCATATGAAAAAGTATGTAAAATGCATAATCAGAGATGAGTTATGTTGTGATTATCATCAACTGAAATAATCCTCGCAAGAAATGCAAATAATTTTTATTTCAATTTGTAGATACTGCATACGAAGGTGCTATTTAAAAGTCAACTTTAAACTTTAAAGTGAATCCGTAGTATCTTGTACTCAAATATTCTATGCATGAATTGTTAATATCGTTCATGAGGAATTTTGCCGATGTTTTTATTTAAAAGATACTTAATGATTTCAAGTGATTACTTTCCGAAGATTCAGGTCAATTATTTCAGAAACATTTCCATTTAATTAAAAAGTAATTTAAAATTATGCAGTAAGAAGTTTTGTTTTTGTTTGTGGTGTTAGGTGGTGGTGTAGGGAAGGTAAAAGTACGCTTTCTAATGAGGTTGAATGATTTTGCATTGCAGAACATATGTTGTAAGTAAATTATTATGAAGTAAAAGTCAGGGTTGCCGTGTATAAAGGAAAATTTCATTCAATTGAGCTTGTTACATACAATTTATCTCGATTTATATTCTTTAAATTACCGATCCACCGTCGACTAATAAATTTCAACCGCCCACTTCCTAAGTTATATCATCTTTAAACTTGGTATTCCCGAAGTTCAATAATAATTTATCATTGATAATTAATAACGTAGAATAATCAATAAAAGTTCTGCTGAGTTGGATCCTTCAATATCTTTTCCCTCCTTAGCTACAGCCCTCATGGTGAGTCAAAACGGTATTTGCAAAGGGAGGAAAGCACAGGTGTTTAATTTCCCAAATGAGTGAAAGTTTTCTTTCAGATTGGAAAATTTGTAAGTGAGCTACTTACATCTATAATTCCTGTGCAAGAATTCTCTTATATAATCCATTGTGTGTTTTACGAATGAAAAAGAAATCAAGCCTCATAACTATCACTATTTACATTGAGAGAAATGTTTTCTTTGTTACTCAGGCATTCTCTCGTTTACTCCAAACAGTTGAGGTAGGACATTTTTCGTTCCAGAAAATAGTTTTATACTACCAATTCTTACACTTTTTTATCTGAAATGCTTTATAAAAATATTTACATTTTTATTTTATTCTAATAGTATCTGAATAAGAGAAAATATCCCTGCAAACTTATTATATTGCATTAATATAGTGTATTTCTCTTCTTACCAACGAATTATTTTTTTGTTAGGAATGATTCCTTAAAATGTTTTAGTTCAAATATTACCAAATTATACCTATAAAATCAATAGCCCAAAATACTCAATAAAGTAAGATGGTTTTTAGGCGGCATTAAAAAGAACTATAAATTGTGACAAACTATGCAACGTGATTGGAATGGCCCAAGTTTAATCTTTCAAAGAGATCTGGACCAGTAATATAAAATATCGATTAGCGATATGTCACTTGACAAATTGTCCCATCTGTTTCAAAATTCGCCGTAACTGAGAATAAGGCATCGCTTTCAGAGTATAAAACATGGAATTATTCATCATCAATTCTATACATCCATGCTATCAAACTTTAAAACTTAGGATTGCATTAAATATATTCATCGCAGGAACAATAATATGAAAAACCTTCAAAGCAACTGACGAGACTTTTAGTTCGATCATTATTAATGGTTAAAATAAAGTCACAGAAATAGGTTTTGAACACTTAAACTTTAATTTTGATGAAAATTTAACAGAAGATTTGTTTCCTCTGCATAGATATATACAAGTAAAATTTTGGAAATAACTATCACTAACTGACCGTTGCTGGTACACAAGCTTCATTTGCAGTAAATATCTTAGCTAAAATTTGGCATTCTATAGAGACACAAATACATATTGTATATTTACCATTATAATATAGATCTCTCCTTTTTTTTAAATTCATCGAAGTTGACAGTCTATACAGTATAAAGTTAATGTAAAAGTTTAGGGTAAATTCTTTTAATTTCTGAACAGTGTTTTTAAATTTACGTCAGTTCTAAAATGAAATATATGGATTCCCACATTACTTTTCACAATATACGGATTTTTAGTACAAATGATTTTCATTTATAATTGAAATCCTTTCAAACCATTTTTAAGAATACTAATGATTTCAAATTTTAGTATGGGCAATTCATGTCACTTTCAGTTTTATCCTATAATTATCGCAGAAAAATTCAAATCTATTTGATACGTCATTTATTTTCTAAGAAATGTGGGGATGAATAACGACACATACATGCATAATATACCCAACATACATCCTCATTTGTTTAGGTAAACAAAATGTGCCATTGTGCTTTACTTTTGCGAGTATACAAATATTTTCCTAATTATTTTTAAATGTAATATTTTCCCCTTTGAGAATCTTTTCGATTTCGACTTTTTTTTAAAAATAAGAACCGTATTTATACATGCATTGGTAGAGAAACTATATCAACTAATGAGCAACTCAATTCCAAATGGTACCTTAGAAAAAGAATGTATTCAGTTTCAAATGGATTCGGTATTTATCATAGTTCTGAAAACATCCATTTCCTTTTTGATAAAACATATGCTAATAAATTTATATTTTTATTTAAAAGTCGTACTAAACGTAAATCCCTTTCAAAGCCATTCCTTTTATGATTGGTAATCCATAGCCCTTATTTCTCGGTCATTTTAAGAAGTCCGTTTCTATTGAACTTTCATCTTTAGGATATTCAAAAGCAATGGCAACAGTTTTCGTACATTATAAAGTCACGATGACATTTGTCAATAAATCTCAATGTTTCAATTACAAAGATATTAATGTCAGATTTTTCTAATAAATTCTTTACATAAAAGTACCTCCTAATCACTTTGATAAATAGTAGTTCTTACAAGTAAAAATCCGTACCTTAAATCCACCTGATAGCATTGTGATTTCAATAATGTAGACATAATAAATTAGTTTTTCTCATTATCCAGAATTTTCATTGGACTTCTAAACAAACTTTATCATTACATATACAACATATTTCAGAAAGGAATTCGTAACTTTAAAATAACGTAATTTCGAAACAGGGAGGAAAAGTGGCAAGTAGAACAGACATCTATGGAATTTTAAGTAAATCAGTTTGCAAAATTGGATGATCGGAGTAACTTTAATGGCGGCTACATACCATTTACCGATGGGCCTATTTTTATTTGGACAGATGCGTAAAAAAACTAGGGGTGTGAAACATCGCACAACTTTCAATTATACTATAATACTGACGTGGATTTTTGCTATTTATCGTTTTTGTATTTTCATCATTCATCAAGCAAATATGACCAGTTTGGCGATATACTTTCGACCACCGACCCTCATACCAAATTTGAACATCATAAGTCAATTTGTTCGGGAGTTATGCTGACCACAGATACACACAGACAGACAGTACTTTTTTCTAGATCACTTTTTTGAAATCAGGATGTTCCAAAACGTGGAGAAATGCAATTAACCTATGTATACAAATGGGCAATTGAAAGTAACAATACTGGTAAATATCAGGAACAGAAAACCCGTCTGTGTCTAGTGCAAAACCTTTGCATTCTGCAAAAGTGTTGGGTCTACATTATCCAACAAAGAGATCACGGGATACTTTTTCATAAGGGAAACGATAAACTAATTCGCTATATTCCGATTATACTACAATTTGTTTTCGCATTTCAATGCTGTAACTAAATTTGCAAACCAGTTTTTAAAACTATATACCTGTCTATATAATATGCTAGTGTCCCTTTTCTGTCTCTCACGGTTTTGCGGTTATGCCATTTCAAAGTTAGGTAGTCCTTTTTTGAAAGATCATTTTTATTATTTAGCAGAACCCTTTGATTCATAAACTTTAACATTTCCAGTGATTCCAAAATTGTTAAGGGGATCCGATACATGAAAAAATTTCAGATTGTTAATCTTTAGTTGTTTTTTTTTTTAAATTTAAATACTTCTCTTTCAAATGATGATTCATTTGTAATTATATCTTATTTTGAAGTATTTTTAATAATTTTTTGAAGTAAACAAAATGTATATAAATAATGCATGTTTTTTTTTGCTTTTTTAACTTCAAAGCCAAATTTCTCAAAATGTCATTTTTTTCGTATTTGGGGGCACTTATCTTATCTATTTGACATAAATGCTTGAAATTTTCGATACTCTAATGTATTTAAGTACTTTAACACGAGGAATAAATGGTAAGTAGCATACTTTATAAAAAATATTAATCAGTCTAACATTTTAACATTTATTTAAACATATTTATAGAAAGTCATAATTATTTTAATTTAAAAAAAAAAAAAATCCTTATTTAAAGAAAGTATACAAATATTATGCTGTGAAAGTTTCATGAGAATTGAAAAATTGGTTATTAAATGAAATGCCCCTATAGTTGTTTAATTTAACATGGGCTCCCAAGAAGGTGCTGGACCCCTTAGATTCTCGATTGTGTCTATTTGTCGGTCCGTTCAATCATGTGTTTGTCAAACTAGAAATTGTGTCTTCTGTAATTCAAGTATGAGCAAGAATGTAAAAGCTTGGAAATCAAGAATTGCTAATATTGAAAAATAGTTCCCTAACAATGTTTCGCGAAATCAATAAACAAAAATGGTAATTTTTTTTGTTTCAATTTTTTTTTCATTTGATACTTATTTACAATATTCTTATTTAAAATAAACTTATTTAATCAATTTTAATTTGCATTTGAACTTGGATTCTTTTCTAAATTAGCGAGGGATTTTTCAAAATATGTATTTTCCCTAAGAAATCCATATTTTTTTATCAAAAACAAGAAATAATTTTTTAATTTTGTAGCCAAAAAAGTTAAAAACCTCACCATTTTGGCGATAATTATTTTTAAAATGCATTTTTTTTTTTAATACTACCAGATTACTAAATTGATTAGATATATTTGTGTTATCCTAATATGAGAAAGTTCAGAGTCTTTGCAGATGCTATTTTTTTTTCTCATCAAAATTAGAAATTTTTTGATTCATAGTGTAAGCCATTTCGCAGACGAGAATTTTTACATACATATCCGAGTAAAGAAAATTCCAAAAAATATGGACAGACAGTTTTCGTTCAATGAATCATTTGAGACAAATGAAAAAGCGAGTTTCTTTTTTCTTTTTTTAAATAAAAAATAACGTGATATGAAGATTCCTGTTTTCAAGAAAACGAATACATGTTTCGGAGAATAACATTGCTTGTTGTTGAGACATTCGTGCGAAAGTTAATAATAACTAATTAAGAATTCTTGATTATGAGTAAAATTTTTCAAAAGAAAAAAAAAACGTAGTTATATAGAAGATGTTTAAAGTAATTTTTATTCGAAGTAAATATATGATTATTTATGTTTTAAAGTTCGCTGATAATGGTTAAACTCGAGTCTCATTGTATTGACAAACTGAAACTTTTGTTGACCTTTCCAAATTTCAATTGTAGTTTAAAAGTTCTTGAAAACTTTTTTTGTTCTCTTCCAATAAAAGTTATGTCACTGAGTAGTAAATGAGGCTCAACTTTTATAATTTTGCTATTTTTCCCTTTTAACTTCTGACGCTGTTTGGATGCATGTTTCTTAATGAATTTTCGGATGCGATCCTAGAAGCCTCCTTTTACAAAAATGTATAATACATTACATTCTTCTTCAACAGCGTTCTTTTTATTGATGTCTTGTAAATAATCGAATGTAGTGTTCGATGTTTACTTTTTTCCGTGGTGACATTTCACAAGAAATCAAATAACTTTAAATCCCACCATATATTTTAAAGTAAAATAGGACTATTCGAAAGATTATTATTTGATATTTTTGGATTGACTAGATTAATAGAGCTAAATACTTTTGATAGTTAATTAAAAATAATTTAATGATTCATTTGTTACTAATTTAGTTTATAAAATAACTGAGTAGAAAAAGTATTTGTTTTGGTGTTAATATAATACCCCTACCCCAAAATTCACATCTTAAAAGAAAATAGGAGTAATTTTAAATACAAGAAAAAATATTGCGGGCTTTATCTTAAAGGGAAAAAGAGGAGTACCGTAGACTGGGGTAACTTAGAGAAAATTGTTCAGATTTTTTTTTACTTCTGTCCACATAGATTAAGCTAGGTTGCTGAGACTATGGATACAGGAAATTAACTTTCTTCTTTCAAAATATGAGCATGCTTTTACTTCAACAATTATACTTTCATAAAAATCCTTCGTATTGTCTCATTCTTACACCATTAATTGGATTATTTTCGAATAGTGCTGTTATTGCTTTGAAACACTAGGAAATTTTTCCTAGTGAAACTTACTAGGGAAACCCAACTTCAAGAGTAAGAACCATTTATAAAGATCTTTCATTTTAAATTTGTATGTAAATGTTACAAATTACAATAATAGTTTTAAAAAAAATTATTAAAATAGCATGATTGATGGGTGGAAAATAGAAAACTTTTGATAGGAAAGTAAGAAACATTTTAACATAAATTACTCAAATAAATTTAAAACTTTTCACAAATGGTATTAGTTCTTCAACTTTGAAAATTTCCCGTTTGTCACCTTAAGAAGACTGGTTGATTTTTTGGGCAATTCCATCGTTCGAATCAAAGTTGTCAAGTTTGCTTGGCCATTTCAATTTTGAACAGACCTTCTTCATCGCAGAGACGATTATTTTTTGTCATCTGAAACCCTTGTATCTTACCAAACGTACTCGCTCACTATTAGTTTCTGGAGGAAACTTGAAGATTTTGGGAGGCGTTAATGGAGTGGACTGTTCTTCCAAATCTCTGAAAGTTTCGCTCTCTTCAAAGTCTTGAAACGAAAGCTTAACACTCAAATAATTTTTGCCCCCTTTGTGATTACTTAGTGATATTACTTCTTCGTCTTCTCAGTCTCCTATTTACGTGTCCCGATGTTACCCCACTAAATGCTAAAAATTTACATCGTTGAGGTTATTAAATTAAATAATAAAATCAAAGGTCTAAAAAGCACTCGAAATAGATGTGCAATAAAGTACTTATAAATATACACACCTGCCGGTTGTGAAATGTTTCTTTTTTAAGGCGAATAAAAGCTTTAACACTAACAAAAGTCTCCATAACAGCAGTAAAATTATGATGGGCTTCCGTTGAACCTCAGTAAAACTATATGTTAACTACTAAATGTTTGTTACGGGGTAGCATCCTAAAATTAAAACATTACTACAACTAAACGTTTGTAACGGAGTAGCATCACACACCAGTATAGGCAATAGTGATAATGGCATGACAATGCATAAAGCATGGTATTAGCGAGATATTAAAAAGTCGAAAATTACGCGATGTCCTAAAGTTGTCTCAGTCTATGATAGGAAATTTGATAAAGAGGGTTTTAAAAAATACTTTTCCTCTTAGATGTCAGTGAAAGACATTTTTGAATTTCTGAATGAAGCAATATATTAAAGATTTTATAATATTTTTGTCTTTAAATAAATCAAGGGTCAAGTCTCCTTTCATTTATTACAAACATGGTTACCAGATTTCTGAGAGGTTTAGAAGATCTCTCTGGCCCATTCGACCTAGACTTCTGAAGTTTTCAGAAAACATCCCCAAACCCTTCTATCAAGTCCTCGACAGTTGATATTGACAAATTTGACACAGCTTTGAAATACCTATTAAAACAGTCACACGCTTTCGAACCGCAGTCTACTGATATGATTAAATATAAAATTAACTTGGAAGACACTAAGCATACATTTTCTGCACATAATATTTTACCTCCTTAAACCTGCCCACATAATGGCTGTGTGGTTAGGCTCTGTCTAAAAGTGCCGGGTTTGAATCTTAAGTTGGCATAGATGTTCGTTGTGGTTTGTAATCCACGTTAAGCTGTAGGTTCCGGACTCATTAGCCATAATTGTGCAAAACGATAGGTCGTTGAGAGTACCTAACAACCAACCAAACTCTTTAATCCTATTTATTTTCATATTAGTATTAAATTTCACATCTATTAAATTTAATACTGTAATATTAGAAGAAATAGTTATTGATAAAAGAAAAAGCGGCAGAAAAAATGAGTAAAAGACTACAATATTACGATCATTCTTCTGATTTATTGATTTCAGCAACCTTTCTCGCAATTTTAACATTTGAACTATCAATAGATATACAATTAAAAAATTATAATCACTGAACTATAGAGCTACCACTTACGTGTTGTGTCGTATTGGACCCCGTTGAAGGATTCAAAGCAGTTGATAACAGCCATTGTACTAGCCCGTGTCGGCGGCCAGCAAGACAGTCCATCCCACGTGGTGTTGCACGAATCATCTGAAAGAACAATATAAGAAATGTGTTTGAAATTTATGGAATTTTCACAACTTCAAATATTAAAGATGCATTTACGAGATTGAATAAATTAAAGATATCCTACTGTAAGGACTTGAAAGCCGAAATTGGAGAAAACTAATAAACATTATAATAAGGTGAAGAAGAATAACGTTAGTGAGTTGACAGTTTTATATTTTTCGGGTATAAATTTTAAGTTGTGTGTCTTGTGCCTTTCTGGTTTGTTGGTTGTATTGAAAATACAACCATGTCTGTATCTTGAACTAAGCGGAATACTAACATCGTTGACGTGAGAAAGTAAATTTGTAGTTATACATCGTTCTAACTATTTTTCAGTACATTATAGCCCTCGTGTAGCTCTTGCAACAGATAATCCACCATTTTACTGAAAAAACTGCTAAAAGATCAAGGATCTGCAAAATTCATTGTTTTAAATCTTACGTTGAACTAGTAACACTGTTTAGCCAAATAATCTCCACGAGTTGAAGCAGCTCTAACGAAACCAATTTAAAATTATCAGTCTTTTACCAAAACAATGATGTAATCATTTTTGATATTTTACACAATAAAGGTAAGTGCTGCGGTAATGACGACCATTCCACGTTCAATGAAATGGGTTAAACCCGCTACAACTATGCTTCCAAACATATCGGTTATAAATTCTTCGTAGCGTAAGAACGTTGGAATGCAGAATGAGAAACGGATTGCTGAGTGAAGTTCTTCATTCAAGTTGAAGTTTTTAAAGTGGATAATGTCCTGAATTCACTTTAGAACTAATAATAATAATAATAATAATAATAATAATAATTTGAACTAATAATAATAATTTGAACTAATAATAATAATAATTTGAACTAATAATAATAATTTGAACTAATAATAATAATAATAATTTGAACTAATAATAATAATAATAATAATAATAATAATAATAATTTGAACTAATAATAATAATAATAATAATAATTTGAACTAATAATAATAAAAAACCTCGTAGATCACCTAACTAGCAGCTTGACAAACCTACGTCATATTCTCGTCATTGTCTGCTCTGGAAACGAATCCCTCCGAATATCAAACAAATGTTTCCCTAAATTAAATTTATGGATTTTGTGATTGAAGATTAAATAGTTGCTAGCTTATTCTTATCTCAGACGCAGCAAAGAGAGTACTTGGTAGACTACGATTAGAAAGGCTTTCGTAGACTAAAAGAATGAACTGATGTTTAATTTATATTAAAAAATCTCTTTAAGAATGAAAAAACTGTATCACGAAACATATTATCATGTTAAAAACTTATAAGGAAAGAAAACAGGTAAATATTTGTTTTTATAAAAATTATGATGCAAAAAATATCTTTTAACATGAAACCTTTCAATAGACTTTCATTTGTTCCACTAATAAATGGCAAATGGTTTAGTTAAATCCTTAAATACTTATATTCATAAATTGTGCATAATTATTAATTTTGAAAAGTTTATACCCTAGACGCACTTGTTATTAACATATTTTATGTTTCTCAATGCCAATGAATTAAATAGTTATCTTTAATATGCTTATACTTTTAATAACTTTGTCGCATTCAAGCAACAGCTTAAACTTTCCTTTTTCAAAGTGTCAATTCTCTAGGGGTAAACTTCAATGATTTTAATTTCTTGAAATGAGATTACTTTGAAATAATTATTAAATCTTTTTGTCGTGTTTATATCCTTTTCGACTCCTGAGGTATCTGAATATCTTTTGGATCTGAAATTTTTTTATATAGCAAACGTCATTTATTTTGACCTTTCTAATGTAAATGAATCAACCATTTCTTAATGCTCCTGGGAGATCGTCCTACTTAGTATAAAATGCCCTTTTAAACAAATGATTAATGGAAGAAAAGCAGAATCAATTTAGATACAATTTTGAACGGTCCTAAAGTCACTGGGGAACAAATTGCTAAAGAGCATTTAATTTTCTCTAATGCATGTCTTAAAAACTTGTATTTGTTTTCACAAAAGTGAATTTTTTTTTTTTTTTTTACTACGAACTAAAAAATTATCTGAGCTTATTTATTGTATGCTCGTTGTAAATATTAACTTGTTTATTTAGATTTTTGTTGTTTAATTGAGAAATCAATAATCAAACCCAAGAACTTTAATAAATAGTTTTTATTTATATAATACTTATTTAAAACATTACAATTGATTCTTAGTTTTTCAGTAGAGCGATATTAAGTTTTTATCAACGCATATTTCATTTAGAAACTTGATACTTTTTTTTTATGAGTATAATTTTGAATACGTAAAGATTCAATAATGAAGATATTAATTTTTATCAGGTATATACTATAAAATTTCAAAATGAAAACATTGCATTTTTATTAGTTCCCAATTATGTATAGAGCAAAGTAAGAAGTGTGTAGTTATTTTAGCATAACTAGATGACAAATTAGGTATAAGTTAATTATATATAAACACAATAAGATAATAATAGACAAGTATATATATTTAAGCATTACAGCAGCATTACAAATTTAGCATTACAAATTTAGCATTACAAATTTTAAACATGCAGGAGCTACATGAAGGCTATAAATATCTGAAGCACTGAGAGTAGTTAGGTTCAAAGAAGGGCACCTTCTGTTAAAAATTGAAACGGAATCATTTCTTAAAATCTCTGTCACATTTAATATGTTTCGAAAGAATCTAATCAAATCAACCATTTTCAAAATATACCGTATATTTTATGCGTTAGAACTTAACATTTTAACGCGTTTACTGATTTTAAAAGTTACTTTCTAAGTTGAATACGTTCCTTCTGGTACTTGCAATGTCGTTCAAAGCACGAAACTTATAAATACAATCGAGCATAAAATGAAAATATTTATTTTCTTTTTCTATATTTCTCGCGCAGGTACGTCCATTAAACTTCCCCATTGTGTCGAACAAATTACAGCGAACCACCTGGCAACTATAACTCAGTACAGCCAAAAACTGCAGATACCTTCTCTGCGCATGGCGGTACAATTATAAAAAGAAAAAAATGTGTTCCTTAGGGCTAATTCTTAAATGTTTATTTCTTTTCAAACTAGTTGGGTTGTACAGTAATTGAAAAACTGTTTTTATATATTTAATCAAGTTGATTTTGTTGCATAATTCAACGGTTTTATGCATACCGGATAGACGATAGTTTTTCAATTTTATGAGCAATACATCATACCGTTTTTTTGAAGAGTAACGTCTATTGAAAGTATATTAGTTGTTCTGTAATAAAGCATTTATAAATAATGGAGTAACCTGCTATTTGAGTACAGAATTTAATTAATCTTAGTATTCCTAACCACGTTTGGCTATTATATTAAGTAAATAATTATAATAGGGAAAAAAAAGTAATTTTTTGGCGTTTACAGTTTCATTTAAAAAAGTTTTAATGCACAAAATCAGTCCAGTAAAATAAAAAGTAACGATTCATGAAGAATATATTGAGAATTTCTCAAGAGTACTACGACAAACACATTTTAATGAAATGAAACGCAACAACGAGCAATTTATAGATATAGCGTAAACTTTTCCAAATTTATTTCTTTTTAAATGTGGGGAAGAATTGCAATTTCACGCTGTTTTGAGTTTGGTGCGAATAATTACTCTTATTAAACCACGCGTAATTGACCCTTACTTTTTCCAAACAAAGTCTATAACAGCGGAAACATCAAAACTTATTTTCTCTTTATCAAAACCATTATTCTCTGAAGAATGTTTTGAAGTAGTACCACGTGACCACCACTAATGTTTCTTATCACGCTTTTCTGAATGCATATTAATAAAGATGATTCATAGAATTCCAACTACTAATCAGCATGAAAGGAAATTCCAATCTAATAATTTTTTTGAAATTTTCATTAGGGTTTGTGTTGTAAAACATAATATGTGAAAGAATTCTTGGATTAATAAAGCTAAAAGTTTTATTTTTTGCATTAGAGTTTGTGAAACTGTGTGCACTTGCGAATTTATTATGATTGCTTATTTCTTATTACACTAGGATGCACTTTTTAGAGTGAGACCTCAAAATACTAATGGAGTTTAAGAGTAAAACAATAAAGAAACAAATAGTCAAATTCGGAAAAATTACTTAATAAATCATGAATGAGGTAGATGTCACATAATTGAAATTGGATACTCCGATTCAAATTGGTATTATGTTTTTGAAATATATTACATTGATTTTCAATTTCAGATGGTATTTGACTATTTGAAATGATTTAGAGTAATATGAAATAGTTTTACAAGATTATAGGTAATAAAGCATACGAAACATTTATATTACATATTAAGTAGTTGTAATAATTAAAAGAAATAAAAACTAAAATATTTTATTAAAGTAGTAGGAGGTGAAATATGAAATGTTTCTATAGTTGAGTTATTAAGTAGTAGGAGTAGAAGCAATATTTAAAAAACAGGTTAATCTAAATAATACTTTTACGTTTGGCTTTCATTGAACTATTACTTGAAACAAAAATTAATAAACATTAATTCTAAAAAAATGTATCCTTTAAAAACCTCTGTTTAGTTTTAACATTAATTTGGTCACTTATTGTGATCCTCAAATCTCCGACATTTTTTAAAATTTGATAGTTTTAGATTCTAGATTCAAACATTGAAAAATATAAAAGTTTATCCACTTCTTGAAAATTTAATGTAGTTTTAGTTTGTAGATTACATATTATGATAAAGAAATGTTTTCGCATTTTTTTTAAGACCTTCTAAATCTTAAAATTGTATTTTTATTCTTGAGTCAAAATCTTTGTGAAAGCTTCTTATACATATATTGGTAGACACAAGGTTAAGCATAAGTTTCCTAAATTTTAGTTTATTAAGAATGTGGCAATATTAACAATAGGTTAACTCATGAAAGAAAAATCTTATATCTTATTTCTGTACAATTAGACAGCGATAATGTCCTTATGTTTTTTACATAAGTTAAAACGATCAATTACATTTTTTTTATAGCTCCATTGAAATAAGCGAAAAATAGAAGACAAGAGTGGGCAAAAAATGTGCCTTGAAGGAGGATTCAGAAAATTAAATTCAGTAAGAAACTACGAAGAAAAGAATAACCAAAAGAAGTAGAAAAATCCATCTTTCCTCTGAAAATGGCGCCAAAGCTACTGTCGACAAATGTTCTTAAATGTTATTCACGATTGCTTTGAGGCGTTTAAAGCGATTCCATGGAGAATAATTTCAAGATAAAACCAATTGAAAACGTAAGGAATGATATTTTTTTGGTACATATATTTTATTAAATGCTTAACCGTCTTTGATATATTATGAAGTTTGTATAAACATGAGTGGATTTCTTCTAGTTTTGCAAAATGCATTTTTTTATGTGTAAGTACGAAGCATGATATGTTTATTGTCATTTTCTTTTGTCAGGTTTTGGTGAGAAATAGAGTATCTGTTTGTACATGTTTTTAACAAAGGAAAGATTTGACATTTTTTGATTTTACAAAGAAATATATTTTATAATTAAAGTAAAATATGTTATTTTACGAGAATTATTATTATTATTATTATTTTTATTTTTTTATTCGCATTTTAAAATATATATTTTAAAATAAGCCTAATTTAACCTCTCATATCGTTCTCTCCATTTATATATCTTCGAAATTATATTAAAAGAATTAGAAGAATATTATAAACTAGGGGGCTCCGCTCACTGCTCGCTGACGCTCGCCAACCCCCTGGATTGCTATGCAATCCCTTGGCTATCTTTCCTCGCCTTAAAGTGAAGCATTTAAAATATGCCCTAGCAAAAAGCCATTTCAGCTGCATAATGCCATGAAACTGAAAACATTTTATTATTTATGAAGAGCCAGAATACTTGCCACGTGCCACGTCATTATTCTGCTGCTGTCGAGACGCGTTAAACAGGGACAGTGTGGCAACGTAGTAAAAAGTTCTTGGAAAACAACAAAAATAAACAGTATTGTACGGGGCTCCCGATAATCTTGCTGTACAGTATCGAGCTCATAACCGGAGAGTTGTGGGTACGGGCCTCCGTCCGCCAAATATCGGTGTGTACCTAATGGAGCTGGTGCACATTAAATATGTCGTGGCCTCAATGTCCTCTCGTTGGTGTGGTGGGGTCGGAGAGAGGGGTTTACGCTAGAAGATTTCGATCTCGTATTCTTCTAGATGCTCAAAATTACGAGACGTATTTGGCTGTGTTAAGCACTTTATAAGTGGCAGAAATAGACAGTCGGTGGTTTCAAAGCAAAATATTATTGTACATATATTTAAAAAAGATCGGTTATTTCATTGAACAATTAAAATTTACGGGCTGGTTTTGTATGAAGCGCCAAAATAATTAAAGTTGCTTATCGAAATTTCTTAACGAAGCAATCATATGTTCACATAATCTTTTTTGCGATACTTAGAAAATAAAATAAAACAGTGAAAGGCCAATTATCCGGTATTCTATCAACCGGAATTTTTTGAAAATCAAATTTGGCGAGAAAATTAGCCCTATTTCGCCAATACTTATTTTATTTTCATATGAGATTTTGAAGTTAAGTGGGTGCTTATATTCGTTATTTTGAAAGTTTTTAATTCGTAATAGCTGAATTTGCACTGATTAAAGATGAATATAGTTGCAGATTTACTGCACAACGCTTCTTAGCGATTTTTTGAAAGTTGGCGATTTAGCGCTGAATGCAACCTGACGACCTCCGGAACATGTTCCAGCAAATAACTTTTCCCAAAAGTCTGGTTTATTCGAAATTCTAATCCAAAAGAAATGTACACATCTTGGATCTATTTATTCTTGCATCATCGTAACTAATAAATCAATACGTTTTAAATAGGCCATAATTTCTATCTGTAGATTGTAATTAGAAAAACAAAATATAGCGAATCCAAGTTGTTGCTGTTGCCAGATGTATTAGTCAAATTTCAAAAGATATATTGTGATTGGCTGGAAATTCGTGCATAAAGTACATTTAGAAGATTGGTGATTGAAGTCGTTGCCATTCTGCTCACAGAAATACAGCCAAATTTGGACGTTACGCAAGAGAATTATATATATAGACTAGCTACTAACCCGTGCTTTGCTACGAAATTGTATTATGTGCAATATTTTAGCTAGCTGTGAGGCTTCGTGTTGCGGTAATCTGTCATTCGTGTATAAGACCCAGTTTTTGGCGCTTCACTCGCAGGAAGGTTCATCGCTACGCAAAATCGAGCTCGCTTCGTTCGCTGAAAAGTTCATGGACACATAAACACAGGCTTATTTCCCTCGTTAAAAGGTTCATTGCTATACAAGCATAGGCAAGCTTCGCTCTCTGAAAGGTTCATTGCTGCGTAAGCATAAGCTCGCTTCACTCACTAAAATCTAATTGCTACGTAAAGACTTAATTTTGGAAGCCTCTCCCATTCCCCGTTAATACAATAATACAACACCCCTTTTAGATTATTAACACGTGTTTGTGGAAAGCAAAATTAGAGGCTAAAACTACTTATGTTGAAACTTTCAGAGATCTAGGCCTATTCGAAGTCGCTTTTTGTAAAAAAATTAATTGAAAAACAAATAAAAATTTTAACATTCTTTTTGTCAGTCCAATTAGAAGGCCAAAACTACTTGTGTTGAACATTTCAGAAAAGTAGCCCAATTACAAATCGTTTTGTAAAATATTTGTTAATTAATTAAAAAAAAATATGTATATATAAAATATGTATAATTTTATATGTATATATAAAAAAACAAAAACTTTAAATTCCGTTTTTCAAAAATCCAATTAGAAGGCCACAACTATATATGTTGAAAATTTCAAAGCTGCAGCCCTATTTGAAATCGTTTTGTAATATATATATTTATTAATTAAAAAAATTAATTAATAACGAACTAAACAAAAATTAAAAATTCTGTTTTTCTAAAGTCCAATTAAAAGGCCAAAACTACTTATGTTGAAAATTTTAGAGTTGTAGCCTTTAGAAATCGTTTTGTAAAATATTAATTAATTAATTCTAAATATTAATTAAAAAGAAACTAAATAAAAATTTAAAATTATGTTTTTCAAAAGTCCAATTAGAAGGCTAAAGCTACTTATGTTGAAAATTTCAGAGCTGTATCCCAATTAGTAGTCGTTTTGTAAAATGTTTATTAATTAATTAAAAAAGAACAAAATAAAAATTTAAAATTCTGTTTTTTAAAAGCCTAATTAAAAGGCAAAATGTACTTACGTTGAAAATTTCAGAGCTGTAGCCCTATTAGATATCGTTTTGTAGCATATTTATTAGTTAATTAAAAAAATTAATTAAAAAAGAACTAATTCAAATTTTAACATTCTGTTTGTGATTTATACAATTAGAAGGCCGAAACTACTTATGTTGAAAATTTCAGAGCTGTAGCCCTATTAGTAATCGTTTTGTAACATATTTATTAATTAATTAAAAAAATTAATTAAAAAAGAACAAAATAAAATTTTAAAATTCTGTTTTTTAAAAGTCCAATTAAAAGGTAAAAACTACTTATGTTGAAAATTTCAGAGCTGTAGCCCTATTAGTAATCGTTTTGTAACATATTTATTAATTAATTAAAAAAAAATATTAAAAAAGAACTAATTAAAATTTTAAAATTCTGTTTGTGATGCATAAAATTAGAAGGTTAAAACTACTTATGCTTAAAATTTCAGAGATCTACTCCAATTTTAAGTAGGTTTCTATAGATCCACAGAGCCACAGACAGACAGACACACAGCTTGTTTTATTATTATAGATTTGCTGTTGAATGTATAAATTCATAACAGACCGTTGATCAGTCTATTTTTCTCTGCAAGTTTTGGGAGAATACTGGGAATTTTTTTGCATGCAGATAGTTTCTACACATCTAAACATAAAATATATGTTTTTATAAGACATGTCTTATCAATTTTAAAATTGTTTTTTAAGTTTGAATTTTTTTTATAACTTTGTGCTTATTACGATGATAGGTAAAAGTAAGAAGATATCTGAAAAATAAAACATTGAGACATGTTATAAAGTTTTATTGAAGAATGTAAATGAAAACCTTCTCTCTAATTTCAAAAAAGGATCTCCTGACAAACTCGAAATAATTATGAAATTTTATGACTATAATTAGTTTTAGTAAAGCAATTATTTCATTGAACTAGCTTAATATAGAAACTAATAAATTTAAAAGTGTTTAATATTCGAAATAATATTAAATAGATATTGTATAAAATTAAATCTCCACGCGAAAAATAACGGCTTAGTGGGCAGGGTATCGAGATAATGCGGGAAAAAAAAAAAAAAAAAAAAAAAAAAAAAAAAACGAATTTGGATCCCATTTCTACCGTTTAGCTTTTTCGATATCAGAGGCAGCATCCAAATATTTGATAATTTTACTTAAAACTTTCAACATATTTTGGAATTTATATTGAAAAATAATTAAAGTGAGTATCATTAAGGACTTTATTTAATTATTTCTTAGTAAAATAATAACAGGTAAACAAATAAGTATCCGAATACATAGAATTAAAATAGCTTGTTCATTAACGGGTTGCAAATCTAGAGTTACGATACCAAAATGAGTAATTTGAATTGTTCAACTGATTATTCACTTTTGCTTTAATTAGTGTTCCATTTGAGAACATATTTTAGTAATTTCGTTAATGTTTTAAGCAAGTAAACATGAGAAATGTTAATGTCGCTTTTGGTAATTCTGTACTTACGATAATACTTATTTTATACGTAAATTTTTAATACAATTACCCGATAGATATGGAAATCAAAGCTATTTTCTGCGTCTATAACGTTTCGGTGCTTACTGCGACAAGCCATTAAGTACCAAAACATTTCTAAAGGATTATCCTTCAATTTTGTGTGAATTTTTTGTTCAAAATTATTTTATATGGAGAAATAATATTTGGAAATTATATTGAGAATAAATATTTGGAGAGTAAAATGATTAATATAGTTAATAATATAAATAAAAAAAAAGGAAATTAAAGAGTTATATTTAAAAGAAAACTACATTGTAATATTCTTTTAAAATTAGATTACGTTTCTTTGCCATTTGTGTGGCATTTATATCGTTTATGAATTTACCTAAATCCTTCAGGTAGAGAAATAAATGTGTTCAAATCATTACAGAAATGCTTGTTTTAATACTGAAAGTATCTTAAACGGGAAAATTTTTTACGTCGTACTGCCGCTGTACAGAGGACCAGTAAGTGCGATTTTTCATTAGAATTTTTTTTTAGAAATTTTTTGCAGGTATAGCGTGTTTGATAATTAATCCTCTGAAATCCAATTTTTGATCATGTTGAACCAACAGTTTAATATATTGTCAATTTTGAGTAATAATGAGTATAACGGATTAAATTTTTTCACACTTGATTTATTTTCTCATAAGTGAATTTTTTTTTTTTTTTTCAATGAGATTATGTTTCAAGTAATTCTGTATAAGTATTGCTACCTGTATATCTAGTAAAAATAATTTTCATGAAGATGGTTTCATTATAAATATTAGTGAAAAACAATATATAATAATGGATAAAAATTATAAATATTTAGTATTAATTTCATTTCGGTTGCTATAAAATATTTATTATTTCTAATAAACGTTCTTATGTATACTTAAATATATTTGAAAAAACCACAACACCTTTACTAGTGTAGAGATATTCTTATATAAATAATAATTATTTTGTCATCTATCTATTTTTGTCAACAAAAATATCTCAAAGTTCAACTATTTAGTGATAACTGTATTTTTTTATTCTCAAAATATCCCCATAAAACAAAGTAGTTCAATATATTCTAGAAGAGGAAAGTTCAGAAACCAGATGCTATGAATAAAGAATAGTTCCTATCATACGCTTACTTATAGCATTTGAAAACTTACTTATAGCATTGAAAAGGTTTTATTTCATTTTAATAGTATTCAATAATAATGTTATTCGATAACTAAAATAAATTTTATAAAACTGTACGACACAAATTATTCCAAACATAACATAAGATTTATGCGAATTTATGACAACTTCTAGATATATTCAAGGAGTTAGCAAATATTTATAAATTCGTGTCAAAGTAAAACTCTTCCATCATTATTCTTTTCGAAAAGATGGAAGTCGCTATTCGACATACTTTTTCAATCTTCCAAAACTTTCGCTAGATTACTTTTTTATATTTTTTAGTAAAAAAAAAAGAAAAGTTTATGACAACACATTTCTACAACATTTTCTACTAAAAGAACTGCGGATGTTTACCTCTTTGACAATGTATACCACGGTATTTCGTGTATTATCTCATGGAAAGTATATTAAAAAACAATAATTAATTTTTTTTTTTTTTTTTTTTTGTAATCAATCATTAATACAAACTGAGTTTTTCTATGTGATTCATGACTTACAATAGGCAAAAAATATGTCTCGTATAAATAATTGTTTGGTGAAAAACATTACATCTTAAAACAATGTATGATAAAAACTTAAATAATTTTTCAGTTTTTAGAATATTAATTGTTTATAAATAATGTTACGAAATGGTAAAAATTATTAATGAAAACATCAATATTAAAAAAAAATTTAAATTTTAAAGTGAAGAATTTTTCTCCATTTTATCATTTAATTCTTATTATCATTATTTCATAATCATTTATTTCTTATAAATTCTTAGCAAAATGGACAAAATGGACGAATTGTTAATGCGATAATTAGTGGTTTTAAAACGAGAATAAATGGTTAAATATGTTCATCATTGATCACTAAGGATGATTTCTGATAAAAACCGATACTGTAAATTAATTATTTAGATGTGCACTGCAGAAAACTAGAATGGAATACTTGACAGCGTATTTTTTAAAAATAAACAGTTTTCTGTAGTATTTAAATCACATGGAGCTACATTACTACAATGCTTAAGTAGTAATAATTAATAAATAATTGCTAAAATTTTTGTATAATAAAGATAAAATATCTACTATTTTTCATGAATCTGAAATGTCAAATGTTATAAGATAGATGTGAACTTTTCTTGAACATCAACTTAAAATGCACCTAAAAGAAGTATGCGAAGTATGTTTGAAAATATAAGTGACTAAGTTAAATAGCTCAAAATGAGTCTTATTAAAAACATTTCTCGTTCAAACAAGTTTTTTGCATTCGATTATCTAAACATTTTTAGAAATATGGATTAAATGATTATGCTACTATTTGGAAATGCACAGTTTTAATAACACCAAACTGGAAATTCACTATCAATCAATTGCCAGGGTAACATTTTTTTTCTAGTTTTGAAATTAACTCTAATTAACAAAAGTAACAGATCAATTAAGTTACTTCAAAATACATATTTTATTCTATGTACCTAAAATTGAATCTCATAAAGTCTCACTCGTAACTTATTCTTCCACTTTTCGTGTTTCAACGAAAGATAAAATTTAATACAAATGTCAATAATGATGAGCATAAAGAAAGCCTGACAAAAAGTAAGAAATTCTGAGCTTGATTAATCAGCATTAAAGGGTGGAAAATATACCCAAGTTTCTAATTGTGAAAAATCCCAGTATCCTACATTTACCAACGAGACAGGAGGCTAAAAAATGGTATCCATGCTCCCATAGCTAAACATCCTAAGTTATCACAATTTCGATGAATAAGTAAAAAAGAAATTGAATTTTCAGAATGCGGATCATATCACTGTTATTTTTTTCGTCCAAATATGACCCTCAAAGTAGTTCACCCATATTCCAAAATTTATGTAAGCTATTGCAAATTCGATTAAACAACTTTAATATGTCAAGCAACAATAAGTAGCATAAGTAAGTTTGACAATAAGGTGATATATATGTCATTATCAAAAAAGATACTCGTTTAAAATAAAAAAAGAAAATATCATTATTAAGATGTATTCATTAAATTAAAGGATCTTTCTAGAAAGTCTTTACCATACACTAGACGCCAGTGGTATCTTAGCCTATTTTATGTTAAAGCAGATAAAATACATATCCTTCCTCTGTGGTATGATGCTACATAATATGAGAGGCATGGAATAAATCCGAAAAGTTAATCTACAAAGTTTAATTAATTAGACAACATTCACTCTCCAAGTTTACAAAATTACACTCCAAGAGAATTTGTAGCAGTGATGGGATTTCAAAGGCTTTTAAGAATTTGGAATTATTTGGTTATATTCCATTAAATAGATGGATATGGCCGCAGGATTAAACAATAAAGTAATTTAATGCGCAGATAACTGAAAAGTTTAAATCGATAGAGGTGTTTTTAAATAAAATTGCGTTCCATAAAATTTGTATCAGACCGTATAGGTGTAGGCTCAGCTCCCCCCCCCCCCCTATCAAACACATAATAAATTACATTTGGATTTTTTAAAATACTTGAATGTTTTAAAGGTTAGCTTGTAAACAGTTTTCAATTGAGAGAATAAAGATGAATAGAATATACTGTTTGATTACAAAATATGGGGAAAACTTAAAGAGAGGGTAGTTAACACTAAAGCAAACAATTTAAAAGAATGCAGGGCTTAAATTATAAAATGAAACGCAAAGATGCTAGAGGGCGAAAGTTAGTAAGAATGAGGATACGAGGGAAAAACATAAAAATTGTGTTTGCAAGTTCCTAAATTAAATGCAAATCGTTTCCCCCCCGCATTGGTAAACTGTTCCAATTTCTAAAACATTTTACACTTGTGATTACTGGTAAAAAGTTATAAGAGCTTTAGAGGGCTGGTTCGAGGGCTTTCATTTTCTATGTCACACATTTGCATATAGTTTATTCTTATTCTCTAGATTTTATTCTTCTTCTCCCGGCTGGGCAATAATCTCCGAGGACGAGGAAAATAAGAATTTGGAAAAGACACCACCCTGGAACATTAAGCAGGAAAATGGAAATTTTCCGGAAAGGCACATGGGAATAATTGTATCTGTACCGATGGTTCACTGATAGAGGAAAGAGTCGGATGTGCATTCGTAC
The DNA here is from genome assembly GCA_963978545.1 of Linyphia triangularis. Taxonomy (NCBI): domain Eukaryota; kingdom Metazoa; phylum Arthropoda; class Arachnida; order Araneae; family Linyphiidae; genus Linyphia; species Linyphia triangularis. The sequence continues at coordinate 45,111,941 of OZ021732.1, read as the reverse complement.
CAGTTTATGCATAGCACAGAAATATAAAATCAACAAATTAAACTTAATGATAACGCTTCGTCTATTTTATAGATCACACACTAATTAATGAAGCCTTTAACCATAAAAAATTCACAGAAATAATAACACTGAAATCTATTTCGATTCCAGATCTTCACTTCAGTCAATAGTGTCATATGAAAATAAGAAATAATATCTTCAACCAAATAAAATAAGCATTGGGAAAAAAAGGAAATTGAAAATAGGAAAATAAAACTTTTTCTGGATTAAAGCACCTAGGGGTTAGAAACACAATGAAGCAGCCAACCAAAATGCAAAGAATGCCTCTAATAATGAAACAAAATTTAAATTGAAACTTTACAAATACCAAGTTAAAAAGATGTTACAAAACAATACAATAGAAAAAAGTGGCAAAAGAGACGAGACGGAGATGAACAAAATATATATTTATACGCAGCATTCCCGAAAGTCTACAAAAGAAGAATATTTGGTGACATTTTTCTAAACCAAGTAATCATGGGGGGTAGTTGCCTTTCCAGACAATGAACATATATTTTTTCAATGTAAACTCGATCTGTAGATTAGGGTGGATCGGAAAAACCTTTTTTAAGTAATTCGTTTTGGTGATAAGTTTTTAGTGGTCATTTGGGGTCCAAACCAAAACCCTAAAATATGAAGTTCCTTATAAAAATATCTTAGGGTTCCTCAAAGCTACCCCCTCTAAAATTGGAACTTTTCATAAAAAATGCATAAAATCGAAAATTTTAGAAAAAATATTTAAAATACAAAAACTTAAATGTCATCCTGAGTAATAATTTCTATAAGGTACTCTAAACAAGTATGTAAAATATGAATTATGTGAAGCAATTGTTTAGGGATCCAAAATTCAATGGAAAATTCTCAGTTTTCATGAAAAATGCATAAAATAGGAGATTTTATTAAAAAAAAAAAAAACATTAAAAATAAAGAAACATATATATCATCATGATGAATTATTGAAAGATGATAAATTGAAAGTGCTAAAAACAACACAGTAAACTTTTAATTATTAGAGCTGATATTTGAGGGTACTTTAAAATACTTGAAATTTAGATTTTATCATAAAAATATAAGAGAAATCGAAGTTTTAAAAAATGCTTTCCAAATAAACAGTAGTAAAGAAAAATTTAGTTTAATTTTTAGTAAAATATTCAATTCTCTTCAGGATGTGACCAGTCAGATAAATATAGTTAAATGTGAACTTGTTATTGACCAAAATGAAGTGAGTAGAACACGCATAAAACCCCGTGAGAAACTCAAAGAAAGTATGAATGTAAAACACAAAATTATAGGTCTCTTTTTTGATGGCAGACGTGACGAAACCCTTAAAAATATACAAACTAATGATAATAAATATAAATAAAATATATGGGAAGACCATTTAACATTAGTAAAAGAGCCACCTTCCATTTACTTAGAGCATCGTGAATTAAGAAGCAAATGTGTAAATTATATTTCTGAAGGAATACTCAGCTTTCTGCACGAAAAAAACTTCGAATACCTCATATTTTATCAGTATTGGATGTGATGGTGAAGCAACAAATACTGGAATAAATGGTGGAGTGATTCGGCTCTTGAAAGAAAATATGAACACACCTATGCACTGGACTATTTGTCAGTTACATTTAAATACATTTCAATAATCTCTTTGTCATCTTATAGAAAAGTTGATGGTAAAACATCAGGGTCTAAAGCATTCAGTGGTGTGATTGAAAAAAATCTGCAGAAATGGGAAAAATAGCCATTTGTTAATTTTTAAATAATTAATTTTACGTTTGAATATGACATCGTTGTTAAAGATCTTAGTACTGACCAAAAATACGTGTACTTGTCAAGCAATTTCTGAAGGCAAATGTTCAGAAGCTTCGGAAAACAAATATCCTGGAAAGATGGCGTATTCCTGATGGCTCACTTTTGAAAGCCGCGTTTTACGACTTTACATTATAACTTGCCAGCCAGAGTCCCAAAATATATCGTTTTCCACATTTATTATGCAAGTATAAGTATTATTAACCGTAGCCTGATACATGGACCACAAAATTTTCAGCAATTCATAAGACGATCAGATTATCTAGCGGATGAGCTAAAACAAATTATACAAAACGTAATTCAAGATAGTGCGTATTTCACTTATCCAAAAAATTTGCTCGCTGCAGTGTTGGTAGCCGATAGGAAAATTGCTGGACAACTTGCAATGTTTCGCAATCGCATTATGAAGACTAGGAAATGTTTTAAGGCCACACCAGCAGTAGTATGAAAATTCAATATTCTATGAGGGTATTTTCTGATAAATGATTACATCGTCATAGCTCCATGTCATTCTCAAACTGTAGAAAGTTTTTACAGGTAAATGGAGTATGGCTCTTCTGTTAATGTTAAATAATGGCCTTCCCATCTATTTTGTTTACGATATTTGTGTTTTGGCCGGTGTGTCTAGGGGGATGTATGTTGGTAAATAACGAAGCAGTTTTGCCTTTGCACTGTGTTTAATAAGTATGCGGTTTATTATAAGATATCCTGTTAAGCCTTGATTAAGGTCTCGCGTGCATTATCAAGTCTGGAGGTGTCAGTCTCCAAGCGATCAGCCATCATCAATCTCTGTCTGGAATCTCCATCTCTGTGCTGCCGTCTATATCAATTAATGGCACTGGAATCACCACGGGTGGCTCTGCTGTTCACTGACGTGAGAGATCGAGCGTATATCACATTTATTATCATTAGCTTGTATATTTTTAAGGGTTTCATCTCAATTGCCATCAAAATAGAGAGCTATAATTTCGTGTTGCACATTCGTACCACCTTGTAGTTTCACACGGGGTTTTATGCGTTCTCTACGCAATTTATTTCGGTCGATAACAAGTTCACATCCATCTATAATTATCTGGATATTCACATCCTGAAGTGAATTGAATATTTTACTAAAAAATAAACTGGTTTTTCTTAACGACTGTTCTTTATTTGAAAAGCCTTTTTAAAAACTTTGATTTCTTTTATATTTTTATGATACAATCTAAATTTCAAGGGTTTTAAAGTACCCTTAAATATTAGCTCGAATAATTAAAAGTTTACTGTACTGTTTTTAACACTTTAAAGTCATACTTGAGCATGGTGATATTTATGTTTAAATCTCCTATTTTATGCATTTTTCATGAAAAATGACAATTTTCAAGTGAATTTTGGATGTTTAAATAATTAATTCACGTAATTCACATTTTACATACTTGTCTTACGGAAATTATTATGCAGGATTACATTTAAGTTTTTGTATTTTTAAATATTTTTTTTTTAAATTTTCGATTTTGGGCATTTTTATGAAAGCTTCCAATATTGTGGGGTTTTGAGAAACCCTAAGATATTTTTAATGAACTTCATATTTTATGGTCTTGGTTAAGACCCCAAATAGCCACTATAAACATAGTACTAAAACAAATTTCGAAGAAAAGTTGTTTTCGATCCACCCTACTGTAGATGTAACGAAAATGAAGGAACTCGAGAACAAATAATCTACTTCTTTAACTGACTCAAAGGAGTAAAAGAAAATGAGCTAATATTGATAATATTATATAATATTATTAGATATTATCCAAGTACCGTAAGGAAAAACCAAAGGAATATTGTAAAAAAATTTGATCGGAATATTTAAAATGTAGGTTTTATAATAAATACTGTATTCTATTTAGAACCCCATTAACTTGTTATTCAACAGCAAGTTGCTGTACTTTGACGAGAAGTTAATGTTGATTTAAAATTATCGTGAATAATCCACCGATTAATTTAAGTTTTGTTTAGTTACTCTTAACTAAAAGTAGATTATAGACTTAGCATTGATAATATTTTCTTTTGGGAATGTATGTTATTTCCAAATTCCGTGTGTTGGGTTGTGTTCGGAATGCCAAAAATATTTCTCTAGGTAATACTTACATGCATTCTTTCGTTAGCGTCTTTGCATTTAATTTTTGACCATACACTTTTTTTTTTTTTTAATTTGCACACTTACATCGAAAATTTTATCTAACTTTTTTTGAAGATCTCTTTATTCAAATAATCTACGTAATCTAATGAAGTTAAATGTTGGTATGTCGTTAATTTGTCAATGAATCTTTGGCGATGAAAAAAATCAGCGTAATTATATTTATTCATTTAAATCGAAATACAAATTAATTTGGAGGAGGGTGGGGGGGGGGAGGATTTTTAGTGTAGTCTAAAATAAAAATGTATACGAAATTCTTACGCACACTATGCATACATTGTGCGATAGTTCTAAAAATCTTCAAACAAATTTAATTCTGACAGTTACTGCAATTAAAAAGCCGTTTATATTCACATTTGTGTTGCGGTGCATCAAATCCAAATAATAAGCATAACTAATTTTGTGACATTTAGTGACTGAGACACCGTAGTTAAAATTGATGTTAAAAACTGCTAACTTAGAATTCTAAAACAAGAAGTGTTACCAAGTTGATGAGTTTGGCTATTATATGGAATTACAGCATTTTCCCCCTTGCTTTAAATCGACTGCAAATAGTCTTAAATCAAATAAAAACCAATTTTTACATTTTTCTGAGACCTATTTAATTTTTAATTTAAATTTTAAAATAGTTAGTTTCGATATCAAGCTGAAACCGGAAGTCGCGTGATATTCTGCAGAGTGACGTATTTTGTGCCTTGTAAACAAACTGGCGTTTCTTGCTTTGTTTCTTTCCGTTCCTTGATTGTTTTCCTTTTCAGTAGCTTTTTACGTTGTTTAAATTTTTAATAACTTTTTTTCATTGAAAAAGATGTCCAATCATTATAAATATTGCACTGTGCCGAAGTGCACAAGCTGCAAAGATCGAAAGCGTTGGTGTTTTACAATGAATACAATAGGGATGAAAAGACAAATCCTCCGTTATCAGAGCAATCTGTTTGACACGTTTGTGAAGACCATTTTGATGCAAGTACCAGCCTTTTTCAACTTTTTATCATTTACTTGTAATAATTATGCACTCTTAATAGCCTTCACAATATTATTGTATTTCAGCATTATTGCTGTGCGGGATTTTAGCCCTGTCCCCAACTTTTCAAAAACGCACCAACCCATACGCATTGACTAACAATTTACCGCTTTGCTGAAACCGGCTTCCATACTTATATTTCTACGATCTCAAATCACGCAAAATACAAAATAACTCAATTATGATTAACAAATTTTTAAAATTAGCAAACGAAAAGAACAACAAACGAAATCTCGAACAGGATTGCGCATGCGCTAGAACAGATCCACAGCCAGACATTTAATACGTCACAACCGTTTGCGATTGCATCATGTTTCCGACTGTTTTTAGTGATTTTAAAATTAATATAATTAAATAAATAATTTTGATAACAGAAGTTTTAACCACATGTTCAGATTCCTGATAGTTTTAAATTTTTTTTTTTTTATAGAAAAAAGTAACTCTAATTAAATGAAAATTAAAAATAGGATGTAATTCACCATTGCTATGAAAGCACCTTCCTGTCGAATTTTAAGCTATTCTGGTTGAATTTTATGTAATCTTATTAATGTTTTGATACTTATAAACTGATTTGTTGCACTTGTTAATTGTATTTATAGTTTACGTTAAAGGAATTGTAAGTTAAATTCCTGTTGCTATTTCGGATACTTTCGGTAATGACTTCCAATTGCATTTTGATATAGGAACTTTGTTAGTGAGACTTTTAATTTGAATTATAAAACATGTCTGTAGAGATTGTGATTTTGTCTAGGAATTTTGATCTTGGGCAGACAGATAAAACTTTTCTATAACTTTTTTCAATAGTTTAGTGTAGAATTTAAAATATCACTTTCACGCTGTATATCATTGCACATTGGATGCAAAAAATATGATGAACATCAAAATCTAATTTCGAAATTGAATTTTAGTCAGTTTTCTGAAAAAAGATTGCTAATACTGCCCTACTTACACACAATACAATACAACACAACACAACACAACACACCCACACACCATATATATAATTAATAGACGTATTAAATTTTAAATAAAGAATAAGAAAACGATAAATTTTTCTTATAAGTCAAAATGTCACAAGGGTTAGATTATACATGTTTCTCCATTAAATAACTATGACAAATTTGGGCAACAAATGACAGTTAACCCAATTTGGACTAAATACTTATGTTAATTCAAACCATTTATATCAATAAAATTTCATTCTATTTTGAAACGACAACTTGTTTTCTTTAAAGAATTTATTTTCAAATGCACGATTTACTTATTTTTTACATTGTACATTTTATATTATATAATATTTAGTTATATAATAAATCAAACACATAATATCTCATATATTGTTTGGTTTGTGTTTCGAAAAAGACATCTACAAGATATATTTCATAGTAAAACGTATGTGATCCTATTCGTTTTTGATTCAAAACAAGTCAAAATTTAACAATGGGTTTATATTTAGAAATGATTTCATGACTTTTCCAACTGTCTACATAAAATTTTTGCAGACAAAAAGTTATATATTATACATTATTGTAATATAAAGGCGTAATAAATTTATTTGAAATATTTCTATAGATATTCTAATGAAAACATACGGATTTATGCGTTTCAAAGAAGTACGTCGTTTGTCTGATTCTAAGAAAATGCGATTTGTTAGAATATTTTCTTCTACAATGGATAATGAATGGATTAAGAATGAATGTATTCAAACATTTCAAAATCTTTTTACAAATTCTTTATATGTAATATTCATTTAATTTTTGTTCGAAAACTATAAATTTCTTTCAAAAGTGTTTTATTAAATTGCAAGTATGTTAAATAATACGTTATTATAGCTCCACAATAAAAAGTTATATCATACTCTAAAAAAACCCCAGTTTTATAGAACTGAGGCAAATTATAATGAAATAAACTGCTATTATTTTTAAAGTTTTGAATACATTTTTATAATAAAATATTTTCTGAACTAAAAAAAATCAGTAATTTAATTTTGCTTTTAGTAGCTTTTGACCTATGCATTTTTAAGAAAATTTCCATTTTGCAAACATTTCACCTAGGATTAGAAGTCAATAATTAGAAGTTTCGACACTTGAAATTGAAGTTTGGTCTTCAAAAAATGTAACGTTTAATTAGAAATTGTGACTTTATTTAGTACTTATTAAATACACTCAAATGCTTACGAAAGATACACTTTAGTATTTGATTTCATAAAAGCAACTTATTATATCAAATAAAATACCGATCAATTTCAACAATGCCTAACATCCGCATTTGATATTACAGAATCTATTGAATCTAGCACACCTCATTCAAAAATCTTTCCAAGAGATGCATTCTTACTTAAGCAATAAAAATAAGTCATGCATAATCTACATTGACATAACCTTCTGCTATCCTTTTATCACACAAGTCAACTGATATTGACGTCATTACATTTCATTCATTCTTTATGGATAAAGTTTACATTTCCATAAGCCACAAGAGAACACGTGAAAAAGATTTCCACAAACGTTGAACAAGACATCCAACCTCAGAACTGATTTGAAGGTATGCATCTTTCAAAAACACAAACCCCGGTGGCGTTCCAACGTCTTTGTTGTCTTTCTAACCCCCTGTGGTGTCTGAAATTCAATTTCGTCCAATACGAAAGATTTTAGATATTCCTTTAAATGTGAAAAATCTTCGAGGAAATCTTTGCTTCATGAATTGTTGACTAAAATGCCATTCCGAAAGTTGCTATATAACTCATGGAATTCCCGAAGCCAGAGTTTGAAGTCTTTGGAATTCGCGAGCCAAATATTGGGCAATAATGGTTCAACAATGATGTCCAGCCGATATTTGTTTGATTGTTAGAATCGAAGATGTGACATTCTTTTGGTGACTTTATAAGACTTTGGAATGCTTTAGGAAAGCGTAAATATAATATAGAGAGGCTTTTTTTATTTTATCGATGGTATGAAATATCGGATGGGTGAAAGATTCAATATTACTGAAACTAAAACTTTGTATTTTAAATATATTTGTCGGCATCACCCACAGTTGCTATGTACAGGTAAGTTCCAGAATGTTAACATCTTTGCTGGTGCTTAAGATTGAAAAAATAACTGATCGAAAAATGTTGGAAGACATTCGAACTTTGGGATAAAAGATGGGAAAGACATTCCAGTAGAGACTTTGTCTTGAAAGAAATATTAAACAAACTAAAGATGTATTTATTGAAAATATAGTTCTCTCAAACGCATAGAATGTTTTTAAACATCATAAATTTGAATAAACTTTAAAATTTTTAAAGACATTCCCGTGATAAATATGGAAATTATTTTGACAGCCATAATTGGCTGATTTGTAAGGTAATGCATAACATGCATAGAATCTATCAAATGAGGTAAATGCCAAATTCTCTTTTGGGAAATCAAATCATTAATACGTAGGGCCATTGTTAGTCAAGTGAAGGAATTCATTGAAAATACTAGAATTGTTTATTATTCTACAATTCAAATGAATATTCAAAAGTTAGAGCTTATATCAAGTCCTAGGACATTAGATCGGCCCCTTTGGGAATAAATAAGTATAAGGAGCAACGGAATTAAGTTATTGATTAGGCACTTTGAAATTTGGTGGTATATTTTGTAGCATAAATAATGTTATTGAAGTCTTTATAGTCAAACTGGGAAAGTATCAAGGGAAAATGCGACAAACAATTCATTCGGATATTCTTTGAGTTGCTAATAAAGTGCATTACAATTAAGGACTAAACAATGTTGTGATGGACTTATAATTTAAAAGTAAATACATTTTAATAAGTGTAATAACTTAATGCAATATTTGGAGCTCAGATTATGAAATTTTTTTTTCGAGCTGCGTGTGTTTTGGATTTCAGATACTTTGTATTGCGTCCTAATGCAATTATGCGGATGAAACCCTGAATATTACTCTTCACAATTTACCGGCTATATCTACGTGAAGACATGGAGCTTAAAATTTTCATCGCAATTTTTTCCAGTTTCTGAAAAACAAAATGCGTAGAACGTTACGTAGGCGTTAAAATATGTCGTAATAATATTTCTATGTGGGAGGACAGAAATGGCACTAAGTCACTTCACTCCATGGGGAGGACATTGTGGCATTGAAATAAATATCCTTCCTTTACTTATAAACTTAAGATTATTCTTACACATGTAAATAGGAAGCTGCGAATTATTAGGTTTTTAATCACAAGCGTCAAATATACACATACTAATTTTAAGATCAACAACTGTCTCAAGGCCCAACAGGGTTGATCGAGTAACCTCAAACGGTGCACAAAGTGACGCCATTTGACGGTATATCTTTTTTTATAAAAAATTTACAGAAACAACACATTATTAAAATAAATTATTTGTTAAAATGTTAAAAAAAATAAAAATAAAAAAAATCTATGAAAATATTTTTAAAAAAGTAATTTTATCTTAAGATTTACTTTACATTTTTTTACTCTTTCATACATTTTGTTTATATACTTTTATTTTAATTCCGCAGTTGATGAAAATATTGATTCATAGATTGAGCAACATCTTCTAAAGGTCAAATATACTAGATGTATTTTATTAAATTATAATTATTTTATGATAAGTTAAATAATTTAAATGATGTTTTTGAAACTATTCTAATGCCAATTTCAAAGGCAATCTTTCAAATCATTGACTTTTGCCCAAACCAGTCACCAAAAGGCTTACGTGGAATTTATCATTTGCATTTGCAGACTACTATATCCTTCTAATCTTGTCTCCTCTTGTTTAAGTATAAAGCTCTTTTCCAATATTTAGTCTTAGGGGACATTAATTACGTTCTCAAATTAATTATTCGTAGCCTCGCATGGAAAGAAAAAGTCATTTTCCTCCATCCGAAACAATCTAATTTGTTACTTCACTCATGAAATTTGTTCCACTAAATAAATTTACTCAGTGACTTTAGGAAACGTGATTTTTAATATTATCCTTCACAATTTCAAACATTGCATATAACTTGTGGCTAAAAGCATTTTAATAAACTTGAAATAGTGGACAGAAACGTTAAGAATTTAAGATGGTGGGTAAATATTTTCATTACACTAATAAAACTTAAGAAGTTCCTTCTTAAGAAGTTTTCGTTCTTTTTTAATACATTTAAATTATCAAACACTTAAAAATATAGTAATAGAATTTAATAAATTGAAAAGTAGGCAGAAAAAGGTATTACCTTGGCGTATATTATTTATTGGTTGTGAAATATTTTGTCCAATTTCCGAATAATTTAATCTATGAAAAATTAGGTTCAAGAGAGGTTAGTTTTATAAATCTGATAAAATTTTCTACAACAACCACGTTATAAAGAGCTTTCAATGCTCTCATAGGTCACTTTGAAGCTAACGTAAAGATAGTGGTTACATATTCCAAACACCATAGCTTTTGGAGAATGTTTCGCAAACGAAAGATTTTTCACAATTGCATGAACGCCTCCGAATGTAACATTAATATTTCCCAACTATCTTTAGAACTAAAGTTTTCCGAATAAAATATCCGAACAATTTTTATGAAGATTATTCAAATGTCTGATACTACAACAATTAGAGAAAAAGTGGACAGTTTGAGAAGATACAATGATAATTTGAGAAGAAAGTCTTGATTTTTATTAATCTGGTAAAAAATTTTACGAGTCTTTTTCAAAGGCAATATCTCATCATACCAAAGAGACACAATAACCTTATGTATGTTTGAAACCCTATTTTATTTGATTTGTAACAGTATAACACAACACAAACGGAAATATTGTATGCTAACTTTTTGGTTAACTTACAGGTAATTTAAACGATGTTCTGAAGGTATATTATTCTTTATCCATTTTAATGCAATGAGACAGCATGACAATATGAGTTAGCACAGTGGTGATGAAGCTCAAGAGAGATAAAGAAACATTTCTAAGTAAAAAACACGCTTTTCTAATAAAAAGTATTTTTCTTACTAAATAAGTGGCAAGAATTTATAATCAGAACTTTTTATAAAAACGTCTTCAAACGGAACAAACTAATGCGAGTATTTATATACTGTATAAGAAAGAAAAAGTATTTTCTTTTAATACTGATTACGCAACGATATAAATCAATAATTTTCCCTGTACTGGGTCAAAGTTCTAATATAACTTTTTCTATTCTATTTACCTATCACAACCTTTTATTGGCTAGTTACCATTATATAATGACAAAAGTAACAGTTGTATATCGAGAAGACGACTTTGAAAATTTAATTTTCCCAATGACCATTCAGTTTTCTTAGCACGCATCTAATTAAAGACAATGCCATCGAATGGGAACTCACACGACTTTATACTAAGAAACTAGTCTCAACTTAAAATTTCTAGTTTTCGAATAATTCTTTTTATAATATTTCTTCTTGAATTTACAAAGAAGATGATAATAGTTCAAAAATAGGGACAAAATTAAGGAGACTAGGTACCCCTTGTTTTCACAAAAACTAATAAAAATAAAAAATTTCTATTTTTTGCTTATTTGTAATATTTGAAACCTTCTCATTATTCTGGAAATTTTTAAGCTGATCCGATGACTGTAATTGCAGAAAAACTATATTTTTATGGAGAATTTAGCATTAGTGCTATAGCTCCTTTGATGTTTCGAACGCATTTTTTTCAGTTCGTGATTTTTGAAATTCCCACCTTACTCAAAATGCTAAAACTTCAGCAAATATGAATGAAATGACTTGACATTTTGTTTGTGTTATTCTTAATATCTATTTGACAAAAATAAGCATGGATTTTTGAATACAATAAGAACTTTTTTTTTACAAATTTAAGTGTTGAAAATTACCCGTTTTTTACGCTTTTTTTACTACAGGTACAGTAAATATCGTTTTTCTCCAAAACTATTCTACTTCTTCTAAATCCGATGCCTAAAAAGTTAGAGTATATTACAAAGAACATTTTTTTAATAAAAATCAGGAGAAAATATTTAAAAATAAAAAAGATAGAATTTGAAATTTGAGGAATTTTTTTAAAATTTTTAAAATTTAGAGCAATATATGATTTTTTTTAAAAAATAAAATTTAGTTTTTAATTTGTAATACTTCCAAACATGCAAAAATTATAACTTTAAAGGCTTAAATAACATAAAATAAAATAAAATAAAAAAGAGTTTGAATCGTTCTTCATTTTTTAGATTAGGTTTCATTCACATTTCTCCCATAGAAAATACCGAACGTGAAATGGAGCGATAAAACCTACACGGCGTCAAAAATACCAACTTAAAAGGAATAAGCTAGAAAAATAAACAACAACGAAAAATCAATCAATCGCTACTTTATACAAGCATCACGTTATGAGAGAGTGATATTTTTTTTTATGAAGTGTGGCATAAGAAAGACGCGACACTTTATCCGAGTATTCTGGACACAAAGTGCCTTTGAAAATTCCTTTTCTGCCGCTAGAAGTGCATACGAGTAATCGTAGGGAACAGGCACAAGGCTACGTTATCAGTTGTGAAATGGTTTGAGTCGATACTTGATACTTAGATACCCGTACCATCTGTGAGAAAATAATTTTATAATTGGAAAAGAAACCAACCTAAAGACATTTTTATTAATTTGTGCCTTAAAAAACAGCCAGCGTCAGCGTATTCTACTTTGAGAATGAATTCAGAAGAAAACATGAGCACCATTTAGTTAAATGCTAAGTATCTAAGTTATAGTTGTATTATAATACAGGGTTACTACAAAAGAATCATTCATTTTCAAAACCCGATTTATTCAAAAGTATTATACTTACAAATATTATTGATATATGAAAATAACCACAAAATATTCAAGTTTTATGCTCCAGATGGTACTCAAGTTTTACCACTAGGTGGCGTGGCAGCATTAGTTCAGTATCTTTCAGTTATCCAAATGAATGATTCTTTTGTAGTAACCTTAACTTTGTTTTCAAAACTTCAAAATCTAGTTTGACCAGAAATCTAAATCATTTTGAAATTGCTTGTTCTTGTTACAAAGTAACGAAATAAATTTCAAAGAAAAGTTTGCCAAAATTTCTCTAATTAAATAAAATATTTGATGAAAGTTCTTGGAAAATAAAAGCAACGGTTTTGCGTAATTTTACTAGTCTTTAAGAATAGTCAAGTGTTAAATTTATAAACGTTAAGAGAACTCAAAGTTCTATAATGGCATAAAACGTTCAACAATGAAACCTACTTTGAAATTAAAATTTTATCGAAACAAAACTATGTATAATTCAAATAATACTCTAAATAAAAAATCAAATAAATGTAATATACTTTTATTCCTCATGCCATTTGCAGAAAAGTATGAGTAGAAAGTTTTTTTCCACATCTAATTTCTGATTTAAAAATAACTAAAAACAAGCTTTTACGATTTTTAACTTTAAAAATTAGCTGTCAAAATTGAATAACTAGCCTACAGAAGCAGTATTTATAGTTTTATGTATGTATTATAGCTCATGGATAGAATATGAAAAAATAGCAAAAGACAATATCACGCCACCTAACTAATTTTTCCTACTTAGAATCATCGAAATTTGACCTTTTTAAATTATTGAAACATTTATATATTACTAAAAAAGCATATTGATGATGATAAAAAAAAAAAAAAAAAAAAAAAAAAAAAAAACGCAATTTTTAAACTAAATGGTTTTAACTTAGGAGTGATGATAAATTCGCCAACGGATTCCTTTATTCCTTCGAAACGGTAGCGCGGACCGGGCAGCTATTGTAAGACCTCGACGTTACTCCGAGACGAACCTGTCCTCCGTAGGTAATTCGAACTTTTATCATCAACAAAAAAATGTGCCAACTGTCGACGGTATAATACGTTAGTACCGAAATAATTTTCCCTATCACCTAAAAACCTTATGTTTTATTTTAATAGTTGGCAACATATGGTCTTTAGAATGGTGAAAGAAAATTCCAGTTAATAGGAAAAGGTAATATTGCATCCTTGAGAAATATCTGATACGTTATATCTCTTGTTTGCCTTTCGACTTGAGCCACTGTTATTCAGTGATGTGTTTGAATTGACTGCCAGAACACGTTTAGAACTAAACAATAACTTACTAATGTTGTGACTTGAAAGGAGCAAAATAAATATCCATCCAAATGATATTTCGGACACGATGTCTCTCTCAAAATTTGGAAGTATTTGTGTATATTCTTTTCTCACTGTTGAATTTTTTTCATTTTTTTTTTTTTTTTTCATTCTAGGCGTCGAGAAATAGGAATTTATTGAGTCGTATTGATATTGCTGAAAAGGGACCCATTTTTGCAAAATTTCAATGTAAAAATGGTTGTTATAGCATATGTTCTTGCATTTTGGTATTATATACATATTTTTTAAAGAAATGTCGTTCTAAAAACATATTGGAGATGAAACAAGAGAAATATATATTGTATGTGCCAACAAGAGGAACTAGAAATTCAGCACCATATCACCAATATTTGAATATTGCACAAACTTTCAATTGAACTTTTTAAACTTTATTTAAATAATCAGGTGCTAATGACTTAAAAATATTTACATATAAAAGCCAAAGTCATCATTCATGCGTCATTAATTCTCCCACTTTCTTCAAATCCACAACTCCGAAATTTGGTGCAAAAATATAAATTACATTATATTTTTAAAAATATCAATTAGGATATTAATAAAAATATCCTAATTAATAAAAATATTAGGGGATATTTTTAAAAATATTACGGGATATTTTTTTAAATATTACGGGATATTTTTAAAAATATTACAGGATATTTTTAAAAATATTACAGGATATTTTTAAAAATATTACAGGATATTTTTAAAAATATTACAGGATATTTTTAAAAATATTACAGGATATTTTTAAAAATATTACAGGATATTTTTTAAAATATTACAGGATATTTTTTAAATATTACAGGATATTTTTTAAAATATTACAGGATATTTTTAAAAATATTACAGGATATTTTTAAAAATATTACAGGATATTTTTAAAAATATTACAGGATATTTAAAAAAATATTACAGGATATTTAAAAAAATATTACAGGATATTTAAAAAATATTACAGGATATTTAAAAAAATATTACAGGATATTTAAAAAATATTACAGGATATTTAAAAAAAATATTACAGGATATTTAAAAAAATATTACAGGATATTTAAAAAAATATTACAGGATATTTAAAAAAAATATTACAGGATATTTAAAAAAATATTACAGGATATTTAAAAAAAAATATTACAGGATATTTAAAAAAATATTACAGGATATTTTAAAAAATATTACAGCATTTTTTTAAAAATATTACAGCATTTTTTTAAAAACATTATAGTACTTTTTTAAATATTTCAGTATTTTTTTAAATATTACAATATTTTTTTTTAAATATTACAATATTTTTTTTAAATATTACAATATTTTTTTTTAAATATTACAATATTTTTTTTAAATATTACAATATTTTTTTTAAATATTACAGTATTTTTTTTAATATATTACAGTATTTTAAAAAATATTAGAGTATATTTTTAAAATATGGATTACAGTATTTTTTAAAAATATTAATTACAATATTCTTTAAAAATATTACCAAGGGTGTTTTTTAAAATTACAGTGCGAGGAATTAAAGAATAATTCCAAGACAGATGGATTTCTTTTAGATTTGAAATAAAACAATATTGAAATTTAATGATATTTAATAAGTAATTGAGACAGTCAGTATTCTTAAAAAGGTTTGAGGTAATATTAAAAATACAAAATAATACAGACAGTTATAAAAAACTTAAAGACATTTTATTTAGATTTCACAGTATTTCATTAAAGAGAAAATACAAATAGTAATGTTACACAAACTTTTAGTATATAGTTGTAAATAGTGACATATTTATTTCAAGCTCTATATTTTATTTTATTAGATAACAATGATAATGCAGGTTAGAAAAAAGTGGCAACGCCTAAAGCAATCGAGAAATTTCGAGATGTTTCTATCACGTGCCCAGTTAACTGGATATTTCGAGAATGTTCTAACGCGCTTCTATAAATTAGACTACAGCGTAAGATCAGAAATCAGTTTACTTCGGATTTTGATTTGAAAGAAGCTGGGCGTTTTGTTTACTTTTTGTGTCTGAATTATCGCTGTGTTCAAAGTTGTTTTTAGTTAAGCTTGAGTGGAATCTTGATTGTGATTTTACTGCTGTTCGAAGAAATATTGTGAGTTATTGTATCTTATAAAAACTGTCATCATTGCCTCTGGTAAAAATTCTTAACAGTAGTGATTCTAACTATTGTTAGTATTAGAAGATTAACAGTAATTTTATTTAATTAGTAAACGTTACCTAAACTTTTTTTTCAACTGCTTTGTGAAAAAAATGTACCAAAATGAATTAATTGATTTGTAATCAAAGTAAATATCAGTATGCATTTATATTATAGTAAATTCTTGAGAAAAGTATTTTAAATATCTTTAAATCTGTAAGCCAATTTTACTTTTTTTTAGTAATATGTTACTAAATATATTTTCCTTTAAGAATATTCACTTTGCTAAACAAAGAATAAAATGGATTTAGTTTTTACAATCGTAATACTGTTTTTAAGATATTTGCTGTCATTTTAGAGGTTACAACTCTATAAATTATAAAAATGACGTATATGAAGAAAACATTCGATTCCAAATGAGGGTTTCAAATGTGGGGAAATATACGTCTTTCTATTGGATTTACATTGAGAATGTTTTTTCAATTTTGTTACTGTATATACAATATCTTGTATATTAAAATCGTAAAGTGAGCATTTATGTTTTTCTTAAGAAGGAACGTCAGTTTTTCCCTGCCCCATATACCTAATACTTTATTTTTTCACCCATAATTTCTGTATTGCATTTGAAGCATATAAAATTTTATAGCAGGTACAACGTTAATAATAAAACATCATTAAAAAGCAAAACAATTAGTGTTTTTTATTATTACACTTAACAAGTTTTTATGAACAAGTTTATAATTACTTACAAAATTAATAATAATAATAATAATAATAATAATAAAACCTCTTTTTAATTTGCCTTTAAATTTGTTTAATACACTTTTATTACTGATGTTATGCTTGTTATAAAATTTCATATATTTCAAAACAATACTCAAACAGAAATGGTATCATTTTGTTACTACAATTCCTCCTCTGGCAAAGAAACCAATTCGTAGAGGACAATTTAGCTCTAGAATTTTTTTCCATCACAGAGAAGAAGTCATTTCTTCTGTAAGGATTCTGTTATTCCATAAGTGTATTGACTAGCGCCGTACAGAAATTGGATATCCTAGTCCTAAGGTGACATTTTCTTGATCAATCTTCGAAACAATTTTCCCGATGGAACTTATTTCAGACATATAATATGGCGATGTTAAAATGTAACAAGAATAAAATGTTTGCTTTGTTACTGTGTTTTTACTTCGATATGTTTATCAATATCACATAGTCATTTTGTACAGTTTTGGTTTTGCACATTGATAGTGCACAAAAACAAAAAGTATGCTTTAAAATGCATTTGAGTCATTGTCACGTTTCATAATTTCACCAAATATTAGGGATATTTATCAATGTGAACGCTCAATCGTTTTGTTTATTTTATTTCTTTACTCAAAACTGAATTGGATATTAGATGCTTACAAAAATAGTGAATAAAAAGTATTATCGTAGCAAAACTATAGAAAAACATACCCAGAACTAAGAATATCTAGGAACAAGAGAAATAAAAGTTTAAGTTTCACTGTTTGAGAAAATATTTCTAAAAGTACTATCTGCTGAAACATAAGAATGGTACAACTCGAGAGATAATTCATGGAAAAAATTAAACGTTATAACGTGATTCTAAAATCATTCAATTCAAAATCGTCAAGCATTTGTGGCTACAAGGTATCAGTTTCAAACTTATACATTCAAACCCCGTCAATGCGGAATCGCTTAACTCGAAATATAAGAGGTTTTCTGTACGATTAAGCTTAAATTTAATATTAATTTATTCGTTTAATAAGAAATCGCATAACATGATATTCCGCTTAAGACGAAAAAGAATGTGCTAATCAAAGCATTTTTTTTAAAGATAGTCTTCGTTACTTGAAACAAAAATAAAACTTGGTAAAGGTCCGAGGTCGGGAAAAATGCTTGATTGATAAAATCTCAAAGAAATCGTTGTGAAATTAGCTGATTTCGGCCCAAATTTAGATGGCATCTTTCTATAAACTGGCATTGTGATGTTATGTAACCCCTCGTGTTTCCGACAGAATCTTTACAAACTAAACTCAGCCGCATTTGCTTGTTCAATCTCGTCAATATGAGTCGAAAGCAGGAATTGTTATCATTAGAAACGAAGCAAAAAATATTGAAATGGAATTGGTGATAAATTCTTTAAAAAAAAAAGGGGGAGGGGGAGGGAAAAAAATGCAACCAAATATGGAATCAGCAATGACACTCTATCAACGATTTTAAAATATCTGAAAGAAGCGACTCATGATGTGAATCAATTTGAACTTGCAAGGAAAAGAATGCGGACGGGAAAAATTTAAGACGTGAGTTAAAAATAGAAGTATCAAATCTGCATTAATAAGACTAAAAAAGGTTTTAGATGGTTAACACAAATAAATTTCTGCGGTTCCTTCAACTTTATGTTAACTGCGTTTGACTGTAAATTGCGTTTAATAAATAATATTTATATAAAACATGACTTTCATATGTTTTCACACCTTTTAGCGTTTTCAACAAAGTCACTTTCAAGTGACTTAAATGCTTATTCTTCCTTGGTTTCCAAATGTATGTACAACTACTTATATATTAAGTATGTGGAATATCATAAAATAAATAAAAAAAATCGAAGAAAGGAATAATAGAAAGATCTACATAAATAACTTTATTTATTATATTCCTATTAACTATATGCACGCAGTCTTAAAGCAAATGTAATCTCATTAAAATCCTTTCAAGAAAATAATAAATAAAATATATCCTAATAAATAAAATATTAATAAAAAAATTGTTTCAAAAATAAACACATCTTAAATTCCAAATTAAGTAAAATGTAATTATAAGATTTTTCTTTTGAAAAGTTATAGAAATTTAAATATCTAGAAAGTTAAGAATTTCATTACGTATACATGGCATGAATATTAAAACCCTTAAGAAAATAATTTCATATTAAATAATGTACTGTTAAGTGACGAATTTTTGTATATTTGTAAATATTTCTTAGTGTTAATTATGTAAAAAGATTAATTTATGTACATTTCGCATTAGGCAGTGCAATAGTTTGTTTTCCTGCAATGAGTCTCTTGATGTTTGATAACGAGTTTTACAGAGATAACGCTGGGAAGCGAGTTTTACAAGGAGCAGGGCATTTAACATTATGGTAATGCAATCTCGCCAAATTGGCGAGATAGAGTCAAGTTGGCGATGGTTTTGGCGACTAATTTTTGTCACCAAATTTGGCGAGAAATTGCCAAATGTCACCAAACTTGGCGACCATTTGGCGACATTTTCGGTCTCCATGTACATGTATAGGACTTTGAGACTACGATCTGGAAAGTTCTCCAAATGTCTATCTCTAGAAGATTCACGAAGGTTCGCCTCCCCTATATAAGCTCAAGAGAGCGGGTGATGGAATCAGTGAGTTGAGTCAGTTAGTTGACTGAGTTAGAGTAGTCACTGAGTTAGTGGAGTCAGTGAGTTAGTTGAGTCCGTGAGTTGACTGAAATTACTGAATTAGTTGAGATACTGACTGAGTGGAGTTACTGACTTGGTTGTCTGTCAGCGAGCATTCAGCGAGTTCCGAAAGTGAACTGTATTGCATTGACTTTTGCGGTGATTTAGCAGTTGTGTCTCAAGTTTAACTGCTGTTTGTGCTCTATTGTTGTGTATAGAGCTGTATTGAGTCTACTAGAACGAGAAGTTCTGGAGTTGTAAAGGAATCTGCGAAGAGTTATATTCGAATAAATTTCTGCAAGTTTTGATCTGCTTTGGCTTCAAATCTTTCGAACCCATCCATGCAACAATACTAAACTTCAAACAAAAATTTCAACAGAATTCTCTTTAAATTTACAAATGTTATCGAAAGAAAAATCAACTTTTACATGGAATTAATAAAAGTTTCAACTATTAAAATATAACGCTCGCAACTAAGCATAATTTAAAAAAAAAATTACACTTCAAAAATTTTCAACATGTATTTTGATACATAATTTGTTTTTATGCATGCATCTACATTTTTTTCTCTTTATCATTTTATTTATGACGGAGAAAGATTTGTATTTAATGTAATTTGTTCCCGTTATTTAAAAATATGCCATTTTTATCGTGTCGAAATATTTTGAAACATTCCCACCACAAAATAAATATCCAGAACATTATATCCACTTGAATTCAGTGGAAAGAAAACCAAATATATTAATCTTCCGTAATTTAAAAAAAAGATAAAATTAGAAGTTTATACATAGAAGTTTCGAATTCTAATGGTGAGAAAATACATCTACAACGTTAATTGATTATCCTTCTAAAATATTTAACTAAACAAATTTTCTTTTGACAAAGATAATCCTTTTAACATAAACTATCTAAAGTATTTAAGGTTTTATAAAATTAAAAGGATACATAATATATTCAGGTTGTATGCTACACTTATTTAATTCACGTGAACAACTTCACAAGACTATTATGTATATTTATTAGACTCGCTCATCTGTAAATTTTGTATTTAAAATTATATTTGTTACACAAAACATTTTAGTTTGTTCTTTATGTATTGAAATATCCAAGCAAACATTGTTATCTTTTGGATTATTAATGTAATTTTTTATGGATTTAACTACATAATTTAATTCCGCATGTTACATGAAATACGTTCACAATTGACAATGATTTCCAAATTCTGTTTGTAGTTCTAAGAAATATTCATTTGCAGTAACCACTACTGAATGCATGATAAAGTTTCAGTGAGTAAACGTAGAAATATTTTTTTATTAGACTCTTGACAATATTAGTCTTTTGCCAAGTTATAGTTGAACTATTTTATGAAAATATCAATACCAGATAAGAGAAGATTGTTTGGATTTTGGTGAGTTGGTTGGAGTTAAACGGCGGATGGGCAACACGTGGGCCATATTGCGCCAACCAGTAATCAATCGCTTTTAAAATTGATTTAAAAAGGTCTCATTTATTATAATTAAAAATTTAAAAAGTCAACGAGTTTTTATTTTAAATATAGATTTCAAAATTAGTCAGTATAGTTTAGGGGAAATTAATTAAAATTACTATCCCTTTTAGCTCTTCATATCTATAATTATAAAAGCTAAATCCCCGATTGAAAGAGTCGGGGATTCATCACTAATTTTCAAACAAAGGTCGAGTAATGAAATTTGGCACAGGTGCTCCGTGTAAGCTAAAAAGGGGGGGGGGGATGCTTCAGGTGTTTTTGGTGGTTATTAAATTGAAATGACGTCTTTAATGAGCAACCAATGTTTATAACCGAGTTTTTTTCTTTTTTTTCTTCCAAATAAAGATGGAAAAAGTATACACACTTATTTGTTAAAGCTATTCCATATTCCTTTTATTAGTAATTATATAATTTAATATCTTAAAAGTAGGTACCTAGTATTTAAGGATTACTAAGTATCGGAAAACGCCAATTGAACCATCCAATGCAGCCTGTTTATTATAAAATCAAATACAAAAAGGAGTGAACTTCAAATCTAGTGACCAGAGGTAACTGACATACCACCTAGCATTAAACACACCCACCATCTAATGGAATCCTTTCCATTATTTACCAATAACTATCAAAGCCTTTTAACCTCAAACTTCTGTTTCGGTGCTTGTTTTTGCGGATGGGTGGACACCACCCAATACGGCTATTTTTACACACCCCTTCTATTAGGTCAGTGTGGTCAAATGGAGGCAAAAAGAGCAATTGGGGACATTGGCCATTGCTTCTTCGTCACATCCCACAAATGGCAGTGACAATTCCAGTGGCTCTTGGATTGGGGAAGAAAACGATAGAGAACAGAAATGTTCTTTCGAGCATGATGGTGTTTTTTTTTCTTTCTTCTTTTTTTTTTTTCGTTGCGTTGGCGCGTTTCCAGGTTTAGATGTAGGCATTTTACGCGACGAGAAGAATGAAATTTTCGGTATTTTAGAAATGAAATTAATTTTTGAGGAAATGTGTTTTCATTTGATTGTTGAGAGGGATGAAAGGATTCAGCACTTGGAATTAGTAACAAAGCGGCTTAAAAAGGTCTTTTGCTATTAGAATATTTCCATAAAGTAATTTTCAGTTTCGAACACGCAAACTGAATGCTTAAGTTATTTATACACAGTGATAAAATATATTTTGGCACAGAATATCTATTACAGCAAGTTCCATGTTAGTATAGTTTATCCATGTTAGTATATTTCTCTCAAAACGTTCAGTGATTCGAAGTTGAAATACGAGTGACTTTCAGTTTTACATTAACTCTTAATAGTACTGCAATATTTATAGCACGAATATTGGACCAAAATTATAAATGAACAATATTAACAGTTTAAGAATGTAAAGGAGCAAATGCAGGAGCTGTTAAAAAAAATAATAATCACTTTGTTAAAAAATTTCTAATTGTGAAATACCTAATTTATGTAATTGAAAAAGTATCTCATACGTAAATACATTTAATCATTTAATAAACAGAAGTAGAAAAAAAAAAAAAAAAAAGAAGATTTTAAAGGATGACCTTTGAAGTTAGAGGGGAGTTAAAAAAAAAATATTATTACTCATCACAACGTGAAGTTAAAGAAACAATAACCAGATTGCGGTTTTGAAACTTTGTTTTTGTATATTTATAAACATAAACATGTGAGTTTTAAAATATTTCAGCTAGCAGGAAACTAAATTTTTTTAACTATTACAAACTGAAGCAGAAGTAGTACTATCGAAAAAAAAAAATTCGTCTATGTGTAACCAAAACTTCTAAAGTGAAAAAGTTTTGTTCAGGTCAATTTTTTTTTTTAAAAGACACTCGAAACACAACATGAAAAAATGTATATCAAGCGTTTTAAAAAAGAGAAAGAAGAGGTATTCAATCTCTGTCATATTCAGAGAGTACTCTTAAATATTATTTTTGTTGGCCATCCAAAAAACATGCTGTATAATTTTATGTATTTTCGGGTGTTTTCAGAGAGTTGCTGCAGATGGCTAATTCTATTTCTGAATGATTTGGACTTTTCTCAGAAGATATAGTTTTGTTGTTAGGAGTTCAGGTTAGGAGTGGAAAGTTGTCCTATTAAAAGATTGAAGATTTCGAGCACCATTGATAAACGTTTCTTCTTCCAACTTCCCTTATCAATGCGTTCGAATATGGAATTGACCTAAAACCCTTATTTAATGAAGTAAAGAATGGTCGCGGTGTGAGAAAAAATTTAATGGTGGTTTCAAATTTTGCTCCATCAAACAAACTTGTTTGGAATCTTACCACTGTGAGGTGTTTGCTTTGTCAAGACTCTCTATCATTGAAAAGCACATGGTTGTAGTGTGTGAATCACAATCTTGAAGGTAATGATCAAAATGAAAATATTTTAGAGCAGAAAATATCTAGCCTATGTCACTTGAGAAATTTCTACTCTAAGCAAATAGTTCAGCGTAACTAAATGAACGCATATCAGACATTATTTTATTAAGTTTCTGTACTAAAAATCATATAATTAAGCTACATGAAAACAGTTTTGTCTTATTTTGTCAATTTTTTATTTGATTCAAGATATACGAGAAGAAAAAAAAAAAAAACGATTTGTCTTGGTAAGAATAATCAAATTTGTCATAACATGCCAAATTATTAACAGGCCTTTTTTGGCAATCCCTCTTTAATTTTCAATGAAAATCCGAAAGCTAAATGTTCCTCCTTCCACAAATTTATATTTCATTTCCAAATCAATGCCGATTCGGTTATTACATATTAAGAATAGTTTTACGCTATTGAAGACATAATAACTTCACACAATTATATCTGTTTGGAAAACAGGATTGACTGTCCCAATAGGAAAATTAAACCTTTCGTTTCTCGTTTAAATTAAATAGTTTGGTTTTCTGGAGAAATACATACTAATAATTTGACAAGTTATTTCAAATATATGTATTGATCGATAATTAAACTCACTTGAAATTGATTTTGGAAGGCTTCCTATCCCCGGCATCTTAAATTATTCGTCTAGTAATTCTCTATATTTTCTAATAAATTACGACTGACGATAACTTCCCAAAGAACTGCCAGCTGCATCTTGACTATTCTATACCATTAACAATCTTAATGAAACGGATTGATACAATGACAATTGTAAGAAATCTAACGTAAGTTAGAAAAGCACCGTAGACCATCCCCAATACCACTACTTAGGATAAGCAATACAGGACAAATTAAATATCCTCATCCAATTCACACCAATTTAATTTACTCGTCGCCAGTGTCGAGTAACACCAGCAACCCAATAGTGATGAAAAGCAACACAAAGAAGCAATGGTGGATAATACTATATGACTCTTGGGTAAGACTAAAGGCCACGGCCGGAGTTATTTGCAGGGTTTCAGTTGACCTTACGTGAGAATACTACGAAAGAGATGTTTTATCAGTGCATTGTTCTGATCATCGGAATAGGACAAAAGGAATCCGAAACTGGATTCTTTTCCTGGCGGACTAAGTGTTGAAGTGCGAGTTTTTGTGAGTGCTAAATCTGATTATCCGAAACTGGAGAAGTAGGAGAATCGCATAATGAGATACAGTTTCTGATGATTGAGTGCTTAACAGTTATGTGCTTTGGAATGACTAGTTTTGTTTAATTGATCATTACTCTAGAGGGCAAAGGTATAATACTTAGAATATCACATTCCTGAAGCGTTGTCATATAATGTTAAGTGTACAAGAAGAATTCTTGGATACTGGTTATACACTTCACTTGATACTTGTGCTCTTTTAATTTTATGTTATAAATGCCTAATATCATAACAATTGTTTAGGAAACCCAATTACAAACTCAAAAGTAAAGGAGGTTTGTTGAGAGACAAATCTATACTTGTTATACTTGATACCTTTAGGTAGGGAAAATTGGGGCTTGCTATGTCACATAAATATTTAAATTATATTGTTACATACATTTTCTGTATATTATTGTATATAGTGACGCATTTATTTTAAAATTCTATTTTTGTTTTATTCTGTATATAATTATAAATTGTGACGTATTTTTTTTTTTTTTTTTTAATTCTATTAGATTTTATTTGTTAATAGCGACAACACAGGTTTAAAAAAAATGGGTAACCTCAAAATCGATCGGGAAATTTCGAGGCATTTCCATCAAGTAATTGGTTTACTGAATTTGGCCGCGAGTCTCTAAAAGGAAGCTAAAAATAGAATCGGGAGATCAGTCGAGTTTCGGACACTGTTCGAAAAGCATCGGATATTTATTTACTTTCGCTGTGCATGAATTATATCTGTGTTTGAACTTGTGCATATTAAAGCTTGTATTGAAGCTTGATAGCAATTGTTCTATTTCTCGTAGAAGTTTTGTGAGTCTTCGAAGGAAGAATAAGTTATAATTTTTATTTAGTGAAAACTGCCCCGTCATTTTCTCTGCGAAACTTTCATAACAATATTAAACGCTATGATGTAATTTTTCGACATGATTATTTTAATGAGGCATTTTTAAACATCATCACGAATAATGTGTACTTTGTCTAATATGCAATGGGCAGAATAAATCATAGATTTTATTGAGGAACGTTAAATAAGAGTTCAGATTGTTGAAAATCATGAAAATATTCGATTGTGCTTTAACATATTTCAAATTTATGTGGTAATTGAATACATGTTTGAATAGCTAAAAGAGAATCAATATAAAAAAAATATAGAACCCAACAAGTTACTTAGAAGCAAGGAATCTAATTCTTTAATATACGAAATTTGATATTATAGGATTTTATTAAATGCATCAGGAAATAAATTAGGAATAAGAAAATATCCATTTCCCTCTTAAATCCAAGACTAAAACAAAGTTTGGTATGAAAAATTGTTGACAATGAATTATTGCTAGTGATCTTAAGGTTAGATATTTAATGTACTAAAAACAAAGTTTGAGATCCATATTTCTAAGGTATGTTTAAACACAAACATAAATAAGCATGGTATAATAAGTAAAGTACTCGATACTCTATTTGTTATTAGCCTTGATTACATTATTTATTAAAAACTTAAATGTAAATCTTACGTTTTCCTAAATATAAAATTAAATTCATCTTCAATATTCTTTAAAGATACAGTATGAAGAATTAGTTATGTCTTGTTTTATGTTAGTAACAATACAAGAGATACGAAAAATTCAAAACTAACGCAAGACTTTCGTAATCGTTCAGTGAAATAGCTGCAATTGTAACTTTGGAAGGTATTCAGAAATTATATATATATTACCCTGGTATAAATTGATTTTACAAATCGAGTATCGTGAAAGGAACCCCCCCCCCCCATCCCCAAGATAAAATCATGTGTCAAGTAGAAATCGATAAGTAATAAAACGAATATTGGATATATACAATAAATGAATCATTCAAGACTTTTGTCGATTTATTTAGATCCACACAATTTTTTATTTAAGGTTTTTAGTAGGTGTGTAGAGGGTTATGTAACTTGCATTAATAACTTCAAAAATCAATTTTTACGAGTTGAGAAACAAACTTTCGGCATAAAAATGTGGGAAATATTTTATTATTATGAGACACCATCTAGAAAGTTTATTGTTGTAATTTGGGAACTTTGTAAAAAAAATCTATATTAGGCAAAAATATTTATATAACACGATAAAAATGTACATATAATATTTAATTATTTTATAATGGGGAAAAATCCATAATTCTGCATAATGAGGAATTATTGGACATTGGTAAGAAATATGTGCAATATTTAAAAGTATGAATAAGTGTGAAGATTCTTTCAAAGAGTAAAGATTTTTTTAAAAAGGTAAAGGTTTTATAAGGATTTAGATTATGTA
This sequence comes from Linyphia triangularis, assembly GCA_963978545.1. Taxonomy (NCBI): domain Eukaryota; kingdom Metazoa; phylum Arthropoda; class Arachnida; order Araneae; family Linyphiidae; genus Linyphia; species Linyphia triangularis. The sequence goes on along the minus strand of OZ021732.1, from coordinate 45,084,853 downwards.
TAGTAATAAAGATTGTGTATAATGATGAAGATTTTATGCGATAGCGAAGATTATATATAATTGTGAAAATTTATAAATATCAGTGAAGAGTAGATTCTGTACTAATGATGAAGAAGAGATTGTGTATAGTTTTGAGCATAATAATGCATATTATGTATAATGATGAAGATACTGAATAATGCGGAAAAGATTGTGTATAATTTTCAGGAGAAGATTATAAATAATATTGAACATAATGAATTTTCTGTTTAATGATGAAGATGCTGAATAATTCTGAAAAGGTTGCGTATAATTTTGAGGAGCAGATTATAAATAATGTTGATCATAATAATGAATTTTCCGTGTAATGAGGAAAATACTGAATAATGATGAAAATACTGAATGATTAGAAATGTGTATACTGATTAAAAATATGTATAAAGTTTAAAATTTTGCATAATATTTAAAATTCTATGTAATGTTAAAAATTTATGTACAATGTTTATAATCAGTATAATCGTGAAGAGTATTGTATAATCTTGAAAAGTGATTCGTGAACAGTCTGTATAATCATGAACAGTCTATAATCGTGAACAATCTGTATAATCATTAACATTCTGTATAATCGTGAACAATATGTATAATGGAGTTTTTTTGTGTGCAAAATCTGTATAGTTTCGAAAAATAAGCTTGCTCATGAAAAATCTGTAGTATAAAAGTTAACTACCCAAATGGGGAGAAATTCTTAAAAGAAAAATAATAATCCTTTTTCTATATAGTATCGTGTGAATTCTTCTCACGATACAATGAAATTGCAACAACAGAAATGAATTCTTGTAACGATGATCGCATTTTGGATTATAGTTTCTGGTGATAATAATTTTCACCCCAAGAACACAGCTAAAGATATACATTATTATCACCAACGTGTAAATTTTATGGATCATAAAGCACACCGTAAAACAATGTTGGCAACTCAGATACACATTTCCAATAACGAAGTCTACTACCACCCAAATTCATGCAGAATAACTTCGCCCACTTTGGCGAGTAGAAATTAAATTAGCCTAAATCTGTCGAAGCTATGAAGGTATCCCTTACTCTAGAACTATATCTTATCAGTTTTATGATCGCAGACAACAAGAATAAAATCATTTTTTATTAAGATTTGTATGGTCTTAACGACATACTATAAACCTTTAATAGGACTACGGTATGCGTGGTTGTCGACGACTAAAACTGGGATTATTCGGTCATTCAGGACTTCTAATTTCTGACTTAAGTAATGTATTTGCGATTATAAGTGACCAGTAGAGCTTTATAATTTAATAATCTAAGTCCTAAGTTGCAAATGTAGAGAGTTTACGACTGTGCGTAATGTAAAGTGTAGTTAAGTTTATTATATGGGAACTGGTTCAATAAATTAATGCGTAATTTTTATCACTTGAGTTAAGGTAAAGATAATATACTTGTATGTGGTTATCAGTGAGATAACTAAATGTGTAGTAAAGAGATATGATTTTTAATGAATGTGTTTGTTTGTAGTAAGATGAACTTTCGAAGGGTTAATTAACCCACTTGCTCTCATCCAACTGATCAGATATTTGACATCCTAGTTTTTATCAATGAAAAAGCATACAATCAATTTTGGGAGCAAAAAAATTTTAATGAATGGCATGGAATGAATGTTTTCTTCATAGTTGTCAAACAATATGAAAACTCAATCTGAAATCAAACTCGCTTAATTAATCCACTGGCGGTCATGTACGTATATATGAGTCATTTGATCTTCAGTTTTTTCAGCAATACACAACATTTTTAAATTTATGAATAAAATGTAAAATAAAATATTTTTTAAATCTTTTTATTATGATGATAGTTTATAACCTATCTAAAACCATTGATTAAAAAATAATTAAAAAAAATATTCATTTGAATTTGAAATATAATTTAAAAATTTTTGAAGGAAAAACAACTGTAGAATTTTACCCATTCCCTGGACCGTCAGTGGGTAACACAATTGTACATAAAAATTATCAATGCAAAAAGTATTTATAGTAAAAATTTTATGTTTACAAGTTAGTTTTCTTTATCAATTAGTATACATGTCAAATTTTGGGTGGGTGAATTTCCAAGCTTATGTTCGAAAATAAATCTGTTTATAAAACATGTGTAGTTTATCGTAAAAAAATATTTTCTATGCAAAAAAAAAAAAAAGTATTGAGTCTTATATGCACTCTAAGTTTCAGTTCAGCCAGTAAACTAAAATTCACAAATCAAATAGAATACCTTCACTTAGTAAATAATCTTGCAGATTAAATTTTATTATTATGAGATTTTTTAATTATAATTTTTTTTTTTTTTTTTTTTTTTTGGTCACACATTTATACTCTTTATTAAATCTAGAATATTTCTTCTAATTTTCTGTCTCTAAAGCAATATAATTTTTTTAATTAAAATCTGCTTTAATGGTTGTGGTAAGGGAGTCGATAGTGTGTATCAAGATATATAAAAAATTACTTTTAGACATTTTTCATTAAATTTGATGTGAATAATTTGCTTATTTAAAATGTATCGTAAATTTACTAAAATGCTTTATCTATTATTTATTCAAACAGTTTTAATGAAATAAGGTATTCCATATCTATTTTTTAAATAAATAATATTATAAAGCACAAAATCATATACAGTTTTATAATCGCTTTAAAACAATGAATATTACGTTTTATTGACGTAAACTCTTTAGGATGTAGGTTTGTGGTTTAATTTTTATTTTATATCCTTAATGTCAGTTTCAATTACATTTTTAAATAATTTTTCAATTTTTCTTTTACCTTTTCCGGCTTTTCTATTTAACAATATGTCTGATGGAAAACTTTACGAAGATTACCAAACTCAATTAAATCGATAACTCAATCGATTCCCATTCAAATCAGCAGCCTTACCACCAAAGTGTCCTTAAACTCGACCGTTACAGAGTTAATTCCCATAATTATTATCATTCCAAAGTAGGGAACTTCTCGAACCAAATCCAGATCTCGCGTCTGCCTACTGGCGTCTCCTTTCCTATTTAAACTGCAACTGTCCATTTCATCGAAGCGGAAACTGTCAGACGAGATTTACGGGGGAGGCAGAAGACGATAATGGGAGCGCGGGCGAGAAAGGGTTCGTCCCATCTATGCTCACCCCACCCCGATTATTCCGTCAAGAATCTCTGGAGCGGACAGATAAGTCAGTTTATCTCTGACGCGGGTGGCTGATGCCTCTGATAAAAAGGGGTTTCCCTAATTTGTTAGTGGGAAGGGAAGGTGGTTATAACAGAGTTCCTAGCTTTTTATATTGCAATCCTTTTTGTTAACGAGATGCGACTAAGGACCATACCTTCAAAAGTATAAGTTTTAGCTTTTAAGAAGAAGTCCTAGTAAGGATCATTCCCTATACTAGCTATGTAATCTTCTAGCCCAAGTGCATTTAGAAACTACTTAGTATAAAACCTTGACACTTGGTGAGTAGGTATGAAAATGGTTACTTTATGAAATTACATAAATTAAAAACTCGAAAATAGCGTCTAATATATTTTATTTTATATTTGAAATCCTTACGTCAATGCATATGCAATGGCTCCACCTGGTTTAGTCCTTAGCTATTTAAATTTTTATTTATAATATTTATAATAAACATTAAATGAAAACAATTCATGTCATTTAATTAAGTGATCTTTTTCGTACCTACTCACCAAATTTCAACGTTTTATAGAAAGCAATTTCTAAATGCACTGGGGATATTGTAAACATACTAAATATAGAGAATGACCCTCCCTAGAGCTTCATATTAAACTACAATATAGTAAGGACATACACTATCTGGCCAAAAGTATCCGGACACCCCTTAAAAACGTAGTTCTGGCGAGTGACGCAATTTGAAACGTAATTCAAAGCTATAAAAGTGTTGGTAGTGGCTTGTCATATTGTATTTATGCATTTGTGAGGCAATGAGTAAGTCAAAGGAGCTTAGTGAGTTTGTTCGTGGCAGAATAGTGGGATGCCACCTTTGTGGGAAATCAGTTCGTGAGATTGCGGAGATTCTACAGAAGCCTAAATCCACTGTGAGTGATGTAATTGTGAAGTGGAAACGTTGAGGCAGTGAAACGGCAGAAAAACGAACCGGTAGGCCGAAAACACTTGGTGAACGCAGCCGCAGAACTCTGAAAAGGGTAGTGAATCAAAATTCGCAAGTCCTCGTTGGTGGAAATTTTTCAGGAGTTCCAAAGTTCATCAGGCGTTAGTGTTAGCAGCAGGACTGTCCATCGAGAGTTAAAAGACTTGGGATTCCATGGTCGTGCAGCCGCTCACAAGCCAAACATCACTCCACAGAATGCGAAGCATCGATTGCAATGGTGTAGAGCTCACCGTCATTGGACTGTGGACATGTGGAAAATTGTTCTTTGGAGTGATGAATCTCGCTTTACAGTATGGCAGTCGGATGGACGCGTCTGGGTTTGGCGGATGCCCGGCGAACGTTTCTGTAGTGACTGCATTGTGCCGACTGTTAAGTTTGGTGGTGGAAGCATAATGGTGTGGGGGTGTTTCTCGTAGTTTGGCCTGGGTCCGTTAGTTCCTGTGGTTGGAAACATGAACTCTGAGATGTATGTGGATATTCTGGACAATGCTGCACTCCCAACTCTATGACAATATTTCGGGGAAGGCTCATTTCTCTTCCAGCAGGATAACTGCTCCATTCACACATCGAGGCTTGCACAGACGTGGTTTGACGAAATGGGTGTTCAAAAACTGGACTGGCCTTCTCAGAGCCCCGATTTAAATCCCATAGAACACCTTTGGGACGAATTAGAGAGCAGATTACGTAGCCAGCCAAATCGACCATCTTCACTGCAAGAACTCACTTCAGCTGTGATGGACGCCTGGAAGGCAATTTCTATGGTCACCTATCAAAAATTGGTGGAAATTCTTCCCAAACGTGTGTAGGCTGTCATCATTGCAAAAGGGGGACCAACATCATATTAATATGGGTCTCAGGACGCTCTAAGTCCATACCACTGGGTGTCCGGATATTTTTGGCCAGATAGTGTATCTCTTCGTTTGCTTGTTTGGAGGTAAATATTCAACAAACAAATATTTAATAAAGCTGAAAAATTCAATATTTTACTTGACTACGTTAGTCATAGTAGCGAATGTGGTTATGAGAATATTTATAACTGGATGTCTCAACCAACAGCTTTCTAGATATAACGATTTGGATAAATGGAGTATTGATAATTTTGTGTTATTCTTCTGAATGTTAATAAGTTTATGGATTTATAAAAATTACGAATGCGTTAAGCATTAGGTACGAAAATGTATATACTAAAAAGTTGATATTTATCAGGTATTATTGCATGAGATTTATCGATAAATTCGTGAAAAGTAATATTTTAGTTAGTCATTAACAAAAATCAAAGATTAAAATAATAGTAGTTAGAAATTGGGCATCCTGAGCCAGGGCGCAATGGTATGGAATGGGGGCATGGCTATGACGTCACCGGAAGTGGGCGTGACCGGATATGACGTCACATGAAGTGCCATCACCGGAAGTCTCGTGACCGGAAGTGGAGTTGTTCTAGGGCTGCTTCTTAGTGAATAAGTTAGAGTGATAGGGTTTTATTGCGTGACGTCACAGTGGGTATGACCTCATAATTTGTTTTATATCAAAGTTTTGAGCGGTGGCAACACTTTTTAGTTTTTGTTTCTAGTTAAATGGGGTTGAGTTGTTCTAGGGCTGCTTCGAAGTGAATAAGTTAGAGTTATATATATTTTTACTAGTGACGTCACAGTGAGTATGACGTCATAACTTGCTTAACGTTAAAAGTTTTGAGATGTGGCAACACTTTTTTAGTTTCGTTTTATCTTTACGATGGAGTTGAGTTGTTCTAGCGCTGCTTCTAAGTGAATAACTGAGAGTTATAAGCTTTTTTGACTAGTGACGTCACACTGGGTATGACGTCATAATTTGTTTTATATCAAAGTTTTGAGCGGTGGCAACACTTTTTAGTTTTGGTTTATTTTTAAGGTGGAGTTGGGTTGTTCTAGGGCTGCTTCTAAACGAATAACTTAGAGTTATAGGTTTTTTTTGACTAGTGACGTCACATTGTTAATGTAGTGGGAATTACGTCACGACTTGCTTTATGTTAGAGGTCGACAAAATGCTTGCTTGCGATTGGTCGGTTTTAGACACGTCACCAAATGGACGCTTGTGATTGACTATACTGTTTAGTAAGGCAGTTTTCTACTAAGTTTCATGTAATTGTGGCGCCATTTAGTGGTAGGAAGGAACATAAATTACACAGTTTATAACTTTTCATGGTTCACCATTAAAAACTTCAAATACATGCAAAGATAATATATTAACACAAATGCGTAAAGTTTCGGATTGAGTTGATTTTTTTTTTAATAAGTGCTTAACACATTTAAACTAATGTTGAGAGATATAATCGCAAGACACTTTTAAGGAATCAGGTTTAATCAATGTTAGACACATAGTCTCATTATTTTCTCAATAACAGTATGAAATGTAAATATAAATTAAAATTTATGAGATAAAAAATGTAAGCTTTGCAATCTTAACGTGAAAATTTCTTTTACAGAGCTTAACATGTCATTAAAAAGTTTTTTTTTCTTTTATTGTCATAGTTTTTGAGGGATTGAATACACAACAAAAGAACTTAGACTAGAATTAATTTTTAATATTCAGCAACTGAAACCCATTATGGAAGTTAAAGCAATGATTTTACAATTATTTCTAGGTTGAGTTAGTCTGACCCTGTTGAAGGAATTAGTAGATGTAGTGTGTTCACACGTGAGTTTGCAATACAATGTTAGTAATATACATTTCCAAAAACGAAATATTTATCACTTTGATTAGAAAAATGACGATTTTTTATTTATATAAGTATTATTCTCAATTTTGTAAATTTTAAATGTATTATCCATATTTTATTGAGGTATCTATAACTTTTTTCAGAATGGTTTAGGAAAAACATTTCATTTCAGTCAGAACAATGTTTTCAAAGAGATGGAAATACATAACTTTTCGATATATCAACCTTCAAATTGATTCTATTTGTTACAACCGATTGTAATTTAAAGCTATACTGTACTATGCCAGCGATATTATATATCTTAGCTACTTACTGTTTATGTTAAAATTTATATTACCAATAAACTTGTTAGAAATTAATATGTCTATGTTAGTTGTATTAATCAAGATAGTTTTTATTGTACAATGATACTTACTTAAGTTGATGAATGGCAACACAGAACTATCTGCTAATGCTGAATAGAGATGTGATAACTGATTTTGGATACTCTAATGCCTAAATAAGAGAGAAAAAGTAACATACTCGAACATCTTACAGCTAAGAATTCAAAAGTGAGCGTGAAAATTTACTTTACGAATAAAAATCATGTCTTTAAAATGTGTACGAACATCACTAAATAAGAGAGAAAAGTAACATACTTAAACTCTTTACGACAAATAACTTTAACATTAACGTAAAAAAATTTACTTTACACATAAAAATCACTTTAAAATGTGTAAAAATATTGCTAAATAAGAGAAAAAAAGTAACTTACTTAAAATTTCTAAGATAAATATTTAACCTTTACGCGAAAATTCCCTTCATATATAAAAATCACGACTTTAAAATATGACATGCAAGAGAAAAGGTATGTACTTAAACTTTCAACGACAAATAACTTTAACATTAACGTAAAATTTTACTTTACACATAAAAATCCCGACTTTAAAATATGTAGAAATATCGCTAAATAAAAGAAATAAAAGTAACATACTTAAACTTTGTACGACAAATAACTTTGACATTAACGTAATTTTTTTTTTTCACATATAAAAATCACGACTAAAATGTGACATGTAAGAAGAATTAGCATACTGAAAATTTCTACGACAAATAATTTTAACCTTTTACGCGAAAATTTTACTACATACATAAAAATCATGTCTTTAAAATACGTAGTAGAAATATTGCTAAATAAAAGAAAAAAGTAACATACTTAAGCTTTGTACGACAAATAACTTTAACATTAACGTAAAAATTTACTTCACATATAAAAATCACGACATTAAAATGTAACATGTAAGAAGAATTAGCATACTTAAAATTTCTACGATAAATAATTTTAACATTTGCGTGAAAATTTACTACATATATAAAAATCATGTCTTTAAAATATCGTTAAATAAAAGAAAAAAGTAACGTACTTAAACTTTCTACAACAAATAACTTTAACATTAACGCAAAAATTTACTTTACACATAAAAATCACGACTTTAAATTTGACATGTAGGAGGAAAGTATAACATACCTATAATTTCTACGACAAAGAATTCAAACATTGCCATTCATGTCTTTAAAATGTATAATGACAACTCTAACTTTTAGAAAAAAAGAAACACTAAAAATTTACAAGGCAAAGAATTTAAAATTGAACGTGAAAATTAACTTTACATGTACAATCATACTCTTATATCAACTAAAAATAAGATAAAAAAGAAGCTCTAAAAATGTATAAGGCAAAGAATTTAAATAATACGCGAAAATTTACCTCACATATAAAAATTATGTCTTTCAAATGTGTAAGAATAATGCTAAATTAGAGAAAAAGAAATACTATAAATTTATAATTTAAGGAATTGAAACAATACGCGCAAATTTATTTCACGCATAAAAATTTATCTTTAAAATGTGTAAGAATAATGCTAAATTAGAGAAAGGGAAAAAAAAATAATAACATACTTAAACTTTCTTCAACAAAAATTTAAACAATACGCGAAATTTTCATACACAATTATTTTCTTAGGTTAATGTTAAATAATGGGAAATTTAACAGAATAAAAATTTCAAAGATAAAGAATTTTAACCTTTACACGAAAATTTACTTCACATATAAATATCATGTCTTTAAACTTTAACGTGACAATTTACTTCTCATACACAATTAAACTCTTAGGTTAATGTTAAATAAAAGAAAAAGTAACATACTTAAAAATTTCTAAGATAAGCATAACGTAAAAATTTCGCATCATGTGTTTAAAATATAACATATAAGAGAAAAAAAACTAACATACTTGAACTTTCTATAGCAAAGAAATTAAGCGTTAGCGTAAAAATTTACTTTACATATAAAATTCACGTCTTTAAACGGGATGATAAGCATGTGACGGTAATTAGCCAATCAGTTTAGCGGTAGGTGATACGCCACTTGCCGGCATTTTTAGACCGGAGGATGAGTCACACTAAAACTTGTTCAAACAGGTCGGGAGACTTGTACAGCAAGAACAGCAGCATCGACGCGCAAGCAGCGGGGGATGCTGTGGTGTGTCAGCAGGTCTTTGAGATTATCGTTTTCCTACTTAGCCTTCTTCATAATGAAATGTTTGTGAAAACTTGGAATGAATGAAGTGGATTTCAAAGACACATTAGTAAGTGAAGGTAGAATTCGCATGGACTTTCTTCCAAAAAGTATGATTCACTTGGAGAATTTAAGATCATTTCTACTTGAAAACTTTTCTATTATCTAAAACATTGAATATTGTTCAAACTCAGTGGGATTATATGCTACAATACGGGTAAAACTTAACAAAATTGTTACATAGAAGAAAAATAGTAAGAGATTTAAAATAAATACTAGTTATAGATACTCCAAAGAAAAAAATTTCACCTCTACTTTTCAATCGGAAAATCAATACAAGTTGGAAATTTATGTTACTTCAAGAAAGACTTAGACAATTTACTTTGTAATAATATACGTTAAGGTGTCGTATTAACTCGTGCAATACATGCTGACTAAGGTTTATTTTACTTATCAATCTAAGAAAGGGGAATTGGGGGAAAATATTAAATAAATTGTAGATATTAAATACATTGTAGATATGCATTCAAGTTTTGAAAATCGCCTGCAAGACTTTTAAAACATCTTAAGATAATTTGAAAGAAACTTGCGAATTATATGTAAACTACATAACTTTTTATACTCTGAAAGGAAATCACAAGTAATTTAGTTAACTTTTTTCATGGTAACACTCATATTCAATGACATGGTTTTAAAATTTAACCTTCTTTATATGATAATAGTTATACATTTTTTCAATCTCAGATGCGATATACTATTATTTCTAACATATATGTTATGAATTGTGTAAAGTTTTTAAAAGAGTATATGCAAATCACCAATCAGAAACATAAAAATCTAACATCATTCAAACAAACTAAAATAATAAGATATTTTCCTTAGTGGAAATAGTTAACTACTCCTGTGATGGAATATACTTAGAAAATTTAAATACTGAAAAAAGTTTGCTAGGCAAACTTAAAGAATATATATATTTTTTTTCTTATGGAAAAACTAGCATAAATTTGAAAAATGTAGAGTTTGTTACTACGTAAAATTGAACATCATCTGAACAAACTAAATTAAACGTGAAATTTTTATTTTTATTTGAGAGGTGCTGACAATATATCATTAATATAGAGATTTTTAACTTCCACCCATAATTTCTAAATAACTTACACATAAATTTCAGAAAACTGAAACGGAATGTGTTTTACAAGACGCTTATTTTGTAAGATGAATATTCAATATTAATATAACTGAGCAAAGTTCATTCCGGAAAAAACTTGTAAAAGATACTTATATTTTGAAAATAGTTTGAAACATCCTTTTAAATTTATGAATGCTCGCTTTCGAAAGACACAAATAAAACTGATATTACTCATGATAATTAACACATGCATAACATTAGTCAAACAAAGTGAAATTTTTATTGCTTGTGACTGATAACTTTTCAGTGAAGCAGAACTTACATAGGAAATTTGTGCAAACTTTTTCAACTTTTAAACCAAGTATCATGTAAAATTATAAATTACGATAGGAAAGAGCATACTTCAGAATCGGAACAAGTCTTGTAGTTGAGCTAAATTTATTTCTCAAGGAATTGAAAGCATACCAGAGAAGTCCTTATCATTTCGCATCTTTTCTCATGTTGCAAGAAGACATACTTTGTAAAAGATCGTCGTAGCACTTAACAAAAATCAGTAAAAATAAATATATTTTCTATGGCAAAGATAAAACTTCACAACTTAATTACTGAAATTTAGCTAAGTTGCATATGGTTTATTCACATAACTCGCATATGCTTCGAATGTTGAAATATATTTGTCAGCTGAAATCAAACTCATCGAAAATAAATGCTATCTACATTTTCAAGTTGGAAATTACTATTAAATAAACTTTACATGTAAAACATTGTCATGTTAAAAAGAAAAATCTACAAAAATGTAAATGATATTTTTACAGTTGGTACATAAATGATGAATAATTTATGATTTTATTCTAGGCAAACGTTTTATTGTCTAACAGAGAACTTAAACTTTAGCAGAAAAACGAAAAAATACAATTTTTATATCCTATCATGCTTGTCGAAAATTGAATTTATTAGCTGTTGTAATAGATTTTTATTGTCCAAATTTCTATAGTTTTTCTTCCCAGTGCAATAAAATTAAGTTCATGTGTAATGAATAGGTTTTTTTTTTATGAATCTTACAAATTTAATGAAATTATTATGACCTAAGAGATTGAGTGAACTGAATAAATCAATGATGTAAATTTAAACAGTGACTTGAACTGATACATACTATAACTGTAAAGAAGTATGACAAAGTGATAGATGAAGTGAAAATAGAAGTTGAGTGAAATGTGTTGAAAAAAAAGTTGAAGACGACAAGAAATTCGTAAATGAGAATTATCATTGACTTATATTAACTTCGTTTTTCTTGCTTATGACAAGAAAATACACACTTTCTTATTAAGAACCAACTTGAAATCTTATCATAGAATGACAATGATGAAATCTCTATACATTAAAAAAAAAAGGGGGAAAAAATACCAAACTTAGACATAGCAAATTTATTGAAATTCATGTATAATGTGAGAAGTTTTACTGGAAATATAGAAGATACAACATTGAAAGATGTGAACGTTTCGAAGTACTTTATCAGAAATAAAAAAAATAAAAAATGCGCTGAGGTCTGCTATAAAAATTTTTAGGAGAAAGTTTAAACAAAATTTAAAATCAAACATACTTTTAAGTGGGAACACATATATTAAAACTATAGCACATTAAATAATTTATATTATGTCATCTCAGTTGTATCAAACTGAATAACATGAAAAACAACCACAAACTGAATAAACGTGAAAATTATCAATATATGTTGAAAAGTTTCCTTTCATCTCATATAAAAAAAATAACACATTGACATACGTTAAGATCACGAAACATGCGTAATCATATACCGATAAGAGCAACCAATGTTGAGGAGAGATATTCCCGTGATGGTCAATATCCCATGAATAAATTGATTGATTGAATTTCTAATGCTAATTCCAATAGTATTCCACGTAACTTCAACTTTATATGTTACACTATAGATATATTTATTTTTCAAATATATTGACTTTCGAAAAATCATCCTTCAATATAAGAATGATCATAGTAAGAATAAAAGAAAAGATACTAAGCATTAATTTAAAGTGTATTTATTTCGACTTAGCAACAAATCATATGCGTGAAACGAAAATTGCTTCGAACCAAAGTATAACTATCCAATTTTATTGATTCCTACAAGGAAATTTTTCTCATCTAGTAATTGAATTTTTTTTCTCATACACATTATAAGTGTTGTCCAATCAGGTGTAGAATAGTTGAAGATATCCGACCTCTTTCTAAATATTAATAATACACTAAATACACTTTAAATTAATGCTTAGTATCTTTTCTTTTATTCTTACTATGATCATTCTTATATTGAAGGATGATTTTTCGAAAGTCAATATATTTGAAAAATAAATATATCTATAGTGTAACATATAAAGTTGAAGTTACGTGGAATACTATTGGAATTAGCATTAGAAATTCAATCAATCAATTTATTCATGGGATATTGACCATCACGGGAATATCTCTCCTCAACATTGGTTGCTCTTATCGGTATATGATTACGCATGTTTCGTGATCTTAACGTATGTCAATGTGTTATTTTTTTTATATGTGATGAAAGGAAACTTTTCAACATATATTGATAATTTTCACGTTTATTCAGTTTGTGGTTGTTTTTCATGTTATTCAGTTTGATACAACTGAGATGACATAATATAAATTATTTAATGTGCTATAGTTTTAATATATGTGTTCCCACTTAAAAGTATGTTTGATTTTAAATTTTGTTTAAACTTTCTCCTACAAATTTTTATAGCAGACCTCAGCGCATTTTTTATTTTTTTTATTTCTGATAAAGTACTTCGAAACGTTCACATCTTTCAATGTTGTATCTTCTATATTTCCAGTAAAACTTCTCACATTATACATGAATTTCAATAAATTTGCTATGTCTAAGTTTGGTATTTTTTCCCCCTTTTTTTTTTAATGTATAGAGATTTCATCATTGTCATTCTATGATAAGATTTCAAGTTGGTTCTTAATAAGAAAGTGTGTATTTTCTTGTCATAAGCAAGAAAAACGAAGTTAATATAAGTCAATGATAATTCTCATTTACAAATTTCTTGTCGTCTTCAACTTTTTTTAACACATTTCACTCAACTTCTATTTTCACTTCATCTATCACTTTGTCATACTTCTTTACAGTTATAGTATGTATCAGTTCAAGTCACTGTTTAAATTTACATCATTGATTTATTCAGTTCACTCAATCTCTTAGGTCATAATAATTTCATTAAATTTGTAAGATTCATAAAAAAAAAACCTATTCATTACACATGAACTTAATTTTATTGCACTGGGAAGAAAAACTATAGAAATTTGGACAATAAAAATCTATTACAACAGCTAATAAATTCAATTTTCGACAGGCATGATAGGATATAAAAATTGTATTTTTTCGTTTTTCTGCTAAAGTTTAAGTTCTCTGTTAGACAATAAAACGTTTGCCTAGAATAAAATCATAAATTATTCATCATTTATGTACCAACTGTAAAAATATCATTTACGTTTTTGTAGATTTTTCTTTTTAACATGACAATGTTTTGAATGTAAAGTTTATTTAATAGTAATTTCCAACTTGAAAATGTAGATAGCATTTATTTTCGATGAGTTTGATTTCAGCTGACAAATATATTTCAACATTCGAAGCATATGCGAGTTATGTGAATAAACCATATGCAACTTAGCTAAATTTCAGTAATTAAGTTGTGAAGTTTTATCTTTGCCATAGAAAATATATTTATTTTTACTGATTTTTGTTAAGTGCTACGACGATCTTTTACAAAGTATGTCTTCTTGCAACATGAGAAAAGATGCGAAATGATAAGGACTTCTCTGGTATGCTTTCAATTCCTTGAGAAATAAATTTAGCTTAACTACAAGACTTGTTCCGATTCTGAAGTATGCTCTTTCCTATCGTAATTTATAATTTTACATGATACTTGGTTTAAAAGTTGAAAAAGTTTGCACAAATTTCCTATGTAAGTTCTGCTTCACTGAAAAGTTATCAGTCACAAGCAATAAACATTTCACTTTGTTTGACTAATGTTATGCATGTGTTAATTATCATGAGTAATATCAGTTTTATTTGTGTCTTTCGAAAGCGAGCATTCATAAATTTAAAAGGATGTTTCAAACTATTTTCAAAATATAAGTATCTTTTACAAGTTTTTTCCGGAATGAACTTTGCTCAGTTATATTAATATTGAATATTCATCTTACAAAATAAGCGTCTTGTAAAACACATTCCGTTTCAGTTTTCTGAAATTTATGTGTAAGTTATTTAGAAATTATGGGTGGAAGTTAAAAATCTCTATATTATTGATATATTGTCAGCACCTCTCAAATAAAAATAAAAATTTCACGTTTAATTTAGTTTGTTCAGATGATGTTCAATTTTACGTAGTAACAAACTCTACATTTTTCAAATTTATGCTAGTTTTTCCACAAGAAAAAAAATATATATATTCTTTAAGTTTGCCTAGCAAACTTTTTTCAGTATTTAAATTTTCTAAGTATATTCCATCACAGGAGTAGTTAACTATTTCCACTAAGGAAAATATCTTATTATTTTAGTTTGTTTGAATGATGTTAGATTTTTATGTTTCTGATTGGTGATTTGCATATACTCTTTTAAAAACTTTACACAATTCGTAACATATATGTTAGAAATAATAGTATATCGCATCTGAGATTTAAAAAATTTATAACTATTATCATGTAAAAAAGTTAAATTTTAAAAACATGTCATTGAATATGAGTGTTACCATGAAAAAAGTTAACTAAATTACTTGTGATTTCCTTTCAGAGTATAAAAAGTTATGTAGTTTACATATAATTCGCAAGTTTCTTTCAAATTATCTTAAGATGTTTTAAAAGTCTTGCAGGCGATTTTCAAAACTTGAATGCATATCTACAATGTATTTAATATCTACAATTTATTTAATATTTTCCCCCAATTCCCCTTTCTTAGATTGATAAGTAAAATAAACCTTAGTCAGCATGTATTGCACGAGTTAATACGACACCTTAACGTATATTATTACAAAGTAAATTGTCTAAGTCTTTCTTGAAGTAACATAAATTTCCAACTTGTATTGATTTTCCGATTGAAAAGTAGAGGTGAAATTTTTTTCTTTGGAGTATCTATAACTAGTATTTATTTTAAATCTCTTACTATTTTTCTTCTATGTAACAATTTTGTTAAGTTTTACCCGTATTGTAGCATATAATCCCACTGAGTTTGAACAATATTCAATGTTTTAGATAATAGAAAAGTTTTCAAGTAGAAATGATCTTAAATTCTCCAAGTGAATCATACTTTTTGGAAGAAAGTCCATGCGAATTCTACCTTCACTTACTAATGTGTCTTTGAAATCCACTTCATTCATTCCAAGTTTTCACAAACATTTCATTATGAAGAAGGCTAAGTAGGAAAACGATAATCTCAAAGACCTGCTGACACACCACAGCATCCCCCGCTGCTTGCGCGTCGATGCTGCTGTTCTTGCTGTACAAGTCTCCCGACCTGTTTGAACAAGTTTTAGTGTGACTCATCCTCCGGTCTAAAAATGCCGGCAAGTGGCGTATCACCTACCGCTAAACTGATTGGCTAATTACCGTCACATGCTTATCATCCCGTTTAAAGACGTGAATTTTATATGTAAAGTAAATTTTTACGCTAACGCTTAATTTCTTTGCTATAGAAAGTTCAAGTATGTTAGTTTTTTTTCTCTTATATGTTATATTTTAAACACATGATGCGAAATTTTTACGTTATGCTTATCTTAGAAATTTTTAAGTATGTTACTTTTTCTTTTATTTAACATTAACCTAAGAGTTTAATTGTGTATGAGAAGTAAATTGTCACGTTAAAGTTTAAAGACATGATATTTATATGTGAAGTAAATTTTCGTGTAAAGGTTAAAATTCTTTATCTTTGAAATTTTTATTCTGTTAAATTTCCCATTATTTAACATTAACCTAAGAAAATAATTGTGTATGAAAATTTCGCGTATTGTTTAAATTTTTGTTGAAGAAAGTTTAAGTATGTTATTATTTTTTTTCCCTTTCTCTAATTTAGCATTATTCTTACACATTTTAAAGATAAATTTTTATGCGTGAAATAAATTTGCGCGTATTGTTTCAATTCCTTAAATTATAAATTTATAGTATTTCTTTTTCTCTAATTTAGCATTATTCTTACACATTTGAAAGACATAATTTTTATATGTGAGGTAAATTTTCGCGTATTATTTAAATTCTTTGCCTTATACATTTTTAGAGCTTCTTTTTTATCTTATTTTTAGTTGATATAAGAGTATGATTGTACATGTAAAGTTAATTTTCACGTTCAATTTTAAATTCTTTGCCTTGTAAATTTTTAGTGTTTCTTTTTTTCTAAAAGTTAGAGTTGTCATTATACATTTTAAAGACATGAATGGCAATGTTTGAATTCTTTGTCGTAGAAATTATAGGTATGTTATACTTTCCTCCTACATGTCAAATTTAAAGTCGTGATTTTTATGTGTAAAGTAAATTTTTGCGTTAATGTTAAAGTTATTTGTTGTAGAAAGTTTAAGTATGTTACTTTTTTCTTTTATTTAACGATATTTTAAAGACATGATTTTTATATATGTAGTAAATTTTCACGCAAATGTTAAAATTATTTATCGTAGAAATTTTAAGTATGCTAATTCTTCTTACATGTCACATTTTAATGTCGTGATTTTTATATGTGAAGTAAATTTTTACGTTAATGTTAAAGTTATTTGTCGTACAAAACTTAAGTATGTTACTTTTTTCTTTTATTTAGCAATATTTCTACTACGTATTTTAAAGACATGATTTTTATGTATGTAGTAAAATTTTCGCGTAAAAGGTTAAAATTATTTGTCGTAGAAATTTTCAGTATGCTAATTCTTCTTACATGTCACATTTTAGTCGTGATTTTTATATGTGAAAAAAAAAATTTACGTTAATGTCAAAGTTATTTGTCGTACAAAGTTTAAGTATGTTACTTTTATTTCTTTTATTTAGCGATATTTCTACATATTTTAAAGTCGGGATTTTTATGTGTAAAGTAAAATTTTACGTTAATGTTAAAGTTATTTGTCGTAGAAAGTTTAAGTACGTACCTTTTCTCTTGCATGTCATATTTTAAAGTCGTGATTTTTATATATGAAGGGAATTTTCGCGTAAAGGTTAAATATTTATCTTAGAAATTTTAAGTAAGTTACTTTTTTTCTCTTATTTAGCGATATTTTTACACATTTTAAAGTGATTTTTATGTGTAAAGTAAATTTTTTTACGTTAATGTTAAAGTTATTTGTCGTAAAGAGTTTAAGTATGTTACTTTTCTCTCTTATTTAGTGATGTTCGTACACATTTTAAAGACATGATTTTTATTCGTAAAGTAAATTTTCACGTTCACTTTTGAATTCTTAGCTGTAAGATGTTCGAGTATGTTACTTTTTCTCTCTTATTTAGGCATTAGAGTATCCAAAATCAGTTATCACATCTCTATTCAGCATTAGCAGATAGTTCTGTGTTGCCATTCATCAACTTAAGTAAGTATCATTGTACAATAAAAACTATCTTGATTAATACAACTAACATAGACATATTAATTTCTAACAAGTTTATTGGTAATATAAATTTTAACATAGACAGTAAGTAGCTAAGATATATAATATCGCTGGCATAGTACAGTATAGCTTTAAATTACAGTCGGTTGTAACAAATAGAATCAATTTGAAGGTTGATATATCGAAAAGTTATGTATTTCCATCTCTTTGAAAACATTGTTCTGACTGAAATGAAATGTTTTTCCTAAACCATTCTGAAAAAAGTTATAGATACCTCAATAAAATATGGATAATACATTTAAAATTTACAAAATTGAGAATAATACTTATATAAATAAAAAATCGTCATTTTTCTAATCAAAGTGATAAATATTTCGTTTTTGGAAATGTATATTACTAATATTGTATTGCAAACTCACGTGTGAACACACTACATCTACTAATTCCTTCAACAGGGTCAGACTAACTCAACCTAGAAATAATTGTAAAATCATTGCTTTAACTTCCATAATGGGTTTCAGTTGCTGAATATTAAAAATTAATTCTAGTCTAAGTTCTTTTGTTGTGTATTCAATCCTTCAAAAACTATGACAATAAAAGAAAAAAAAACTTTTTAATGACATGTTAAGCTCTGTAAAAGAAATTTTCACGTTAAGATTGCAAAGCTTACATTTTTTATCTCATAAATTTTAATTTATATTTACATTTCATACTGTTATTGAGAAAATAATGAGACTATGTGTCTAACATTGATTAAACCTGATTCCTT
The DNA here is from genome assembly GCA_963978545.1 of Linyphia triangularis. NCBI lineage: Eukaryota > Metazoa > Arthropoda > Arachnida > Araneae > Linyphiidae > Linyphia > Linyphia triangularis. Next base: position 45,065,944 of record OZ021732.1, on the reverse strand, counting down.
AAAAGTGTCTTGCGATTATATCTCTCAACATTAGTTTAAATGTGTTAAGCACTTATTAAAAAAAAAATCAACTCAATCCGAAACTTTACGCATTTGTGTTAATATATTATCTTTGCATGTATTTGAAGTTTTTAATGGTGAACCATGAAAAGTTATAAACTGTGTAATTTATGTTCCTTCCTACCACTAAATGGCGCCACAATTACATGAAACTTAGTAGAAAACTGCCTTACTAAACAGTATAGTCAATCACAAGCGTCCATTTGGTGACGTGTCTAAAACCGACCAATCGCAAGCAAGCATTTTGTCGACCTCTAACATAAAGCAAGTCGTGACGTAATTCCCACTACATTAACAATGTGACGTCACTAGTCAAAAAAAACCTATAACTCTAAGTTATTCGTTTAGAAGCAGCCCTAGAACAACCCAACTCCACCTTAAAAATAAACCAAAACTAAAAAGTGTTGCCACCGCTCAAAACTTTGATATAAAACAAATTATGACGTCATACCCAGTGTGACGTCACTAGTCAAAAAAGCTTATAACTCTCAGTTATTCACTTAGAAGCAGCGCTAGAACAACTCAACTCCATCGTAAAGATAAAACGAAACTAAAAAAGTGTTGCCACATCTCAAAACTTTTAACGTTAAGCAAGTTATGACGTCATACTCACTGTGACGTCACTAGTAAAAATATCTATAACTAACTTATTCACTTAGAAGCAGCCCTAGAACAACTCAACCCCATTTAACTAGAAACAAAAACTAAAAAGTGTTGCCACCGCTCAAAACTTTGATATAAAACAAATTATGAGGTCATACCCACTGTGACGTCACGCAATAAAACCCTATCACTCTAACTTATTCACTAAGAAGCAGCCCTAGAACAACTCCACTTCCGGTCACGTGACTTCCGGTGATGGCACTTCATGTGACGTCATATCCGGTCACGCCCACTTCCGGTGACGTCATAGCCATGCCCCCATACCATACCATTGCGCCCTGGCTCAGGATGCCCAATTTCTAACTACTAATAATTATTAAAAAAAAAAATGTCAGTAGTTTACACAGTTACATTTTTACTCCAAAGTGGCGATATTTATGCAAATGAATGTCACCAAATCTTATACGGAAGTATTGTATTTAAATATCAATAAATGTCACTTTCCGTTAAAGCAGAGTACAAGTATTTGTAAAATCACAATTTGGTATTCCCGATAAAAAAAATGTGGTTTTATATCTAACTCAATTTAGTGATTGAATGGACTAAATAATAAATTCGAGAGATAGATAGATGCAACTACAATAAAACATGTAAAATATTCAAAAAATATTTTATGGATGCTTATCTGTTTTGAAATCCTCTTACCGGAGATGAACGAGAACAACGTTCAAACCTAAATATCTACTTTTCAAATTTTAAATTATATTACTTCCATTTTTATGGTCCACCCTCTTTAAAGTTTTGGATATTACGAAAAAAAAATATTTCTGAAGCTTTCAATTGAGAAATTTATGTAAATGATCCTAAATGTGGAGTAAAGTATACAAGCAATGAAATAGAATGTTATGTAGGAATATTGTATTTATGTTTCCATGAAAATATTTTTCCTATCTCGGCTTAGTTTCTGTCCTTTTTATATCTTCCAAGCGTTTAGGCAGTGTCTTCTTATCGAACACTCTAGGAATTTATTCGTCGATATTCATGGCACATTTGATCATTAGTTTTGCACTAGGATATTCAGATTTTATGTCCTACGAAGGATTATACATTTAGGTAAGAGTATAATTTTAGTTTAGCAGTTGGTTTAGAAACGAAATCATGAATGAAAATTTTTGGATGTAATTTTGAAAAGGCCCTCATATAAAAAGCATTAGTTGAAGACTCGTCATAATATTTCCTGTAGTAATAAAAGCTTTATAACTTTATATGCATAGTTTGAATAAAAGAGTTTAATAATAGAAACAATTCTTTACTTCAGTTACTATTACATTTTGTTACTACTACATTTGTAATAGTAACTGTATATTTTAAGAGAATGAATATGTACTCCTACGCCGAATGTGTTTTAAACGTTAAATTACGTTTTCAGCAACAACAACAACAACAAAAAAAAAAACAAAAAAAAACGCATCATAAACTCCCTTCTTTCTTTTCATAATTTCAGAAGAAAAATACAACTGATCTTTAGTAGGAACAACCAAATGCTAAAACCTAAATACATTTTATTTCAATAAAATGTTACTTAACTATACATTAGATTATTTGTATGACTAGAAGTTAAAAGGAGACCCTTCTCGCTTCGCATCTCCATAGCAATGATGTAAACAAAACAACATCTTCATCATCTGAAAAAGCTTTTCATCCAGAATTCTTTACTAAATTTTCAATTGTAAGAAAACTTTTTAAACTTAACTTTGCGTACTTATTGCATTTTCTTCAGTTCAGAAAAATCCAAAATTTAATTTTTTTTAGCTTAAGGCAAATAATTTCAGAATAATGTGATGTTTGAGAAGTTTTAGGTGTATTCTATTTAGCCATGACAGATTTATACCATACATAAAAAATAAAAATCGTAAGCAAGGTTCCCGGGAAATATTAGCGTCAGACTAGTTAAGTACGTACACACCCCGTGCATTTTAACTAAAACTAATTCAGATGTTGGAACTATCCACCGACTTAACAAAAAAAAAAAAAAAAAAAAAAAAAAAAAAAATAGAATTGGCACTCTTTTAGAGAAACTATCTAGAGTATCTCCTTAAAATACACACCTCTTTTAAATCACTGTTTTGCTAAAAGAAATTGACAATAGCGTAGTGCTGGTGTTGGGATAAAAGAATTCGGCGTGCTCTCCAACTTTAGTGACTTCCACTATGGTAGTTGTGTTAGTACTCAAAATATTTACATTTGTTAACTATTATATATTAACAATACAATGCATAATATCTATTATAACTCCCACTACTCCCGGTAATGCTTCAGGTTGAATTTATATGTGGGAACTAATATCAATATGAGTTTCTAAGCGACATAATCCACGCATCTGTAGCATTTGTAGTTATGTCTTATGAATGTTGACCTGGCAACAACATATGGACTTATGAACAGTCTTCGTTTATTATGTTCTCAATACAAAAGTATAATGTAGAAGCTAAATATGGCTTAAGTCCCTTTTTTTCAAATGAAAATGTGTCATAGGTTATTTTGAAAGAATATACTTAATATGATTTTAGACTGTAATTGCGTTTTCTTGAAATTTCAATGCAGTTTTGGACAGAAGGTGACATTTTAAAATAATGCTATACTATTATCTGTATAAAAAAAAACTCAATCTATATTGAAGAACAACTCCAACGTCCCCTCTATAAAATGCATGTAAAAAAATCTACATTTCAAAGAGAAGTTTTACACAATTTCCTTATGCTATAAAAGTATACAAGGTATCGTCACTTTATTCATTCTAGAGCATTATCACACATATTAGTAACGTAATTGGTTTAAATCTTGTCTATGAAACTAATTATCATATGCTACAGTCATAATGTCCTTGACTATACTAAGTAGAATTTCTTCGCATATCCATTTTGGGGTGCATTGAAAAACGTATAAACATCTTAATTTGAAACTCGAAGAACTAATTAAAAATCACTTTTGAAATTTCTATTTTAAGTTATTTCATTTTTTAAGTCTCCAAAAACTGTATATAATTCATTATTATTGCCATTCTTATACTTGCTAAAATTTATAGTTTTTAAACTTAGTTATTTCATTGTTTAGTTATTTATAGAGTCAACTCCACATCTGCCAAAACTTTTGAAACAAGCCCGATTGCGTTCTAACAAACATGCCATAGCCACATCCGAAAGCAATATATTTCATCATATAACTTCAATAAATCTAACACGGATCCAACTGCTACTTAGTTGCATTTGGAATCATTACTAGATCTTTTGTCGCCATTTTGTTGAAGGTTTGTCACCATTGCTCAGATTCACGCTTGTTCACTTTCGTGACGCTTTCCAGTTGCCAGAGATATTATACGTCATTTTCACGCCAAAAGCTGCGATAGTGACGAAGTTTCCTTTCTACTGGCTGACACACGCCGTATGACAGCCGTTGATATTACTTAAAATATTAGGGCGAGATAAAATGAAGAAAGGCACGATCGGAAATGAAATTGTTTCTAATGATTGAGGACGGGTTTTTCACATTTTTTTCTTAGACTTTTTTAGAAACCCGTTCAAAATATACGTTATTTTAATTGGAGTGAATGAACAGAAAAAAGTAATACATACGCTTTGAACTAAAGTTCTATATTGGATAGGATAATTATTTAAAGACAAATTCCATAATTATTTGTTATTTTTATCCAGGTTTTATTAAATGTTCAATTTCAAATCTCATAAACCAGTTACCAAAAATCTTTCACCCTTGAATTCAAATTTAAGAATTTTTTCTTTCTGTAGAGCAGCGTTCACCATCAATTTTTAGAGGCGGGCCGTAGAACTTAAAGTTGGAGCTTTTCGCTGGTCGGATACACTAATATAGGTATCTATCTTATTATTAAACTGAAAAGAAATATTGATTTTTTTCGAACTACAATTAATATTTGATTCTTTTTTTTTCCTTCAAATAATTAAAAAATAATAATTTTCATTATTAGTAAATCAAAGTGTAGAAAATAAGAGAATCCTTTCAGATTTCTATGTTTTAGTCGATATCAATTGTGAGACGATGGCGGTTGAAATCATTCAGTTTATTTTATGATAGAGTCGATGTCTTGTCGCAGTATTTATTGCAGCCAATCTTAACTGAATGTCATTTGGATAATTTATTATGTTAATCCTGTATTTATTCTTGATGAAAACCAACTTGCTGAAAGCTTCTTCGTATAGTTTCTCAAGGCACGTAGTGAAGAACTCTGTTCTACAAAGTTAACACATACTATTTCCGATAAATTACAATTATTAAAAAAAAAAAAATCCGTAATGTAATTTTTTTTTAATCTTTTGTGGTGCCGGCGGGCCACATAAAAATCTGCCGCGGGCCAAATCTGGCCCGCAGACCGCGTAGTGTCTAACACTGCCTTAGAGATTACCATGAGAATCAACGAAACAGGTGACAATTAATTTGTTGACAATTTTGTTTCATAATTAATATTCTTAGTAAAAAGTTGATTTTCCGTTTTCAAAGTTTAATTTAATATCCTCAATTTGTAAGTGCATAATTGCTTTACTACTATGCCGAAATTAATTTGAAACCGAAAGTTGAAGGAATTAATAAATAAATTTAATAATTGAATAAAAATAATGCATTTTTTCCACTCACTACCACTTATCTCAGTCGATTAAAATACTTAAAAATTCCAATTCAAATTATTTTTTCTTTTGAGAATGAATTATTATTTTTCTCAACTTCAACTTCGCTTATCTGGTCGGAAAACAATGACCAATTCCCATTCATGTCACCGAAAAATGGCAAAACTCCAGAAATTAATAATCATTAATAATTTCAGGAAACTAAAAAGAGATGGGCATTATTATCCCATAATAAAATTTACCTTCTACCTCCCCTCCCCCCCTTCCCCTCTGAATCTCATTTTCTCTTTTAAGCCGCTTGTGTTAACAGTCAGAGATGAGTTGTAACATGTCCTATTTTAAAAATCCTAACTGCTTTCTTATTTCAAAATGTTAACCAAAAGACATGCCATTATAATGACATAATTTGACAACAGTTTCATCACCAAGATAAAGAAATCACGTGTTCATTTTTGGAATGTATTCTATAGATTATGCAAACCACACGAAAATACATCCAACCACATAGAATAAAAAAAAGAGAAACATAAATACCATGCAGGGAGATAAAATTTACTGTTAATTGTATTTTTTACTTAATTAACAATTTAAAAACTTAAAAATTGAGTAAAATTTTTTGAATTCACGTATAGAGCATTCTTGAATAAATATTGTTTTCCATACTATTTGATTGCCCTATTTGAAATTTTTTAAGTGAATACAATATACCACTTTAACTTGTTGTCAATGGACAAATCTTTCAATTTATTGAAGTAATCTAAATAAATACGGCATTTTGCTCATGGCCATTCAGATTTCCTCTCCCAGATAAGAAAATTATCAAGGCAATTCATTTTTGACAAATCGCACTGAATCTAGTCGAAATTAACTATCTATTTCATTCCAAGTATAAAATAATAATTCAGAATTCCTTTCACCATAAAACGTGTCTGACATTCTAACAATAGTAGACTATTTTCAATACCCCTATAATTAAGCTTAATTAATTTTCAAATATATTATCTAATTACGTGCACTGTATTGAATTTTAAAGAAGTGTACGTTCTATTCATTGGATGAATTAACATTACGCCTCTGAAAAGGAAATACTTTCTTATGCTTTTCTAAATTCATTTACAATTTTCGGAGATAAGAATGAAAGTCATTTGGAGATCTGTATTTTGAGGACAAATGTTGTTATTTCCATACAGTACTTTGTCATTTGTGGTAATGTGCTCATGAATATATTCAATTTGGTATCCACAATAAATGAATAGTAATTTGAATACATATTTACTTAGAGGGATTTTTTTAAGACCAACTTTTTAAACTTAACTTTTGAGAAATTATACTATGTAATGCCAACTTTATTTGAATAATCTTATTTTAATGACCAAAAAGTATTTCACTAAAAGTACAAGTTAAGGAAAAGGGTAAATTTTTAAAAAATTTTTTTTAAATTTTTTTTTTATTATTATTTTATTTAAGAAACTTTTGTAGTTCAAATTAAGAAAGGTAACACCAACGCATAAATATCGTTGGGGCGTCTCAAATATATATATATATATATATATATATATATATATATTTTCAATTATAAAATAATTCAAATTTTAAAAGTTGGTAGAAATACAAAACGAAAATTTTAAAAAATTGTTCACTGATATGCGGAGTAAAAATTTGAGCAGAGATATTTAAAATGTAACAAAACAAACATTAACGAAACTACAGGGGTGTGAAACATTAAAAAAAATTTCAATTACATTATAACTGCCAATTCACTGGTCAATGCAGTTAAATTTGACATAGATTGTTATACTTTGTCATTTTCGTTTTCGTGTTTTCATTAATTTAAAGAAATGGATTGTTTGGCAATAATCATGACGTTTGCAAGGACAAAAATCTAAAAAATTGCCATATATTTGGTGATAATTATTACAATATACAATTCGGGTAAAGGAAACAGAAGAGAAACAGTTGTTGATGGGTAATGCTCAAAGAGATAATTCTATGTTAAAGACTCTTTTTTTTGTGTGGTTGTTTTCAGATTATCTGGCGCCGTCAGCAACACGAGGGCTATATGCGCCGAAACATTCGTCATTAGACAAGCCAACATACATTTACAAACACCCATGCCTAACACGGGACTCGAACCCGCAACCTCGCGGTCCAGAAGCTAGCATGCTAACCACTACACATTTTGGTCGGCACTCTTTTTTTTTTTTACTTCTTTGTTTTGAGAAAAATTATAAAAATATCGATTATCATTTTCTTGTGTTTATATAAAGTTTCTTTTCTCCTTGTTCTGACTCATTATTTAACCGACTGCAATTGCATAAAAATTATGTTTTAGTGGAGAGTTCTTCATAGCTGCAATGGTCCCTTCAATGTTTCAAAAGCATTTTTTTCTGTCCATGTTTTTTGGAATTGCTAAAATGCCAGAAAATACAAATGAAATGAATGGTAACTTTTTTTTTTATGTCATCTTAAAGATTTATTTGACAAAACTAGGCACGTATATTTGAATATAATATAAGCTTTTATTGTTTTGTTTTATAACTATTTTTATTTATTTAATATATGATGCCTAAAAGTTTAGCAAAAACACTAGGGACGTTTTTCAATAAAAATCATTAAAAAATATCAAAAAGTAAAAAAAAAAAAAATTTTATATTTTCTGATTTAAAAAAAAAATATTTTAATTTTGAAAATTTATAGCACTATGTGAACTGTTTTTTACAAAATTTAGTTATTGTCTAGTAATACTTTCAAATACGTAAAAATTATAAATTTTTAAAACTTAAATTAAAAAAAAAAATAGTTTTAAGAGTACCAAGTCGCCTTATGACTGGTCTCACGGCCACCACAGTAACTAGTTTGCAAAAGTATGAACTGATCATAAAAAAAAAACTTAAAGTTTTTTTTACTCTCAAATCATTCTAAGTAAGGTAGTATAACCAAATTAAACGAAATCACAGGATATTATGAATTATTTACATTTTTATCATGAATTTAAAGTATTCATGTCTAAAAATATTTTCTAAAGTGATCCAGACTCTAAATAGTTTAATAATATTGTTTTAAAATAATTCGGTTACAGTTGAAATAGATTAATTTATATCGAATAGGATAAAGTTCTACGTTTTAAAGAACCTTAGTTATACAACTTATGGTGGCTGGAAGTCAATTTGTAATGAGGTGGCTGGATGTCAATTTGTAATAGGTTAAGCCCAAAATTATTAATACTACCGACATGTATTACATTAGTTTGAGGTTTTCATAAGACAAGAAGGATTTAATAAATTTCAATTGAAAATCGTGACTGGAGATCTTGTAAAATCTGACCGAAGTAGAGACAATTAACGAGATGTTTACAACTCGGCTGCAAAACAGAAAAGGATATTTGACTAGAATTTGGATATTTGCTGTCAAGTTTTTACAACAAGTTTGTAGCAAAAATCTGAATCTTAGCGATATATTTGCAAGTAGAACATTTCAAACTGACTGTATTTATGTAATATGTGGTAAATCTGATCTAGGGAGCATTTTTGCCATAAAGGGTAGATCTAAACTTCATTTGCTGAGTTTCTCGACTGAATTTACAGCAATAAACATGTATAAAAGCGGTCTTTTGCTATGCTAAAGGCTTGGTGGCAATTACACCAATTGGAACCCGGCCAACGGAAGAGTACGAAAAGGAAGAGTAGAGTTACACAATAAATTTATTTACTTAACTGTAATGAACCAAATTATACACTACAATACATTACTTGCGATCAGAATTCCCTATAGAAAACAATTCATTGTATCTGGTTAATTAAAACTTTTCCTTCACACCTGTCAGCCAATAATAGTTTTCTGTACTTTCCGAACCAAACAGGAAAAAGAATATCTTCACTTTTCTGAGAAATGAAATTATTTATGTAGAAGTAATACAAAATGACATTATCTCCGACTTATGTCCACATGTTTCATCCTTTATTTTATTACATAAAGAGATGTGTAGTTTAGAAACGTACATAAAAATAAGAGAAAAGAAACGAAAAAAAAAGAGAAAAAACTCCAAATATTTCTTAAAGTTCAAGGAAGACCTAAATTATTACTAAGCTTCAGCTTTGAATCAAATGCCTGGAACGAACCCTATGCTTTAAGAAGAAAAACAAAGGAACTTCTAGTTCATCTTTGAATCTATATTAGTTGCGTACGTTCTGAAATAGTCTTAGAGTGCTTTTTGCTTCTTTTCAGGTCCATTTGTCTTTTGGTTTGAAATATCTATGGCCTAAAATGCCTTAACAGAGGGAATTTTTTCATATTTATGATAGTTGTTTCGGAAAAAAATAAATGCAACATATTTGTTTAGTGTTTTTTATCTTAAAAAGGATGTTCCATGTATTAAAAATTGTGAGGGACTCTAAGCAATACATTCTATCTACGTTACATCCCAAATATAATAAAATGAAGAAATATATATTTGAAAGAAGCTAAATTACAAAGAATGCAGTGCTTCATGTTTTATTTACTAAAATGCCATTTAATCGAAATATTTCAAAAAGTAAGCTATAGAATATTATATTACACATTATAATCAGACTTTCTTTTTAAAATACTAGATAAACATAACTAAGCCCTTGATAATGTACATCAAACTATAATTGAAAATACGAGTATATGATGTTTTGTGTTAGTCGCTGCCATTAAAATGTAACTCATAAACTCATTACATTAATATTATTATCAGCGGACTCTCCCAAGTGATATAAAGTTCATGAATGATTCGTTTTGTTACACTTGTGATTAGCTTTCTTAGAATTTGCATTTTTAATTAGAAACACAGATACAAGTACATACGTATTGCTTGCATTAGTTACTAAAATTTTTATTTTTTGATGATATTAAGTAGTAATTAACATTTTAATGAGTTTGAGGACGAAAATTTTATTGGAAGCAGTTTTGTGTATTCAAATATTACCATCTCTACGAGAAAAATGTAACTTTGTTAATTTCAATAATCATCTTTCCTTAATAGTACTTTAACTGCTAAGAGATTTGAAAAGGAGACGAATTTTGAAAACTAAATCTTGTTCATCAATAAACTTTTATATAAAAAAATATAAATAATTTATGACATAGCATAGTTAGTGGCTACAAAAAAAAAAAAACATGCTTTATAAATTAAAACTTTTCGAAACAAATCAACTTTATTACGCTTCCCAAAAAATTTCATATAAACTTCGAAATTTGCGATTAAATTATAACAAAACTTGCTTCAACAAATACATTTGAAAAGCAAATTCAATATGTTAAAGTTCTATAAATGGACCAGTTGAAAAATTTCCTCTAAATACAAAATTTCAATCAGAGCAAGTCAAAGTTTTCATTTTGAAATCTCTAATACAGTGGAAAAAAATGTACGTCAAGCAAATATTCAGAAGCTACTGTGGTTTAAACAAATGCACACACCATCAGTCCTTTTATTTAGATGTCATAAACGTCAAAGAAACAAAACATTCCTATTTTATTCAGAATTCTAGAAGTCATTTTTCTTAAGAATACACTTCTGAATGAATGTTCGGAAAACTTTTATTGCTACGCAATTTACAATCTTTCTTTCACATAAAATAAAATTTCATTTTTCGAATAGGGAGAGAGATTTTTTAGACATATATGTGTTTCTCCTTCTTTAACGTAATGCAATTTCTACAATGCCCGGAAGAATGACAAAAACCGCATTCCAGCACTCAAACATATAAAACTCAAAACAAATGTAAATCGCTGTTAGAAATGTTGTCAGACATTTTATTCAGACCTGTCAGCAATAATTTAAAGATTGAATAAATTGAACTTTGCTACAAACTTAATATTTTCACTTCATTATCAAGAACTTAATTCTCATTTCAAAGTGCATCAATTTATAAATACTAATACGCAATTTTTCCTCAAGAACATACTACATAACCTTTTTATGTGTTTTTTCTCGAAACTATAGTCATGTATTGGAAGTGATTCGGAAAGATATATATTTTGTGTTTAAGTTTATTACTTAAACATATCATGCACGTCTCGTATATAACTGTTAAGATTGTGCTTTTCAAAGTTATATACCTATTGATAAGATTAAATAAAAATTGACAAGTTAAAATAACTATTGATAAGACTATATAAAAAGATAATACTAATATTGATATCATATAACTACTGATAGAATTATATAAATATTGATATGATCATATAATTGTTGGCGAGATTGTATACTTGTTCGCAAGAGTGTATAATTATTGACAAGAATGTAAAATTAAATGCATAGTTTGAATATGAATAAGTTTATACCTATTGATAAGATTAAATAAAAATTGATAAGTTAAAATAACTACTGATAAGACTATATAAAAAGATAATATAAATATTGATATTATATAACTACTGATAGGATTATATAAATATTGATATGATCATATGCTTGATTTGAATATGAATAAGTTATGAAAAGGAAGTTTAACTTATCAAAATCATTTCAACTTGATTGTAAATTTTTATAATTATTTTATTGAATATATGATGACGAGTCCTATCTTTCATCGAAACATATACATGCTGCTTAGTTAAAGTTTTCCTCGTATTCTATTAGTCAATATTCAAATACTATGAAATAATCCGTAAAAGACCTTAAAAATGTATAATTATTCATTCTTAACAATAAGTTTTTGAGAGCGATGTTTAAATATCAAATATTTATAAATATGTATTTAATTAACATTTCAATGATGTTATACCAAATTCTTTGAAATTAATTATAATGATACTAAAACTATGTCCCCACAATGATATCTACGAAGAGGTCAAATGAAAATATAACTTCGATAAATATCTGAATATTTTACTTCAAATTATTTATTTGACCAATGAAGAATGATCACATTCCATAAAAAATGGGATAAATCGTAACATTAAATTCCGTAAAGCATTCGATTCTGTGAACGTGTTTCGAATAACATATTGTGGTTCAACTCCGAGAATAAGACATGCTCTTATATGCTTGCAAGATAAGAAATAGTATGTATACTCAACATTTATCAATATTTCAATATTTATTTAGAAATATTATGTATATTCAGTATTTAAAGATATGAAATAACTTCGGTTATTTGTTCACCGTTACAGTATTTAAAGAGGTAGGTAAAGTGTTTAATTGCTATTTTTATTCTGTGTAAATTCTTCAAAGGGCAACTTTACTTTGACGTTTCTAAAGTCAAAACTAAGTGCTCCTTAAATCCATTATATTAACTTCTATTTTGTGTGCATATAGCGATGTGCCGATACAAAAAAAACCTACCCGCCATCCAATCGAGCTCAAACTTTGGAACTTGGAAAGTACACTCGTTGTCAATGACAATTGTTTCTATTAAATTTGGGGACTGTCACGCAGAGGCACTTTTATACAAGTTTCTATTACCTTACTTCAGCTTTACAAGCTTTTACTCACTTTCATCCTGATACAAAGCTTAATGCAAATATGTTCAATTTGGCGATAAATAATAACTTAAGCCTTCTCATTTAAGGCTGACGAGGCAAAATCTTCGAAGGGCTAATTAACACGCTTAACCAAGGAGAGTCAAAGAGGTGCCCTTGTTCGCACCTTTCGTTTGAAAATTAAAACGTAGGCAAGTGCTAAAATTAACAGAAAAGTATAATGTGGGGTATATTGCAATTTATTGCATAACTATCAGTAATATTTGCAGTTGGAAAAATAGTAATTGTTGAAAAATAAAATATATATTAGTCGTCTTGTGACCTCTAGTATACGATATGCCTCCCCGTGCACATATTCCTCCGGAAGCTCATGCTATAAAATGTATTAAAAAAATCCTAAAATACAAGAATCAGAAGCTAGTAGGGAGAAAGTTATATTAACTTTTAACTTCCAGGGTTCAACAGAAATAGAAGTAAAAAAAAAAAAACTGAAACACTTTGATTTTCTCAGTACGGCAAGAAAATGTATTTGTTTTCCTTAGGTTAATATAAGTACAGAATAGTTCAAAAGTCGTTAAAAAAGACTAGTGACAAATTAGATTCTTTCCTATCCATGTCAGATAGTCAAACTCATCACTCATATAGATGTTGCTACCAAACACCAAAAACAGTTGTAAGTTAGTAATAAATTATTGCCACAACAGTGTGGTTGGACACTACAAGGTACCCACTAAAAGAACATTGGATGCAGCCCTGCAGGTAATCTGAACTTGGTGTTATGTACATTAGATACAATTGCTCTACATTGCAATGCAGCTGCTAGAAGATTGGAATAACACGACTGTGTATGTGCAAGACTTGTGAAAGCCCGACATGCCTCAACGCGAAATATTAAGAAAACCCAATGTTCATCTTTCATGAAGATTTTATTTCTGAAGGCAGTTTAATTAATTGAGAATGTGATTAGTATATAAAACTTTTTTGTGTGGATATTTCAGATTACTTTACCATAAATTTGCACCTTATTTTATTACTTATTTTTCATCACTTATACTAAATTTACTACCTGTTTCCATTCTACAATACTACTTATTTATTTCATTATTTACTGGTACTTTTTCCATTAAAACTGCGTTGTTTATTAAGTATTCATCCCTCATGTTTTGTTCAATTCATATTCTTTTACTATTATAAAAATCCTATAACTTTTATAGGTTGGTATATGGTCTTTTATTTTCATTCGATTCATCGTCCAAAAATACTAAATAACATGTTTGACGTTCCTAGTCTGTTAAAATCAGTTTTTTAATCCTCTCCCCCCCCCCCTCCGTTTCTTTTTACCCCACCCAAAAAACATACTTCCATTCTAGAAATTTTTATAAACTCTTTTGTTTCTTTATTCTTATGATAAATTAAACACATTTGCCAATTTTCATCAATTTACCAATTTAATTTTTACATGAACTATTTTACCAGTACTAAAATAAGTTTAATAGTTTTCTTTAAAAATCAGAAAATGAAAGTCTATATGAAATTAATGGAAAATTAATAAAAAAACTCTTTAAAAGTTACATTTGGTTTTTGGTTGCTGATATTTTGTAAACCATGATATACGCGGAAATAAAATTTTATATTACAAAAAAATTAAAATAATTTTTTCCTCTTTATTACTCGACTGGCTAAGCAAATTAACCCATTTACGACGGTTGGCATGAAACCTTGCCAATCAACATTTTTTTTTCTCTCTTTTTACTCTCTCTCTCTCTCTTTTTTTTTTTTTTTTTTGCTAATAAATTGCGATTGTGGTTCCACTTAATGTTTTATAAAAATCGTAAAATAATTTTACAAAAAATCAGAAAAATTAAAAATATACCTAAAATGATTTAAATAAACAAGGCAAAAGTTAAAAACAATGACTGCTTATCCATTTCATAGTCGTCTTTAATGGGTGAAATAAACTAACAGTTAAGGAAGCTTAGATGCATGAAATTCATATCAAAAAGAGTTATTTAGGCATCTTTAAAGAATAAAACAAAACAACAGTAAAAATAAGCACACATTATATAGAAGAAGGGATTAGAATACTAGAGAACCGTTATTGTGCAGTTGTACAGATGAATCCATGGTTAAAGTCATCTGAAACTGTTGGTCCTTATATTAGCATAATTTGTATCTTCTATTTAAGTATTTTCCTGTTACTGAAATTTGATACTTAACCTCAGCATCTTTACAAGCAATGGTGGCAAAATTGTCTATCCCACATTTAAAAACATTTTTAAGTGAGGAATAATTCGGAATGCATTGCATCTTGACTAAGTTATCTTTCGGAAACGGTACACATGACTGAAGGAATTTTGATCAAAGGAGTAGTCTGGTATACATATAAAAAAACAATGTTAACTTATTTTAATTTTTTAACCAACGCAACAGCTGGTTGGTTGGTTGTATTCAGATTATCTGGCGCCGTCGGCAACACGAGGGCTATAATGCGCCGAAACATTCGTCATTAGACAAGCCAACATACATTTACAAACACCCATGCCAAACACGGAACTCGAACCCCCAACCTCGCGGTCCAGAAGCTAGCACGTTAACCACTAAACCGTTTGGTCGAGCAACAGCTGGATAAAAGATGCCATAAATATCAATGATACAAAATCAAAACTAATATACCGTCACAATAGACTTGCCTTATATTATGACAGGTAATTACCAAAAAAATATTCTGTAAAATTATCGTATGTGTTAATCAGAAGCTTATAAACCCAATACCGCATATTGCAACTCAAAATAAAGAATTCTGCTTTAAAATTAAAAAACTCTTTTTAATAAATACTTGAACCTTAAATTTGTTACTCAAATCATTTAATTATTCAATAGATTAAAACTCATTTAGCATTATTTGCAATAATTAAGTGATTCTTTATTACATATAAGTAGTGCATAAAACATTTAGACCATTAGTGAACTTAAAACTCATTAATTTGTTTATGGAAGACTCAAAAACATAAAATCTACTTCATGAATATATCTTTTTGTAATAATACTAACATCATTTTTCCATTCAGGTCGTATGGGTATAGGCATTCCACAAATTTCATTAATAAGATATCGGTGAAACCAACTTCTTAAATAATACAATCTCTAATACAAATTGATGTTAAAGTAAAGACAACACTACCCACTAAAGGGACCAAGAAATAATAAAAGAGACGGTACCAAGTTTTTCCTAAGAGAGCAAAGACAATTTGCTCGAAAGTTCTTTCTCCTACTATTTACCAGAACACCGAATTCTTTTAACGGAATTTCGCTCTTCACAGAAAGGAATGTAACTAAATCAAACGGAATCCTATTGAGAGTTTTAACACAGTTAGTGTTACGTTACAGTGTTGCCCTTGCTAAGTTCAAATGTTCTTCCTCGTAAAAACTAGTTTCAGGATAGGAGCGATTTACAAAATACCCTAAAATGTAGTTTAACAAGTATCGAAGCATTTAGTTTGTTGCGATTTTTTTTTTTATTAGAACAAATCAAATGGTTTTTCCATTTCAGGTTAAACAAAGATGTTGTTAATCTAATTGTAACAGACACTAACTAGGAGAAATAGAAGAGCAATAAAGTGACAATTGCACAGGACACAAAGTTTGTATGTCAAATGCGTTAAATACCTATATAACCTCAACAAAATTTGTACATTTTAAGAAGTAATAATTAAAAAATAATTGGAGTAGGACTCTACAACATATATATATATATATATATATATATATATATATATATATATATATATATTGCATTTATAATAAACAGTACATACAAATTTGCAACGCTCTACTATGATAAATTGTCCCTTAAATTTCTCAATGTCAGGCCACATGATAAAAATTATGCTTGAGAATCGCTGGAAATGCATACTTTTAACTTAAGTAATTATGCAAATATAAGTAACAA
This sequence comes from Linyphia triangularis, assembly GCA_963978545.1. Lineage (NCBI taxonomy): Eukaryota > Metazoa > Arthropoda > Arachnida > Araneae > Linyphiidae > Linyphia > Linyphia triangularis. The sequence continues at coordinate 45,049,231 of OZ021732.1, read as the reverse complement.
ATTACTATTTTTAACACCAACCAATGATTGAAATGTTCTCAAGGCGTTTTAAGAAGCTCTTCAAATGCAAATTTCTTTTTGAAATTTCGATTTTTTTTTTCAAATGTTCAAAATTTTGATTTTTTTTAAAGATTTGGCTAGTTTTAGCTCCAATATCAATAGACCGTTTCAAGTTTTATCTTGTATATGTATAGGAGTTTTTTTCCAATTCGCACTTAATTGTAAACAAAAAAGTCTTGCACGTTCCCATCTAGTTGCAAGAGTGTCCACAAGACTAACATCATACCAAAGCAATGTTATTATGATAACTAATACTAATTCAGGTGTCAAGGAAAAAAAGGTTACTAGGTGGTCTTTCATAAGGTAATTTTACTAACATATTTAATAAATAAATTGGATGAATTTACGATAGTATATGTCTTTTTATTTACAGAAAAAATAATCGCACATAAACTTGAACCAATTTCATTAAGATGCGAGTGTTAATAAAAACACTATTTCAGCTAATATATTGAAACTAGGTTATAATTATGTGTGAGAATAAAAGAGGCTATCTCTTATCTTACTATACATAAATATGAAACTTTGTGTTCTCGTTTCAACTCTAGTCAAGCCTAAAGAGCTTTAGGGATTATAATGAAACTGTGCGCAATAAAACATTCAAGACTGTAAAAAGGCTAATTGTTTTGGAACTAGGATTAGAGAAATGCTTACAATTCTTTTTCTTTGACATTTACGTCATCGACTTAACATTAGAATGACGTCTTCTAGAAAAACTTAACAAGAATGTTGAGACTGAAGGACTTTTATCGCCACCGACTGCCATGCGACTTAAAAAGCCTACGTTGGTTTAAACTTCATTAAATAGTTTTCCTTTTTTAAATAATTTAAAACCATTTTTTTTATTTTATTAATTCGGCAATGGATAGAAGCAATAAGCTTGTTATCAAGGTTCAGATACATCTGCTAAATCGCAAAAATAGGTTTTCCTTAAGTGTTTATTTTAAAATGGGTGTTTATTTTTCTCCAGGTTAGGCTTAATTGTGCCCAGCCACAAAATTAAAATAAACGAATAACAAATGTACAAATAGCCATATGGCTTACAGCGGCTTTAAAATAGAAATAATTTAATATTTTCTTAGACAGAATTAAAGAGAAATATTTTTTCTATATATTTAAAGTATTTTATGAAACTGTGTACAATTTAAAGTGCGTTAATTTCTAGACATTTAAATTTTGGGTAAATTCTGTTGAAATTTAGAAGAATTACCCTGACAAGTTTTGAATATTCACTTAGGGAAGTGTTCAAAATTTTCTCAACTAGACTAACAAGGGGACATTACGGTCTAGGAAATTCAGATCGGGATGAGACTCGGCAGATTGGTAGTATATTGGTATTTTACCTTAAGGGTATCCACACAGTAAAGCAATAAAGTGCACTTGCCAGAAGATTCCGAGAAAACAGGCTCTAAAGTGTTACGTGCAGCTTATATACTAGTAGAGATTTCTGCTCTGCAACTCCCGGTGGCTAAGTGGTCAGCGTGCTGGGTTCCCATAAGGAAGATCTGGATTCGATACCTCGTGAGATAATTTTTTTTTTTTTTTTTTTTTTTTTTTTGTTCACTTATAAGTAACTGTTACAGTTAACTGAAATTTGAATTAAAGATAATATTTTATTTTTAAATACGTAATGTGTTTTAATGAAGATACATTAAAACTCTATTTACTATTCACACAAACAAGTGATTATAAATTTTGAAATATTATAAGCTGTTGAGAAATAAATGATTTTCGCAATAAACATGAAGAACCAGTTTCTATATTGAAGAGTAGGAATGTTGTCCTATTGTACATAAGCAGGAAGTCAGAAATTTTCAAAACCCTAACTGTACTTATCGAACAATTGTTCTACACCTACCCAACCCACTTTAAAAATTGACTTTATAAATTTTATAAAAAAAAAAAAATACAACGAGGTATCGAACCCGGATTGCCCGCACGGGAACCCAGCACGCTGACCACTTAGCCGCCGGGGAGCTGCAGAGGAAAAATCTCTACTAGTATATACTGTGTATAACACTTTAGAGCCTGTTTTCTCGTAATCTTCTGGCTAGTGCGCTTTATTGCTTTACTGTGTGGATACTCTTAAGGTATACTACTAATCTGCCGAGTCTCATCCCGATCTGAATTTCCGAGACCGTAAGGTTACCTTGTAAGACCTGTTTTGTGATTATATTAAAACTGTTTTAAACTATCTAAAAAAAAACAATGGCTTGTTTGTAGACCAAAATAATGCTTGGCAAAATCAAAGAAATTTCTATTGTTATAATTTGACTGAAAAAGATGACTTGTAATAAGTACTTGAGACAATTCATTATAATAAATTCTGAATACCTTCTGTTTCTCCGGGGATTTGATGGCGTTTTCCTCTCAACCGTGGGATTCCTAAAGCTCCAAGTTTAATAAAGATTCAAATGCTTGCACAGTTTCTCTATATTAATAGATCTTTATCCATTTAAAATTATTATTAATTAAAATTCCTATTTATTAACATGCTTTTAAAACAATATCATTAAAAAATAAATTTATATTTATGTTTGAGTAATATAAAATAATTAGAAAGCTTAAAATTTTAAAAATATTTTTGCATTATTAGATTATTCATACGTTGAGAAGCTGGTTTTATATTGGATTTAATAAAATATATTTAACAAACCTTTTTCTATAATATCTATTCATTTGTTATATATATTGAAGCTACTATATCTCTAAGCACTACTTCATTTAATTTGCTAAGTATCACTTTATGGAGAGATTTAGATTTTACCGAATATTATATAAATAAGAGATAAGATGTACACAAATTATTCAAAATAAGTCGAAATGTGTTTTGATCCTTACTATACAATGTTGAGCAGTTATTTACCATTTCTTCAATACAAATAATAACAAATCTCCAAATAATAATATATAAATCAGAGATTCGACGACCAAACTGGTCTGTACCACTTTACATACCAGTTTGTTATTTTTTGGATATTCTAGCGTAAGATCGTAATTTTGATCCTGTCAGCTGACGTAATACTGACAGACGCCCTTATAAACATGGCTCCTTGTTGACATTTTCCCTCCCTAACTCTTGGCATTACGTGGACACGATTCCCATTGTAATGTATTACATTCCTCCCCCCCCCCCTCACAGTTAAAAAACCGCCAACTTCAAAGCACTAACTTTCTTTCAATAAGAAAAATCATAAGCATGATAAAAATTGTAGCGACAAAAACAGTGATATCAAGGAAGGCCAATCTCTGATGACAGCTCTCGACTGTCTCAAGGGGACAATTTGGTACCTTTAAAACTATTTTTTTTTTTAATTTAAGCATTTAAAATTATAATTTTTAGATATTTGGAAATATTAATATTAAATGACTGAATTTTATTTAAAAAAAAAGTTAACATAGTACTCTAAATTTCCAAAATTCATTTTTATTCCATTCTCAAAAATTTTTCGTGATTATTTTTAAAACTGTTCTTAATATATTCTAACTTTTAAGGCATTGCATTTTTAGTAAGTAAAATAGTTTGAGAAAAATGATAATTACTGTACCTATAGGTAAAAAACAGCGTAAAAAATAGGATATTTTTCAAGATTTAAATCTGTATAAAAAAAGTTTTTATTTTATTCAATAATCAATGCCTATTTCTGTCAAATAGATCTTTAGAATGACACAAAAAAAAACGTCAAATCATTTCATTCCCAATTGCTGAAGTTTTAGTAATTTGAGTAAGATGGGAATTCCAAAAAACACGAACTGAGAAAAATACTTTCGAAACATAAACGGAGCTATTGCAGCTATACTAAATTCTCTGTAAAAATATAATTTTTCTGCAGTTACAGTTATCGGATGAGCTCAAAATACTTGCCCAAATAAGGAGAAGGTTTCAAAGATTAAAAACACGTGAAAAATAGAAAATTGATATGTTTATAATTTTTTATGAAAACGAGGGGTACCAAGTCCCCTTAACACATTCTCTGCCAATCACGTATCAGCGCGGAATGTCTTGTAGGCTGTCCTGATCAGACTGCACCTGTTCGGAGTTTCCGTTAATGCTGGTATTAACTGAAATAACAAAATAAATAATTTTCATGTGACATAAATATCGGAAACATCTTGTTTTCTTCCATAAGGTCAGATGGAATCTTGTGTTTTAAAACAGTTTCAGGTAGTTCCAAAAAAGAACGGCAACTCCGATCGGTTGCAGTCTGATCTGGGCAAGCTACTGGGGAACAACCCAACATTCCGCCCTAGCGCGTGATCGACAGCGAATCTGTTAAGAAGGTATGCTAATTTTTTTCATTTTTTTTTTCAAACGTAATAAGTTCCGCTTTTGTAAAAATGTGTTGGCACCCTTTATAGCAAGTTTTATAATGTTTGCATTTTATATTCAAACTAATTCACGCCTGTTTTTAGGAATTATGGAGGAAATGCCGATTTCATTAGAATGGATGGTTGGTTGTATTCTGATTATCTGGCGCCGTCAGCAACACGAGGGCTATAATGTGCCGAAACATTCGTCATTAGACAAGCCAACATACATTTACAAACACCCATGCCTAACACAGGACTCGAACCCTCAACCTCGCGGTCTAGAAGCTAGCACGCTAACCACCATACCGTTTGGTCGGCATTAGAATGGACGGGAATCCCAAATTACATACATTTAATTTAATTTTCTAAAAAAATTTAAAGGGAGTAGGAACTTCGCATAATTATACAAAAAGTACCATAAATTGGTCTCGAATTATCTTTTGAAAAAAAAAAAAAAAATTGAGAAGCTAGGATAACACACAACGAAGAAATAAATATTGAAATTTCCTAAACGAAATAAAAAGTCGAGTTCTAACCCGTTTTTGATGTAAAAATTTAGACAAATGCCCAGACCTAACTAAGCTCAGGGTCATTCTGATTATAAGCTTTGAAAACAGTTGCTTTAGTAGCCTCAGGTATTAAAAATAGTAGCCAAAATTGTAGTCTCCGACTTTGAAAATAGTATTCTTAGAAGTAAAAAATAGTAGCCTCACTTTTTAAAATTTAACCCTTTGCACTCCAGTGGCGTCTCTCAGGCGCCACACGATTGAATGCCAAACCACGAGAGGACCATTACGTGTGATGCGGAAATTCGATGAAAGGCCAATGACTGTATTTAGTTTCTATGAAGCAAATCCATAAACACCAGCCGAACCTAAAATGTCTCGAGTTGCTGATTCCTCCGCGCGAAAAAGGCCTGGAGTGCAAAGGGTTAATAACAATTGCCTTTTTCAAGTCGGCAATGACTTTCCTTTTGCTTTTAAGGTTTTAAGTTACGATCAAAATCGGAATGAAACTGCTGATTTACATAAAATACCAAAATCCAGTGACACATTTCTTTTGATTCAAAATAGTGGCTAATATTTAACATCCCATATGGTAAAAGACTTGTGTCTTAACGATACTTTATACGGTAAAACGTTCAAAAGTATCTCTGTGTGGACACTTTTTCATGACTTTTTTTTAAAAGCAAAATATTTTTTTTTTTTTTTTTTTTTTTTTGAAAAAAATCTAAATTTTTTTTTCTATTATTCCACAGACAAACGAAAGGTTAGAATACAGAGAGAAGAGTGGGGGAATGCGCTATCATATTTACGTACTGCGATGGAAGTTGGCAACTCAACCTTACTTCCAGACAGAACCAAAGCAAAAAAAGCTAAACTTCACGCAAAAGCGACGGTAAAAATCTATTGGCTAAAAAATACTTTTTTTTAATTTCCAAAGTTAAACAACTTTTTGGCAAAAAAAAAAAAGTTTCATGTGTAAACAATTATTGTAAATATTGACAATGACAGGCGAATTTAATTAAGGCCAATTTTTATCCTACATTCAAAGTAATTAAATAAATTGCTTCAAAGTTTAAATTATTATTTATAAATTTATCTACGCACAACATTGAAATTCCAATCATTCTGTATTGATTGTGATAAACGACGAAATCGTTCATCAAACCGACACAAATCTCTGACATAACGTCTATGACATCAACGTAAGCTTGGGATAAAGTGCCCATTACAACAAAACTAATAACAAAAGTGACAGAATTATAACAATGGCATCAAAACGACGGCGCAAATATCGGGAAAAGCAGTTGTTAAATCGTTAAATCATCGTAACCTTTGCAGAAAATGACTATCACTCCAATGTAAATATCAATTAAAGTCCCTTCCATACCTTCTCAAATCACAACAATAAAGTATACTACATCAGCATAATGCTCGGTGATAATTACCATCACAAGAATGTAAATATTAGAGAAAGCGTTTACCATACCGAATTAAATCACGCAATGGTCTATTATATCAGTGTATAGTACCCGGAAAAAATGACCATCACAAAAATGTAAATCTCGACGATTTCTCACCATACAGGTCCAAATATTGACAATAGCTGAAATTACATCGGCATAAGAAAATGAAATGGACAATTACACCATAACATTTATATCGATGGTGGAGACAAACAGATGAAACAGCGACAAAAGTGGTAATTCCCTTGGAGGTTTTGGCAGACAAGAGTTCATGATGATCAGACTTGTAAGCAAGCAGGTGACATATATGCACCTCCTTAAAATTTTAATGCGAATTTCCATCGATATCATGAAATTTTAACCAAAAATGATGAGATCGGCACATCCGCAGAACTGTACCATGTGTGATTTTTAATGTGGATTTCATTCTCTGTATGTTAGTCAAAGAAACTAAAGCTTGCTTTTCACAACAGTCTTGTTTCACACACAATAAGTAACTTCCACTTCGGAGCTTTGCTTACATTTAGTGAAGTGTGGATGTAAAATGTCATACACAATGCCCCTCCCATGTTTTGATTTTCAGTACCTGGAGATTGATTTAGGAAAATAACAAGGATTTTTTTAAAAAAATACCAATACAACTACTTTGGCTAAGTTAGGCGACTTTTCTAAAAAGAGAAGAAAGAGGATTTATATGACATTATCAAAACATTTAAGCTGAGCAAAAGTAAATGCTCCATTGGCTAAGTGGCAACCTTCAATTGCTAAATGCACATTTCAGTCGGTATTTTTATGCAGATATAAGTTTACAATTAAAAAAGACCAGACTAAGAAAACTGTCAATGCTGATGGTATTTTCTTTCGGCGTTCACGGCAAATTCCACAAATTCATTCTGGTCGAATAGAGAAAATAAAGCTTTGATATTTGAGAATATAAGTGTATGTTGTTGAACCTTGCACGGCTAAAGATAAAAACATTTCTCCATGCAAAAAAAAATCTGGTTTACATTAACTTTTGCTTCATACAGTGGTCCAAACAATTAAGTATACACATTGTTTTTTGAGCAAATTAGCACTTTATATGGTGAATAATGCGCAAAAAATGTAATTATAACAAAACTTTTTACAGAGGCATTAAACTATGAACATTTTACTTTGTATATGTAACAAAAATATAATAATTTATTAAAAATTATATCATTCATACAGCTTTAAAACTTTATTAGACAAATTTTCCAGTCAAAAAATTGAGGATACACTTATGAAAAATATGTTTATCTACACTTAAATATTTTCTACTTGGCTGATATTTTAATGTAATTTGGCGTAATTTTATCCTTAACCTTTTTAACGATGAAATTTCTTAGACGAACTTAAATCCAAACTTTTAAATAGAAAATGCCTCTTCGAAGAGAAACCAGTATTGATGTTAGGAAATTCCAATTAAAATTATTAAAAAAAAAATCTTACTGAAATAATTGAAATTGTTGGTAGAAGCCAACAATGTGTGTCCAGAATATCATAGGAACATTTTAAAATGATGGATTGATTGAAAATAAAAGTAGAAGAAAAAGGAAAGGAATTCTGAGTGATATCACGAAAAGGAATTTTTTTACAGAAATTAAGGTTTATTATAAAGTAAATGCAGTTAAACTTGCTGCAAAAACTTCTCAAATTATTCGCAGAAATGTAAGTGCTGAAATTGTGAGAAATGTAACTAGACAAGCTGGATATAAAAATCGAGTTGTTAAGAAGAAACCTTTCGTCAGCTGGCAAAATCTGAAAAAGAGTTTGGTTGGTTGTTTTCAGATTATTCGGCGCCGTCAGCAACACGAGGGCTATAATGCGCCGAAACATTCGTCATTTGACAAGCCAATATGCATTTACAAATACCCATACCTTACACGGGACTCGAACCCGCAACCTCGCGGTCTAGAAGCCAGCACGCTAATCACTATACCGTTTGGTCGGCCATTCAGCACAGAGTTCTCTTTCCTCCTTATCAACGATCATTTTTTTTTTTTTTTTTTTTTTAAAGACATATATATGAATTATTACAAAAATTATCGCCAAACTAGTAATTTTTTTCTGAATAAATAATGAAAATATAAAAATGGTAAATGACACAAATTGATATCAGTATTATAGTGTAATTGAAAGTTGTGCGATGTTTCACACCCGTAGTTTAATTATAAATGAAAATGTACAGCATAAAGTCATAAATCAACAAATTTTAAATATCAAAGCAGTAAGCATTTATATATATGTGTGTAGAAATTGAAATGAGTAGGATGATTCATAACACCAGAATTAATTTAACCTTAGTTGTTGTCAGTTTAAAAATAAACAAATTACAACAAATACTAGCTCAAAACTTATCAACAGTCAACCTTTTAAATATATATCTGTGCAGAGCTAAAGGACTTACCCTTTATTTTATTGCGCAATTTCCAAGGTATGATTATTAATTGTATTTCATGTCATGCCTAGAAGTTAAAAATTCCTCCACGTAAAAGGATCCAGAACAGATTTATTCACTTCTAAAGCATAACACTATTTTTAAGGGATAATCAATTTTTAACAATTTTAATTCGCTATCCTGTAAAAATAAGGTTGGTTGGTTGTATTGGAAGATTACAGCACAAAAGATACAAAGATACACTGCATCAGAGCATTGTGGGGAAGAAGCTTGCACTATTGAAAGTAGTTATGCGAAAAGATAATGCTTTTCGGGTTGTCTTTAAATACAAAATTGTAAACAATTTCCATTTGATTCTTGAATGAGAGAAATTCCTGAATGAAAGAAACCTGGAAAACTACAAATATTTATCTAGATAACCGTTGCGAGATCTAGTCTCTGATGTGTTTACTTACTTTGAAATGAGACAACAGGGCACTAGGCAATGACCTCTTAACAAAGGTAAAGTTGGTGGTACTCCCCTGCCTTCTGGTATACAGATTTTAATATTAAATTAAGAATAAGGTTTAAGTCTAATGATAAGCGAATTTTTTTTTGCTGTATAATAGATACATTTCAACAGGTTTAAAGATTAAAATAATATTGCAATAAAAATAAGAAACACACAACTATTTCTACATAACTACAAAATTCTATATAACTAAAAATTCTACACAACTAACAATTTCTAAAAACCAAAATAAATTCAACATACCCTCTTCCGTAGTTGTTTGGTTATGGTAACGTAAAATGCAGTCCAAAGTCTCCACTGAAATCGCTGGCACCGAATCGTTGAAAAGCAGGGAATAGTCCAAATCGAAAGTTTCGTTCGGAGCCAGAACTAACTTTTCCATCATTTCAATTTCTTTGAACATTGGGATCTTTCTATCTGCAGGTCTCTACGTCGGGCAAGACCATTACCGACAGCTAAAAGTCTGGTTTACGATCCAAAGTATCGAAGGTTCTTCGGTTTAAATCATCGTTATCGGATAAAATCCATGCATTAGCTTCGAATGAGTTCCGTCCTGCATTAGCCGCAGTAAACTATCTGAAAGTGTCAGGTAAATACAGAGTTTTCGGCAAACTCGGATGTTGAAGCGTTTGAAGGAATGTTAGCTCGGAATGTTAACGCCTTGTTCGAATTGCAGCACGCATGTGTAAAATCTCGCGCGTTCGTTCGCGATAAGGTGTCCAGAAATTAAAATTTATGATCACCCTATCGTGTTGCGATAAGGCATTCAGTTGCATTTTGTCGCTGAAAACTTGAGTGTATCTCTTTGTGTCTACTTATACAGTCTGAATTCGAAAGCATTCACAGGGTTGTTTGTTTGGTCCTGTAGTAGCAACAAACTTTACGTCATTGTTCTTGTTACGTAAACAAATAAAATCGTAACTTTTAACTCTTGCGTTAAAGTTGAGATGTTTATTTTGGAGTAATAAAGTCGATCACTACAAAAAATGGTTTACTTTCACTGTTTATTGGTTACATAAAAGTAAATTAAAGATTCATTTAAATAATAATAACATCTTTTCTTTGGTGTACTTTGGCTAAATGCTTATAATGTTAACTGAGGGCAATTTTGCACTGATTAAGTATATAAAACGATTTCAAATATGCATTTATGTATGTAATACCAACGTGTTCAGTTAAGTAGTTAATGCTCAAAAACTCTTCTGAAAATGCTCGATATATGTCTGATAATAGAAGTTTTAGCATCAAAGTTCAATCACACAATTGTCTTTATTTTCCACTTACATTCCAATTTTCAACACCTTCATAGATTAAAATGTCAATTATTTTTCAGCAAACCTCTATATTTTGAAGTCTGAATTTTCATCTAAGTAATTATTTATTTCTAAACATTTTTTTAGAATTTAAAAGGCTGCGTTTTATGAAAAAAACAACAACATCCAATACTTCTATTCAGTATGCTGTTCACAATATCGACGTTTGAAAAGTAATTTTCAGAAATCCAACAACTGCAATTGTTTCCATCAGAAAACTCTTTAAACCTGTAAGATATATATAAAAAAAAGGTCACACTTAATTATCAGTTACTTTACACACTCCATACATACATTTACTCATATGTAACGTATTAAATTAGTAGTTAAGTAATACAAAAGTAAAGAATTACTGTAAAAGTAATAATAAGCTGAGTGGATATACAACAAGCATTCAAATTGGTTGATATATGTTTACCTTTATGATTTTATATCGACACAGTGGTACCATGAATAGATATTGCTAACTTGGGGAAGAGAGTATGGAAATCTTTGAAATAAAAATATCTAGGTATGGAAGTTCGTAAATCTGTATATTAAACATTGAGTTTTATATCTAGTATAATATGAAATTTAATCAATCGACATGGGATGGCCATTATTGACACTGGAAAAGTAAATGGGACATTTAAATCAAAATGCATTCAAATTGTCATATGTATTATTAAAATTAATGTTTAAAATATTGTACATTAAGTAATGAGTAAAGCCGGGAATTCTCATTGGAATCTTAGGGTTTGGTTGGAGCTTTTGTTTCTGCTAGTAGTTCGTCTTCCAGTAAAAAGGTTTCATTAGTAGCTCATATTACTCTCTATGATGAATAATAAAACCTGTAGCCTGTTCTGTCTCTATAAAGTAGAACTCTTTTATATGAAAGATAAGATTTGAAAAGATCGAATCGTTACAACATAATAACGTTACATCTTCCTTTCGCCTCTTATGATATATTCTTTGACTGTAAAAGTGATTATGACTTTATTACAGTGGTGGCTTATGACTTTACTAAAGTGGGCCAAAAAAATAAAGTTTTTGGAAATCAAAATATAATAATGCGGAAAAGTTGTAATCGGTAAATAGAAACCGAAAGAAAAATAATGTGAAATAAAACAATATTTAACGTTTTCGCATCAAGGTCAAAGTTTCGAAAATTTTACTTTTTTTACCCATTTTTCGACTTTTCTAAAGCATCGCTTATGAGATTAATATTTTATTGCAGTCTGTCATTAAATGATGGATAAACACTAACTAATCCTCTGCTATAATTATAATATATTCTTAGTCGAAGAAGTGGGGGGGGGGTCACCTAAAATTGTTCTTGGAACATTACAGCCGTAAGGTCTAATTGAGTGGAACATAGTTGGACATCGTAAGTGCAATCTCCTACATTATGAAATGCGCAATGTGCAACTCTTAGCCCATTAGAATAACTCAGAACTCAACACGTGAAGGTGATCGCACGTCGAGTTGTTGTTTTTTCTTGAATTTTATGGTATTTTTGGTATTTTCTTCTATTTGGATTGTGCTAAAAGTAGCGGCTTAAAATGCTCTTAAGTGGAAGTCCTAGTAAGGATCACTCCCTATACTCGCTATGACACAATCTTCTAGCTCAGTGCATTTAAAAACTACCTTTTAAAAAACCTTGAAATTCGGTGAGTAGGAAACAGATCACTTAATGAAATGACATAAATTGTTTTCATTTAATGTCTATATATTATAAACGAAGATTAAAATAGCAAAAGTCAAAACCAGGTGGAGCCACTGTATATGCATTGAAGTAAGGATTTCAAATATAAAGTAAAATATATTAGACGCTATTTTCGAGTTTTTAATTTATGTCATTTCCTTAAGTGATCCTTTTCGAACCTTCTCACAAAATTTCAAGGTTTTATACAAAGTAGTTTCTAATTGCACTGGACTAGAATATTATAGGAAATTATCCTTACTAGGACTTAAACTTAAGTATAATATCAATGCTTTATTTATTTTGAGGTATTTTCTTTGTTTCCACAGGTTTATATTATATTTTGTTGTGTTATGTTTTATTGTATTATATTTTGTTATTTTTCATTATAATGTAATGTGTTGTTGTGTTTTATTATGTTATTACTTTCAATTACCTATATGTATACATGGGATAACAATTTTTTTTTTTTTTTTTTTTTTTTTTTTTTTTTTGCATTTATCCACGTTTTGGATTATCCTGATTCTAAAAAAGTTGTCTAGAAAAAATTTCTGTCTGTGGGTATGAGTGTCTGTGGTAAGCATAACTCCCGAACAAATGGACCCAGGAGGTTCAAATTTGGTGTGCGGAACAATGGTGACCATGAGATCTGCCATTTTGTCAAAATCGCGCTTTGTGCATCAGGTAGCTGCCATTGAAAAAATCATGGTTATCATGGATTGCTAAAAAACGGCTCTAACGATTTTGATAAAAATCGCTGTGGTAATGCCTCTTAAGGTGTTCTAAACATCCCTTTCTCCAAAATTCCCGTAAAAATGCTTTAACGGCATAAAAAGTTGAAAAATTAATATCTTTAACACTGAATTCTCTTTCCTTGAGCTTATGAGCATACTTCATCAACGATCGTTTTTTCTTCTCTCCTCGGTTTCACTTATAAGAAAGGATTTTATAGGAAATACAATATATATATATATATATATATATATATATATATATATATATATATATATATATATATATATATATATATATATATATATATATATATATATATATATATATATATATATATATATATATATATATATATATATATATATATATATATATATATATATATAGCCAAAATAATCAATTTGGCTATTTTTTTTTTTTTTATTTTTTTTTGCAAAAAATATTGCCAAACTGGCCATTTTTGCTGAATGTATGATGAAAATATAAAAACGGTAAATGGTACAAATCCACGTCAGTATTCCAGTGTAATTGAAAGTTGTGCGATGTTCCATTCTCCTAGTAATGTATTGTAATGTGTTTTAATATAATATATTGTATTGTAATGAGTTTTTGTGTTTTGTTATATTTTATTGTAAAGTGTTGTTGTGTTTTATTATACTTTATTGTATTGTAATGTGTTGTTGTGTTCTGCTATGTTATATTGTATTGTAATGTACTGTGTTTTATTGCATTACATTACTTTATACGTGTGTGTGTAAAATTGCTGTTGGTTTCTGTAGTTGAGAATTTCGAGTGCGTTGTATTGAAAATATTTTTTACAATACAAAAATAAAAATATCGGTGTGAAAAAAAATCGTAGATACAAGCCCCCTAATGATAGGTATTGGGAAGGAGCAACATAAGCATAAACTATACAGTTGTTCTCATGGGCGCCCCCAGGAATATTTGCAAGGGGGTGCAAGACTAGATTTTGTTCAAAATCATTAACTTTTTTAGAAATGTTAATTAATAATTATGCATTATAAATTATACTCTTTGAGAATAGTAAAAATTCATGGTACATATTTTTTAAAGCGCAACCCTGTTAAAGAGAAAAAAAATAGTAAAATTATTAAAATATATATTTTTGACGATTTTTTTTATCATCCAACTTACGGCATTTAAGAGACAGTGTTTAGAATAGAGGAACTCGAAGATGCAAAAATACAGAAGAGTAAATTTTTTTTATTTCTTCCAAGTTTCGGATTTAATGAAAAAAAAAAATTAAAAATGAAACATGAAGGCAGTATTGAAATATGTTCAATTGAATTCTAAAAATAGATTTCAAGATTGTATATTGATGGCTTGAAAAACAAAACATTTTCTTAGAATATTAAAAACTGCGCAGAAAATGATTATACAATAAAAGGAATAAATACTTCAACTCATCAGCCTCTAACAATCATAGACAACAAGCTCCAGAAAATCATCACACAAGTAGCTATAAAAAACGACATAGGAAAGAAACAAAAAACTAAATTAATGGAAAAAAAGTGCTCATTGTTCTTTTTATCTTGGAATTTTTATCTTTTCCCTCGTTTTTTAAAAAAAATTCTAGACCCAGGGGAGTGCAAGTGCACCTCCTTGCACCCTCCTGGGGGCGCCCATGGTTTATTCTATATAGTTACGAATTTTCTCAGAGCAAATGACGAAAAGCCTTTAGAAAATAAATAAAAAATATATATTTTTCGTCTCAGAGGCTTACAAAACTTCTTTAAAGTACAATATACTCGCTATCGAGCTTCAACAAAAGATTCTTTGCGTACAACTTCGGATATAACAATAATTCAGATTCCACATCAAACGCTGAACTCTTTTCAAAATACACTTAAAATGCAACTGAACTTGAATCCAGCGTTTGGAGACATTTATATACTAACTTTCCCCAAAAATCCAGAGTAAACTATTTGTTATTTCTAATATCAATGTCTAGCCTCGGCTAGATGAGATCAGCGATATTATGCACTTGCAAAAATCATAAAAAATTAAAGGAAGATCGAACAATGTCATCACGGGACGACCCCAGACTCCATAGGAAGTGTGCCGGAGAGTCCTGCTCAGATTGACATTTGGGTCAATTGGGATGGGATTTACAACCGCCTTGGAAAGTAAGGTCTCGCAGATGACTTCTGAAAAAGAGCCTGCAGACGAGGGATGCCATTGACGAGGGATAAACCATATCAAGTCTTTTTAGGACCTTAAGGCCATCTGGACTGGCACCTCTAAATTGAGACAGAAGTGACCATGGTCACTTCTGTCGCAATTTAGAGCAAGGCATCTTCCAGGACGATCCGCACGATAGTGTTCCGAGGGGACAAGCTAAGTCTGCTTATCTGAAAGTTTTTTGACAGAGAACAGCTCGAGGTATGTCAGAGAAGCAGTGGATGTCAATGTTTCTTCAACAACCTCCTTCGCCAATACATCAACCTCCTCATTTCCCCATATGTCTACATGTGATGGGATCCACTAAAAGTGCATCTTATAAACGGTCGAGATATGTTTAAGTTTGTTTAAAATTGCCGTTCCTGTCTTATCAACTACGCAGTGCCAATTTGACAAATGATGGATGGCGCTTTAACTGTCGGACAAAATCCAGATGGCCTTAAGGTCCGAAAAAGACTTGCTACGGTTTATCCCTCGTCAATGGCAATGAGCTCGCATTTCAAAACCGAACGTAAGCCGGGGTTTCTAATCTTAATTTTAACACTTCCATTCGAAGCCTTAATTAGAATTCCACTGGCAGTAAACATTTTTGACTATCAGAACGCGCTGGGAAACATCTCGAAATTTCACGATTCACTCGGATGTTGCCAATTTTTCTAGCCTGCATTATAGCTCATGGTCATAGCTCATGGTTTAAAATGATTAAATAATAACGTTTCTCTATTTTTGTTTATTTTTTCTTCTTTTATTTACTCAGTAAATTTTCTGCTTGGGCAGTACTAAGTCCAATCTTCTCTTCATTTCTGTTTAGCATTTTATATGCGAAATTGTATAAAAGTCGATTGTATGAAAATCTTAACGTTATTCTTTAATAATGTAACGTTCAAACGAACGGTACAAAATGAAAGGATTAAATATAAATGACATTTGAAGGTTGTTATTTTTGTATTGAAATTAATTGGATTTAATTGAAAAAAAGCACGAGAATTCGGCCTCCCTAAATTTCGGCTGCTACAGCAGTAATCTACAATCCAAATGTTCCAGTTTTCAGCACATTTCTGAATTCATTTCATAACTAAATAAGTAAACTCTAATATATTTTATGAAACGATATATAAATTAGTTATATCTAGGATTATTAATGAATATTTCTAAAAATGGGAAATTTAGAAAGAATTGTGCAATTTTTGTTTAGAACAAAAATTTTTCGTACCTTCAAATATTGTTTGTATGATTAGATACAAGACATAGAATTATTAAGAAAAATTTTATTCTTAAATTTTTGGAGGACATTTAATTAAATACCTTATCGTAGTTTAAAATCACGAAGCTTATTTGACTGTAATAATATTTACCCAGTAATTAAAAGAAGTCTAACTTACAATGTTTACGCATAACAACTTAGATACAAGGCGAAATTGAACATTGTATAAGAACATGTTTTCGATTTTCGTCTTCTTCCTTAAATTCTTCTTCATAAATTAGTTGTTGGCAAAAATTGTGTTATAATGTATAGTGCCTGTTACTTTTCATTTCACTGTATACAATATAGGGTAAAAAAAAAGCAATGCATTTGTTCAGAATATTTTTTTTTTTTTTTTTTTTTTTTACATTTCTACACGTTTTAGAGCCTGCTAAGTTGAACAAAAAACTACTAAAATGTTCAACTTTGTGTACAGATAGGTGATGGTCATGGGACTTGTTTTAGGTGTTCTTCATAATAGCGCATGCTCATGCTGTAGATAACATTAAAATAATTATGTTTTCAGCAATTGCCACAAAACGGCTCAAACAAAAATCGATGTGGTAATACCTTTTATGGTAAAGATCCTCACGTCAGAAATTCCCGTAAAATTTCATTACAAGCATAAACGGTTGAAAAATGAATATATTTAACATAAAAGTTATTTTCCCTTGAGCTTTGCCCATCACCGACTGTTCCCCTTTGCTTCTCTTATTCTCACCACTTTTGTTATTCTTGGTAATTATTTAAACATTAGAGCCAAATATTTCACCCAATTTTGCAGGGTTTTTTCGGCCAATGTAATAATTATTATCAAAAATATTGAATAAATAAATATGTTTTTTAAAATTTATGGTTATATGAAAACAAGAATAGTAAATTACACCAATCTCTATTAAATTTAAATGCAAGTACTAGTATGTTAGTGCAATTTAAACTTATGTGAAATTCCACACTTCTAGTGGAAATTCTATAAAAACCTTCATTTTCTCTTTACAGGAAAACTAATACAATATGGATTCATCATAATTTTTCATTAAAAAGTTCAATTTATAAAGATTTAATATAAATTTCATTGAAAGTTCAATTTATAAAAGATTTATTATAAATATTAATACCCTTGCTTTGGGAAATAAGGTTGGGATAATTATTTGTCGGACACCGTCTTTGAAGACGTAGACTAAGAGTAATTAGACAACTATTGTGCTTAAGAAAGACATCTTCGAGGTCGATATTTTGAATTGATTAAACAGCTTCTAGCGATTTTCATTTAGTAAATTTACGCATATTTCCAAAGAAACTAGCCTATTCAAATTTGCACAACTTCTTAAGGGGAAGCGGTACACAAAAAATTAATTTCCGCTATTGTACCACTAAAATCTAAGCTATAGTCATTTTACATTGTGTTGATGGTAAGTAAACATAATCTAACCTAAAAAATGTTTTTGATTAAATAATTTTTGATTAATTAATTTTTTTTTTTTAATTTTTTAAACTGTTTTCAAAATGCTACTCCTTCAACAATTTAAAGTATTTTTCCCATGAAATTTTCGCAATATATTTGTATTATAATTGTTACAAATAATTGGTATTGGTATGGATTTGAAAATGCAAGCTATGGTAAAGTTTTTATATGTTTTTACACTAAAAATAACAGAAAAACGACGTTTTTTTTACAAAATTTTTTTTTTTTTTTTTTTAACTAAACATAGCACATCTTATTCCACACCAGCTTTTGTTTATCAGATGTACATAAATACACTATAAAAATTTCCCTGTCCTAACTAAATTTTGAAAAAAGCCCTTGGGATTTAATTAACACTCAAACTGAAAAATAAGGAACTGAGAAAAACAGTATTAAAGATTTCTTTTTCAGCTTTGATAGTTTGAGATGGTTTAGAAAATACAATCTAACTTTTTATCTATCATAGGTACAAGTATAAATTTTTGCACAGCTATTCAGAAATATATTCTCCACACTATGGGATAAGAATTTTAAAAAGGACATTTTCGTCATTTTTTGGGTACCATGCCTCCAGTGAACGCAGGAAATATCTAATTTTTGTTAAATTAAAATTAATTTGAAAGTTTTAAAAAACATTTTTGCATTAGTTAAATCACGATGGAAATTAATTATAATCCATTTAAAATTTGAAGTCTTTTTTTTTTATTTCTCAAGTTTTAATAATATCAGAAAATCTGTATTTTATTTTTTAAACTTGTTCAGGCCATTGCGCTTTTTTCCATACAGAAAGAATATTAAAGGGTTTAAAATAAAGTATTTTAAAATGTAAGTGGTATGTCAACAAAGTGAAATGTAAAAATAGTTGACAGAACGACAATCAATCATGTACGTAAAACATTAGGAATAAAAAAATAAAAAACTTTTGATGACTTTTAGAGTTAGTAACTTAAGATATACTTATAGGTTTCAACATTTTTTTTTTTTTTTTAATTTTCAATTTAAAAATTAGGCCTTTGCACCTTGAAAAGTACATAATTTGTTAAACTGTTTCCAATAAGATTTTTTTTTTTTAAATTTCTTCAATTTTAATAATTAATTAACTTTTAATCAACTAATTAGGCTAATTTCGAACGGTAATGACAAAAATTCTAATTAACCCACAGATACAATTTTGGTGTTCAATAATGCGTAATACCCTGCTCTATGTTTTGACCCTATTAACAGAATTTTACAGTGTGTATATTTTGTAATATCTACTTTAACTGAATCTATTAGAAAAATCCAAGTTTTTTTATACAGAATCTTATCTTTAAAATTCAATTAAAAAATATTTATTTACAAATCACTTAGTATTTAGGGTCAAAACATTTAACAATGTATTTCAGATTAAATAGAAAAAAACAAATTTCAAAAAATATTATTTAAATTGGAGTTATTACTGTTTGAATAAAATACAAAATAGAAAAAACTACAATCTGAAAATAACTTTAAAAAAAGTATTTTTTATATAAAAAACTGTTGTTATTATTATACTAATTATTATATATTTCCTTTTTAGTATGCTCCTCCATCATAGGGTTTCCATCTTTTGTGTTATTTTTATTTTGCTTTTGTTTTTTACGGCTTTACAAATCTTTCCCGATTTTTGCGAGTTTTGCGATTTGAAGCCTATACGTATAAAAAAAAACCTTTTGAACATTAACATGCATTAAAATATATGTATCTTAAGAAGTGTAGTTATAACGTTTTGTTAATAAAGTAGGCATTATTGTTACAATGCAATATTGCAATGATTTATTTGAGAATAGGTAACTAATTTATTTACTGAACAAATGTAAATCTCTAATGAAGTTTATGTTTTTAACCCTTTATAATTAAGTAAGAGATACGGAAATTATCCATGATAATGACTTTTTTTTAATTTAATGTATTAACATGAAAGGGGCCAATTAAAAAAAATCAAAACATGAATAGTGCTAATTTTTTCCTGACCAGCGCATGATGTAATACATTGCTTTTGAAAATGTTTTCAATTTATGTCAGTTATTAATATCTAGCATAAAATAAAATATATAGATCCCATTTATACCTTTTTTGATTCTCTGTATACTATAAATGCATTTTTAAAAATGGGAAACATCGGGTTCTTTATTTTGATGCAATGGTTAAATTACAAATTTTGTTAGAGCTAATACTGTCTTAATATGTTAGTATAATAATTGCATAAATTTTTATGGGGAGAAAATGGACAAATAGATGGACTTAAAATGAGAACATTCAATGACTAAGATAAATGTTTTATATCTCATAATACACATACGTTTCTAGATTCTTCAATATTATTGAAGTGAGAAGCTTTTACAAAGGTTCTGTCTATCTGACTGAAATATACGCACAAACAATACACAGACATATGTGGTATGCCAAATGAAAGATCTCGTCAAGGCGAGTTTCCATACTAAAATTTAACCAGAAGTCACGAATACAAATACAAACTTTTCTACTAACTACAGATACATGGCCCGACTAGTGTTTTATATTTGTAGTGGAAGAGTTCCAATTACAACTTGATAGGAAGTTAAAATTTCGATTCAAATTATATAATTTTGTATTGAGATGCAAAATGGGATGTTTCAATACAAAATATGCATCTAAAACTATACGCCAATTTCACCAATCCTGTAAATATTGTTTATAAAAAAAGCCAAAATTGACAGAGTTTTGTAAGCAAATCTGGTTGAGCTTTATAGGGATATAATAAGGTTTTTGAATGTCTCTACATTTAAATGGATATTATTTCTTCATCTAATAATCAATTTCCCAGGCATTTAAAGTTACAGTTAATCATATAGTATTTCGATTAATGTCGTGTGTTAAATGAATGTGAAATCTTGATGAACTAAGTAGAAACGCAAACAGAAGCTATTCTACTGTAATTGTCACATTGCAGTTTGTAATTCTTTGTTATGCGGTACCATAATATATATATATATGGAAGAAAAAAAAAGGAAGAAAAAAACCTTTTTTAATTGTAAAGAATAGCAAAACCTAAATATCCGATAATCATAAACATCCCAATATAACATACTGTTACGAATCTCTGTATATTTGTAAATATTTCGTAGTATTAATTATGTAAAAAGGAAAATTTATATACACTTCGCATAAGGCAGTGCAAGAGTTCTTTGTCTTGGCTTTCCTGCAATGCTTCTCTTAATGCTTGAAAACGAGTTCTACAGGGATCATGCTGGGAAACGAGTTTTACTAGGAGAAAGCCATTTAACATTATGGTTAATGGCAATCTCGCCAAACTTGGTGACCATTTGGTGACATTTTCGGTCCCCATGTACATGTATAGGGCTTTTGGACTACGATCTGGAAAGTTCTCCAAATTTCTATCTCTAGAAGATTCACGAAGGATTGACTTTCCTATATAAGGCCGGCCGTGAGTTGAATTAGGAGAGTTACTGAGTTGTCTCTCAGCGACATTCAGAGAACTGTATTGCGAAAGTGAACTGTATTATATTGTCTTTTGCGTCGATCTTAGCAGTTGTGTATCTAGTTTTTAACTGCTGTTTAAGCTCCATTGTTGTGTAAAGATCTGTATTGAATCTATTAGAACGGGAAGTTCTGAAATTGTAAAAGGATCTGCGAAGAGTTACATCGGAATAAATTTCTTCAAGTTTTTATCTGCTTTGTCTTCAAGTCTTTCGAACCCATCCACGTAACAATACATTATAACAGTTACTTACAGTCTGGTTGGTTGATGCGTTCAACGACCTATACTTGTGCGCAATAACTGCTAATCAGTCAAGGATCTGCAGCTTAACGTGGATTCCGAACCCCAATGAACATCCATGCCTAACCCGGGATTCAAACTCGGCCTCTGTGGCATGCGAAACCAGAGCGCTAATTACACAGCCATCAGGTAGGCATTACATACGTTTTGATAAAGGAATAAATAAAAACGAACAGATTTAGGTCAATATGCGCATGTTAGAATAATCAGTTAGTATAACTTTTAATTACATGACAATTTTTTTCATTACTGCACATTTTTCAAACAGCTAAAAGTACTAAAAATTACCTATAAATAACACATGAATGCCAAACAATCTATCTAATATAAAATATAATTATCCAGAAAAAACATTCATTATCTTAAACTAACAAAAAAATACTACTGTTTTAAATAGCAAAGGTATTTTTTGCTCAAAGAAAACGCAAGCCTCTGGCATAGTTTTGCCTGTAATGAATTAGTCTTCTTTCCAGTTGGAGTTGTAAGAGGAACTGGTGGAGTAACAAGGAAGGATATCCCAACCGCAAGAAGGATATTAATTAAGTTTATAAATGTGGCAGGTGAACCACTGCGCTCACGAGGGAGTGTGGGAGAACAATTACAGGGAATTATTCCCGAGAATTCTGGTGTAATTAATTCATTTAATTCTTACTTGGTAATTATAGAAGGTTGGGGTTGCTAAGGACAGTCAAAGCGATTCTAGTATAAAAGAGGTTTTAAAAGAAATATTATGTTGAGAATGCGAAAGTAATTTTTTGGGGGTGTGATTATTAAAATGAGATATTTTGGGTGATTTATAAAATGTAATTGAAATGTGATATGTGTGGGTTTCAAAAAATGATATATTAATCAATAATTGTTTAATATTTGTCTGTTCACAACTATAAAAGGCATACATAACTCAACTGAGATCTTGAATTATACTTTCTAAGTCAGCTTATTATAGTTGTTCAAATTGTTTCTGAAAAATGTACAAATAGTCTTTAAAAAATTCCAATTTAAAATTACTAGTTATTTTACAATGTTTCTTAATTTAAAAATAAAAGTAACGTTTTCTGAATACGAATATTTCAATTTCACCAAAGTCTGCATACATTCTTTTTTAGATAAAAACAGCATTTTCTTTTGATAATGCAAGAATATCTAAACTTTTCTTCCCTCTCTGTTGAAATATTTTCCCTTTTTCTTTAATAAACATCTCCCTATATGATTCTGTACACCATCTTGGTTATGAAATCGAAACTACATACCCATGTAGTACAAGACTTAAAATATTAGAATGTATACCCTCTTATAAAACTTTAAAGAGCTCTGTTATAAAGAATACAACTAACCAAAAAAAAAAAAAAATATATATATATATATATATATATATATATATATATATATATATATATATATATATATATATATATATATATATATATATATATATATATATATATATATATATATATATATATATATATATATATATATATATATATTTTAATAAATAAGTTTTGAGCTTAGACTCAATTAAAAGTCCTTGTGAAGTGTCAACATGGGAGAGTTATCCATAGCTGTTGGCATGCAAAGCATAAACAGAGAAGAAGTGCGTTTCAATAACAAACAAAAACTTCTCCACAGAATACTAATGCTTTAATTGTATCCTTCGTTGAGCAAGATGAAGCATAAACTGAATGGAACATAAAACAATGTTAAGTTATTGCCGCCAACGGAAGTAAAAACGACATTGATGTCGTATGTTAAAAGTTCTCAGAACGGAACAATACAATTTGAAATGCTCTAATGAATTTGGTTGGACATAACGACATTCATTGTTGCATACATGTCTCGTATTTTGTGGACTTTTTCTTTTTGGCACAAAGGATTTGTGTTCCCAGGGATGAAAAGTATGTGGTGGATGTTGAAAGACTTGATTTGAAATGAGAGAAAAAATATGTTGCTTTACAGTAAAATGTCGTTAGAAAAAGCGTCTACTCATGCTAAACTTTAGATATATTTGATTGATATAGTGCTTGAAATGTCTATTTATTTTCTGTAATCATAAGGTAATATCAAGTATTCCGATTTCTCCAATTTCTTCTTTTAAATAGAAAGTAATATTTTTTTTTATTTCATGCATTTTAAAAAGAGGAACGTGATGTAAGGAAATGGATGAAATTGAAAATAACATTATGTAAAAAGTTAGTTTTTTATTTAATAGTTAACTAGAAACACCCTGTTCTAATTTCGTTCTTTTTATTTAAAAAATACTAATTTATTTAACTTTTATACGTCTGAAAATTGACGGACTAATTATTATTTTTAATGAGATTAAGTATACGTTAACAATTCCGCTGAAAATTTAATAGTAATACATTATTAATAATTAAGAATACTTATTTATCTTCATCCGGCATTTTCTTTTTCTTTTAAGATGTATCTGATTTTAATTTAATTAAACCATTATGGATTTAATTGATTGATAAAAACACAACAGTTATTTCAATATACTGTTCTGTTTAGCAAAAATGCGATTTGGGTAAATTATTGTAACTCCTCTATTTTAATTATTAAACTTATTCTTGGAAGATAAATCAACATCAAATGGTAATCAAAATACAACACCTGAAATGCGCATGTAAGCGATTACTTTACATGTGCACATTATATTACACTTTAATAAGATCTCATGTTAACTAATTAGATAAAAAGTAATATGTTACCACACTGCTTTACATTATTAATTTTGAATGGAAGCCTATATAAAAAATGTATTATAAATGTTTGACATTATTATTAACATTTCATATTGTCGCCCCTCGATAACAAAAAGTCCCTCTGAAATGTAGTCGTCCCTTTTCAAAGCTGTCATATTTTTTGGGACATTCATAGCGTAATCCCAACAATGGAAAAAAAAAAAAAAAAAAAAAACCATTCGTTATTTACTGTTTTGCAATAAAGAGCCCAATTTGATTTATTTTTGTTTTAGAACTATCGACTGTTTAGTTCTGCCACTTACAAAGTGCTTAACTCAGCCAAATGAGTTTCGTAATTTTGAGCATCTAGAAGAATACTAGATCGAAATCTTCTAGTGTAAACCTCTCTCTCCAACCCCACCACACCAACGAAAAGACATTGAGGCCACGACAGATTTAATGTGCACCAGCCCCCATTAGGTATACAGCGATATTTGGTGGACGGAGACCCGAACCCACAAACATCCGGTTATGAGCTTGATACTCTATCGTAAGGATCTCGGAGCCCACTAATTTGCTAATTCTTACTAAATATACAAAATAATTTAGAAAGGAATATTTAAAAAAAAAAAAAAAAACGCTACAGCTAAAATATAAAAAAAAAAATTTCTTCTTAAATAGCAGCTTTTTAATATATGCAATACATTCCGTTGTTATAACATGACAACTATTAAAAAATAGTCAAATGAATCAAAATTGTATTTACACACACTTTCGAAATGTTATTTACTTAAATATACTATTTACAAGTATTGATTTTATATTATTTACAACAAAATTATATTGAAAACATATCTTAAAGTTGGAGGCATTTTTTCTTATTTTATTTTAATATAAAATTGAGATTTTGAAAAAGTATTTTTATCTTTATATATCATCATCAAAAACAAATCACGAGAAACGCGATAATAAACAAGAATCCCCTCCCTCCGCAACGAAAATAAAATTCCTCTCATACCTGAAGGTATAACAAATCGTGACTGATTTATGAAAATGGAAACTTCAATGATGTGAGACATAATTTGCTTCCCGACATAAAATATCAGTAGAAAAGAAAGGGGCATAAAAAATACAAAAAAGTCGTCCACAACAAACCTTTTGCAAGAAGGTCAGACGAATCATAAATACCCGTCTTATCATAAATCTAGGAAAACGTCTATAAACTTTGGTAAGTGGTGACCAAATTAAGCTGCTGCTTACATAAAAAGCAGGATGTTCACTACAGACCCAGTTAACTGGGATTTAAAGCTGTAACGCAACGTAATTTTAAGCAATATACTAGAGTCAAGTATTTCTTTGGGCGAGACGGGTATTACAGTAGATATGAATAAGTTTTAAACTCCATCAATTACAATAGGGGTAAAAAATAAATATTTCACTTAAAAATGTACTCCAGAAGCTTCCTTAAATAAATAGCGTTGGCTGAAAATGGTACATGGTTCCGTGTTGTAGTTATTTAATAAAATTTAAAATGTTTCACCACAAAGTCTAAATTAATTTTGAACATCAATTTTGTTCTTCAACAAAAATTCAAGTGCATTTTGTTAAACATGTTCCAGAAAAATGTTTAACTAAGCTTAGTAAGCCAAACAAACATGTTCCAGAAAATATTTAACTAAGCTTAATTTGCCAAATAAAATGCTGCAGGTTAAAAAATCGCAAACAATATTGTAAGAAAAATTTTAATACTTGCACCGCTATTGGCGTTGAATAGAGCAAATGTGCAACAACTATTTTACAGCCTTATTCGATCTTAAAAACATTTTTAAAACTTCATGCATATGTAATGTGACAGAAATATATACTAGTATGTAGTGAGTGATTAAAGTTTTGTTTTCAGGTAACTTTAGTTTGAAAAATCAACGAAAATCAACGTTGTACAAACGTATAGTGGAAATGCTGCATAATGTGGTTTATTGTATTCAAATAGGTTTTAAATATTTTACATATTATTAATTAGACTTAGTTTTTTCATGAGCTATTGATCTTTCGAGCAATTTACCTTTTATTTAGTAAAAATATTGAGTTTGTTGAGTGAGTAAAATATTCATAGCGGAATATTAAATGCACGATTAAAAAAAAATATATTACTGTCACATATTCGAAACTACAAGCAGACATATATTGTTGTCTCTGACGTATCAAAACTTTAATAACACATTTACGATGAGATACTTCGTCAAATGCCATTCTCACACATTTAGATGATTTTTTTATTTTTTACTTTGCAATTACAGCACCCACACAGTAATCATCTTCTTAAATGTGGTGAGTCATACATATGTCTACATTATTCAATAAAATATATTCGCTTTGTGAAAGACTACATTAAAAGTTATCCTTGAACAAATTGAGTTGTATTCAATAAATACTGTTGTCTGACTCACTGTTCTATCACCCAAATTCAACATACGCAGGCTGCCTCTCCACATTCATTAATTTCGATATTCTGAAGTTTCACAATAGAAATCATTAACGAATTTGTAGAGATTTATTGCTTTTTTGTACCGTAAATTGTGATAAAATGAACTAATAAGAAGAGGAATTTGAAAAGGGCTGAAATTGGAGATACTGTCAACTTTTTTAAGGCTACATCACCTGTCCACGACCAAGATGACAAGTAAAATTACATCAGTAAGAAAATACAATATTTATCGTATTTTAAAAAACATAATGCTAGCCATGCTAACAAGAAAGCATAACACAAAGTTCTCTTAATTTAGTGTTTTTGAAAAGGGTAGATAGTGTATGACATTTTGAATCTTTTTCCGAACTTCCCAGTACGAGTTATTTATAATTTTGTCCATACAATAGTTTTCAACGTCTTTTTTTGGAAGCAATTTTCCCTCTAACAGTTATTTCAAGTTCATTAAAAAAATAACTTACTTAAATATGTAAACCTAATGGACTTAGATAAGAAACAAATAAATAAATCGCTGCATTTAACTAAATACAAGCGTGGTAAAAAACTTTTCGAAATGAGTTAGATAAGTGGTTTGAAAAATCTCCGAGTTCAAAGTTTATAATGACGTAACAGCTTAAGTTATAGATATGATATTAAAATTATGCTTACGTTTTCCTCTGACTTGTTTGTCGAAATTGAATATATTATGTTAATAGTTTAGATATTACATATTAGGATGATCTAAGTTCACATTTTTCAATTTAATGTTGAGGTATTCACATTAATCTGTATATAGACTAACTAGGGGGCTCCTCCCCATGCTCGCTAACTCTCGCCAACCAAAAATTGTTCCCTCGCTTATTTTCCAAAACTCACTTCTTTAACATCGGTCATTCTTGTTTCAAGGTAAATATTTCTTAACATGACTTCCGAAAATAAGTTTGACTCAAAGCAAGCATTCACCCTCCTTGTAGTTCAACTTCAATCTAATGTCGAGTTGGTCATGCTTATCACAAAAGACTAATGCTCTTCCGTTTTCCACCATGCCATTTATTATTACAAAACGCCGCTCGAAAAAAAAAAGAAAGAAAAAAAAATGATGCTGAGCATTGTGATGCAAATAAACATAAGAAAAATGCCTTTTATTGAATGTGCCTCCTATTCACGGGTTATCAACTGCAATTTTTCAAAAGAAATGTATTAATCGACAATACATCAGACTTGAAAGCATTTTCTTTCTTGATCAACATAGTTAAGTGGATTGTGTTCAGTGTATTCAATTGAGTTGCATTAACATATATTATTATGAAAACGTCTTAAGTAATGTCTCAAAAACACAATTAAGAACATTTTAAAATGCTTCTGATTTAATTTGTTTTCGTATTAAACATACGAGAAAACAGTTAAATCATTTTGAATTGAATGATTAAGTGAAAGAATTTCTTTTGTAGTGATTTAATAGAGATATGGAATCCGATGTTATTGAAGCTTTTCAAAATGTTTTAGCTTTTAAATAATTTAATTTTTTTATTACTTTGAGAATTTATATTAAATTATTTATTACACGTTCACTGGTTATTATTTTATAAGTTTACTTAAATTAATAAAACGCGATCTTTTGCAAATCGTTTTCAATTACGTTTGGAGAATTATTAAACAAAATTCAAATCTGTATTTACTAAAGAAGATAGGCTATTGTTCGGTTATTTAATCAAAATTCAGTTTATGTCATAACTAGTTAATCTTGTTATTCCACAAAAAATATAGAAAAAAAAATCAATTTAGGTTGAATTTCGTGTTATATCATTGTATATTAGTAAAGTTTTATTACTTTTCAACGGTACACTTATTTTTATATTATTTTTTTTTGGTGTGGTCTAAATATATCGAAGTATTTGAAAATAAATAGAATGTATTGTATTCATATACTTAAAAGAAACAATGATTGGATAATGAGGTGAATATAGTTAGCATGTAAATGAAAGGAGTAAATTAAATTTATCAAAAAAGTAACTGTATGCAATAAATAATATTCTAAATGAAATCAAATGAAATTGAATCCAGCTGTGGTTTAAAAGAAGTAATTGTACTACTTATAAATATTATGCATTTAAAAGAAATACAGATATATCAATTAAGCGCAATTGCTGTTTAGGAAATTTACAAGTAAACTAATGTATAGAATACAATTGTAGGATTCTGAAATCAAGGGGAAACTTCAGTCTCAGTGCTTTTACTGGCTTAATATATAGTTCTTTAAGTGTGGAAATTGGATTTAAGTAGAAAAAAGTACACATTTAATGTTTTCAGTCTTTATTTTACATATTTATTCATTATTATTAATTTAATCAAAGTATGGGAAATGTAACCTCCATGGAATGTCCGCAACCCTGCTTTTTTAGTGTTAACTGAAGCAAGAAACGTGATTAATAATATATTTGTGGAAAAATCTGGGTTAAACATTTATTTATTATATAAATAATTAGATAATCACAAAGAAATGTAAGTTTTAATTTATTTTACCACTTTATTTAAGCACATAAGTTATCCCTGGGGTACTGAGGTAACCTCCATGGCATATATTTAACTTCATTAAAATTTTACTCAATAGCAGTACAGTCTTCTTTACCAGAGCTGAAATGAAGCTCAAATCAACCCCATGCTCAGTAATATTAATCCTTGTAGTATTAAGAATACTTATGCCGTTAACTTTTATCGAATAGTAAATTTTTTCTCTAAAAGCAAAGCCAGTGTATACTCAGTCTTTTAGGTTAGGTTTTAAGCATGTCAATCTACTTATTTCTACTTATTTATAACCTCCATGGGTAGTATTAACCACGGAGGTTACAAGCAAAATTAGAAAACTGGGTTTCTTTTAGAAAAAATATTTTTTCTTCAAATTTTTTTGAAGTGGTAAATGTATTAGATTTGTTAATAAAATTCTAAGAGTAAAATTTTAATTTTGTTATCTATTTTTATTTTTTATGTTTTTACTTCCACAAATTCTCTTTAATTTCAGAATTACCCAATTATAATTTCTGATATTTTTCATAAATATTGAAACGTCATAACGACACAAGAGATAAAAATTATTTTTAATGAAAACTTAGACGTAAAGAAACATTTAAATAACTGTTTCAAATAATAATGATAGCTATTCTTTGATCGTAAAGAATTCTGAACGATTTCAAAGGTAAACGAGCCTTTCAAACTTTTTACTTTCACTGACCTTTATGTAAACATAGGGTAATAAAAGTATTGTTTTCGGTAAAAAAAAACAAAAAATAAACATGATTTTTTATGGCATTTCTCAATATTTTAGAACAGTTAGACTTTTTTAAAAAAGTGGCCTGGTTTTGAATCGACTTATAAAAGTCCAGCCAACATATTTCTTTTATTCAAGAGGAGGTATATAACTCAAATTCAAAATAATAGAATGACAAAACTTTCTAAACAAAACTCGGCAATGCGTCGTGTAAAATTAACAAATGTAAATTAAGAGCCATCGATGTCAGGAAATGATAAAACAATTTTCAACGGCTATGCAGATATTATTTTAACAATTTAAGGGTCGTTAACACATTGAAAAATTATGTTGAATTTTTATATGGGTACAAAATTAGAATAATCTGAAAATGCTGAAAATAGGTCGTCAACATGATATTTCCGAAACAACGAAATCGTGTATTTTATCATTGTTTAAAGTTAGAAAGAAACAACAATTTATCTCGGATCAAATGAATGTTTCACAATCAATGGTTTCAAAGATTATAAAAGAATATAGAAGAACCGATCAACTAAAAAGTAACCGAAGTAAATGTGGAAGAATTCTTATAACAACTGCTAGAGGTGAACGCAAATTAAAACGAATCATCCAAAATAATTGCTTTAAAACTGTTTTTTACATCAAGAAGTATTGGAAAGAATCTGTATTTGTCATGTCAAAGTCAACTACACATAGGCGATTGCATAAATTTGAGTTTCAATCTTGGGTCCCCAAAGTAAAACCAAAGATGAACATAAAGCAAAAACGTGCACGATTCTTCTGGTGTAAAGAGAAGCTCATCTGGAGTCTTAAACAATATTTATCAAAGGCATCACGTTTTAAACGCCAAACCTTTGTCAACAGATATTTGAAATGAAGATTCATCTCTGTATAAAACACTTTCTCAGTCTTGTTGCCCCCAGATGAGCTTCTCCTTGCACCAGTAGAGTCATGCACGTGTCTGCTTCATGTTCGTTCATTCATGTTTAAGTTTTACTTTGATGACTCGCGATTGAAACTCAAATTTATACAATTGCCTAGGTGTAATTGACTTCAGCAAGACAACCATAGATTCTTTCCAACACTTATTGATGTGAAAAACAGTTTTAAAGTGCTTATTTTGGACGATTCGTTTTAATTTGTGTTCATCTCTGGCAGTTGTTACAAGCTTTCTACCACATTTACTTCGGTTACTTTTTAGTTGGCCGGTTCTTCTGTATTCAAAGCCATAAATTGAGAAACATTCATTTAATCTGAGATAAATTGTTGTTTCTTTTTAACTTTAAACAATAATGAAATACACGATTTCGTTGTTTCAGAAATATCACGTTTAGGACCCATTTACAGCCAAAGACTAACGAAAGATTTTCCGAACGTCAAGCTTTATACTTGTCACAACCTATCGCTTAAATGGTATGCAAATATTTTGTCTGCTTTTCAAATTCATATTGAATCAATTGATTATTCTAATTCATTTTTACCCATATAAAAATCAACATAATTTTTAAATGTGTTAAAATAATATTTGTGTAGTTGTTGAAAATAGTTTAACCATTTCTTGAATAACATGGGTCACTACATATATTTATTTGTATATATTCATTTTACACTATGCATTGCCAAGTTTTGTTTAAAAAGTTCTGTTATTGTATTATTTTGAATTTGGGTTGTATTTAGGTTCGTTTCAATTCACAAAAGTGGTCTCTCAAAAGCTAGGCGTGGTTGGAATATCAGGGGTGTGGTGGTGGGGGGGGGGGGTCATCTTGTGTATGTATTGCTGGTGGGAAATATAAATTTTCGGTTTCTTAAAAGGGGCGTTCTTTCTCATAAGGCGCCAGATAAATTCAAAACTCTTTAGATAACTTGACGTTACACGGACAATCTCTGTTGTATGCAAATTTTCACGGATGGTGTGTTATGAGACTTGTGGTCACAAAGGTCAGACACCTGGAAGCTGGGAAATTTTAACAATACAAATTGCCTTCGACCACTGAAATACCAGCAAAATCTAAGAGGAGGGATTTCGATTTCTTGAACCGATTATAGGTTTGAACCAAAAATATACATTGGAAATACGATTTAACATCACTGGCTGGAGTAGGTCCCTAGGGAAAATAAACGCCCGAATCGGTAAATAAACGTCCTTAAAGGTTGCGGTAAAAACCGGATGACAAGACGGAAGCGAGAAAAGAGATAGTTTTTAAATGGAATAATTGACTCGGATGGAAAACCCAAGGGGTTTTGAGAAGTGTGGTGCCTTTTTACCACGATGAGATCAGTAGAATGAACGCTGCTGTAAAATGATCGTTGAGTGACCGAACATTCGCATAACTGATGTTATGTATGCTGACTTACGTGTGCCAGTATGAGGTTGATGACGTTGCCTGCAGGATCCGCCAGTAACGATAAGTGCTCTTATGTTTTTTCCCATGCTGTAGAGGATGCTACTCAGGATTTATATGACTTAAGGAATAGTAGAATTGTATGATGCGTTATTTGGGTATTCTTATTTAGATGAGTATTAGAATTGTATGATGGTGTTCTTCGGTATCCTTGAAAGATAAGTAGTAGGATTTGAAATGCTGTATTGGGTTGACTGTAATAGCTACTGTATAACCTAACTGTATAACCTACCGAACGTTTTAAGATTAAACCCAGGTCAATTATAGAAGACCTTAATGAGATTTACTGTAATAATGAATCTCTACTGTAGATAAATTATTTATTCCTTGTTAAGTCTGATCCAATTTGTGTCTTACTCTTCCACTTACGATCACAAGAGGCAATTTAATAGATTTTTACCAATCATTGGAACTCTTCAGGAGGGGTTTTTAGAATTTATGTACGTACGTATGTATGTGTGTATGTATGTATTGTTACGAATTTTTGTGCATTTGTAAATATTTCGTAGTGTTAATTTTGTAAATAGATAAATTTCTGTACATTTCGCATAAGGCAATGCAAAAGTTGGTTTCCCGGCAATAGGAGTGTTATCGCTTGATAACGGGTTTTACAGAGGTAACTCTGGGAAGCGAGTTTCAAGGGGCAGGGCATTTAACATTATGGTAATGGGAATCTCGCCAAATTGGTGAGATAGAGCCAAGTGTCGCCAAACTTGGCGACCATTTGGCGAGAAATGTGTGAAAGACTACAGCAGGCTGCAGTTGAAATCTCGCCAACAAAAGCCTACCGAAACACTCCAGGAGCTCGCCACGGATGTTGAAAGGCTCTCCCATCTCGCCTTTTCAGACTGCCCCGCTGAAACGAGAGAAATCCTGTCCCTACAGTATTTCGTCGATGGCATCAGGGACGTAGAGATACAGAAGGCTCTACGAATGGCAGATGTCAAGGATTTAAAAAGTGCTTTAGTATATGCCATGAAGTACGAGGCAGCCCAGCAAGCAACTCGTAGAGAACGCCATCCTATCAGGACTGCTACTATACAGGAGCCAGAACAAATTGCTGCTCGTCTGGATGAATTGCAAATACAAGTCAGTAACTTGAGACGAAATACTCCGGAAAAGAAGCAGAGCCTGAAGTGCTGGAACTGTGGAGGCGAGGGCCACATACGGAGAAACTGCCGAATCCGCCAAGACACTGGAGCTAAGACCGCTCCCAGGAGGGAGGATGGAAGCCATCTCGCCAGGAGGAGGTTGCCAGTTATTGAGAAGCCCCATCTTAGAGCTCTACAAATTTCTGCAGTAATGGACTCTTCACCATGGGACACGTGAATGGAGTTCCCTGCAATATGATCATCGATACTGGAGCCAATGTGACCATCACCCGGAAAGATTTGGCTCAACAACTGGATGGAAGACTAATCTGGACGCCGCCCTGCGTTACCCTCCAAACTGTGTCCGGCGATAAAATCAACATTCATGGAAAAATGAACATCAACATCACGTTCGGGAGTGCTTCTTATCATCACACGGCATATGTGGCGGACATTATGGACACTTGTATACTCGGACTGGACTTTTTAAGGAAATATAATTTTTCCTTAGACTTTAAAAATAATGAGCTGCATTCAGTTTCTGAAGGCATAGCGTTATTTGGAATCCAAGATAGTGAAGTTAAAGCCATACATCAAATAATAGCTCAAAATGACATCACATTGCCCGCAAGAACAGAATTATTACTTCCTGGATACATAGCTGAAGATAAAAGTTTCCGATATGGCATAATGGAATACCCTGAAAACCACAACAGCCCCAAAGGAGTACTGGTAGCTTCAACTCTCGTCGACCTTTCAAGGCCTGCCATACCTGTGAGGAATTGACTGATTTTGAGTCACGGAGCTAGTTGCTAGCTGAGTTAGTTAGTTGATTTTGAATCACTGAGTTGGTTGTCTCTCAACGTTCATTGTGAGAGCTGTATTCCTGACTTGAGATACTGAGCATTTTAAAGCGAACTGTTTTGCATTGTCTTTTGCGGCGATTTAGCAGTTGTTTGTCAAGTTTTTAACTGTTGTTTTGTGCTCTATTGAGGTGAAAAGAGCTGTATTGTGTCTACTAGAAAGAGAAGTTCTGGAGCTGTAAGAGAACTGTGAAGAGTTATTTTGGAATAAATTTCTGCAAGTTTTGATCTGCTTTAGCGTCAAATCTTTCGAACCCGTACAACGCAACAGTATGTATGTATGTATGTATGTATGTATGTATTTATGTATGTATTTGTTAATTTATTTATTTATTTATTTATTTATTTCAAATTTGGACTACAGATTAGTGGTGGCTCTGGATCTCGTCAATAAGGTTTTCGTAAATATTAAGCATGTGCAAAATATGTACGAAAAAAAACATGAACAAATCAGATTTTCCAGCTATTGCTAAAAATGTCGTTAATGATTTCGATTAACATCGATATGGCAATGCATATTAAGATGTTCTAAGCATTCCCACCTCCCAAATTCCTGTAAAAATCCAATAAAGATGTAAAAAGTTGAAAAAACGAATTTATTCAACTCAAAACTCTCTTCTCTTGAGCATCGTTCATCAACGACAGTTTTTTCTCCTATCTTATGTTTCGAATAGAAAAAAGGATAATGTTAGAATTATCGAAAAGTATAAGGCCAAATTCGACAATTTTTTTAAATTTTTTTTTATAAGAATTATGGCAGAACTGGCCATTTTTTCAATTGAACAAAATTATAAAAATTATAACAACACTATTCCACGTCAAATTTAAATGTAGTGACTAGGGATGGAACGGATATCCGGCAAATATCCGATATCCGGCATATCCGGCAAATATCCGATATCCGGCATATCCGGTTGATTTTTCAATATCCGAAACCCCGTCGGATATCCGATTTGAAATACCGAACATCCGATAATTTCATTCGGATATCCGGCTATATATCCGGCCACCAGGTATCCACAAGAAATAATTTTTTGCAAAAAATAATGATCTTTTTCGGACAAAGGGAACACCGCATCCTACACTTTTTTTTCTTAATTTTTTTTTTCTTGGCCATAAATTGCAGTCAAGCTAGAAAACGAAAAAGTTCCTTCGTGAGAACTATGCTTTCGCTGTATTATTGGTGCCGAGTTGATAAGCATAAACCATTCCTCCAATATTTTTCCATACACATCCTTCATACGTGTTTTGCAATATGTTCTTTTCATTCCAAGTTTATGATCTGATTAATTCCAGATGTTATATTTGAATGCTTCTCCGTAAAACACCAACCGAAATACTAATAAATAGTACTTTTTTTCCATAACATAAGTTATAAGAGTGTTAGTTATTATCACTTCCTCCTTTTTTTCTGACATTTGCTAGCGAGTAAAAAGCAATAAATAGCCAATGCTCACTCCTCAATGCTTTTTTTTTTCTATCGACGATAATACCCTACCCCTTTTTATGCTGTGAATGGTATGGTCTAATTTCTGATTTTTCATTGGCAGAAGTTGAAAGCTGGTATATTTTTTCTGACGTAAAATGAAGTATTGTTATTTTTAGGTCTTTAACGCAGCGCCACAATGTGGAATTATATTTAGCTCTCTAGAATGTCTTGAATCATAGTTTTCTCCAATTACAATCCAATTTATAATTTTTAATAATGGCTCATTTAAAATCACCTATTTGGAAGTATTTTAAAATTAATGGAAATGACGAAAGCAAAGCCCTATGTATTACTTCGTCCACAGAATCGTTTAAAAAATGTGCGCGGTAAAAGCCCAAAATCCTTTTCCACAAAATCCTTATGGAACCATTTAATAAGTGTGCATAAGGAAATTCACAAAAGCTTAAAAGACTCACTAAATGCATCAAATATTGATGAACAAGAAAAAACAATTCATCGAAACAAGAAATGCACGCAGACAACATTGGAATTGACATTATTTGTACCAAAATTGTGGAGTTTAGATGATCCTAAAGCAAAAGCCTTAACCAGAAAAATATGTAAGTACTAATTTTGTTTGTTTATATTAAATATATATTTTAAATATGGTATAACATAATGTTGATGAATTTTGGGTTCGAAATTTTTTAAGTTTATATTTAAAGACGGAATATTCCGATAGATCCAATTTAAGTTTTCTACGATATTTCTTTAAATCCGTAATGTTTTAGGTGCATTACAAAAAAAAAATAGACTTCAATTTCATAAAATATTTAAAATAAATCTTTTGTTATTAATAAATGCATCCGGTATAATTTTGTAATCATTTATCAATTATAAACAATGCATGAAGTAAATTGAAATTAGCTATATTTTGCATTTCAACATTGTAAAAAATGTTTTTAATATAATTTTAGGTAAGTTAATGGCTCTTGATGCTGAACCATTTTTCATTGTGAATAGAGAAGGCTTTGGTCAGTTAATAAAGTACCTAGCTCCTCGTTATCCGCTTCGAAGTAGAAATTATTTTCGTGATAAAGCCCTGCCAGAACTATATGAAAAACTAAAAGTATCAATATTACAAGATATAAAATAAGCAACAAAGATCTCTTTCACTCCATCAACTAAAGTTTAAATAAAAAAAATTAAGTCTGTGGAGCAACAGCCCGTGTGGATCAAGGCCTGCTGGGCCCAGCTCAGCTTTCTTGACTGTGGCATTTGTGTGTCACATGGCAGATGTTCCGGTCAGATGGTCATTCTGACGCCGAACCCCAGTGTTTAGTTCCCAAGCATGCATGGTCCTCCTCAGTTTATTTCTTTCAGGTATAAACAGCTAAGTCAACCTTGCCCAGTCCGCGAATCAAACCATGGACCTGTGGCATGCAGTGCGGTGCGCTAACCACTAATTATAATTTACTTGATACTTCATATCATGACCATTTTTTTCGTATAGCATATCGTATAACTATCGTTTTTAGTATATAGACCGAATATCCGGCCGGATATCCGGTGAAATCCGTTTCGGATATCCGTATCCGGTAGACATGGTACCCCGGATATCTGAAATCCGGTATCCGGCAAAACTCACATCCGTTCCATCCCTAGTAGTGACCAGTATTATAGTATAAGTGAAAGTTGTGCTATGTGCTACACCATCCGTTAATGTAGGAGTGAAGTGTTATTTCACTTATAGCTTGACAGCTGCTATACACAATTTTTATTCACAAAATTCTCTCACAAAGAAATTTTAACTAGGGAATATTTTGATTTCTAATATTTTATTTTGCTGTACCACAACAAACTGCACTACTACCATGAAAACAAATTTAACCTACCATATTCTTTATATTTTTAATTTTGAGATAATTTTTGTTTGGGGCTTAATAACTTATATTGATTTCAAAAAGTTTCTAAAACAAAAACTCAAAACGCAAAACATTGCAGCTGAAATATAGAATTTCAACATTGCCTAAACTGTTCTAACTTCCTTGTAAGTTAAACACGTCTGATAAAGTTAGAACCATCTATCACGCCAAAGAAAAATCAGTAGTTAATGTTTAACTCTCTTTCGAAGTTATCAAACAATTTTAAGTAGTCAAAGTTTATTGCCAGACGATCTCAAAATAAGTGTAACGCATTACTAAATATATAGCGTATTTTCTATGTCTTTTTATTATTTAGTGAATTTTAATGAGTTATATTAGATGTTAACTTTATTTTAAAGTAATTAAGATTTTTATTTGTTAGATAAAAATATTCTAACCATAATTTTAAAATATAGTTGAAATATTAAAGGAACATAAAGGGGAAAAAATTGCGTTTTGTAATTCCGGATGTATTTCATTGATATATCTATATATTTTTTTGCATTCGAAGAACAGTTTTCAAAATATACTTTCGATATATTTTAAGTTGCATTGATTCAAATGTATTTTTTTCTATACCAAAAAGAAAACTTCCCTTTTTTTTTTAGAATTGGTTACCAAAGACAAAATTTATAATTACTTCATATAAAGGTTTAGCACAGGTAAAGGAAGTACTTATGAAAATTTCATTAAAATCACGTTAAGGGTTAATTATTAGAAGTATTAATCAGGAATACTAACTTCCCTATTAATTCTTGTAGTCTATATTCTTGAGTTAATTAAATAACCAACTATTAATCAAACTTAATCAATTATCTAATTATTCAAACCTCTAATTAAAAGTTTATCTCTTTGTCTTTCAAATACCAACTTAATCCTTTTGGCAAAACGAAAGTTAGTAAATATTTTGATTTTACATTGGAAACGTGTTGATTTTCCCACGAATCTTATCAATAGAAAAGTAAGGGAATTCCGATAAGTTTTAATCTCCCAAATGAATTTTATAATAAAAAATATATTAACTTCGATTCATAAATATCTCATTAAACCGAAATCAGTTTGAGTCTGCATTAATATGATGTAAGTTAAATGCATTGTTTGTAATGTTTTTATTATTATTATTATTATTATTTATCTTATTTGGCTCCTTTTAGTCTAATATGATGCGTATCCACTCACAAAATCCAGGACAATTTCAAATTCATATACTTTGCTGTTCACACATAATTTTTAAAAAAAATAAAAAAATCGAAAAAATATTAAAAATGTAATTAAATACTTCTTTTATGCGCTTAAGGGATATACATCTTATTTTCAATCAATATCCAAACTCTGTTTTAATTTATTCGATACATCTTGTACAGCATATTAACTATACTATCCAACTACTCTTATTTCTAGAATACACGATTGATCCTGGGCTCTTGATTTTTCTGGTTAGGTGAGCTTTGTAGATGTGACAGCAATTTAATGGGGTTCAAACTAGAAGTCCAGCTTGTAGTATAAAGGTCCCTGCTAAACTTAACTAGGGGTGTCGAGCATCTCGAAACTTTCCAATATTTAAGGGGGTCCGGTACCGAAAATAAAAAATAAAACTTTATTTATGTACATTTTTATGTCAAAAATTTATCTTAAGTATGAGATACTATTTATATATCTTTGAGATAATGTTTTTTTAAATATTGTGTTTAGTTATTTTAAAAAAAAATTAAAAACCAAGAAAAATACATAATAATTCATATTTGCGTATTTTGATATAAGTCAAGATTTTTTTTATTTTTTTTTTTAAGTTAGGCATTTAGTGGACAGAATTAGGCAACATAATGATGTAGATTTGTTAAAAAAATATTATCCTCCATTATACGAAAGTAGCTTCGAAATACTTTTTATATTAATGCTTTCTGCATTACTTTATGTTTGTAAAAATCGTAACTGTAATTTCGGTGCATTTTTTGAGGTTGGAATTTGAGCATTAAAATTTGTATACTCAATCGAAATCATTTACTCTGATACACTACACAATATAAAAGGATAAAAAAATTATGCATTTATAATTACTTTTATATTACTCGAAAGAGTAATATTACTGTAATGAAGTCAAAATTGAAAATTGGAAACTTATTCGATTGCCAATAAAACCATGATTGAGTGATTGTATAAGAATTTTAATGCTTATAAAGCTGAGAAGCTGAGCTATAAGAAGATTACAGTACATCGAAGCATGGTTTCAACATCTGAAGTTTCAAGGGTAAAATGATTTTTATTAGGGTTGCCCTGTCATTTTTATTTTGAGTTAAAAAAATTCCCGATAAAAATTCTACCAAGAACACTGAAATACGTATTAAGATCGGTACTTCTACATGATACTTACCATTACATTTCAACTTTGAAAATATTAGCTGTTGGGTATTTCTGGCAGACGCACGGGACATTTTGGTTCTTTGTTTTACTCGTACACTAATTAGAATTCTAAATTTATGATGAATCTTGTAGTGATGTTTTTGTTTTATACAATACTAGTTGGTGGTAAAGTTATATTGAAGAATAATGATTTTAACTATTTAAAATAATTATTTTAAGCCACCGACGCACGTCTTGGTTGGTTGGTTGTATTCAGATTATCTGGCGCCGTCAGCAACACGAGGGCTATAATGCGCCGAAACATTTCGTCATTTAACAAACCAACATACATTTACAAACACCCATGCCTACACGGGACTCGAACCCGCAACCTCGCGGTCTAGAAGCCAGCACGCTAACCACTATACCGTTTGACGCACGTCTTGTAAATGTATATTTGATTTAGTTAAAATAGTTATTTTTCAATATAACTTTTCCACCAACTATTATTGTATAAAACAAAAAGATAACTACTAGATTCATTAAAATTCTATAATTATAATTCTAATTTGTTTACGAGTAGAAAAAAGAGCCAAAATGTCATGTGCGTACAGAAGTGAATTGCCCTGTTACCCTGTTATTCTTTATGAGCTCAATTTTTAGCGTACTTTTAATATAAATACAGGGTATCCAATAAATGAATGAAACATGTTGAGCTTATAAAATAAGGAGATGATTTTGAGAAAAACTAATTAGAAAACCATTGTATTTTTCAAAACTTACTATTTTTCTAATACTAATGCAGCAAAGGATTCCTATATCCAATCGCATTTTAATTTTTCACGTTTAAAAATTTAATCAGTCATTTATTGAACACCCTGTATTTGTGAACTCATTACCTACACACATTTGCACAAAAAAACTAAGGGTGTGGAACATCGCACAACCTTCAATTACACTATATTGCTGATGTAGATTTGTGTAATTTATCATTTTTATATTTTAATCAGTCGCTTAGAAAAAATTGCCAGTTTAGAGATATTTTTTGTGATAATTCTTATATGGGTCTTATTAAAAAAAAAAAAAAAAAAAAAAAAAAATGGAAATTTTCACGATATGCTTATCCATAATTATTATATTATCCTATCTTGTAAATATAACTGAGCAGAAAAAAAGAACTCTGAAGGCATTCGTTTTTCAACTTTTTACGCCATTAAAGCATTTTTACGGGAATTTCGGTGGTGGGGATGTTTAGAACACCTTAAGAGACATTACCACAGCATTTTGAACAAAATCTTTAGAGCCGTTTTTTAGCAATTACTGAAAAACATATTTTTTCAATGGCATCTACCTTATGCGCATGCGCGATTTTGACGAAAACCTGTATGGTAGGTCCCATGGACCCAACAACCCTCATACCAAATTTGAACATCGTAGGTCAATTTGTTCGGGAGTTATGCTGACCACAGGCATACATACACATATACACAGACATACATTTTTTCTAGATCACATTTTTGAAATAAGGATGTTCCAAAACGTGGAGAAATACAAAAAAATAAAAATTTGGACGAATGCTATACTTTGTATGCATATATACATATGGGTAATTGAAAGTAAAAAATATTCTGTGATACAATAAAGATTTTTGTAATAGCTTTTTCAATCAACATCATCAAAGACATTTAATAGAAATTAACGTTCTACCAGAGTCTCAAGAGGGTGAATGAAGTTGGCAATTTTTTAGTACCAAATGGAAATACTTCTGCAAATATAAAATGCTATATGCCAAGCAAATAAATTTCTGAATTTAATTTTTCCGATATTACTTCTGCGAATATCGATATAACTTGCATTTTTAAATAAAAAAATTCTGAAAATATTCATAATACTTGAC
This sequence comes from Linyphia triangularis, assembly GCA_963978545.1. NCBI lineage: Eukaryota > Metazoa > Arthropoda > Arachnida > Araneae > Linyphiidae > Linyphia > Linyphia triangularis. The sequence goes on along the minus strand of OZ021732.1, from coordinate 45,007,163 downwards.
AAATCGCTTTGAAATAATTTTATCGGAACTTAATTATTAAATGTCCTACTTTTTTGCCAAACAGGATTCTTGGCAAATGTTGACTTTCTTTCTTGTTGTCACAAAGACAAAAAAAAAAAAAAAATTAACTTAGAGTTCTTTATGACGTACGTCAATGGACAATGCCCGTATTTTTTTTTTTAATTCAATTCTAAATGTTTCGAAAAGGCCATAAACAGAAAAATTTCTGCTCAATGTGCTTTTTCTTTTTTAATTTGAGATCAAAATTACTTTGTTAGAGGTTGGTGAGAAAACGACTCATTTGACTGGCATTGAATGTGACGTCACGGCTTCGCAAACGTCTTGGCTTGAAAGGCAGCAGCGGAAACCAGATTTGCAAGTATCTTGCAAATCACGCCAACCAGTACGGAATGTGGCAATGGTCTACCGACGCCAACTATTTGGCAGAAACCTCACGATAACCATAGTAACCATAAGGCCTCTTTACGTCACGGATTTTGTTGACTGTTCTGATCAGACTGGTTTTGGATCAGTTTTGTGGCATTTTCTTGTCCTAATATTTAAATAACTAATTTTTTTAAAGAACTTTTATTTAAATATTTGGAATTAGAAAGAAATTCTTCATAAATATATACTAATTTCACTCATTTTTAAAAAATGTGGGAATTGTCCATTCCAGTTGATAGTGCATTCCAGCATAGGTTTTGTGAAAAGAACTGATTGTAAGACAAAGGTACGATTACCATTTTTTTAATTTTTTTTTTTCGTTTAAGAATTTGCGTTTACAGAGTCACATATAGAACAAACTATTACAGATCGAATAAACTATTTATTGAAATTAATATTATATCACCATCAACTTAATAAGAACTCAATAAGTTACAACTATAAACATCTGGCGAGAATTCTGTTTTGCGAAAAGTAGACGTTTAATCCTTAAGTTCCATTTTATCATACACAAATGAATAAGCTGTGAATATATTTATAACGGTTTCTGCAATACCGGTATTTTTCTGTGTGCTCAAACACTTCAACTGAAAATCTTGAATAAACAAATAATCATCTGCAGTTTGCCCCGTTCAAGAGTTTCCAACACCTCTTTCCCGCCAAAGGAGCAAGAATTGTGTTCTAATGATTTTTATCAGTATGCACTATTATATTGTCCATCTGAAGTGCTCTATCTTTTTTTGAAGTCACCGAAAACGCTTGAATCGAATCTTTATATTTATCTGAGTACATATTTTGAAGTCACCGAAAATGCTTAAATCGAATCTTTATATTTATCTGAGCACATATAGATTATTTTGTACTAAGAAACCCTTAATTCCGATATAACCTTTATGCTTCTGCTCTGCAATGTACTGATAAACGTATACACAAAAGCACTGTCTGTCCGATAAAACATCCCTAACTATTCCTAAAATAAACATCCCAAGGCGACATCTATAAAAGCTAGAGGCATGTGAGGATTGTCTCTCCGAGATTTGTTTTTCATAAACCGAACATCAACGGATCCATCTCAAATAATTATTCGGAGGTTCAGTTTCAAGTCTTAAAGCCTAAATCTCCAATATTACAGACATGTGCGTTTAACAGTTTGAAAGATTTCCATAGATTAGCAGTTTTAAATCAATTCAAACATAACTTTCCACCAGAAACACTCTATAGAGTGTTTCTAAAATAACTGGCAATAATGTAATGGCAGATAGAGGGAACCAAAATAAGTAGATATTGTAATGGATTGCTTGGGCAGAAATGGCACGTGTAAGTATTAACACGTAACGAAGATATGAACAGAAAAGTGAGAAAGACTGTTAATGTAAAAAGAAATAAAATATTAAATTTGTAACAAATATTTTTTACTCATACTATAAAACATTTCATTATTAGAGATGTACCAGACATTTTAGTAATATTCCTGTTGGTGGTTGCCCTTTCGAAAACTATTTTTCAATAAGTGTTCTAAAGGGCAGCCACCAACAGAAATACATTATTCACAATGGTGGTGCATGGCTTGATCATCGATATAGATAAACAACTGGATAGACTGCTTAACACTGGGAAAATGAAGCCGTTGCCAGATGTCGTTAGTGATATAAAAAATACGGATTGTAGAGGATTGAAAGTAAAATTTTGGGTTGTACACAGCAAAAATGTCAATAGTAGACCTTAATTAGTAATAATGTACAAAAAAATATCGACTCTAGCACTTTACAAGGTTTTTCGCATTCCCCTCCAACTAGAAAAGTGAACTGTGATTGGTTAATCATTCTACCAGCGTCATCAACCACCGGCGAGTTTTTCTTCTTGCATTAACATTGGAGCAGTCTATCCAGTTGTTTATCTATATCGATGGACTTGATGGAAATTAGTATTTCACGCACATTTTAAGCAGCAACTGCCACTATGGCTACTAGATCTTCCTCTGACTCAATGGGACTTTCGTAGACCATTATCTCAACAAGGCCTTAGAAAAAGAAAGTCATATATGCCAATATCAGTAGTAAGATAATGAGAATTCTACGCCATGCGGTGTAATAGGGAGAAGGAAGGGGGGATGAGGGAGCTGACTGCTTTCAACTACCATCTAAATAGTCCTTCTAACACCTCAACGCATCTTTTGCTCATATAGTTTTCATTACAAAATCTGCTTATTTGTTCACCCCTACTTGCCTTTATATTTCTACCAGATATTTTAGAAACATACTGTAGAGGAGAGTAGGGAGGGATGTCACACTTTTTACAAAAATGCCTCTAATAAATTATATTCTGTTGATACAACATTGAAACTTTTAGAATAACATCTTGAAGCATTTTAACACACTTAAAATTATAAATATGATGGAAATTATTTATATATTAGTTTAATAAGCAAATTAAAAGAGAAAGACAAATGTCCCATCCCTCCCTCATGTGAAAGAGGGATGGAACATATGTGTGAAAGTTAAAATACATACATAATTTTCCAAAATATTATGAAAAAAGGATAGAAACAGTTTTCCCATCTGTACCTAAAGTTTATTGTGTAGTTTTGAACCTTTATTTTATCAACCCTTTGATATCTTCAGACAAATAATTATGCTGACTGTACAAACTAAGAAATTTGCATAGTAAGCATAGTTATTTGGCTAGAGATCTCATAAGGAGGGATGGGACCTCCCTCAAGCTGGATGCCCCATCCCTTCCTATACACAACATTTCAATAAAATAACTTGTTATTAAAAACATGCTGGTTTTAGGCTTAACTTAACTTCTAATTCATAAAAGTTATAATACTAGGACTACAAAACATTAAAAACAATTATGTTAACAATAATGAAAAACATTAAAACCTTCTATTGAAAATATAGAAAGATACTTGCTTTTAGTGTTGCAATTTTTTTTTCTTTTTTTATTACATCACCTCATAAAAACCTACAACTAAAATCATTTCTAGGTAGAATTATGAAGCTATGGTTACTTCCCCTGGTGGAAGCATCGGAAAATTTAAAAAAAAAAAAATGTTTTGTTTTGAAATTATTGCAATTGTCCTATTCTTCCCATCGTCCCTTTCCTCCCTACTCTTCCCTATATCTTTTCCATAGTTGTTCTATGGGGAACTTAATACCTAAGTTTCAAATTGTGATGTTTCATGCTAGCGCTATTTTTATTATGAATGGCGACAGTGATTGTCGTTTGTTTTTTAAGTATAATACCGTCAGAAGGTTGTTACGATTTGTCAGTAAATGCAGCAAGTTACGAGTACGCTTTTTTAACTATTGAATATTTGTTTTTATTTTCTAAAAATAACTTCTTTATTCTTTAAATTCACTACACAAGAAGGTAGCGAATCAGAAGTGGGATATATTTCTTAACTTCTGCTTCGTAAGTAGAATTTACTGTATCGTAAGTATGAAATGTCTATTTTCGCTAATGTAAGAATATATAATTTAAAAATATTAGCTGAAGAGTTAAAGGAAGAGCTCAAAGACAAACAAAAAAAATTAGCGGTTCTAAAAAGAAAATTTTGGCCAGCAAAGAGTATGGTGAAGATTGCGCCATAGAATTGTTTAAATCGATACTAATTTAAAGAAAGGCAAAAGAAGAAATCGAATAACGTAGATACAAAGAAGAAATTAAAGAACGTAGGCTCCAAGAAGAAAATTGCGGAACGTAGACGAAGAGAAGAAAATGAGGTGAAAAATAATTAAATGGAATTTGATCTACAAAAATTACGCATTGAAGCAGAGTGTAGCTCAGATAGCATTTTAACCCTTTCAACACCTTGTGTAAATATCCTACATTGAAAGGAGACAAGATTCAGAAGACAAGGATGTAATCTTTTTAAAAGGTTGAAAAAGGGGTCCTAGTTAAGAGTTAACAACTTTTTGTAAAGTTTTCATATCCAAAATTTCAACAAGTTTTACATTGAAACGGGTGAGTAAATAATTTCATAATCAGCTTGATACAAGATTTACACTGTATGGGCGCCAATCTTGAATCATCTCTCTTCTACGGGTTACTATTGTAAGCTTATTCACTAAGCCCTTTTATAAACTGATTCTATTAAACCGGTAAAAGTTAACACACAAGAACTTTCACCTAACATTTTTCATGTATAATAAGTACATTGAAAGCGCATGGAAAAGCTGTTCGTATGAGTTAAAAAGCTTTTTTTTTTTTTTTTTTTTTTCAATGGATGGATAAATGAAGTCAGAGCAGATAGTTTTGAAAACTAAGTGAGCTTATTACAGTGGATCAGAGAAAACGTTAAATGTCTCAAGAAGTAAAATACTATTTTATTGATGATTGGTATAAGTTGATTAATCCAGATGATCTAATTGAAAAACTTGATGATTGTGATACCTTGAGATCAGCTTTCAAGAATAAACAACTACGTAAGGAATGATATCTCGACAAACGGAACTCCTTTAAAGATGATATAATGGTCACGAATAACGAAAAGAAAATTGTACTGAAACTTGACTGATAGACTCTTTTTCGATGACAATGCATTCGATCAATTTTGGGGATAAAAAAAAATCCCATGGCACGAAATCGATATTTTTCTTCAAAGCATTCAAACACTTTGAAAAGTCACTAAGCTTGAAATCGCTTAAATAATTTGAAATTTCACTTAAAAATTTTCGATGCATATAAAGAATTCATATTGAAAACTAAATTTTTTTTAATTAATTTTTTGACAAGTGTTCTGAAATTATTTACGTTGCTTTATATGCCATTACTTTTGAACTATTATAAATTCTTGAATAAATATTAGAGATATAATATATATTAATCAACTCAACACACAAATCAGTAACACATTTTAATAAAAATCCCTTGAAAATTTCTAAGTAATCAGATTTTTAAGTAATTTTTAAATAACAAACAATTTTAAGTAAGCAAACGCGTAATAGAATTAACATTATCATTAATACATTATTCTCTCTACCTTATTATTTGAATCACGTATTTTGTTAGCATTAGTAAGTTGTAAAATTTGTTTTTGATACATCTATAACATAGCATTTTCAAAAGAATCTACTCAGAGAACACAAAAAATATAAGCATGATATGGAAGATTACTAGAGGGAAATCATTAATCATGAGTTATACCACAAAAATAGTTCTGACTTGTAAAGAAAGATTCATAAATGTATCATCGTAATGAATTCAGAGAATATATCAATGTAAAGGAAAGTGTATTATACTTTTATCCTTTATGCACCAATAAGAAATATCTATGCATCTTGTATAATTGTGAAATTCATAAGACTGGATTTATTCAATTACCAAGCATGAAATATTTTTTAAACACGTAATATTTTTAAATATTACGTGTTTATTATATATTAAATAACAAATCAGTAAATAATTAAACTTCTCACCACTTAGATAAAACTTTTATTACTCATGCTTCCACCCTCTAATATATCAAATATAATTCATTTAAAACTCTACAGGATTCAAACATACTTTCTAAGATAAGCACAATTGGCAAAACCGAATATATATATCTATATATATATATATATATATATATATATATATATATATATATATATATATATATATATATATATATATATATATATATATATATATATATATATATATATATATATATATATATATATATATATATATATAATAAAATAAAGTACTATCCTCACATTCTTCACAGGAAATAGACACTGAAACCAGTAACATAAATCCCGATTAAAAACGCTACATTTCCCTTTCTAAACAAAGTTCATAAAGAAACGTTACCCGCACTACTGGTTTAATACAGCAAAGCAAGGAGAATGATAGAAATGACTTCAATGAAAAATGGTCCTGCATCTCCCAGATAATAATCAATTTATTTACCAGAATGAAAACGCTGTTTGCATATGTAGTGCTACTTTCGCCCAGAGAGCACTTAAAATGAGTAATGGTTCGATTCGATTTCACCGCAAGGAATAACCGGGAAGTTGCTCAGAGTTTAGCTTATGTTAAATAGTGAGATGGGAGTTTTAAATTAATTATTTTCTATAGCGGCAATAACCGAATAGTAGCAGGTATGGTTATATAGAATTTCCTCATTGTGCTATAGCTGCAGTATGGTCTACACTGATCCGAAACGTTGAAGGTACTGAGAGCAGTCTTAGTTTGAAAAGCATTCATGGTGACTTTCAAAAGAACATTACTCCGCAATTTGGGTACATAGTGTCTCGAAATAAATAGGAATGTATTCGAAATATATCTACCAAGCAGGGTAACAATCCACAAGATTCTAAATATCGCAATCACCATTTCAGAATGTCCAAAAAATGGTTATGTGGTGTTTATTTCATTATCTATAATTATTAGAGCATCAATATAAAATGAAAAAATGCTCCAAGAAGGGAAATAAATTATTTCCTGAATAATTTTGAAGATAACACAATTTTAATTTTTATACAGCTTTGGTAACTGGACAAAGTCAATTAAAAATAATTTTTAGATCTATTCACTTTGATTAAAAAAATGCATTACTCTTTCTTTAAAATAAACCGAAATACAATTCATTCAAAAACCTTATTTGCATCATTTTAGAAGAGCTTTGAAGGAAAATTTGGAATACCAAGACTACCAAAATAACTTTTTAACAACTATCTATTACAATCGTAGTCATCTTTTTGTGATTAAAGATTATAAAGTTTTCAACCGTAGAATCGAATTTGATTATACACGTATATAAGAGAGAAATACGTGCATGTATAAACATTTTTGAGAACTACAAGAAATCCTGGTCACATCGTAACCATTTGTTTTTCCTAAACAACAAAATTATTTGAAAAAAATAACAAAAAAATATTTTTGTTTCGTAGTTTGTTTCACCAAATAACTAAATAAATTAATGATGAAACGTAACAAACTATGACCATATAAATTGTGCTACTAAAAACACGTACAGATTATTTGATCTATAATATTCTTTTTGCACATTTACCATGTAATGGACTAAGAATATATCTCAAAAGCAATTACTTTTCTTTGAAAATTAAAATAAATAGCAGACAGAAAATATTAATAATCTGTTTTTCATTCCAAAAGTAAATATTTTACTTTTTACTAAATCTAATCAAAATAATTTGTCAATTAAAAAAAAATAACATATTAAACCTTTTTCCAATTTGTTTAGTTATTAGAAATGTCATTACTATAATAAAAATGAACATTTAATCTCGGTGAAATTAAATTATTATTTCTAAAATTTCATTGCTACAAATCAAATTTAAAAATAAATCTTTAATTATGCATTAGTATAAAAACTTCATAGTTTTTAAAAATTGTTATTTAATTAAAATTTTGAAAAATGAACAATGTTTAAATGTTTTTTATTAACTGCAAAAAATTTAACTTTTTTAATCAAAAATCATGACGAAAGTTACACTTTTTTATCGCAAAGTGTGTGGAAAAATATTTTCATCACACTAGTACGATAAAGTATTTTATGGTATGACTAAACATATTTTCAGAAGAGATTCATAGACTGGAGTTGCCAACATCAATTAACATTATTGTTAAAAATATGTCTTGCCCGTGTTTATAAAAATATTTGTTGCAACTTATTCGAAATTGCTTTTTCAAACTCAGTAAATTATTTGACACGAGCTTTCGCAATTGTCAAATAAGCATTTTGCCTCGTTTGAAAAACTCTTACTTTCACAACTAGTAGCATAAAGTACCATTTTTTCTTAGAAAAATATACTCCTTTACTAATTCTTGTCAAAAACCAATCTAATCCCCTTCACTAATAAAGGATTTTAAAATCTCTCGTATCTACTTGACAAATTATTCATTTTCGTAACTTCAAAATAGTAACTAATTCTACATAAAAGGAAAATCCTGACAGTTGAGACAAGTAAGTGGCACCTTCTAATAAAGAGAATTTTCTTTTTTAAACATCAAAAGATAACGTAGATTTTTGAAGGTTTGTGGCAAAGTAGCTGAAGAAAATTACTTTATTTACATAAAGATGAGACATTAGGATACAGTATTTATATCAGTATAATTTATTAGAAAAGAGTTGTTTGACATTTAATGAAAATGGCGAAATTTTTTATTATATTTAAAAGAGTATAATATACTTCTGCGTTTTAGGTTTGTCATGCGTAAAATGTTCCCCTAAATACTTATAAAAACGAGTTGCATTATGTCACTAAAATTATGCTTCAATAGAAGCTTCAATAACAGCGCATTCGGTTTGAATTTTTTAATGAGGCTTTGATTCGGCCATGCATGATGACAGAAATTGTACATGAATAATGACTGAAAAACTACCAGAATTATGACAGAAATACTACATATATAATGACATAAAAGGACATAAATGAAGATAGAAATGCTCAATGAAGGGTATTCCGTGTTTGAAAGGGAAATGCCTTCCGGGTGGAGAAGGGGATGGGAGGGGGAGGGGCATGAGAAAAAGAAATATTTCCCCATATGCAGTAAGAACTACATGATTTTTCGCATCTGTCATCGTGTTGATATCATATTTCATACCACCAGCAGAGGTTTCCTAGTTTCAAGCCTACGTCAGAATTTAATCATTTCAATAAAATATAAATTCAAATTAGTAACTAGGGGTGTAGAATTTCGCACAATTTTCAATTACACTATAATATTGGTCATTGCATTAAACTTTATAGCGTTATTTACCGTTTTCATATTGTCACTTATTTAAATAAAAATGGCCAGGTAAGCGATATTTTTTGCAGTAATTGTTACATAAGAAAGAAAAAAAAAATCCGTCAAGGTTGTGAAATTAGCGATGTTATTCGATAAACATTACATTGTTCTTCCTTGTGCGTGGAACAGAAAAAAAATCATTCGTTGATGGGCGATGCTCAATGGCTGAGACCTCTGTGTTAAAGGCACTCGTTTTTCAATTTTTTACGCTTTTATCGCATTTCTACGGAAATTTCATAGGTGGGGACGATTAGAACACTTTAAAAATTATTCCAGAGATTTTAATTAATATCGTTATAGCCGTTTTTGAACAATTGCAGAAAAACATGATTTTTTAATAAGATTTCATGATTTCAACCTTATGCACATGCGCTTTTTTGATGATGGTAGGTCCCACGACCACCACCAACCCGTACACCAAATTTGAATAACATAGGTCAATTTGCTCGGAAGTTATGCTGACCACGTACACGCAGACATAATTTTTTTCTAGCCCACTTTTTTGAAATCAAGGTGTTCCAAAAAGGGAAACAATGCTATAAAAAATTGATTTTTTTTTTATTTTTTTTTTTATTTTTTTTTTTATTGAATGCTATATTTTCATCATTCTATGTAAAAATATGGGTAGTTAAAGGTAAAAAAAAAAAAAAAAAAAACCTTCTTTGACAAAGTGACGCTTTTGCGATGTACTCTTCGATAATCCTTATACTATCCTTTATTATAAACGAAACTGAGGAAGGAATAAAAAACGATCGTTGATAAGGTATGCTCAAGGATAGAGAACTCTGTGTTAAAGGCATTCAATTTTCAACTTTTAACGCCATTAAAGCATTTTATGGGAGAATTTCGCAGGTGGGGATGTTTAGAACACCTTAAGAGGCATTACCAAAGCGATTTTGGACTAAATCGTTAGAGCTGTTTTTAGCAATTACTGAAAAACACGATTTTTTCAATGATTGCTACCTTAAGCGTATGCACGATTTTGACAAAAACCTTAATGATTGGTCCCTGTGCCCATCACCAACAAGCAACACCAAATTTGAACATCGTAGGTCAATTTGTTCAAACATTTTTTCTAGATAATTCTTTTGAAATCAGGATGTTCCAAAACATGGAGAATAGCAAAAAAAATCGTTTTTTTTTTTTTTTTTTTTTTTTTTTTTTGACCGAATGCTACACTTTCCATACCCTAAGTATATAAAAGGGTAATTGAAAGTAAAAAGGCCAGTTTGGCGTTATTTTTGGTGATAATTACTAGAGTTGAAAAAAAAAAAAAAACTGAGGTATTGGCTATTTATTTTCCGATAAATATTATATTATCATGTCTTATATGTGAAGCAGAGGATAAACAATCGTTGATGGGCGCGATGCTCAAGGTAAGAAGAAGCTCCTTGTTATGGATATATATATATATATATATATATATATATATATATATATATATATATATATATATACATATATATTTTTTTTTTTTTTTTTTTTTTTTTTTTAAGCACCTTTATAACATTTCTACAAAAATTGGAAAAGTGGGAATGCTTAGATCATCTTATAAGGCAATACCACAGCGGTTTTAATCAAGATCGTTAGAACCATTTTATAAATTATAGAAACTTCAAAATTATCCAATGGCAGGTAGCTCGTTTGAGAAATTTTGTTGATATCCTTAATGCCTAAGTCATATGGCTATCATTAACCCGTCCGTAAAATTTAATTATCTTAGGTTAATCCGTTCGGGAGTTACGCTGACCACAGACAGACAGTGCTCCTTACTTTCATAGAATAAAACCACTGTATTACAAATAGTTTAAAATTTTCGATAAACATTTCAGCATGATTTTTTATATCAAATTCATTTTTTTTTTTTAATATTAATAATCCAGCATTAGCTGTCAAGTTTTTAAGGTGTTTGCCTACCATCACGTGTTCTAAAATTCTTAGTTTAGAAAATTAAGTTGCAAAATGTAAATTTAATCCTTGAAGAAGTAACGGACGATTCCTCTTCCAAGTCCTAAGTATGTGACATCACCACAAAGACGTTATCAATCGCAGGAAAACATTTGAAAATAAAGAAATAGTAAAGACTATTATAATAAAACAATCTGTGTGTCTGTCTGTCTGTGGCTCTGTGGATCTATAGAAACTTTCTTCAAATTGGAGTAGAGCTCTGAAATTTTGAATATAAGAAGTTTTGGCTTTCTAATTTTATGTATGTCAAACAGAGTGTTAAAATTTTAATTCATTCTTTTTAAATTAATTTATTTTTTACGAAGTTACTTCAAATAGAGATACAGCTCTGAAATTTTCAACATAAGTAGTTTTAGCCTTCTAATTGGAATTTTGAAAAACAGAATATTAAAACTTTAACTATTTATTTTTCAATTAATTTTCTTAATTAACAAATTTCTTTACAAAATGATTTCTAATAGGGCTACAGTTCTGAAATGTTCAACATAAGTAGTTTTGGCCTTCTAATTGGTCTTTTGAAAAACATAATTTTAAATTTTTATTTAGTTCTTTCTGACAAAGCTACAGCTCTGAAAATTTCAACATAAGTAGTTTTAGCCTTTTAATTGGACTTTTAAAAAACAGAATTTTAAATTTTTATTTTGTTCTTTTTTAATTAATTAATAAATATTTTACGAAGTGATTTCTAATAAGGCTACAGCTCTAAAATTTTCAACATCAGTAGTTTTGGCCTTCAAATTAGATTTTTGAAAAACAGAGTTTTGAATTGTTATTTAGTTCTTTTTTGATTAATTTTTTAATAATAAATATTTTACAAAACGATCTCTAATAGGGCTACAGCTCTGAAATTTTCAACATAAGTAGTTTTGGCCTTCTAATAGGACTTTTGAAAAACAGAATTTGGAAATTTTATTTGTTTTTTAATTAATTAATTAACAAATATTTCACGAAACGATTTCTAATTGGGCAACATTTCTGAAATTTTCACCAGAAATAGTTTTGGCCTTCTAATTGGACTTTTGACAAAGAGGACGTCAAAATTTTAATTTGCTTTTTAATGAATTTTTAATTAACATTTTCACAAAAAGCGACTTCAAATAGGCCTAGAGCGCTGAAAGTTTCAACATAAGTAGGTTTGTCCTTCTAATTTTGCTTTTTACAAACATCACGTTTTAAAATATTCTTAAAGGGGTGTTGTATTATAGTTATTAAGGGGGAATTTTTTTTGTTGGTTCTTGACAAGGGAAGGGTGTTTCTAATATTAAGGTTTTAGATAGCAATTAGTGTTTAGTGTGTAAGGCTACCTTACGCTTACGCAGCATTGAACCTTTCATTGAGCAAAGCAAGCTCATGTTTGCATAGCAATGAACCTTTTAATGAGTTAAGTAAGCCTGTGCTTATGTGTCAATGACTTTTTCAGCAAGCGAAGCTAGCTCAATTTTGCGTTGCGATGAACCTTCCTGCGAGCGAAGCGCCAAAAATTGGGGTCTATACACTAATGACGGATTTCCGCAACGCGGGGCCTCACAGCTGGCTAAAATAATGCACATGGTAAAATTTCGTGGTGAAGCACGGGTATATAGCTGGTTTTTAATAAATCAGATATTTCAATGATATGCGTTAAAAGTTTTCTGGAACATATTTGTAATACTTTATGAAGAAAGGATGCATCGATGGCAACAGCTAGTGGCCAGAAGCAACACACTTTTAAAACATGTTATTTTTTAATATTTACTTATTTTCAAAACATGGCGGGTAAAATGTGTTTTTTAAATGTTATTTTTCTCTAAATCATTTTTATTTGAACATTGTACATTTAATTGGTAAATTATATGGCACGTCTTTTAAAAATTTTATAAATACAGATTGTAAAAAAGTGTAACATAATATTCAAAATACGAACATTATCATGAAACAAAGTAATGAAATGATTGTGAAGATGAAATAAAGTAATGGTGAAATATGACGTCATATAATAATTGACCTTATACGTCACATGCATAATCATAATCATCACATGTACAATGTTTACGTAATTCTAATAATTTGCACTTGGTGAAAATTAATTACCTCTTTTAATACTGCTATCATATTGATCTAAAGTGCTTAGAATTTGTGGGTAAAAATTAGTTTAATGAACCTTATGCAAAGCTTTATTTTGAGTAGTTTCATTGGTTGGCAACACTTGTGATATGCTAGTGAGTAATCACAATACAGCTTTAAAAACAACAATATCCAATTACAATTTCACATTACAATATCCAATTACAACGAACATTACAATATCCAATTACAATGAACATTACAATATCCAATTACAACGAACATTTCATTTGCTCGTGACAATAATAATAGACTCTAACGTAGCCATGCATAATCTCCATTTTCTAAATTAAAACATTTATATTATCTTCGATTTTACGTGTGTGTTTGTGCCTGGATAAAGTAAATCTGCGGAGGTCTAATTTACCCTCTTCCCGTCATCTAATCATGCTGAAATTTGAAATATGGATTCACTGTCGATAATAATACATGATGTCAAGTTTTGGGGGTATCACTGTCACATTAAAGGCCACTTTTACACACGTTTCTATTATCGTTTTGGAATACCGATAAACCAACTTGGCTATCATCTAATCGGGCTAAAATTTGACGGGTAGCTTCGTTGTAGATAAGAATGCATTAAATTCGGCTTTGGGGTCTGTCACTAAGAGAGGGTTTTTAAGCACACTACAATTGTCGTTTCGGATAATCAATTAACTCACTTCTGTTCATCCAATCGAGCTGAAACTTCGATATCAGTGACAATGCATTCTATCAAGTTTTGGGGCAAAAGAAAAGTTAGTAAATAGTTCGAAATGGTTGTTTGGTTAGTTTAACTACACTAAGAAAACACGATTTGAGTTCAATAAGTAACAATTGGACATAAAAATTGCCAACGTATATAAATGATTTATATTAAAAACCTTGCTTGTATGGGTTATATTATTTACACATTTTTCTTTTCGAATTTAAATCTATGGTATCAACTTCAATTCTGTGTGTTTGTGGGTGTGTGGCGTGCTAATTTTCGGAGGGCTAATTAACCCATTTGAAGCTTATCCAATCGATCTGAATCTTGTCAGATCGATTCGATGTCAATATCAAATCATTCTATCAAGTTTTTGTGGCTGTCATTGTTACTAAAAGACCATCTTTATATAAGCTTATATTATCGCTTCGGAACTCTATTAAACCTACTTAATTTCATTCAGTCAAGCTGGAACTTCACAGACAGATTGGATGTCGACGACAATGAATTATATCAAATTTTGGGGGCTGTCCTGTCACTATAAGGTCACTTTTACACATCATTCTACTGGCGCTTAAGTTTCATAATAAACCCACGTCCAGTAATCCAATCCAGCTGAGACTTTAAAACTAGTCCTTCATTCTCATTGTCGATGAAAATGCTTTCTATCAAGTTTTTGTGCTGTCATTAAAAGGTCGTTTTTACACGCGTTTCTTTTGATTTACTTCAGTCTTATCAGCTTTTGATCACGTTCTATTATCCATACACTTAGCTTAATTCAAACATGTATATAATTTAGCGACATTTAATGGTTGAAATTTCCCCTTTTGAGGTTGACAAGACAAAATCTTCGGAGGACTAATTAACAGGCATGCCGATATGGAGCTGAAACGTAATAGGCAGACTCGTTGTGGATGACAATGTATTCAATCAAGTTTTGGGGGCAAAAAAAAAAGTTAGCAGAGTTCCGAATGGATGTTTCTTTGTAGTGGTCAAACACTATGAAAACTCGATCACAGCTCAATAAGCAGAAATTGCACACAAAAATTGACAATGCGTATAAAAGATTTATGTTAAAAACTTCTTTTTCATAGGTTATTTTATTAAATTATTTTTATTAACTTCGATTTTGTTTGTGGCGGATAAATCTACGGAGGGTAAATTTACCCACTTGTCATCATTCAATCAATCTAAAATTTGGAAGATAGATTCGTTGTCGATGAAAATGCAATCTATCAAGTTTAGGGGTTTTGCCTAAAAAGCTTTTTTTACACTAGTTACTATATTATGCCACTTCAGAAGACTAATTAGCTCACTTGCCGTCATCCAATCAAGCTGAAAATTGACAGATTGACTCGTTATCAATGAGAATGCATTTTATCAAGTTTTTGTAGCTGTCACTAAAAGGCCATTTTTACCACACGCTACAGCATAAACGTTTCAGAGGACTAATAATTCCACTTGCTGTCATCCAATTAAGATAAAAATTTAGCATATAGACTCGTTGAGGATGACAATGTATGCAACTAAGTTTGGGGAACAAAAAAGAGTTTGTCAATAGCCCGGAATGCATAATTTCTTTGTAGTGGCCAAACACTAACTTAGATCCGACCTGAGCTCAATAAGTTGCAATTACACATAAAATTGACTATGCAAATAAAGGATTTACATTGAAAAGTTTAATTTTATTGGTTATATTATTAACTTTTATGAAAAATTAATCATCTAAGATCAATAAAATACACATGTTTGTTGAACAATGGGAACAATAATTCAAAATAGTATATGGTAATATTTTATTCAAAATTCATTTGCTAGGCAATTGTCCTGTAGATTGTATGAAGACGTCATTTTTATATTGAAACGATGAGAACATTTTGGACAATTAATACTGAAATTAATACACCGACTTCTATACTCCTACAGTTGGTTTTTTACTGAGCCAAATTTTGCAAAAATGATTTGATTTTACCAATCAAGAAATCTTTATCAAATTTGGCACACTAAAAAACCAGCTGCTAGGATATCGTAAGAGATGGATTTAAAATTTGTTTATGATCCTTTGTAGACACATACCTATTATAAAAGAGGTTACATATTGTTTTTTAATTTAAAAATCGAATTGAAGTTGAAACAATATTTTAAAAAGTAAAATTTTAATTATATTTTGGCAACAAATATGTTTGAACTTATAATGAAGTGCAGTATACAAATATTATTAAAACATGGACTATGTATGATTTGGTGAAATGGAAAATTTTTGTGAAATAAAACATTCTTTCTTTATTCTAAATTAGAATTGAGTAATTTTAAAACTATATTCTAATCTTTAATGAGATAACATACTTTTTTAAATGACGTTATTTTTCGTGAAATTATGCAGTGTTGAAATATTTATACCGAAAACTTTAATAACTACTGGAATTTGTCAAAGTCTTCTCACCCGACTTCAGTTTGTAACACCAAAGTGAAATGAAAATTTTAAATGCAATTTAATGTGTAGTACGTGGGACAATTGGTTTAGAATTAAATAGATTTATGGAACAATTGATTATACTGATAGAACTATTTTTTATTAATTCCAATTGCTATTGATTTTAAAACTTTCTTTTTTAACCTTTTCTAATTATTTTTAAAGAAAACACTTTCTATTTTTAATTAATTTTAAAAGAAAACACTTTCGAAAAGTTACTTACTTTATATTTACAGTCCTATTTTTGTTTATCTTTATCAAATAAGAATTTACCATTTGTTATTAAAATTAAAACTCTAAAAATTACAAAATTTACTTATAACTGGTGCCATAAATTAGCACATAACTAAACTTTTACGCATGATCATAAGAAAAACTGTTTGGCAGTTTTCTCAGTTTTTTAATACTCTTAGGAGTGAATAAAATGTTTTAAAATTATTTCAAAATTAAATAGAAACCATTTCAATGTACATATACCCTTGAAAGTTTCCAAATAAATAATTCATCATATTTATTTTATTTTAATGCTAATTTCATACATTATAAAATCTAATTTAAAGTTTCAAGTTAATGTCAATAGAATATTAAATTAGAACATTTACAGACCTACCTGTGTTTGAAATTAAAAAATTTAATATATTCACTTGTGGGAATTTGAATTGTGTATGTTTATTTTTCTATTTGCTTATAACTATTCAAATAAATGTTTGAAAAACTTTACACAAACTATATTTTACTTGCTTTGCAAAATTTTTAGCATACAATATAAACTATTTTGTTTAATCATTCCTAAAAAAGTATCAAATATGAAATATATATTTTTAAAATATTTAAACAAAAATGAAGTTTAATTGAATTATTAAAAAAAATTGTAAAACAATAATCAGCGGGAGGAAAAACATTTAAAGAATAATTTGCTTTGAGTCTCTATTTCATAAATGTCTTAACCCATATATCCTGATAGAATACATAAAATTATTATCATGAAACTAACACTCTATAAAAAAATTAGAAATTATTTATCATTGAAAATTTCTTACCCAAAACAAAAGCAGCGAAATATTTTTAATTGTTCTCACGCCACATGGTCTGAGAAGAAAACAAGCTGGCAGCGCGTCTTGACGGAGAAACTCGGAAATCTCGAAATGACTTTGATTCCCATGCGCTTCTCAACACTAGAAACAGTTGCGGAAAGTGCCATCTGGTGGAAATCTGGTGAATTTCTTTATCAGATATCGATAAAACTTAGTTCTTGGCAGGTATTTTTAAACTTATGATTTTTACTACAGTGCATTTTATTTATGCATTAGTGTTCTGTGAGAATTCAAAAGGATAAGAAAATAGTTCAAACAGTTTTTATGTTTTTTTCTTTAAGAAATGAGTAATTAAAACACTGTATAAAAGAAAAATATAATGTTTAGCATGTAGCTTGTAAAAATTTCAGAACAAAATATTTTTTAAAAACTAAATTTGATGTTAAATAAGTATTTAAAAAGTTCAGTGATTCAAATAGTGCATATTTTGAAGATAATTAATTTGACTTAAACATAAATATAATTTGGAATACGTATTTCATTTATGTATTTCCTTTATATTTGACATGACTCATACCAAATGCAATGTCACGAGAAAAAGAATACAACGGCAACATTTAGATAATTTTTTCCAAGGTAATTATAAATTAAAAACTAACTTTATACTGCTATGAAAAACCATGGAAAAAAGCAACACCACTGCCAAATTTTTTATTCGTTAATTAAGTAGTTATTGAACCATTAAACACATATAATAATGCCACTGATTGCATGAATTGTTAAATCACGATGAATAATTAAAGTTACAAACGTGTCAAACAACTATATTCAAACAGCTTGCATGGAATTTTTCCTTTGACCATAGTGTGCTGAAACGTTAGAAAGTTTGACTTATGAATAAATGTTTACATCTCTGAAAATGCTTTCTGTAAAGTCCTTAAGAGAAAGCTGTCTAACTCATGCATCACGAATGAGAGAAAATCCAATGAATTACCGGAGCTTAACAAAAATTGATCTGTAACTGTTTTTCCCATTTTAGGAATTTTCTTTTCCACTGACCCATTGTTCACTTATTCTGCTAAGCCTTCAGTGCTGGAAGAGACACAATTATCTGAGGGGTGGAAACCATTTTCTCAATTATTATTGTAGTCAACTTGAGTGCAAATCATCTGCAGGCTTTATTTCTATCGTAGAGATGACAGCTAAGCTGATTGATACTGTTTTTTATTTAGAATTGTTGTAATTCCATTATTTTTTTTCCGCCAGGTGATATAAATTCACAATTTTCAAAAGCACATTTTTTTTTATAATGATTCTTTTACAGTGATATATTTACAGAATTATTCAGAAAAACTTTTAATTTTTAAAACTAAAATATATTATAGTTCGAAAGGCGATTTCAACTTTAGATAATCCACAAAACATCATTGGAAACTTTTATAAAATGTAGATAAATACTATTAGATTATGAATAGGCTAGTCTGCCGGGGTAAAAATGACCAAAACTTTTAAAAATGGACTTTGAATGAGTATAACTAAATCCTATTGCCAAATATGTCATAACTTGTCAAATAATTTCCATTCTTTTTTATTTGCACTTTAATTTTCAACGAGGAAGGGTGTCGACGATTCCACTTCTCTGGCGGAAGGTAGTTAATCTTATAAGAGTATACAGTACCAAAATTACGTAAAAAAACTTTTGTTTATGCTTTTAAAAAAATATTCCATACATTTTTGAATATAATAATATTTTTATCTTTTTCCTCCGGTGATTCGAAATATTGTTGGACACTATTTTAAATGTAATTTTAGCCAAACATAGTAAAATTTTAAAAGCAATTTTCGAGTATAAGTATTTTTCAGAGATTAACTAATTCAATTCAAATCATATCCTCAGAACACTTAACAATTGGCTAGTCAAATTCCTAACGTCTTTAATTTATATACGTAGTTATAAACATGTTGGCTTCACCGAATTTTATTTCATTTTTTTAAATTTTAATTGAAAGTATGATAGGTTAGCATATGAGAAATTCTCTTGATGAAGCAAGGAACATTTTGGCTCTTCTTTCTTTTCGTAAATGGATAAGAACGGAAAAATTATGATGAACCTAGTAGTTATATATATATACTAGCTGAATACCCGTGCTGCGCTACGAAATTTTACCATTAGCATTTTAGCGATCAAAAGACATTCATGTATTCTACACTTCAGACGTTTGCTCCCTTTTCGATCCCGACAAATTGATTTATCAAAATAGGAACTTTCCTTTGTTGACATTTTAAACGAAATTTATAATTGTGAATAGTAAACTGGAATAGTTTATTGTGTTTATGTTTGCTCTTAGTTCTAAATTTCAAAGTAGTAGCTGTATTGGAATTAAGTTAATTAGACATTAAGTTAATCCTCGTATAGTTTCAATGTTGCGTCGTCTTTTCATCCCTTAAAAATTCGTTAATCGATATTGGAATGACTTATTTTTTTAACATTTGCAAAAAAATATCAGAAAAATGACTACATTGGAAGAGGAACATTCGGATATCCCTCGTTTGGAACATTTAACCCCTTTTCGACCACTTAAAGTGTGTTAATCGAGATCGGAATAGTTTACTTTTTCTATTTTTACCATTGTTGATATTTGTGCCGATTTTCAGAGTTGTGACTATGTGGGAAGTAGGATTTTCGAATGTCCCCCGTTTGGAACGTTTAACCCCTTTTCGACCCCTTAAAGTGGGTTAATCGAGATCGGAATAGTTTACTTTTTCTATTTTTACCATTGTTGATATTTGTGCCGATTTTCAGAGTTGTGACTATGTGGGAAGTAGGATTTTCGAATGTCCCCCGTTTGGAACGTTTAACCCCTTTTCGACCCCTTAAAGTGTGTTAATCGGGATCGGAATAGTTTACTTTTTCTATTTTTACCATTGTTGATATTTGTGCCGATTTTCAGAGTTGTGACTATGTGGGAAGTAGGATTTTCGAATGTCCCCCGTTTGGAACGTTTGACCCCTTTTCGACCCCTTAAAGTGTGTTAATCGAGATCGGAATAGTTTACTTTTTCTATTTTTACCATTGTTGATATTTGTGCCGATTTTCAGAGTTGTGACTATGTGGGAAGTAGGATTTTCGAATGTCCCCCGTTTGGAACGTTTGACCCCTTTTCGACCCCTTAAAGTGTGTTAATCGAGATCGGAATAGTTTACTTTTTCTATTTTTACCATTGTTGATATTTGTGCCGATTTTCAGAGTTGTGACTATGTGGGAAGTAGGATTTTCGAATGTCCCCCGTTTGGAACGTTTGACCCCTTTTCGACCCCTTAAAGTGTGTTAATCGAGATCGGAATAGTTTACTTTTTCTATTTTTACCATTGTTGATATTTGTGCCGATTTTCAGAGTTGTGACTATGTGGGAAGTGGGAGAATTAGTGATGAGTGAGTCAGTGAGTGAGTGAGTGAGTGAGTGAGTGAGTGAGGGCTTTGCCTTATATATATAGAGATATATATAAAATTAGTTTGTGGCAAAGTTACATGGAAAAATAATTAATATAACCATGTCACACATGGTACACGGACGGTAAACAGGCATTTCTTGTGTGCCGGTGTAATAAAATTCATATTTAACCTAGTTAAAATAAATATGTTTCTATGTAACCTTGCCGCTTACTAATATTATACAAAACAAAAACATAACTGCAAGATTCATCATAATTTTAAAATAATAATCTATTTATGAATATAAAATGAACCAAAATGTCTCGTGCATACAGCAGAGAATTGTCCATATATGATAACATAAAAAAAAAAAAATTAAAAATGTTAACCTTGCTATTTTTTTTTTATGAGTGAATTAGATAAAATCTATAAAAATAGCACTGTTGAAACTTTGACTTAAACTTTACTTAACTTACAACTTTTTTAAAACTTTTGCAACTTTTTAAACGAAAACTTTTTGCTTTTTTGATGATATCGTACATGATCAATGTTGTACTTTTAAATAAAAAATTTATGAGATCAATGTTGTACTTTTAAATAAAATTTTCAAAAAGTAAAATAATAATGAAAA
This sequence comes from Linyphia triangularis, assembly GCA_963978545.1. NCBI lineage: Eukaryota > Metazoa > Arthropoda > Arachnida > Araneae > Linyphiidae > Linyphia > Linyphia triangularis. The sequence continues at coordinate 44,985,635 of OZ021732.1, read as the reverse complement.
TAAATTCTTGCAAAGACAATATTTTTAATACATATAATTATGTACTACAGAATTTTTTTTTCTTATTGATATAAAAAATCGAAACGATCAGTTATTATGTATTTTCTGTTTTTTTTTAATTAAAAATAAAAATAAAAATTGAGGCAATATTTAGAGAACAAATTATTTCAGAGGCACAAAAAAAAAAAATAATAATAATAATAATAATATTTATAACAAAAATGTTTGGAAGAAAAATTATTGTTGGTACTCTATCCTTTAATAGCGAGCAAAGTTGGCGATACATATTACGTAACTGGTGACGTAATATTTGAGGCCAATTTGGCTCTTCTCTGTGCATTCTATATATATATATATATATATATATATATATATATATATATATATATATATAAAATCTCAGAATGGTGTTGGATGAAACATTTAAACTTGCATTTGCCTATCGAACTATCAGAGCTTTACAGCAGTTTTTGTAAAAATTGCTGACAGTATAATAGAGTAGGGATTAAATTAATTTTTTTTTTTCCATTTTAATTTAAAATCAAATCAAATTGAAAAAGAAATATTAAAATGTTTATGATTAAAAAAAAATCCTACATATACTATTGTAAAATGTTGCTAATATTAATAATTTTATAATTTGAAGAAAAAAAATTAAGCATCAAATTTGTCGTATTCAAGTATGTTATCCGGGTTAAAGGGGACAGTACCGGTATAAATAATGTGATAATGAATTTACATTTAAATACCCTTTTAAGTAAGAATTAAACATTAGGGGATCAATTCACAAATGTATATAATATTTATCGTTGAAGGTAACTTACAAATATTTATTAAAATTACAAAAGAAATTCACTGCAAATAAAAATTCAACACAGTAAATTTCTTCCAACAACCATACTTATTTTCCGTCAGGGGCTAACTTTAACACCTACATTTATCTAAAAAATTTGTAATAAACTCACAGAAGAATATATATGTAACAAAATCCACGTATCAACATATAAACTTGCTTTTCATTCTCAACGCATATATTTTGACAAAAACTCGGACTTAACTACCATGTTGAAAAATATAAATGTATAAAAATAATATTTATTATACATTTTTCAACATATCATTTAACTTTATTCAATTAGATCCTTATCAATTTTATTATACAATATGATAAATCTAAAAAATGTGTATAAATTTACTTCAGAAAAGACAAAATGTAAATTTCTATAATTGAAAACCTTACAGCCAATTTAAATAAAAATTTTACTTATTATTGTTAATATTATTTCTTTACTTTATAATTTTGAAAGAAAACTTAGTGCTCCATTTATCATCTTTCTATATTAAACTTTCCATAACACAAGCAATACGCCAACAAGTATTTTCGACAATGAAACATTTTAAAACACTTAATCATTCATTTATGGATTTTTCTTAGACTTAATAACCTAATGTTATAAATATGTGTTGTAAAACAAATACACCTTTAATTAAATAAGACTTTTGTTGCAGGAGCATATGAATACCGATCATACTTTCAATTTAATATTTTTAAAATATGCTATTATTTTTCCGAATATATCCTAATGATTAAATAACTTTCTAAAACAAACCATTATCACAAAAAATTAATCAGTTCATCTTCTTATTATAAAATTGTTCAGTTTTTAAAAGTATTTACTTTCATTTAATTGAATTACGATAGAAAATACAAATGAATTTCCTAACTGAATTATCTATTCTGCGTAAATATTCAAACATAAACTCGCAAATAAAATACCCCGAGGAGTATATTTCATTCAAAAAATCTTGAATAGCATCTGCTAAAAATCCATTAATATATCTAATTCAATTTTTCTTTTATTTTCTTTAACAAGATGAATAAGTATGTACTAATCCCTTTGGGGGGCAATACTTATTCGACAAATTTATACCACGGCACATGCATAGAAAATCAGATTAAAAAAGTTTTTTAATCTCAATGGAATGATTGCCCTCCGGAAATATTCTAAAGGAAAATTATTTGAAATTCTTCCGAACAAATTCTTTAAAAAATCTAATAAAAATAATTCTCCTTTACACTGATTATTCTCCAAATCATCGCATCCTTTTTCTTCTAAAAAATATTTAGGTACTTGTAGGTTTTTTTTTTTTTTTTTTTTTTTTTTTTTTAAATTGCAATACTTACTTACTTGAGAGAAAATTCAATAAAAATGCATTATTTTTAACTCTTTAAGTTTTTGGTTAACTATCTTAGCTATGGACTGTTATTTGAACGGTGATTTAAAATGGTTTACGAATTTTACTCAATATATTTTTCCTCGGCTGCAATAAAATTATTTATTTCAAAATAGAAAATTTAATTTCCACGAAATTGAATAATAGTTGTGGTTTTACTTAAAAGTTTGTGTGGGTTTTAAATTCACCCTGTTAAGTCAAAAAAAAAAAAAAAAAAAAAAAAAAAAAAAATTATTCAACATTAACTGAAATTTTAATAATTTATGACTTTGCACTGATTATAAAGAGTTTTCTCTCTAACTTTTAAGAAGATTCTCATTATATCAGTGAACGTATCTGATGTTTTAGCTCGGCAGCAGACAATCTTTCACCTCTTACAATCTGTAAGGAATTAAACTATCAACTTTTAATTAAATACATTAATTTTTTTAGAAAGTTCGTGTTTTAGATCTGTTGAAATACCAAGTGAGAATTTGAGGGGTAAATTTATGATTATCCCCAAGTCTCCAGCATTAATTTCGTCCCTTGGATATAAGTTTGGGTAATCTCTAAGTTCCAATAGCACTCTGTAGGGAGCAAAACCTATTTCCATTCATATCAAAATTATATTAAAGCTAGGTTAGATCTTTTTGAAATATGTGATTAACGCTTGGTAACAAAATTTCAATCAGTTTTACCCTATAACTTAAGAGAAGCATTATAATATCATAATTAATAAATATAAAAGTTCAAAATTTAACTTTTGAGGGAGTGAGAAGGAGTTAGTGCTGTAGGAACATCTATTATCTGGTAAACTGGAAGTCTATTAGATAATTAGTATTAGATAATACACCAATTTTTAGTTACATCGAGTTAAAGTGCTTTGGTAAATCAAGCATTATATTATTCTTACCAAATTTCACAAATGAATATAATAAAATGAACTTGTTTTCCAAAATATCATTCAATATCTCATATGATCTTAAAGGAATTGCATCGAAATTAATTTGGAAATGGACAAGTATTTTTCTATACGCCTATTTTCCCGAGTTAGTTCTGAGAGGGTAGTTTTCTGTAAAACTAGTTCTTCCTTTAGTATCGGCAGTAAGCAGACAAATATTTTTCAAAGTTTTCCGCGTTGCAATTTTATATTTTCGAAAAATTTGCGAAATTAAGAGGATAAAATATTTTGGCAATGAAGAAAATGATAATAGATTCACAAAATTTTCAAATATGGCTTACAGCCAATTACAGATTTTACTAAGCTTGATTACAAACGGGAATTGTGTTGGTTTAGCTTGTTAGCAAAGGTAAATTATTCGAAAAATGTTTTCTTTCTACAGTTACTAAAAAAGGGTTATAATTTAAGTTCTCTTTCAAAATATACAATAGGAACTTTCTGGTTGACCTTTGCCACTTTGAACAAACCATAGTGCATGTAAGCAAATAATTATTTTTTTTTACGTTTGAAATCGTTAATTAGATGTGGATATATTATATGATATAGAGAGTGTTATGGTTAACCATAAAAGTAAAATAACCATATATACACAAGATGATTCAGAAGTAAAAAGAGTTTTGAAAAACCAAAGAGTGTGTATTTTACAAAAATGTTGAAGAGGGATGGGGATAATTTTTTCAACAAAGGAAGTAATAATTAAGATTTATATCGACGGATGGCACTAAATTTATCTGTGAGCTACTGCCCTAATAAAAAATAAAAAAAATGTCCCCTTTGTATGAAAAAAAATCCGATTTTTCCTGAGCATTTCTACTAAAATAACTTTCTACAAATTTCTGTTACCAATTAATGCCCTGAACAACTAACCTCAATTCACTTTGACATTTTCAAAAGAAAATTTTAAGTATCACAAGGACATTCTTAGCCCAGGTAATCAGTTTGCTAACCAAGATTAAATTAAATGCATAATTTCCCTCATAATTGCATTTTGAAAATATTATAATAACAATAATTATCATACTGGCTATATCTGCATAAAAACTTCTAATTCTTAAATTTAAATTTCGGAGATTTTAAATTAAATACCGTGTAGCAATTAATTTAAACTACACCAGAGTTAAAGAGAAAAATCAACAATACCATTTAATCTTTAATCAATATATATTAAGACAAGTTTCCCTATGTATATATATATATATATATATATATATATATATTTACATTTATATATATATATCCCCCCAAAAAAACACTTTTGAAAAGTAGAAGAACCACCAACCTCAAAAACACAAAAAACTTTCTTACAATAAAAAAATCATAAACATGATGAAAATTTTCAGCCACAAACACAGTGATATAAAAAAAAATGGCCAACCTCTGATTAGAACTCTCGGTTGTGACTCGCTTACGAATGTATGCTTACTTAATTTATTTTTAACATTTAAGTTCCGCTCCCATAAAAATTTACGCTGCTTGAGGTTGGCGCCCGTCTTAATTACTAACCTTTAAAACCCCCCACACATAAAAACTTTCCAAAATGTATGTATCAACCAAACAAAAGCTTACCAGAAACACTTTAGTTTCCTACTTAAAAAATTCTTAATAACGATTCAAATGCAAGCGTTTGAGCACAGTTTCTCTATACTATTTTGAAAATTACACGAGCATGAATATTTACACCACTTTGTATTTCCTACCCATCCAAATGAAATCATAAACTCAAATATTCGTGCAAACATCCATAAATTAGTTTAAACGCAAGCATTGTTAATATTCCTATGACGGGCGCCAACCTCAAGCAGCGTACATTTTTATGGGAGCGGAACTTAAATGTTAAAAATAAATTAAGTAAGCATACATTCGTAAGCGAGTCACAACCGAGAGTTCTAATCAGAGGTTGGCCATTTTTTTATATCACTGTGTTTGTGGCTGAAAATTTTCATCCTGTTTATGATTTTTTTATTGTAAGAAAGTTTTTTGTGTTTTTGAGGTTGGTGCTTCTTCTACTTTTCAAAAGTGTTTTTTTGGGGGATATCATAAATTTTTTTTAAACTCTGACGACTTCTCTTTTTTGAATTTGTCCGTTTCATCGTTTTTCTATTTATCCCCTATGATAAACCTGGTACCAGGGATATTCATAATTCTTCAAACTGAATTCGACGATACCTTACATGCAATAATTATCTTTAAAATTGATAAACCGAAAGTGGTACCAATAGCATACCTGGTACTTTAAACATTCATAATTCATCAAAACAAAAGTCCAACATGCCATATTTATCTTGGAAAATGATAAACCGAAAGTGGTACTACCTATGCTATACCTGGTACCTTAAACATTCATAATTTTTCAAGACAAGTCTAACGACACCCAACATGCCATATTTATCTTCAAAATTGATAAACCAGAAGTAGTACCACCTATGGTACACCTGGTACCATGAATATTCATAATTCTTCAAGTTGAGTTCAATGATATCTTGCATGCCAAAATCTACTTGAAAATTGACAAATTGGTTGAATGCGGATGCCAGTAACCATCAAAATCGACCACGAACGAGTAATAGAAACTTGTGTATGGCAACTCAACTCCCAAAACTTAAAGAAATACGTTGCCATTGACAAAGATCCTGTCTGCCAAGTTTCAGCTCGATTGGTTAGTTTGTACGCACAACGACCTATTTTGGTGCATAATAAAGACTAATCAGTCCGGGACCCACAGCTTAACGTGGATTCCGAATCACAATGAACATCCACACCTAACACAGGAATCAAATCCTGCACCTTTAACTTACAAGACCAGAGCGTGCATCCCATTGAAAGTTTGTACTAATAAATTGTTACAAATAAATATTACAAGTTTTTTACAGTCTAATAAATATTGCAGTATAAATTATTTTTATTATACCAAGCATTATTTTGGTTCACATAATAACCCATTGATATTTGACAAAATTTAAAATATTTTCTTAACAACAATTTTAAAATTCACTATGAAATTACAATTTTGATGATATATGATTCTACAATTTCATTTTACAACGGAAAGTAAAAATCAACACATCTTTAAAAAAGAATGACATTTTTGCAAATTCCATTAGCCAATCGCAATGCGTGGTTCATTTAGTCCTCTGTAATGAGTTGACTGTGACGTCAGCTCGTATAACCTCCACATTTATACTTTGCCCATAGTATCTTACAACAAAATGTGATTGTTTTCATTTTTCAATGGAGATTTCCCGAAATTAAAATGTTTTTGAAAGTTAACTCTCTCTACAATTGTCATACAGTTCAAATAACACATGCAACTTAAAGAACAAATATTTCTCTTTAATTCTGTCTCTTCAAAAATTAAATTATTTAAATTTTAAAGATGTTATAAGCCATATAATTATAGTCCAATTCGTTCTCCTATATTTTAACATTACGTTAAAACTCACTTAAGCCTAACATGTCGGAAAAACTAACTTCCAAATGATAGCAAACCTGTTTGGCAACTTTTGGCATATATATCTGAACCTCAATTACAAGCTGATCGCCTTTATCTGTCGCCAAATTATGAAATGAAAAAAAGTGGTTTTAAATTAATTAAAAATAGAAAGAATTATTTAATGAAGTTCAAACCATCGTAGGATTTTAAGTTGAAACATTCCCCATCCTATAATTCAATCCGTTTGAAGATCTATTGATTAGTTAGGGCTGTACGTTTGTCTAAATTTTTACATCAAAATCGGGCTAGAACTCGTTTTTTTATTTCGTTTTGGAATTTTCAATATTTTTTTTCTTCGTTGTCTTTTGTCCTAGGTACTCAATTTTTTTTCTTTGAAAGATATCATCGAGACGAATCTATGGTATTTTTTGTATAATTATGTGAAGTTTCGTAAGCGCGCTAGAAAATAGTCAATTTCGGCTTTTTCGCTGGAAGTTATGCAGAGAATAGATACTTACTGTCGTTTCTGCCTTTTTTAAGGTTGGCGGCGAAATGACCGTTTCGTCTGATATATATATATATATATATATATATATATATATATCACATTTATATATCTACATTTTTCATCTTTATTAAATAATGCACATTTGATCTTCGGAAAGAAATAAGAAGTGTCTTAGCTGCTTGAAAATACAAAAAACCGTCATCTCCCCCTTTATTAATCTTGTAAGGTGTATGGTAACAACTGAAAAATCACCGGCTCTCATATCTGTTTGAGTCCAGGCAATAACGGGCATTTTATCTAAAAACTTTCATAAAAAAACATTTCTCTAGTAAAAATATAACAATATTGTGTTTAGCTATACACACAAAAATATAATATAATAAATTAAAATTTAAAATTTTATTAACAAAAATGAATATAATTTTAATGGCATGTTTCAAAACATCATAATAAAAACTGATTAAATTTAAAACAATATCCACACAAATCTAATCCTCCCTATTACTTTAAAAACCACGTAATTCAAAATCCTGCTAAGTTCTTTAAAGTACACCATTTTAAAAGAACTCTCAAAAACTAGGAAAAGATGTTACATACGTACTTCCAAAAAGAAATGTCGACTATTTCCATTCGAAAGCAACACAAACCCAACACGAAAACCTTTCTCATTTTCCAAATAGATAAGACCGCCATTCGGATGTACATTTGTAGCACATCCTCACAAACATATCAAGAACATTGTGCAGTGGAAAGGTTTGATTGGACCATGCATTATTCATTCCTTTACATTCATTACCATACAGATCGCTTAGAGTAAGTGCTTGGTCCTTACCACAATCTTTTCAAAAGAAAGGGTGAAAGGTTTTGTTTCTTAGACAACCAGGCAGCTGTGTTCCTAGTTAAGAGGGCGTCTACACGGTTTTGGTATTTGTTGGAAACATAGATAGTTTTTACTGAATTTTGGGAAATAATTTATTGGATTTTGAATAGATATCACGTCTAAGTTTAGAATTTTTATATTTATATAGATTGTAAGATAGTAAGTCAATGAGTTTGGTATTGATTGGCTTAAAACGTGGGTGGATAATTTGTGATTTTATTTCTTAAGATAGATTTATTTATTCATCCTTTTCAGAAATAGTATCTAAAATGCAATTTTCTCTTTTGATAGAATATTTCAAATACCGGACATTATTAAACTTAGAATTTAGCATTTAGAAATATTTGTTCTATAAAACACGAAGAACATAAATCTTTTTTTTGGAACTACTTTTTAACCTGATTCAATGGTAATTTTAGAAAATACACACTACTTTTTTAATGTGACTTTAACTAGCTTAAATTATTCGAAAAAAACAAAAAAAAAACACAAAAAACAATTTAAGTTCATATAAGACATACAACAATATATATTACAATATAATTACATTTAACAGTAAGTTACATATTATTTAAATATAACTGTTGGTAAAATACAAATTAAATACAACAATCGGTAAATGCAATTTAAATACAACAGTAAGTTACACATTTTTTTAGTTCTCATTTCACTTGTCTAAAAGCGTGTCACAAGTACCTATTGAAGTATTGTACGCTCTTTAAAATCTAACTTTTCTGTTTCATACTAATGACACACATTTTAATAATTGTATAATTACCGATCGAAAAAATCCCCAAAACATTTTATAGTGTATGAACATATATACTTAAAACTTATATTTTTATAATTAATATTTTAAAATTGAACCCAATAACTTTTTACACATCTTTACAACTATATCCCAAATATACTAAACTTGAAAGCTTAAGAACGTACCTATCTAATGTCTCGGATAAATGTCATTTGCTAACATTACTCATGGACATTACTTTAAATCATTCACAGCAAATCAGTATACGTTGGAAAACTTTATTTTTATTGAATCGTGCTCTAAAAAAAAAGATCAACAACCAAATATGTTTACAATTTAGTTACTAGAACATACAGTTAACAAATACTTCCAAACCTGGGAATAGTTGCTCATTAAACGATGCTCTACCAGATCATATTTATGGTGAAAATCCAAAGCGCCAATGGGATTTCATAGTTTAAAGGATTATGAAATATGTACTAGAATATCAATATCTGCTTCCTCTAAAATCTCTTAGGGAGGAATATTAATCCTATAGAATACGGATACTTTCTCTATAGTAACAGATTGCTACACTTCTGTTATCTATTACAATGGATTTAAAATAGATTACGTTTCATGGTCCACACTCATTTGACAGAACCTATTCTACGATATACTTAAATGAAATAAAATCCCATTGTTCGTCTCTGCATATTAAATGCCGTGTAGCAGCCATACACTGTCATTAATTACAGCACAATTGCATCCGCAACAGTTACCGCGGTAATTCGTAAATGAGCTTCACGTTGTCCTGATCAGTTGGATTTGCAGTCGGCTAATGAATGGAAAGGTTAAATAGAATAAAGTGATTCATTTGAATCGCCTGTTCTTGAGAGTGTGTGATTGAAATAGAGTGTGGCATGTGTTAGCATCAGAACTCACGGTGGCACTTGAAATAAATTATTATTTCTGGAGATGGAGAATTAGCTGGAAAGGTTATCTTAGTCAGTTTAGTTAACCTTATTTAGAATTAGGGTTTGGTATTTGCTATTTTGTATTAATATACACCGACTATCTAATGGATATATCAAATAAATACTGAGTATGTAAATTATTAATGAATGTGTATTTCTAATTACAAAGAACGTGAAAAGAAACAAGGCTTACTAAGGATTCATAAGATTGCTGATGACATTTTAAAATAAACAGTTTGGGAGGTTCACAGTAGCTTTGCGACTTTATCTGTCACCGAAAATTCAACGATTTTTTTAATTCAACACAAAAAATAATGTTTTAACAATTTTAATATGAAGAAGAAAATGGCATGTAAATCTTCAGTGTATGAAGGTGAGTCAATGCAAAACGGCAATATGAACAGAAAAAAAATATGTCTGGCTCTTTTAGTTTAAAACATAAAATAATTTAAACATCAAATTTCTAAACTTTATTAGCGTTTATCTTTCTTTACATTCCCCACCAATAGGCAACCACATACTTATCTCCCTTTTTTATTAGGTTGGGATATCTTCGTTATGAAAGCATTAATGCTTCACCATAGTTATATAACTATTTCAAAAGTAATATACTAGTACATCAAATATAGCAATTTATATAAAAGACAATACCAAAGGCAATATAATCTCTCATACATTAATGTGTGTAAGCTTTATCTCCACCTATATAAATGCAACTTCACTGAGTCTTTTTGTAGTTAACTGCAACTGCAAAAATCTAGCATAAGAAAAAAATTTTGTTTAGTTTCCACATGCCCCACCACTAACTTCGCTTGTATTAATTGATAAGAAATAACACTTACCGAGATTCAACTCCAAAAGTATTGTGCTTAGGGTTGACATAAAAAATGCTTCCCCACCAACAACAGTATCCTAAGACAATTAATTTTGATTTTGATAATCAAATGTTCTATTGAAATCAATGTGTTTTGGGAGAAATCGTCTACTTTAACGAGCGATAAACCACAATTAGTGTCGATACATTTCAGATTCAATCACCAGAGAAGGTCCATTTATGTCAAACTTATCACGTACTTGGATTAAGAATGATTCTTGCCATAAATAAAGTAATAGCAGTTTCATGGCCTGCCAATAACGACGATGGGAAATTTATACAGGAGGTGATAGAAAGAATGCAAGTTTGAAGAAAAGTTCCTTTACAATTCCTTACAGGTTAAAACATTTATTCACTGAATTTCCTATAAATCTCATCCTCAATCTCATTTTAAACTTCTTCCTACTGTTAAAATATTAGCTACTGTTGTTTCAGAACTCAGCACATTGAATGATTTAGGACTAACCCAGTGTGTATATGTCATCTTGTCGTTCTCCTTACATTTCTTTCATAAAATGTTTATGTAGGTTTTGCTTGTGAAGGTTATGCATAAAGATCAGTTTATTAGTTTCCTGGAAAAAAAAATACTTAACATTCTATAAGTAAAATGTCATTTTTCTTTCAAGATTGAGAGTAATCGATTAGGAAATTGTTAAATAACTATGAGTTTTAGTCGTGGATTATGAGAAATAAAACTCAGCCTAAGCCGGTCCCAAGCCCGGTTGAAAAAGGAGGAGGGTGCCTAAAAGCTGCCTTGGCATAGTCTGTTTCTAGCCTGACGATCTGCTGATGGTCGAAAGACCTAGGTAGATAAGACGGATGTGACAGATGAACGGCAACCAAAATCCAAGGTGTGGATACCGTGCTTAAGAGAATGTGAATGTCACATGGCAACCAGGGTTAAAGGTTGTCTCTAACGGTTCACCTCGTGAAGTGGCGAATCACGTTGTATTTAGACTTCTGCCTGCACTGAGGGTCCATACAGGTGGTGACTTACATTTACCCTCAGTCCTCTAAATCATATGGGAAATAAAAAGAAACAAAAAAAAACGGCGGGTCAAACCGCAAAACAAGTTTGGAGCAACCCAAACCCAGCCAAAGGGGACCTGGCTCTTCTGAGTCAACCACTGAGGTATGTGGCGAAGTTGTTCCGAGCACCAAAACAACTGTCGATAGTGGTCCCTCGGGGCCCGCGACAAATCTAACCGGAGACTCCCTTAGCTCTCTACCCGAATGGTCATCTATGACGCGTTCCCAAAAGAACAAACATAGAAGGCAAGTGGCTCGTCAGCGTCTTAACGCTGAAACTGGAGACAACACTGCTCAACATCGCAGCACAACTCCAGCGGGTAAAAGAGGTAGGGTCAGCGAAACTACCCCTTCCCCATCCACAGGTGCACAGGCTAAACGACCGAGGACGGCTGAGTCCCCATCCTATAGCCAAGCTGCTACCGGAGTGAAGATGGCAATCATCCGTGATAACTTCCCGGATGGTACATTGTCACCCGATGATGCCCTGATTATACAAGGTGACATCAACAAGGTCATTGACACAGAGGATGTCGCCAGGGAGGCCCCCCAGATTCTAAATTCGGGTGTGCTAAACGGTGCTTTGATGATCCTCTGTGCCAATGACTACACTGTTGCTTGGCTGATCTAAAACTACGATGGTAGGGCAGTAAGCAAAGATTTAAAGGTCCAGGTGAAGAAGGCATCGGACCTACCGAGACCCGTAAAGATGGCTCTCAAATCCCGGGATATACTCACCACAGATGGGGAGGTCCTGCTCAGGCGAATTGCCCGCCTGAATACAGGCCTCAACACTGCTGAATGGAAAATCCGGGAGAGAAAAATCGTCGGTGATCATGCATACATCAGATGGATCATCGAGATGGACCTCAAATCCTCCAAGTACATCAGGGAGAAGAATTTTGAGATCTTTACGGGGAGCTTCGGTAAAGGATTGTTAAAGATCATCAGCGACCCCAATGTTGCTCGTGTGTCCCCTCCGTCTGCTGCTGTGGGTAAACCACTGGCGGAATCCAGCGATGTGGCCCAACAGCCCGCGTTGGAGACCTCCGTAATGAAACCTCCTGTTGAATCTGATGGTGTGGTCGAAAGGGCCGCATCGGATGACGCAATGGAGGAATCATTGGCAACTTCGGAGAAGGACGTACGGGTAACGTCAATGAAACTAGCCACTGATGCTATGGAGGTCGTTCAAGATCCAATGGAAACGACCCCATCAGTAAGTACTGGAGCGGAGGTTCAAAAAACCCCGTCTCCTTCTAGTCCTATTAGTGATTCTTCTGGATCACTATATAAAGTTTTTGGCGATCTCGATTTCTCAGATTCGGGATCCGATATTACAATTGTGTCTGTCTCCCCCACTAAGGAGGACACAGTACTAAAAGAGAAGGAATCTTCTGATTAGGGTAACAGCTTTATTAATTTTAATTCATGTCCGAAACCCAAAAGAAGACGAGCAAAACCATCAAGGTTGCTCAAATTAATCTTCATCATAGCCGGTCAGCAACTGCTTTAGTCAATAAAAGACTGGTAGAAGGAAAGATAGATATTGCCCTGGGTCAACAAGGATAAAATCCTAGGCCTAGGCAACTGTGGGAACCTATTCTTTGATCGCTCAAGTAGTAAACCGAGAGCTTGTATAATTACAAATAAAAATATTAATGCTCTTCTTATAGCCGACCCACTGGATAGTGATAATGTAGCTATCAAGTTAATCAGCGAAAATGGAGATATTACTTATATTATGTCAGTTTATCTTCCATACGAGGATGAAATTCCGCTAACAACTTCAGCCAGAAGCTTTGTTGAGCGTTGCTCACATTCTGAGATGAAGGTCATTGTGGGTTGCGACACCACACCATATGGGGCAGTACTAACTGCAACAAAAGAGGTGAGGATCTAATTGAATTTTTCTTAAGCAATAATCTGTATATCCTCAATACAGGTAATAAACCAACATTTGTTACTAGCAATAGAAAGGAGGTTATTGACATAACCTTCTGTAATAATAAAGCAATCAACTGCATACAGGATTGGCATGTTTCTGAATGTATTACACTATCAGACCATAAACTAATTCAAATGTCCATTACAGGCCCTGCACTTATAACTCAGCAGGGAAGGCGGAATCCCAGACACACCAACTGGGATTCCTATCGGGAGGACCTTCGGCTTCTCCTAGAGGGTAAGAGCTTTAATTTTCCTTCACTGGTGGACCTGGAGCTGGCGGTTGACTCTGTACAACGGTCCATCCTCCTAGCCTACCAGTTAAATTGTAAAGCTGTCACGACTGGGATACCAAGGCGAGTTCCTTGGTGGAATAAAAACCTTAGTGCATTGCGTAAAACCTGCAGAAAGCTCTTTAACAGAGCCAAAAAAACAGGCGAGTGGTCAAAGTATAAAGATGCACTCACCAGCTATAATAAGGCCATTAGAAAAAGTAAAGAAGAATCGTGGAGAGACTTCTGTGGCCAGGCGGACAATATGTCCAGTGCAGCTAGACTGACCAAAATCCTGTCAAAGGACAGTCAGTGCCAACTGGGTTCCATCAGAAAGGATAATGGCACATACACGGAAGATGGCAAAAGTACACTAGCAGAAATGCTTAGAATACACTTTCCTGACTCCACAGTCGCAAACTCAAATGACATGCCTGCCATTCCCAATCTTCCACTATCACGTAGTAAAAAAGAGGACTGGGCTATGGCAAAGAGTATAATTACTCCAAACAGAATTAAATGGGCTATTAATTCGTTCAAGCCCTTCAAATCACCTGGGGCTGACGATATTATACCAGCTCAACTCCAACATGGCAAAGATATTATTATGCCACACCTATGCAGAATCTTTAGATCATGTATAGTATATGGCTATATACCACATGCATGGAGAACCTGTAAAGTTATCTTTTATACCCAAACAAGGAAAGTCATGCTACAATGAAGCCAAAGCCTTCAGACCTATTAGCCTGACTTCTTTCCTCCTTAAGACTCTGGAGAAATTGATTGACAGGTATATCAGAGATGAGGTTTTAAAAGCTAAACCCTTATCGAGATTTCAACATGCATATCAACCTGGGAAATCTACAGAGACTGCCCTATACGACCTTATTACGATACTAGATAGGGCAGTCAATGGAAAGGAAATAGCCATGGCGACCTTTCTGGATATTGAGGGGGCTTTTGATAGAGTCCCAACGAATGTAATCAACAATGCCCTTCTCAAAAGAAATGTTAATTCAAGCGTATGTACCTGGATTAAAAATATGCTTGAAACCAGATTGGCTCAAGCCTCCCTTTTGGGAGACTCGCTCACTGTGGAGAATTGTAAAGGATGTCCACAAGGAGGAGTGTTGTCACCACTACTATGAAGTCTGGTGGTTGACGAACTCTTAAACAGAATTAATTTTTTGGGCCTGCATTGTCTAGGCTATGCTGATGACATAACACTGGTCGTAAGAGGTAAATTCCAGAATACTGTAACTGACCTCATGAACACTGCTCTAATAAAGGTAGAAAAATGGTGCAAAGAGGTAGGTTTGTCGGTTAACCCCAACAAGACCAACCTAACAGTGTTCACTAGGAAAAGAATACTCGATATGCAAACCATAAAATTCTTTGGGAAACCACTTGCATATTCAGAAGAGGTTAAGTATTTAGGGGTTATCTTTGATAAAACTTTGACATGGAAGCCTCATCTCCAATACTGCACCGACAAAGCCAAACGAGTGTTTTGGGCCTGCAGACGTGCTATTGGAAACAACTGGGGCTTGTCACCAAAAATGGTACTCTGGATATATACAGGAGTGATTACTCCAATGATATCTTATGGGGCCATTGCCTGGGGAAATAGAACCCATAATGAAACTGTGAAAAAAGAACTCACTAGTTTACAAAGAATGGCAACCATTGCAATTACAAATGCAATGAGAACTACTCCCTCACAGAGTCTAGAAATTCTCCTAGATTTTCTACCACTACACAAACAAGTGGAATTAGAGGCTGTTTTGTGTTCACGACGGCTACAACTCATGGGTTTATGGAAAACATCCTATGAATTACCTTTGTTTAAAAATATTCAGACACAGGTAAAAGAACATCCATGTTTAACTATGAGTTCTGACTGGATGTTAAAGCAATATTGCTTTAGAGCCAAATACAATATCATCTTCCCGTCCAGAGAGAACTGGAGATTTCCCTCCAATCTGACTAGGAGAGGAGATGAAATTTGGTATACAGATGGTTCAAAGACATCTTATGGCACTGGCTCAGGTGTCTTCTGTCCTAACAGAAAAATAAAGCTTTCTTTCTCTCTGGGCAAGTTGGCTACTGTATTTCAGGATGAGGTTCTTGTAATTACGACATGTGCCTACAATTGCCTAGATAGAGGAGTTGTTAAGAAGGTCATAAAGATTTTCTCTGACAGCCAGGCTACACTAATGGCTTTAAAGAGTCACTGCTTTACCTCTAAAGCAGTGTGGGAATGCCACAATGCACTTGTAAACCTAGCTGAGGGTAACAAGGTTTTTCTTCTCTGGGTTCCTGGTCACTGTGACATTGAAGGTAATGAAATGGCAGACCAATTAGCTAAACAAGGATCTAAATTATCCTTTATTGGTCCAGAACCTGTTTTTGGTCTGCCCCACAATGCGGTCAGGAAAACTATCAAAAGCTTTTTATTGACTGAATCCTATCAAGCTTGGCTTGAATCTAAAGACCAAAGACAAGCCAAAGAGCTCAATCAACAGTCATCCTGGAATAGATCGAGGGAGCTAGTAAAATTGAGCAGAAAAGAGATCAAGGTTGCTGTATTAGGCCTTTTAACTGGACACTGCACCTTAAATAGACATCTTAATCTGATAGGTGTTATAGATGACCCACTATGCAGAGGCTGTCGTATGACAGAGGAGAGCTCTACACATGTGCTATGCAATTGTGACTACTACTCTGCCCAAAGATTTGAACATCTAGGATACCATTGTATCGACCCCTGGGAATTGTCAAATGTTCCAATCAGGTCTATACTGAAATTTATTTCAGCAACCGGTCTTCTTTAGATCATTAGGGGGTTTCAGTACAATAGACTTCAGTCGCTGTGCTGGTACTCGATAGAGTCACCCCCATTCACAAGTCATAAGTCATGAGAAATAATGTTTTGCACAATACTTATAAGAACCATTTTAACACCAACCGGCATTCATATCCATCCATACATGGAACAAGCTAAACTAGTGACTTAAAAAGTATGATTAAATATGTGAAATTAATGTCAAACGATACAAAAAATAATTCTTAAAAAGTCTTTAGGCAATAAATAAAAAAAAGTACCTACCAGGTTACAAATAATATTTGGTAGAAAGCCTATTACCCGATAATTACTCTCTATTACCTGCATATCTAATGTTCAAGTAAGTTTAAAAAAAATATTTTCTACTCGTGTCATTCACAATGGACTTATGGACTATGCCTCATGATATTTCTTTTCCTGAAAATTGACAAAGCGTTTATGCCTTATTTATAATATAATAATCAGTCTTATAGTTTGCTCATAGGACAAATCTTTACTCAAAAATATAGGTGAGCATAGAGCAAAATGAAACGTATAATTTTTCAATGATAGGGCTTAGTTTCATGTTTTTGAAAAATAATTCTGTAGTTGACTCTCTAACTTGTTGATGTGTTTTGGCATCAACGTCAGTTCTTGTTGGAAACCAAGGAAGGAAACTGCTTTTAAAAGTAAAAAGTAATTTAAACCAATTGCGGATTTTGTGAGGTTTTTTTAAGTTTAAGTAGTGTGTACAATAAATTCATACTGCACTTTATCTTTAACTACTAAGCAACGAATGAGGGTTCTGTGCTTTACAGTTATATTCCATCGCTTTAAATCTTTAAATTATTCATCTTTTAACAATCAAATTAGAATGAATGGTCCATATTGAAATGGCCGACCAAACGGTATAGTGGTTAGCTTGCTAGCTTCTAGACCGCGAGGTTGCGGGTTCGAGTCCCGTGTTGGGCATGGGTGTTTGTAAATGTATGTTGGCTTGTCTAATGATGATAGTTTCGGCGTATTATAGCCCTCGTGTTGCTGACGGAGCCAGATAATCTGAATACATATTGAGATGCTCTATTGTAGGGTGCAATGAAACACTTCAAGACGCCATAAGGTTTGGGAAAGAGAAAATTAAAAAATCAAAGGGAAAACAATAAAAAACTTGAATAATCGTGTAAAGAAATTCGAATGAGGACGATAGCTGACGAACAATTGTGATTGAGAATGTGGTTAAATTTAAGTCAAGTAAAAGTCAGTAAAATAATATATTTTCTTTTAAGAAAGTGGTTGTTCGAAAGTGCCAGTTAGTATGCTTCATTGAGTCTTATCATTGGGTTACAATGAAACCAATTTCAAAAAAAAAAAGAAAGAAAAAAAAGAAAAAAAAAGATTCATTTAAAAAAGATATTAGTGTTTACGACAATGGTTACTATTTCAATATTTTCCTGAGATAAATGAGAAACTATTGCCATGCTTTACAATACAAAAGACTACAAACAAAAGGTAAGTAATTCAAAAACAAAATTGTGTTTCACAGTGTACATTGCCAACTAACCTTAGCTAAAATTCTTAAAACAACCAAGCAAAAACGAGAAAGTTAGCTTTCCATAGGCCTCCAGCATCAACCACAAGAAAAACACATACCCCGATTGTCCCTCACAGCATCGAAAGCGTCGTTAATTCCGACATATTTGTCTTCCCTTTAAAATCCCACTTAACCGACCCGAACAGGACTGTCTCATGCCAAAAGTCCCCTTCTTCCCCAAACATTTGCTAATCCTCAATCTGAATCTGCCCATGACCCATTTATTGAAGCGGGCCAATAGGGCCCACAAAACGCCAAATTAGATTTTTGCTTTATTGTGCCTTATCATTCTTCCGGATCAGGAAGCTCACCCCACACACACACCATTATAAAACTAAAGAAAGAAAAAAAAAAAGAAACATATCATAAAAGAAAGTCGTCGCAGGGAAGAAAGGGTGCCCGGACTTTGGCTCCGTGCCCTGAAAAAGTCCGCGGTATGTATCGAGAATTGGCCGGACTTTGCCCCTGCGAATATGACTTCTCGTGCGGAACTGTAAATCAAAGTGTCGGTAAATCGAGCCAACTTCTTCTGGAAGGCTCTGAAATACGGTTTTCTAATAGCATAGAATTTTTAAAGGAGAATTTAGAATTTATTTTTCACAATCACTGTGAGTTGTTCGGTTGTACTGGTGGTTTTCTAACCCAAGGGTTACAACTGTTCCGGAACGTCGTTAGGACAGGTTCTGAGAGCATTCATATTCCCCATTCTTCCCCTTGACCAATGAGTTTCTTGAGAGAATGCTTTGCTAAATTTAAACGATTACAAAATGTATAAAATAGTTATTTATGCAACTAGTGAAGAAAGTAATACTTCTTCAAACAAGGTAAAACGCTTATTTGATGAGTGTGGTAGCACGAGTCAAATAATTTACCAAGTTTGAAAAAGTATTTCCCCACGTGTTGCATACAATATAATTTTATAATCACGCGCAAAAAAATATTTTTATTCTGAAAGTATTTTTATTCTTAAATTTTCAACTTAAGTAGTTTTGACCTTCTAATTGGTCTTTTGAAAAACAGAATCGCTTCTAATAGGCCTTCAGCTCTGAAAATTTCAACGTAAGTAGTTTTGGCCTTCTAATTTTGCTTTTCACAAACACTTGTTAAAATACTCTCAAAGGGGTGTTATATTATGGTATTACAGGGGGAAATTTTTGTTGCTTCTCGACAGGGGAGGCCCTTCTTATATTAAAAATTTAGGTAGTAATTAGTTTTTAGTGAGTGAAGCGAGTTTATGCTTACGCAGCAATGAACTTTTCAGAGAGCGCAGCGAGCCCATGCTTACATAGCAACCAACCTTTTAACGTGTGAAGTAAGCCTGTGCTTATGTGTCAATGAACTTTTCAGCAAACGAATCGAGCTTGGTTTTGAGTAGCAATCCTGCGATCGAAGCACCAAAAGCTGTGACCTATACACCAATGACGGATCTCCACAACGCTGGGCCACGCAACTAGCTAAAAAATTGCATATGGTACAATGGTATTTAGTTAGTATTTCTATAAGAATATTTAAATGCTAGTATTATTTAATATTGGAATTTTTTAGAATATTAAAATACAAATATTTTATAATATTTAAAACACAAATATTATATAATATTTGTATTTTAATATTTTATTCAGTTTCAGTCAATTCATCTCAAAGAAACCTCTAGTCCAAGTTTCCAAAAAAAAAAAAAAAAAAAAAAAAAAAAAAAAAAAAAAAAAGAAGACCTTTTTTATAAGAATTGGTATAATTTATACTTTTTTAATCTCGCATATTCCTCCACTTTTACCTTCGATATCACAGCACAATAAAAATAATACTCAAAAAATATGTCTCCCCCCTCATTTAATGCAATATTTCCAGGTAAACTATTAATGCTTAATTCATTCATCTTGGGGTTTGTTCTTAGAGTATTAAAAAGAATAGGCAGCATCTTACTATGATCACTATTCTAAAGTTTAAGATTATTTCCTCTTTTTTTTTTTTCTCTTTTTTTTTTTTTTTTTTTTTTTTTTTTTTTAAATAAACGCCGATGACGAAAACCAAATTGAAAACCAAAGTGACCATCACTGTTGTGCAAGAACAGAAATTCTAACTATTGACTCATCTAATTGGAGTCATCTGTTAACTCGTAAATTCATCTCCTGGTATTGGGATGAAAAACCAAATTCAGAATTCGTAATAAGCTTGTGGTCTAGGGAGTTTTAAATGAATATGCAATAATATACTCTGGTAGTTATTTAATTGAGACATTGTATGAGTATAAAGACTTACTTTTACCTTTTTACAACTTAACTTTACCTTTACGTTGTCGACCATAACAAAGTGGAAAAAATCTCTCTCTTCTCGATTCCAACATAGCTTATTATTCGTATCTATTGTTACCTATTTTCCCCCTATTGATAGAGTGGTGTTGCTTCGGATCAGTCTAATAACGATTATTTAATTTACTAGTTTAAGTATTGAAAATCAATTAATAAAATTTATTTTTCCAAAATTCAACTTCCATTTTCCATTCATTAGTTTAAGAAATTTGAGTCGTAGTAATCCAAAAGTAATTGCAGATATTGATATGCCATCAATCATAATTCTGGAATTCAACATGGAGGATTAGCATTTTAAAAGTAAGGGACGAATTTGATATCCATATCTTTGAGAATAATAATAAAATGTGTCATATGTTAAGCATTGTGACTTTCTTGGTTTCAACTAAATGTAGTTTTGGTCCACCAAAAAAAAAAAAAAAAAAAAAAAAAAAAAAAAAAATTTTTGACTATATTTAGTTGACTTAAAGTGCAACGTTTATGATTTTGAATAATTAACATACATAAAAATTTACTTCTAACGCAGTCGTTCTAGAGATTATTAATGCAGAATATTTGAAGATTTTTACACAAAAAAAAAAAAAAAAAAAAAAAAAAACTCTTATTCGACTGTAATTTAGAAAACATCATACCATAAATTCAAAACTCAATTGCTGTATGTTGTATATAACCAAAAACGTATTTGTGATTTGAATCTACATAATGATAATAGAAAAAAAAGTAAATTGTTCGTGGTTTCTAATCATGATCAATCTAATGAAGGTAAAAATATTTGCATGATTTTATTGATAATTTAAAAAAAATAAATAAAGTAATTATTAGTTAAAAACTTTTTAAATAAAAAGTTATATTTTATTTACGTTTGGACTTATCGAACTATCGACCTAAGTAAAAATAAATAAAAAAAAATATTTATCATTACTACTTAAGACAGATATTTTCTTTTACAACAGTCTGCTCTTGTCATCGTCAACCATTCATTAAACATGCATGATAGTCCAATATTTATTCAGATGATATATCCAAATATGAAAATATATTATGAAGTTGCCCTTGAACGTTTAACATCAATTCTATTTTAATATATACACTCAGTGGCGGCTGGTGCAGGGGGCCAGGTGGGGCCCAGGCTCCCTCACTTTTTTAGTCTGTTCCCCCACAATTTTTTTTTTACAAATGATTTTTTTTTTAATAAATTTTTTATTAGTTACTAGTTAATATACTGATTTATCTGAAGTTTTAATCTTGAAACTGACCATTTTTACTCAACTAATAAATTTCCGTATGGATGGATATTTAAGTTGCCTGATTGAGTTTCTTTTCCATTGCCCGTAGAAGAAACGGGTTGGAAATAAGACGAAGGGGCAGGGGAGAGACTGACTTTCGCCACCTGCAATATCCTGCAAGTCTATACCCCTTGTGTGGTTCTCAAATTACAAAATTCCTGAGTTTCGTGTTTTGGCACTGTCTTCTAATCTATAGGATAAGGAGATCCCCGGACGAAATAAAAGTTAACCTCATTAGATCAAAGACCCAATATGAATATTACAATCAATATTTTTTATTTTATTACTAGGCTCATAAAGTTTAATGCTGTAAGTCATACTATAATTAGCTGCTGAAGGAATGAATTTGAAATGCCCAACTAAGATATTTTTATGCTCCTCTGTGATCGTTTGAAAAAATAAGTTGAATGGAAGTAACTAACTTATTTCGCACAAAAACTAGGATGATCTCGCCTTGATTGTCGGTCTGTCTTGTGGAAAGAGAGAAGATCTCACTCAAAAGAAGAATCCTTGTTGTTTCTAAAAACTGAAAGTGTTCCTTTGAAAGTAATTTCCAATGTAGCTCTAACCGACTAGGCACATTTTCTACAATCCTGGTCGGTTGGTTGGTTGTTTTCAGATTATCTGGCACCGTCAGCTACACGAGGGCTATAATGCGCCGAAACATTCGTCATTAGACAAGCCAACATACATTTACAAACACCCATGCCTAACACGGGACTCGAACCCGCAACCTCGTGGTCTAGAGACTAGCACGCTAACCACTATACCGTTCGGTCGGCACAATCCTGGTCGGACATATGACGAAAGAGTGAGCCAAATTTTTGAATCAGATATTATTGTTCAATCTTCCTCTTGATTAGATGCCAATTTGTTATACAGTATCAGTGTGCGGATACGCCTTAAAATTTATTTGCTACAAAAAAATCACGTACGTAAATAAACTACAAAAATAAAAGCCTAAACCATAACTAAAAAAAAAAAAAAACTTTAAATAATCGTACTATAGTACGATTGCAATTCTACAGAATATTGTAAGAACCCACAATTCTTATTAAAACTCTAACAGCCTAACGCTATTAGAATGACTATATGAGGATAATCTTCTTGCCCCCTTCAAAAGATGTTAGTTTACCCAGACTGTGTCAACACCGACTCTGACAAGGCCTTGCCTCTAGTTCGTGACGTCATCACTAGCAGGCCGTTTCTCCTTTCCTTTCGCGTCTTCTTCCAAGAGAGGCCTTGATTCTATGTTTGAATAGGGCTCGCTCAGGTTTGGAATAGATAGCTGATTTTATGTTCTTTTATTCTGAAAACTGTTTTAATGGAGCAACACTGATTCAGGGAATATCGCTTTTTGTAACAAAGAAGATTTTAAACTATTGATAAACATGTAAATGAAAGTAACGAATATAATATGAAACAAAAATTCCTTATTGTAGTATAAAACATTGACAACATATAAAATGCAAATGAATATCGAACAAATAAAACATTCAATCTGTTTTACCCTTTCTTACTTTAGAAATTTGTTATTTTATTTTATTTTTACAATCAACTTTGAGGTAGAAATTGGATGCAGTAACTTTCCTTCACAAGTACTTTTTACCTTTTTCTTAGATTTTAATAATTTAGTTTCATTAGTTACACAAATATTTGCTGATTATGGACAGTCAATTGCATTATCTTCATTTCTTAAGATTTGAACATTTGGAATAACTAGATTCTTCAACGTTGTTACCTTTCTAGATCTTTGTACTCTCTGAAAGTTTTTATATATTTTTTTTGCCTACAGTAATTTTTTATTAAAGCATTCGTAGATGAAATTAATATGAGCTTTAAAACACTTTCCGATGTGTAACCAGCTTTACAACAGTCATCAATAAAGAAAAATTCATTGCTATTAATTAGATCCATTGTCTTTTCAATTACAAATGATCTATGGTCGGTTAATTGTAAAAATTTTGGTTCATTTTCTTTTAGGAGCAGTTTTTGGAAAACAATATAATTGTAACTTACAGCGTTTACAACATCAGCAGATGGATAAACTAAACCACCTCTATCGAGATTCTCAATTAGTTTATATTTATAATTGCATTTTAATGTTCTGTCGACAACCATCTGCTGAGAACAGTACTTACAGTGAATTTTCTTCAAGGCTGAATGAGCACAATAACTAGAAAAGTTTATTATAACAGGCATTGAATGTTCAATATTTTTTATATATTTTCACATACATTTATGTCCAAATATAAATATGATATTGAACATTCATTATTAAGATTTTTATCAACATTACCATCAACTGTGTACACATTATCCTCAATACTTTCAACATTAATAACACCATAAATCGATGAATTTAAGGTTAATGGATAGAAATTTTACATCCGCAATTTTGCTTCGTTTTCGTACACTTGTCGAATTGATATCAAATATTGTGAACCAGCCATCATTCTGTATTTGCCAAACCTGTCTTCCAATGAATTTGTTTGCACTTTTCCTGGAAGAAAATATGCAAACCCAATTCATTAAAGCAGTAATTCTTTAATTCCAAAATACAATGGCTGTTTTGTGTAATGACCCAATGGGTTTCTGATGTCAATGTGCCAGTAGTACAATTTTTACTACTCCAAACATCCAACCATTGAAGTAATTTTTCAAGGAAAATTACATTTTCGGACTTTTCTTGATTTTCCGATTTATTACTTAAAGCAAAATTTTCACATTTTCATGCAAATAACAAAACTTTTCTACAAAATAAACATTTTCAGATTTTTGTAAACCTTTGTTTACAAATGGTTGTTGTAATGGATCCCTCAATCGTTGTCAAAGCTGTTTTGGTGTTCATTATCCCATACCAATCACAGATTAATTTTATAAAAGCAGACGTCCCCTTCCAAGTTAAAAGATTGTGCTTTTCACTCGGAGTATTTAGTGCTTCTGCAAGAAATTTGTTAAAAACTTGAAGGGCTAACTTAACGTTTTGTCTTTCAAGATTTGAAGGCTCCAAAGCTTTTAAAGTCAAACCATGAACATATTTAAGCAAATTTCCACATTCAACTTCATACAAATTTTTGACTGTTTTAAAGGAAGCAGTTGTTAGTGGAAATAAGCTAAAGTCATCCCAATCTGGGTAATAAAGAGCCTGATTCAAATCCTTTTGGTTAACACTCATTTCAATATATGCACAGAATCCACTTTCGGCATAATGTTTCGTTCTTCGGTAATAAAAAGAGCTGAACTTTAGGAGTATTAGCATAATTTCCGTGACAATTTGGAACACAGCACTTGTACACCATTGCTTACATTATTTGTAAATCATAATGCAATAGATGGAATTAACTATTAAGTCAGTAATAGCTGGAACAAGTGACTTTTTGGTGACAAACTCAAAGACGCCTCTTTATAACTAAGGGGTTTGAAAGGGGGATGTGTTCCTTCGACCTACTCCCCTTGGCCTGCTTGTAGTGACGTCAGTCGCCGAACGGTCACGTGAGGCAAGGCCTTGTCTTAGAGTCGGTGTTGACTGTGCTTGGGGGAAAAAAATTTCTCCTTTTACTTCGGTCGACCTTGAATTTGGATCTTAAAGAGCAAAGAGATAAGACAGAAAATTCTACTATGTTGCGAGGGCCATTCCTTCCCTTTCACGAGACATCCTGTTTTTTCGTCATACCATGGGTATAAGTATCATATTACTAATACTCCTCCTGGTCCTGGTGGATCTGCAAGGAAATGGTCAATTCTTACTTTTCTTACTTTAAAGTCAGGGATCAGGCATTTATCTTTAGTGTCTTCAACTTGTACGACTGCGAAAGAATTTACACCAATAAATAACCACGGTAAGTTGTTTTTTTATTTTAAATTTTACTCTGTATTTAGTAAAATGTAAGAGTCAACAATTGGTTTTTGTTCAGATATTTACTTTTTGTTTTAAAAAATAACTGAGTATTTAAATTTCGTTCAAATGATCAGAAGTGTTGATTTGTCCTACCTCTCAAAATGATATTTGATATAGTATACAATTACTAACGTAACTCTCCGGTACGATCAATAGATGAACGACAGCAAAATATTTCCTTATCAAATCAAAATAAGTGGTTTGGCTAGAATTGGGAAGAAACTACATATATCCTTTTACAGGGTAGTACAAATAAAAGTGAAGAGGATCTAATTTTAGAAAAAATTCTGTAATAAATAAGTAGGTGTACAGCATTGAAAAAAATATCATACAGGATATTCGAAATTAAAAGTTTAAAGTTAGTTCCATACTTTTTAACTTCTTTTCAAAGTACACTGAGTACACTGGTCAAAACCTTGTAGTTTTAACGACTGCTTACTATATCCGAACTTATTGACACCCGAAGCAATACAATCGAGTCACGCCGTGTGCTCTGTAATCTGTTTTCAAAGTGAGTAGACACATTAATAATTGTGACTGATATCTTTGTTTCGATTGTTGGGTTCCTCTGCATATTTTCAGGATTTCTTCAAATTTAAAATACATATGCTGTGCATTTTTTCTTAAAAGATTTCTTGGAAAACGTTCTTTCCTCGATAGAAGAACTAATATATTAGAGACCAAATTTTGATTGAAGGATATTCCGTTGCAGTATAACTCTCCCTTAGCTCTTGTGCCAAAAAAATATACAACGACATATATTGCTATTCAAAGAATATCAAGTAGTTCAATTTAAAACTATTGAACTGGTCAATATAACAATGCCTTCAACTTTGTTTACAAATTTGTAAATATTGCACTTTCAAAGGTTTTGTAATATTTTATTATCTCTATTATACAAAAATCAAAATTATTTTGCATGAATTAATAATTAAAATATCATTGACTGAAATATTAGTAGCATTACTCATGACCTAATTTTTTTCCCCAATTATTTTAAAACCTTATTTGTTGTTGTAATCAAGCATATATATATATATATATATATATATATATATATATATATATATATATATATATATATATATATATATATATATATATATATATATATATATATATATATATATATATATATATATATATATATATATATATATATATATATATATATATATATATATATATATATATATATATATATATATATATATATATATATATATATATATATATATATATATATATATATATATATATATATATATATATATATATATATATATATATATATATATATAATTTTTGGCATCGTGCCCCCTCACTTTCACTGCTCACGATCCGCCACAGTATACACTCATGTCCATAAATTAAAGATAATTCAGTTTTCCCCTAATAACTTCTCAGTGGAGTAGCATAGACACTTGAAATTTACTTCAAAGACACATCTTTATACAACAAAACGATAATTAAAACAACTCAGTCGCAGAATGAAATGCAAAGTGTACATCGGGGCATATGCAAAAGAATGGAGTACCATTAGTGTGCAGTTGTACAGATGCATTTACATTAAAAATCACTCAACACATGGAGTTAACTTTTAGTGTGAGATATGATCTTTCCCGACATCAATATTTACTTGGCACAGTATTCTCATACTTAACATGAGTTACTTGATGAATTCTAGCGCCTAAATTGCTCGTCCCTCCTTTTGAAATGTTTGCAAGTGAGGGAAAGTTCCCAATGCATTAAATCTTTACACAATGAATATCGTTGAAGCGTCCCACACATGTTTGATGAAATTTGGAGTAGAGGAGTGATCTGGCTTACTTCTAAGGGCGAAACTCATATTTTTAATCCTTTATCCAAAGCAAAAGTGGAATAAAATAAACCATAACTATCAATAAACACGATTTTGAAACTGATATTTCACCATTAAAGACGTGTCTAAATCAAGTTAACGTAATTACAGTAAAAAAGTGGACTTTAATTACTTTTTGTGCTCTTGGAGAGCTTATTAAACAAATTCAACAAATTGAACATAAAGACCAAAACTCTTTTCCCGCCAAATCATTATCTTGAACTGGCATTTACCATGAAATATCAAGTTCACACCTTTTTACAGATCCTCTGATGTCCAATATTACTCATGAGGCTGACAAAATTATTTTCAGTAAATAGTATCTGATGTTAAAAAGATTTGGTCTTTGGGGGCAGTATGTTGACTTGGTTACATAAGCTCCCCAAGAGACCAAAAGATAATTAAATTCCACTTTTTCCTTGTAATTATGTTAACTTGATCTAGACAAGTTTTTAATGGTGATATATTGGTTTCTAAATCGTATTTATTGATACTTTTGGCAAATTTTATTCCACTTTTGCCTTGGATAGGCGATTAAAAAATATGAATATAGCCCCTATAAGTAAGCCAGGTCACTCCTCTAATCCAAATTTCTTCAAGCATGTGTGGGACGCTTCTACCATACGAATTGTGTTAAGACTTGATGTATTAGGAACTTTCCATAACTTATAAACAGTTCAAAAAGTGGTGCGAGCAATTTAGCCACTACAATTCATCAAGTAACTCATGTTAAGTATGAGAATACAAGTAAACACTGATGACAGGAGAGATCATATCTCACAAAAGAAGTCCACTCCATGAGTTGAGTGATTTTGAATGTAAATGCATCTGTACAACTGCACACTAATGGTACTCCATTCTTTTGCATATGCCCCCGCTGTACACTTTGCATTTCAATTTGCGGCTGAGTTATTTTAATTATCATTATGTTGCATAAAGATGTCTCTTTGAAGTGAATTTCAAGTGTCTACGCTGCTCCACTGAGAAGTTATAAGGGAAAAACTGAATTATCCTTAACTTATCGACATGAGTGTAAATAACATATTAGAAAAAAAAAATATTTCTAATCTTATTTATGGAACACTTCCACGAAATACCATAGCCTATTTTTAACCTCAGTAATTTGAATTAAAGGTATAGTACTTCTCGACCTCCTAATACATATAAATTACAGAATAATCTTCTGTTGGACTTCTAACTGCAGTGCGGAAAGAGAAAAGCCTATGGTTGGCGTAAATTGGCGAGGTTTTGTGTAAATTACGCTTAGAGCTGAATCCGCACTGAACTTGAAAGTCCATCCTAGAAAATCCCTTCTGAAGTAACTCGTGGAATTACAGAAATAAGTGGGAAGGAAACAATGATTAATGATTTTCTGAATCACTATTACACTATTATGAAATCACGGGTAGCTTCTACTATGCAATTGTCACCTTGACGCTTAGAGATAGAAGTCTCTGAATGTTTTAAAATTCCAACTTCGTTTCCTAGTGACTTCTAATGGTAGATCTTCATCATTGAACGATATATCAAATAATTTAATTGTTTCGTCTGGTTCGTTACACTGGTAAGCTAAATCTTGTGACTATACCACGAAAACTAGTTTCGGTAAATAACCAGACTGGAAACGGATTGCACTTGAGAAATTACAATAGATGTTTTTTTCCTAACATCAGATTGACAGAAATTCCTCTCTCTATGTAACATTTATTTACTAATTTTTGTCAACTCATGCAATCTCTCTTGTTTTTTTATAAAAGTTGTAATATTAAGGATGGTTGATTTTTTCTCGACTCTCCCTCACTCTCATTTCATTTTGGAGTTATTTCTGAAGTTTTTTTTTTTTTACTTCTATTATACAATGGCGTATTTGCTAATCAGATTAAAACAAACGCGAGTATACAATAGATATTATGGTACGCATGGTAGTTATCCATTACAATAAAACCACATAAAGTGATTTCTAGAATTGAAAATGATTATGTTGACTTCAGATTTAAATCCTATGCAACATATTTTCTTACATCTAGATATCACATAGTGTAAAGCTTATTAGCCTAATTCTAATTTTTCTTTAAAAACTTCATACGATCATTAGTTAAATTTATGTAATGCAAATTGCTCTAGTAAACATTAACATAATTATATATGTATGTAAATAAATGCTTTCTATTTAATGGACAATGAATTCAACATTAAATGCATAATTTTTAAAAGCTTATATTTTACTTTTCTGACATAAAGTCATTCTAAAAAGGTTTTATGTCTCATTTGAATACAAAAAAGTGTAATATGTGCCTTGTAGCGAATAAGTTATTATAGCAATTAAAATACATTTACATATATTATGTTATCTTGGTGAATGTCACTAGACGGTTCTTCTTTTTCACCTAGTATGTATATGAGAAAGAAACAACAGATTTCAAGTATTTGCATTATCATGAATTCTTAATTAATCGCTTATTTATTTTACGACCATTTATAACTATCTACCATCTTTTAACAGTGTGCAGCTTCAGAATCAGTTTTTTTAATGTTCTTAGCGGAAATAATTCCTAATTTTCATTTGATGTAAGTTAAGATAAATGGTGGTAGGAAAATGTAAAAAAAAAAAAAAAAAAAAAAAATTATATGCTTGGAAGAAAATTTGCCACTGTGCGCTTAAAACGATTTATGTTCATTGTGTTCAGATTATATTATGCATACACAACTTTAAAAATGTGAACGTATTGTGTTAAATTGCGTGGATTATTCCTAAAGAAATTGAAATGTTTTCATAACTTTAAAAGACATTCAAGAAAGTACTATTAAAATTAAAATTATGTTGTAGCAGTATTCAGTTATGTAACTTTATTTTTTTTAAGTATTTAGATTCCAAGTCTAACGAATAAGGCTTTAATAAAAATAACGTTTAAATGTTATTTTAAATATTCTGTATGTTAAATGACAACACCTTTTTTAAAATCTTAAGAATCCCAGCAGAAATTCAATGTTGACCAATTCCGATGTGGAATGTTGTGAACCATTTATAGCTATTTGTAGGATCTGTCATAAAAAATGGATGAAGAATGAAAATTTTGTACTCACAATGAAGACAAACGAAAGAAATGCATGCAAATTGACATTTTTCAAACTAGCAGTAATCAGTATTCTTGGAAACCAAAGATACTCAATTTATAAGTATAATTAGCATGATACACGAGATTGCTCATGGTTATTTAATATTTAGTGAGTTCACAAGAAAAATAACATGAAAAAAAGCTTTATGAAAAAGAGAAAATGCAACGGTAATAATTTGTAGCCTTTTTTCATAAACTTCTTTATCATTTATATCATAATAATTCTAAGATATTATAAGTATGTATTTGTAAGGTGTTTAAATAAAAAAAAGAAATGCATAGATTATTTTTATTTACGTCTTTTCTACAAAAATATTAATCGTTTTTACAAAAACCCTTACATGATAAAAAAAAAATGGATTTCTTATTTGGAATCAATATTGAAAATACTTTAAAAAACAATGATCAAAAATAAAAAAATTTCGAAAGTAATTTTTGTGGACCTGTGCATTTTTACATGTTATTTCATTTAATATATTTTAATTAACAACTTTTCAAGTGAAAAAAAATATTAGGTATTAATTATTACATAATATGGTTTGATGCTTTATGGACAATGGTTGATTTCTATTTTAATAGCAATACACTTGAGAGATAATATATATTTTTAATTTAAAGTTAAATTAAAAAAGTTCTAAAGTAACTCTATAAAAAGAAAAATATTTATTTAATGTTACTTATTAAGCTTCCTAATCATGCGAAATAATTTATTTAATTAAAAAGAATTTTTGTACTTTTCAGTGTAAAAAAAAATAATTCTGAAATTATGGGTTTCAATGATACGCACCCATTTGGAATTGATGCCGACCAAACGGTATAGTGGTTAGCGTGCTGGCTTCTAGACCGCGAGGTTGCGGGTTCGAGTCCCGTGTTTGGCATGGGTGTTTGTAAATGTATGTTGGTTTGTTAAATGAAGAAATGTTTCGGCGCATTATAGCCCTCGTGTTGCTGACGGCGCCAGATAATCTGAATACAACCAACCATTTGGAATTGAATGATTCATTTCTAGAAACAGAGGATACAAATTAAAGCAGAATTTCGATGTTATCTTAGTTTCAAGGGATGTTTTAAAGACAACATTTTCTCGAACTTTAATAATTTTCTAACCTAAAGTATCTAATATAAAGTAGCTTAGATGAATGTATTAGAGAAAATGTTGCTTATTTAATAATATAAAGCTACTTTTGATGCACCTAACTTTAATTATTTCACCTCAGTAGATGCATTAATTAAATTAATAAAATGCTGCGATAGATTAATCTTCCTAATTAATGAAGCATACGAAAATGTATTCCAGAATTTTAATGTCTTGTGTGGTAAATATAAATTAAAGAAACTACGTAATCTAGCAATTCCAAATCACATATTTAAGTGTAATCAAATAGAAACACAAGTATTTTAATTAGAGCGTACTCTTGTTATTACCTTTATCACTAAGAAAATAAAATTTCTTAAAAACAGGCTGAAGTTCAAAAATTAATCATAATTCATTAAGAATTAACATACGTGAAATATGTTTCGAAAGTAATAAATAAATGCCAATAGTTTTATCGATGGACATTAAGGCAGAAAATTTTACAGTCAAATTATTCGTTCAGTTTAAAGAATTTTCTTAAGTCAAGTGTGCAATAGTTAAAAGTATATCTTATAAGAGGAGTTAGCTGGTTTTTTACATCAAATTCTAATCTGACAGGGAAGTGCCTGAAAATTAATTTTAAGAGAAGATAAAGAATGTATTGCCTTATACTTTGAAATAAGATGAACAGTTCTCCAAAACCTCTTATTTAATTAAATATTTTACATTAACCTTTTACTAATTAATGAAATTGCATATTCTTTAAGAATCGTGTCTATTATTGTTATTACTTTCTAAAAACTTTAATACTCCTTCACGTCTTACATTCATTATTAATATAACATATTTAATGGTGTATATGTTCTGTAACACTTATGCAAAATGCTTGCACCAAATTCTAAAATTGAATTTTTTAAATCGATTTAATCCGAAATTTAGTAATTTTAAGTGAAATTTATTAAATGTAATGTTCTGAGATAATACTGCCCCACGTCATAAATTTACTATAAATGTTTCCATCCACTTAATGATCTAGGTATGTTTATCAATAGTACATAAATATTATACAATTTAGTAAAATGGGATTTTTCAAATCTATTTTCAATAATTTTATAGGGATTTTTCTGAGGTGAAATCAATCCAATTTCTGCTTCTTAAAATCCTCAGATATAATAAACTAAATATTATAAACTAAATGTTATAGATATAATAAACTAACTAAAATATTATAATACACTTCATGATGTAAATTTTCCTGGATAATAGTTAATAGAAATTACAAGCAAAATTAAAAATTGGATTTTTAAAAAGAAGTTTAATGGAAATTCAGGCGATTTTTTGTAAGTTAAATTCATTTAAATCTAATTTTATGAATGAAAAATAACACTTTTTCAGATCTGGAGTTAATTTTAAATACTTGTATGTAAAATTGTATATCGAAATAAAATAACATGGAATGATCTCGAAAATGCATAAAATTTTATTTTTAATCCAATTTTCAGAGTTTAAATTCTTTTTATTTTGTTTAACAGTTCAGCAAGCAATTTATAATTTAAAAGAAACCCACATTTAATCAAAGTATTCCATTTCATATGAACATCAGTGTAAAAATTAATTGACTATGTAAGATTATTGTGAAAAACTATTTTTTGAAACACAGATATCTAGCTATTGAAATATTGTCAGTTGTACTAAAGCCCATCGTAAGACCGATTTACACAATACTTTTAACATTTTATATTACATAAATTTTCAGATTACTTCTAAGAACATCTTACAACAGTACCATTGAAAGTACATTCTGAAAATCCATTTCTAATATTTTATCCCGAAGCAAACTAAAAATAGAAATCGGAAAACAATGTTGTCTATTGTACTCCATAACCGAATATTCCCATTAAATACTCTTCACCAATTCGACCTTACTCATCTAAACGTAGAGGATGACCTACAGGAACAAAAAAATAAACTTATTTTGTGCTGATAACACAACAGATAATTTTTATTTTTGACTTCCGGCCCAAGATAAGCTTTTCTTCGTAAGTAGAATATAAGAAAGTAAACTTATTTTAGTGTCAGAAACTGTCATTAGCGATTCTGTCATCGTGAATTAGTTAGAAATGATTAATGTTGCCGAATAAAGAATAAAGTTCTATTGTGGGAAAAATAAGTGTGTTTGGGAGGAAGTAAAGTGTGTCCTTAACTAAATGTTTAAAAGACACCTTAAGTCATCAATTTATCAATATGCCACCTACCACAAGATGATTAATGACATTGAAATAAATAGAATAAATGACTATATTCTGCTGATGATTTCAATACTGATACATAAAACTTCGTACTATAGAATGTGTTCATGCACAAGTTATACTGTAGTTTTTATTTTATTGTATTATTTAATTGATATATAGTAAATTTAATAGACAAAATTGGAAGTGGATACATTTTTACCGATATTTCCCGCCGATCCCTGTTGCTTTTCTGTAAAAACAAGTTAAATAGAGAAGAAAAATTGGATTTAAAAAAAAAAATAATAATACCAATGATAATAATTATTTTATCTTAATAACGTGAATTACATATACAAACATCAATATACATGGACAAATAAATACAAACAAAATAAATACAGCAATGGTGCAATGTGCAACAAAAGATATAATGTCGTAGTTACAACAAATACAATGAAGTTTTAAGCGAACAATACTTCAAAATACAGAAATATAAAAGTTAAATATTATCTTACAATGGCGATGTTGAAATAGAAAGCTCAATATAGTGAACGTACGTCTCTATATTTGGTCGTAGTCATAACAGTTAAATCAGTTGATGTTTTATGTAAAAGTGGCATATTTGCTTAAATAAATAAGTAAAAAACGCGTGTTTCTCGATATTGAAACTAGAAACAATTCTTAAATGAGTGCGAATTAAAACAGGTTATAAAGCCTTCACTTTACAATATCCTGAGATTTAAACGAACTTAACTGCGACTTAAACTTCCCAACAAAGAGGAACATTGAAGGTAGCATAATAACCACGCATGCGCAGAAATAGTTAATTTGGGTGAACGTTAGCCTTGCGCTTAATTAAATGAGTTTCAACTAGCCAAGTTTTGGAACTATAATATGGAAATTATGTAAGGTGTTTCAAAAGTCACTCTTTATTTTCTAAAATGAACATCTCAAAAGAAGTTACTCACTTGGGATTGATACTACTTGCCCATTTATTAGATAGTCAACAATATTCAGAAAAATCAATTTAAATTCTATTTGCTATCCAATAAACCTACAAACTATTTAAATTACATGTGCCTAAATGTGTTTAGTTTCTCTTTAAAAAAAAATAAAAAAATAGTGAGTCAATTTTGAAGTATCCTGCAAAACACAATTAACAAAAGTATATTTTAATAGTAAATTTCACTGAAAATGTAAAACGGTACTTCTGTATTTTTTTCTTCTTTTTTTTTTCTTTTTTTTTTTTTTCTTACTGAAAATCCTTTTCTTTTAACAACATCCAATTTCTTTAAAGAACCATGAAGTCATAATTAAAAAAGAATCAATACCAGCCATTTTTACCTGTTACTCTCTGTTAACACAGCAAGAAAAAATATATTTTTGGCAAGACCTTATTATTGATTGTGCGTATTTCGAAACATTTTTAGTGGCAGGATGATAACTAAAACCATTACTTTAGTGTTGATACATCCAATCAGGTGACGTAGAAGATAATCGTTTGAAGAGGTTGCCAATATTTTTATCAGGGATGAGATTGGCAAAAAAAGCAAAAAGATTGAAATCATACGCGAACTAAAAAAAAAATTTTACGAGAAAAATTTTATAAGAAATAAAACATCAAAACATGCAACATGATGAAAATATTATACAGTAAAAATTAATAACTGAATTATGTTTTATTCAGTAAGTATAAATCAGATGAGAGAGAAGATTTATAAGACCCAAGGTGAGACAAAATAAAGCAGAATGCTTTGCTCCCAAAACAATGAGATGGTCAAGTAATGTTAATAATCAATCACAGCACGAACTATAACCCGGTCGCCACGCACTTGTGAAGTAATCTGCGAGGAAAGGAGAGTGATGAAAATCTCTTGCCCAGACATGAAGAAAAGTACACTTTCAGCAGGAAAAACTGGTTTAGATTGGACAAAAGTGTGGAAATCCGCAAAAGGCTGGAAAATCTTATCTCTGCTTCATGTAACGATGACAGCAAAAACCTCACTTTTTTATATAAGAACACTGTTTATCCAAAAATAAATACTTTTTTTCTGTGAGAGAATGATAATACAACATAATATATTTCTATGTTCTAGGAAGGAGTTGGAGTCTTATTCCTCCCTTGGCCCTCAGCACCATTTCTGCAGAGAGTTGCTGTTTGTCCCTCGCTTCCAGAGAGCGAACCTTGAAACTTCTCAACACATTGGCGATCATCGCTTTCTCCTCCAACATAGCAAATTTCTGACCTGCAATTAAACACATACAGTCAGGAGTCAAATTCAATGGACAGTTCTTTGGACTACAGTTGTGTTATGTGTTATCTAATAATTACTTAATCAGTGTCTGCGAAAGGCAAGTACAAGGTTTCATTAATTAAAATTCTGTTTACAGCCGTCTCGAGTCGCGTAGCAATCGAAAGGTACGCGTATGTTTCGGCATTACTGAGATCGTCGGAAAGAGATCTATAATTTCTTTTTTTTAATTAAAAAATACTTCAACGACTTTCAAATTCTAATTAAAGTGCTTATATTTTTAGATACAATTTTATTTACAATCTCCTGATAAGTTTCAGCCTGTAAAGTTAGCTTCTATAAAAGTTTTATAAAGTGCGCATTACCATCTAGTAATAAAAAGGTGACATGTTTTTCTTTTTCTTCAGATATAGTTTCTCCACGTTCTAAGTAGTACCTACATAAATTATGTAATTTGTAGTGTGGCGACATCAAATAACAGATAAAACTTCTGTGCATTGGAGTACTCTTTTGCACAGAGGTAAAATATCTGTCTCGAGACATCTTGGTCCGGATCAAATCCCGTCGCCCATTGTAAGCTAGCTTACGCTTTATTGGTGACTGGACTAAAAATGAATCATGCTGCCATCTATCGGCGCTTCTGAAAGGAGACACTTCATCGCCACCAACCAAACAACCATACGCAACTCGCAACAAACAACCACATACGCAACTCGCAACAAACAACCACATACGCAACTCGCAACAAACAACCACATACGCAACTCGCGTGCAACACCGCAACAAGCGGACACAACGATGCAACAAGCGGACACAACGATGCAACAAGCATCTCAAAAACCTCCAACTCCGATCAGACACTGATCAACAATATCGCTCCTTCGTCACTGGGAGGGGGCTATATGTGGCGACATCAAATAACCGATAAAACTTCTGTGCATTGGAATACTCTTTGGCACAGAGGTAAAATATCTGTCTCGAGACATCTTGGTCCTCGGATCAAACCCGTCGCCCATTGAAAGCTAGCTTACGCTTTAGTAGAATGATAATGACCCCATTTTTCCCAATCTACAGACATTTGATATATAAAACACTATATTTTTACGTGAATACGTCTAAACATTTACTAACAATAACCACACTTTAGTTATTTTTAAAGGTTGTGTGCATTCTGCAGTGTTTGCCGTATTTATGAATGCATATCACTTCTACTACCACCCTTCAACTATAGTTTCCTTCCTTTAGATTTGAATGTATAACAGATATATACTGAGACTATTCATATCTATGTCACAAAAGCTGAATGAACCAAAATCTACTTTTAATGTAATAAAAACAGTACGGTTGAGTTTCACGTTAACGATCATTTTTAAAAATTACATCTCTAAATTTTGCACTGTTTTATTACTGGGTTTTTACATCTATCTTATATATAGATTTATATAACGCTATGCGCTTACTATCAAATTTACGAATCGGTTACTCAATTCTGCACATGAAACTTTGTTCTTAAAGCTGGAGCTAGAAACAACGAGTTTCAGTCAAAAAATAAATCAAATATTTTTCCAAATCCCTAGTAAAACTGGTCACTTAGCGTTGAGTACCAAAATATCTTTTTAGTTGTTTTTCCATGTAAAAAAGTATACAATAAAGTATAGTATGTAAACAAATACAAAGAGTACATTCGTATATTCTCGAAGTGAGAAAAAAACTAACTATGCAATACGATAGATGGCAGCACGATAAATTTTGTATTTAACAAGGAAAATGAAAAGATGAAATTTGCAGGCACCTACTTACCAAACCTATTATAATTTTCATTAATAAAAGTTCATATGAAAACAAAAAGCATAAAACATTTACATATATTCCTTTTGTCGATTTAATAACTACAGAAGACTTAATCAAATTTAAATATTTTTCAGTTGCAAAGATGCAGTATTTTTTTAATAGTTTTTTTTTTGAAAATTGCAAAATCACAAATATTACTTCAACTTATGATGTAGATTTTTCAAATAATGATATTTTCATAAAAAGTTGACCTATGCGCAAAATTAAAGTAACTTTGGGACATTACACAGTTTAAAACAATAGTTAAAGTACTATTAAACAAATTTTAGTTTGTGTACTCAGTACTAATTGAGACCCTTACAATATCATAAATATTATGTTACACAATTTTGGGTGGCATATTTTTTCTAAAAAAAATAATTTTTATAGAATTTCCAAGAATGCGAGACTAAAAGATATTGTCTAATTTTAATTAAATTCATATCTGAGTTAATGAACTCAAAATGCAACCTATGCAACCCTTGAGGTTTTTTAAAACTAAAGTTTTTTGGATTCATCTCTACAAGTATATAAAATTAAACGTCTGTCTGTATGTATGTATGTATGTATATGTATGTATGTATGAATGGCTATAACTCAAGATCTACTAAACCAATTTCGATAAAATTTGTGTCAATTTATAGTATATTGAATGCGGATTCTACAGAACACACTTTAACTTCACTTTAATCACAAAAAGAACGGTAATTACACACAAAAAATAGTTTTTGCCGTATTGCCATTTATGCTTTAATTATGTCTGTGTAGATAGTTTCTCTGGAAATGAAACAGTGTTGGCAACAGTTTAAAGTATACAAATGAGCGATTCATAAACATTTATAATGCCTAAACTTTCGCCAAACACTATCTGTTATCCCACGTAGCACCCGAGCACATGAAATCAATGCATGTTTGAAGCGATCGTATATTTGGATCAGTGTTGTGAAGCTATCACTCACAATAAATTTTCGTGTCCAAATATTTGCTATAAGTGACTTTAGTGATCAATTGCTTAAGCTTGGAAATGGTCTTTTTCATAGGGACAATGGTTTAATCTCCATTGAAAATGTTGGTTTGCGTACAATTGTTAAAGATGTAGAAGATTTAATAAATATCGTATATCCTGACATTGGCTTACCACTTAGCCGACCACCAGCTTGGTTTGGTGATAGAGCCATATTGGTCCCACGAAATGATGCCGTTGAAGCTTTTAACAATTTAGTGCTTAAAAAATTGGATTCATCCTCACATACATATAAGTCAATTGATAGTGATGTTGATGAACAAGAAGCAGTACTATACCCCACTGAATTTTTTAATTCTTTAAATTTTTCTGGTATACCCTTACACACCCTTACTCTGAAAGTTGGAGCGTCTGTAATTTTAATACAGAACCTAATGCCTACAAAATTATGTGATAGGACACGCCTAAAAATCAACAAACTCCAGAATTACCTCATAGAGGCAACAATACTAACTGGAAGTGGTTCTGGAGAAACAGTTGTGATTCCAGGGATTCCCCTTTATATCTACAGATATACCCTTTCAATTACAATTTCCAATCAAACAATATTTCAGCATGACAATCAATAAAGAACTAGGGCAAACATTGAAGGTTGCTGGCGTGGATTTAAGTCCCTCATGTTTCTCACATGGCCAACTATACGTTGCTTGCTCGCGCATCAGTTCAGCAAACAATCTATATGTTTTTGCTCCAAATGGGAAAACTAAAACTGTTGTTTATCAAGAAGCACTTTGCTAATTTTTTACGCATATTATTTGTTAAGAAAGATTTTTCAATTAAAATTCGTTTTGTTCTATTTTCCTTCATAATAATGAATTAATTTACAGAATCATTTTTTGTTATTAAGGTGTGCATTTTATGTCAATTATTGAATTTTCTCGGATCTTCTATTTACAATTCTTGATACTTGCATATTATCCTGTCGACCAACCTCAACAAAACAAAAACTGTTGTTAAAATGCAGCTTTGAATTCATTTATAGAAGAATTGTTAAAATTGTTTTTTGTTTTTATGTTGTTTATTTTGTATTCATTATATTATAATCAGAATTTTTATTAAAATCAAAGACCTATATGCTTCAACGGGTACCCAGCAACGCGGGTCCACGCAGCTAGTTTCGTAATAAAATCACAGAATCAAATACTTAAAATACTTTTTTTTTATAAATATTTTGATTAAATTCAAAATTCGTCCAATAAACTTCTGTTGAGAAGATTCAAATAAAAAGTCAAAAAGTCACAGAATAAAAGCCGGTTATTAAGAAATTCCCGGTTATCAAGTAAGAAACTAAGTTCAACAAATTACACTTACCAATACAGCTCCTCGGTCCCGCCGAGAATGGACAATATGCGAAAGGATGTCTGTGAAGGCAGTTTTCCGGTAGAAAGCGATCCGGGTTGAAGACCTCAGGATCTGGAAAAGCATCAGGGTGGCGATGCAGCATGTAAATCACTAGCATGCAGGTTGTACCCTTAGGGATCTTGAAGCCATCTGCGAACACGCGTATAAAAATGTTAGTATATCTTGGAAAAGAATAGTCAGTCAGAAAAGGTTGCGAAATCTAATGTTTGCCACCAGGGGGCCGTGTCTAATTTTTTGGAGTACTTGTACATAATAAACCAAATTGGGATTATTGGAAGAAATACGCATAAGTAATCAGTACTTGGCAGGCAAGAGTTATTTCGAAATAATCTTATTTGATATGTTTGAGCTTGCATACATTACCCAGAATTAATATTAGTTTTATAAAAACTCTAGTCTGTCAAGTCCTAATCTGCCCTAATGATACAACATAACCCTCGTGATAGATTTTCTATAATGCAAATTTCAAAACAACTGAGAGTATAGAACAAAGTAATTTTACTTACTGACTTCTACATCTTCCTGAAGTTGCCTACCAATGTATGGTGCTGGGGGATAAATTCGTTGAACTTCCTAAAACAAACACAAACATTATATTTTGGTGGACATGTTTTAGCATTTACACATTAAATCTCTTCATTATACAATATCTTAATATCAGTTTTGTTGCGAAACATCGTTTCACTTTTGAGCTACCATGTAGCGAGACGCTTATACAAAGTTCAGGGGCGTATATCTTCAACTTCCTACGCATCTTCTGTTTAAATTCATTCAACATTCGGAGACAATAATACAAATGGTACAGCTACGTTTGCTATCTAAAATGAGAGATTTCATCGAGGCAGGTATAACTTCAGCATTCAACTGTGTGTTATTACCAAAAGTATCCGAGATTTCTACGTAGCAACTTCCTTTGCAAAATATTCAAGCACAAATGCTACAAATGTATCCTACATATCAGTCTAAAGATAGAAACGAGAATAGTAAGTATACTAAAACTTTAGCTAAAGGGTTTTGTTAGGATTGCGCAAGAATGTGTCCGCAAAACTTGAATGGTAACTCGATGAGATAATCTTATATTGGTTTCAAATCGTGCTGGCAGTATTTAATTTGAAATCTTGAAGGTACATTTTTACTCTAGTCAAAATTAGCCACCATCTCGTCAAGTAAACCTTACTTCTGTTTCTTAAAATGTAGAAATATTTTATTTTTAGCAGCCTTTAATTCATACATTCTTTTGTACTAGGTTTTACTTTAATAATTGCTGAAAAATTACTTTAAAAATGTGTGCAATATAATCAGTTGGCACTATTGCAATTATTTATGGAAATGAGTTTTTACAAATTTAGAAGCTCTTACAGAATTTATCCTAATTAAAGCGTTTGAAGGAGCGGCCTTTTGAATGACTGTTCCTGGGCAAACCGATTTGTTTTCATTAATATAAACGTATTTATGCTGGTACAAAAAGATGGATACTATTTCAATACACTTATAAAATTGTGATGGTAGAACTCTTCACTCATTAAATTGTAGAATAGTAAAAACAATATTCAACTGTAAGGCTTATTTCCAACAAGATGAGATTAGTGAAAAGTTTTTAGAAAAATTCTTTTCCAAAAGATGTTTTAAAAAAATTAAATATCAGGTAAAACGCTTATTTTCAACATGGCAAGATCAATGAAGAGCTTTTCAAAAATCCATTTCGTTTGTATGTGAAAAAAATTTGTGAATGATTTAAGTTCTAAATATACGTCCAATATATAAAATTCACTCGTCTTTGAAATGGGTTAACGTGGTAACAATAACCAAGAATTTTTTATTGAAGTACAGAAAATTTTAACCGTAAAATGGCATGAAATTCCTAAAGCCCCAACAATTACTACATACATTTACCAAATAAGCTAAAACTATCCATGAGATTCTGGTGCAAGAAAAGAAATGCTATGTTAAATATTTTCTAGGTAATTCTATTTTAGAATAAGAATTCCTAAAAGTCAAATTCATCTTTCTAAAAGATTGTAAGTAAATAAATTTATGAAGTGAGTATAACTCTGAAAATAAAAAGATACTTTTGAGCATTTATTGAACGAAAAGTATAATTTGTTTTTCTAAGTCTGTATGTTAAATTAATCACTTAAAAGTAATGCTAAAATTGCAAAACAACACATTAGAAAATTTTATTAGAAATTCAGGCAAACTTACAGCTTTGTGTTCAATAAAAAGCACACGCACAGTTTTAAAGTGTATCAGAACAATAATATCGGAATAGTTTGTTGAAATGTTTGTATTTAGCATTTTTTGCAATCCATAAATTGAAAAACAAAATTTAAAATTGAACAATTAAGACATTTTGAAGAAATTCATCATAAAATGAGCTTATAAACAAATGTATACCAAACTATTTCAGCTGTCATTTTCATCAATGCTGTGTTATCTGAATGACACAATTAAGACATGATTTGTATCTTTTAAATAGCTTTGTTAA
Organism: Linyphia triangularis; assembly: GCA_963978545.1. Classification (NCBI taxonomy): domain Eukaryota; kingdom Metazoa; phylum Arthropoda; class Arachnida; order Araneae; family Linyphiidae; genus Linyphia; species Linyphia triangularis. Next base: position 44,942,663 of record OZ021732.1, on the reverse strand, counting down.
AAGCTCTAATTAAAATGAATGATTGGACGTCTTTATTAGGTCACATCTAACGAATAATAATAAAAAAAATTATACACTAAGAAATAAAATTGGAGTAAGTATTAGCTGTTATCAAGGCAAAATTACATTGAATTAAATAAACGATACAAATCAAACACTTTTATAAATGAAAAAATCTACTTTATTTATTTCATTGTCTTAATTGCAATAGTAACTAGGCCCTAATGTTATCTTTTTTTATCTCACTTTTGTATTAATTTGAGATAAACAATAACATACCAGTGAATATATATATATTTATATTATGCATTGTTCAAAGATAAAATCACAAAATAAACTACGTAAATGAATCGTTTATTGTAGAAACCACATAGGTCACCGAAAAGTTACTTCTTCTGAATTCAGAACAAACAGTTTTTCCGTTAACTGTAATTATTAAGAATTAAAGGCGCTTGACTTATGTGGTTTCTATATCCTACCATTTTAAACTTATCTCTGAAGATGAAAAGCAGTTATTTTTAAATCAAAATATTTTTTTTTTATTTACTTTAAAGAAGAAACGAGCGATACTTGAAACATGACGACAATTTTCCTTTTTAGGCTTGTGCTTTTTCGCCAAACTCACCAATAGACCATTGGTTTTAATTAATGAAAATATGAACATGAAAACGATAAGTAAAATCAGTCTAAGTCAAATTTAATCGCAGGGACCAATATTAGAAACTTGTTCGATTTTCTACATCCCTAGTTAATTTGAGAACAGTTTTCACAGTTGTTAGAATAAATTTTATTTTAAATTTAAAATAAATGAAGTTTTAATGATACTAAAACACTGACATGTAAACTCACTTTGATGACACAGTCCAAATACTTGAGCCGCTTGAGCGATTCTTCAGTGAAGCCAGCATCCGGATCATCCCCTAAGACTTCTTCCAATTCTTCGACAACCTTATCCTGCACGTCCTGATGTAGACCCAGCATATACAGAACCCAACTTGTGCCCACAGCTGTCGTATCATGACCCTAAACAGTTTATGTATCAAAAACTATAACGCTTAAATATTGCAGATAATAAGCATTCCTTATTGAATGATAAGATGAGAAAATTTGAGGCCATTTAAATTTTATTGTGAAATTATATCAATTAATTTTATTGTATCAATTAATTGATACAATTTCCAATGACTCTTTTTTTTTTCTTTCTTCAATTTAACAATACCAATGTGGCTTTGCACAAACCCGATGCACGTCTATGATCTATTGGTCCACAGCTGTCGTATCATGACCCTAAAAAGTTTATGTACCAAAAACTATAACGCTTATATATTGCAGATAGTAAGCATTCCCTATTGAATAATAAGAAGAGAAAATTTGAGGCCATTTAAATTTTATTGTGAAATTATATCAATTAATTTTATTGTATCAATTAATTGATACAATTTCCAATGGCACTTTTTTTTTCTTCTTTTTTTTTTTAAAATATAACAATACCAATGTGGTCTATGATCTATTGGGCATGGTATAGCACTGACTCAATTTAGATGAGTAAATAGAGGAAATATACGTTTGAGTGAGAATCAATTTTAAGTGAGTTTAACATGTTTCAGGGTTTGCACGCCCATTTTTTTGTAATTGCCAATTTGTACCTGTTTTAGGAGTCATATTGAATTGTTATGAATGACAGATAATATTCCAAATGACATTTATGGAAGAAGTAATGAAATATGCAAATTGTCATTTAATTACTTAATTAAGTTACTGATTATAACTCGAAAAAGTCGATAAGAAAGAAAATTTGAAATAATCGATAAGTAACCATATTTTAATGATAAGCACTATAAAAATCTATTTTTACCAGTAGATAATGACTGTTAAAGATCACAGCAATAAGTATGTTCAATAAGTAAATATCTTAATCATATAATAGTATCGAAAAATGTAGTTTAAATTTTCATTATTTTATATTTGTATTACAATTTCTACTAAGGACTACTTTTCTATTAATAATACATATGTATCATTTAAATTTCATGATGCGATTTATTCTCCAGTTTGAAATAACATTATAAACATGCTACATCTTATTTCTTATTAGGATAGAAATCATCGATGGTATTTTTATATAGTAATTTTAAAAAACAATTTAAGTAATTAATAATAATTAGCAATAATTAATTAATTTCTAAAAAATATCCCATCCTTAGAATAAAGCAGTAACATCGTCAATGCTAATACAATTAATAACATACGGGGATGTTTCTCAAATTTGAAATACAGAACGGATTTAGGATACAAAAGGTAAAATATTACTCATTCGTTGAAAATCACATTATTACCATAAATTCCCAACGATACGGCACTCTACAGTTGTGTAATTTTTACAACAGCCATAAAACAACTCTAAAATCATCTTTTCAATTACGTTCCTTCTCAAAAAATGAGTTTTTCTAGATGGTCTTTCAGTGGGCAGAAAGTCTCATTCGACTGTTGCATAAAAGTAATTGGATCCTGGCGGCGCTCGTGAAAAATGACAGTGCCAAATCGAGCTCTATCCGTCGATAGGGTTAATGTATGGAAGGGTCACGACCTTAAGACACGATTCCGAAGATAGCATTAGGTCATAAAATTCGGCTCATCTCCAGTGTCTGCATATATAATCAACAAAAAATTATGTGGGAAACAAATTAGTTTCGATAGAATACTGACCAGATCTAGAAAAAAAGAACAGAAAAATTGTTTGTGGGTCAGTTATTGTGGACAGATGCTTCCTCGATATGATAATTACAATAAAAATGCATTCTTTTTACGGCTCAGTTTGTGTTTCAAAAATGGAATTAGTGGAACGCATGTAGTAGTTAGTATACTTTAGTGGATGTGAGTTATATGTTTCCTTGTTATAATTAGAAGATTTTCTTCATCTTATTACGACTGCGAGTTTCCCCAACGGTTTAATGTTTATATTCACGCAAACCACAACATAAATTTTAAGGTTGTTGAAAAAATAGAAACAATGTTTCAAATCTCGGGTGATATGAATATTTTTTGGGTCGCATATTTTAAGAGAATAATCCCTTAGTTTTTATGGAGAATCTTAATTTTTTCTCTTGAAGAATTTTTTCATGTGTGTGAGTGGGCTTTTTAGAGAACTCGTTAAATCCGAAGTTTTAAGAAATAAATAAGACTTTGTTCTGTGAAACATCCTCAATTGCAGAAAGTTATAAAGCTAATTTACATAGCCGTTAAAATAATGCTTCATAAAAATTATTTAATTTCAGAAGACTGACAGTGTTTCCATAAAATTTGTTTGAGCATGAGCAGTCGTTATTTTTATTTATGGAAAGTTAAAATGGGATTTGTGGAAAAATTTTGGTCGGTTTTGCGGTTAAATTTTTGGTCTATACATTTGGTAAATTTACCACTCTGTTTAATCAATAAATAAATTCTTCGTTATTCAATCATACTAGAGTTTATTTGAATGAAATAATCTTCATCAAATATGGTATATCATTTAGACAGTGGAACATAATAACTGAAAGATATAAACATCGCTTAAGAGAACTTTGGTACCCTTCAAACTTTTTTTTTTATTTAAGTCTTTAAAATTATTTTTTTTTATATATTTGGAAATATTACTAAGTAAAAACTACATTTTATTTAAAAAAAAAAAAAGTTCACATAATGCACTAACGTTTAAAATTTAAAAAAAAAATTATCAAATTTCTAATTCTATCTTTTTTTTTTTTTTTTTCCTTTTTCAATATTTTTTACCGATTTCTTTTTTAAAATGTTCCTAGAAATATACCCTAACTTTTTAGGCATTGGATTTAGAATAAGTAAAATAGTTTTCAAGAAAAACTATAATTACTGTACCTATAGGTAAAAAAAGCGTAAAAAACGGATAGTTTTCAACATTTAAATTTGTAAGAAAAAGTTTTTATTTTATTCAAAAATCCATTAGAAATTTTGTCAAATAGATACTGAGAATGATACACAAAGAATTGCATGTCATTTCATTCACATTTGCTGAAGTTTTAGCATTTTGAGTAGGGTGGGAATTGCAAAGATCACGAACAGAGAAAAATGCTTTCGGAACAGCAAAGGAGCTATTTCAGCAATGCTAAATACTCCATAAAAATATAGTTTTTTTACATTTGCAGTATTCGGATCAGCTCAAAAACATGCCAGAATAAGGAGATGGTTTCAAAGATTATAAACAAACAAAAAAATATAAAATTGATACAAAAGAAAACAATCCAGTAAAGTTTAGGAGGATCTGTAATCTAATTGTTTACCTTGAAGGGTCAGTTTAGAAAATATTAAATAATGTTGTAAAATTTGTTTTCTTTTATTTTTAATTAAACTAGTTTTTAGAAATCGTATATCAATGATCTCCTTAGCACTTATACAAAGTGTTATGTTTTCATACTTATCCACTCAATGCACTTAGACTTTTATATTAATGTCAAACTAAAACCTAAACTACAAGATCTTTAGAAATATTTCTTCAAACTTCGCAAATTTTGTCCACCTAGTTAAACTATTTGAAGTTTAAACCAATAAGTGGCGCCATTATTTGGGCATAGAATTTTGGTCTAATTCTTAATACTTATTCTTAATTTTAATCTTTAAATATAAAATGCAAATTTTTTTATCTTTACATTTTTTAATAAGTATCTATGATAAAATACGTTTATTCAGTAATAATAAATTAAACTTTGAATTCATTTTTATTGAAGATTTTTCTGTTTCAAATTTTGGTTGTTGATGATGATAATTATAAAAAGTAAATAACAAAACTTAAATATCGACAGCAAATAATTTCATGCATGAACTCATAGTAAAAAGTAATTATAATAATTGTGTTTACTTCTTAAATTACATTTTAAGAGCACATTTTTTTTTATCTGCTTTACCATGTTTATTTTTGTCCTGTTTCCTACCAAAGCGACAAGTAACTGCAAATCTCCCAGTCATTTCATTTTACGCCTGAAAGAATATGAATGAGAAGTAGTACAACAAACTTCGTGAAACGAAAAAAACGTGACCTACAGCAAACATAAATGAATCAACTTCTTCTTGAATGTCCCGTTCCGTGAAGTTCTGGGGATCCGACAAATGCATGTCCAATAGAAGATCCATGAAGGCTTTCTTCTTTTCTGATTTCGACACATTCGAATCACCTCGATCTCTGAGTTTTTCTGTCATCTCCAATTTCCTATCCACTATCACCTACATAAACAAAAAAACTTTTAAGCTCCGTATGCTAATATACATTAAAGTGTCAAACTTTTTATTCAACAGTATGTAAAGGTTTTCCATAAACATTAAGCTTATGTTCACAAATCGAAAGAGGATTGTACTCACTTTTCTTGTGAACTTGTCCATGTTGGCAGAATCCTGTTTGAAAGTTTTTCCACGTTTCGTCCTGAAGTAAATCCAATCACTCCATAACCATGGCCTCAACAGCCGAGCGATGAACGCTTCGGCAACCCTGAAACGTATTATTTGACAAGTAGGCATCATCTTTTTTTAAAAAAGTTATGTATACTTCATAACAATGAGTCGTATTGTGAGAAACTTCATCAAACTCGATTTTTATAAAATATACATACATTTAACCAACTTTTCCGACAAAATTTTCTTGAAATTTAAGAACTTTTCTGCATCATTTCCAATCGATTTGAATTTATTTTTTAAAATTATACCCACTCTTTTGGCCAACATGAAATATTTTTAGATAAGGGAGCAGTTACCGTCTATTATATAAAGAATAATAAACATTCCGAACCTGCTGATCCAGCAATTTATTATACAAAGTAAATGTATTTGTCACAGAAAGTAATTGCTTGTAAAGTTTAAAAAGTAGTCTCCCTTATTATTGTTTGAAAAAGTTAATTTTACATTAGAAGTATTAAAAAAGAAGAAAATAAAGTAAAGCATTACATTAAAAAGTGTTAGAATACTTAAATATCCTTGATTAACATTTACAAATACCTGTGCATTGCTTTAACATAGAAGGAATCTTGATTATCTTGTGCTTTGATGCTCAAACCCATAGCAGTTTCTGGAACAAAAACCCCACAAATCGCAATTCATTAACATTTGCAAAAGAAAGTCGAATGCAATTGATAATTCATTAATGCACTTATAATGATATAATACATGATCAGTCTTATCCACAAACAAAAACGTATATTGAACTTCATAAAATTAACGCCAATCTATTTTAAATTTCAAAGTATTGGCCAGTTAGCGTTATTGATAGTTGTGTGACGTCCCACTTTCTTATTTACAATTATATGTCTTAAATGATTATTAGAATTTAAACTTTTATATTAAAGGCTAACATCCATACAAAAAAAAAAGACTTCCTGGTATTTTTATAACCCTTAAAATTTTAAATAAAAATTTATAAAACTTTAATTAAAACTGCACAAAAGAAACACAGTAATAAATAATTAATAAATATAAAAGATTCTTTAAAAAAAATAATAAAGGTCAAGTATTTTTAACATATAGATCTTGAGTTGTATCAATTTAAAGTTTAAAATTTAAATAATATGTTATCGCCAATTAACAAATATTCTAAGTAGCTTTTTAAATTGGCGATATTTCAATTAAAAAAACAAAATTTTCGACTAACTATTGGGAGAAAAAAAAATGTTAATGCGATACAATTACGAAATGCAAATATTCATAATTAAAATTATATGAAAATTTTTAAAAGTTATAAATTTTGTAACCTGGAACTAAGGATTATGAGTGTCAACATATAAGTCTACTTCTTACCACAAATGATATCCAGGGTGCAAAGAGTGACATAAGGAACGATGTTTATGAAGTCGTCTTTCTTAGCTACCTTTTTGAGTTTCTTGACCATGTACTTTGACTGGTCATCGAAAACGCTTACGAAATCTCCTAGGATACGGAAATGAAAAGCTGAAGTGATGATACGTCGTCTCTGTTTCCATTTGCTTCCGTGACTGAGAAAGTAAACAATCAACAATATATGCAAATCATACGCTTACACTGAACAAGGATGAACTGTCATATCCTGGCCGGGATGATTACTTGACAAGGTACTATATCAAACAGTTTGATTTTAAATAATCATGGTAAAGTTATTATTAATGCAAACTCTTACAGTTTCGTTTAACTTTTATCTTTAAATACAATAAAAATGAAGTGCAGTATTAATTTTAGGGCTTTTTTTTATTGCAAATACCTTACCTACCTTCAAATGTAATATGTAAATGAATGAAAACATTGAATTCGGTGAAAAAAACTTTTTGACTTTTTTGCATTTCTACATCCTGAGGCATTTATACATCCATGGAATATCCTGAGCTCAAAAAAGTGGTCTAGGAAAAAATGTATGTTCGCCTGTGTGTGATCAACACAACTCTTGAAACAGAATTACTTACAATGTTCAACTGTTTTGTACGGGTTAGTTGTGGCCATGGAATCTGGCATTAAGGTTTTCTCGAAAATTGCACATGCGCATAAACTAGCTGCCACTGAAAAATTCATGTTTTCAACGATTGTCAAAAAACGGTTTTAACGAGTTTACACAAAATCGCTGGGGTGCTGCCTTTTAAGATGCTTAAACATTATCACCTTCGAAATTTCCGAAGGAATTCGATAAATGAATAAAAAGATTCAAAGCTAATGTCTATTAATATAGAATTTTCTTCCTCTGAGAATAGCCCATTAACAACTGTTTTTCTTCTGTTTCACTTGTAAGAAAATATAATGTAATGATTATCGAAGAGTATATCGCCAATTTCTCGCCAGTTTTGATGATGTACTCTCTCTCTTCTCTTTCTTTTTTTTTTTTTTTTGATAATGTAATAATTATTGCCGAAATATAGCAAATGTAACCATTTTTTTAAAAAATCAACTAAAATATGAAAAGGAAAACGATAAATTACACCAATACATGTCAAATGTAAATTCAGTGATCAGTATTAAATTGTAATTGAAAGTTGTGCGATGTTTCACATCTCTAGTTTATTTAAATTTTAAACAGATTATAGAAGGTGGTTTGAAAAGTATGAAACCATGGAATGTACCTACTCTATTATTATAATTATTAATAATATTGTATCGTAAATTTAACATTATGCTCTATTTCATTTTTTCTCCCTTTTATTGTACTTTCACCCCGTTTTTTTTGTATTTACCTTAATATTTGATGCATGTGATTGAAAATTCAACACAATCTAGATATCAATCTCAATTTTAAGGTAATATGTTCAAAACAATTATTAACTTGTTCGGATAGAGAGGAAATCTATTTTGATAACGCTAGTAAGTCAACCTATAACTCTTGGGGTGAGTTAGTGTTACTCAAGTTTTATCACTTAATATCGAATCGTTAAACATTTTAACCCCTGGTATTGGATTCTTCTGATTTCAACTTTCACGCGCTGTGGGAAATTTTTTTGAAAGTGAAACTTACTCTAGCGGCATTATGGTTTCCCAAAAATATATAAACATTTATTGATTGAAATAAAAATATTTAATTACGAAAAAAAAAATTAATTAATTATGTAATTAATTTAAAATATTTATTCATTCTGAGCTCACCACAAATTTGATTAAATCCGGTTACATCTTTGAAGTTATTGTGTTTCCGGTAATTCTATTGAAACTAAAGGTTCCTAGAGACACGAGTGCCATCTAGAGGTCAAACTTTTTCAAAAAAAAATTAAAAAAAAAATAATAAAAAAAAATTGACACTTGACATCTTATTTTTCATTTGTGTAGAGAAAATTGCTTCTGCCACCTGGAACGATTTGGTTTGCTTCGAAAATGAATCGAAAGGAGAACGAACTAGGACAATTTTAACCCACCTATTTTCCTTTTTACTACTAGGTAATGTTATTTCTAACGAATAACAGTCTTAATTACCCTTTCAATTGCAAGTTTTTTGTAAAAAAAATCCATTTATATGGAGAATTAAATAGTAAATTTTTATAATAACAATTGTTTTGAAAGAGTGTTGTTTTGAAGAGTTCCCAGTGAAAGAGTTCACTGGGAAAATAGACCTTTTTAAAATGAAAACACTCACTTACTCAATTTATGTTAAGTAAAATTGTTGTTAAATGAGTATAAGGATATATACTCAGAATACAACTACAGGTCTCAATCAGAAACGAAACACAACTTATATTTCGATTTCTAGAGTTATAAACAATTAAAATTGGTATCAGAATTCGCATTTTCAGTCTTAAATTATTGTATGCAGACATTTCTTTATAGTAAGTTTACACGTACGAATGTATCGTATTGTTTTCAGCAGAAACTTACAATAGGATATCTGCAATAATGACGTTCACTTTAAGATGTATCGTCATTCTGTCCCTGTCACATACATTGATCTAATACATTTTTAGCAACACTATCTAGCAATGTATGTCTCCCAACTTAAACATAAATTTTTACATCAGGTATAAAGGCAGTAATGAAGTATATAAACAATATAAAAACAATTAAAATATAATATTATTTGAAATAAATATCACTCATGTTTATTAATAAACATTGTGAAAGTTTTTACAATTTAGTATATAAAAAGTTTTTAAAGTGCAAAAAGATAAGTAATTATTTTTGTTCAAATTATATTAATGATATTTTATTACCGTTGTTATAAATGATATAAAATATATATTTTTAAATTAGTACTTCGGCAGTATTAGTAGTCAAAAAATTGAAACTTTAGGTAACATTAGGCAGATGTAGACTGACGATAATCCCCCTTGAAGTTGAAAAATAATATTATGTACTATTTTAAGGAAGAATGGATACACCTCCGTTGGGTAAATTGATGACGTAATGATTTATTCTAAAAATTTTATATTCATTCCTAAGTACACATTTTTAGAACTGTGAGATTTCTAATATATGAAGTTAAGTAGAAATTTATAATGTAAAAATATTTAACAGATAGGAAGGCATATTTTGACAGTTATTGGTTCATCCATCCTCTTACCTGCAGTTTGAAAGAAATTAAACTTTTAACAACATTTAGAGTTTTTCTGGCCAAAAATCGAAAATTAACTGGTAATATTTAGCCTAGCATACGTCCCATCACTTAAATAACTAAATAGCTGTTCTTACAAAATCTATACAATAATCAAACGGGAAAAACTTTACAGTCATAAAGTTTATGTTTTTGTAATTAATACATTAAATTGTTAAAACTGTTCGGATTGTTTAAAGATTTTATGATACATTTAAGTTTATTTCTCGCATCTTTTGTAATGAAACCCTAAAGACAAATCCGATTGAACTTTTTTGGTGAAATGTTATAAACTTCTTTAAGGGCTCATTAGTTAGCGTTCCAGTTAAGATCGCTATAGTTATGTAGTTATGTGACGTTAGCGGAACGACCTGTGCGCCGCCTGTAGGTGGTTATGGGAGAGTGCACGCCATTGAATGATGAGAGTCACCGGAGACAGTAAATACAAAGTGTTTCATCTTCTGGATCCAATAGCCAATGCAATAGTCCGATGATTTAACATGACGTCACCAGGGTTGTAGGGCTAAAAAAATTCTCCGGTATGCAAGCAAAGCTTGCGTTAACCCCAACTGAAGCCTGGAATTTTTTAATAATGAAATGCAAATTCAGAATATTTTACATAACTTATGTTGTAAAAAACCTAAATACTATTAATTTGTGTATTTATTTTCTCACTAATTTATATCACAAGACATGCATGAAGACTTATGAGTTATTATTAATTAGTTATTAATACAAATCTAAAAAAAGTACCGTTATGACATACCCCGCGTACCGGACCCACCACACCCCTGGACGTCACAGACTGGCGATCTCAACTGGTACGAGCGTGTAATTGAGCCTTAAGATGTGATTGTATTCAATTCACTGAACATATAACCATTTAGAACAAAAATATACATTTTAATTAAGTATCTTCTGTAGAAAAATTTAGCAATACTATTCATAACAATCAAATAGCGATACTTTTAACATAAATGAAAGCCTATTGAAGCAGTTTAGGAACATCATACTTAAAAAACAGTTTAATATTTTACGAAGTGAGTCATTTAATTGTTTTTATTGCAAAATTGAATGATAGCCTAAATGAATACGTTTTTAAAGTTCTATTTTGCACTTTCTACAAAATAAAATTGTGTTTGTAACGATTTATTTGCTCTTAAAGTTTTAAACGGAAACCGATCAGGATAAATCTAAAAAAAATCATCATGTTTAATACTAACACTAAAAGAGAAGCACTTTAACTATTATGTAAATTTATTCCCAAAAATCAACATTTTAGAAGTTAATTTTTTCAATTATTTCTTAAACAAAAAAAAAATAAAAAAATAATAATAATAATAATAAAAAAATGAGACTGGGCTAATTTTTTAAAAACAGTTAAGTAACTTTTTCAAATCTTTAAGGAAATTTTTAATTTAATTGTTTTGATAAAACATTCTAAAGTTTTTAATTATTTTGTTTTATAAATGAACAATGAAACCAGCATAACATAAAACAGAGTTTTTTTTATGTGTTACCAACTGCTGAAAAGTTTAGCAAAATGTGCTGTGCCAACACGGCAACAAAAAAGTTAGCTTTATAAGGTCACTGTTATATTATACTTTAATTATTTCCTGCTTTTATTAGTGCATTTAAACCGTTAAACTTAAAATTGTCATTAGTACCCTTTATAATTAAATATTAGAAAGTAGATACATAAAAGTTTAGAAAAAAAAAACTTATTATACTCATTAAGTAAAACTAATTTTACCTCGTAACCAGCCCTTCTTTTAGCCACAAAGAAAGAAAAGTGTAATCAAAAGACTTCTGAAGATTGGCAGAACTTTTGAGAATGGCCTGGAAAAAAATCAACAGAAAATATTAAGAATAACTTAGTCAATGATTTTCTTAATCAATGTATTTTTACATCGAGCTAATAGTAGATAACACAAATGAGGATAATATTTTTAATATTTTTATTCATCCTTCATTTAAGAAAAATTAAATAATGTTTGACTGATTTTTAGATGAATATTTCTCAGCATTTTTTTTTTTTTTTTTTTTTTTTTTTTTTAAGAGTTATGTACCGTAATTTTTTACAAAAACACTTTAAAAATATTCCAACAATAAACATATGACATCTGTGATTAATCGTATAGAGTAAATGCCTCCAGAGTATGCTTTAAACAATGGTTTAGAGTAACATTTACTGTCGTATACCTTGTGGTTGAACTAGAATGAAATTACACTTTCGGATAATTCCCAACTTTTAATCTCCTTTTATATTAAAAAAAAAAAAAAAAAAAAACGAAAAAGAATTTATAAAAAAAAAAAAAGAAAAAAAAAATGACTCTAGAGTATGCTTTAAGCAATGATTTAGAGTAGTATTTACTGTCGTATACCTTGTGGTAAAACTAGAATGAAGTTACACATTCGGATACTTCCCAACTTTTAGCATCTTCTTTCATACAAAAAAAAAAAAAAAGAGGAGGAATTTTTAATTATTTCACTGTTATTTAGATCGTGTCTCAAACAATAAAATCCCTACATTATTAAATTATGGATTTTTGTTAAAAATGTTATTATAAGTATTTCGCTCATCACTAACCGACTGATTCACTCGGTAGCGCTATAGGTGAAAGAATTTTAACCGATCACTGTTGAAACTCTTTCCTGTTTCCACAATTGTTTTAATCAGAATAAATTAATGAACATTGAACATGAATGCCTGAATTCATTATGGAGTGTGATATAGTCTATTCAACGCTGCTTTGCTTGTTTCGGGATAATGACTCCAGAAAGTATCGAAACCTAATTTTTATATAATATAGTTAAGAATGTATAAAATAAGCTTAAATTCGAAGATTAGTTTTAAATACATTTTTAAACGCAGTTTGTCACATATTTTGCTGTTAGGGATGCTTTTTATATTAAAATTTAATGCAAACACCAAGAACACGCTGATAACAGAATCGGGGCTAAGTTAAAAAATGTTTCGTGTATATGAAATTAAAGTGTATATTATTTTCTTCATTTTTCAAAAGGCGCCTTAGATGCCTTACAACTTATAGTATGAGGAATATTTTCTAAATATATATTTTGTAATATGACACTAAGATTGCATTTAATACTAAAGTCGTCATTGCAAAAACATTTATTTTGTTTCTCTTGTACAGACCGCAATTTGAGATGGATAAATAGAAGAATAATTAGAAATAATAATTATCTGAACATAGAGAAATTGGTTTTTAAATTTGGTTTATTATTTAAATTAAAGCATTTTTAATAATTGAAATCTATAAAACATTAAAACTGATTAGGATAGATTCACTGTTACTTGGAAATTTCTAAAAGTAATTCAGAAAACAAAATCTTACTAAAAACTGTAATAACATTCGTTGAAATTTACCCTTATCCATTCAAGATTAAATTTGGATATATAATTAAATTATATATTTTTAATTATTCTAGATATTAGAAACAGCGAAGAGACGCTGTTCTTTCGGGGTTTTTGCCACATTTAATTTAAAAATGGTTTATTAATTTTTTAGCTTGTATATCAAAGAGTAAATTTATTAAAATTATAAAATTAAGTGAATTTATGAAGAAATTGCTCGGAGAATAAATTGAATATGATTTGTTTTAATACGATTAGTATTTTAGAGATTATTCAATGCTAAATTCATTATTTCATAAGCTTTCAAAATACAGCTAATATCACTAATTTCTTTCAAAAAAAATTTTTTTATTGGATCCCTTCGAAACTTTATAGAGACTATACTAAAACATAAAATTTTAAAAATAATCTTGTTTTCGGGGAGCTTTTCTCCAAAGTTAAAAATAATACAACTATGTGTAATTTAAAACTATTTTTTTTACTGTTGATAAAACCAAAAAAAAAAAAAATTAATCTTTGCAGAAACCTTGCCTTTATAAAACTGACAAAAATAAATTTATTCATTTAGAATAAAATTAAAATAACCAATTATAAAGCATTTTTTCTAACTCGGAGAACTCATAAAAGCCTCATACAAACAATTGTTGTTTCAATCTTGTATATGTATCAATACTTTAATTATCTTTACATTTTTATAAATAACCAATTTCCGAAAATAATCCCTTGTCTACGTCACTCGAATCCAGTTCGGTCACCCCTCCCCCCCCCCCCCCCTAAATTTTAAATATTCGAACTGACTACGAACAAAGAAGTATTTCTATACCTAAGCGGGGGTAAAAAGCGGATTGTTATATATATTATTTTTTTTGCTTCTTTTTTTTTTTTTTTTTTTTTTTTTTTACACAAAGAGCGAAATAAAAAGGACAATAACATATAGTGGTCGTTTTCCGCTTCGCTCGATCATTTTCATTGTTATTCTTTCTATGCTTACCTCGAAGAATTCAGGAGAGAAGCAAAATACGACAGGCCTAAATCCAGTCCACATGTAAAATAATCCATAATTCATTTGTTGGTGAATGCTGCACAAACCGCGGAGTAGTTGAAAAAACACTGAAAAATGTTAGAAATAAATGGCTATCAAACGTCTAAAAGATTTTTACAAACTGTTAAAAATATCATTATATATTCTTTAAATGATAAGACTTTTGCGTTATTTAATATTTCTTTAACCATCATAAAAATTACGTTTAAAAAATAAGCAATTTTACTTTTTAATATAAACAAATTAAAATTAAGAGTAATTTTGATAATGTAGATTCAGTAAATAAAACTTATAACCGTTATCTGTTTATCGTAAAAATGTGTCAATGCCTTTCAAAAGAGATAGTATTAAGAATATGCTTCCTGAAAAACCGAATTTTCTTATTACTTTTTTTTAAATGCAAGAATGCCTGATAAATATAGAATATGCAATTAATATCGTTATACCTTTTGATATGGTAGAGAAAAAAACGATAACTCTTCAAAATAATATTAATAAATCAATGTTCGACTTTAAGCGCCTATTTATTAAAGTGATTCAAGTCATGGATTGAATTTTACAAAATGATATCCTATGCCCTCTCGGTAGCAAAATCTGAATGATATATGTACAAAAAACATTCAAATTTTTGTATATTAACATCAGTAACTACCTAACTAATTACCAAAGAAATTTTAAAACCGAATTTGGCAGTTCACTAATCAATGTTTAAACTATAATTAAATTAATTAATAAAATATAACTCATAAAAACAGAATTTAAAAAAAAATCTTGTATATGCATTGTCAGTTTTTTTATTCATTAACACAGCGCCGATATCAAAAACATTTTAATCAGTGAAATATGCGGCCAAACTACTATTCAAAATTTATTTGTTAAATAATGAACGTGAATCTCACATCCAAATACCATTTATTTATTCTGATTAAAGTAATTTTCTTATTTATTTACTAAAGCAAATTTTGTCAACAGGAAAGAGTTTCAACAATGGTCGATTCAATGTTTTTTAAATGCGATTGGATGATGACAAATTAGTTTATTAGCATTCAATAAAAACGACCTTTAAGTGACATTTACAGCCCCAACATTTGATAGAATGCATTGTCATCGACATCGAACCTATCTGCCAAATTTCAACTCAATTGGATGATGGCAAAGGTGTTAATTAGGCCTCCGCAGATTCCTCCTCCATCAACAAACACACAAAATCGAAATTAATATAAAGGATTTCAAAAAGGCACGGAACACTTCCTTTAAAAACACCTCCCACTTAACCGTATTTTTTCATTCCTTGGAAACTAAACAATCGTGAAACTCCGTTATATATAATGTTTTCATTTCATCACTTGTCAATTTCTGTTGACTTAATGTATTAAGAAGAACCCTACGCAACTTTTTAAATGTCTGGAAATCCAAAGTCCATTGAGAACAAAGTGGGTCAACTGATCTTCTTGAAGCCCCTTGAAATCACTTGACTCCTCACGGGTTTCGAGATGGACGGTCTTGAAAGAAGTATAAAAAGAATTTGTATTTTAATTTTCTCCCGCTGTTACAATTTTATTGAGTGTATGTAAAAAGTTAATGGGGCATGTAGTAAGTTTGACTAGCTCAAAAGTTGTTCAGTATTAAGATATATACCGAGCATGCAACAACCATATGGTGTTGATTCTTCTTTCGTCAACATTAGTCGGGTATATTTTATGAGATGGAACACGATTGAACTATATGTTGAAAAATAAAGAAGTGGTACTACTAAACAAGTTGAGAAAGAAATATCAAAATGCATGCTGTTAGAAAAACACCCCTTCAAATAATAGAAATCAGGAAATCTATCTGCAGGAGTGAAATTATTAATGCGGTATTAATGGCAGCCATGTTAATGACTTTAACTAGGAATAACTAATTACTGCTACTAAATATTGTATTGTTACAGGTCTCAAATCCATAAGAAATCGGGACTGATTTCCTTCATTTTAGATTCAATAGTATAGATCTTTAAATAAAAGCTTTTAGCTTTTGCTATTCTTATTCTTGCTTACTACTTCGAATTTAAAATTCAAGAAGTATTGAAATAAATCAATACAAAGTTTATGCTTTTAAAATAAATCATTAGGGAAAAAGAAACTATGAGAACACGCAAAAAACTGTGATGTATTTAGTACTTCTTAATTTGGACAATTTAATGGTACATCATTAAACAGCATGGATAAACAAATGCCTAATATTTAATAATAAAAAAATAAAAAATAAATTAAAAAAATCTATATAGTTTATAATATATAATACTATCTTGGTATTTTAACTATAGATTTGGGTTGAAATAAGTAACGCTTCCCTTATTATTTTATAAAGTTTTTTTTTTTTTTTTTTCGTTTTACTTATGGACATAATAATATCACATAGCACTTATATACAAATTTTAAATTTATGACATTATACACATTGATTTATTGTAGTTCATTTACTCAATTCAAACATTTAATATTCAATGCCCTCTTTTAAGCAAGTTTTTGTTACTATGAGCCTTTCATATAATTAATTTAATTTTTAACAGATCAAATATTACAAGAGTATTAAAACAAGCTATCTACTTCATTCGAAATGTTTTTATTCCATAAAATGCGTTTATATTTCAATTAATTATCAATTTAATAAGTACATTTAATGGACTAATTAAATGAAAATAAATAACTGATACTTATGAATTGATATTACTTTGAAATAATTTATTTTAACTTATGTATAAACTAAAATAATAAACGTTATGTATTTTTAGAATCATTTTGCAACTTATTTTTATTACATTTGGAGGGAAAATATCTGTTCAAATTCTTCTAGTCCAAAAAGAAAAAAAAATTAACAATTTTCTACAATAATTATATAAGTTGTATAATTCAAATTTGGTGGAAAATTTTATGTAAAATGCACTACTTTGGTTATTTTAATATTAAATAGGTTATTAAGATTTCATATTTTTCTTAGATACTGACCTTTCTTTATAATTATTTAATGATTATTTTCAATTAGAACCATTCAAAAATTCAAGTGAAAATTAATATTATTTTAAATACGTCAACAATATTAAAATAAGGTTTTTGAAATTCCTAATTAATGAGTATTATAAATTATCAAATATACAACCGATAAAATCTTTATAAGTCTAATACATTTTTATCGATTAAATAAAAATTATTTATTAAAAAAGATGATTTATTAAACCATATCACACGCAATTCTGCATTATCAGATTAGAATATAAATTTTTCTAAATAGTGAAACTGTTTTGAATGTTTAAATATTCTGTAAAATGAAGTAAAGTGCATACAAATAAGGCATTTTCCCCTTTAATTAATAAGAAATAAATAGAAATTTTTTTTAAAAAAATATATAATTTTTTTCACGAACTGCATTATACAAAAATAAATTTGACAAATATTAAGTAGAATGCATATCTTTGTAGAAAAATAATAAATTCACTTTAAAAACAGTTCTTTTCATGCATTTCAATGAGTGAAGATGTACTACTAGACAAAAACAATACATTTAAAGCATTTGTTAAATTTAGCACAGTAGAACTTTCAGTTGATGAAGATTAATAAAAAAAATTAAATAGATATTCGAACCAATTTATATATTTTTAACAATATTAACCTTCTTTTTATAGTCAATTATATCGTATTGTTTTTTGTCTTTATTAAAATGGAGTTAGCAGTAATACGTTTATTTTTACATTTTAATTAAAAGTATTCTAGCAATAAATTATTTCAAATTATTAATTAATTACCCTAAAACAATGTTTGTTAGAAAATACAGAATGAATGTGAATCAACAATATCCAATATCTGAATGAACTGGATTTGTAATACATATGCGTGTCTATCAGTTAATAAAATTAAAATATTATTATCATGCAGGAAGAGTAGTATTGTGTGATTGTAAGATTTATAAATGTACATTTTCTTTTAACTTGACATATTTAAGTATATTTTTTCTTCATCTGCAAACATTCAAATGTATGAGTATAATACAATTCATTATTTTGTACGAAACTTTTAAATGCTTCTAATGAGCAAATGTGCAATTACCAATGTATTATTTTTAATTACATAAAAACATTACATAAATTAGATAAAAATTTAATTATATAAAAACATTAAATAAATTAGATACAAATTTTCATTATATAAAAACATTGAATAAATTAAATAAAATTTTTAATTATATTATATTTTTATTTATAAAACAACAATAAGTTGTTATAAATTGTACGATGAAATTAATCAATTTTTCTGAACTGAAAAAATAAAACTTTAAATATTAAAAAAAAGGGCATATTTTTAAATTCTATGAATACGAATTTCAAGGATAAGAGACTTTTGTTTATTTTCCCTCTAATTAAAAACTTTAAATTCCCTTAAATACAACATAATTATTTACTTTCATTTCTCTATTTTTGCATTCCAAATCAATATTTTTTTTTAAAGAATGAACTAATATATCCTTACTAAGCCCTAAAACTTAAATAAACGAAATCAACTCCAAAAATACAATATAAAAACACAAACTGTATCTATCATAAATCAATAAACTACTTACAAACATTAGTATCCGTTATTTTGTTCTTGAACACCGAAGACAGAATACAGAAAAGAATCAACACATGCTGGTTACTTTTCGTACCAGGCAACGTCTTCATATTCCTCAAATTAATATTCTTCCACACCAACTGTACCAGCGTCAATACCAGTACGAGTACCAAGGGTACCAGTAGCCATAAGTTCCAGAGCCTGGTTCCCAGAGGCACAGGCTCGGTATCGAGCTCTACGACCCATCCGAACATGATTTTCGAAGAGAGTTCTCAACTGGAGAGAACAAAAATTTCTTCCAAAATATAAAAGGAAAGAAAAGGGAGATGATGTGTTGAGATGCGGAGATCGGCTACTCGTTTTTGTTTCGCCCGCCTCCCCGTTCCACATCGGATGGGGTGACGTCACGATCCTCTGTGTAATTTCCGGATGTTGTCTACTTGCAGTTTTGGTTTGGTTTTGCCCGGTAGTAAATTCTTTTGGTGGTATGTTGCCTAGAGATTTTTTGGCTTCTTTGTTGGTTTACTGGATGGAAATGTTGGATGAAGGCAAACTTAATATTGGGGTATCTTTTCAGAGTGTAATAATGCAACACAGATATTGTAAAAAAAAATAGTATTTTTAAAATTTTGAGTGAATTGTAACCAGTTTCATTCAGAACAAGTGAATAAATCATCCACATATTGACGGAAAGAAGGTTTTGAAAATAAAAACTTGAAAATGTAACCGCATATCTCATTGAGTATTATGAAACGTTTTTTCGTCAAATACTGATTTGTTGTGCAAAACTTGTTGATATTTTTTTTTTTTTTTTCAAAAAAATTTGGAAATAAAATGCACTAAAAAAAAGAACATCGTGTGACTGACGAATTTTAACACGTATTATTCAATTTGTAGTTGTTCCTAACAGTAGATTTATAACAGAATTCGTATGAATTATAAAAATAAAAAATAAAAAAATAGTTTTAGAAATAATAATCATTTATATTTTAAAAATAACAACAATAACAGAAATAAAAGTTAAATTAAAAATAATAATAATAAATTTATAGCTATAATAGCTATATAGCTATTTATAGCTATATAGCTATATTTTATAGCTATAGGTAACTATAATATTGAAAACAATAATTGTTAAAAAAAAAGTTAATAATAATTGCATTATAATTATAATAAAGTTAACTATAATAATAATAAAAACAATTACTACAACAACAGCAATAATATTAATACTTTGGGACTAATAATAATAATAAGAAGAAGAATTTAAATAATAATAATAATTATTATTATTATTATAATTTAAAAATAATAATAATAATTTAATAATAATAATAATAATTTAAAAATAATAATAATAATTAAAATAATAATAATAATAATCTAATTATTATCAAGGTGACTATAATATTGATAATAATTATTCAGTTAACTATTTTGTTTTGAGGTAAATTCAGTCAAAGATAAATTAAGAGATTAAACGTCAGTTAAAAAAAAATATCTCTTACTAAATCACTTGACTGCCTGGAATAAAACTTTTTTTGACTTACCATTCGTCATTACTGCTTAAAAAAAGGAGGAAAAAAAAAGAGTTCCTCAAACAATACCAATATTCAGCGGAATTTATTTTCCTTAGCGGAGAGTACATTTGTTAGTTCCATGATAGGGAAATGCATCAAACAATGACTCGGTCGATGGTCGATTAACATTTTTTCATTTTTGATTCCATTTCCAAATTTATAACATCAATATCACTGACGAATCCATCATGATGCTACTAAATGTAATGGATTCAGAAGAGTGGATACATGATGAAAATCAATTGTGTCCGTTATATTTATTTACCAGTAACCCGCAGCGAATTGAATAAGAAAGAAAAATTACAATGTTGTTCCTGGTTTGTTTGCTCTGAAACGTAAAACGATAGATTGCTTGGATATCAAGTTGATTATTTAAAAAAATCTTTACACACAGTTCCTCTTAAAAATATTTTTAAAAAAATGACATGGTTATTCGTGATTGATTATTATTGTTTTATTTTTAATATACTAAATATTATAATTACTTATTTTGGTTATTGAATACAATCTATTTTTTAAAATGCTGGTCCCCCATTGGTAAATCTATCTATATAAAACTGAATTGCCTGTACTTCTGAACCTTATACAAATCCACAGTTTTGCACTTGGAGGTATGAAGTTTGAGATTAAAAGTTGCTTTCATTAAAATTTAATACATAAAAAAAAGTCTTGGAATGGCAATGATATTTTTTATTACATCAGAATAAAACCAAAAGTTTTTTTAATATGTCCCTCTTATTTTCCTGGTTATTTTTATGTATTACAACCATCTATCCTATAAGCGGTTCAAATATTATTATAATTTTCCTTACATTTACTGTAAATCGACGATCTGTGCATGCGCGGTTTTAACATAATGCTACCTAATAATCTGAGTGTAAATATAACGGCAAAAATTACTGAAATTCACCGAAAACATTCAAATCATTACAACATTTGCTAATTTTTTTTTTTATTTCCAGGTAAATATTTATTCGTTTCCTTTACCCAGAATATCAAAATTCCTTCTTTTTTTTATTTTTTTATTTTTTATTTTTTGTATAATGTTTTCGTACTGTGTATCCAAGTTCCATATTATTTAATTTATATTTGAATACATTTTTTGTATTATACATGTTTTATTATTTACACCAAATTATATTACAATTTACACCAGAAACTTAATATTCCATTTGTGATTTTATTTCTTTGGTGGTTTACTTTGGTGATTTATTTTGGTCGTAATTATGCAGTTAGTAATAGTTTTTTCTCTGTGTACAAAAAATATTTGAAGAATACAATTTTTTTTTTTTTTTTGGGGGGGGGAGGGGGAGGGGGAGATTAGACATTTCTTTGGCGCGATTTTGTTTGGTGCTTTTTTACAGATAAATGTGGTTTCTCTCAACTATTTTTATTTTCAGTTATATTTTAATTTTATCAGCATTTATATTTTAACTTCAGTTGGTACTAAAACGTTAGCCGAGTACCATATAAAAATCGCCAAAAAGGAGGCCTAAATAATCCAAACTAGCAACTTTCAAATAATTTATAATTTCTATATTTAGAATTGGTGATACATTTACGCGCCATTTATATGAGTAAACATTTAAGCTTGGCGCCAACTGGTAACGGTCTAATGAAAGAGTTAAATTAATATTTATATTTTAACTTAATATTATTAATATTATTTATGCTTTAGTTTTCCTTTAGTAACCGTGTTTTTAATTTTTAAGATTTTTCTGATTGTTAAATGAAAAAAAAAAATCGACAAATGCCATTTACTACATATGTTCTACATTTTCTTAAAGGTAAACTTCTATGTCTTTCAACGGGTCTCCAGCAGAGTGGGGCCACGCAGCTAGTATAACTATATTTTTACAGATTCGACTATCATATTTAGTTCCAAACTCCATCAGAACCTGCTTTCGCAATATTTCCTATAGCCAGTTTCTGCTTTCGAGTTGCAAGAAGCTCCTCTTTTGTTAAATAAGATTGAAATTCAAATTCACGGAGACGCCTTAACATATTTTATTAAGTTACATGAATACGATTTTCGTTTACTTTTCCGGCAAGTACCGTACACTTCTTAAACGGTTCTTCTTAGCAATCACTGACCGTACACTTCTAAAATGGTTCTTCTTAGCAATCATTGATTTTTATTCTAACTTCTGGATAGCGCTTGCTTGATTATTGATTTGAAGTTGAAGAAGGCTTAATAATTACTATAGAGATTACCACACCATTAACACTATTATTTGCAAACCACACATTCATAGAATATTTTTCAATGCTATCAGAACGCATTTTTAAGAAATATTTTATTAACTAGCAGTAAAATGCTAATTGCAAGCTTGTTTATGAAAATCAGCTATACGAAGCTTTTGATATCACAATAAGTTAAACTTGCAGTCTATATTTTTGTCGAAAATTAACCAAACCATATCAAATAAATTTATCAAACTCAGGAAACTAATGGACATCATTTTAATTCGTACTAAGTAAAAGCCAATCAGGAAATTCTAAAATATTTTAATATCTTCAATTGCATCGTTTTAGTATTATAATAGTGAATAAATATTACATTGTTTTAAAATATCCATCTTTATCACAACTAGGAATTATAATTTTTAAATATATGTTGAATAAACATAAATGTATTTTTTAACATGTTGCATTTTAACATGTTGCATTAAAGGATAAAGTTACAACTATATATTAAATCGATTTGATAGTCTGTCAAGGTGTAACTAACTATACTCACAATTGTATTTTAAAAGTACAATCGTTCTGGAAGAAAAGCAACCTTGGCAGAGAGTAGTCATCGGCTTTGCTTCTCTCAATGCATTTAGCTTAGTTATTAAATATTAACATTGAAATTCATCCGCAGTCAATATCATTATTTCACCCAGAAATTTAAGTTATTTTCAAGGTGAAAAATTCAATTCAGAATGGATAATTGCAAATGAATAGAGTAATTATAGTATTTTGTCATGAAATTGTATCTATAAAGGGACATAAATTAGGCTCGATGTTACACAACACCTAATTCTGTTGAAGAAGTAAAATCTGTTATTAAATGCTGCTTATAAAATTCACTTTTAAGAAAGCTTATCTTCCAATGCCCAGATTTAAAGTTTACTTAAATTAAGAAAATATGTGATAATTTCCTTTCTCTTATGCACAAAAAAAATCCTAAAATGTGTTTGATTTGAAATGAATTGTTTGTGTTTCGTGTTCCTTAGTATATTAACATTACTAAAACTAAAACCATTATATCAGCTGCTGTTCAACAAAATGGCTGCGATTATTTGAGACACCAAGTTTAATGCAAAACTTGCAAGTTTCATTAAATGGTAATTTAGAATCAGATTTATTGCAGACTTTTCAAAGAGGAGGTCATATCAGGAAATTTCTGTTTTCTAAATTCAGACATCATATTTGGTCTTGCTAATAAAATAAATCAAAATTCATTTCGCGGCACTTTCCCTTTCTGCAGATGAAAAACTAAAACTTAGCGCCTCCCATCCATCATCCATCAACTCTATACACAAAGACATGCTCTTCCTTAATTGCTTTATTGTAAAATAGTCGAAACGACCTCCAAGTCTATTTCGACACCCCACCCTACAGCCGAGTGGTGAACTGTTTCATCAGTATTTGACCGTTAGTACCGCTGGCTCAAACTGGATTAGACCGGATTCAGTCAGGTGTGTCGATCAACTGTATTATCTGAAATAGATTGTCATTTAACCCTTGACTTATTTTGTTTCACTTTTACTATTCGCTCAGTGGATCTTCAAGGCATGACAACCAGAAGAATACTCTAAAAGTGTATTCGGGACTTGGGTTCCGAAATGTGAAGTATTTCGATCACAGTTATTTTTTTTTTTTTTTTAGTTATGTAAGTAAGAGAATATTTTTCTGTTACCATCAAACACTTTTGTTTCGATATAATTGACATGTGTTTAATAATTATTTCAGAGCATTGTCATATTTTTAATGTACTTAGGTTATCGCAATAAAGTATAAAAATTGTTATTACCTGATTCCCAACTGATTGTTGCACCCCTGTTTTTCATCTTAAAAATGGTTACTAAATTGGAATGGGGGAGATTTTGGGGAATGATTTTGATATGCACAATCTTTCGTTCGATTTTTTTACAACAATAAAAAATCATTATTTTTCCTGGATTAATAAAAATATAAAAACCATAATTTGCTTCATCAAAAGATATTTTTGTATAATTATATCCAAATATTTTTTGTGAAACTGATTTGATTTCTATTATTCGATTCAAATTACTTTTTGAAACACTATAAATATTGACATATATTAGAAACGTAAATATTTTTAAGAAGATACATATAAATAGTATCTAAGAATTCAATTTCATATATTTTGAACTTTCCAAGGACACCGGATACTTAAATATTTCCCCCATAAATCACAGAAGTTTTACATTACTTAAACAAAAAGAGAAAAGAAAACATAAACAGCTACAATATTTTATAAATATAACTGTATTTTTTTTTTTTTTTTTCAAATAATTGAATATAAGCAGAGGCGCAACCAGATCAATATTTTTGTAGTTTCTTAATTTGTCACCTACATTATGACAAATATCAAAATGGTTTTGCCCAGTTTTTGAGTTATTCAAAACAACCTAACGTGGGACAACATTTTATCTAGATCCCGTTTCATCCATATTTTCTGGAATATAAATAACTAATACTACATTTTTCTTGTTTATTTAAATTAAATTATAGAAAAAATTATATTTAAGGTAATTGGTCTAATGCCAATTTATCAGACTTATTTTACAATATATTTATGGTGCTTTAAATACTAGGGTGTGTAGCACTTAAACACTACAAAAAACATTTGAAAAACGGAAGCATCTATATTTTAACATTTCTCTGAAACCACACTTCATATTGATTGAACTAAAGTACACGAAAAATAATGCATACAGATTTTTAGATGCAAGAATATTTACAAAATCGTTATTTATTTTAAAGTTCTTGAACCTAACAGCTATTTTACTGCGACACGGTAACTCTGCCTGAATAATTGTAAATTAAAAAAGTATTGTTTTGCAATTTTTTCCGATTGTTGTGTTCTTTTTTCAATCACACTGAAATGTTAGAGATCTTAGGGGAATGGGGGGAGGAGGTTCTCCTCATGGATGATCGCCTGAATGTAAGTAACATCATTCTAAAAAATTAAATTAAACGTTCTAAATGATTAAAAAATATTAACCTTAATTCAAATCAAATATCAAAACAGTTCAAAATTTAGAATATGGTTGTGTTGCTTCATAAGACCAATAATACTATGTCCAGCTAAGAAATTTGTTTAGGTTTATATACGAACCATAAATAATGAGTTTACATTACCATAGAGTATCAATGATAAGCAGTAAGATCAAACATATTATTCAACACTATAGGGGCATTTACACGAGGATATTAAAACGGTGAGTACTTTCCGACAGGGAATCGGACAGTTTACTGTCCTGGAAAGTGCGCATCTACAAGGGGAAAGTAAAACGGTTAGTAATTTGAAGTTGAAGATAGATGTTTGATTGAGTTTTAATTCCGAATTGGTTGAGAAAGTGTTAAGTAGTGATTGTGATTTAATTGTTTATTGGGGTCGGACTTTGATGAAGCTTTTGACGTAGCTGTGGGTGAATTAATTCTGTATTTGAATGAAGAATTAAAAGATATTTTAATTTAGCGTAAAACCTCCTGAGTAAAAGACTGGGTACTTAAAAGTGATATTCTCGGGAAAGGATAGGAAATTATAACTCAGTAAATCATAAAAATAATGTTTGTTATTGATTCCGAATATAGTTAGTTACATGTATTTTTTCTAGGTATGTTGAGGAATTTTAAAATATTTCAAATAAATTATTCATTTTAAACGAAATATCTTTAGGTTTTAGCTTTCTAAAAGTAAACTAAGATATTTCGGTAGGGGATATGTCCCTCCCCCCTGGGTACGTGCCGGTTTTACTGTATATATAATTCTTCAGTTCGTTTTTCAGAAGATTTTGAAGCAACAACTTTAAGATATTCTTGCTTATATGTTGATTTTATGTTTTTATATTATTCCTTAAAAATGGAATATCGACTACAACAATATTCATTCAACTAAATCTTCATAACGCTCCAAAAGTGCTTTGTCTTTTTTAATTTTATTAGAATAATCCATTTAGCGAATATTCCCAAAAATTTCATAATTCTGAAAAGCTTCGAGAAATTTCGATTTATCTTTGAAATTCCACCTCGGTTGCATCTTTTGTATTAACTCTGCACTCATTTTTAATGAATATTTTCGATTCTTGCTCATCAATCCTTCGAAACAAAAGTGAAGCAGGAAAAAAAAAAGAAGAAGAATTCTGTCGAGAAGAGAGAGCAGGAAGATTATTGGCTTACGAAGATCACGTGAGTCTTCTCGGACAGAACTGTCTCTCATTTCAGACATGTTCAAACTTATTGTCCAAGCCAGTTTCTGTCTGTCACTAGGGAAAAAAGAAAAATGGAGGGTATTTTTCGAGAGGACAGACGGCACTGTCATCTACAGTCGATTTTACTATTCTCGTGTAGAAGCCTCTTATCCTAGAAAATGCTAAACTTACCAGATCAGAATAACAATGATCGTCTTAGAAATCAAGTTAAATAAATAACCACGAGTCTGTATAAAACATAAATAAAAAAATCTCCCTCGAATCGTGATTATATCTTATTTGGTTTTCTATCGAAAGTCGTAAAGCCATTTGTAGGTAAATGTTTAACTTTGGCTAACATCATCAAGTTAGTTGTAATACTCTCATATGTTTTCAATTTTCTATGCTATTTTTGAAATACGTTTTTTATGATGATCTTTTTTAAGCCATTCAAAGTTAATTTCACTACGCACTGAATTTCACCTTTTATTTTGCTTCCAGAGATGATTGTATTTTGTTTATTGTTCTGAATATGCCAAACAGTAACGATGAATCGATTGGATACATAAATAAAATAAATATACATAATTAACATTTACTTTAATTTAATGCATAGAACAAAGTAACCTTTCACCTTATTTCCAAATCCATTATTTATTTGGACCACAATACATCTTGAACATATAAGAACAAGAATACCTCAAAAATCAAAAATAAAATTTTGAAATACCATCACGAACCAATTCGAAAAATTAAATTACTTCCCATCTGACCGGCAGTTCTCACAAAAGTCGTGTGAAAAATAATAATGAATGTTTGATGCATGTAGTCCATGCAAACAGACGTATCCTAATGGTAATATGCAAATCTAGTTTCCTACAAAATATTAACAGACCGTTTTTAAATTTTTATAGTTACCAAGAACTGTTGTGTGAAATAAAGTAATTGTAAATCATCAATATTATAGAGTATAAGAAATTAGATTGGTGTTGTGTTGCTTGTGGAATTTTTAAATGTGATTGGATATGAAGCATTGTAGATACGAAAGGCGTTCTCAACAAGAGGTGGTTCTCAGAAAATACGTTTGAAAAGTTTCCATAAGACAGTTTCTATGCAGCTTGGTATCATTCTATGCGTATTTTGAAAGAGAAAGAATGGCAATCACTACATGAAAAATTTACCTGTAAAATCTGTGAAGCTTCTAAATTCGGATGATGAAATCTCTTTTTAACCCACACAATATTGTGTTAGATCTTCTTAACCGCAACGCCTCGTAGTGTAATACATATATCATCAAGAAATAAGATGGACGAATATAGTTTTAAAATTATTTTTAGGCAACTGTAAAATTGTTTTATTTATAAACCATAAATGTATAGACTGATAGGTTAACTTGGTAAAAGTGTGTGAGACGTAAAATAACAACAACGTACAACATTTAATGCAACAAAGATTTAATTTTATTGAACTTAGATAATACCCTACCTATTCAAACAAGTTCAGGTGATCACACGTTTCTTAAAGTCATGTTTATATTTAAATAAAACATCGTGATAGAAGAGAGCTTGATATTAATCCAGAAAGGTTCCACTAGTATTTTTTTAATTGATTTTATGTGAGGAGGCAGTTAATTGACAAGGTCAACAAACTCTTGTTAACTAGTAGATGGATTTCACATTAATACACTAGAAATACACATTGCACCAATGAATTAAAAACAAAAATTATAGAAAATGACTTCTTAAATAAATTGGAAAAACTTAGAGAATTTAAATCATTATCATTAACTGACTGGATCCCAATTAAAACCAGAGCATCCGAAACAGAATTATCGACTTTTCACATCTATATAGAGATTGCCTAAAACAGTCGATGCCGATTTCTTTGAAACTTTTATATTACTACTAACTTACATTTTTATAATAGTAAATTGCCCCAAATTAAGTTTGTTTCATAATAATTTAAGGTAATATAGTTTCTGAAATATCTTATTAAAAATAATTTTAATATCTGATTTTTGCAATATTATTAGGAGTGTGTAACTGTAAAGAAAAGCTTAAGTCTAACCATTAATTCTCTTCTGTATATGTTTATAAAATAATTGTAACTTTATAATAGTATTCAAACTTGAATAGTAGTATAATATTGATAATTTTTAGAGGTTAACAATTGTATTACAGTTACTCTAAAATGTAACGGAAAACACAAAATACTTGTTTATGCGCAACATTAATAGTTGTATTGGGTAAATAGACCAATTTGTTGAGAGATTAGCGAAATAAAGTTATTGCAATTCGTAATAAATTGTGTTTTTGTACTTTAATTTATTAAATATTATTAAATTAGTGATCGTCCCCGCATCAATTTTGAAAAAAATTGTTAATTGACTAGGCTGCGAAATTAATTATTAAACTGCGCACAGTTTTAATAAATAAAAATATCTAATTTTTGAATTTATCATGTGTGGTTGAATAGTCCCTTTTAAATTGTCTGGTGTTACAAATTACAACTTACATGTTTCGAAAGCATATTCATGAAAGTTTATATTTTCCATATTTACCAAAAGTATAAGCTACTAATAACAATAAATATTTTATTTTTAAATAATACCACACATTTTTTACACATATCAACTTGTAATGTAAAATAACTTATGCAATAAGCCTGAAAAATTTGTTTGGTATGTAGGTATTGAGTTTGACATTTTCTTCGTCATCCGTCTGTCACTTTATGAAATTCTGTTTTGCAACGCCCTATCGTTAAATGATTAACAACTTTCTTAAAAACCTAAGGTATACCGATATTTGTTATGAAATCTCTAGAGTAAAGAGAACTGTGTACTCAAGTGTTCAACTAACATAAATGAGTTTTGATATGAATCGTAACTCGAATAAAATGTTTGCCTTATATTAAAAAACAAACAAAAAAACTTACATTTTACTTTCTGTTTAAGTATTTAAGACATATAAGTGTCAGTTCTTTTTAGTATTATTGAACATTCTGTAACAATTACTAGATATTTAATACTTAAATGTGGATATTTAATATATAAAATTAAAATTATATTTATGTATAATTATATAATTGCATAACATTTAGACACAAACATAAGTTTAGTGTGTGGAACGAAAAAATAACCTTATTCAGCATATAAAAATAAAATGTTCTGTTTATTATTTAACATCCGCATCACGAATCATTTTTCAAAAATAATTTAATTATTAAGATTGCACAAAAGATATAACAACGTAATATCCATCAACAATTCGATACTAGAGTGTTTAAATATCACACTTGCAATTATTCTTAAAATGATTATTTTATAACTTGACGTTTAGTATTGAAATAAGACATAATTAGCACAATAATAATAAAGAAGATATGGAAAGTTACAGATCATTTGATAACTCCAATCAATAATTAAGAATATGATGTTCTTGAAATTCAATTTCAACTTAGATGAAAATATGTTGTACTTCTTTCAGTGTCATAGACGTCAACTTTTTAGTTCTACCAAGGGGAAAATAGATGGAGGAGGTGGAAGGGTATTGGCTCAACATATCCGAACACCACTTTTTTGACGATCTACCAACTGAATATATAGAAGTTACCACCATACCACGCAATAGTTATTTCTTTAAACTATTTATGTCTTATGTAGCAAAGTTATTGGTATATAATTAGTTCAGAAACATTTTATAAAAAAAAATGAATGACCACTAATTAGTTAATTAAAATAATTCATTTCAATGTCATACATTATTTTAAAATGTATACTTTTATGATATTGTACAAAAAGAAAGAAAACCAATTTTAATAATTCTGGACAATAATTAATTAAAAAAGAGTCTATACCGGTAACCTCATCCTTACAAAATTACTTACTCCAATATAATAGAATATGTTAAAATATATTTAATGAAATTGCATAAGAATGACGACAACAAAATTTAATAATTCAAAGTAATTTTCAATATTTCCGAAAATCTGCATTTTATATACATTACACTAGAAACTAGGAGTGTGGAACATCGCACAATTTTCAATTACAATATATTACTGACGTGGATTTGTGTCATTTGTAGTTTTTATATTTCCATCCTTCGCTTAGAAAAAATTGCCAATTTGGCGCAATTCTTTGTGATAATTCTAATATGATCCAATATGATTTTCTCTCTATTTCTCTCTTTTTTTTTTAAATCGCCAAAATGATGCTTTGGGCGATATACTTTTCGATAATTCTTATATTATCCTTTCTTATAAGAGAAACTGAGAAAAGGGGAAAAAACAATCGCTTATGAGCTATGTAAAAGCAAACAGGACTCTGTGTTGAAGGCATTTGTTTATAACATTTTACGCCATAAAAGAATTTTTACAGATATTTCAGAAGTGGGGATATTTAGAACACCTTAAAAGGCATTACCACAGTGAATTTGATCCAAATCAGTAGAGCTATTTTTTAGCAATATTTGAAAAACGTGATTTTTTCAATGGCAGCTAACTTATGCGCATGCACGATTTTCAAGAAAACCTTAATGGTAGGCCCCATGGCCACTAGGCTTGGGCGATGTATCGATACATCGTCTAAAACCGGTGTGAAATCAGCATCTTCAAACCGGTGTCACTATTTTCCCTAATCTGATACATCACGATCTTTTTTGACGAGAGCGCGATACACTCATTGCCTAGCACTTCAAGGACAAAGAACCGAGATGCCACGATTCATGCGCGGTGTTTCTAAAATACTATAGAAACGTATTGAAACCGTCGACACCGCGCCGTTTGAGACACGATACTTCACCACATCGCAGTAATCCTCCCTGCATATGCGCGGTGTATCCAAGACTATATAGAAACGTAGTGTAACAGCTACACAGCGCCGTTTGAGACGATTTCCATTTGCTTTTGCTGTATCGGCTTCGTGGTAATAGTATCCGGTATGTGCAATGTTTCCATGATTGAATAGAAACAAAACACCACAGATGCCATCGCGCACTTAATCACTTAATACATGTTGCATTCGCTTTTGCATCCCCTGGCTTTTGGAATTAAAAATAAAGTTGGAAAAAAGTGCACATTTCAAGGGAAAAAAAGCACGCATGACATGTTTAAATTTTTATTCAATTTTACGATTTTTTTTTTTTTTTTTTTTTTTTTTTATAGGTCTCGCGTTTATTTCCTATTTCGTTTTTACAGCTGAGTACTGAAATTACGAGGTGGTTTTTAGGCGCCAGTTAGTCTAGTAATATTGGAGATTCGATGAAAGAAGTATTCCTTTTATTGTTTCAGCATTTTTTTATTTTTTTTATTTTCTCAACTCATGAAAAACGTTTTGATTTTTATGTAATTTGTCATCAGATATAAGACCTTGATATTCTATTTTTGGAATTCAATTGAGTATTTCCTAAACTTTTAGTGTTTCATTTTTGATTTTTTTTTTTTTTTTTCCTTCTCTAACTGGGAAGAAATAAAATATTACATTTTTGTGTTTTTAAATCTTTCACATTAACTTCAGGATTTTTTTTATCTAACATTTTTACCCTTTGAGAGCTTTGCTTTATTTATTAACTCAAGGGGATTGCGGTATTTTTACGTGGTAATTTCTGTCTGATTCTTACCCAGTTAAGATAATCAGGTTGTTTATTACTATGATGGTTTGTTATATCTTCCAAAGTCAGTATGAACTAGCGCATCATGAACGAATCACAGTTATGTTTCTCTAGTTTGATTGCTTAAATACTTATAAACGATTTTTTTCCTATTTACGTTGAAAGATTTTCTCTTCTGACTCGTAAGTAAATAAATGTTTTATACTTTTTTTTTTTTTTTTTTTCAGTTTGTACGATTTGAATAAAGTTTATTTCCATAAGATTAATTACTCAATCCAACATTGCTTCTTAAAAAATGCTGAAATGCAGATTTTTTTTGGCACAAAATAAAGATCATTAGAATTTTAAATGTTATGCATTAATTTTATTTTTATTGTTTAATAGTTATATTGTATATAGTAAGTAATAAAATATCCATTATAAAGTATGTTTTTGATTTAATAGTTAAGAATATCCAATAAC
Organism: Linyphia triangularis; assembly: GCA_963978545.1. NCBI lineage: Eukaryota > Metazoa > Arthropoda > Arachnida > Araneae > Linyphiidae > Linyphia > Linyphia triangularis. Next base: position 44,909,553 of record OZ021732.1, on the reverse strand, counting down.
TAAAGTAACATTTGCACCGCCAGGAAGTGCACTTGTCCTCCCCTCTCCCACCCCCCAATTTTCCTGTATAATAACAAAGTAAAATTTCATTAAGATAGGGAAATTGAAAAATCCGGATTAAAAATAACCGGCTTATACTCCCTTGGGTGCTTTATGTATCCCCCTGAAAGTAATTCTGTCGCTGCTCATGTTATTTAATATAAACTTCTGTACGTAAATTAATTAAAATGTTACAAAGCTAAGTAAGCATAACTCTCGGCTACATAGCTTGTTATAAAAACATCGTTTTATAGTATTTTGTAAAAAAAAAAATATTGAACATCGTGATGTATCGTGACATTGCGATGTTTGCTTCCCGATATATCGCGAAGCAGAAATGTTAACATCGCCCAAGCCTAATGGCCACCACCTACCCGCACGCCAAATTTGAACATCCAAGGTCAATTTGTTCAGGAGTTATGCTAACCACTTACACGCATACAAACAAACAGACATTTTTTTCTAGACAACTTTTTTGAAATCAGAATGTTCCAAAAACTGGAGAAATGCGATTTTTTTTTTTTTTGGCTGAATCCTATACTTTCATACATATGGGTATACTATACATATGGGTAATAGAAAGTAAAAATAAGCAAAAATCTCGAACGCAAAAACATATGAATTTGACATTGTTATTTTATTGGAAAAACACATTTTTACAGTTTTTTTGGAGTGGGGGCGAAATGATATCTTTGCCCCTGCTGTTAATGAAACACGGGGGGCCATAGCCCCCTTTGCCCCAATGTAGTAGGAGGTTATGTTCAGTGCATGTACATTCTAACTGTATGCCAAATTATATTTACATCTAAAACTATAAATTTCTTGTGTTACGTCTGTGAAAAACATGCATACTCTCTAGTCGCATTACAAAAGTTCCATTTCCAGCATTTTAGATAATACCTAAAATACAAGTGAAAACCTTTCCATCAGTGACTTTCAACGCCAGTTTCCAAAATTAAATCTCCATGATTTAAAAAAAAAAAAGCATTCATGTCCCACCTTCTGCCCAGGGCTGACAAATGCAAAGCGCGAAGATTTATATTTTGTAATAATTATTAACGGACATACTTCCGACATTTGAATGACTGACAGTTCTGGTTGTTGAAAACGTTGTCTACTTAGGCCTACTTTGAGCGCGAACAAAGGCGTCCCCAAGTTCGTCAATCTTCACATTTAGACGCTTTGACATTTGAATTGACCCCTTTGGTGATGCAAGGAATTTGCTTGTTAATAAATGGAACCGTAAAGATGATAATTGATGTTTTTTACGAACTCCCGCAAGGAGCAACAAAGACTAAGGTCTATTTTTAATCGATTCAACACAGATTTCGTTGGTGCTTCTGGTTCTGTCAATTATGTATCTTACATGGTATTTTGCAAACCTCTTTTTCCTAAATTGAATTCAAATGCATGTATGTCATTTTGATTACGAAATATTAGCTAAAGGTTTTTTTACCCAGGTTGTTTAGTTATTCATTGCTTTGATGTATTATAATGGTTACAAAACTTTCTACTTATACTTCCAAAAAAGTTTAAACAGATATATACTGATACTTAATTTAAGCTGAAAGCTGAAGGGGATATTTAGAAGAAGAAAAAAAAAAGTAAACATTTGTAGTAATTACGTTTTCTAAGAAAAATAATTTTAGGTCATAAATAAATTCAGGTTTTGTTTAATACATTAAAATAATGATAAATGAAAATCCAAACAGCAAATTCAACCAATCCCTGCCAAATTTAAAAACATTGGCCAGTATAGTAGCGTAATTAAAAGTTGTGCGTTGTTCCTGACCCTTAGTAAAACATAGATTTTTAAACAAATTTTTCATTTCCTCATCAGCTTCCTTACATCATCATCATCATCTTACCTTTTAAATATTTTTTGTGTTCAATAAAAAACTAGACTAACGAAGAACATACAAGGTAATACATCGCAATTAAAACATTTCCTAATAAAAACGCATCTAACTAATATATTATGAATAAAAAAATAAAATACAATTTTGTGTAAATTCAGAGGTACTTTTTTGTGTTGTAAGAAAGTTTTAGTAAATTCGTAGCATTATTTAATGTTAAAATATTTATCAAAATCAGGCATTTACGTGACAACATTAGAATATAAATAAAAAAAAATTAAATTTAAAAAATGCTTCTTAGACAGGTAACTGAATATCCTCGCTTTTTCGAATTAAAATAACTCAGTAGAGAAGTAAGAATAAGATTTGGAACAGTTTTCTGCAATAAACATTTCCGCTACATACGAGCAAAATATTTAAAAACTTATACAAAAAGTCCTTAGGCCCTATCAATTATAAGCTTTCATCATATTTCAAGCGTGACGCCAGGAAGACAACTATAAAAGTTTATGGCATAATAATCCACCCAAGAACGCATTTTCCTCCCACCTCAAAACTTAGCTCCAAGCATTCAAGCAATTAGGGTGTTAAAAACGGATCAATTTTAAGTATAGTGTTGTACCCGGTATACGTTATGACTTTTTATGCATTCATAACCAAAAAAAGCATTAACACATATTCTAAGTGAGCTTTCTCAAGTTGCCAAATGGACTTATTGGTCTACTATGACCTTTGAAAGATTCGAATGAGTGCGTACAGTTAATTAAACTTCCGCAAGTGCATCCCTGCTGTTAGCCATTTTCCTAAAAAATGTAGCTTTCTTTCCTTAGAGATTTCTTTGCCTTTTTCCAGCGATTTTGATCCTTTGCACGTGGTTGACTGGCGGTGAAGTGTTTTAGCGGTTTTGGCGGGCAATCCCCAAGTTTCATTTTACCAAAAGGAAGTGTGCGGTAATATGCAATTATTGCGTCATAACACGGTGAATTGATGGATGCTTTGCGATTACTGTTTTTTTTTTTTTTTTTTTTTTTTTTTTTAAATAGTTCTTTGCGATGTATTTCACTTGGGATGGGAGTTCGGTCATAAGGTTTCCTGCCTTTTTCCCACGCCAAAGCTGATGGATGATTGGTGTCAAATTCTTGTTTATGGAAATATGCGCCGATCCCTCTTTATTGTGCTTCGAACATTTTTCAGTAGAATTTCTTTTGGAATGTAGGAATTCAAATTGAATGACTAAAATAAGCTATAAGAACTGAAATATTCCCTGAAGGATATCGGGTTCATATAGGCATGACCTAATGGATGGTCAGAATCTTCTGTAGTATGCGTGCGCATCGTTGTACGATATATAAACTAAAGTTAAAAAATAACAAAAAAGAGACTTATCTTTGTAGGTACATCAAGAGATATATCTGATATTGCATCTCGGGGAGGGTAACAATTGGGGAATATTTTTACAATCGTTTGGGATGTTGCATTTCCACTTTTAAAAGTAAGTTTATTAATTACAAAGTTATTTAATATTTTGGTAAAATTGATCATTATAATTTTAATTATCAATTATTTATTATTTTCCTTTTTTTTTTTAAATTTTATATTAAAATATTTATTAAGTAATAATGGTTCAACGAAGAATTAATATCAAAAGACTCCGTGTCTACCTATAAATTACATACCCTATTTCTCGAACTCTAGATATTACAAGTTGAAAATTACTTGGATACTTTTACCTGGTTACCCTTATTGAGAAACGCTTCTTTAAGCCTCACACATATTTGCCGTTTAAAAAGTACATTAAATTATGTAAATAATGATGTTCATTTGCATAAGCTTGCAAGAGCCAATTTTTCCGATATTTTAGAGAATAAGAAAAAGGCAACAACAAGCGCACTACTTTTGCTCTTATCTACAAAATGGTTAATTGAAACTCAACTCCATTATTTTAATTATTCGACTAAAAATATCAAATGAGTTTTTCATCTGACTCATGTTTGAAGATTTAATAAATTATTCTAGACCTAATTGATAAAAAATAGTTAAATTAAAATATCAGGATAAATTACTTTCCAGCTTGTCGTTGCATTGTAAATAGCACATATACCTTTACTATGTAAACCATGGGAATTATAAAAGAATATATATTAAATTGTATTACTGAAATTAATTAATAAACTTTTTATCAAATTGTTAACACTTTTACTGCGATAAAACACACAATTTGTCTTTGTTTTCTTACTTACACTTCTTCTAACTCAAATAGTAAAACAATGATTGGTTATCAAAAATAAGCAAACATGTATAAATTTAAGATATTCATCACAAAATCAACTTTCCTACTCAAATTTAAGGGGATCCAGTACCGAAATTTCTTCAAAAATCCCAATTTTTTTTCTGATTTTAAAAAATAGTTCATACATTCCTGAAGAGAATGATGTTTTTATCTTATTCCTCTGGTGATTAGAACGCCACAAAATTACCTGTGATTTAAACATCACTAATGGGCGTAACACCTTGAAGCGTCTGCTTAAAGTTCGTTTTTCGAGCACTAGTGTTTTTCACAGATGTTGCATATTCAAATCGATATATCTCCAGAACCATTCACAATTGGCTATTCAAATTTTTGGAGCATTTAATGTATATAGTTTTAAATATTTTATCGTCACAGAATTTTATTTTTTTAATTCTGTTTTAAAATATAGCATTTACCCTAAAAGATAACATAAAAAAAAGTAAAAATTTAAATATTTTAACTTTGAGAATTTTTTTAATTTTTTTTAATTCACCAATCAAAATTCTGGGACTACAAAATTTTCTTTATATAATTATGTATTACAGAAAGCTTTCACTTTGAAAAAAAAAATTCTTGACTTATATCAAAATACGCAAACATCAATTATTATGGATTTTTCTTGGTTTTTAAATTTTTTTTAAATAACTAAACCCAATATTTAAAAAAACATTTTCTCAAAAATATATAAATAGTATCTCATACATAAAATAAATTTTTGACATAAAAATGTACATAAATAAAGTTTTTTTTTATTTTCGGTACCGGACCCCCTTAATAATTTTTCACCTCATATTTAATAAAGCTTCGCCACAACATTCAACTGCGTATCAAAACCAAAACATCGCCGACGAAAACAGACATTAACTTTCATTTCCAGCACTACTACTTGAAATTTTAGGTTAAATAAATGTCATGTCAATCTTACTTACCCACTTCTAAAACTCGCATTGTTTACTCTCTACTAAGAGGTAGCCTACTTCTTTCACCAAATAAACGAAAGGTCCTTCAAGTACATTTCACAAGACAATAAACATTCATTCTGAAGAACTTTCGTAAAAAATGTAGACAAATTATTTTCTCCTACAATTGTCCTGATAATTGTGTCTGGATGCTTAAGGATAGCGAAGGAACGCAATTTTCTTATCAAAACGTGTAATTAATGTTTTCGTTTCCAGAAGTAAAGAGAAGAGTGAAATATTGACTTTTTAATTACACTTTGAATGAGAAGCTAATTCATAATGAATGCTAGAGTTCTGAATTTCAAGATAATAACTAGATAGAATGTAATATCTCTTGTCACTAAAGATGTTTTTAGCACTAGCTGTGCTTCCTAACACATGGTTGGAAGTTCCGGTAGAATTTTGGTATTTGTTGCGAAATATTATATTAATGATAATTTGTTCAATACTTAAGTTACTTTTCTGGATGTAAATTAGCAAATTAGACGCGAATCTACTAGATGACAAAGATACACCTTATCTGAAGAAATTGGAGATGATTGTAAAAAGATATATCCCCAAGTTACTAAATTTACTGAAAATTTTGATACAAAATCTGTTCGTCAAAATTAAAGCTCAAAAACAAATTTCACTGCGCTACATTTTCTAGATAAAACTTGAGAAGTCATAAATTTCTTCGATGGTAAAATGAACAAATATAGCTAAATTACAATTACAAAATACAACTTAGAAAGTAACGTGGAATGCTTATGTAACATGTATATGTATAACCAATAAGGCATCTAAATATGTAAGCAAAATGCACTTAAGTTGTTGTAATAGATATATTAACATAACTACTATGGTATAAAGCAACGCATGATATTTATTTTATTTGTATCATAAAGTTCTTGGACACAAAATCCCCATACAACAATTGAAATAAAACATTTATTTTTAAGCAACTTTAGTAAACGATTGTCTATACCATGTAAGAAATGAAAATCGCTTTTCTATCTCAGAAAAGTATCCAACGTATAATTTTAATTTTGGCAGTAGTTACTGTTCACTCCCTAATAACAAAAGTTCATGATTGGACGCGAAATACTGTATGAAAAACCTTAACAAATTTAGCAGTAGATTATGGTAAACACTTACTCCTTTAACACCATAAACAAGTAATGGATAGTGGTAATAGATGTATAAAGGTACACATTTTTGTATTTTACTTGATTTTTACAACAAAATTCAAACTTTCAGACATTTTTTCCCAATATTCTTCAGCACATTTTCTAAGAGTCACCCAAAAGTAGCAGTTAAAATAGAAATAAAACACATTTTTCAAGAACATGTTGACAATATCAACCCTATCTCAAATAGCCACACAGAATAAATTAAGCTCAGAACTGGAACGATATTTTTAAAATAAAGTTAATCTGTAGCTAGACTACAGACGAGATCAATTAGATTCATATTTAATATAAATATATGGATTATCATATACAAATGCCATATGACTGTATAAAATCGTTTATTTGGTATTTCTAGGATGAAAGGACATTCTTAAGCCATTTTCAGATCTTAGCACCAACTCGTCGACAATTATTAATTGATCAATAGGATCCAAAGCTTTCACTTCGAATTTTCTCATGATAGTTGCCATAACGGTAATTCCTTCAAAGGTAGCAAATCTTTGACCTGCAAAAGAGAAAAAATAAATTTACATCTGAAAAATTATTTTGTTTAAATAGAGAACACGGTCGTATGCTCTCAAACGTTCTTAATGTTCACAAATCAGGAAGATCGCTTCGATATTAAGTCCCCTGTACTGTCCCCTTGCCAAAGCCTGAGCTCTTTACGCTTTCAGATTGCAACTAAAAAAACGTCCGTCAAACAAAGTGAAAGTTTTGTGCTTTGTAATGCAAAACGTGAAATCGTTTAACTATGAATTTCTATATCCTTAAAATACCGAGCACAGGATCTTTACAAACAATAGTACTCAAATGTTGGTAGTTAACTACAAACTCTCAAAACCATGCTTGCCAAGTTTTCAGTCATTGAAATTTTACTCCTATCTGACAAAAAAAGCTATTATAAATATTTAATAAAATATCTTGCGAAATTTTTGAATAATAAAAAATACCATAAATATATCACATTTTTGAAAACTACTACTTAAAGTATTAGATCCAAATATTTATGTGAAAATGTGGAATTACATGGCTACGTCAGTGTCAACACTTGAGGAATTTTGACCGATCAAAACATTTTTTTAAATATGCTCTTAAAAACATCTTGGAACTTTGTGATTTGTCACAAGCCCTCAAAAGTTGCAAGTGACGTACCATGCCATTATTTTCTCTTCAAACATGGAGGAGAAAAAGCCACAATATAAAAACAACAACACAGTTTTAACTAAATTAAGTATTAAGTAAGTTACATTCGTGTTGCTTTTTAAACAATCTGAGTTCTGAAATTTCTAAATGCTTCTTGATAGTCTGGTCTATGTCGTAGTATAATTTATAAAATGTAATCTATCTTTTTCGATACATTTCCGCTGTTGATAAAACAGCAAACCTTAATCAAGCAAACTGAAAATTTAATTTTTCAAAATTTTTACATTTAACAACTCCAAAATTACATCTAAATTTTTTTAGAAAAGGCCATGGAAATGTTTTAGTGAGACATATACCTTTGTGCCTGTAAAATATTAGATTTCTACAGTGATTAGTTTTTGAACAGTAAAATAGCGCATGCAATTTCTATTTTTACTTTAACATCAATAATTCAAAAATTTAAGTCAGCATCCGTAATTTTTTTATCAGCAGATTTCTCAAACATTTCTTTATCAGTGTTCAAAATGTCATACTTTTAAGTCAACTATATTTTGGACTATGAGAGAGAAAAGTGCGCATAACGAAACAAATTCTGAAACACCTACGATTTTTTTTAGTCCTTACTTTTTTTTACTTTCATTACCTATACGTATACATATGGTAATGAAAGTATAGCATTCGGTCAAAAAACGGTGTTTCGGTGAAAAAACGAATGTCTTCGACAGAGTTCTCTTTCCTTGAATATACCTCATAAGCGATCGTTTTTTCTTCTCTCCTCAGTTTCACTTATAATAAAGAATAATATAAGGGTTATCGAAAAGTATATAGCCAAAATCACCAATTTTCTTAAAGACCCATTCAAGAATTATCGCAAAAAAATATCACCAAACTGGCCATTTTATCTAAATGAATAATGACAATATACAAAAGCGAGGTAAATGACACACATCCACGTCAGCGTTATAGTGTAATTGAAAGTTGTGCAATGTTCCACACCCCTAGCTTTTTATATAGACATACGTTTTTTAATATAAAGAAAGTAATTTTTTTTTATAGAGAGATATTAAAAGCAACGAATTTAATTGCACAATATATGCAAATCACTGAATGTAAAAAGTGGTAATAAATCATTATAACCATAAAACCATTATTTATTTTCTCATTTAGCAATGCATAGTAATTTGTGTTCAGTAGGATGTTATCGTTCAATGAAATTTCTGTGGGTTCTTAACTACACTATACTTATCTCTACTGCCATACTGATCGTCACTTAATGCTGTGCAATATGTTGCATTTGGTTATCAACAGCTGTTAACTAGTTTGCGGGAGAATTGTTAACATGGTTCACAATATTGACCGTCGAGTTATCTTCGGTTTTAGAAGACAAAAGCAAAATATGCCCAATCCAAAGGTTACAATTAGAAATGAGCATTCCACACTTTGCAAACTCAGGAAAACTTGGCTGGTATTCTAGAGGAAAAGAAAAAAAAAAAGGTAGTACTGTTTACTGGCTACACTGCCCATGTCCAACCTCCCTTGCTTTAGTCTACTGACTACACTGCCCAAACTCCCTTGCTGCGGTCTAGCATATTGCGGGGCACTGTTCATTGTTCTTATGTACATTTAATGGACTACTCCTTACCTATGCAGTTTCTTGGACCTGCTGAGAAAGGTATATAAGAGAAAGGATGTCGTCCTGTAGCGTTCACCAGAAGATGCCTGTCGGGATCAAACACTTCTGGATTCGGGAAAACTTCCGGATCACGGTGAAGCATGTAAATTAGCAAGCCACAGCTGGTACCTTTAGGTATAAGACAGCCATCTGCAAGAAAAAAATATTAAAATACCTCCGCATATATAGAGGTTCGGGGAGTTGACAGTCTATTACGCAATCATCCTATCATTACATTCTAATCCATACCATCCTGAAAAATACTATTAAATCCAGAAAACTCATAAACTCCATTGCATCTCCCCTTTACCATATTGTTTCATACACAGATTCAAATACAGTAAAATTTATATATCTAATTGAACAATATTTTCAAAATGAAAATTAAATACTTTTATAGCACCAAATATTAAATAATTATAAACAAAAGTGCTTCTTCAAATCATGTTTATTCACTGAATAAATTGAACATGTCTTCCATTGGGTAATATGTCTCTTTAACAAACAATTTTTCTTAAGGTAAAAGTTATGCGTAATTAAGCACCAGGTGAGACAATGTTTGTTTTGCGTGTTCTCGCATCCGTGATTTTCCAAGTAAATATTTAAAAAATCTATGAGACTACAGTTAATCGCTCCCAGAAATGACAATGCAAAAAGATTAATCAAGGTTCACGAATACGAGGTTCTTCCATTTAAAAAATTTACTTGTTAATGAAAAACATAATTTAAGGATAGAAGTGTGAAGGAAATAATTAAGTTAAGTATGTGTTAAGTAAATTAATATAAACAGCATAAGTAGTAGCATTAGGTTGATAATATAAATAAAAGGTTATTTATGTTATCTATATGGGGGGTATGGATAAAAGTGGAAATAATATTTAAAAACTGAATTCTAACCAATGACCGTATCCTCCTCTAAATCTCTTGCAATGAAAGGTGTTGGTGGCCAAAGACGACGAGTTTCCTGTAACAAATAACAAATTAATTTTACGTTATATAAAAAACAATATTACAGGCCATGAATGTATCAAAACAACCAGTCTTAATTTCTTAACGACTGCTCTATGCAGTCTTCGTTGTAACTTTAAATTATAGATGGCGCTCTCTTAGTATGTAATAGGAGCGTCTGGTGCCGAAATCTTAAGATAGCATATTAGATCATGATGCGATCCTCAGCTGTTTAGAGGGTCAGCATAGATTAATTGTAATCAAAATATTAATTAATTTCTTGCTTTCCTGTTTCGTCTTGTCTTCAAATAAATCTAAAAAAGGCCAAATGGAGATGTTTTTATTTATGGTTTTGAGTTTTGTGCAGTGAATCATATTATTTTAGTCTTCAATTGATTGAACTTTGATTTACAACGAATCACGACCACAAATCATTAGAAAATGTGTAAAACTACTTAAACACGTGATCTTATTTATTTCAAGCATTATTTAATAGCACAAAAGGCACAAATTACCAATATGAAATACAAAAAAATTTCATTTTATTATAATAAAAATCTGTTATTCTTGAGCATCAAAAAATGTACTAATTTATTTTGAAAACTCTTCCATTCAGAACGAGGGCTGAAATAATTCGGAAGCAGTGTAAAGGTATCATTCTTTCGTCTTGAGCAATTATGGAAGGAGGAGGGGATGCATGTTACAAGCTTAAAGGATCAGTGTCAATCAACTTCAAATTGAATCCTGACGAGAGGTCTGTAATTATAACACATTCAGCTGGTAGATTAAATCGACGACTTGTGTGGTATAAATTCCAATTAAACATATGGGTGTTAGTTACAAACTTTTAGATCGAGTCTTATATGACAGCTCACCTAGGGTCATAAAAAGGGGTTTGTACGAGTGACTTCGTTGATTGGTTGCATAGGAGATTTCCTGATGCAAGTGCTGCTCGAGGGTAATACAGTGCTGGAACATCGTTACATCAAGATTTGTGTGAATGGTAAATACCTGCTATGAGATAGGTATTTCAAGGATGTAGTGCTTGAATTTGTGTCTTGAATTGGAAGAAAATCTCATTGTTGTAAGAGTACGATAAATGTTGGTGAATGGGCTCGTAAAAATGAAATAGTGAATAACTTTACTATAGTAATAAGTGAAAACAGCTGAACCCATACTTTGATTATTTGACACTTTAATGTGGTTTGGCAGTGAAATTATTGGCAAACTATTGTGCAAACACTGCGCGGTAAAAATATCAGAAAATATTTTGATTTGATCTATAAAAAAAATATTGGCTAAATTTCTGATAGTTTAAATTAGTTATTACTGTTAAGTCTAGTATATTTATATGCTCTCTAAAAGTAATATTTTACTTAGTTTTGAGTAAACTTTGATCGGGAAGTAAATTCCATGTACAATATTTTCATTATCGTATATTACATATTAGAATAATGAGAACAATATTATGGTGTTTTCAACTATTCGTCAACAATTATCTTCATTCATAATACCAAAAAAAAAAAAAAAAAAAAAAAAATGTTTGTATAACAGAATTCTAACCTTAAAAAAAAAAGGTCTTTCAAGTTAACTAAATTAAAAATAGTAAGTACGAGACATTTCCTACGTATCTTTTTTAACGCACTCAAAGAATATGAGAAAGGAGTTATCTCTGGGGGAAGTAATGCATGAACTAGCTTTTATTCTTCTACTTTTTTACAAAGGGGGGGGGTCGGAAGGCTCTATCTAGTCCATGTTAAAAAGGCCTTTCTTATATACCTTTTTCTCATAATCTACTCATAGCATTGGTTTAAAATGTTGTACAGCTAATATTAAAACACTTTCACACATAGACTGACGTATGCTTTTGTAAAAATAAAATTTTGTTTAGGATTCATGATGTTCTGAAATTTTTTATGAAATTTACATAAAAAAAAACATGGTTAGGAAATAAAAACAAAAATCTAATCAACTTTTCTGTAAAAGCATGCCTGTTTGTTCCCCACCCCCTTTTTTTTTTTTTTAAAGTGATGTTATTTTTTCCAAAAATACTTAAAATACTTCAGATGAGTGAAAGGTCCACCAAATTAAACCATTTTGTCGATAACATTTAAAATATCATGATGCGCTAAAAACCTCAAAATGGGTTCGGAGAAAAAAATGGGCCTTCTGATCCCTCTTAAACATCTCCGTATGTAGACCTTTCAATTCAATTTATGTATATTATTTACTTTTTTTTGAAGAACTTCATTTGTTTAGGGGGCTTCCATTAATGGTCAAATCTACGCTTACTACCAATTTACTGATTGCAACATCCATAACTCTACGATACTTTCTACTTCTCGACAATATGCTCACTCTACATTATGCAAACAAAAATCTGAAAACTGGCTTTACATTTGGATTCAATTGATATAATTGAGTTCCAGTTGAGCAATACCATAATAACAATTATCACAATTTAAAAATACAAAGTTTCTAAATTGTATCAATTTTCAAAGATTGTATACTGATTTATGGATTATTAAGAAATGTGCAATTTAGTGACAAAACAAATGCAACATTTTTATAAAATGGATGGTTAAATAATTACTATACTACATTATTTTTTATTTTTCTCTATAGTTTCTTATAGTTCTAACATGAATAAATAATTAAAAACAAATTTTAAAAACATAAATAGATTTTTTTTATTTTTTTTTGTATTTTTTTTTTTGTAATTATTAAAATCAACATGGTTGAATGTCACAAAACATCTTTTTGTTGATAATGACAAATAGGTAGTTGCGATATTAGCGAATTTGTAAAAACGTTTTGTATGCAAGTTAACGGATCATAGCCAAGTACAAATCGAAGCTAATTCTACCTAATTCATTTCGTTTCATATTCACTACCTTCAATACATTATTGAGATAATCCACAAAGATATTTATTCTCATATACACCTTATTTTCAAAATTAAATTGTGAAAATTGTATTTAGAATGTAGGAAGGTTTCTAAATCAAATGCTAAAACTCAATAGAGACTTGTATTAAAATTTTTAGAGTGATAAAAAAAATAATTGACACATTTAGTCCTACTCAGCATAGTAGCAGGTCTTGCCTAGCAATAGGGCTAGTTATAAAAGGACATTGCCTAGCTAATAGCTGTTGCCGTATTTATGACAAAAATTTACGAATTGACTTATATTTATAACTTTTTGAGCACGCTTGTCGGTTCAAAACAAAAAACAAAAAAAATATGTTGTGTCCTCATCATAATGCTATTATTACACTATGCATTTGAAAAAAATTCTTTATAGGTGTTCAATAAGGGGAGGAGTTTTTAAGATTATAAAATGTTTACCTTAAGCTTACTATGAACAGCTTATAAGAAAATATGTTGGTTTAATAAAATATCTTTGATTGAAAAAAAAAATGAAAAAAAAAATACGTTTTAAATATTCCAGCTGATTGTAAATGGCTTCTGTTTTAAAAAGTAAGCTGCATATTAACTTTTTTCTCTTGAATATACTATCTTAGTAGCTATATGAACGAATGTTTAAATGAAATGAGAAGAACTGACTGAAAATCAAAACGCAACGTGAAATAAGACATAATAAAGTGTGAGTACTCACACAACTCGTCAGGTAAGTATTCATATTTAACTGATTTTTATTTAATCGAAAATGTAAGCATTTTTTCGAGGCATTTCATTTTACATTATTTCTCTTACCGCGCACACACCTTTCCTCCCTCCACGCAGACTTCCAACAAAGTCACTAAAAATTTAAGGTTACACGACCTTATTGACATTCTGGGGTCAAGTAAATATCTGCGGGAGAAACGAGGTGCAGAGTTTCTCTTTAACATACTTTTTTATCTCAACTGTGGACCAATAGATACTGGGGACACGTGCTGCGGTTACTTAAAGGTAAATATAAACCAGGATGCGCCAGAACACTATTTTTCTTGAAACTTTCAACTTGTATCTAAGCGCACTCAATTTTCAATTTTACAAAACTATTCTAAGTCACTTTTGACTTGCAAACGGAATTGGTGTCTTTATCGTTAGTGGTTTCATAATAATAATTTTTTTTTTTTTAAATAAATCAGATATTGGTAGCTATATCTCATTTTTTTTCTATAAGTTTATTTTGAACAGACTAAAATGTTATTTCTAAATCAAAATATTTGCCCATCTTCAGTACACGAAGACAGTTGGTTAGATTTAAAATAGTTTAACTGTTGGAATGTTAATTTTTTATTGTATCGTCTTCTTCAACCTTTGTAACTTAATCCTGATCAGAAATAGTATAAAAGAAATGTCATGTATGTAGGATTTTTATTATCCTATATCAATTGTTTACGGTACATTTCAATTTCCTCTTGTAAAGACAGGTGGCACTGCAAGACGATGTTTCTTTTTTTTTTGTTATTACGAATAAGTATTCGTACTCCGCGATTTTATTTTTTAAGCAGAAGCACACCGGATCCCATTCGGGAACAAACACGCTGAACTCTGTCCGCCAATTTTGGGTGCACTCAACTCACTTCTGGTTGGGTTCAATTGGGTAATGTACTAATTAAACACTTAGTTTTCGTCGACTTGTGCTGCCATTTGGCTAGTAGTACTTAATACTTTTCCCCCCTTTGTTTTGTTTAAAAGTGATTGTGATGTTTCGTCTAATAAATTTAACTATACTTTCCGTTTCTGATTTGGAAGTTTATTTCTCTTTTATTTCATTTTTGCTTCCCTATATAAATCCCCTAGACATTTAAAAAACCGAAACACTAACCCCCACATATTTTTGGGGTCCTCGGCCTGGATTAGCGAAAAGGAATTTTTAAAGGGGAATTGCTTCTAATTTTTTTTAATTTCGAGTAATTTTTGGTTTTTGAATAAACCACTTCCTGTAGCGATTCATTTTTTTTTTTTTGTTCGTTTTCAAAATTATTTGGTATATTAACAAGTGTATGCCTAGTAACCTGTTTCGTTTTGGTAACATGAGTTCAATAATATTTTTCATGAGTGCACCCGTTTTAATCGAAAATCACCCTTATTCCTTCGAACCCCTCGAAGATGAAATTTACAATTAAATTAATTTAAACCCGTCGTAAAGAAATTCTCAAAGTTCCAGTCTTCGTTCTTAGCCAGAAAGCATCCAGCTTCATACGAAATTCTTCGCCAACGAGTCTTCAACAAGCAGCGTGCCATTTCCAACTGGTGTCTCAACGTCTCATCAGTGTTCGTCTTCATCAGTGTTCGTCT
Source organism: Linyphia triangularis (assembly GCA_963978545.1). Taxonomy (NCBI): domain Eukaryota; kingdom Metazoa; phylum Arthropoda; class Arachnida; order Araneae; family Linyphiidae; genus Linyphia; species Linyphia triangularis. Next base: position 44,894,223 of record OZ021732.1, on the reverse strand, counting down.
AAAATTTTCGAATCTTCAATCCCGAATTGCTGAAATTTTATCCGAGGCCCTTACCGGATAATTTGCCAAGATTAGTACTCTGTGTTCCGAAACCATCTGCTACATTAATTTCGTGTTCTAAGCAGTGACAATCGACGTCTTCAAAGCCAGCAGTTTATTCCTTCAGATAAGTTCTGAATCATTGATACTTTCTTATTCTAAGAATTGCATACTAGTTTTTTTTATTTACTTTTTTTTGAAAACCTCTTGCTTGGGTAAACTCTTCGCAACACAAATAAAGAGAAAGAATAAAAAAAAAAAAAAAAGGTCTTATCTATAACCGGAAGTGATACCTTGAAGGATTTGATGTTGCAGTCTTTTATTTATATTTTCATTATTGTTCTAAGAATAGCTTACATTTAAATTGTTTTTATATTCCTTTTTATTCTTTTTGTCTGAATTAATACAAAGAATATTATTCAATATACATTATTTTGACGGATAACTTTGGGTAATAATTCATTGTTTACTTTTCCAAATGCAGCTGTTATTTTGAGAAGTTAGGTGATTTAAGTGAGGTAAACTTAACGTGTTAAAGTGTTCTTTTTATAAAGTATCCTTGGGTAATATTTTGTTTTGAATACTTAATATATTATTCGCATCCTTTTTCATAGTTTACTTTTCCAAATGCTGCTGTTATAATTTCTTTTGCAATTAATTTTCTATGCAATACAAAGCATAACTTATGCAGTATTATGTTTTAAAATATTATGCAATACAAAGTAAGTACATTATTATAAGTTGGTATGTTTATCGTGTTCATGTCCAAGTAAAAAAAAAAAAAATCTTTTCAGTAAAAAATTTCTGACGACTTGTTCTCATACAAAAGTTCATGAAATTCTAAAACCTTTTTCATACGGTAGTACTCTTTTACTTTTTTGTGAATTATCTGATTGACCGAGAGTTGATTAACTTCTGCAAAAATATATTTCTTCATTTTTAAAATGTATCTTCGTTAATTTCGTAGTGTTCTTAGTAGCATACTCCATTTTTTTTTAAAAAAAAGAGGAAAAGCACACAACATAAATCTACAAGCTTTTTTCCTTTTAGTCGTTATCTTTTAATTTCATTTTTACGAATATCACAAAGTTCACTGGATTTCCACCAAATTTAAAGATCACCATGGCTTTTCTTCTAAGAAGTAAAAAAGAGGATCTGTCGAACTTAGCCACGGAATTAGGCATAAAGATAACCGCTACCATGACCAAGCCGATCATCAAGGATTTAATCTTGGAAAATGAGAAGTATGACGAAGATGAAGTAAAAGTACTTCTCGAGAGCATCACCGAGGAAAGGTTGCAAGAGCAAGAGCGTCAAGAGGCCATCGAAGAACGAAAACGTCTAGAAGCCATCGAAGAACGGAAACGTCAAGAAGCCATCGAAGAACGGAGACGAGAAGCAGAGTTCGAGCTCGAAAAATTACGAATCCAAAACCAGAAGGATTCATCTTCGAAAAACGTCACAATAAACCAAGTACCAAGCAGACCTTCACGTGATACCTTCCACAAGTTTTCAATATGAAAGAAGATGTGAATCTTAACCTCATCCTGTTCGAGAGGCATGCAGAGCTGTCATCGATCCCTAAAGAAGAATGGGTTCAGCACCTCATAGGCCTACTTCCAGTCGACGTTGCACACTTAATTGCGAGGGAGTCCCCCGACAAGTCTCACGACTATGATCACGTAAAGCAGTTGCTGCTACGAAGGTTCAAACTGTCTCCAGAAAGACTTCGCCAGATGTTCGTGTCACACCAAAAATCTCCTGAAGGAACTTGGTTGGATTTTCTCCATGAATTGCAAACCTACTTCGATGGATGGGTGGAAGTTCTTGAAGTGAAAACTTACGACCAGCTTCGTGACCTCATCATAGCAGATCAGATCAAGAGAAGAGCTCCTTACGAATTCAAAGAACATTTTCTAAATGAATGGACACTCATCAACTCGCCCAGAGAGCTGGCCCAAAAGTTCGAAAAATACGAAGATGTCCGCAGAACGTTAAAGTCAAAGCAGTTCGACTCCTTGCCCAAAGGAAAATATGGGGCTAAATCGTCAAATTATGGGAACCCTTCCCGAAGAACCGACAGTCACCGATACGAGGCCGGATCATCGAATAATCGTGGAAGCCCTCCCCGAAGAGCTGATAATGGCCGATATGGACCAAACCGGTCAGAAAAGAACCATTTCAACAATAATCGAAATACCGACTCTGTCAGGCCTAGACAGTCACTCTGCAGTTATTGTAAAGAACCAGGACACTTCTACGGGAACTGCGACAAGCGCCGAAAAGATGCAGAATCCAGCAATCCTCCGAGCAATTCTGTACAGACATGTACAATCATCCCATCAGAAGAGTTGAAATTTAAAGAAATCGTCATGGGAAACAAACTCATCACCGCACTCGTAGACACAGGCAGTTCACTCAGTCTCATTCAAGACAACATAGCCAAAGAAATCATCGATGAATCCAAGCTTTCGAAACAAAGGAGAACGCTCTCAGGCTTAGGAAATTCCCAAGTCACAACGAAAGGATCTTTCGAAATGAGTTTCACCACCGACGGAGAAGAATTTTCTCTAACATGGCATGTAGTGCCGCAATCACAGTTATCTTTCCAAGCAATTATCGGAATGGATGTTACGAATCAAGCTACATTTACAACGTCCAGGAATGGTATGAAATTTCATAAAGATGAGCCCGCTGATTGGTTCATGCACATCTCCGAAACAAGTCCTAATGAAGAGATAGAGTTGGCTCACATAAGAGACATCAGGATACAGAACGAATTGAAGCAAGTTATCTCAACTTACAAGCCAGACAAAACTTTGTCAACAGACGTATCTATGCGAATCATCCTGAAAGACGACGTTCCAGTCTACCAACCTGCGAGACGATTATCGAGTTCAGAAAAGTTAGAGGTCAATCAGCAAATCGACGAATGGCTAGAACAAGGAATCATCAGACCAAGCTAGTCAGACTACGCCAGTCCTATCGTACTAGTGAAGAAAAAAGACGGTTCCACCCGCCTCTGTGTGGATTATAGGAAATTGAATAGAAAATTAGTCAAGGATCGATTTCCTTTACCTCTGATAGAAGATGTTCTAGACAAGCTACAAGATGCTCGAGTATATACTACACTCGACCTCAAGAATGGATTTTTTCATGTTGAAGTAGACGAAGAGAGCCGCAAGCTAACCTCTTTCATTATCCCCGACGGACAATTTGAGTTCAACAAAGTACCCTTTGGCTTAAGTACCAGTCCCAGTGTATTTCAAAGGTACGTTTACAACATCTTCCGAGATCTAATGAGAAAAGGCATCGTAATAATCTATATGGATGATTTGGTAATTCCCTCAAAGGATGAAGAAGAAGGTCTAAGAAACTTACAGTCAGTACTAGAAGTTGCATCAAAATACGGCTTGGAAATAAAATGGAAGAAATATCAATTCCTGCAACGAAAAATAGAATTTCTAGGACACATAGTGGAAAACGGTACAATACGACCATCGTTGGCTAAAACGCAAGCAGTAAAGAAATTTCCCGTACCCACAACCGTGAAGCAAGTACAAAGCTTTCTCGGACTCACCGGCTATTTCCGCAAGTTCATACCAGAATACTCCAAAATAGCAAAGCCACTAAGCGACCTGACTAAGAAAGAAACTCCATTTGCGTTCAGTCTACCTCAAGTCGAAGCATTCGAAAAACTCAAGAAACTCCTTACAGAAAGTCCAGTCTTAAGTATCTTCCGGCAAGGTCAGAGGACAGAATTACACACTGATGCCAGTTTACACGGCTATGGAGCTGTACTACTGCAAGAGTCCACCGACGGAAAGATGCATCCAGTCCAATACATGTCTAAGAAGACAACACCAGCTGAAATGAAATACAGCAGCTACGAGCTTGAAGTGCTAGCTATTGTAAGCGCATTAAAGAAATTCCGCGTCTATCTTCTGGGAAACCATTTTAAAATAGTCACCGATTGTTCGGCATTCCAGAAGACTATGGATAAAAAAGATCTAGTTACTCGCATAGCCAGATGGGCATTATCCTTAGAAGAATTTGACTATCAGATCGAGCATCGACCTGGAGAGAGAATGAAACATGTAGATGCTCTGAGCAGAAACCCAGTCTTTATAATTGAGAGCGATACAATCACAGCTAGATTGCGCAAAGCTCAAGCAGAAGATGAAAACATCAGTACTTTGAAGGCAGTCCTCAACAACAACGGGTCGTCCGAATTTTGTGAAAGAAACGGAATCCTCTACAAATTCGTAAATGGTCGCGAATTAATTGTAGCACCGAAGGACATGCAGACGGAATTAATCAAGCTCGCTCATGAGAAAGGACACTTTTCGACCTCTAAGACGGAAGACGTCATAAAACAGGAATTCTTCATTCCAAATGTAAACACCTTAGTCCGCAATGTCATCAACAACTGCGTCCCATGCATCTTAGCTAACAAGAAGAGCGGAAAGAAAGAAGGATTTCTAAATCCAATTCCGAAAGAAGTCGTTCCCTTAAGTACGTATCACGTAGATTTTATTGGTCCAATGCCCTCTACCAACAAAAAATATCAACACATATTGACTGTTGTTGACGCATTTACCAAATTCACATGGCTGTATCCAGTGAAGTGTACTTCTGCGGAAGATTTAATAGACAAACTAAGGTTACAACAAAAAACTTTCGGAAATCCAAAAGGATACTCACAGATCGAGGATCAGCATTTACTTCGAAAGCCTTCACTGATTTTTGCACTGAAGAAGGAATTCAACACTTGCAAATTGCTACCGGAGTACCTCGAGGAAACGGTCAAGTAGAAAGGATCCATCGCACTCTAATACCTGTCCTAACCAAGTTATCGTTAGACGACTCGACAAAATGGTACAAATATGTCGACCGACTACAACAAATACTCAACAGCACGATTAATAGAAGTATCAAGTGGACACCTTTTGAACTCTTAACAGGTGTTACCATGAGGAATAAGGACGACTTGAAAATACGAGACCTACTCATGGAAGAGATAGAAGATGAGCTTCAGGAGCAAAGGAACTCACTGCGACAAGAAGCAAAGAGGAACATCCAAAAGATTCAAGCCGAAAACAAACGGACCTATAACAAGAAACGCAAGAAAGCTCCGAACTATAGGGAAGGTGATTTGGTGGCAATCCAGCGAACGCAATTCGGTTCTGGGTTAAAACTAAGACCCAAATTCCTAGGACCCTATAAAATTACAAAAGTTAAACCCAAAGATAGGTATGATGTACAAAAAATAGGTAACCAGGAAGGGCCTAACATAACTTCTACATCCGCTGATCTAATGAAATTTTATTCTACTAAATAAATTAACTTAACATAAATACTCTTCAAAAATAATATGTAAACATTGCCATAATTGTCTTTCGCCCAACGTCATTATTCTTCATTTTATATGTCATTGTTCATTTTATATGTCATTGTTTGATATTCAATTTACCATGCAACTCCAGCCATAGCATAGGACCCAGCCACTGATGCAGTTCCTACCATTTTCAAATAGACTAGATCCTGAACTTTTCGAACACTTACAAATGAACATTGTGATCTTCAACGAAATGTTTTCATTTTGTCTTAGTTTTATATTTTCTTTTACTTAAGTATTATCATATGTCTTGCCCATTTCCATGTGTTTCCTCGATGATTTCATCGATCTACAGGATGGCCGAATCTGTAGGATTTTTATTATCCCATATCAATTGTTTACGGTACATTTCAATTTCCTCTTGTAAAGACAGATGGCACTGCAAGACGATGTTTCTTTTTTTTTTGTTATTACGAATAAGTATTCGTACTCCGCGATTTTATTTTTTAAGCAGAAGCACACCGGATCCCATTCGGGAACAAACACGCTGAACTCTGTCCGCCAATTTTGGGTGCACTCAACTCACTTCTGGTTGGGTTCAATTGGGTAATGTACTAATTAAACACTTAGTTTTCGTCGACTTGTGCTGCCATTTGGCTAGTAGTACTTAATACTTTTCCCCCCTTTGTTTTGTTTAAAAGTGATTGTGATGTTTCGTCTAATAAATTTAACTGTACTTTCCGTTTCTGATTTGGAAGTTTATTTCTCTTTTATTTCATTTTTGCTTCCCTATATAAATCCCCTAGACATTTAAAAAACCGAACCACTAACCCCCACATGTATAGTCCACATATACCAGTCCTGTTACAAGCATTGCATGACCATAGTATTATTATCAATACAGTTTCCATCTTACTTAAACAGACTCTACATAACAGAACAACCTGTAGTGTTCACTTTTGTTTTACAATATTACTATCTATGCAATATTGTGTTTTTCAATATTACTATCTATGTAATATTGTGTTTTTCAATATTATTAATAGTATTATCTATGTATTGTGTTTTTCAATATTACTATCTATTTTCAGCAAAAGTAAAATAAGTTAAGCTTTACTTTACTAAATACACATTTTTTCACGTATTCAATTTCAACGAAATTCTAGCTGTTGCATAACAAGCAAAAGCATTCTTGTATATCACATTTGATAATCGTTGCATGATATGTTTTTACATAATTTTTCTTCAAAGGCATACCTACATACAAACAAGCACGGACGTATCATTTTCAAAAAAAAAAATATATATATATATGTATGTTCTTTGAGTACACAAATTTGACATCATTTTTTTTTTTTTTTTCTTTTTTTTTTTCGGAAATAATAAAAGAAAGGTTAAACAAAAATATCCCTAAAGTTCGAGTCTTCAATTAATAAGATCACAGGGAACAAATCGAAGAAAATGTTACACAAATTGATTACCTTATCAAACCCGTCTTGAGTCGTTGTTAATTTGTTACGAGTAACTCGATGTAAAGCTAATGAATATGTATATATTTTCTTTCGGTAAATTTCGGAGGTCATGAATAACATAGTAGTCATTCAGGAAAGATCAGGCAAATCTATTTTTATACATGCAAGTTTAATTTATTAAAGATTCGATCAGAGTAAATATATGGACCTGTCAATTATTTTTATTATTTTATCAGTTAGGAAATTCATTACAGACACAAAAAAAAATATTTAATGATTTATACCAATGGTTAAATATTAGCAATAAATCCTTTTAGATGCCATTATAGATATATCATTTTGAAGGAAAGATATCATACACATTTTAACATTTTAATAGTGGGCAGTCAATTATTCACCAAATTATGACTTGCCTTTTCTTTATATAGTTTGGTTACGACTTTAAATGTTAGTATTGGGTTGCTACTGTTGAATTCATTAGCATTAAGCATTAGTTAATATAAAATTCTTCTTTAAAACATTATTATTATGTATTCGTAAAAATCCCTAAATCCTCTCGAAAAATACATAACTTAAAAAACAAAACTAATATTTTCTAAAGAAGAATCAGTTAGTGCAAAAACAAGCCATTTTAAAAAACTAAAATTGGTATATGTGTTTATTTTAAATCACTAATTCAGATCCAGTGACCTGTTTGACCAGTGTCCAGTTCGACCAATATCTTATCTTTTAAGTCAGTTGGGATTGGGGCGTATTGACTAATCGCAGTGAATGCCTACTCGCTATACCTTGTCTAAAACAACATCTTGTTATTTTGTGTAGTGAATTCGCAACTTACTTTGAGGACACAATCCAGGTACTTGAGTTCCTTGATGTCATCCAGGGTGATGTCTCGTTCTTCGTCGTCTCCCAAGACATCGTCTATTTCTTGGTGCACCTTCTTCTGGATATCGGGATAGGTGCCCAGCATATACAGGGCCCAGCTTATGCCAGAAGATGTAGTGTCATGCCCCTGGAAAGAATTCTTATTAAAGCATTGAGCTGTTATTTAGGAATACGATAATATTTTTACTCTTAATTACCCACATGTTAAGACACATTGACCACATTTAGTCAAAAGGAACAATTCGATTTTTTTTTTTTTTTTTTTTTTTGAATTTATACAAGCTTTGAAACATGCTAACCTCAAAAATATTTCCCAAAAAAAGTTATGTATGCGTACGTTGCAACACAACTACTGAAGAAATTGACTTATGTTGTTCAACTTTTGTATACTGGTTGGTGGTGGTCATAGGACTTGTCTTTAAATTTTCGTCAAAAATGCGTATACGCATAAGGTAGCTACCATTAAAAGATTTATTCTTTTCAGCAATTGCAAAGAAATGGCTCCAGTGATTTTGATCAAAATTGATCTGGTAATGACTGTGAAAGTACTATATACATTCCTATCTTTGAAATTTCCATAGAATTTAAGAAATGCATTAAAATTTGAATTACGTATGTCTTATCCCCATTGATGCAGAGGGCGCTGCTTATGTAATCCCCTAGCGGCGACTTCGTCGCCAGAGAGAGAGTATGATTGAAGGAGTGAAGGTGAACGGACGTGGAAGTAGCCTCTCCTAGTTTAGGTTTAGAACCTATTTCTATCTTATGCACGAATAAACCTGCTGTCCATTTAATTGGCCTCTTTCACTTTTACCCCTTCATCATACAACACGTATGTATTGAAACTGCCCACTCTATATTTATCTTTTGGTTTATAAGGTTATTATTTCTAATAATAACTATTTTCACTCATTGTCGACTGAAAGAAATTATATAATTGGTTAATTTTTTATTTTAAGTAGCCAAAATTTGATCTCTATTCCCCTTTTTCCTATTTTCAGTTTAAGATTGCAATTTCAAATGTGTTTCTCATTCTTTCTCTAGATTTATACAATTATGTTATACATGGATTTAAATAGCAATACTCATTTTTGAAAGAATAGCAACAACAACAACAAAAAAGTAAATTTTAAACAACTCTTAGTGAAATTAGAAATAATGGGAATAGTGTATTTTTATTTAGTGTACAAATACTCCAAGTCTTTAGTGTTTCAAACTATAAAAATTATTAGAAATTAATTACAGATTTCTTTAAGAATTTTTTGTACGTTTTACACTTTATTCTAGTAGCTTAATTTTTTCAATCATGTAATTAAATATAATTAATTGATTAATTTTACATATACTGATTGATCGCGGAATTATTGATGATCAAGGACAAGTGTAACTCACTGCAAACATGAAATTGTCCACTTCTTCTGCAACGTCTTCCAGTGAGAATGTCTCATCCTTCAAGTGGAGATCAAGCAGGAGGTCCAGCAAAGCCAGACGACGTCTACTTCCACGGCCAATGGCCTCTTCCTCCTTGTCAACTCCCTCATTGGAAACTGCAGAACGCTCTCTTAATTTCTCATCTTTTCGCTCGGCTATCACCTGGAAAAAGAATCGACCTTGTGTCAGATGATCCGTGGCTTCGTTAGTTTTTTGCCTGTGCCATAGACTTTGTGCAAATTTTTCTGAACTATTCTTCAAAGTTCGGGAAATTTTATACTAGGTATCAAAGAGTAATATTAGATAGTTCATAAAATTTTGAAAGATTAATAAGTGAGAATATCTTACCATTTGATCATTTGATATTCTTTTTAGAAATAATTAGTTAATAATGTTTTTTAATCGATTTTAACTTTAATAAATAATCAGTGGTTTGGCACAGTATGGCCTGTGCGCCATTAAAATATAACCAACCAATTTGATTATTATGAAATTTGAATGAATTACTCTTTTAGCTTCTACATTACATTACTCAAGTTATGGTTGTTTGGTAGTTTTCAGATTACCTGGTACCGTCATTAACACGAGGACTATAATGCGCCGAAACATTCGTCATTTGACAAGCCAACATACATTTACAAACACCCATGCCTTACAAGGGACTCGAACCCGCAACCTCGCGGTCTAAAAGCTAGCACGCTAACCACTATACCGTTTGGTCGGCCATACTCTAGTTATAGAAGGTTTTACAAAGAATTTGCCCGGCTGCCTGAGGTTATAATTAGCAGTCAAAACTACAAGTGCTAGAGACATGGAATTTGTGTGAAATAAATAGTCTTGGTAAGACCAGTTCCTACTCCAAAATCCAACTAAAATTTATACTGAAAGTACATCAGACAGAAAGACAATTTAAAAAAGTATCATATATCAGATTGAAGGTCTTAATAATGTTAGTTGGATACATAAAATTCAAGTAGAAGAGTAACAACACAAAGTCTACCGGAAGATAGCTTCCATATAAACTATAAGGGAAGTTTATAACAACAAATAGACATATCGGTTAGAAAATTAGTTATTATGTAAAAAGTTTTTTCCCCATCTCAAAGGAATGTTTGCTTATAATTGACTCAAAAGCAGTAAGGGTTTTTCATGTTATTTGTCATCAAAATAGCATAAGAAGAGTAGATTTAAATAATTAAATGTTACCAAACTGTACTTGGTATCTAGACTTAATGTATTACAATACACAAATATTTAAAAATTAATATTTCGTAAGTTTTATTCACATTTCTGTATTGTGTTCATGAAAATATTCTATTAATTCTATTGAATGGAAAAATACTGATAATCATATTTAAAGATATTGAGAACAGATCGTTTGAAAAATGTATCTAACATTGTGTTGGGTGCATTATTGTAAAACTCCCATTTCTTAAGTAATTTGAAACGTATTCTTATTTTTGGAACTGTTAACATTAAGTGTGATTTGAAAATGTTTTCAATTGTGAAGTATATTATTTCTAGTGGTTTATATTTAGTAATAACAGATTCGTTTGAAATGAAAATGTACTAAGGCTATTAATTTAAATTTCGGAAAAGAAATAAAATTGGAGTGAATTTCAAAACAAGAAAAACTATGTTTACATGTTAAGTTTAGAATTATTAAACTCATTCGATTATGTTTGAATTTGAATTTATCTCTATTTTTCAAAATAGCAAAACTAATATATAACTTGCTAGTCTCACATACGAGTTTAAGCATCGCACTGCAGAAAGTTTTTCCTGCAGTTTGATTGTGAATAAAAATAAGAGTTATTTTCAGTATTGTTATTTTAAAGATGGTTTTTATTTGTATTTTAAAAGTACTAAGCGCATGTACATTTCCAACTCTAAGGCTTTAATCCTTAGAGTATAAATTTCATAAAGTTAGAACTTTATAAAAAAAACTATTACAAAATACTTTATAAAACATAACATCCCTGGAGATATCCGATAAGTAACTCCCAATTCCTAAACTTGCTTTTAATATATATTTTTTTCTAAAACTTCATAAACGCCTTCATAGGTACAATTCTTCTCAATGTTGTTCCATCTTTGCAATTATCAAAAGAAACTACTCATACCCAGCAGAAGGCAAACGCACTCACAAGGGAAATGATCCTTAACAAAACAATCAAAGCCAACTCCCAGCGCGAATGTATAACAGAACATTACGAAATTGTCCCGACGTTTACGAAAGATCGTCTTGTGGACATTGAGCAACTGGGATTTGAAGAGAGCTTTTATTGTGCCTAAGCCCAAACCCTTCGGGACACAAAAGAGACAACTTATTGCATTTAGTAGATACAAAGATACGAAAATGGAGAGCGTTATTATCCCCGTGTTCGTAAGGGAATGGTAAAAAGAGGTACGCTAAATAAACTCATCTTACGGCAAATACTTGAAGGAGTTTCGTTGTTAGATATTAAGATTGCAACTGATGAATTGCTCAGGGTAAAAATATTCTTTGGGGAATGTGTTATGGTACTAAATGTCGCTAAGGATATATTCGATTGTTGATGTTTTATTTACTATACTTGGTTTTCGTTCTGATAAATGGTTACTGATAGATAATACTCAATTAAGAAGATTTATTTCATTGAAAAGTTCTTTTACGTTAAGATATCGGCAGGATCTTTTAGGATACTTGTATAACTTTATCACTCTATGTGGATATTCGACTAACTATTCTATGATAAATACTAGAACATATATTATATAGTTTATAAACTTGTCCTTCCCATTTATATGATATATTAACGATACGATAAAATGTATTATTAAACACAGACTGTTTGTTTAGAAAATGTATGAGTCTAATTTTATATTATTATGTTAATGCACATCTTGTTACATTCACCCAACAGTAATATTATTTAATTTAATGATAAAAGGAGTTTATCAGGTAAAACAGCAGTAATAAAAGTTATTAACAGAGTTCAAAGTAAAATATCTGACGTTTTCTTCATTTTTATTAATTTTTATAAGATATCTTATTAAAAATTTTAAAGTGTGAAACAAAATACTAAGTTATTTTTCTTTGAAATGTTGTTAACGAGCATTTATTAGTGTTGTTATATCTGATAAAAAAAAAGGTTTTATAGCAGTTTCAGAAGATGTGATCAATAAATGAAGAATTAAGTGTATTCCCAATTGCTCGACAACACTGGCCTCACAATATTTTTCACCATTGGGAAATCTCGATGTGGACCATCATAAACCGATCGTTGTCACGGATCTTGGTCTATCTCGCCGAATTCTAGAGAAAATCCATTGGAAATTTTAAAACGTTGATGCACAGTTTTAAAATTTAATTATTTTAATTATAAAAAAATGATGGAAGGCTAAAAAATATGTTTTGTGATATTTTTGACGTTTATTTAAAATAAAAGATTTTTGGAACGACGCTTGAGTTTCGACCACATTGGCCAATCATCCAGAATCCCATAATCGATATTGGCCAATACTACTGCGTTACCTGCAATAGAGATGCTGGCGATCTGTTTTAAACCTCGTATAACAAACACACAAATCAAAATTTAACATAATAATTTATCGAAGGAAGAAGTATAACATTAGCTCTATAATTTTAACATCATATCTATAAATCATGAATTTGACGGCAAAAACCATTAACCCTTCATATAAAAAAGAAAGAAAAAACGTAAAAAACCGAATGTATTCTATTTATTTACGACCGTGAAAAAGCAAGTATGTAATCAATGTCATCATCCTAGCCAGTTACCGCCACTCGTATTATATTCATTTGTAGAAACGTCAAGATGTGAAGAAGTAGACAAAGTGGCTCTGCTTTTCTCCCTATGAATATAATGAGGGGTTTTGAAAAAGAAAGACTAGAAGTTGTCCATAGATGTTAAGGTATTGCAGCAAGTGGAATAATTAGTAATAATCACCGTCAATTGAAGTGATTACTACCGTACAAACACATATTATTCTATCAAAAATATGCATATCACGAAAAATTTAAATAATTACATGTCACAACCCTATGAGTTAAAGATTTATCTTATAAAGAAAGAAAGAAAGGTTATTTTACGTAAAGTTCCACAAATCTTCTTAATGGATATTGAAGGAAATCAAGGAAAAAGCTTTTCGTGTTTTCGTTCCATGCGAAAATCGAGAACTCGTCCATAAGATGGCTACCAATTAGCGCAGTTGGGGCCAAGTCTAAGGTATTTATACGTTTAAATGACGCGTAAATGTATCGTCAAGCCTAAATGTTTACGGCTTGTTATAGGGTTGCTAGAATTATAAATTATTTTAAGGTTGTTAGTTTGAATATGTTATCACTGCAATTTGGCGGTTTTTATATGGTACCTTGCTAACAGAAGAGTACAGAAAATCGATGCTCTTATTGGTATCGTAAGAGTCAGGTATGGTCATCGACGGACACCTAGTACGTGTTCTTTATCACCATTGAGGAATTCATAGCAATGTGGGGAAATGTCCAATGCTTGTAACTCACCTGTCTCGTGAATTTGTCCATGATCTGCAGACTCTTCTTGAATTCCTTTCCAGTGTTGGTTCTGTAGTAGATGAAATCCCACCAGAGCCAAGGACTCATTATTCTTTCGGTGGCTCTTCTGCAGAATCTGAAAATAAATACCCTTTCTTTAGTTTCAATGTCACTTGTTCATTTAAAAGGATAAAAATTACTATTTCTTGTAAATTTGTGAAGTTCTATAATTTTGCTTATAAAACAACGAGAGAATTAAAAAAAAAAAAAAACAAAAAAAAAAAAACTTGTATGCATCATTTTTAAGTTGATTTTTCACATTTAACCAGTCTTAACTTGTAATTTTATAACTATTTACTATTATCAATTAGTTTGCACTACTAAAGGTCTCCCTAGGCTAGGGCGGATTTAGAGGTCAGTTTAGGAGGGAGGGATGCAATTTATGAGAAGGAGGCATTAGGTGTTTAGAATTGCAAGCTTTGGATTCTATTCGATAGCTATTCCCAAATAGGGGAGGATGGAATACAATTCAAAAAATAATTTAGATTTTATAACTTTCCCCGTAAAATTAGTTTTTTTTTTTTTTTTTTTTTTTTTTTTCCCACCTAGAGCATTATTCTATCAAAATATTCAAGGTAAAAGTTTACAAAATTCATTCCTTCGAAATCTAATTAGATTTTTTTTAATTTCATTTTTTTTTTACCAAGAATGCTTTCCAGCATTATTCTTTCAAAATATACAAGGTAATAGTTTAAAAAATGTATTCCTTCTAAATCTAATTGTCATGGGATTATCCATTGTATTTCATTCAAAGTGGTATAAGCTTACTAGTTAAAAGTCCAGTCAGTGTTCCGATATAATATGATACGAGCCCATAACGTCATTTTTAGATATTTTTTTTTTTTTTTTTTAATTTTTATTAAGTCCCAAATAATATTTTTAAAAAATATATTGATTATTATTACATGGCTATTAATTGTAAAATTCGATGTTGACATTTTTCTCTCGCCTCATTAATTTCCTCTTATTAAAAAACCATTTTAAAAATAAATCCCAGTCAAATAGAAATATTTTTCCTGCATTGATTTCAATATGTTGACATTATCTCTCATTTTGAATTTAAATGGTAAAAATCAACTACCTTAGAAAGATAACTCTTAATTTTTATTTGAGAGGATAGACAATTTTAAAGAAAAATATATACACACTTTAAGCATAAACTTTCCCTTCTGTAGCACATGATACTGCAATCGGAATTTTTCATGTTTTTTATTCTGTGAATATGCCAAATATTATTTATGGGCAGTCAGAAATGTGAACACCTTTTTAAGTAAAACTTATTTCCTTCAACCAGAGAAAAAAAAACTACTCTCTAGAATCTTATCAAATGTCAGGTACATACAATTTACTAATCGAAAGCGGTTCCTCTAAAAAAAATTATTCCCAAAAACCATACTTTGAAAATAGTAATGATATAATTTGACTTGAAATTCTTGTAAATAATAATAAATTTGAAATCTTGAAAAAGTAAATACATCGTAAAAGTAAAAAGCTTAACTTTAGTTAGCTTTCAAACCTGCTATTTTGTTCCGAATTCTTTCTATTTTATTCAAAATTCTATATTTACATAGAACCTACAACATGCAGTGTTTATTACAAAAATTCGATTTTCTTGGAATCCTGTTAAACATACATCAAAAAGTATAAATCTGAAATATGTCAGCATTCAAATGACAAAAAAAGATATATGTATCGAAATAATCAAGGAAATCCAATGAGAGTTCAGAGTATAACCATAGTTCCGACCACTCATACTTTGTATTAATCATTTGTGCATTTATTTACAATTATAACTGAAAGACATAAAAAATAGAAAATGTTGTTTAAATTAAACACTTACTCATGCAGAGCCACCACATATGGAGATTCACTGTTTATTTGAGCATTGATTTTCTTACCCATAGCAGTCTCTGAAAAGTAAACCCATTTTGTAAGAGGATATTCACAATTAGTATTTAAAGTACTTCAATATATTTTATTTCAATTCATCTCAGATAATTTACTGGCGAAATATAAGTTTTCTTAAAAATTAAAAACTTATTTTGCAGGTGTAGCAGCACACATTTTAAGTGAATATACAGCTCCTATATTCTATTATTAAATGCTCTAATTAAAAGGAAAAAAAGACCTAAGAAATTTCTAAATTATATTTTAATCCTAATATAAAGTGAAAGATACATTGTAAAACGAAAATTTGAGTATATTTAATAAATTAGTTTATTTATATAGTTATTGTATAAATTGATAAAAAAATTATAATAAATACACTGCGTAGAAAATATGTTATTGCGTGTCGCCATCTGTGGTGGAAAATATGAAACTTTTATAATTCATCATTACAGTTACTTTCATAGTTATTACAATATATTTGTGCTGCCATCTACAGGATTAAGAAGAAAAAAATATATAATTTCATACTAAATTTTACATGCGTATGAAACACGTAAAAATTGCACAAAAAATTGTCTAAAAAATTATCTCGTCTTCTAATGCAACATTCATTATTTTTAACTAAATAGTAGAAAAACTATCATTCACCAATCCGGATATTGGCTTTACCTCTATATTAATAATTATTAATGAGCAACAATTGTCGACTCCTTTGGATTGTGTTTTTATATTTTGAAATTTCACATCAACAACACATGAAAAAATTTCTTTATATATATATATAACTACTAAACATAATCATATCCCACACACTAATTTATTGAAATGATAGTACTTTGGATACGTGGTATTTATAGCTTATGTAATTCCCTTCATGGATTCAACAGAAAAGTTTAAGAAATGGTGTTCTGCATACCACATATGATGTCCAGAGTGCATAGTGATGTGATGGGTGCAATGTTGATGGATGTCGCTTTCTCCATGTGTTTTTCCAGTGTCGAAGCAAATATTCTAGCTTGTTCATTAAAGACGGGGATGAACTCATCCAGTATTCGAAAGTGGAATGCAGGAGTCAATAATTTTCTTCTGTATCTCCACTTATTGCGTTTACTGTTAAAGGATCACATTCAGACTTAAAATAATAGATAAGTAGCAATCTTACGAGACACATAATTTGGATAAAATAATTAAAATTTGTCTTTCTCTTAGAATCACATAATACACATTTCGTTGCTAAGAAGAACTAACTTGTAGCTTGAACTAACAAGTTAACAATTACCTAATCTAACAAATCATTCTTCTTTTCTGGGAACTCAATTGTTATGAACGTGATTTCAGTAAATTATCTATTTTTTATATACACTCACGTGGAAAATAATAGAATAGTAATACTTTCATCTCATGGCCATGAGCTGCCGGAGAGAATTTTTATCTCACTTAATTCGTTATTGCAGAATTTTCTTTTGAATAAATAAGCTGTAAATTGTGTAAACAAGACTCTTGTTTAATTGCTAAAATAACACTTCTATTGAACAAAAGAAGCCATTCATAACACATATACAGATCCACGAGTTTTTTTTTTTTTCTTCTTTTTTTTTCTAAGCGTATCTCTAAATACCCATCCTTTTGTGTACCCTTTGCTTTGAAAATAAAGGTGTAGTTATAGAATACTAGTGTAGACTTAAAATGAATGTCATTAATGTAAATTGTATATTCATTACATATAAATATGATGACGATGTTAATGTAGTAAAATTAACATATCTTCTTAACTTATAAACAGTATTGACTGAACACGTTTCCGTTTTTTACAAGACATGCTTGGTTTTGTTCTTTTCCGCACGAACAATTTCCGTCTTTGGGTAACTGTTATATAGTAATGTGACCCCAATGTATATTTTTATGCATGTACCAGGTAGCTAAAAATACTAATCTTAGAAAAAGCTTCACGTTGTCTCCTTATTGTGTTATTATCAAACTCTTAGCATTCTTTTACAAGATGCAATTTTTGGGGAGATAGTAAATGTAAGCAATCGCGGCAAATCTTTCCTTATTATTTTCAGCATTATTAAAACTTTGGACAAATAACAATATTTTTTTTTTTTGAGCATTTCAATCAACCACTTGAAAAAAAAATTCTTAGTATCTGTAAAATACAGCATTTATTATTAAGATGAAATAAATCATTCATTAATGTATTCATACTTCAGAGTCTGCAGTTATCCCACTCACATAGCTTTTTAGGATCCTGAATCAATAACAAACAGTTGTTTAACATTTGAAAGAAATTGCGGTCGACTTGACATACCTGAAAATTTCTGTTTATGTAAACAGATATTTAAATGTTCAATAATAATTTCCATTTGTTTATTGTGTATATATTTTCTACTTTATTTATTTGGTGCTTTTATCAGTACCATGAAGTAATTGCACTTTTTAGAAAAGGTACATTTAAAAGAAATAACTGCATTCTGTAAAAACGTTGTTTTAATATTATTTTGCAAGAAAATTACTGCAATTGCAAAGTCTACTAATCTCAACTTATTGTACGTTTTCCAATTATATGAAACATTTAAAATATCCTATATTGCTTACCTTGTTAGTAAACCTTCTTTCAGCATTGGAGCAATGAAATCGTACTCAAAGCCTTTGCTTAAAATCTCATTACTACTCAACACTGGCTGTTGAAGAAAAAAACAAAGATTTTATTTAGGTCTAATTTCGTTATGTAAACTCAACCTAATACTATATGTTACAATGTTACTATTCCAATTATGCATTTACACTTTAAGAAAATATATTTAGATTTAAATCATGTTTTGGTAATGTTACCTAAAGCGTAAATGAACAAAATATCACTTACTATACTTCTAAGACTATTAGGTTATTAATTTAACTTCAAATTTTTTTTAATTGGGTATATATTATACATTCAAAATAAGTAGTAACATTGATATTTCATCACTATTTTTATTTTATTTTGTTAATATAGAGAGATATTGTAAATAAAAATAACATTAAAATATTAAAGTTGGCTACTTGTTCTGAATCTAAATATAGCCCATTAAAAATTTTAGGAATCAAATAAATAACTTAAGAGTGACGAAATATTAAAAAAAAAAAAAAAAAAAAAAAAAAAAAAAGAATCGGGTAACAGGAAAAGTATAGCAATATGAAGAGTGATAATGTATAAATATTTAAAACTATGCAAAATTATAATGAAAAGAAAAATAATTGTAGCAGACACGTATTCTAATAAGCATACGATTTTTATAATCGGAAGTCGAGGACCACACTAAAGCAAAGTCCCAACAGTACGCGAGTCAGTCTATAGGTGGTAAAATATGTATAAGTAAAGGAATAGGTAGGTTAGAACTGTTTATGAATAAACAATCTATTACCTCAACTGTTTGCGCTTTGTACAAAATCAGAACTTTCTTGACGCCTCCATAAAACAACCACATTCCTTCCTTCCTGAACACATGGGAATAAGCGCATACTACTTGGAGAAACACTGCAGAAGAATATAAGGATACGTAAGAATATAAGGATATTAAAGTATATGATAAATATATTATTTAGAGTGCAGTTTTTGAAAAAAAAAAAAACGAATTTTTTTATTGTTCGTAAGAATGTCGTCAAATATGGGTTATTGGTTGAAAGGCAGAAAGCATGCACCATATTAGCTTAAAATTATTGATTGTATTTTGTATCTTATACTAAATACAATCAATAATTTTAAAAGTAACCATCTCTCAGCATCGAAGCAATGAAATCGTGCTCAAAGCCTTTGCTTCGAATCTAAATAGTACTTAACAACGTCTGTTAAAGATAAAAAAATTATTAAATTTTGGTTTACTTCATATGCAAACTCAACTCAAACTAATACTTAACCTATTAGTACCTACAATTTTAGTCCCTACAAGAAAATTAAGAATGATAAAAAAAACAAAAAAAAACATATTTTTATTAAAAATAAGCTATGTTTATTAATGCCTGATTTATTTACATATAATCATTTGATGAAAATTACTTTTTTATGGTTAAAATACAATTGAGGTCTAGAAATGGAAAACGACCTAAGTCCAAATAAGAAAATTGTTCAGGAGAGCCGAAAAATGAAAAGCACTTGCATTGGTACTTAAGGCTATGACTAAGAGCCAGACTGAATTTGAACTATTGCCACTAGAGTTCGCACTTTGGGGCGTTCTCTACTTTGTTTATCGTAAAAGACGATTTTTTTTTTTTGTAAATTTTTTTTCTCTTTTTTTTGTATTTAGGTTGTTTTCCATATCTAGTCCTCGATTGGAGGATAAGTATAATCAGCCACTGTACTCATTTGAGCGTGAAAGATGATCACTGTAAGTTTTCTTAATTTCATTTACTTTGCATTGGATGTGAATTTTAAAAACTAATAAATAATAGCGTCTTTCTCTAATACAACACATCGCTTTTATTATACAATGATATCATCTATTAGCAATGTCCATTTGACTCTTTGATCTCCATACCCATTATAAAAAATTGTTACATAATCATTTAGACAAATATAAGCATAGAAATGAAAAACTGTAACTTCTATCTGATTAAATTATGGGTCAATTAATTTGAAGACGATAGAAGATAAAAAGTGGAATTTAGAGACTTTACCAGCATTTCTCCACTCCGAAGAACTAATGTATCACAAAATTGATCCGAGATATTTGTTGACCTACGAAATAGCTACTTAATATAGCTAAAACAATGTAGCAAACTTTAATACAAATACAATGAGAAATTATAATTATTAATATATTTCAATACTTAAGTAATTTATAGTTTTCTTTGCTAATTCACTACGATTCGTTTGGTTAATGAATTAGAAATGAATTTTTAAATAATTCTATTAAACAAAAACCCTCTGTATTTACGATTTAAACTGCATTTATTAGCTTCTAACATTGTTACTATATCTAAAATCCAAATTGAAAACTATTTCAAGATAATTTTGAACAATATTTTATATAGGAAAATGTCGTCAAGTAAAAAATTGGTAATCATCTTTAAATAGCACTTATTCAAAACAGTTTTACTTACGAGCACTGTTACTTATTGCCTTATTTCTATAAATGCTGAGAAGAGGAACAATGTTTGTAATGATGCCATTTACTTTCGGTCCTGGAATTTTCCGATAAGTAACTTTTGGTTTCTTTGTACTGTTGAAGTAGAAAAAAACGAGGGCCAATATAACAGACACAGTGGAAAGAGTGAGGGACCATGTTGCAGTTGAAATACTGAATGGAAATATGTCCACGAATCGTTCGGAAATAGCTTTGTTAATGGAGGACATGATGAGTAATCAAGATTTTTTAAAAATACTCCACTGCTATAACTTCCTTACAACAAGTCGGCACTTTAAATGACACTTGACCATAGGTCACGAAAGTAACCAATCCATCAATTAGTCACAACGAGTAATCACAACTTTGCAAACGGCATTAGGGAAATCAAATCTTTTTGAAACTCATCAAAGTAATTAGCAGTTTGCATCGAGCAGTTATGTTATTCACTACTTTTAAATAGTCACTTTGTTCATCACAATATTACAATAATTCACCACTGTATTTAACTTTAGCAATCAACACTCCACTTATTTTAATGGACACTATCCGATATGAATTTGCAGTATCTCTTCTTGTAGTTTTGACATAAAAATCAAACGTCAACGATCTTTCTAATCCCTGTGCAATTATGATGATAGTAACATTGCAACAATTGTTTCATACGTGGATTCGTAAATAAATGTAGCAAAACCAAATTTTCTTACTGGACTATTTAGCTAATTGATTAGTACCATAATTCGAATTGTAATTGAAAAATATTTACTCTGATCAGTAGACGATCTTTGGCATTTGCACGTTTCTAAATCGATGCTTTGGCACAAAATATCGCAATAGCACTAGTCCATAAAATTACACATTTTTTGCGGAATTAAATTTTACATTCAGAGAGTGTAATATCCAGCCAAATATTCCAGATTTTTTTCTCTTTTGAATTCCACACACAACTTCAAAAGGCACCAACCGCACTCACAAAGCAAGCACAAAACTGTTTACAGAACACCTCGCTGATGACCACTCACTGAACCACTAGATAACTAACAAACTAATTCAGCTGAAGTAGCTCATTTGACAACGATACTTTGGAAGTCTAGTTTGTGGACATCGCTTTATTGTTTTCGCCATGAGACCTTGACTGCTTGAGATCGTTCACACTCAAGGGCATGCTCCTTAAAAAAAAATCTGTTTGTTCTACCTAAGGGCAGTAAAAAATAATGAAACAGAAAGTAAAAGTTAAAAATTGAACACCCTGGGGGCATTTAAAAGAAAGGAGTAACAAGGAGAGACTACTATCACATCTCATGGAAAATTGTAGATTGTTACGGCTCATTGTTAAAATAGGAGATGTTAGAGATATAACATGGACCAATGTTAAATTTGGCGGGTGGAAGGACATTTGGACAACCTATAGGTGTAGACAATTGTCCTTCAGACATTTGTCTTACGTGAGCTGTAAGGGAATTTAAAACGGCATAATTAATAACAGCTTTGTGTGACAAGGATATTCTTATTCATTTGAATTTGTTTTCTAAACATTAATACTTACAAATTTGTCTATGCATTGGTATCATTAAACCTGATCGCATAATATTAAAACACAATTTTCATTTTATTGTCAAAGAAGAAATTTATTTATAATTATACCATTTATTTATTAAAGGAATACGAAATCTAATGTACTGCCATTTATTTTTGTCAAATAATAAATGGATGCAAGTACACTTAATTGAGATATACAAATTCTATTTGTTGCTAATTTTTTTTAAATACTTTATTTTATGCAAATCCTTCATCCTCTTAGAGTAAATTTACTCTACCATTAGTCTGATAGATAACACTATCCGTTAATAATGCATGAAATAAACTCAACGGTGAGTGAACAAAATTAGCCATTTTCAAACTCGAATTTTTAGTGAAATAATTCCCTAATTATTCTCTAGAATAATTATCTTTTACATAATACTACAACCTTTCCATTCTTTTTCACTCTGTGTAACAAAGAGGAAGAAAAAGCTTTCATTCGAATCTAGAAAACGAGCTTGTTCCGTAGGGCTTTAATTGGACAGATTAGTAAGAACTTGGGAGTACACAGCAATAATTCCAAATTAATAACAATTAAAAGAACTAATCACGATTTTTAAACTAAGCATGGGATTAAATAGTAAATTAATTTTGCTGTTTTATAAATATTTACTTCCTCTTACGGGTACAATTACAGTGCGTTATTCAGTTTATACCAGAGCAACAATAAAGTTATTTGCATCATTTTTAAATGTCACTTGAAATAACCTTTGAACTAGTTACTTGTTTCATAATAAAAAAAAAAACTTCGAAAATTCATTATCAAGATGGTATTTACTTAATATTGTTTAGGATTGGCAATTTTTTTTTTACCATGACTACTAAATTGTCCTTCCTTTTAATAGTTTAAAACTAACTCAACAGGTTTCTTCAGCGAAAAGATTGCCTTCACTTTCCCCATTCTTAAAAATATAAGTCGACGACCTCTCATTTCAAGATCAAACCATTTCTCAGTTAACAATATTACTTCCTTTGAAACAGTTTACTTTTTATCTTTTAGGAAAAAGTACGGATTACTGAAATCGTCTGTTTCTCCTTAGCTTAAACAAAAATACAATTAAATATTATTTCTAAGTATAAATATGAATCAGTATTTACATTTATACTTATATATTCTTTAATTGTAAGTGATTATCATGTTTTGTTTTTGTTTAGCTTCAAAAGAATGTATTTGTATCCGGTTGTTCCAGTAAATTTTATGAAAAATTGACGATGTATTAAAATCAAGGGATGCGAAAATAGGTTACCATGGACACTAGATAGTCTTTGTTATTCCAGACAAAAACATGGTACAATCAACTCTCGATAACTTGAAGTCTCATAAGTCGAATATTCGTTTATCTCGAAGTTTTCATTAGATCCCAAGAATATGCCTTGATTAGAAAATAACTACCGAGTGACTCTCGATAACTCGAAGAATTTAGCCAGTCCCTTGAACTTCGAGTTATCGCGAGTTAACTGTATTACATTTTTGATTTGATAATCAAAGATGATAACTAATTTTACTTTTACCTAAAATTGGTATGACTGATTAAAATGAGTGTTAGGAAATTCCTTTAGAGCTTGCGATTAAACCGCAAAAAAAAAAAAAAAAAAAAAAAAAAAAAAACCTCCACAGAGAATAGTTAAATATAACTAACATACGTCAGGAAATCAATACAACTAACCAATGAGAGGCATTGTAATTAAGCCCTATAACTATAGAATTAAAAATAAATTCACTAATACGTATAATATGAAAACTGCTACCCAAAGACATACTTATTATTTTGATCTGTTTAAAATGCTTCATGCATGTAAAATATAAACTTAATGTTAAGAAATGAAATAGATATTGAAAATATATTGCGCATTGTTTTAATATTAAATTAAACTTAATTGAGGTAACAAATAGAAAATATACACTTATATATTACAATTTTCGTATACGATCCTGTTTTCTACACTTTCGGCTCATAAGAAAATAATGTGTCAAAATAAAAAACCATTGGATTGGTTCTAACCATGCTGATTTTAATGGGGTTTAAAACATATGTATTATTTAAGAATTTTCATTAAAAAAAATATTAGTTAATAAGTTTAAAATGTTTTATTTTTTACTATGCGTAATATTTATGTTCATTATTTAAAAAATAATAATTTAAATTAAAAAAAAAATTAAATAAAACTATTTAATAATTTTACGTACTAAAATTGATGTTTCTTTTTCACTAAATTCATATTTTTCTTAAACTATTCACCAAACAATAAAAATTAAAACATAGGTGTTTCAAACTTTCTTTTTAAAATTGCTGAACATGAATATAAAATAGTTTTAAAACCTTCTCCAACTACGATTTTGCTTAATATTAGATCATAGAGGGATAATCTTCGAAGTTCTAATCATCACACTTACGGCCATCCAATCGAGCTGAAACTCGGTAAAAGAGTCGTTGTTAAAGACATTTAATTCTATTAAGTTTTGGGAATAACAAAAGCTAAACAACAAAAGCTTTGTATATACGGCTAGTTATATTTGTAACTTTACACAGTTACTTTTTTAGTGTCTTTTGGGTTACTTCATCTCTGTCTTATTACATTGAAGTTTTTTTGCAAAAACTTTCATTCAGATTACATATGCAAAGTATCTCAAAGAAATGTAACGAGACCGCTTGACGGCCAGCATTTGATGTTCTGTACATTGTTTTGCCAATTATGTTCATTTTTCTGTATAGCTTTTTACATCACCTCTTACCTTTATAAATCCACTTTCCATTTTATTTGATCATTAAATTCAAAAACTACTATATACTTCCAAATCTGTTAATTTCTAAGATTTAAACGTGACATTTTAAAAATGTTTCAATTTTTTACGCTATTAAGCATAAAACCTTCACAAAAGACGCTAAATAAATGTCTGAATTTGTGTTATTGAAAATGATGTGATTGTCCACTGCTCAGAAAACAAATTAATCTCCAACTGAATCTAAGTGAATGAATTGCGCTTATTAAACAAGCAATCCTTTCCTTCGCTTGACCTTCAAATATATCAAAGTCCAATTAATTAAATAAATCCTTATTATGATGCCGTTCAATTAGAACACTTTGAAGTGATAGTGTTGTGTTCAGCAACAACAAAGTATAACCTTCGTGCATTAGACAATTGAAGGTTTTCTTTCTTGAAGGTGGATTTTTTTTTCCAACTTTCGCTAATTAGAGAAATGTATTATCTAAACTATTAAAAGTTAAATGGTGATATAATCCAATTTATTTAACAAAAAACATATTTTGGTCATATAAATTCACAATTACATTTTTAAAGTATACAACTGAAAAGGTAGGAAAACAAATGTATGCTCTCAGAAGAGGATTTTTTCTAAGCTCTTATGTTACATGGCAATTGTTCAAAGATCACATAAATTGTTTTAAAATCAAGTACTTGATGTTTATATAACACATTGTGTTCTAATACACAACAACGATTTGTTTATCGTTTCAATGTTTTATATTGTAGTTTAGCGGTCTGTTTGGTGATCAGGGCCGTCGCTAAGAATTTCGATTGGGGGGGCGTTAGACATACATTTGCCGACTAAAATCAAGACAAGTACGGTGTAAATGTAGAAAATATCTATTAAGGTGTCAATCTATTATTAATTAAATTTTATTAATGCAAAATTAATGCATATTTTTTAATTATTTGTTAATTAATGCGTAATTAATTGTTAATGAGTTTATAATTAATTGTGTGTTTTTTTGTGTTTTTTTTTAATTGTGAATTATTTTATTTAATGTGTGATTAATTTTAATTAGTGTTTTTAATATTTTATGGCATTTTATTAATACTTATTAATGTCATATTTTAAGTAAATTCCCTTCACATTTTAGTTAAAGTTCCGTCAAATTCATTTGATTTTTCATTTTTATTTAATAAATATTATATCTCTTTCCCGAATAAAGGGGATAATTTTTCGAAGTGCTTTTATGAGGGGAGGGAAGGCATTTATCACTTGCAGATAGAATGCATTCTCACAGTCTTGAACCAATTCAGTAACATGAGTAGTACAAAGGTTCCATTTCAATACAATTTTTTTTAATTTTCAAATTGAAGTTTCGAAGAAATTAATTAAACGTGTAAAAGTGGATGAAAATCGCACTACAACACGAAATAAAATAAATGAAAAATATTGATCATATAGGCGACTAAAAAATAAAACAGTATATCATAAAATTTAGTATTGTGAATGATAACACTAAGCAACCCCAATTTCAGCATTTTTTTTTTTTTTTTTTTAATATATTTTAGCAATCTCAATATTTAATAACTGGACTTCCTCCTCCTATAGGAATATAACAGCAAACAATTCACTTCCTTTACATGTGCTTCTGTCAGAAGTGTGACACATTACTCGGATTAATGCCCATATAACTTCTTCATTAATGATAAAAAGAATTCCTAGTAGATGAAAAATCTGACAAAGTCGAAGTGTTCATAGTTGCTTTACATTGTTTGCTTGCTTCAGCAACAATAAAATTTTCTTGGGATGGTAATAGGATGCTATTAGTTGCATTGTTGGATGGAATTACATGTGATGACAAAGACTGAAAATTAAGCATTCTTTGCTTGCCTGTTAAAATTACACAGACTAAGTCTTGATGTATTTTTGATGAGATAACCCCATTTCACTATGACTGACATCAAATTTTGATTTGCAAAATATACAATATCCTTTATATTTGGCCAGTAACACAGGCATTAACCACTTGGCTAGATCTTTATCGGATTCCATCCAGTTTTCTCATAAAGGACATCAACAACCAACAGTAGGTTTGAGGCCCAACAAGGTTGTCCATTTATATTTCCTGACAATATACCGTATATATACTCGTATGCAAGTCGAGAATGTGGGCCAAAATGTTCACTAAAAAGTAGGGGGTCAAATTGTATGCTAGAGAATGAAGATTTAAAAAAAAAAATGTCTTAAACAGAAGGGATACCTACTGACTTTCGGCGAAAGCGCGGAAATCAAGCAGCGATTTGAAGAAAACCGGAAGTCCGTTCGGCTCAACTGTGTCGTTGCTTTCCAATAATTATTTCCGAACTTAAGTTAATACTTTAAAGCAAAAATCAAATAAAATAAAATAATCTTTAATAGAATAAAATATTCCAAGATGAATTTTTGAGTTTGCTTCGTGATTTAAAAGTGCGGGAAGTCCGTAAAATAATCGAAGTGACGTTGCATCGTTGGTTCTCGTTCCTCGTGAAATAAATGACTATTTTTCACCTATCATATTTTAGTTTCGTGATTCTTGCTGATTAATATTTTATAAATAAGTTAATAAAATGGTCTTGCCGATTCGCAGATTTTTATCGTAATTTTTCGTGCCGAAAATACAACTAGAAAAGTTACGAAACTCCTCCATTCCCACTTCGCCTGTCGATCTTATATAGCAAGTTCACACTTGCATACCGCAGAAGTGCACCACACATTATAGTTCTACGAATATTTAAACTTCACTAACTATATTTAACATTCAAAGTTAGACCACATTTAACAAAAATAAACTCTGGAATCCCGAATTTTTAT
The DNA here is from genome assembly GCA_963978545.1 of Linyphia triangularis. NCBI lineage: Eukaryota > Metazoa > Arthropoda > Arachnida > Araneae > Linyphiidae > Linyphia > Linyphia triangularis. The sequence goes on along the minus strand of OZ021732.1, from coordinate 44,866,348 downwards.
AAATTAAAAGAAAAAAAAAATAGTTTTGTCGTTTGTATGACGGACCGATAAAGGCCGATTTTAGAGAAAGGAATGGTTGCAAAAAACGCTATACGTTCATAAAAATTTCTTGTCATTTTGGGGAAAAAATTACCTTTTTGAGCAATTGTTTGTCGTCGAATTTTTGGACGATTTTTCTTAGGGAATTACCGAATTTTTCAGTTTTGCAATCAGCGTGAAAATTTCGTGACCTCTGCTCTGATTTCTTGACTTTTTCGTGACTTTCTTGACCGTTTTGCGATTTCTTGACTTTTTCGTGACTTTCTTGACTTTCCTGACCGGTAGACACTCTGAAATATGGTCAACATTAGAATTTTTTTTATTTACTATACAAGTATGATTAATTATAACTTTAATTTGTTAAGTGGAGCCGATAAACCTAAATATAAGTAGTAAAGGGGGAGGGAAAAGAGTTAAAATTAAATACAATGTTCAATATACTTTTGCTTCAATCGCATGAAATTTATCCGAATTTTTTGTAAATATGTAATGAATATGAAAATGTAAGTACGAATATGTAGTACAAATAACAATTTAAATATGAATATGTAGTATATATAAAAATGCAATTATAAATATGCAATAGACATATTTTAAAATTTTGAACATAAAATATTTATTTGAAAAGTTTTTATTAAAATGTAGGTACATGTAATGACAATTATATTTTGGTATCACCTTTATTTTTCTTTTCAAAGCACATCTTCTATTTTTAATCCTTTTTTCCGATCATAACTTCCATTTAATATCATTAAAATGTTTCGACACTTTATGACAAGTGCTTTCCCAAACTGTAAATTACTTAAGAGTCTTCGTTGCTCGTCATTGAGTCAGAGTGATTTAATTTCCCACATTATTGGTATTTTATTTTCTGCTGCCTTAACAATACCCACGGTTCAATACTATGATTGTTTTCCAGAGATTCCATGAGACGATGATGACTAGATTTATTCTATTTCTAAATGATGTGCTAGTAAGATGCGCACCTCTCTATCTCTCCCAAGTAACTAAATAAATAAATTCCATGACGGCAACTTCTATTTCGTGACTCACCACACCCTGTTAACAGGTTCCGAAGGAACTCAACATTTAATACGTTTTTTAATAAACTACTAGAATTAAAATTTGGGACATAAAGTTTAATATTAGAGATTTATATAAAATTTTAAATGAACTATACTTTGCTCCAAAAACGGGAGGCACGTGTAAATAATTTATAATTTACATTTATGTACTTAAAACGAACTCGCACTTTTCCAAGTTCCACATATAACTTTTACCAATACGTATTTATACAAAAAGTGTCACAAAAAGTGAACAGATAACAAAAAAAAAAGCTTTTCGATAAAAAAAATTGAGAAAAAGTGTACCTTCCCTCACAATCTTTATAACTTTTTTAAATGTTTACAATAACTTCAGTGAAAGTGAATTGACATTTATTTAATACATGCCAATTAATGTAATAATATCCATAAGTGTGTGGTTAACGTGTCAAAAAGTTATTGTGTCTTATTTAATTCTTCACCACAAGATAATACTTATCTTTTTCATTTAGCTTTATATTTTCTTTCTAAAAGTACTCTTATAAGTGAGAAATATATTTAAATTATTTTAATTTCACTTCTAATAACCATCATTATCTTTTTAATTAATTTTCAGCAGGATCGATTTCTTGAATGACATACGGAAATTATATTATGCGAATGACAAAGAGTATAAAACGTATAATTATAACGATATCAAAGTGAAATAATAATTTTTAACCTAATTGATAATATTTTTCATGCAAAAAAAGTCAGATAAAGAACTAGACATACGTATATATATATATATATATATATATATATTAAAATCACATACATACTTAATTTTTATCAGTAAAACAGTGATAAAAAGTATTGAATAATTTTGTAATTTTAAGTTAATGAAGAGTAGCATTTCAGTATGCTCTACTAAAGCATTCGCAATTTTTCTCATTGTCTTAGAATATAATATGGGCGTAAAAGATAGGTGCACTATATCATAACAGATGTTTCTATCGCAAATACAATGTTTTGTTAAAGGGGAACGTAAATAAAAATTGAAAAAATTTACAAATGAAAAGTTCAACAAAACAAATTAATTGGATATTTTATCTTTGTTAAAATATCAATAAAAAAATAGTAATCAAAATCTTGTTTAGCATAAATTCACCCGAAAAGAAATGTAACACTTTAAATAAAATAAACCAAATTTCAAGAACGTCCATTTTTATTTTAAAGTAGAATAATATTCATCAATACATAAAATAAAATTAAAAAAAATGACTTGATATCTAGGCAAACTAATGTTGACTAAACTAGATAGAATTCGTAATGTCTATAAAATACAAGAATGAGGTAATTACAAAAAATGAAAATCATTGACGCTTCCTTAAAAATATGCATTTGTGAATTGAAAAAATACCGAATGAATATACAGCAATTATAAACGTAGTATCATGTATATATGCACAGTGTCATGTGTATTGAAATAAAGATTTTCTATCTTTTTAAGTAAAAATGACACAAGCATCAATATAAATATTTTGAATGCATTATCATAATATTTTTCTCTTTCGTTGAAATCTACATCAAATGTACAATGCGTTTGGTTTCATTCCTAAAAGATAACATTTCATAACAATATAAAGTGTTTATATTGTTATGGTTTTATGGTATTTTAATATGATTTAACCATTACAACATAAATAAAAAATAAAGTTCAAAGCCTCTAAACAGTTCAATTTGTTCACATTCAACAAAAGAGGTCGATGTTTACGATCAGTTAGTATATAGAAAGTGATATTTTGAATTTGACGCAACAGTTGCATTTCTAAGTGGATTGTTTCTGTTTAAGTTTGCACTAGGAATTTTACCAGATGCAATTTATAAATATAATTTAATGCATTTATTACAAATTGCATGCGGTTTAATATCCACGATCTACGTTCATCGTGAATTGTCGTACAACTTGTTGACAATAGCATTATAGTTTTTAATCTTACCTATGTAAAATTACAAATTTAAAACTTCTCCGAAAAGACTAAACATTTCACATAAAAAATAATTCATCTCCGAAAATATTAACACAGATTATTTTCATAAAGTATTTATAACAATTATTTTCACGAAATACTTATAATTTCTGATAAAAACAACAACAACAACAATAAATTCAGATCATTTGTATTTTCCCTACTTTTCTTTCTAATAAATGTATTCTGGTTTCGAATCATTCAAATAAAAGCTTGTCTTATGTGGGTTAATGTTTTTTGTTTTATATTGGCTACTAAACTAATGTTTGAAAGCAATGTTTAAAAACATTGAAACTCAATTTCCATTTTCTTATAAAAAGTTATAGTTAATTTATTCAAAGAAGTTAGTAATCAAAGAAGTTCACTGATGCTACTATGAAAGCACTACCATTCAAAAGATAGAGCTTATATATACCAGTAATGATTAACTTAATTATTTGAATTGATGATTGACTACAATGGTTAATGAAATGATCGAATGTTTGATACTTTAAAACATGACTTTATCATCACTCCTGATGAAAGAAATTAGACCTGGAACCCCACTATTCATTGCTAATCGCAATAAAGTAAATGGTTACATTAATTGATTTGTGTTTAATTGTTTTTTAAGGTAACGTATATACAATTTTAATCAAGAGTTTCCTAATATCTTTGAAACATAGTGAATTTGACCGGTGACTTAAGAAGCAGATATCAAGCAGGTGCAGGAAAGTAAAGCAATCTCTGTAATATTTCTACAAATCCTAGATAAAAGTGTCATAGGTAGATTATTTGGGGATATAGTTGTTTAGAAAGGGAACTTGTCAGCTCAGATCCCAGACTTCATTCCCACTGAGCAGTTTTGGAATGATATGGGACTTCGGTTGTGACCACACAACATCGGCCTAAACCTCTACCTGACATAGCCTACATACTTTTGTTAGTACGACTCATTTTCTCGATTTACAGTCCGAAAATCAGTCTATAGCCCTCATTGGAAAATGCAAACTGTGGGAGCATTGAGATTCTTCCAGTAATCAATTTCTGTTGTTTAATGTAAACACCTAATAGTCCAGAAAAGTTTTGAACGTATGGTGTACTTGTTATTTAATTTTTGGAAGTCAGCTGATGCTCATTTATACTAACTAATTGAAAAAAAAAGACTGGCTGGTTTAGTTACAAAGATTTAACATGTGTTCACAATCATCCATTTATAAAACTGAAACATTGATTTACATAATAAATGAGTAGATGCTTCTTCACAGTAGTAAGAAAAATCAAGCTAATGGTTATCTCTGACCAGTAAGTTGATGTTCGGTACAACTGCGTGGTCATCTTTTTCTTGGGGTGACTTGCATGAGGATTCCATTGTGAGATCTCAGCACCATCTCGGCGGTCAGTTGCAGCTGGTCTCTCGGAACCAGAGATTTCACCTCGTAGTTCAACAAGACGTGAGCCAGAACCACTTTCTGCTCCATCATGGCGAATCGTTGACCTGAAACAGTGCAATGGTGAGATAATGGTGATGGTCATATCAGCAATTTAACAAGTCATGGCAAGTATGATTAAGAATTTAAAAAAAAAAAAAAAAAAAAAGCTATTCAAGTGAATGGTGTGAAAATGGTAATTTAAAAGTAGTATTTCTTTTATCATATTTCATTGATTTGATACAATAACAATAATTGTTCTAATTATTTTTTCATAATGCCATATTTAACTGTCAGACGATGAGTTAGGCAGCGAAAGAGCTTGAAATTATTTTTACACAATAGCCTAAATATATTCTTGAAACATTAGTAAAAACATTATAATGATGCGAAAATTTAAATATTTTAAGCAAATGTTGGGTTTTCTAGAAATCTTTGTAAATATAAATCTCATTAAAAATATGAGTGTAAAACAGGCCCAAGTTCAATATTACTTCATGAAAACAAGTCATATCCATTAAGGATTAAGTTCAATTTGATGGGGAAGAAAAATTCCCTTTCCTTCAAAAAAGTAATATTTTAAAGACATCTCATTATAAATGTATTGAAACTATATATAAGTAAATCATTCATGTTTTTTCTTAGCTAATTTTTGTACAACATTAGAACACCCATTAAACTCGTTAAGTAAACTATAAATATTTCATTTAATGCATTTTAATTTAATCAATTTTAAATATATATCTATAAATATATATATTATTATTTTACAAAACAAGAAGTGCTTAATTTTTATTTTTTATTTTTTTCAATTCAAATTTGGTGTTTTATGGATCTTACTCTTTTTTTTATGACTGATCAATGTAAGAAATATTGAGCTGTCCACTTGTTGTAGTAATGTTTTTGATGTGGCATTAGTACTTTTTGAAACAATCCCAAATTTGTATTCTCGAAACAAGCTTGGGTCATGCCACTTAAACTGATTTATAAATTGATAAAATAAGAATATTCACAAACCGAGATTCTCATTCACCAAAAACAGGAAGTATGAGTACTCCTAATTTACCATTATATTGGCCCACAAACAATTGGATCACCTCTAATTCATATGATCCGTTTTTTCTTTAACTATTATGATCCTTGAATATTTTTAATATTTTATGTCATCATCATGGTTTTAAATAAAGTTACAAAGATTAAATGATTGAGTGGCATATTATTTGTTGACCCATAATTAAATTTGTGAAATATAGTTTTGAAACGTTTTATAAAATTAAATTACCAATCCGGAGGAACAATGACGTAAATATTCCATTTAGCTAAATTTAGATAAACCCGTTATAAGTTTAGGGAAACCCTTGCTCATAGAAAGTTTATTAAATTGTAGTCCGCCTTCCTTATGCCAGTCCGTTATCTATTTAGCCTCTTTTCTTTATCAAACCTATGTATCATTTGTCTGTCTGTTTCTCCTGTTCTGTTAAAGTTGTGGTACGGAGTAGTTTTTCCATCAAATGAGCAATATATTAAAACTCCTCAAAAGAAAACGTTCAACTTTGGTAACATGGTATTGGTCTAAAGTAACAGTATTTGTATGCAGGGTTCCTACTGAAATCATAGATTGAAAATCAATGACTTTTAAGGACCTAAATAATATTTTTAAGGACTTTAAAAATATGTTTTCATGCATCAGGTCTTTAATTTGTGACTTTACAGCTGCTTTGCCCAGAGCGTTAATATCAAAATATTTCATACACAATTTGCATTTTGCTTTATAAACAGACTTTGGTGATGACCTTTGATTGTTTTGGTTCTCAAACCGTAAACACTAATCTCCCATGTTCGTCTCACAGAGTACAGTGTGTAACTAAAATCATTGGATTCCTACTCAGCCAATCAGCAAATACGAACCAAATGATGTACAAGTTGATGCACGCTTACTACAAATATACCAAAATTTTTGGATGCGGTGCAGATAAGTGACAAAAATAAAGGACTTTTTAAGGGCCTATAAGCATTTCAAGTACTTTTAAAAACCTTTAGGCATTTTCAAGTATTTTAAGGCCTGGAAAACCAGTTAAACATATTAAGCACTTTTAATGACCGTGGAATCCCTGGTATGATATTAATTTGTGGTCCATACATTTTTGTTCCAATAGGTTTTAAAGACAATATCTGAACTAAAAAAAAACACACACAAAGCAGCCAAACAGCAGTGTTGTTTGATGTAAATCTGTATTGACATGAGCGTTGCATGCGGTATTGGGTATACGCTGCTAAGTACACACATGACTTACTAAAATTACATCTTTTTAGTAAGTATGGGAACAGAATACGTCAGGCTTTTCCTCGTGAATCTACAATAAACCGAACAATATTCATATTTCGCCATTAACGCGATAATAAGCAAATGAAAGTTTTTGCACTAGCTGAATAATATACAGAATTCAGTCTTAAATAGCAACATTTAAATACTTCTAATTATATATAATGAACCACTTGAAGAAAATTACAAACTTTGAATTGTAACGGTGTGACGTAGCGGTATTTGTATAGTACTAAATGTTGAGCTTTATATCAAAGTTAGAAGCTTAATTATATGTACTGAATGACTGACTTAGCCATTTTTTAATTGAAACATAATTCAAAATTAATCAAAATGTTTCAAATATTATAATTTTCCAGTTATCAATATATCTCACCTAAAGTTATATTTTGAAGTTTCTTGACTTTCAGTTTAGTGATTATTTTTATATAATTAGCCGATTAGCATAAAAACTTAAAATTTCGAATTATAATGCGAAAGTACCATTTTTTGCATGATACAGAATTTTCAAGTTTTTATAAGAGTTATAAAACGAATCAAACTAACTTAATTATTTGATTGATAAATAGTTAATTGAATCATTCATCGAACAATTTCCAAAGTTTCACAAATGTTATAGTTTTTCCTTGATGTAGATACTATAAATACGAAATATGTGCATATTTATAAGTCTTTATTTTGCTTGGAAGTATAATTTCAATTTTGATGACCCGTCTTTTAAATTCTATAACTTATTTGTTGAACCTATTGAAGTAAAATCTTCAACTTTGGTACAATAATATAAAGTTACGGGTTTTGCCATTTACGTTAATTATAGGTTTCTATCAAAGTTATAGAAGGGCAATTATAGTCATTTAATGCTTGGCTTGATCGATACTTAATTGGATTCTAACTTAAAATCTAATCCATATATTTGAAATGTTGATTTTCTTTGATGAAGTGGTTGAATGCTACATATACGTAAATTTTTAAGTTTTTATTTTCCATGGAAGTATCCTACCAAAAAAGGTGACCTAAATTGTTATGCAACTTTTTTTCATTAGCGTTTTTAACAAGTCCCACTCATTGAATCATCAATAAAAGATTATTAAATTGTACTATTGTACACAGAGATATTCTCATAAATTAAAATTTTCCTATTTATATTTTTGTTAGAAAAAGAGCCACCAGAACAGCAAAACAGCCGAAGTTGCGTCGGCTAGGCTCTGAACTTGACCTGGATCTCAAGAAACCATTTGTAGCCTTTTAATGGAAATAAATAATGCTAGTTTTAATATTATTTGCAATTTTTTTTAGATTATGTTCTGAAAAATTTCATCGACTGGCATATAGCAGGGAGATACAAAACAATTACATCCATGGAGAAAATGAAACGGAGGCATTTTTTAATGGATATTCTATCATACCACTACGAATTTAAGATACATTTCAATGCTTTTGGATTTCTCTTTTTAATGTTAAGTGTATTTTGCGATTCTATATAATAGTGCGGGATATTTAGAGTAACAATTGTAAAAAGCCCTAATTAGGATGAAACCAACTAGGACTGTGTTTTCAAATGGAATAAAAATAGGCGAAAATATTAGTATAATTCAATTTTTCTTTTCTTGAACTCAAAAATAATACGCTTACAGTCATGCTTAATTTAAAATATCACAAGTATGAGTATTTAAATTTTTTGAAAGCGAGTTGAATCCAGCCAATAATTTCAGATGATTAATTAATATTTTATAACATTTTGTATTTTAATACACATCATACTTCACTGTGTGTTGAAAATATTTACGTTTCTAATTTCAAAGAAATAAATCATTAGTTCGTCCTATTTCTTGAATGATTCATAATTTAAAAGTTTCACAAGGTCTACATTACGGTACAAATTTTGTAATATGTACAATTAATTTAATAGCACATTGCTTTGAAATAGAGGCATTTTTTCAAATCCCTAGTGGCAGAAACATACCTTGGGGTTTAAGGATATAACCATTACATAATATTAGAACTGCTTCATATTGCAATGTATACTATATTGGCTTCATATCGCAATGCATTTGGCGACACTTCAAACGCTTGTTTGTGAATTCTGGTGTCGCCATCTCTATGGGAAAATAGCAACAACTGATATCTTGTTGCAAAGCCTAGTTTAACACATTGATGACAATAAGGAATAGGTCAATATTTTAGTACAATTTTAAAAATAAATTATTCAAAATAAATCCGGCAAAAATCTATTAAAAATTAAATTTAAGATATGATCAAACGAACAATATTTTGGTGTTCAGCAATTTTTAATTTTCGTATTGGAGTCAAAATTCTGAAACGGGAAAATATGGCTCATTAGGACTATGATTTTGGAGCCGTTCAAGTATTACGTAAGCATCTAGGGGGTAGGGGGGGAGGGGTTAGCGATTTGCTTATTTTTGCTGACAAGGGGGGGGGGAGGGGGTATGAGTGATGCTTACGTAAGCATTTAATAATCCCTTTATTTCTAAAAAAAAACCTGTGATATGAACTGGTATTCGAAGCACGTGCAAGAGAATCAATACTTTCTACAAATTGTAAAATGCGAAGAAAAGCAGTGTTGCTCTCCTGCTCGTAGTGGATTATTTCGCATTTTAAAAGAACGCTTTATACCTCCACCTATCAAAATGGCCCAAACACCACATGATTTAATAACAAGTGAGGAAGGGGAATTCCTGGAATTAAGTCTCCGGCTAAGCTTGAACCTGCATGTTCCCCTGGGGGGATTTTTAAAAATGCCATATGACTATTTTTGTCCGTCCATCAAATCACAATTGTCTGCAAGGACTTGTGGGAAATGTGGTTTGTACCACGCTTCACTAAAATCGACAATTCGTCATAAGAAAATTGTTCATGGCGAAAATAGCCAGAGAGCCTGCCTAGTTCGGCTTATGAGAATTGCTGCTCGTCGAGCAAATGAACTGATGTGCGTCATCAATTATGTAGAAGGCATAGAAGATACCGAGTGGATAAGCGAAGAGGAAGTTTGCCCAGATTCCTTGTGCGAAACAAGTGATGAAGCAATAACATCAGATGCCAGAAACCCTATAATTTCAGACATTAAAAACTGGCTAGAGCAACCCTGGATAACATCTGACTAGATAGACTTAACTGATTATAAAAATTACATTTATGTGCCATTAAAATTGTGATAAGCTTAAGATTTAAAAAAAATTAAAAATATTTTTTTCCCTTTTAAGGCGAGTTAAAGTTCATTATTTGCATTGAATCCTAACTTTTTTTAGATTATTAACGTTACAAAGAAGAAAAAAAAAGAAAAAAAAAATCAGGAGCAAGGAGGGGGGGGGGGGGTTACCGTATGCTTACGTAATTATAGAGGGGGGGGGGGGTATGCGATTTGCTTATTTTTGCTGACAAGGGGGGGAGGGGGTCAAAAATTACCAAAAACATGCTTACGTAATATTTGAACGACCCCTTTGAAACTTCATGCGAATTTGTTTAATTGAAGGGCAAAATTAAGTTTTAAAAAATGTACCTTCTAATTAATAATTGACATTAATTAGCAAATGGGAATGTGACGCTGACAGAAGCTCTGGTCATAATACATATAAACAGATATTTGAGAACTCCAATGCTACTGATGAGTTTCTGTTTGTATTTGCATTTGTTTCATTAAAGTTGAGTGACAGTCAAAATCCTTTTCGGCAAATTCCGCGACCACCATCCACCATCTATTGCCGTTTATTAATTAGATTTAATTTTTCAAAGGAAACAAATGAATTCACTGTAATAGAAACCAATCAAGTTTTAGAAGAAATACCCCATAACCTTGTAGTGTTGGCATGTTGGCCAATCTCAAATTACTGTGCAACTCGACCTTTTACTCACAATTACAGATGGTAAGTGTGCAATGCTTTGACTGACACACGCTCTCCACAAAAATTGTGCATCTGATGGGGCTACTACCAAATTGATGACTGGCGAATTAACAGACGTAATTGTGAAAATATAACAATGCGCGGTTTCGATTCGCTCGTTTGAGTACTTATTATACATTAGCTATCGCTTGGATTTTTTAAAAAAAGTGGCAAGTTAGAAGTGATGACTATGAATCTAGTGTGCAATAACGTTAAGGAAGTAATCAAGCAAAGGTTTAAAATCCACATGGGACTTATTGTAACAAACCAAAACCTGGTTATGGGAATACAAATGATGGGAATACAACTCGCAGGTTCCTTACGAAACCGAAACTAAGAGTAGTGAGATTACAGGATTGGATGTTAATCTAATTAAAAAGTTTAATATTTTATTAAGAAAGCTGTCCTCTAGGTATGACATTAATTTTATTGTATTTGAAAAACTTTATTCTGAAATCAGAACCCTGTATTTTTATCAGTATTTGTGGTCCTATATGCCTGTTACTCTGCTCAAAACTCTGGTACATAATACGGAGGTTATTAAAATATGCCTTCTTTCAGTCCGGCTTCTCTTGGAAGAATCTCAAGAGGCAAGAAATAAAAATTGTTTTAGATTCCGTGTGCACCATACAAGAAAACAGTCACGTTTTTCTACGAATATAGATTTACTGAATATGCTTCTGATAACATCCAATCATGTAAAAAGGCATAGAAAGAGAATCGAGAAATTACCGAATGAAGTTCTGCACTTAATTGTCCAGTCTTCAATGCCAATAAATCAGGTAGCAAGTAGTGTTCATCCGTATGACGATGAAGTATGACGACGAAGATGATAAAGTCTGATTAGGAGATTGAGTCATGTGATGAAAATTATTAGTCTCGAGTATTATTTTTTTTAATTTAATTTTAGATTTTATATTCCTATAATATAAATTACACGTAGAATGAGTACATTTTATTATATAACTTTATGCTGTGTGTGTGTAAATAGTGTACATAATTTTCTTGTTATAATAACATCGATTTTTTTAAATACATATTTTGTTCCATACTTGTTTTTTATATAAATATTTCCCAAGCTTCTAAATTATAAAAAAAAATGCATAATTTATTTAGTAAAAGAACAAAATATTATTCATCAGAACCAGATCAATCAAATCGTAGAAAGAAATGTGCTTGTCCACCTAGCATGTATTAGGCGATTCACCATGCGTCACCGAAATGATCGTCTCCGGACTGACGAACTTCTTCCTGAGGCTTGAGTGGCTACCAGGCGCGTCGGCAGGTGGTGGATAGCCGAACGTCCTGTAATGGGACAGCTACGAATATTAAATAAGTGGCCGCGAACCAACTCCCGTAACCCTGGTGTTATGCGACACGTGCCCAGGGTGAATGACACTGCGGTTATAGTGTCTTAACGGAGCCTCACTAAAAACTCACATGGAATAAAAATGTTGACTACAAAATAAATCAAGCAAAAAAATGCATTATGACATGTAGGCGCATGCTTGGAAAAAACTGGGGTCTACAACCAAAAATGATGTTTTGGATGTACTCAGCAGTCATCAGACCTATGATCACTTATGCCTCTGTGATCTGGTGGTGTAAAGTGGAACAGAGAACTGTGAAGGACAGGCTGGGTAGTATGCAAAGACTAGCCTGCTTGTGTATCACAGGTGCAATGTCCTCGGCACCCACCAGAGCATTAGAGACCATATTAGATCTGACCCCATTAGACATCTTAATTTGCAGCACTGCAAGAATGACTGCATACAGAATGATGTTAAAACAACAATGGTATGACAAGCCTACGGCTAAAGGGCATATCAGCATCACCAGAAAAATCCATGAACCTACTCTTCTGATGCCTTCAGACACCTTGGAGAAGAAATACATGTTTGAAAGACCATTCAAGGTAGTAATACCCACCAGAGATGAATGGAATGACTACATGTTTAACCAAACAAACAATGATCTTATCTGGTTCACAGATGGATCAAAGAAAGACAACCTCTCAGGAATGGGAGTACATGGCGTATCACCAAGAATTAACTTCTTTAGAGGTCTTGGAAGGTATGCCACTGTGTTCCAGGCAGAGGTCCTTGCAATCACTGACTGTCTACGGATTAATATGAGAAAAGGCTACCGAGGTAAGCGGATTCTCATTTATAGTGACAGTCAAGCAGCCTTAAAGGCAATTAATTCATTCCAAATCAATTCAAAGGCTGTATTGGAATGTAGAAACCTTCTAGAAGAACTGGCATTAGAAAATGAGGTTACTCTTGTAAGGGTGCCAGGACACAAGGGTATAGAAGGTAACGAAAAGGCTGATGAACTTGCAAAACAGGGATCGTCTTATAATCCAATAGGTGCGGAGCCCTTCTGCGGGATCAATTTGAAGACTGCAAAAGGTGTTCTTCATAAATGGGAAAAACAGGAGATGAATAAAACGTGGCGAAGTTCTTCTGGACACAAACACGCTAAAAGCATGATTATCAGATCATCTGCGAAGATTGCTTCTGAAATTCTTAGATACCCAAGACTGAAGATGCAAGCATTTGTGGGCTTCATCACAGGGCATTATCATTTCAGAAAACACCTCCATACAATGGGACTCTGTCAACAAGACCCCATATGCAGGAAATGTCACAAAAACGAGGAAACGGCACATCATGTTATATATGAATGTGATGCTCTTGCCCTCACTCGATTAACTACTTTAGGAACCACCAACACTAAAGAATTACACCTTAGTTCCATTAGAGGTTTGTCGGACTTTATTGCTAAAGTGGGCGATCCGAACAAATGGATCTAAGAAACATTGGGTTTGGAGTATGGTACAAAATGCTACCCTAAAGCAGAGGTGCCACATATCTGACTAACCCAATACAAAGAAGAAGAAGAAGAGACGAACTTCTTTTCTACATCGTGCAGCGATTAGGCTTAACTGAATACGAGGATCATGTGCGGTCATAAAAAAAACAAATGTCAATGGATATCATTAATGACTGAAGTTTAATGTTCAACATATTAAAACATTAAAAATGGATCGTTCCCGAAATGGTGCATAATAGATGTACGCACGAAGCTAAAACTAATTATCAATCGATTTTCATGTAAAAAGTGAAATTGTGTTCATTTTCCTTAACGTGATCACGTGCAAATTACTAGCTTAGCAGTAAAATGTTCAGCTGTTTACGTTGGATGGTTACGGTTTCGACGTGAAAAACGGTGACATCATCGAAATGACGCCAAGTCGGGGGCACTGTAAAGAGATCGATTAAATAAAAAACAAGACTAGATTTTGCAGAAAAGTTTGTTTCTTACTATTATAGAATATTCAGAGTTAGAAATTAACTAAAATTTAAAAAGGGAATGAAAACAATTGTCGCGTACAATGCTAATGATTTCGCTTGATACTCTCCGGGGACCGTCACCGAAATGATGTTTCCAAGGTTTAAAATTATTTTTTTATCAAATTATTTGCAGCCATCCCTTTATTTTTTCAAGCTTCTTGCTAAAAAAAAATCATTAGGTTTGTACTTATTTTATTTTCCATGAGCATTTTCTATAATTTCATATATAAAAACACTTGAGACACGTTTTGGCCCGTTTCGTGATTTTGACCTATGTATATATTAATTAGATATATAACAATCGAAATGATAATATGGTATTTGCGTTACCTATACAGTTCCTGGGACCTGCAGAGAAGGGTACGTATGCGAAGGGATGCCTTCCGACCGCGTTCTCCGGCAAAAATCTGTCCGGATCGAACTTCTCCGGATTCGGGAACACGTCCGCATCACGATGCAGCATGTACGTGAAGATCATGCAGTTGGTGCCAGCTGGGATGGTGTACCCGTCTGTATCGGAAAGGATCATTGGCTTTGGAATGTGTAAAAATAATAAGATAACATAGCATTTTTAAATTTGAGTTTGGAAACTGGATTAAAACTGAGGTAAAACTTGCAGTTAATTTTTAATATTTTTGAACTACTGAAGAAAATCATGGGTTAAGGTCAATTCAATTAAGGTGAAGATAAATTAATGCTCGTTACAATAAATCAATCCTTATCAATATAACAGCCAAACAGTTTTAATTATGTATTACTATTAGTTTCTAAAGTTGTGTAGGAAGTAAATGTATTTGTTAGCTTAATTAGGAACAGAGTTCTCACTCAAATCACAGAATGAAAATCAATGACTTTTCAATGACTTTTAAGGACCTAATTAATGTTTTTAAGGACCTTTGAAAATTTGTTTTCAGGCATTATGTCGATATATAAATTTTTAATAAAGTATATTCTACCAAAAGAGTTACAAATTGGTGGATGCATAATACAAATACGTCGGAAAATTCCGATACGGTGCAGATAAGTGGCGGTCACGCAGAAATAGCAAGTCCGACTTGAAATTTTTATAAATTTTGCAGTTGGACAACATCTGCAAAAATTAAGGACTTTTAAGGACCTCTAAGCATTTTCAAGGACTTTTAAGCACCTCTAAGCATTTTCAAGGCCTTGAAAACAAGTTCAAAAATATTAAGCACTTTTAATGACTTTCAATGACCGTGGGAACCCTGTAGGAAACTTCGCAGAATTTAAATAAGCTAGGCTGTCATTTTAACTCAAATGTCAGAACTAGCTAAAATCAGAATAGCTGCGCGGAGGAAGCAGAGGACTGTCATTAGTGAAAAATGGCTCCCCGCCAAAGATCTTATAAACATTAATGAAAAGACACATACTTGCTAAGTATCTTTTATATGGCAATAAAAATAATTTTAGACAGAATAACAAGTTATTCCAGTTGTTGTGTTTAAGAACTTCGAGATCGACATACTATCTGCAGACGTTAATGGTGTAATTTTTTTTTTTTTTTTTTTTTTTTTTTTGTGCGACTAAATTTTCAAGAGTTTGAAGTAGATGTATTTAAATGTAATTGCTATTTAAAAACTAGATGGTTTATCTTTGACCTACCATCAAATTAAAACTGATGAATCATTTTAGACAAAAACACGAATTGTTACATGCCCAAATTGAACTACAAACAAATAAAATATCACTTAACAGTATAGAAACGGTATATATATATTTTATTGATTATGTGCATTGTGTATATTAGTTGAAAAGCGAAAATGAGTTTTTCATCGAAAAGAAACAAATAGCTGGTGTAGTAGGAAATTTTCGGGAAATGCCTAACTATAAACAACGTTATGTATTCAAAAACTACAATAATAATTACGTACTAATAGAAATCGAATTCTGTGAATACGTAGCACAGTAGTAGGATATATGGCAAAGGATAATTATCACCTAATTATCCTCACCAAAGGATTCTAATTATCACCTTAATCACCAATGTAATGTAGCCGACCAGAAATGTTCTCACTTGTAAACTTTAATCACATATCACATTCTACATATGATATAAATTTATAAGTGTCGGATGGTATTTAAAAGAATAACAATTAAAAATTAATATTCCAACCTGATCGAACCTAATGATAAACGCGTGACTTATTTTTAAAAAATGCTTCCTTATACTCACTGACTACCACATCACAACTAGATTCCCTGCCTATGTAAGGCAATGACGGATATAACCGCTGGCTCTCCTGAAAAAGAAAAAGAGTTGCTTAGTAATGTTACGTCAATTTGAAGGTAAAATATTTATCAATTAATGTTGTAGGTAACATTTTAAGAAAACATACTGTTACTGACAAGTACAATTAGAAAATATTTGATATCGTTCACTTTGTGACAAATTTTCTGTACTTGGTGGGATGAAAAATCACTAACCCTAATGGCATTTTGGTTTTGTGTGTCCGTTAGAGTTAACTATAAGGTCAATCAGATTCAGTCATACGTTTCCTTAGATAAATAATAAAAGTATACTACTTTAAACTTATTTACATTCTAATAGAAAATTATTGGTGGAAGGCTATAAATTCAAAACATTATACTATAAACGGAACATTTAACGATCCATTTTACGATTCAACATTTAAAATAATGCTAATATATATCAATAAAACATCTATGTGGTATGTAAGATACACGAAGCAACAAAATCTATTTTACATAAAATCAACTAAACAAGAGTCTCACAACAGATTGTTGCAAGATATATTTCCTTATCTATATGTGTTTACTGAATTCATCAACTTAAACTGGTACTTAGCATACCCTTGAGATTCTTTCTTCTTGACCAATTACACAATATGTGTTTAATATACCTATATTAGATCTATTAGACGACATTTAATAACCTGCACAAAATCAAATAAACATATACAGTTGTAAGCTATTTTCACACTGTTCAACTTACTTCTATCATACATATAACAATCACTACATAACAAGTTATTTACATTATTTACAAGAAACAATTTGCACTCGTTATGTTAAGAACAGTACACAAAAAAAAAAAATCCGAACGATGGCTATATCTTCGCTTGTGATTATTGTAGAATCTTGTGGTTTGTACCAAAATGTTTTGTTTACGATTTTATGTATGTCACTTGCACAAAAATGTTCTTACGTGGCTGTATACTAAGTAAATTTAACTCTATCTATAAACCTTTTAATACGAACCCCTAGTTTTAATGTTTTTATTCGATTTAGAATATCTCGTTTATCCTAGATACCAAATTTTAGTCCATTATGTTGAGAAACACGTCACTTATGAGCAAAACTGTTTTGGACGATTTTGGGGGCAAATTTCTTTACCGCGTGGAAGAATCAAAGGTTTTGCATGCTTCAAGACGTAATCTTCACGCAGTCTCTTAAAGTGAACTTTTTTACATAATTACTAAAATATCCAGAACCAATAGTCAAAATGGAATGAAAAAAATTCTGGAGGTGTTTTCGACCATGATAATTCTAATGGAAGCTAAAAAAATATATGTTTCTATTTAAAAAAAATTAAACTTGTTTTATTAATTAATAATTAATTATTAAAAAACTATTTAATACAAAAGTTGCATGTAATTTGTGCTTGACCTTAAACAAACTATCCTTTGAACCACTCATTGGAAAATTATGAAATTTGGTATTTAGACGTTCTTTTGGATTCTAAATCTAAATATGATATAATATTATAGGGTTACCATTGAACTTTTTAAAGTTGGGTTTAATTATAATACGCAGATGACCCGTCAAAATAAAAAATAAAAAAAAAACATTATATACAATTAATAAAGACCTTCCACAATTTACAACGGTACTTGACTTTTGTTATTTCATCAATTAGAATACAGATATAGCCATTGTTCGGATTTTTTGGGCACTGTACCAGTGCTAAAAGTGTAGGTAAACGCGGGTGACGCGTCTCCCTACCTTTTAAAAAAATACCCATGCGTCCCTCCACTTCTAAAACCATTGAAATCCATCCCCCAACTTTTAAAATCAATCCGTCAAAAACTACTAAAGAAAAATAACATTAACCTTTAAATGTAGTGACAGTGAGAAAAAGTGATGTAAAGTTTTCAAATGTTAGGAACAAAAATATTTATGGTATGTATATCAAACTATTATAAAAATGTATTATACTATTTTGTATAAAGATTATAAGTATTTTTATTAACAAATACGGTTACACTAGTCAACTTTTAACTTTGAGGAATTTCCTTTTAAACTTCTATTCGTGTTTCATGTAAAGGCAAGCTATTTTCAAAAAAAGTATTTTAGAGTTGTCTAATAATTTAATTTCATGAAATAGGCACATTAGGAAAAATATTTAAATCTAAATAAAAAGTTATGTATATAATGTTGATTTATTACTTCACTTTATCTCTTAATTTCAAGTAAAAATATTAAGTCGCAGATTATTCATTAAAATAACAATACATTTTGGACCCTTGTTCAATGTTAGTATTAGGGAGTACAAATTCTTTCCTTATTAATTAATATTTTTAGTATAAGATACGAAATTATAAAAAGGAAAGTTGGGGGTGCACATGTCACCAACTTTTAGACATTCCCCCCCCCCCCTCACTTTTCTTTTCCCACTTCTACCACTGTTGAGTACACAACGCATACAATTTACTTGAGATTCACTGATCCATTACACATTTTATTTTTTAATCGTGTTCAATAAATATCTATTGCACATCTTTCAGCTGCTTCGAAATACAACTCCCTAAACATAAAATCAGCCAACAAGGCATGTAGTAGTTACCTTGAGCACGCACTCAATGTACTTGAGGTCTTTGACATCTTCGACAGTAAGGGGTCGCTCGTGGTCGTCTCCGAAGACTGCCTCCAGCTCCTCCTGGCACCGAGCCTGCACATCCGGGTCCTGCCCGATCAGGTACAGTGCCCAGCTCATGCCCACAGCAGTGGTATCGTGACCCTGCAACATATAGATGGATATTCAGTAATTATGCATTAGCTTCATACAGGTGTTTCTGAATTCTACCCACAAAAGAGTGATAACATATGTCATACTTTTAATTTAGATAGACAATAATCCTTTCAGAGACTAATATATCAACATAAGCAGTGTCAAAAAGCTAATGAGGTTCCATGCTTTGAGTCTACTAACGCATCTACCTCATTCCTTTTACGCACACATAATTTCTACACTCCCCCCATACGATGGGGACGATTTCTTATGCAGAAATCTAGAGTGTCAGTTCGAAAGATGACGAAAGTTGTTATCTATAATTAGTGCCGTCCTTCTTCATTGAATATCAATTAGCCAGGAAAGAAAGAACTCTTACCTTCACTCATTTCACAGCTTTAAAGTGTCATTTAGGAAACGATTGAGAACGAACAAATAAGCCATTCACAGTTGATCAATAGTATTACAGGGAAAAGATACTAATATAACAAATGATTATAAATTCCTAGATGTCCTAAATTGCTCAAATAGTTACGATGCTGTTATACAATAGACACTGGGACTGTATCATCCTCTTGATAATACTCGCAGGCGTATTTATCATGTCTGTGGTAGTCTAGCAATGAGATACTATAAGAGAGCCAAAGGACATGTGGTACACTATTATATTGAGGTGGTTCGAAAAGAAGATAAGTAGTAGATTGAGATTTGGTGTCCCATTCCCATTGCGTAATGCGATTCGTGTCTTTAATTTAGTTTGTACAGTACCCAAAAAAAAAAAAAAAAACAGAACGATGGCTATATCTTCGGTTCTAATTATCGGTTACGGTTTGCACCAAAATGTTTTGCTTACGATTTTCTATTTTTCTATATATCTGATGCAATTTTTTTTTCTTGAGGGACCGTATACTAAGTAAAAGTAACGCTATCTTCGAAAATTTCAATACGAACCCTTATTTTTTATCATTTCATTCGATTCAGAATACATCATTTACCCTATATACCAAATTTCAATGCATTATGTTGAAAACACGTCACTTATGAGGGAAAATATTTCAACCATTTTTTGACCGATCTTCAGGGAGAATTTCCATAAAACGAAAGGTATTTTTAAGGTTCTTCACAGCGGGAGAAATCGAACGGTTAATGTGGCGCGTTTCACGAAGATTAAAAAATACAAGTATTAGTCTAAAATTGCATAGAAAGTACTTGGATTTATAGTGTCATGTTTAAGATTAATACAAAGATAGCAAGTAAACGCAAAAGTAGCATAATTTATTTACAACATTAAAGATGTGCATTCTTCACACGAAATAAATAAAATATCGAAAACTGTAATTGCAGAAATTTAACGAATACTACTGATAATTAGAAAATTAATAAATATTAAATGTAGGCATTAGTAAACAGTATTTAGTAAAGCATGAATATTTTACAGAAATATTTCACTATAAACACAAATGTAACTAGATCGTTGAAATTATTTATAAAATGAAAAAGTCACATGATTCAGTAAAATTTTTAAAGGATAACTTATTGAAATTGCTTAAAAAATGTGGTTTTAAATAAATGAAATTTACGAAAGCAAATTAAAAAAAAATAAAAATTGATAGTTTACAGAAAAAATAATTAATAATTTAAAAAACTAAAAAACACGCTTTAATAGAAAATCAAACTAAAAAGTAGAAAATAATCAATAGATTAAAAAACTAAGAAACACGCTTTAATAGAAAAGTGAACTAAAAAGTAGAAGATAATTTTAAATAAGTTTGAAATAAGAATAGAGTGATTAACAAGAAGTATTTATTTTATCGTAAAAAAGCGTGGGGTGCTTTTTAAGATATTTTCATAATGGCTCTACTTTTACCAATATCTGTCATTAAATATTTACAAAAATTGACATCAAGCACCCCACGCTTTTTTACGATAAAATAAATATTTCTTGTTAATCACTCTATTCTTATTTCAAACTTATTTAAAATTATCTTCTACTTTTTAGTTCACTTTAATATTAAAGCTTGTTTCTTAGTTTTTAAACTATTGGTTATACGATAATTGAACGTTATGCGATTTTCCATACCTCTAGTTTACCTTCAATTAATCTTTGATAGTTTTCAAAAGTCGTCTACTATACGGTCCCTTAAAGTGAGCGTTTTTTACATTTTCTCTAAAAAATCGAGAACTAATGGTCAAAATGGAAAGAAAAAAATTATGGGGGGGTTTTAGACCATGGTAAATCTAATGAAAGCAAAAAGATATATATGTTTCTATTAAAAAAAAATTGTAATTGCTTTATTAATTAATAATTAATTATTAAAAAAAAATTGATTCAAAAGCTGATTGCTATTTATGTTTGGCCATTTACAAACTACCTTTTGAAAAAAAAATTACTGAAATATATTAATTATTTAAGTATTTATGGCCAAAAAAACAACTTTTTTTTTTAACATTATTATCATTTTCTTTTTATCATTTAAATTACAAACCATTCATTAGAAAATTACGAATTTTTGTATTTCGCATTCTTTTTTAATGCTGAATCCAAATATGGAATAATATTATGATGTTGCTATTGAACTTTTTAAAGTTTGGTTCTGTTTTAATATGTAGATGACCCCTCATGATAAAAAAAACTACATACAATTATTAAAAACCTTTCACGATTTACAACGGTACCTTTTGTTTGTTATTTCAACAATTAGAACAAAAGATATAGCCATCGTTCTGGTTTTTTTTGGGGGGGGTACTGTACAAAGACACCTTTGAATACTGACCGCGAACATGAACGTGTTGACCTCCTCTGTGATGTCCTCCTCCGTGAATCGTGGATCCGAGAGGTGTTCCGTCAGTAGAAGATCTAAAAAAGCTTTCCTCCGCCTCCCACCTCCGCTGTCTTTTTTCAATGCTTCTTCCATCTCCATACCTGCCTTCATCTCGCGCATAACGTACGATTTTCGCTCTCTTATCACCTGAAATCAAAGATCAATCATTGAAACGGAAAATCAAAGAGATGTCTGTAGGATGCTTGGCATATAACAGTTGCAAGAGGAAATGCCTATCTAAAATACTCATTTCAGGTTTAAGGTGTGACTTGTCTCTTCTATTTTATTGTAAAATTGTTCTTAATTGTAGATAATTGGAAGGATCAAAACCGCGCCTCTATCATTCAACAACCCACGTTAGCTGTGTGGTTCAACAGTACTCAAACTACCTACCAGCTGAGAATAGCGGACAAGCACAATAAGATTTGATTTTTTTTAATAAAAAGTTTCAGATATTTCTACATATACTTTTAATAATGAGTTGAAGAAATAAACAAGTTGGATCGCGACTGGCCCTGAAACTGAGAAAGGCTTCTGCACATGTTTCAATTGCTTTACATCAGGTCTCTTGTACTCATACAAATTGGTTACATTTAATACAACTTAAGTCTACCAGAGTTAAGGTTAATTACATGACAAGTTACAAGACAAACTTAGCGAGATAACTTGTCACTTAATATCCTTATTCAAATCCGATATCCCTATTTGTCCAGATGTGAACTTATCATAAAGGTACTATAGATACAATCTCTAGTCGGACTTTACGGACTTCAGATTAAAGGTGTAATCTTATTAATCTTAATGAAACCTTCAAACTGATATTTAACTTATGTCAGTAATATATATAGTTAAAACATTTGCAGGCTGACTTTCGCTAGTAATTTCTGATTAAATTTTAGTATGAAAATTTGTTTTGATCAGACCATTTTTGAGCATTTGCATTTTTGTCTTGGGATGTCAATCTTTGACAGATCTGCAGATCCTTTGTGTAAACTCTTATTGATCTCTGTTTTTATGGCACTTAACAATATTGCACTTCATATGCTTAAATACAGAGTGGTTTACAGAGTACATAGCCTAAGATTTTCACATTTTCATAAAGCACGTCAGGTAAATTTATTTTTTGATATGCTACAAGGGTGAAGAAGGGAGGGTAACACTAGAATAGAATATTATGTTAAATTTGATTAGCATAACATGTCATTAGAAATTCGTAATATACTCTTAATTGAATCATTCATAATATACAGGGTGCCCCGAAAATTCTTGACACATTTTGAATTTCAATAAAAAATCAAGTAATCGGTGTACGAAAGTGCAGTTTACAATGAAATGTTCCTCACGATGAAATTTTTTTTAAAAGCAAGAAAAAAAAAATAGTTCCAAATTTTGTATATAGTGGGCTCTGTACATTTTTAAACATCAAACATTTCATCAGAAACTTAAGACAATCTTATGTTTGGTTGATATTCAATTTAAACGCTGAGTTCTTACATTGCAGCTCTAATGCATTGTATGTTGCTATGAAGGTACAATGCCATCTATGTGCAATATTTGAAACTATTTTTTATTTACGTAAATAATTGTATTCTTCACTGCGAGAGGCATTTTATTGCAAACTGCACTCCCGCAAGTCAATAACTTAATTTTTCATTGAGATTTCAAACATGTCGAGGGCTTTTGGGACACCACAATGTGGGTCCCCATTTCCACACTCATGGAAACAGGAATCGAAACATAAAAATTGTCCAGTCTTCTTTTATTATTTAAGTGTATTTTGTTTTCAGATTTATTTATTTTAGTATACCGAAATAGTTCTATTGCTCAAACCATTTTAAACTAAATATCATTTTTAAACAGCATAATTTATAGCGTTAAAAGAAAAACGCCGCTTTGTGGTGGTGAACCATCCTTAAGTTTCTCATTGTTGAGTATCTTGCTTACGCCTCTGGTGAATGAATCCATAGTATTCGTGCTCTCTTTGAATTTCTTTCCCTCATCAGTCATGCTGAAGATGAACTCAGGCCACAGCCACGGCTTCATGAAACGCGTGCCGAACAGGTGAGACGCCCTGCGATGAAAGAAAAAGAAAATACAATTTTCTTGATTTAGCATTGGAAATTAATAAAATAACTTTTTAGCAATTTATATGTAGTTTCTGAGTATTATTTAAAGTAATGGTGCCACGATTCAGTGAAGTTGAGTGCCACATTTTCGCTTTGGAAATAGGATGAGTGAAGTTTTTTAATTAACGAGTAAGAACTGTATTTCCAACAAGAATCTGGTGTTTTTCCAACTTGACTGAAAGCTCTTTAAGTCAGTGTAACGGATAGTGCCTAAAGTTTGTCAGACTGTCCCATGCCTACCAACTTGGGAGAATTCAATTTTATGTGCAATTTTTAAGAAGCAAATAATCATCCTAGTATTATACAAGCATCAATGCACCATTTCAAATATTTGGAAACACGTTAAACTTACATCATACTATTTAAATGTTAGATTAATTCACGCTTTATTAAAAAAAGGACATAATTGCATGGAGATATTTTAAATGTAAACCTAAATTTAATTCTATTTTACCGCAAAAAAATCGTTACCAATTATTTATTACGTTCTTTGTTGTAATTTGAATTTTTAAAAATTTTAAATTATAATTGCTCGTAACTTATTATGTTTAATAGAAACTGATTTGTAGCTTTCATTATTAATAAAAATTTAGACCTATATAGCTATTGTTTTTCGGAAATTTCAAATTTTTGTTTCGTAGCTATCTAATTTAAATGGTAAAAAGACTCAAGAAACAGGTAGAAGACTAGAAAAGCCCCAAAGGCCACAGTTAATACAGAGAAAAATCGCGATATTTTGCCAACCAATCATACATAATTGACGGATAAACTTGTACACGACACCTGTTTATCTTGATAAAATTTCCGCCAAGAAAACTTACATAAAATACGTGGAAAAGTATAGGAATTTTGCATTTTTAAAATTGAACAAAAACGAGTTTTCCGCAATCTAGTAATTTTCATTTATATTTATTATGTATTGCTTTATAAGCTGAAGCTCTCTTTGCCGGCCTAACATAATAACATTCTACAGGAAAAGAACATTTTACATTTTAAAATTTCGAAAGGAAAAATTGTAAATTTGAAAGCAATTAAGAATTAAAACCAGAATTCTCATTCGATGAAATACCTCGGAAACGGAAATTATATGCATTTAAATCTTCGGGCATTCTCTTGAAAATCATCACGATAAGAGAATCTTAAATAAATAAATATTATTTAACAAAAGCTATTGCTTAGGAACATTTAAATTCTTAGTAACTTGCTTCTTGGAAGAAAAGTGAAAACAGTAAAATGTAATAAACTATTCGTAAAACCTTATAAAACCGTCGAAATCCGTACAAGTTAGCAAGTATACCATCTCCTACGGTCAAGGGTTCTTCTCCTTGAAAACCCCAAACTTGGTCCTTTCAAAAGATATTTTACACAAAGAATAATTTGTACCAAAAAAATTTATACACTACATTACTTTGGATAAAAATTCAGTCAATTTATGTATTCGAATATATTTGCATGTTTATTAATTTTAATAACTTACGCATTCAGAGCTTTCACGTATGGCGTATCTCTCTTCTGTGCTCCAACATACTTCCCCATAGCAGTCTCTGAAATTTGAAATACCAATTTAGAATCACCACCGCTGAAAAGTGACCCCTAAAAAACTAAGCAAAATATATGATAATAGAATTGAAAATAGCGTTATCAATATATTATTAAGTATTTTAAGTATCTAATAGTTGTAGGTTTGTACTTTTTGAACTGTATAAATATCGAGAAAAATCATCCTTACAGATTCTTGATACTTTTCAAAACTGATATTGATGACAGATTTTAGAAATTTTTGAAATTTAGGCATAATGTGGATGTCTCTTTACTATAATTTTAAGATATTTCCGTGATAAACTTTTACAAAGCAAGCACTTTCAGTAATTGTACTTCCTAAAACGGGTAGAGGAGGTGGAGTTAGGGCAGGGAAGAGTAACATATCTATGGCGAAATGCAAGATCGTTGTATGTAAATTTCAGAAAATATAAAAAGAAGTTTCAAACTTGGGGAAAAGTGTGCACACATGGATTTTTCAAATCTGCACACACAAATTTATTATTTGGAAGGGAACAAGCAATGAGGAAAAATCCAAACTCTACCTTCACATCATCAATATTATATATATCATTTGGTCGAAAAAATTGACATACAATGAGTTTTTAATGATCGATATACTTGCTGATTTAGACACTTTAAAGTAATAGTCTTTCAATTACTATGAAAAAGTACTTTTAATGGATGTTTTTTTTTTTTTTTTTTTTTTTTTTTTAAACTATTTTCCTGACATAAAAACAATATTTCTCATTATTAATGTATAAGGTGATCAGCATCTTCACTGTAATGCAAAATTCCTCATCAAAGACGAACCTACAAATTGTATATTTATGTTCATACAATGGTATGCCATACAATTTAAATAATATCCATCAAGCTATATTCTTACTGTTTTGGAGCATGTACATAAAATTTAGTACCGATTCAGAGTACAAAAGAAATTTGATGATGTGTCCCTAATGTTTTTGGATAAAGTTTTCGGGGTTTCTTACATGAATTTCCTTGATAATCTTGTTATTTTCTTTTCATTTTAAAAATATGTTCTTATGTTATAAAATGAAATTTGCGACGCGGAAAAAGGTTTATAAAGATGCCAGTTTCAGATTGTGCTTTGAAAAGCAAACATTTGAAAATTCTTTAGGAATTAATAATAATGATGCCCCTTATTCTCTACTTTGCGATTGTCCCATAGGATCAGAAACCTATTTGCAAAAACTTATGAATTAACCAGTTTTCAATTGAAATACACGACCCCTCCCACCTCCATCCAACAAAAAAGTTATACTATACTAAAAGTTGGTTGTATTCAGATTATCTGGCGCCGTCAGCAACACGAGGGCTATAATGCGCCGAAACTTTCGTCATTAGACAAGCCAACATACATTTACAGACACCCATGCCAAACACGGGACTCGAACCCGCAACCTCGCGGTCTAGAAGCCAGCACGCTAACCACTATACCGTTTGGTCGGCGCTATACTAAAAGAGTGCTTATATTGTAGTTAGTAACACATTTTTAACAGCGTAGGTGCCATATTTAGCCGACTTTGAATCGAAAATTTTATTTCGGCGTTTCAGTGGTTAAAAAGTGTTACATTTAAAGTCCAACACATAGTAGGTATGGATGAAAATAAACCGTTTACCACACAGGATGTCAAGTGAACAAAGAGTGATGTATGGCACCAAGTCGAACGACTTGCTGCCAACCTCGCCTCGAAGTTTCTCCGCCAGGTAGCGCGCGTGGCTGTCGATCACCGGAAGGAAGTCGTCGAGGATTCGAAAGTGGAAAGCTGGAGTCAGGAGCCGACGACGTGTTTTCCATTTCATGCCCGAACTGAAATGTAAGAAAAAAATATAGATATATTTAAATAAATTTTAAAATTTTATTCAATGAGTCGAATGTAAAACACATTTATTCGCTATGTAAGCCATTGCACGCATAAATAGTTAGTCAGCATGGTCATTGGCTTACTAACCACAAATGCAGGTCAATTTCACCTGGCTAAACCAATGTAAAACTGTATGAAATCTGAGCTTAACCAGACTACAATGAAAAACGCCGAGCGAACTTCATCCAATCCTCTGATAACTGTTCAATTATTTCATTTCTGTTAGCAACATCAGAAGTTTGGATGAAGTTTGCGCGGAGGTTTTTTTCTTATCTATTGTAATAATCAGTTTTAAGTAATATAATTCAACTTGGAAGCAGAGATTAAATACAGCGCTGGCGCTATTTTAATACACATTCAATAAAAGAGGATTTTCATGAAAAAATATTTAACCTTTTAAAGTTAAAATTGTCGAACATCAAGTGGGAGCAAGCAGGTATACAGTCAGAAGGATGTTTAGACAAACAAAAGGTCAAACACTATATTTTAAGTGATTTAAGAAATAACATTAAAAATTAATTAAAATACAGCATTAGCAATTTTTTTTTTTTCGAATTCACACACTTCAATTTTATTAATTCATTATTAATAAAAAACGTTTTAAATTAGGAAATAAATATCGCAAATCGTAGGTACTCAAACCTTCAATTTTAGTATATGATTGCTTTTTTTTTATTTCCAGTTTCAAACTTTATAGTATCTTGACTACTTTAAAGTATATAAAAAATAATATTCACGAACCAAAATAACAATAAAAGAAGCGAATAATTTCTAATGGCTAAAGAAAAAAACTTGAAGCCACTTACTAATGCATTGCATTGTTTTTATTATTGCACAAAAAGTATCTAGCATGTATTAATTAATGGACTGCCTTTGAAGTATTTATTTTAAGGGACCCTCAACAACATTGTATGCAATAATGTGTGAAAGAAATTAAAGTTTTATGAGAAAAGATATAAATATTTGTTTTAAAACAATAAACTTGATAAAATAATTGTTACCGTATGTTATTCAATTGTATATAACTCATACCTTAGACAATATCATTCAACTCCAGATTGGAATTGATTTTTATATAGCTGCCTTTAAAAGTGTTGAAACTTTTAACATGTGTACATAAATTTTATAATAGCATAAAATTTTTCATTTTTACAAAATATTGTAATTAATTTTTTTCTTCAAAAAAAATTACCTTGTAATCAGTCCTTGTTTGAACCATGGAGCCAAAAATTCGTAAACGAAGGTTTTTTCTAGTAGTGCGTTGCTACTAAGAACAACCTGAAAAGAAAATGCATAATATTTAATATTATCTCAAGATAATCTATTTAATGTATCTTCCTGCAATAAAATAAATATGGATTAATTATTAATGGTAAATAGAAATAAGATTTTTTTTTTTAAATATTGAAGAAATACAAATTTTATGTTATTGAATATTACTAATGGTATTTTTTTCTTCTTTCAAATTCTTTAATAAAAATAAATTGTGCTCATTGAAATAGTTTAGTTTGAAATACAATCCAGTGTCATTCTAATAATTTTTAATAACGAAAAATTCGTTTCAACCATTAAAACCTATTTGAATTTGTGTATTATTGATTAAAATGCAGAGTAAGTTCGGGAATGGATTTTAAATTAAGAAACGTTCTCATGTTCAATGAATAATTATTTGAATTTAAAAAAAAACACAATTTCCATCTAGTTGAGAGATTCTTTAATAATAACCTCAATTAGATTTTTTTATACATCAACTGAAAAGGCATGCATATCAAAACAGATCTCCATCATTTATAAGAAATCCATTGTTGAGCTAGTGACTGCGCATATCTGCACGTTAATCATATAAAAATGTCCAATTGATTCGCCATTCACAGCCTCATTATGAGTTTCTTTCAGTTTTCTTTGAATCTGAATCCGCTTCCGTATTTTCAACTATCAAGGAGTTGATTGATCATAACAATCATCATTGAGGAATGAATGAATATTTCCATTTCAGTATAATGACTTCATTGTTACGCTTCTATTCATTCAAGTTAAGAAAAGTAGGCGTTAACGTCCAAAAACTCGTGACTATTCTTCTACAAATGAAGTTTTCGTAAATTGTGAAGGCTCTTATGCCAAAACATGAATTATCCATCTACCTTTTTATATACTTTTGCGGGAAATTTATTTGTACATTTGGCACATTCTACAAGCAACCACTGACAGTTTGCGCGCTGTTGTTGGACAGTAGCTATCTAAAGCACGACCCAATTTTAATGAAATAATTTATTTTTTGTTTAAAATTAATTCTCAGAGACTGATGTATTGTAAAAATAGTTTTGAAATGAAAATAAAGCGTTTTAAGGTATAACAAGCGCTGTTGCCATGGAAACGACTATCGTCAAGTTTACGAACTATTAGCAGACTGCAATACTATCCAATAAAGAAGATGTAAGAGCCATAAAAACTGCTATTTATGCGACACTTTATCATAACACTAGCTGCGTGACCCCTCGTTGAGGAGACCCGTCATTGCTGTATAGGTTCCAACTTTTGGGGCTTCGCTCTCTGAAAGGTTCATTGATGTATAAGCATAAGGTCGCTTCACTCACTAAAAATTCATTTCTATCTAGACCCTTAATATTAGAACCCTCTCCCCTGTCGAGAAACAAAAATATCCCTCACGCCTTTAAGAATATTTTTACATTTGTTTGTGAAAAGCAAAACTACACTTATGTTGAAAATTTCAGAGGTGTACCTCTATTTGAAAACACTTTGTTAAGAAAAATTTAAATTCATTAAGAAAGAACTATTTGAAATTTTAACATTATGTTTGTCAAATATACAATTAGAAGGCGAAAACTACTTATGTTGAAAATCTCAGAGCTCTAAGCCTATTTTATGTAGCTTTCTATAGATTCACAGACACATAGACTCTTTGTTTTATTATTATAGATATAGATATCAACCAATAATAGTCCAAAACATTTCAAATGCCATCAGGTTTGAACTCTTGATGTTTCTATCAGAGAGCAATAGCTGAAATGCGAAAGCTGGGTCCTTAGAGCAAACTTGTTGGGGTTGCGGATTTTTGGCGCAGGGATCAGAATAAACTTGTAAGGACATCTTTAGAACTAACACATTTAACAAAACTACTTTCAAAGAATCAGAGATTTGCTGATATGTGTTAGTGGACGCACTCAAAATTCAAACGAATGTTTGCACAACTTGATATAGATGTCCGAAAACATTGTTTGTGTTGAAGAAAGTTTTGAACTAGGGGCAAAACAGGCTATTTGTTATTTTATTAGAATAACTGACTTAATAAGGAGAGAAACCTCTTATAAAGTGGGTATTATTACAAATGAAATAAGTGCTAAAAGTTAGAAGAAACGAGCACGCAGAATAAAAAAAAAATAATAATAAAATTTTTAAAAAAAATGCACAATTTTTAAGATACGTAACATTATTAAAACGAGTAAGATTATTAGTCAACTATAGATATGGGACATTTTAAATTGAAATAAAAAGCAGTCCATTTTTTGTTTTGTTTTATTAATAACAATGTCTAATTATATTGATGATTCTATAACATTATTATCCAAATTTCTTCTATAGTATAAACAAGATATGTTTTTATTGCCTATGCTTAATATAAAAATATTCTACTTCTTAATATTCAGAATAAATTGCAAATTGTTCTTATGAAGTTTTATGCAAGTTTTTAAAATTCTAATAACTGTGTTTAAAATGCTAACGCTTTGAGAAAAATTTTCTTAGAACAAAACTGTTTATATTTTTTAACTCTTAAGTATCTGTTTTATAAATAAAGGGAGAGTTTTTTGGGGAAATTTTATGGATTTATTTTTAAATTATAAAAATATTTTTTTTGCTATGAAAACATAATTTTTTAAAATGCCTGGCAAAGAAATATAAAAAATATCTTTCTACATCTTTAAAATATACTTTAACTCAATTAGTTTGTCTTAAAAAATATATTAACATTTGAAAGAGGAGGGGTTTTTTAAGAGAGAAAGGTTTTTAAAAAAAGATAAAGCTAAAAACACTTTAAAACAAAAAACAATATTACAATTTATGTTCTTTTTTTTACCGAATATAGTTTAAAAATATATGTTATACTTATCTAAAAAAACATTGGTGCCTCTAAATACATTAATAAACATTTTAGGTGTTTCAAATACTGGTCTCCCTTAAACACGAAAACTGATCATTCCAGATAATAGCATTCCCATACCAGTCTTGTTTAGGAAACTCTAGATCCCCAAAAAAAAAACACTTTTGAAAAGTAGAAGAACCACCAACCTCAAAAACACAAAAAACTTTCTTGCAATAAAAAAATTCATAAACATGATGAAAATGTTCAGCCACAAATACAGTGATATAAAAAATGGCCAACCTCTGATTAGAACTCTCGGTTGTGACTCGCTTAAGAATGTCTGCTTACTTAGTTTATTTTTAAAATTTAAGTTCCGCTCCCATAAAAATTTACGCTGCTTGAGGTTGGCGCCCGTCATAGGAATATTAACAATGCTTGCGTTTAAAGTCATTTATGGCAGATTACACGAATATTCGAGTTCATGATTTCATTTGGATAGGTAGGAAATACAAAGTGGTGTAAATCTTCATGTTCATGTAACTTTCAAAATAGTATAGAGAAACTGTGCTCAAACGCTTGCATTTGAATATATTTACTAAGAATTTTTTAAGTAGGAAACTGAAGTGTTTGTGGTAAGCTTTTGTTCGGTTGATACATACATTTTGGAAAGTTTTTATTGTCTGGGGGCTTTAAAGGTTAGTAATTAAGACGGGGGCCAACCTCAAGCAGCGTAAATTTTTATGGGAGCGGAACTTAAATTTTAAAAATAAACTAAGTAAGCAGACATTCTTAAGCGAGTCACAACCGAGAGTTCTAATCAGGCCCTGGTCATCGCCTAGGCCCACAAGGCCCGGGCCTTGGGCCCATGATTTTAGGGGGCCCCCAAATTGGCTGTAAATCTATAACTTTTCATTCTTTTTGTGAATATCTTTTACAATCTGTATAAAAGAATTTTTACATAAAAAGAATTTTGTATTGATCTTGAACCGTCTTTAGTATCCCAGAGTGTATTTATTCAAATGCATCAAACCATCATTTAAAAGCGTTAAAAAAAAAAAAAAAAAATTCTCGAAGAAATATCGAAAGGAAGTCTTGACAAATTTATTGCGAGATCAGCAAATGTCGGCTTTGAAGTTGTGAATAATGATGCAGATGTTGTCACGGAAATTGCTACATATTGTGATCGTGAAATGCAATGCTACATTACAAAGTTTTACCTGTTTTGATTTATAAATTTGGTTATTTGAAATTTGTTTAATTTATTTATGATAAAAAAAGTTTAAGAAGATAATATGTTGACATTAATCTATCAACCTTTTTTATATTTAATGTTAATTCATTTAATAACGAGCCAAGCTCATTTTCAATAAATCACGCATTTGATGAAGGGGCCTCTAAAAGTGCCCGGGCCTTGGGCCCCAACTTGTCATAATCAGGCCTTGGTTCTAATCAGAGGTTGGCCATTTTTTATATCACTGTATTTGTGGCTGAACATTTTCATCATGTTTATGAATTTTTTTATTGCAAGAAAGTTTTTTGTGTTTTTGAGGTTGGTGGTTCTTCTACTTTTCAAAAGTGTTTTTTTGGGGGATATCATAACTTTTTTTTAAACACTGGCGACTTCTATTTTTTGAATATGTTCGTTTAATCGTTTTTCTATATATCACCTATGGTACACCTGGTACCAGGAATATTCATAATTCTTCAAACTGAGTTCGACGATACCTTACATGCAATAATTATATTTAAAATTGATAAACCGGAAGTGGTACCGATAGCATACCTGGTACTTTAAACATTCATAATTCGTCAAAACAAAAGTCCAACATGCCATATTTATCTTGGAATTTGATAAACTGAAAGTTGTAATACCTATGCTATACCTGGTAATTTAAACATTCATAATTTTTCAAGACAAGCCCAACGACACCCAACATGCCATATTTATCTTCAAAATTGATAAACCAGAAGTAGTACCATCCATGGTACACCTGGTACCATGAATACTCATAATTCTTCAAGTTGAGTTCAATGATATCTTATATGCTAAAATCTACTTGAAAATTTACAAATTGGTTGAATGCGGATGGCAGTAACCATCAAAATCGACCACGAACGAGTAATAGAAACTTGTGTATGGCAACTCAACCCCCAAAACTTAATGAAATACGTTGCCATCGACAAAGAGCCTGTCTGCCAAGTTTCAGCTCGTTTGGTTAGTTTGTACGCACAACGACCTATTTTAAGGCATAATAACGACTAATTAGTCCGGGACCCACAGCTTAACGTGAATTCCGAATCACAACGAACATTCACACCTAACCCAGGAATCAAATCTGGCACCTTTAACATACAAGGTCAGAGCGTTCATCCCATTGAAAATTTATTCTAATAAATTGTTACAAATAAATATTACAAGTTTTTTACAGTCTAAATATTGCAATATTAATTATTTTTATTATACCAAGCATTATTTTGGTTCACATATAATAACCCATTGATATCTGACAAAATTTTAAATATTTTCTTAACAACAATTTTAAAATTCACTATGAAATTACAATTTTGAAGATATATGATTCTACGATTTCATTCTACAACAGAAATTCATTCTCAACACATCTTTAAAAACGAATGACATTTGTGCAAATTCCATTAGCCAATCGCAATGCGTGGTTCATTTAGTCCTCTGTAATGAATTGACTGTGACGTCAGCTCGCATAACCTCCACATTTATACTTTGTATTTAGCCCATAGTATCTTGCAACAAAATGTGATTGTTTTCATTTTTCAATGGAGATTTCCCGAAATTAAAAAGTTTTTGAAAGTTAACTCTCTCTATATTATCATACAGTTCAAATAACACCATGCAACTTGAAGAACAAATATTTCTCTTTAACTCTGTCTCTTCACAAATTAAATTATTTCAATTTTAAAGATGTTATAAGCCAAATAATTATAGTCTAATTCGTTCTGCCTATACATTAACATTACGTTTATTCTCACTTAAGCCTAACATGTCGGAAAAACTAACTTCGAAATTATAGTAAACCTGTTTGGCAACTTTTGGCATATATTTCTGAACCACAATTACAAGCTGATCGCCTTTATCTGTCGCCACATTATGAAATGAAAAAAATTGGTTTTAAATTAATTAATAATAGAAAGAAATATTTAATGAAGTTCAAACCAGCGTAGGATTTTAAGTTGAAACATTCCGCATCCTATAATTCAATCCGTTTGAAGATCTATAGATTAGTTAGGGCTGGACATTTGTCTAAATTTTTACATCAAAATCGGGCTAGAACTCGTTTTTTTATTTCGTTTTGGAATTTTCAATATTTTTTTTCTTCGTTGTCTTTTGTCCTAGGTACTCAATTTTTTTTCTTTGAAAGATATCACCGAGACGAATCTATGGTATTTTTTGTATAATTATGTGAAGTTTCGTAAGCGCGCTAGAAAATAGTCAATTTCGGCTTTTTCGCTGGAAGTTATGCAGAGAATAGATACTTACTGTCGTTTCTGCCTTTTTAAGGTTGGCGGCGAAACGACCGTTTCGTCTGATATTTGAAAGCTAAATAAGCATTTTCTTAAACCAACAAACTAAATTCACCCCTAATGCCTTTGAACACCCTAAATATTAGCTGTACCATTTTACAAGTTATTTTAGACTTTTATCGTCAAGCGTGAAATGTAGGCTAAAACAGTCCACTGTTTTTTGTATGGAAAACGGCGAAATTAAAGTGGGCTGCAATCATATCCCAGTTTTATCCTACTACTTTCTGAAACTGGAAAACAAGTTCTTTGAAATCAGTATAAGCTTTTAACGTTTGTCGCACTTAAATTCGGTGTTAAGAAATTTATTTCATGGATCTACAAAGAAAAGAATTCTACCGTAAAAATCCTACTCACATTTAAGTAACTGTGAGTTGGACATATAAGCTTCTTGAATAAAACCTATACAAACAAATTTTTTAATATAAATCCTTTATATGCATTGCCGATTTTTAAATGCAACTTCTTGAGCTCAGATCGAGTTTTCAGAGTTTGAGCACTAAGAACAAAAGATCAATTCCGAACAATTTACAAACTCCTTTTTTCCCCAAAAACTTGTTCGAATACATTGTCATCTACAACGAGTCCATTTGCCTAGATTCAGCTGGATTGGAAGACAGGGAGTGGGTTAATGGGCCTTCCAAAGATTTTGCCTCGTCAACCTTAATAGGGGAAGGTTTCAGTCATTAAATATCACCAAATTGAACATGTTTGAAATAAGCTCGGTATCTGGCTAATAGAAAGTTAGTAAACGTTGTTAAGTCTGGCGTAAGACAATAGAAACACATATCTTTTATTTACTTTTATTAAAACAATGTTGGCAACAGGAAAGAGTTTCAACAATGATCGGTTAAAATTATTTCAATTAGAGCGTTGTTACTTAACGCATAATTGAATTGACTGGAATTCACTCCAAAAAGAATCTATGCATTCGCGTTCAATAATCTTTTATTTACTTTTATTAAAACAATGTTGGCAACAGGAAAGAGTTTCAACAATGATCGGTTAAATGGGATTTATTAGAATTCCAAAGCAATTATAGAAGCGTGTGTAAAAGCGACCTTTTAGTGAGAGTGACAGCCTCTAAACTTGGATAGAATGCATTGGCATTGTCATCAAATCTATCTTCCCGCTTTCAGACTGATTGGGTTACGACAAGTGGGTTATTTAGGCCTCTTCAAATTTTCAATGCGGCAACAAACATACACACCCGCATAATCAAAGTTAATATAAAGAATTTAATAAACAGCTGAAACCTAAAGAATCGTATTTTTCATCAATAAAACACAATTTCTAACTCTGATAAACTTTCAAAAAATGTATTTTTCCACGAAATTCAAAATGCGCCAGGCCACGACTTGGGGGTATTAGTAATGCTGTATTGTAAGACATTTTATCCAACGAAATCAATACAATAATCTTAAAAGGAAAAAATAAGTTCATCAAAAATCAAAAATCACCGAAAAACGAATCGAAATTTAACTGTGCATTACATTTTACAAACACTGTTTTTCAAAGGAGTTTTAACTTGTTAGAAAAAGAAAAATAATTTAGAAATACAGAAGAAAAGAAAAAAAAGAAAAAAAAGAGGAAATAAATGGGCAATTCGAAAGTAATTACAAATATTTATCTGCCGTCATTTGCTCCCAATTTTATACACGTGCCATGTTCGTTTTTTCACACGTGTAGTTTTAAATACCCCAGAACGTTACTGGTTTTTAAGAAGCTTTTTAAAGTAATCAATCCATTAATAACAGTGGATTTGAGGAAGTAGTTTTCAAGAACTACCTCAGTAATGCGTAGGAGTTTTGTTCGTTCACTTTTGACTAATGAACCTCATGGTTGGTGGCAATGTTAAAACAAATGGCCGGTGCTTGTTTAGAGATAATAAATCACTGTAATGGCTACTACTCTAATATACACTGTTACAGAATATTTGAGTAAGAAAACTTTATTGTTTGATTAATTTTACTGTCTAGAATTTAGAGAATTTTAATAATTAATTGAATGCCATGTATTACAGCAATGTAACAGTGAATTAAAAACGCAGTAAACAAATACAAACCAATTTGTGGAGATAAAACTCTTATTGATGGGGAAAATATTTGCATTAATGTTGTTATTATTGTATTTCTTTATTATTATCATTATTACATTTACTATCACTGTCATGGTCATCAACACCACAACATACGCCCTACTCATCTTCTCATTACTATTATTATCAATTATTATAATTAGTATTATCACATATCACCATTGTTTTTATTATACTATTTTACAATTACTTTTACTATTATTGTCAACATCAACATGACTATCACCTTCCTTCTCCTCATCAGCACAATATTATTTTATTAAATTATTGTTATTATTTTAATATCACATCATTACTATTGATAATTTTTTAGATTTCTATTATTATTTAATTTTTTACCTTATGTAAATATTATCATTATAATTCCTTACAATCTCCAACTTTGTTATTATTATTTAGAGATACAAGTGTTCAGATCACGCAAAAGTAATGTTTAGTAATGTTCAATAAAGAAGTCTGAGAAAACATTTTACTTTTGCTTCAAATTCTAATAGCGCTAAAAAGTTGCAATTTAATTCCAAATAAACAAAAAAGTTTTGTTTTATTTTTTTCGACCACTTCTTCTGCTAGCGCATCTCAGTTGAAATTCGCGCTAAGGGATAAAAATCACTCATTTTTTAACATTTTTTAAACTAAGTTAAAAGGGTATTTACGAGTTCGAATAGTGTGGGGTTAAAACTTTCCATGTTCCATACATCACTGGTTCAAATCTATAAAAACATTGTCAAAATATTGGTGCTAATATCTCACGCAATGAGACCATAAAATACCATTTTTCAAGAAAAAACGCTAAAATAACAAAATATGTGGAATATCAGAATCAATCATTCCAACTTGTTTGACTAAACTCATCATGACCTGCGTTATTAATATGTTTTCAAGTGTAGAGATAATTCCACTTGCAAAAGACATCCTCTCAACTACTGAGCTTTCCACCAATTGGCCCAATAGGTATCTTTGGCCCAGTCGTATCGCCATTCAAATGTTGAAATAAATGTCTGATGAGAGGTAGTTTGCAGAAATGGAGCAAACATACACTCCTTTTATGAAACCCCATTGCAAAGCTAGTTTCTATCTGACGAATCACACAAGTCTTTCACCCTGTGTTGACGACAGTTCCATCGAATCCAACAACATCTAAATCATCCAGTGAAATCTCACTCTCACGAAGATAGGAGAGAATGTTCGAGGAATTGGCTTGTGAAGTTCCTGTCTTTACTGAAGAGGTAAAAAGGCCGACATAAATTGAATTTTGTACTTGAATAAGAGAGCAGTACTTATCTTTCATTACCTAACGAAAATATTTGTATCTATTTCTTTCAATTTTCCAACATACTCGAAGCTATATACCATCAGATATTTCGAATCTTTCGCTATTCATAGTTGTGGCATTCAAAACAACACTCATCTGTCAAGGTTTGTTATTGATTGGTTTAAAATCGGGATCGTTTTCTTCTTTTTTTCAGCACTACATTGTAAAGGTCGTCTAGAACAAATATGACACTTGAAGGTGTGGGCAAGACAACAGAATATTTTTCTTATGATTTATCACGATATTTTGTAACTCAATCATCAAGACTCATTTCAGTCTATACTTATACCTGATATTTTTCCCAATACCAAAATTAACTGCAATTATAGAAATCTCAAATCCATGACTGGCGCCTTTTTACTTTTGTCACAATAGTAATGTATGTAAAGCAGGATTTACACACTACCAGTCGGGATTCCAGTTTAGATCGCCAGTTATGTGACGTCAGCAAAACGACCACTGGGCCGTCTGTCGGTGATCACGGGAGGACGCAAGTGATTGGATGATGGAAATTACCGGCACCAGTGAATAAAAAAATGTTTAATCTACTGGAACCAGGAGCCAGGTGATATCACATGACGTCACAGACTGGCGATTTAAATTGAAACCCCGACCGGTAGTGTGTAAATCCGGCTTAAATCGGGAACTAACAAACGTCAATTTTAAGTTTACATGTACAATTGAGATCAATGAGCAATTTGCAATCCGCGACTTCAAACAAACGTTTTGCCTCATTCTTGAACTTTCCCACCTTTTCAATGATATTGTCTTTCTCTTTATCTCGATTAAATGACTTCTTGAGATTATAATGCTTGTTAAGGTAAAACTGGATGAGTTCTTTTATTCTAGTTTCGAAAACTGTTTTTGAAAACATATTTTTTACTTTTCCACTCGCAATGTCCACAATTTTAGCAAAAATGGGAAATTTCGAGTTAGAATGTGAGACTAGTTTAATACTTTCCTCCATGCAACATCTCCAAATATCTTCACAGGTTGAAAGTTTAAATGCGGTCAAATATTTGGCCTTACCTCCAATAATTAGACACTCAAAGTCACGTCTGAGAATCTTTCCCTCTTCCATAACCATGAGTATAAGACAAATATTAATTAGCACAAAAGACAGGAATTAGACGAAATTCACAAATCAAAAATATTTGAAAACTATAAATTAGAGAGTGTAATTACAATGTACTTCGGCTGACTACTGAAATCTGATTAAGTGGATTCAATCAGCTAAGGCAGCAGGCGCTACAGGTTTGGAAAAGCACGGAAACTCATAGACCTGATAGATGAA
Source organism: Linyphia triangularis (assembly GCA_963978545.1). Lineage (NCBI taxonomy): Eukaryota > Metazoa > Arthropoda > Arachnida > Araneae > Linyphiidae > Linyphia > Linyphia triangularis. Next base: position 44,826,543 of record OZ021732.1, on the reverse strand, counting down.
CAACGTAATGCGCAGGTAATGGCATGAAAAAGTTTAAAAAGACGGAAAAAAAGTGTTTCTCTCATTTTGAACCAAATTCCAACTTATCCACACCATTAGAATTTGAAACAAAAATAAAATGTTTTTTTCTGCTCACTCTAATTTTAAATGAGGGCCTCAGAAGCAAAGGGGTCCAAGTGACTTTTCGTAATTTTTGAGAAAATACACTTTAAAGTTTTTTATCTATATTAAATTTGTATGAAAATTATTTGCTGTTCAAATGCTAACTTCTGGAATAAAGATATAACTAGTTTTCGAACTAGTATAAGATATATACAAGTAGAAGATATAACTAGTTATAAAAAAGAAACTTTTTATTTTCTTAAAGTTAAGAAAAGTCACTTAGACCCCTTTGTTTCAAAGGCCATCAAATGTAACTTTGTTTAGATTTCATTCTAGAACAAAAATAACTTTTTTAATTCAAAAACTGATTTAGAAAAATTAAAGTCGTTAGACAAAAAAAAAAAAAAAAAAAAACTTTGAACGAAGTCGAAAAACACTTTATTTACATAAAGGAACTCTATGAAGGTAGAAAAATAGAAAACAAGGCGTGGAAAGAGTTGGGTATAAAAAAAAAACTGTAAAACGTTTAACGAATTCATCTTACTGTCACTGGTTGATAAAGATATAACCAATATTTTAAACTGTCATCAAAGCCTACTTAATTATTTTTCTTTAAAAAAAATTAAAAAATTTCAAATTAAAGAAAGCAGTGCACAAAATACATCGGCAGGGCCACGTCCGACTGCAAACTAGTCAAACGGTAGCTATTTTCAAAACAAACAAATAATCGTGTTTCATATTTTTCTTTTCTTCACCACGTAACCAAGTAGCCTGGCATTGAAGCGATTCACTCCCACACGAGTCGATAGATGCATTGACCTTTTGACTGTAAGAGATCCCTAGAAAACCAGACAAGAAACCTCAAATCAGACCCACACCCGTCTGTCATAAGGTTAATTGAATATAATAGAAAATAAAGCTCGCTTTTGAACGAGTGATTTTTGTTGATGTGTGTTAACGCTTCGTAGGCGGCGAACTGGTTCTTTTGTTGAGGATATCTTTATTTTATGCGTAGTTCGTAAAGGTAAACAAATCGAGCGTTTAGCATTCGGATAATAAACGCTCAGTTAATTGTTATTTCTTTGATATAACTAATGTATTTGGTTTACATTTTGTTTTTAGTTATTTAATTGTTTTAGGTAGTAGTTCTTTATCTTAAAGGAACTTGTTCTGGAACATATTAAGAAGTCAAATGGATTGTGAATAATTTATTGAGCGTAAAGATTTTATTTACAAAAAAAAATTAAACTAGATTTGTTTTCCTTATTGAGTAAAATAATTCAATGGATTTACTGAATATTTTCTGGCACGAGATCTACACATAAATTATCTCTATATATGTAAGGCAAAGCCCTCACTCACTCACTCATTCACTCACTGACTCACTCACTCATCACTAATTCTCCCACTTCCCACATAGTCACAACTCTGAAAATCTCTATATATATAAGACAAAGCCCTCACTCACTCATTCATCACTGACTCACTCACACATCACTAATTCTCCCACTTCCCACATAGTCACAACTCTGAAAATCGGCACAAATATCAACAATGGTAAAAATAGAAAAAGTAAGCTATTCCGATCACGATTAACTCACTTTAAGGGGTGGAAAAGGGGTTAAACGTTCCAAACGAGGAATATTCGAATGTCCCACTTCTGACGAGGCCACAATTTTGAAAATTGGTTTAAATACCAACAATGTTAAACATAGAGAAAGCATGCTAATCCGATCTCGGTTAACCCACTTTAAGGGGTCGAAAAGGGGTTAAACGTTCCAAACGAGGGATATTCGAATGTACCACTTCCCCCATGTCCATAACTCAGAAAATTGGTGCAAATGTCGACATAGGCAAACATAAAAAAATTAAACTATTCCGATCTCGATTAACCCCCTTTAAGAGGTCGAAAAGGGGTTAAACATTCCAAACGAGGGATATTCGAATGTTCTACTTCCCATTTCGTCACAACTCTGAAAACTGGCGCAAGTATCAACAAAAACAAACGTAAAAAAACTAAGCTATTCCGATCTCTATTAACCCACTTTAAGAGGTCAAAAGGGATTAAATGTTCCTAACGAGTGATATATTCGAATGTCCTACTTCTCATATTTTCACAACTCTGAAAACTGGTGTGAATATCAATAAAGACAAACGCAAAAAAAGTGAGGTATTCCGATCTCGGATGAATCAAGGGGTGGAAAAAGGGTTAAACGTTCCAAACGAGGAATATTCGAATGTCCCACATTCCGTTCTCGATTAACCAACTTTAAGAGGTCGAAAAGGGGTTAAATGTTCCAAACAAGGGATATCCGAATGTTCCTCTTCCAATGTAGTCATATTTCTGATATTTGGTGCAAATGTTAAAAAAATAAGTCATTCCAATATCGATTAACGAGTTTTTAAGGGATGAAAAGTCGACGCAATATTGAAACTATACGAGGATTAACTTAATGTCTCAATTCCAATACAGCCACTACTTTGAAATTTAGAACTAAGAGCAAACATAAACACAATAAACTATTGCAATCCCGATTACTTAATTAAAAAGGGTCTGAAGGGAATTAAATGTTCTAAACGAGGGATATTCAAATGTCTCTTTAAAATATACTATTCACAATTATAAATTTCGTTAAAAATTTCATTAAAGGAAAGTTCCTATTTTGATAAATCAATTTGTCGGGATCGAAATGGGAGCAAACGTCTGAAGTGTAGAATACATGAATGTCTTTTGATCGCTAAAATGCTAATGGTAAAATTTCGTAGCGCAGCACGGGTATTCAGCTAGTACTGTATTAGAACGTAGTTAGAGCGAAATCTGTGCGAAAGGGGGCTGTCTTCTGGGAGATGTTTCAAGAGAATCCTTTGGTCCCGAAAACGAGAACAACCAGAAACTTCGAAACCACAGAGCGACAACTGACACGAAAATGTCTGTCCCAATCGCAGTCTTGTTTACTCATTTTGAAGAGAGACTGCAGAGCTCCGGTATCAGTTGATTAATATATAATTATGTAATTACATGACTTCAAGGCAAAATTTAATAACGTATATTTGAAGTTAGTGAAAAAAAATTTGGTCTGCAAAAGAAAAAAAAAATTCCCACTTGCGCAACTTCAGTATCAATTAATTTCATTTATTAAAACTAAGAATTTATTGTAAATGAAAATAATTACTTTAATTTCCTCCAGAGGATGTTAAGGAAGTATATTTTTATTATCTTACTTTTACTACAATAAAAATATCGACATCAATTCAATGTATGTTACGCGCAAGAAATCAAAAGAAAAAATTATAATTTAAGTACTTTAAAAAATGTAATATTTCACTAAAAATAAATTATAAGAATACTTTAGACCAGAATAAGTAGGTTTTTTTTTTTTTTTTTTTTTCTTTCTTTCCCCTTTCTTTCTTTTTTTAAAAAATATTTTCACATAAACAATAAAAGAAAATAAGACTCTCAGAAACAATGAATAATTAATAGCATTTTAGACAAAAACGAGCAATTTCTATCTAGATCATTAGGTGAGGTAATGCAGTAATTTGTAAAGATTATCGAATAATTCTACTTTTTGTCAGTACCATGTCCATTCTAATGTCTTTTCTAAATCGCACAATAACAGCCATGACGACACATACAAATTATCGACGTCAAACATGAGTATATAATTTTTTGGCTTATATAACGTATGTATTTATAAAAATTAGCTATTTAACTATTCACTATAACCTCCTGAAAAAAATGTCCAAATTTGTAAAAATGACCAGACGTGATTGTTATAAATGATAAAAATTACTGTGTTATTTATAGAACTAGTAACTTCTTCAAATTTAATTTTTAATGAAAAGCTAAAATAATTATCCTTTGGTTTTTAAGAATAGGCTATCAGCAAGAAACTTACTACTACAAATCAGTCACTGTTCCACTTATGAAAATAATGCTTAATTATTCTTTATATGTCTTGAGTAAAACAAAAGAGCGTCATTATGTTTCAAACCAGTCTGAATGTTTTATGTTTTAAAATAATAAACAAATGTTTTTATATTAAATATAATTGAAATGTTTCTTACTTCGACGGTTTCTGGCTTAAAGAAGAGCACAACAGGTTTAAATCCAAACCAGAACCTGAGTAGCCTTGCTTTGTCATAAATATAGGCGATTCCACACAGGGCTTGAAATGATACTGGAAAATAAAGAGTATTTTGTGTTAAAATCCTTGCATCTTATTTTACGAACTTACAATACAGCGAAGCAAACCAATCATTATTTTCAGCCACTACACTCATAAAGAAATTTTTAAAAATATCATATATCATTTGTTTGTCATGAAAAATACTTTTCAAAATACTTTAAGAATAAGCCCTATCACACTAATATGACAAGTACTTATCTTAACTAGAAAAATCCCATAACTCCCAAAGACTGCAATCGGATAAAACAAGATATCTGTGATTACTAATGTAAATACAAGTTTAATAGGGAAAGATAGAGCTTTTTATTTATCAATTCTAGATTTATATAGTAATGCTTGAAAAATTCTATCAATTTATCTGATAAAGTGAGGAAAATTTTGATACCACAATATGATTTTTTAACGGGCTCTCCTTAACGCTAGTGATCAATTTGTATGGAAGAATCATTTGTCAGCCATTCCATTCTCATCCATCTGGTGAAATTTGTATTTGTTGATCTTTGAGTATTTTAATTTTACTTCCACGTTTAAATTAAACAATCATTCTCTTAGCAGCATCGCTATATTATCATTAATCCAAAGCTTGTATGCAATAAAATACAGAGTATCCTCAGTACCTCAGTTCATCGTTACTTAGCTTGTAACGATGCGATATTCCACTACAGTAATTACACGTGTTGTGATAAAGTGAAAAGAAAAATTCATTGCATCCAACTATATTGCGATCCAAATTCAGAAGTTCATTGGGGATTGATACTTTTTACAAATATGGAATAATTCTGTCTAACACACCTTACTTTTTCGGTGTACTTCTTGTTACCTTGGATTCGAAACCATCTTTTATCAGAGTAAATAATAATACTAATGTTCCTCACCCACCGGAATCGCTATACGACGATAAATAAAGTCATTAAATGCACTGGTACGGTCTCCCGCAGAAAAGCGATTACGACTATCTCAATCTATTAGCACTAGTAGATCACTCTCTATGTATCTAATGACCCATACAATGATTGTGATTCAAATCTCTACTCTATTGAAAGAAAGATTCGAAATGTAGTGATCCAGACAGTCTGATGACAAAAATGTCTGATGTTTTTACGAAATAGTCTGGCGGACTTCGTATGAATAATTTAATGTTGTAGCCTAACGACGTCCGCAGATTTCGGTTAGCAAGACCTCTCATGTGGTTGGCCCTTGAGTAGAGAATATAAAATTAAGGAGGCTCGATGTGATTTGATTTCAAAGTATAGTTGGAGGGACTTTGAAATCTACAAGTAGCACATCAATTTCAGAAAATATATAGGAGACCAAGAAATACAATAATAAAAATATCAGTTTGGATTGTAGCAGTACCTGTCACTTAAAGACAGCTTCTAAGTACGTTTCATATACCGAGCATATCCAATAGGCTACATTTTGTAATTCGTATATTTCTCTTTAAAAGTTGAAGAAATATAGCAGAGATGATGTCAATCGAAGTTATTTCTAACATAAATGTTGACGAGTTAGGAGACCAATTTGGAGGGAAAACTTATCACCGAAAATCTAAATTCTAATCTTATATCTCTCATTGCAACCAATGTAAAATACTCAGAAAGTTAGTATGAAAACTCTCTTAAGGTCGAATTTTCAAGCACTTATATGATTGAAATATCCTATATAATTTTGTGTTATTCTACTCATCGTATTGAAATATTCAAACTGATATCAAACACATGTACGCTATAATAAAGGGTAAATTTTAAATAAGGGTAATAAAGGGGATTTCTGATTGTCATTTGCAATAAGAAGTCCCATTTGCAGTTTTTCGGTTGAATTTTGCATTTGTAACTCATCTCTACTGGACCTTTCATTTGACATATCTCGCATGTATGTAGTATTTGTAATTTTATCTGAGGATGTTAACAGTAAGAGATTAGCGGAAGGATATATAGAGCTTCTGTATAACCATATTATATACTCTAAATTAGTATACTTTGGTAACCTTGTCACATTTGTTCAGTGGAGATGCTAAATAGAAAATATATTTAACTATTTTTATAACTAATGGGAAAATCCCTGAATGAAAAACTGGGAGAAATGCTCATGTTGAGAAGTCTCCATATTTAAATTTTTTTATGAGTAACTTGTTCGTAAGTATGGACTTCAATAATTGAATTTATGAAAAGTTTGACAATTCCCTGATTTCCTTGACAGATTTCTTAAAAATTCCCTGATTTTACGGCAAACTTTTTTTCAATTTTCCCCAATTTTTCCTGATGTATAGACACCCTGACCAAATAGAACATGTATGGTAAGAAGATAACATGCCAATTTTTTTAAAATAGTTTTGGCGGTAATGAAAAATTTAACACAACGTTAAACTTCTAACAATTACCACAACAAATATTCCTGGAAATGGAGCCAAAATACAGCAGAACGGGAAAACGTGCCTGAAAATTTCCCTGATTTTCGAGAAATTTTATAAAGTTCCCTGACATTTCCCGGATTTTTTCCAGAATCAGAAAGCTTCCTGACATTTCCCTGATTTCCAGGTTTTCTGGGTTATGTGGCCACTCTGTATACAGATATCGGAAGCAGATTGTTTTTACTTCCAATGGAGAATAATTAATAAATTGCGTATAACACTATATTTTATTCTTATCGTCAAATTGAAAGATTGTATTAATCAAATCGACATTTTGACGATCGAAATTCTAAATATGCTGAATACAGTAGACTACCCTTCGCATCTTTTACGCAACATTTTAAATAGACTTTTCATTTAGGATTAACGAATATTTTATGTCGCAGGTAACTCTCAAAAAGGACAATTATCTCAAAGTAATTCTAAAACAATTCTTTTAATAATTATACCTAAATGCATCGAATACTTTGACTATGGTACTTTTAATAGAAATATTGATACATTTAATTATTCTTTAAAAATAGTGACACAATTTAACATCCCCTGTTTTAAAAAATGTGTAATTTAAGTTTACCTATTCACACTTTATAAAAAATATTATGTGCAAGTACTCCGAGTGTTCCGTACCCAAACCCTATGCAAGGAAGCACTATCCCAAGAACTTTTTTTGCACGTAACACCAGAGTAGCTATCAGTTTATGAGCAAGTTATTTTCAGAATTTTCCGATAGCTGTTTCAATGCAGGTTCGTTAATAAGTGATTAAATAACGCTATATTGAAATAATGAAATAACGTCTCTATTTGTAGGAAATGACTCTTTGTTTGTTTTTTAATAAAGTTTGCAAAACATATTTGAAATTTTGCAAATATAATGGAAAATGAAACATTTGAATGATGACATCAATCTCGAAAGAGCTAACACTTTTGGCCCTAATTGACATATACGTATCTGGGATAATACTGTATTCCTGAATGAAAATAAATCCTACTTTATGTGAATTTTTATATTTTCACGGTTCTTAGGGAATTAGGAAATAAAAAATATTTTTTTAAAGATACTTGGAAACACTCTCAGATTGCAAATGGTGTGCCTATGCTTTTAAACACTCACATAACTCAAGTTTCAATTTATTATTATTATTATTATCAATTTTATATTAAATACAACTATATTTATGCCATACGTCATGTAAATAATTTTATTGTTTTTATTAAGAAATAATTTATCCTTTTTATATATTTTAATTTTAATATGATATTAATATTTTTATATATTTTAATATTTAATATATCTCACAAAAAATTATTGAAAATATTGTCATAATCGTATTAAACCATATGGCATAATATATTATATCAGTAGGAGGAGGGGGGGGGGTCAAATTACTACAAGATTTATATTGTGCGTGTGTTTATAAAATATATGGTTGTTATTATAATATCCGAGATTATCGGGGCATATTTTTCAAGTCGACTATACAGTCGGGATGTACTGTCCCATTAAATTTGCAGAAAACATAAAAGGTAAAATTAGCATCCTCTTTTAATAACAACATTAAATTATATTACTTTTCAGGGTTAATAATTAATCATTCAAAATTCGAGTCAAATGGGTTAAAAGGTGGAAGCGAGATTTTAGCCAGCCTATCTTCTCGCAGTAGTCCAATAAGCTAACGTCTAATACAGCATGTTAACTCATAAAAGATAATACACAGCTTATTTAGTTTTAGACCCCAGCCATTTTTACAATTAACTTGAACATCACATGTTTAAATTTATCTATTGTGCGATGTAGCTATTTTGATAAAATAAAATAACATTACTTGAAACTGTTTATAATCATTTATTTTTCCAAATTTCAAAATTAAAATAGGGGCAAAAAAAAAAAAAAAAAAAAAAACTTGAGTTCCCATAGTTATATATATAGTAGTACTAAATAGTTTCATTTTTGTTGTTACTAGACCTATGTGCATTGTCATTTAGCTGCATTCCAAAACACTGATAACGCAAAAAACAAAAATTTAGATTTGTCAGTACTACCAGTGATCCAAATACTAATCTATATAAGCACGATGAGTAGTATTTTCTAACACTTAATCAGATGTTTTTCTAATAATATATTATAAACCATGTTATATTCAATTTTTTTACTTATTCATGTTTGCCAATGTAGTGCTAGTGATGTGTAAAACATTTTTTTTAATCATCTAACTAGTTCTGGTATTATTTCTATACGTATAGCCAAACGCCCCTAAGTCCAAGTACGACAATTGTTGTTTGGGTTATAAAAGTATGCTTCCTATCGAATCTTAACATTGTAACTGACTTGAAAGTATTCTAAAGCATTTAGCGAAAATTATAACATAGCGTTTAATAAAAGTCCAATGGGAGTATGAAACTAGGTTTTTCGATCCCTAGTAAAAAAAAAAAAAAAAAGTTACCCAATTGGAAGTATAGCTCATCCATTTTTGACTTTGGGGTACGAAAACTTAACTAACAATTCTAAGAACCACACGAACATTGTTCGATCCGAAACTACAAAGCAACCTGCCGAAAAAAACAGTATGTAATTAAAAAATAATTGTCAGTTTAGCCATGAGCAATTTCAAGAAAAATCTGTATTTCTTAAAAAAGGAATGAGGAAATCATTAAGCATACTTTTGCAAGCACCCAAAATAAAGTGCGTGAGGTGAAAGGAACAATTATAGAAACCTCTTCATTTACTTGTCTACGTAATGACATCATTTAGTAATTAATTAATAGATAATTGCAGGCAAATTGTTTTCTCAGAAAACGCGCCATGATGTCTTTTAGCGACGCCTAAGGCTTGTCTATATGAACTAAAACAATGCTATGGTCATAACAGACAACAATCTGAGCCTAGAAGCCGATAAAGAACCTCCAAATATTAATATGTAATTGAAGATCCGGGATCGTTTCTTGGAACCAAACAAAAAAACTATCATCAACCAATCTATATTTCTAAGGATTCTAATGAGCGCTATATAATTGATTCAGTGAAATTCGGTAAAAACGAAGCCTATTTGCTTCTAATGATAACATCTAGTGGGAAGAGAACCATTACCATGCGTTAGGAATGGGTGCAGCTATAAATGAATGTTTATAAACAATTATTAAGAGGAAATCAATATTTTTTGCACAGCTCTCTGATCCCTCCTTGTAAAATATTGTGACGACATCAACTCTGAACTATTAGCTAAATATCTTGTGTTTTAAGTTATTTAGGTTGGTTGTTGGTTGGTTGTTTTCAGATTATCTGGCACCGTCAGCAACACGAGGGCTATAATGCGCCGAAACATTTCGTCATTAGACAAGCCAACATACATTTACAAACACCCATGCCAACACGGGACTCGAACCCGCAACCTCGCGGTCTAGAAGCCAGCACGCTAACCACTATACCGTTTGGTCGGCTTAAGTTATTTAGGAGAAAGGAGAACTGGTTAAGTTCTTGCAAATCTCAGAACATGGCGCCCAAACGTGAAGCGTAGATTAATCGCAAAAAAGAAGTCAAGGTTAGTCATTAGTCATTTTATTATTTTCGTAACGGTTGATATTTGGATCGTAGAACATTCTTATTCGTTTAAGCTTACATTTGCTATTGAGTTCTATCTTATTGAAATGGAATCGTTAATTGAGAAACGAATACCTGTCCGAGCTTCTTTTACAAGAACAATAAATATAATTTTGCAGGAATTAAATAAAGAAATTCCTGATGAAGAAACTGTGAAAACGAAACTTGCTACTTTAGAACGTTTATCTAATGAGCTTAATATTTTTGATACTCAAATATTGAATGCCGAATATTCTTCGAGTGATCAGTTTGAAAGTGAATGGGCAAAAGTTGAAGAGTACAAAGAAAAGCTAGATATGATACGAGTGAAAACGGAATTATTTTTTAATCGCCAAACGACACAATCCATTGGAACTGTGTCGCCAAATACGAATAAGCGAAAACTAAAATTACCTGAAATTGAGTTAAAACAATCTGGCGGTGACATAAAGGATTGGTTGCCGTTTTGGGGACAATTTCGGCGAAAACATGAAGATAAAGAAATTCAAACTGAAGACAAAATGCATTATCTTGTTCAAGCGGCTATACCCGGCACTAGACCACGGAACATTGTAAACAGCTTCTCTGCTACTGCCGAAAATTATGAAAAGGTTATAGAAAGCTTAAGAAATAGGTTCGGCAGGGAAGAATTATTGGTGGAATTCTATGTTCGGGAATTATTGGGTCTAATTATTAGAAATGTTACAGATCAAAGGGGAAAAGGCAGTATGTCCGAATTATATGACAAATTGGAATCATATTTACGTTCGTTGGAGTCAATAGGGATGACCAGCGAGAAGTATGCGGCAATGCTGTTTCCGCTCGTTGAATCCTGTATTCCTGAGGAAATATTAAGAGTTTGGCTGAGAAATCATGCCTCAATAATTCCAGGCGAAAATTCTCACTCTGAGAAATTGAAACAATTATTGTTGTTTTTAAGAAATGAAGTCGAAGGAGAGCAGAGAATTTTTTTGGCAAAATCCGGCTTTAAATTAAATGACTTTGGTGCAAAGAACCTGAAGATCGAAATTTCAAAGGAATATTACTGGACTGATTCTTTAACAGCACTCTTCTGGATAAAGAACGTAGAAGCTTGGGGCACTTTTGTAAATAACAGAGTTTTAGAAATTAGAAGCCTTACAGACCGTGAAAATTGGTATCATGTACCAGGTACAGAAAATCCAGCCGACTTGCCCTCAAGAGGATGTTCTGCTAAGAAATTTATTGAATCCAGATGGTGGGAGGGTCCACCTTGGTTGGCATTGCCGGAAGAAGAATGGCCTCGTTCTGTCCAAATCGATAACAAACAAGAGGTGGATACTGAAAGGCGTAAAGCAATAATAGTATCGCTAAGCAATGTCAATGATATCTCTTCTCAAATCTTTGGCTATTTTTCAAAGTACACGAAGATACTTAGAATGATCGGGTGGATACATAGATTCATAGGTAATGTCCGAAAGAGAAAAGAAGAAAGAGAAAAAGGAGAGTTAAAAGTTCATGAGTTGACAAGAGCTGAGAAATCTCTCGTGAAGATTATTCAACGTGATTCCTTTTCATCTGAGGATATTAAGAAGCTGAAGTCAATTAGTGTTTTCCAAGATGACGAAGGCATTTTACGCGTCAAGACTAGATTAACTGAGATAAAAGATCATGAAAATTTTATTTATCCTATGTTACTTCCGAAGAATCATAAAATTGTGGAGAAATTAATAATTGATAAGCATCTATCTATGTCTCATGCCGGTATACACGTATTGATCTCAAAACTTAGAGAGACATTTTGGATCGTCAAAAGCAGAGCTACAATTCGAAAAGCTTTACATGGATGCGTCATGTGCAGGAAACATGGAAGTAAAAGATTACAGACTGCGCCATCTACCCTACCAGAAAATAGAGTTAGAGATGCTCATGTTTTCGAAATTGTTGGAGTTGATTTAGCTGGCCCTTTGATTTTGAAGAATAAAAGGAAAGCCTGGATTATACTTTTCACCTGTGCTGTTTTCAGGGCGGTACATTTGGAATTGATTTTTACCCTTTCAACTCAGGGATTTTTACTTGGTCTTAGAAGAATCATTGCTCGTAGAGGAAGGCCATCGGTAATCTACAGCGACAATGGCACTAATTTTGTCGGATCCAAGAATCTCTTGAAGTCAATTGACTGGAATACTATCGAGATCGAAGCTACCACAAATAAGATTGAATGAAATTTCAGTCCACCCGCAGCACCATGGTGGGGTGGTTTTTGGGAACGTCTTGTTCAAATGATTAAGAAACTTTTGCGTCGAGTCCTAGGCCAGTCGTCTCTAAATTATGAAGAATTAATGAGTGTGCTGTGTGACTGCGAAGCAACTGTGAATGCCAGACCACTCACCTATGTGTCTGAGGACTCTGATGATCTCATCCCTTTGACACCGTCCCTGTTCTTAGGTGAAATTCCAGTGTTTGGAGTCCCTGACTTGGACCACCTGGATAAAGTTGATTTCAACAAGAGGCTGAGACATCTACAGAACCTACGAGAGCGCTTGAGAAGGAGGTTTAGAAGCGAGTATCTCGGCCTGCTAGTGCAACGTCCATCTACAGTGCCAATTTCTCAACAGATAAAAGTTGGGGATATAGTTCTCGTTGAGTGTGACAACAAACGCAAAGTGCTGTGGCCAATGGCAAGAGTAGTCGATGTGTATCCTGGAAAAGATGGCAACATCCGGGTTGTACGTCTTAAAACGACTTCTGGGATGATAGTTCGACCTGTTCTAAGAATTTTCTCCCTTGAAATATCTTGTTCAGTCGAAGATGCAAAAATAGATAAGCCAGACGAGTCTCCTAAGATGAACCGCCTAGTTTCTGACTTTCCCACTAAAACTGTTGTGACTAGGTTTGGCAGAACCATTAAGATTCCTTCAAGACTATTGGGCTGAACTGTTTATATAGAACCTTGACTTTAAAACTCATTCCTTTGTAGTAAAATTATTTTTGTTTTGATTAATTTTGGTAATTGTTAATCAAAAGGTGGGAGAAAGTGACGACATCAATTCTGAACTATTAGCTAAATATCTTGTGTTTTAAGTTATTTAGGAGAAAGGAGAACTGGTTAAGTTCTTGCAAATCTCATAACATGGCGCCCAAACGTGAAGCGTAGATTAATCGCAAAAAAGAAGTCAAGGTTAGTCATTAGTCATTTTATTATTTTCGTAACGGTTGATATTTGGATCGTAGAACATTCTTATTCGTTTAAGCTTATATTTGCTATTGAGTTCTTTTCTGTCAGTCATGGTGAAAGGTTGATAAATAAATTGTTTTAAGATATTTAGGAGAAAGGAGAACTGGTTAAGTTCTTGCAAATCTCATAACAAATATAATAGGACACGTAAGTTTCGTTTTTTATCCACGTTTACGGATGTAAGTTCGCATATAAGTTTAGGTATACTAACGTGCATAGTTTTCCAAACACTTCACAGAAACGAAACCATAATGGCTGGAAGTAGATAAATAAGTTGTTAAGGAGGACACCATTTGTAGGCGCTGTGGTAACTCAAGTAAAACGGTCGAGTATATACTTGGCTAGTACCACACCTTCAAAAGTATAAAATGTTCAAAATCTGTGGTGTTATTTACTGTAGTCCATAGACTTTGGAAATGTCTCTTTATCATACTTATGAGCTCTTTGCAAACTATAAGACTGTTTGGAATGTCATTAAAATCTTTAATTAAAACTTGGCATAAGGTTCGATGGTGCTTAAGTGCTTATGGCTATGCCTCTTTCAAATTAAAAATCCAGTCTTAGATGATGTAACATAACCTTTACCAGAGTTTTATATGATATTTATCGATCTTTTTAATCTTAGATTATGAAGTAAAATTTTTCCTTCATTACTACGTTGCACTTATTCATACAAATATATATATTTATAGGTATGTACGCATATGCACTGCATATTAAATTAAATGTTACATTTTAATGTAAGTTTGTTTCTCGTGAAAGTTCTAGGAGCTCAAAAATATTCATTACATTGCAATTGTATCAATGAAAGTTGGCATGAATTTGGATACAAGCTTAAATAGTATTATCATAAATTGATATTTGTAAGTTTAAGGATCTGTCATTTTAGCAATATTTCTACAAGTAATTTTTTATGCAAATATGCTTAACATATATCCTTTAAGATTTATGACTTTGAATTTTACTACCCTATTAAAATCATGCAAATGGTACAGAATCATTCAGATACCATGGTTAGAAAAATCGTTATTCAAGAACACCTCAAAGTAAATTATGCAAGATAAAGGAGTCTTGACTTTAAGTTTCCATATGTGGTTCCCCCTTCTCTCATAGAAAAAGTTTATAGTGTACCAACATTTATATCAATAATTGTGGATACTAATATACTAATACTAGTTGACGGTTGTAAGTTTTCTTGCATAAACCTTCACAAATAACAAGTCGAAATAGCCTCGCAGCAGCCATATAATTTAACCTATACCTAACGAAGTGTAGAAACATGCTTACATGCATAAGTGTAAAACGTATATTTCATTGTGTTAAAGTGACAAGAAAAATTACAACTCAATTAGCATGACATAATTGGCAAAATACGGCTCATATACCGTAATTGGCACGTTGGGCTTTTTCAGAACACACAAGACGTACAGCTCAAAATAAACGATGTATCTCTGACACAAAACTTAAGTGGTCCCAACATATAGTTTCCGTATGGGTTATAAGGTCGAGAACCACCTTTATTAATGGCAATTGTACATGTGAGCCTCCCATAAAGGAAGTGTCCAGTGTCCTACCATTCTTATAAATCACCTTCAGGACATGAAAAGGATACCTCAGTGACGCATGATGGTTTACTTTTTTTTAAACAATGGGAATGCAGTTTCAGCGATAAAGGATTGGTCGACTTTAAAAAGCGAGCTTTCTGAAGAAGTAAGAAGAAATATGGTTTGGGTGTATAGCCATAGGGTTTATTTGGTGGATTTTTGTATTTATTTCTTCCTGGTAACAGTCTTGACAAATTAGGACTGCATTAATGCTACGGTAGATATCCCGGGGAGAGTGTAAATACCAGAGATGAATGTATCGGAGAAGATGCATTGTATTTTTTTATCGTCTTTTTCTTCCATGAAAATTAAGTGTCAAGAGCTTTATTATGGTTGGTATTTATGCTTAAGTGATGTTGGAGTTGATAAGATTTACGAAGGCAATAGTAATTGACAAGTGGTAGTTTATGTAGGAAACACATAAAATGTATGTGTTGCAATGTTCATTTAAATTTTATGCATTTTAGCTGGAGATTTTATGCTTGTTTTTATTGGTTTGGTAATTGGAAAGGTTATACGAAAAACAGATCTTAATAGCTTTCATTCGCTCTCTTTCGATAGAAGTTCCTACTAAAGTTATATTCATACCTATAACACAAAGGTTTAAGAATTAATTAAAAAAAAAACTATGAATGTTTTTGAAAATAATATAAAATAATTGGTTAATTGAAATATACTTTTCTTATCTCAACACACAAATAACTGCATCAATCTGTTATCAATTAATAATATTTATAACTCTAAATCAACAATTTAAAACTACTTATTATGTCCAATCATATAATTCGTTCAAATATACATAGACAACATATTTTCGCATGCAACGTATCTCTCATTTCAAACTGTACTACTATTACTTCAATAAAGCAATTATGGTGGACTTATCGATATATAAACGATATAGCATACACAAATTCTCAATTTACAAACCATGTGGTGGACCAACTACAGCTAAATTAAATATTATTAAACACTAGCCACTAATGTATAACTTTTAAGATAATAATGTTTATAGAACATGCCATAAAAAACCCACCAG
Organism: Linyphia triangularis; assembly: GCA_963978545.1. Lineage (NCBI taxonomy): Eukaryota > Metazoa > Arthropoda > Arachnida > Araneae > Linyphiidae > Linyphia > Linyphia triangularis. Next base: position 44,810,407 of record OZ021732.1, on the reverse strand, counting down.
AGTCTGAGTAGATCAAATAGTTCTTTAAAAAGTATAGAATCTCGTTCATATAACGTACAAATTATGTAAACAATTTGTACTGAAGAATATAAAGGTAAAAATACAAGCAAGTCAACGTCTACAAAGATTTATACTACTTCAAAACTATTTAATGTATTTATGAATATTCAGTGGAACCTATTTAAACACTTCCTGCAAAAACTTTTCAATAATAAACTTATGTATAACTAGTTTACGTATTTATGATGGAATTTTAGTTCCTTAATTATAATTCCTGTCAAAATATTTTTATACTTTAGTTTTTAAATTAATAAACTGATTATCTAATATTTAACACAGATAATGTTCCACCAATTATCATTTAAAAAGTTGTTTGGCATTTCTTTAACGAAATCGGATCTAGTTTTTAAGTTCAAAATTCTATAAGTTCCTATGAGTTAATATACGTTAATGACAGCTAAACATCTTGAAAGGAAGCTTTTGTTTGTCGTTAAACATTAGAAATTACTTATTTAAATATATATTGATTGGAAAGCAACTAAAGTCACAAAAAAGGTCACAAGAAACAGAGCCACTAACGAAACTTTTAATAAAAATTTACGTTTTTTTATCAGGAAAATAACGCAACAGACCTTTTAAATATTTTATGTCATTTATTTATTGGCCCTTAGTATACCTACCATATAATTTGATTGCAAAATATTTACACAACATTTTCATCAATACTTATATAAGCATCAAATTGAAGAAACATACTGATCTGAAAGGTAACGTTTGTGACAGTATAATTATTCCTCGTTTCCATATCGGACACGAATTTTTCATAAAATAAGTGCTGTATTTCTGCCAATTTTTGATATTTAATATAGTATTCCCAACTGGTTATCACCATACTCCGTAACAACTTAGAATAACATAAAGAATAAGCTAATTACATGTCGGGCCGTTCTGAACTTTTTCCAAACCAACACGAAGGATCGTCAATGTCAAGGGTTCTCAATATATAATAGACTTACAAGTGTGATTACTATGCCAATTGGGGAATAAATAAGAATCATACCAACAGTCCGTCAGTCATAAACGCAGCATTCCAGTATGACAAGTATATTAAAACTGCCTGTGATTGACGTATGTTTGTTTTTACCAGGTTAAGAATATAATATTTATCACCTTACAAAAGAGGTGTGAATAGCAATTACCGAAAACAAGTTTTTGAAGTCCTATACTCTTATAAAAAATACAACAAAATAAAATCTGCCGAGCTTGGGATGTTTCCTTTAGCAGTATAAATATCACGCTTGTCGATCTGGTAGAAGTAGGAGGATATCTGATTGTCAATCAGACATATGAGCATTGCTGTCTAGCAACTTCATCAAAATATATCTGGTCTAAGATCTAATTTTAAAGGTTAATATCCCCTCATTTAAACCAACTCTTTCTCCATTCCAATTACAGATCACTTGATTCGTCAGTATCCTACAAACAGGCTGCAAATCAAATAATGGAATAAATTCGTGCTCGAATTAGATAACTTATTTGTTTGACTTAGGCGATACCGATGCCTAATATCGTTACCTCAATTTAATGTCGCTGTCAAACAAGATAATATTATTTGAGGAAGTTTGGAAATCAAATGCCTATCTGAGAGAGAAATATAATGATGAAATGTCAGATCGATTCTACAGTGAGGGAGGTCTTGTTCATGAGATGCTAAATAGTGATGCTGCCAAAGTAAACTTTATCCCTCCTCACTATCCAATTCAATACAGGATCAGATGAAAGAAACACCTGAACACTAAACATTAATATATATATATATTTTTTTTACCTCATAGAATGCTGAAAATGCTGATGAAATATAAATAAATTCCTAAAACTTTATTACATTATATTTTCCGATAAGTATATGGAGGTGAAAAAGTAGTTGATGAGGTAAGGCCAATGCTCAAGTGGGGAGAATTCCTGTGTTCAAGACTTTCCGTTATTCAACTTTTTACTTCCCAGGCATTTTTCTAAGTCACTTAAAAATAAAAAAAATTAAAAATTAAAAAAAAACCACGATATTCCAAAACGGTTAAAATAACATATATATATATATATATATATATATATATATATATAGCTTTAAAAGTGAAAAATGTATCAAACTTACAATAAATTTACAATACAGCTGTTTACACTTTGACGAAATGTTTTACTGTTTTAATATATAAAAATAGTTTATGAAAAGCGAAAAATCTAAAAAAGTTGCGTATAGAAGTCAATTACTAATGGCAAATTTTTAAAATTTAAGAACAGTTTATAAAATCAGTCGAATCCTTGTTATAATTTTCCTTAGAATTTTGTTTTCCAAAAGCAAACGAATTTCACAAAAAATTTTCTTTAGATTTATGTTCACTTTGCCAAGATATGTGACGATTTTCATTCAAATCATCGTTATTCAATTTTAAAGAAATAATTAGACTTATAAACTTCAAACATATATTATAAGTATTCCGTTTTTCCCTTGAAGATACAGAACAGAAAAAAAAAGTGATTGTATTACATAAACAAGTAAAACCAGAATTCAAACTTCCAAAACAATACCCAAACTCTTCTATTCGAAAACCCTAAAAAAAAACACATTCAATGTCTTCCATAATGGCCACGATACCGTATTATCTTTGCAACCCATTAATTATGTACCCGGAAAGCTTTTTAATTGCTACTGTAAAACATGACATTGCAAAAGGGAACCGCAATAGATAGAAACATAACAGGATTCGTGTCCGAACCAACCCCAGATATTGTAGTATGTAGATCCCAGAGGTAATTTCCTTGATCTTTAAATCAAGTTGAACTCATTAATCGTGGAGATAGTCTTGGAAGGGTAATTTTCACTACGCGCAGTGAATGAGCAACCTGCATTCGAGATTTACAGCTCGTAGTGTCTCATTTGATTTCGAAAAGTGGCCTCGCATTTTGTAGTGTACTGTCAACAGTCGTCGTTTTGAGTTTGATGGATATTCAAGAAAGGTAACGATGTTGCTGTTAGTAGCGTTATATGTCATAGAGAACGAGGAGTGCTTAAAGGATTGAACTTGAGTGATGATCAGTAGGGTGCGTTTTATGTGGTCCTGGGTGTAAATGATAGCCCAATTGCATATTTCTTAAAATACCTTTTTATTGTATTACGTTTTTAAGATTAGTAATTTAAAAGGATTGAGTTTTTTTTTTTTTTTTGTAAGTTTTCCTTTCTCATCTCTAAGTCATTAATATATATATATATGTTAAAATCGACCTTCCTTTCTTGAATACAGAAAACATCTTCGAAGAGGCGAAATTTGATCCTTGCTGTCACCAATATAATTTTTTTACTTTTAATTTTTTTAACATAGGGAAATAAAAGTATAGCATTCGGACAACAACAACAATTTTTTTTTTTTTGCATTTTTCCCTTTTTGGAACATCCCAAGTTTAAAAAAGTAGTCTAGAAAAAATGTTGGTCTGCATAAATGCCGAAAAGCTTGACCTCCGATATTCAAATTTTGTAAACGGGTTAATAGTGGCCATGGGACCTGTCTGAGATTTTCGTTTAAATTGCGTATGTGCACAAGGTATTTACCATTGAAATATTTATGTTTTTCAGCAATTTCTAAAAAATGGCTCTAACGATTTTGATTAAAATCGTTTTAACTGACTGAAAATATGAAAACAACGCAAATAACATTTATCCACGCCAAATTTAAGTGCAGTGACTAGTATCATAGTATAATTGAAAACTGTACGATATTCCACACCCCAAGTTAACACTTGGTGTAATGAACACGCAAATAAATCTGTCACAAATAATGATGAAGACAATTTTTCTGATAATATATCTATACATGAAATAATTTTTTTTTTATTTTCTATGTTAAGTAAGTGACTGGTAGAACTAGTTAATTGGCATTGGGTATTACAAGCTACATTTTAAGTGCAACACAATTCTTCAACTTAGGACTCATTTCTGATTTTAGATATACTTTAATGTGTCGCTCTACTATTAATCTTGTTTTATAATACAGGACCACAATTTTAAAATGAGATGCAATACGAACTAACTACATTTACGTTTTTTTTTCCCTTTTTTTTTTCTTTTCCTTTTTTCCCCAAACTGCTTTTTCCCCCTCTTCTGATAACTGTGGAGCAGTAAAATGAACCATTCTATAGTTTATAGAAAGATATATATTTTATTTTCTCTCTTAAAATAAATTGAAACGATGTATGGTATTTTGAGCTTCATGAAATAGCTATGTGTAGTAGTTTTTAGAAGTAAACAGTCGAACGTGAGGCTTAAGAGGGAAATTATGAGCATTACATTAAAATGCGTAACAGATTTATAGGCGCTTTTCTAATTGAACGAGATACTTCTTTAAGTAATGATATTCAAATGATATAACAGACGACTGGATCACCTATCACTTCGCCTTCATTGGGTTTTAATTTGATATTAGTAAGATCTTGAAGGAAAGAGACAATCTCGGTTGGCCAAGCTGGGCTGTTGCCAGGGAGGCCGCGCTGAACAGGAGGGACTGGGTTTCGACAATTGCGGCCTCATGCGCCTACAAGGCGTGAAGAGACTCAAGGCAAGGCAATACCTCATACCGCGTTATATAATCAACTTAATGATTCCATTAGGATTCTTAAAAGCCTTGAAGAAACGTCGATCAAAGTCAAGGTGTGGCGAACTGGCAATGATGGAGGGGTAGCTAGTTAATCTCAAACAATGACGCCCGCTTTTATCATGTTAAATGCTCCGTAATGTGATCTAGGTTATATGGGAAAAGATTAATTCTTTCGAGAGCTGGACCGTCAATTAAAGTCTAAAATTGTAATTGATCCCGCTAAATAACGAGACAAAATAACGAAGTTTTTAGTTCCTGTAGTGGACGTGTATGTGACAGCGTAGAAAAGCGAGCAGCATTTCTTGGAACCAGAAGTAAAAATAGTCATCGTTGCATTATTTATACTCGACATTGATTTAAGGATATAGAATTTTTGAATTAAACAACGGAACTGCTACGAAACAAAGTGGATAATTTAAACTTTAAAAAAAAAAAAAAATAAGGTAAATGATGTTAAAATTGCAGATAATGTTTGTTGCAAGCAGGTAAATAATAAAAAGTTTTAAATGGTAATCCTTAAACACGTTAGATTTTAGGTAAAAACAAAATCGTAAGTTCGTTTGTTTATATTAATGTCGTATTTTAAGGTTCCAAATTTAATTACTTTTAGGAATGTTTACATTTTAGTACGTTTGAAACCATGAAGGGAAAAATCATTAAATATAATAAATTATTAATGGGGTTCACGTCAGTTTCAAAAAAGTGGAAATATATGGTATCACATATTTAAAAATATCACAAATAAAAGCCTGCTTTATATTACATAATGAAAAAGAAGTTTGATTATTTATGTATGAAATTAACGCATGAAGGCACGAGGATTCCTTGACTGAGATGCTAATAAGAACGATATCAAATAAATAAAAATTAAATACATGAAAAGGATTTAATTATATGATTACAATATTTTTATTGGAGACATTACACAATATTTTAAACAAAAGTGTTCTTCATTACGTAGGGTAAAAAAAAAATATTTTTTTTTAATGTTTCGTTAAATACGTTAAAAACAATTATGGAAAGAAAAGGGGGAAAAAAAAAAAAAAAAAAAAAAAAAACATTGAAACAGAACGCCAGGTATAAAAAATATTTATCCACAAAAACGCTTCTACAAAAATAGGAAGTTAGATAGAGAAATTCAAATGAAAAATATATTGCCACACGAAATAACATTTCTTAACTGCGTTAGTTGCACAAACCTAAGCATTTTACTAATGTTAAAAGTTAAAACACTCATGCTAGGCAATTAAATAACATTCATTTTAAATACAAAGAATAACTATAATTTATTTTATTTCAATTGGAATTGTATCTAAAGGAATATTCTATTTTGTTTTAACATAACTTTAAAGTAAATTAAACAAAATGTGTCCAACAATGTTATAAATATTGTCCCCAATCAAACTCGAAAATCGATAAATTAGGAGCATGAATGTAACATGGACCTTCTCCCGAAACGTCTGCTTTTTAACATGTTTACAAAACCAATAAGAAAGCATTTTGAAGAAGAATATTTTAAACCCTTAGTAGCTGCCAATTGACAAATTAAATGTATCTTTTTTTTTTTTTTTTTTTTTTTTCATTTAATTTTCTGAAAACCACACAATTAATATTGAAATACCGTTGTTATTCATTGTCTTTTTTTACAAATTTTGCCTCTCAAAGTCGACAGACTGTGTAAAAATTAATACATATCTAAAAATAGCATTCTTTATTAAATATCATACATTTCAATTATTAAGAATATTGAGACTTTCATTAAAAAAGTATTTAAAGAATATAACTGAGATTTTTTTTAAACTTGCCTCTAGCATTTTTTGTATTGTTCTCCAAAAGTTTTTACATCATTACTTGACCATAAAATGTGATTCAATTGCATTGTGATCAGCAGCCATTTTATATTAGAATAATAATACTACTTGTAAATACCTTTATATAAAGTAGTTAGCCTTGCTGAAGCTGATGGTTAGTAAAACTATTTTTATTGCTGCCCTTACATAATTAAATTATATTAAGTTGCGGTATTTTATAAATTATATTGTTAGATGAACTTATGTTTTAAATGTGTACCTTTTTTTAAAAAAATATCATTCTTTACTTTATGTTTGCCAAAATATGGGGAAATGTCAATACCATCCGCATATCTAAATTTTGATGTCCTTAGTATATTTATTTTAGAATATTTTATTTATAAACTTTTAAGAGTAAGTCCTAGTAAGGATCATTCCCTATATTATCTTTATTACAATTTTCTCGCCAAGTGCATTTAGAAACTACTTTCTATGAAACCTTGATATTTGGTGAGTAGGTATGGAAAAGAACACTTATTGAGATGACATAAATTGTTTTAATTTAATGTCTATCGAGTATAAATGAAAATTAAAATAGCAATAGAGAATACCAGGTGGCGCCACATCATATGCATTGATTTAAGGAATTCAAATATAAAATAAAATATATTAGAAGCTATTTTCGAGTTTTCAATTTATGTAATTTCGTTAAATGATCATTTTCGTACCTACCCACCAAATTTCAAGATTTTATATTAAGTAGTTTTTAAATGCACTGGGATAGAAGATTGCAACATAACTAATATAGGAAATGATCATTACTAGGACATCCCCTTAAATATTTGTTCTATCAATATTTTGAAAAATTAACTTAAATTTGAGCAATAAGAGTTTCATATTAAATATGAACAAGAAAATTATGTTTTCCATTCCACGAAAATATTAGCTACACAAAGCCATTTATTTTATTTAAAAATTAATCTGAAATCTAACTTTTTCGTGTATCCATCTTAACTAGTCCATAATTATTGGCCGAAACAAACTAAGAAAATGGAAAAAATTATATGATTTCTGCAGGATTTAGAATTTCAATGATACTCTTTGCCTAACTTACATGTTGAAACCTAATTATTTTTAAAATCAATTCATATGTCTCATAAACTTGAATAGATTAATAAAGGTAGAGTTCTCAGCTTCCTAAAAGTTTTTTAAATGTACCTCAAATGAAGTCCTAGACTCTAATATTTTGAAGCTTAAAATTAGCATTTTGGGAGACTAACCCACATGTTCAATCTCTTGAATAAATCGATACAATACTATCATTATATCGATAATTATCATTACATGCCACACATTACCATTACATGTAATGAATGAGCAATACTTTACATAAATCTTTCAACTTTATTATATCAATAATACTAACACTATCAATGCAGTATTATATTTACACAACACACAAAACTTTTTACCAACCCATTATAACCTGACGTTTATCGAATGCCTTTGATACTGACATAGTTTCTTTCATTCAGATATTAAACTACAAAGTAATAACAGAGTCAAATTTTTCTCCAACAAGTCAGATAATACAAATTAAGTTATAAGTAGAATTCCTTCATAAGTGAAGTATATTATATGGCTATGGTTCTCAAAGGCTTCAAATAAAATTTCAATTTGCAGTGAAAATTATAGTAATTTAAAAATAATTTACGTAAGTGCACTTTAAAGATAAATTCAAGCAGGTTTTCTTTTGAAGTAACAGGTAATTAACTGGAATTCAAAAAAAAAAAAAATAATAATAATTTCTTTGAAAGTTTCATTTTCTAGCGTGAAATCTAAAGCATTAGTGGGGAAAAAGATTCAACAATGGTTTTTCGTAATTTGTAGCTTATGGAGATGCGAACAAAACCAAATGTTGTATGGATTTAAAGTAATGTTAATATATTAGGAGTTAGTACGTGTATTTGAAGTAATTTTCTATGTTTCTGTAACGTTTTATTTTATGTATTGAATTGAACTTTGGTTAGTGTTGTGATGCTGCATTTAAGAATCCAAATCTCAATACATCCTAAATATAAGTATAATTGAAACTCTTTTATAATATACAAGTTTGGAGAAAAAAAATCAAAATTAATTTTTCAGTAATACAAAATCTTAAGTTTATAAAATGTTATATATCACTACCACTTTAAAATGTTAACAATGCCGCATTCTTTAAACAACATTACGTTATTCAAACAAGTTTTTAATGCAATTTTCAAAACAACAAATATTTTTTATTACAATATTTTAATCTTTACTCATTTCATTATAAAATAATTTGTTATACACCCTTAATATATAAAGATATATTTTACATAGCATAATAACTCAAAAAATTAAAAAATCATCTTAGAGTAAATAATTAACCATGATTAGTAGACATTTGTTTCTTATATATACTTTTTATGGGAAGGGGCCACACTCTTGATTATAAAAAATTAAATGCAATATACTTAACTAACAATATAGTACAACTATGCATTAAATTACATAGTAAAAGTCTTTGTTAGAGCTTAGTGAACTTATCAAACTTACTGTGTACATACACACTTTAATTTTTTTTTTAATTATCACTTTAAAAATCGGAATTTTAATTTAAAAGTACGTAATTAATAATAATGTTTTACCAAAACATTTTGTGTTTAAAAATCTGATAAAATTCATTTTCTTTTCCGATCAATTTGACTGAGGTTCAAAACATCTAATAAATAAAGCATATTTGAATTCTCAAATCATTTTTCAAAAAGATTATGCATCAAATTTCAGTTATCACTGTTTAAATGAACGCAAGTGCCAAAAACGCGATTTTTTGTATAATGAGTTGAAAATATTCAAATTTATTTTTAGTATAAAATAGTACTTTAAAACTACTAAAATAAGTCTTTAGCTTTCAAATGATACCATTATCTTGCAACAATTCTTTACATAAATTTCTTTTAAAGCAAAACAACTAAAAACACATTTGACCTGTTTTTGTGATATTTCTAGTGTGTACGTACACATTACGTCACAAGTCAATAACCATTTTAAGTATAGCTAGAACATTATATGCTGAAATCTACAATATCTTAGTGTCAAATGCTAAATCGAACTATCCATCAACTGTCGCTAAATATCTAACTGAATAATTAGTTAAAACACAGTTGTAGACTAATAATCAAACATTATCGAATAGTGAACAATGCAGTTACAATGATTAAGATCTTGTGAATGATTGTTTTATTAATTTAGATTAACATTCTGTTTTTTAAGCAAGAGTTATCTTAATTTATTAGCTATTCAACTGTAACGGCTAAGATTCTATCTTGGTAGAAACTTATCGTAAATTGTCTCTTCAGTGATCGATTCATTAAAAGTCAATTAATTGTTGCAATTTTTTACGTAAATACTTGAAAGCAATGTTATTTTTTAAAATTTAATTGTAATCATTTTTAAAATGAAATGTCATATAAATATTTTTGCCTCATGCAAATTATCAACTAAAAGCCGATGTAAGAAAATCTAAATGCTTGAAGATATTTGTTGCGATAAACCTGATAAAACTTGCATTACAATTTATTCGGTCATTAAAAGAGATTAATTTGTGTACAAAAAAGAAAAAAAACTTTTAGCCTATAAAATGATTTATTGAAGTAGGTACCAAAATTATTGTACAAAAACATACCAACAATGTTTAAATGAACAGAATAATAAAGAATAAAAAAAAACTCACACTATAGTATCATAGACCAAAAAATAATCATATTGATTGTTTTTGGAGCACTCGACACTTTTTAAAAAATCATTCTCACATTTGGGGCGTTTAATGGATCTGTAATCCCATTTGAGCAGTCGTATTTTTCTTTGTTTTGAAATAAAGAGTACAATTACTTTGGATAAGACATACAATGAGATAAAAGCTCTAATTTTGCAAGTTTTCCTCCATTTAAAAATTAAAAAAACAATCCCAATCCCCCACAAAATTGGTTGTGGTTTCTCAACACCATTTGAGGAGTCACTTATTTCTGAATCACTATAAATAAATTAAAGTAATTATAATTTATAAATTAATGCTCGTAAATAAAACAATTATATCTTTTATTATGATAACAGGATTTTTTAAAATTTAGTTTACTCAATATTGTTTTTTGCTGTTTGCTAATATTATATCTAAAACCCGAAAAATAAGAAAACAAAATTTTGGCGAAATTCATTATGAACAATAGACGTCAAACATTTTATGTAAATTGTTCATGAAATTAAATTTTCTTATAACAAAACTATGGGTTTGAAACATCGCACAATTTCCAGTTACAGTATAATACATGACACTGCAATTGAAATGGACTTGTGTAATTTACCACTTTCGTTTTCGTATTTCTATTAATTAAAAAAATAGTTCTGCGATATTTTCAGCAATAATTATTACATTGGCCAAAAAAATTGTTTTTAATAAATAATAAAAATTCATCGCCAAAATGCAAATTTGGCTTTATGCTTTTCGGTAATTATTGCATTATCTTTTAGAGTAAGTATAAAAAAGAAGGGCCAGTCGTTGATCTACAAAACTCGAGGGAAGAGAATTCGAAGAGAAACGAATGTTGAAGACATTCGTTTTACGCCTTCATTAAATTTTTATAGGAATTTGTGAAGTAAGAATTCTTAGCATATCTTAAGGGGTATTGTCACAGAAATTTTTAATTCAAAATCGTTAGAGCCGTTTTTTGGCAATTTCTGAAAAGCATACAATTTTTAGTAGCATGCGCATGCGTGATTTTGAAGAAAACTTTTATAACAAACCCCATGGCCACCACTATTCTCTGCATACACAAGTTGAACATCGTAAATCAATCCATTTGGGAGTAATACTGTTTACAAAAGGACGCACATACGTTTTTTCTAGACTTATTTTTTAACTCAAGATGTTCAAAATCTGCAGAAATGCAAAAAAAAATAATAATAATAATAATAATAATTTTTTGTTTTTTGTTTTGACCATAGCAATACTTACATTACTCTACATAAAATGTAAGGTAATTGAAAGTAAAATGTATTTTTATAAACATTTGTGGTAAACTTTAATAATGAAATATCTTTTTAAATACTAGGTAGATAAAGAAACGATTTCTCAAATGATTAACACCCACAAGATATTATGATTCTCAATAAATGAGATTCTTATACTAGACATTGAAATTATATTCGTTTTTAAAATGACCTCCAATTTTTCTTTGAGTTAAAACGTTATCATCATTTAAATTTTTTGTATTAATACCTTGGCCTACTAGTAAAAAACTCACATAATAATTTAGTGAAATACTTGGAGATACAGCTTCATTATCCAAAAACAAATTTCAAAATCTGTAAGAGCTTTACAATAATTTTCGAATCAAAGAGAGTTATTGAATAACTTCGAAAAACACTTACACTTACAAATACTCTTTCGTAAATAACATGCATTCCAAACAAGTTTTAAAAGTTTTTTTACTTAATCCGATGGCACGAATCATTTAGCTTCTTATCAACAAAAGATTTGAAATGTTTTCAAGGATCACTGAGTATTTGTGCACTAAAGCATTAAAAGAGGTGCTACAATTTCCTCGAGGCAATTCCGCATCAATTTGAATCCCCATGCATTTTAAGGTCATTGGGTACAAATTGGAACTTCGAAAGCGTTTCCCCACAGTCAACGATAATTGCGAATGCTAATTTTCTTTGAAAATTCACAAAAACGCCATTATGTACTGTAAATTAAAAGAAATGACGCATATACTTGTTGCGCTGTTAATAAGTTTGCGAAATATAACAGCTGGTAGTTAATGTAAGAGTGTGTCAAAATTGGATGTTAACTTTCTAAATAGTTTCCTCTCTTGAGTACTTTTAAAGCACTGACTTTTCTTCAGGTGTTGCTAAAAATCGTTGACTTATTTAAAAATTACCTGTAATAGTATATTGCAAAAGTGTACAAAAAGACTGTTAATTATTTAATTTGTGTCCTCGGATATGCTTGAAAGATCCAACAGGATTGATTTATTGACTTTTTTCTGTGACGAAATTATTTATTGCCATAGACTGTTTGAAAAATGACATATGATGAAATATTGCAAGAAATATTTTTGAAAGAACTGTATTTTATCCTATGATAAGCCTGAAAAAGCAATACTAATTATTTATAAACTAATTTTAATTTTTCAAACAATTATGCGTAGAGATAATTAAAAGGCAGGGCTTTATTAGCAAAGTTATTATTGTGCGGGGAAACAATGTCATTGAACATTAAGATTAGTTAAGAAATTATCAATGAATATCTATTAGACAAATACAAACACACATTTTCACAGAACAACACGGAAATGCAATACGTCTTGGTCCAATTAGTATAAGCGTTGCGAAAATAATTAAAACATGCGTTCTATTTAAAATGCTTGTTGTGGAAAATTTTAAAATGTGAATGTTATCACGTTATTTTATGGGAATAGTTCACAAAAAATTCATGAATTCGAAAAAAAAACTTTTCGGAGCATGACAGACAGATCTAATTAAATGTTGTTGTTGTTCCTATTGTATAGTGTATCATAATAATTGTTAGTTAAATAATGACAGGAAGTAATTATATCCTGTCTAAAATCCAAATAAAACTTGCTAACAAACTATTGAAAAAATTTCGTTGTAAAAATCGCTATTTATTATATTGTAAGTTATTTGGTTTTGTAATTTCGTATTTGTAAAAAGGAAGTTTAGCAACAGTTTTGTTGGTGTCTGATTTCATAAAAATTACGAATTAGGATGTCATTTAGAAGTGAAAAGTTTATGTATGCAGTGGAGTTATTTCATTTGTTTTAAGTTCCCTTTAAAAATTAAAATTGATTAATCCTAGTGCACTGTCTACTGTTATTACTATTATCGTGTTATTGTATTTTTATAACTTCATCTTCCGTATCTAGCAACAACGTAGGTTTTTTTCTTCTTTTTTCTCTTTTTTTTTTTTCCAAGTTTAAGTTTAGTTTATAACTAATGCCTATATTGCATGCTGGATTTCAAAAAATTATACATTTTTATCCTAGGTATTGCTAGGTTTGCATATGCAGTATGCAATTTTTATCATGTTCAGGAAGTTAGTTAAATCAAACTATGAATTATAATACAAGGTGCATTTAGAATACAAATATGGAATGTCGTTTAAAAATGATTTAGAGAAAATGAAAGTATTTAGCAATCAATTTCCAAAAACAATATCGTAAAAAATAAAGTTCTACCTTCATTGAAAAGTATTTTGTATATATTTATCATGTTAAATATAAAATTTTCGCAAATAATCGCACCATGGAACCGTTCTTAGCAAGAGGGCAGTATCACCATTTATGGCATTTTAAAATTGCCTTTTTCTATGGAATCCTTACTACGGTACCAACGAAATCAGAAAGTCCTAGAAGCACCCGTTTAACACTAGTATCTTATTTCTACAACAAAAACTCTTTTTTTTTTTTTTTTTTACTCTGCAGATCTGTAATTAGAAAACTTCCGTACTTAGAAATTAATAAATCTGTACTTGAGAACTAAAGGAGCATAGTCACAATTGGGAGACAAAAAGGAGAGGGAAAAAATTAGTACCAAAGCAGAGGGGAGGGGGGGGGGGAGGATTAATCTCCTTGGACTCCATATAATGCTATTTTACTACTCTCGCTAGTTGCTTTAGAAATTTTTTGCAAAAAAGAGTTTAGTATGGATTAGCTCTAAACTATATGAAAATGTCGATATTGTCTATTTAGTTATGACGATAGAAAAAATGGTAAACCTACTAGAATAAAATAACAACGTCCTATGTGAAATTCAAGCAAACGCAGATATCCTAATCCCCAGGAAAGGTTAATGCATAAACCACACTCTATGTGAGGCTATAGATTTTTAAGCTTTTTTTAAAAGTAGTAATTTTGTTGGTAACAGTGAAACTCACGATGAGTGGTGGCATTAGCACCAGTGGCCGAAATACCTTCACATATTTTACAAACGCAATATTTTGAATCCAAGTAAATTGCGCCCCACTGTTAAACGGTTGCTCGTTTAAAAACAAACAATTATATACAATGAAAGATTGTGTAATAATGATTCAACAAAGAATAGTTCAACTTACAGGGTGGCCACAAAATTCAGGAAAAAAAGTTCCCTGATAATTTCCTGATTTTCCTGACAGATTTCTACAAAATTCCCTGATTTTAGGGAAAACAAATTTCTCCAATTTTCTTAGGTTTTCCAGATGTCTAAACACCCTGATGAAATAGAACATGCATTTTAAAAAGATAATATGCAATTTTTAAAAAAATAGTTTTACTGGTAATGAAAAGTTTAAATTATTCCGTAACATCAAACTCCTAATAGCTTACCACTACAAATCTCCATGTAAATAGCGCCAAAATATGGATAATCATGCCTTGAGCAATACAAAATTTCCTTGATTTTCATGAAATTTTAAAAAGTTCCCTGACATTTCCCTGATTTTTTCCAGAATCAGAAAGCTCCCTGATATTTCTCTGATTTCCAGGTTTTCCCGGTTCTGTGGCCACTCTGACTTAATCAGTATTAAATAGTTTGAATTAATTTATGTTGTAAAATATTTTAGATTTGGGTATAGTGCAATAATAGCTCATTCATCTCTGACTATACTTCTGGATAATGTATGATTGATTATTGAGTTGAAGTCGAAGATGGCTTAACAATCACTAAAGAAATCTATATTAACAACTTCCTTCCAAAATAGTTAAAATGTGAACCACTGACAACCTATTACGTAGAGGGGGGGGGGGGTATTCAATTGAATTCATCTGCTTAGAAAGCAGAAGCTGCTTATGAGCTATGCGGAAGTTGTAGTCACATATCAGTTTAATAGCTGCTATATTAGTGTTTATTTAAATAAAGATATAATATATAGTGCATTTCGCAACCCATCTCACCTTCAAAAAAATTTCATTTATTTTCAATACCTAAATTGAACTACACATATTCTTTTCAAAATTCAGTTATGTGTAACGTCTGAAATATTCATTGAAATTATTATTCCATGGCAGTTTTCAGTAGAAGTGGCCGAAAAAGACACTTATTTTGCAACAGTTTTGTAAGAAAAGTGATGAAATATCGTAGTTGTCAAAGCAATCCCTCTGGAATGCTGGATCGTATTTCTGTGGATACGCAGAAAGAACCAACCTTATGATCTTTCTTATGATTGACTTGCACAACGCGTCGCGCATAATATCTATATGGCTCTTTTATCAGTATTGTTTAAAATTCAGGTGTACCTTAATTAACCTGGCACGTGCGAGTGTGTTATCTTCGGGTGAACAAAATCTTATGTCCTGGTTACGTTGGTACTTATCCACGCTGTGTGACTGTCTTTGGTCAGCATAATGTTAGTGTTTTACTATTAGATAAGATTAGCAGAGTGACTTTAAATGGAAGTTTAATTTATTACAACAAGATAACAGATGAATATGGAAGTTAACATTTTAGTGGATGGATAAACCGCTACAACATCTTTTTAAACTAATTTTAACCGTTATAGAATTTCCTAATATTGCCAACTCAAAGATACAAAATGTATTCAATAAATATCTGTCGTTGCCATATATATACACCAACATCCCCTCTCAACGACAGAATACTAGCCAATAAACAATACATGCAGAATATAATATTTACACTATCTACACCAAGCCATTCATTGAGACAAGTTTTCGTGTTTTAACTGCCTCAAGTAGTTTTGTCAAAATATCAGCAATCATGAGTTCGGTTGGACAATATACAATGTCTACTTTTCCGTTGCTTTTTAGACCTCTGACAAAATGATAACGAGTGTCTATATGTTTGGTTCGGTTTGATGTCATTGCATTATCAATGATTTTCAGGCAACTTTGATTGTCCTCAAACATAATGAAAGGTTCTTGAATTGGAATATTAAAGTCCTTTATAAGCCTCGTTATCCAAATTCCTTCTCTACAAGCTTCAGATAGAGACTTCAGCTTCGGTAGTGGAGAAGGAAACACATTGTTGTTTTTTGCTTGCCCAGTCAATACATCCTCCAAACAACTTGAACAAATATCCGCTATTTGATTTGCGGTCAGTCTTGTCACTGGCCCAGTTAGCATCAGCATAACCGATAAGTTGATCGGCGCCTTCAAAACTTGGATCTCCCAGTTTTAATTTGAAATCTTTAGTGGATTTAAGGTAACGAATTACTCGTTTCACCTCCACCCAATCGGCTTCAGACGGATTACTGACCTTCCTACTAAGAATTGATACTGCTACTGATATATCTGGTCTTGTGAAATTTGAAATGTAAAGCAAGGCTCCAATTGCACTTCTGTACTGTATGTTATTCTTCAATGCAGCTTGAACTTCATTTCGTTTTTCGTATCCAGGATCAAGTGGAATTTTCGAAGGTTTTGATTCACTTAACCCAAATCGTTCGATGAGACGTTCAGTATAAGTATGTTGGTGAATTGAGAATGTTTCATCTGGATTTCTCGTCACATTAATACCTAGATATAACTTCAAGTAACCCAAACTGGATATGTCAAATTCCTTTGCTAGGTTTTTGCTGGCCTTGGATATTAATTCTTCACTTTCAGATGCCATTATGATATCGTCAACATAAATGGTCAAGTATATCCAATGGTCTTGATCTTGTTTCGAATAAAGGCAATGATCAGCTTCAGAGCGTGAAAATCCATCATTTGTCAAGTGATCATGCAACCTTTTATTCCAAGCACGAGCTGATTGCTTTAAACCATAAATACTTTTATGAAGTTTACAGACAAAGTTCTCCTTCCCTTTTTCTGCAAATCCTTTTGGTTGCTTCAAGAACAAAGTTTCTTCTAACTCTCCATTCAAGAAAGCTGTCTTGACATCAAAATGTTTGACATGCATCTTATACTTTCCAGCTATAGCAAGAAGCGTTCTGAAAGTTGTTTGTTTTAACACTGGTGCAAAGACTTCATCGTAATCTTCTCCATATTTTTGAGACAAACCTCTTGCCACATATCGTGCTTTATAACGGCTAACATTTCCATGCTCATCGAGCTTCTTCTTGAACACCCATTTCCCGCTAATAGCTTGACGGCCTTCAGGAAGTTTTTCTAACTCCCATACATTATTAGAGCTTAGACATTGCAATTCTTCTTGCATAGCTCTTGTCCATTTATCCTTTTCTGGACCAGCCATTGCTTCTTCGTAGGTCATAGGCTCATTTAAAGGAAGATTAAAAGTTGCTGACATAACATATTCATTAAACCTTTGTGGTTTCTTCAGTTTTTGATGATCTCTGAGCTGTCGTGGCTCATTTTCTTTCGAAGTGGATGGAATATTCTCAGAATTGTCAGTTTCAGCTTCTTTCTCTTCAGAAATCAAATCTGATTCTGGCTCCAAAGGGAAATATGGTACTTTGTTTTCCTGTTTCTCGACCAATTCTTCATGGAAAATTACATCACGAGATCTAATCAGTTTTTCGGTTTCCTTGCACCATATTCGGTAACCATCATCATTGTCGTATCCTATTAAAATCCCTTTTACGGCTTTTTTCTCCATTTTCCTTCTATTTTGTTTGGGAATGTGAGCATAGCAGGTACAGCCAATAATTCTTAAATGTTTTAGACTTGGTTTCTGACCAGTCCATAGTTCTTGCGGCGATTTCCCCTCAACTTTTGTTGGTCCTGCGCGATTTAAAATATATGTTGCTGTGTTAATCATTTCAGCCCACAACATTTGAGGTAATTTTTCGTGTGCATGCATCGTGCACACGACACGTGCTGCCTCAACAATTGTGCGATTCTCTCGCTCACAGCAACCATTTTGCTCGGGTGAATACGGCATTATTAATCGCTGTTTAATTCCATGTTCTTGTAAAAAATTTCTCACTAATTCGTTATCGAATTCGCCTCCATTATCACTTAATAACTCTTGAATTACATGGCCAGCTACTTTTACTTCAGTTATCATTTGTTTGATCTTTTCTGCAACTTCAGACTTTTCCTTTATGAAATAAATATACTTATACTTTGTGTAATCATCTTTGAACAGAACAAAGTATCGGTATCCACGTTGTGACTTATTAAAAGGACCACAAACGTCTGTGTGCATTAATTGACCTGGCTTTATCGCACGTTCTCGAGTGCCAAATTTAAATCTGTGTGCTTTTCCATAAATGCAACCTTCACATAAATCGGAATGATCCGATCGGAATTCTTGAAAAATCTTCTCTTTCACATACCTCTTATTTTGATGTCCCAATCTTTCATGGTATAGTTGCAACAAATTTTCCTTCTCAAAAATGTTTACAATAGCAGATTTTTCTGGAACTATATTTCTCAATGCTAGTTTAAATAGACCTCCATGTCGAGATCTAACACCAACCAATTTAACTTTTCCACCTATAACTAATTTACATGTTTCAGCAGTTGATGAAAACTCACTGTAAGAACATTTGTCTTGAGCTGATAAGACTGAAAACAAATTTTTCTTAATGTTTGGAACGTACCACACATCAGTTAGTGATATTTCTTCCCATCTGCCATTTACAGCAGCTTCCACTTTAATCGTGCCTTTTCCCAAAGCTTCGAGTGATCCATTTGCTGTAATCACTTTGTGATATTCCAGGAATGGATCAAAAGTTTGGAATAGGTCCTTCCAATTAGTAACATGATTTGTAGCTCCATTATCTACAAACCAGACATTTTCATCACATTCAGTGAAGAATGCCTCAGCTGGAATTGTAATGAGTGCCATGTTGGCGTCATTTTCAGGCTTGTTAGGTTTGGCTGGTTTACCATCTGCTATCCACTTGTAGCATTGTTTCAATTTGTGCCCATTTTTCCTGCAGTAATGGCAAACAATGTTGGCGCCTAAATGCTTCTTTAGCTTCGGAAATCTTTTCAACTTTGAATTTTCCGTTTTATTAAACAGCACCTCCTTAGAATTACCATTTTCTTCATTACTTTTCTCAGATAGTGCTTTTTCATATGCACATAATTGATTTGTTAAATTGTCGATCTTTCTTTCTGACTTTTCCATCAGCATCCAACTAGATTTAAATGAAAAATATTCACTTGGTACACTGTTAAAAAATTCAGCTCAACGTTGAACCAAATTTTGGTGCAATTTCATGGCTGGCAGGCAGTTGCACCAATTTTTGGTGCAACTTCCATCAACGAAAAATACTGATGAGGAGGTTGCACGAAAATATGGTGCAACCTCGGATCACCGCAACCGTAACTTCGATTGAAATCGACAACAACCGCATCAAGACCGAAAGCCAATGTCTAGCACAAAGTATTTAAATCATTAATCGAATATCAAGGTAAGTAAAATGCTTTATTTTACATATATGGTAAATGTTTTTTGCTTACTGTAAATTATTTATCGATGCAGAAACTGATTTGCCCTGTGTTCAGTTAGGCTTAAGTGATGTTGACAAATTCGCAGCAATGCATTACCAGTGAAATTACCTTAAAATTTCTGATTTCGCGATGTTTTATCGCACTCTTGCTACAAAAGTGACGCAACCCAAAATTCTTTTTTTTTTAAGTTAAAGTGTATACATAATCATAGATTATATGGGCTGGAAGGACGCTTAAGTCTGTTTCAACTTGAATTTAATATGAAAACAATCTTGTGCCATTCAACTAGCTTCAAGTACATGCAGTCTCGGATTTTTTACTCAAAATGATAAAGTTTGACTTATGTCATTTTTGTAGAAAGGGTGCAATATATGTATGAATAAAAAATTATTTTATTCAATAATTATCAGCATTATCCTAAAGTTTATAAGCTTTAACTGTTGTATGCAGTTTCAGACCCGAGTCATTTTTCATGAAATGTTTCCACCCTTGAAAGTGAACAATGGTCCCTCCTCTTTTCAAATAAATAATAGTACTTAAATAATATTTTATTAATTTTCCGTCAACTTTTAATCACGCTTATGGAAGAATGGTTTGAGAGGCCGCTCATATGAATTATGTAACAGTTTATGCCACTGCAGTTGAAAGTTTAATCATACAAAATATTCAAAAGTTCAATTTAATCAATTTCTCGAACAATTCAATGCATTTTCATCTAAACATGTTTTCTGAAAAAGAATGTTTAAGGCCCCTTTCGTTCAAATTATATGTTTTCAATTAATGCTATTTTAAATGTATTTTTTTCACGCGTAGTTTATTGTCTTTTTATATATCCTTTATTTCAATTCTACCTGTATCACTAATAGACTAAGAGACGACTGCATGTTGAGGTATATCATCGAACATCATTCTGTATTTTTTATAGAATGCGAAGAATGTAAATCCCCTCGTCTGCTGTGGCAAAAATGGCCAAAACTGTTCGAAAATGCCAACGCACTTTGATTTTCAATGAAGAAGGACGCAAATGATTTCTGATTTCTGGGTCAGAAAACTAGCATATTTCAAAAGTGAGCTTAATTGGCAACATCAGTTACGTCATTAGGGACATAATATATATTGTGTACTTGATTCATTTTTAAAAGATACAAGTAAGCCGTCGCCTTATATCTGAACCGTCTGCAGCCTTTAATTGAAAATTAAAGAACTAAGGGTTATAAAATAAAAAAAGAATGCTCATTATTTGGCAATCGGATTTAGTTCAACTCATTCCACGTCGATTTTTGACCAGTTTCGGCCATTTTTGCCACGGTAGACCAGTGGACTCATAATCTAACTTTTCTCCACATTCTGTAAAAAAAATTATAATGATGTCCGATGGAGTACCTTAACATGCAGCCCTCCTTCGGACTATAAGAGTTTAATTGAGAAATAAATTGCATAAATAATAAATCGTCTCGGATAGTTATCGATTAAATAAGAAAAAAAATTATTCTGTGTAGAGCGACCAGTGATATTTCAATGAAATTGCAGTAAAGTAAACACAATTTTATACGTAATAAAAATAATAATAAACTCGGGACTTAATCATGCTCTTTTGTATATTTCAGTTTCCCGATGATGATGCTCAGCTCAGCTCACAAATCCATAGGAGTGCGAGGTGGTGGAGATCTCTTCTGATCATCACGTTGCAAGGCATCCCAGATATACTAATATTCCTGTCTGGGGGCTTAGGTGGTCAACGAAGATGTCCAAAGTCAAAAGAATGTCCCTGGAGCCAGTTTGTAGCTACTCGTGGCATGTGGAGTGTCCCATTGTCCTGCTAGAATTGCCCAAGTCCAGCCGAATGCGCCATGGACATGAATAAGTGCAGGTGATGGGAGAAGATGCTTACATACCTGTCAGAGTCGTCTCCAGACTAATCACGTGTCACATATCGCTCCAACAGCATATGCCACATATCATCGCAGAGTCTCCACTAAGTTAAACAGTTCCCTGTAGACATGTAGGATCCTTGGATTCATAAGGTTGTCTCCAAACCCTGCTTGTCCATCTGCCCAATACAATTGTAAAGGAGACTCATCAGACCAGGCAACAGTTTCTTGTCATCAACAGTTCAATAGCGATATTGGTGGGCCCAGGCGAATCGTAAATCCTTGTGCCATGTAGTCAACAACGTCATGTGTGGGATTCCGCCTCACATCATTGATGGTTCTTTGAACTGTTTGCACATTGACACTTGTTGATGCCCCAGCATTGAAATTTGTGGCAATTTGTAGAAGTGGTGCACTTCCATCTTGTTTAAGGATTCTCCTTAGTTGTTGATGGTCCCTGTCTTTCAAGGTATTTTCCTAACCGCATCGATTTCTCTGAGATTTGATGTTTTACCGGGTAATAGATACACGGTTTATTTACCACCTCGGAGATACTATGTCCATCTTTCAAGCGCTGACTATAATGCCACGTTCAAAGTCCATTAAATTTTGATAACCTATCATTGTAGCAGCAGGAATGGATCTAAGTCAAATGAGTACACAATTGAAGACTATGCTGCACCAGAACGTGGTTCGTATATGATCTGGATAAGTAACCTGATGCTCCGTTCAAGAAGACTAGAACTTATTACAAGTTTTATTCTAAAAAAACCTTAAATAATCTAGTACATGTTTTATATTTAATTTATGTATAAACAATGTTTCTACTAGGTCTTGCTCTTTAAGAAATCCTTACTTTTAGTTTTCATTTATAAAAACCTTTAATAATTCTTATTTTTCTCTAATAGTAATTTAAAATTCCAGCTTATTTATTACAGCTAACTAGATTTGACTCATTTTCGATATGTTTGTGGTATTAATGGTTTCAAATGTGTTGTTTATTTTTAAATAAGATAGTTTATGCTAATTATCATACAAAATCTTGTTCAGGTTTGATTTTTAATTCATGTATGCAAGTTAAGGTTAGTTCTTATGAAAAATATTAAAGGTGTTTAATAGCTTCTTATTGTATGAAAAGTGTGGGAACCCTGATTAAAAACAATGTTTTTGTGTGCTAAATAAAGTAGACATTCAAAAGTTTCATTTCTACCCTGCTCGTAATAAACATAAACATGAGCTATCTTTTTCGGTATGTTTGTGGTATTATTGGTTGTCCCTCAGCTTTTTTTAATTATTCTTTATTAAGAATTCCCCTATTTCAACATGAAAAACTTGCATTTAGTACAAATAACAGTAAAATGACTTCCTCTGAAGGTGACTTTAAATAATTTTTTTAAAAATATATTCTATTTTAAGCTACATGATACCATTGCACAATGAAAGGTTGCTGTAATATGATAAAAAATATAATCTGCAAAGTAATAAGTTGATTTAGTGCTCAGTTACAGACTTTTAATCAACTAAATGTTTTAAAAAGCCTCTTCAGTACTTTTCCGTTAAAGGAGGCCATTGGCAAAATCCAAGTGTGGTACGGATTCTGCGCCAAGATAATTTTTGCCAATAAATGGCAGCAGCTGCCATTTTTTAATAAGTTAACTGCCTATGGTTGCCATGATTTGGCTTGGTTTTACGTAAACAGTTCTTAACGCAGAATCCGTACTGTACTTGAATATTTTTTGCCAATAGCACCCTTTAAGGGAAAAGTACTGTCTCTTCTGTATTAAAAATGTATGTTTATAAAATATTACTTTTTTACAAATATATTTAAACAGAATTTGTTTGATAGTATAATTTAGATACACATGTCCGACAGGGCAAAATATAATGGTATTCTGAAGCTGTGGTTGCCTTAACACAAGTTGCGGTGTAGAAAGTGGGATGCTAATTTTACCAACCGTATTGTTATTCATAAAATGTTTTGTAATTACATCTGTTCAGTTTGCTTTTTTGTAATGAGCAATTAATAAAATATTTTGATTTTGTATTTTCATTTATAATGTGAAGCTGCTATTTAAATTTGAATATATATATGAAATTGAGGGTGTCATGTGACTCATTTTTATTGCATTTGAGATCTGATTAAATAAGTAAACAATGTTTTCCTGTTCAAGTATTCTGTGTGAAATATACAGGGCTATAAAAATAGTTTGCTAAAATATGAGAATTGTTGATCTGATCATAATTTTAATTATTTAAAAGGGTTATTGTTGGTAACAATAAATAAAGGTATTCAGTTTTTAAATAAATAGTAATGCTTATTATAAATAGAATTTTTTTTAATTATATTTTCTACTTAATATGTGGATATTTTATTTGTTGTAAAAAAAAATTACTTTAATATTGGTTGTTTCCAAATGGATATATTTTTAATTAATGCATGATTATACTACTTCATTGCCCTAGCTGAAGAACCCATGCAGTTATATCCTCATTGAATGTTGAAATGATAACTATTTTTTATTTATAATACATTAAAATAATTTATATACAAAATATTATTTATAAAACTATATAATATATGAAAAAGTAATAAAAAAAATTATTTAATACAAACAATATTTAATTTAAAAATATATATTCTATCCACAGCTATAACAAGCAGGGGGGGGGGAGGGGGAAAAACGCATTATTCAACATTTAATGCACCTTTAAGTTGAGGACAGAAATCATAAATATTGATTCATCCTTAACTTCAAAATGCGGTACAAAAAATATAAAAGGGGGTTTAAACTATCACCATAAAATGGTATAACAAAAACACAAATATTGGCTCAACGTTTCACCATAAAATGGAGTAGCGAAAACACTAATTTTGGTGCAACCATGCACCATAAAATGGGGTAGCGAAAACGGGAATCTTGGTGCAACCATGCACCATAAAATGGAGTAGCGAAAATACTAATTTTGGTGCAACCATGCACCATAAAATGGGATAGCGAAAACGGGAATCTTGGTGCAACCATGCACCATAAAGTGGTGTAGCGAAAACGCGAATTTTGGTGCAACCTATCACCATAATATGGTGTCCGAAGTAGCACCATTATTTCGTGAAACTAAGCACCAAATGTTGGTGGCAGATAAATGGGCACCAAATTTTGGTGCAGGGTGGAACCAAATTTTTAACAGTGTAGTGTTTCCAGAATTTTACAAATCAATAATAAATCAGGTAATTCACAGCTATTATCCTTTGATAATTCTCGATTTAAACCACTCCAGATATTTTTGATTTTCGACAAGTGATTTGCCATATCATCACTTGGATCCTTCTTGAAAGTGAAAACTTGCATACATAGATTAAAAGCTTTATCTTCAGACATGCCATCATAGAGCCTATGAAGTTCATCCCATACATCTTTTGAATTATGAAAACGCATAACATTCTGAAGAACTTCATCTTTCATATTACTTGTCAATGCAAGAAGAGCATAATTATCTGCTTTAAGATAAGTCGCCAATTCCTTATTATATGCGATTCGCTCTTCAGCAGTTGCCGATGATTCCAACTCTGCCGGTCTTGATAACTTCCCTTCCACAACTTCCAAAGCTGCAGTACTACCTCTCAATAAAATTGATACTTTATATTTCCATGTCGACCAATTACTCTTTCCTTCCAAGAGTCCAATGGAAATTTTCTGAGCATCCATTTCTTTTTCAAAACGAATGAACTACCTACGATTCAAAAAATGGTAGACTGATAAAACTTAAGAGTCTTCACTCTGCGCAGTGTGGAAGCGTGCTGGGCCCATAACCTGTTAGTGTTTTACTATTAGATAAGATTAGAAGAGTGACTTTAAATGGAAGTTTAATTTATTACAACAAGATAACAGATGAATATGGAAGTTAACATTTTAGTGGATGGATAAACCGCTACAACATCTTTTTAAACTAATTTTAACCGTTATAGAATTTCCTAATATTGACAACTCAAAGATACAAAATGTATTCAATAAATATCTGTCGTTGCCATATATATACACCAACACATAACTCCCGAACGGATTGACCTACGATGTTCAACTTTAGTATACGGGTTAGTGATAACCATGAAATTTGTCATTAAGGTTTCTGTTGAATTGCACATGAGCATAAGGTAAATGGCATTAAAAAAATGTATGTTTTTCTGTAATTGACAAGAATGACTCTTACAATTTTGATCAAAATCGTTGTGGTAATTACTTTTAAAGACATTGCCACCTCTGAAATTTCCGTAAAAAATGATTAAGAAGTAAAAAGTGGAGAAAGGAATGTCTTTAAATAAAATTATTTTTCCTTTAGTGTCACTAATCGGCGATGTTTTCTCTCTGTTCCACTTACAATAAAGAATATTATAATATTATCGAAAAACATATCACCAATTTCAGCGTTTTGGGTGCGTTTCTTTTTTTCTTTTTTTGGCCAATGTTATAATTATAGCGAAAATTATCACCAAACTTAGAATTTTCCCTTTTTCAAATAATGCAAGTATGAAAACTAAAGCAGTATATTACACCATTGCAAATTTAATTGTAGTGATCAGAGTGTAATATTCAACACTCCTGGTATTTTAATTGTCAACTTCTATAGTGAATGTGAAATATGATATTTTTTCGGTTAGAAATAAACAATTTAAATGCTACTCAATATTTTTTTACTAAACTAAAACTAAAGTGTTGAGTTGTGTTGTATTAATAACAGTTCTTTACCTTTTTATTTTCAAATATCTAATTTAGTGAAAAGTTTACGAAAATATAGGGTGGGGTTGCACAATCAAAAGCAGTGTTTTCAAATTTAAAATAAAGACCATTGGTTCAGAAACACAACTACGTCATTATTTGGAAAACTTTTGTATTAAACAGCGTTTTGAATTGTACAGGTGCTTTCGACCTAACAAAATTACCTTATTTTATACAAGTTTAAGTTCTCTCACTTTCCTATAAGAAACTTTATCTCCAACTTTTCTAGTTAAGAAAACTCGTCTATAATAGTAAATGTCAGATATATATATATTTTTTAAACTAAGTACAAATTAAAAAATAAAATAAAAAGAATGCACATTTTTCCATCGGTAGCTAAACTTTCACCTTTCTAACGAGGTGATCTTTACGAATCATATTTTCGAATTGTTCATCCATAACTTCTTCAACTACGTTTTTTTCGTATCAAAATGCTGTAATTTACGCAATGAAAACGCATTTGTCTTGGAAAGTTCATGACCTTGAAAGGTTACCTTGATTACTCAAGGTAGTTGTTGCAGTAATAGAGAACATTTTATTTTCATGTAAAAAGATGAATACTTCTTTCCTCATCGACGGTTGTTACATCACAACTAAGTGATGTTTGAGGGTGATGAACTTACGGAATGAATAGCAGATTGGGTATAAAATTACAGCAAAAGAAAATCTTGATAATTCTTGTTTTTTCTGGTTTATCAGATAAATTATATTATTTGAATTCGGTCATTATCTAGAGAGAAGTACGCATATTATACTGACGAAGAAAACCATAAATTCTGCATGATTTAAGGAGAATCTTTTTAAAAAACCTTAAAATTTTATCGCAACAAAAATATTTAAATAGAAATCCCTGTTTATTATGTTTTGTTGCCACTGCGAAGAAAATTGCGGATATTTTTAGTACATTAAATAAAAGTACTTTTCGACAAAAAATACATAAACGAAAGGTCAATCGTGGTCTTTATTACATTACTAACTTTGTTTTTTAACTAGGTCCATATTTAAAAGTATGACTTTCAAACGAAAATGGTATTAACAAATGTTTAAAGTAAGAAAATGTAAATTTGTATCTTCTATAGTGCAAAAGATCTGTTTTTTTTTTTTTTTTTTTTTTTTTTTTTTTGACATTCCTAAACAAAACTACAAATGCGACAAACGCGTACTATCTGTTTTATGAATATTCTTGACGAGACGAATTTCCAACTGGAAACTCTGGAAATGATGACCGAAAGTCAACTTGCAAATCCTTAAATCTAACTAAAAATGTTACAGACGTGTGTCATATATCAGTGTGAAAGACTCGATCAAATATATAAAATTCAATTGGAAATTAGAACAGAACTCGCTTAAAATTCGACTGAAAGATACTCTAAGAGAAACAGAAATGGAAGCTTTAGTCTAATCTATCTCAAAAAGTTACTTGGGATGAAATAGGAAATCGGATTTGAAGTTATGTATTCGATAACATGTGTTTTATAGTTTGCCGTTAAATATTTCAACTTGGCGACATATTTTCAGATAAAAAATCCAAATTGGAAGAGGTTATGATGTACATTGACAACCTTAAAAAAAGATGATTTCAATCATAAACAGCGCCAAATTTTTGCATTTTTGGCATTTGAGTCTTATGAATCATAAAAATAAAAAAAAAACGTAAGTTGAAATGGCCTTTGGTGACAGTTAACGTCACAATCCCATTTAATTAGAGTAGTAAAGATGATTTATAATAGTGATAATAAGCATGAACAATTTTGTAAAATATATGTCACACGTAAAATCCCTCGTACAATAATTGCGTTTTAGTTATATATGATACAACTTTGTAATATTAAGTATAGTTTTTAACAACCTCTAGATGCGAAATTACCCATTTGTTACTAAACTATGAACTTGTTGAAGCAGCGAATTGTCTAATAACTCCTTTCCAATTCCATAGTTTGAATTATGCAATCTTTACAAAGCTATACAAAAGATTAAGAGCACAAATTAAACACGTAATTTTCTCTTAAATTATTTTGACAACTCACGCTTAGCCCATTAAACGTTCGATTTGATTACACAGAGACTTACTTCTTTATGTCAAAACAGGCATTTATGCTAGAATAACAAATCCTCAATTGGGTCTATTACTAATGACTGAGTCGCAACTGGAATTTACAGGATAAAATACGGAAAACAGTTCCTACAAAAACAAGATTAAAAGGATAACATAAATTTGCGCTTGACTTGGCCCCCCAAATCCTTAATCCCTAGAATTACGCTTCCAAATTGCTCGTTTCGTACCACGTGACGCCTCTGGAACCAGAAACTCAGTTACGTAACTCTTGTGTAACGATTATCTCATGCAAGTGCCAACGCACCCAGGTTAGATCATGAATGTGAGATTTCCAAGGGCATTTGAGTAGGCCCCTTTCTCAGGTGAAAGTACTACTCAAGGTTATATATAATTCCCTATGATCCACAAATAGGTCACTTAGCGAAGGTTTTTCTTCGCAGTTAAGGTGATCCACCACAGTTGACTTTCATGGGGTCCGATTTCTACATAGGTCCTTGGGGTTTGGGTGTCTACAAAGTCGTTTTAGTTTTACTAGAAAGTTCTTTTTACTCGATTGCATCAAGTAAATGTTCAACTACCCATAATCCCCTGTTAATTTAAATCAAGGTATTTAAGGTCATGGAGGTTGAGGGCCAACATAATCATTTTTATCATACTGAATTAGCTTTACCCGATTGCTTAAGAAAATTAATGAAGAATATGTTAAATTCCCCGCATTCCTTCATACATAGGTTCTTGGGTAAGTAAGCGTTATTGAGAACTACGAAATATTGTTATTATCCAACTAAAACAAATGTTGAGTGATTATGTATAGGAAAGAATTATTTGCGTTTGGTCGAATGTTAAAAGCTGAGTGAATTTTAAGTAAATCGTATCATATGAATATCGAATTCATTTTGTTTATCGTAAAATAAAAAAATCATATATTATTTGACTTTTAATAACATATCCATAAAATTACATTACACAGAAACATTTGTGCTTTCAACAACCATAAAACTATAATCACTTGAATTAATGCAAAGTAAATAGGAGTAAAATTTATAACGATAAATAGAAGTAGTATTTGAATAAAACAATTCCCAAAAAGGAGTCACATTTTTGAGCTTATAAAACATATTTCATTGCCTTTCTTTTTCTAATAAAATGTGTGTTCCATCCCATACCCAGATAAGAAAATCTCTAATACATCATCCATCAATATTAAAACAAAATATATAATTATTATATATTATTTACTAAAACATTATTGTAATTTTATAAAGGAAAATGTATTTAACATTTTAAAATAAAGGGCAAGTGAAAAATGTCTTATGAGTTATTCAAAACAACTCATTATTTCTCTGTACAGCTTTTCAGAGTACTTCATAAATTTTTATATAAATTAAAATCTATTTAATGATGTAAATAAACATTCTAATATAATGAACTTCATAATAATTATATAAAATAGACAAGAAAAATGCCTTCCATATACTAACATTTAAAAAACGAGGTTAATGATTATAGTGCACAAACTTTACAAAAAAAGTGTCCCCCCCCCCCCCCACTCCCCGACTACTATTGTAAGTTAAATAAACACGAACACCTCTCTAATGATTATTGCAGTATCCGTTTGAAGAAATAATTTACTCTAACCAATAATTTAATTATTTTTGATTTAAATCACTTTTTCACGTGACAATAGAAACCTGACCCCTTTCTTGTAGGGAAAATAACAAGGAAATTACAGCTCCAAAGATACATAAGTGGTCAAAATATATTGCCTCTCTATCCCCGAATTGGACGGATTTAGGTGGGACATATCTTTAAAAAGTATTTTTAAAGTGATGCAAATGAGAAATTTGAATAGATATGTCGATTAAGAGTTGACATTATTGTGGTTGAAGGTGATTTAATGTCGTTCTCAGAACAAACAGGACAATAATGATTATTCTTATTGTCGACACACATAGCAGTTTGCAAAGCGTAATTACAGAAAGCCATTTATTAGGTTTCTTGTGTCTGAGTTGAGATCATGAATAAGTATTTTGACAGTATATGTAAAGAATCTTTTTATCATGCAACTGTAGTTTTGTATAACCAATTAAACAATTATAATTTTTTTTTAAGTAAACAAATATGTTTTGCTCAGAATTTCATTCGTTAATAACCATGATAATAGTTCATAATAAGAAAATAACTTCATACCATGCTTTTGTTTGGAAAATAACGTTAGATCTCTGTATGATATGAATAAAAAATCCCGACATCAAAGCAATCAATGTCATCAAAATGTCTCCTAAATTACACTTTTTGCAATTTTAATTAGGATTTTGCTTAATATAGTACTGTATACCAATGTAAAAAGATTCAGTGACTTTCGACTATATATATGTACATTTTCTCTAAATTCATAATTTGAAAGAAAAACAAAACCATTTCAACTTAATATATAAAAAAATTATGTTAAATAATACTTAGATAGTTAAAGCAACTAAAACTTTTATAGACAATAATAAACGTAGATAAATAGTATTTGGTTATATTAATAATAGGTACATTTTGAATATTTTTTTTTTTACTTTAGATATTAAAAGGAATGTTTAATATAGTACTGTACATCAAAGTTAAAAAAAAAAAAAAAAGAGAAATGTTTGATAGAGAAATTGTTAAATATATTGAGTCTTACGTGTTACTTCATAAGTCCCGTATAACAAAAAAGTATTTATTGTTTTGTTTAGATTTTAGTATGTTTATTCAACAGATATCTAAATAAACGTTGTATGCATTCAACAAAGTTCAATTCAGAGTGACTTGGTTCAATAACAAAAACAAGCATTTCGCATGCTACAAAAATAAACTATTTAATGAAATAGAAATAATAGAAAATAAATTAAATTTATTGAATCTCAAACCAATTCGAATTGTTTACTGTGTTGAAATTTTGTTTGTTTAATGTTGATGTCTAATTATCTGCTTTGTATTTATAACTGTTTGTTTCCTATGAATTTTCCCATGTGTTCATTTATTTTAATTGCAAGATAACCTGATGAAAAAATTTGTTTTTATTCTATTAGCGTTTAAGAAATCTAATTTATTCACTGTGACATTTTTTTAAGTAACAGCTTGGTGATGGCTGTGATCGATCATTTACTTTATGTTTTCCTATTTGTAACATAAGATAGTGAAAGCTTTGTTTTCGTGTCACCATTTTGTTGAGTAATTATTTGGGTTAATCCAAGTCCAAAATACCGCATTTAATCTTCAACTTAGTGCAAAAATATAAGTACGCGAAATATAAGTATGCGTGTGTATTATTATATATAAAGTATTTTAAAATCATAAATTTCTTAATTTATTTTATAAATGCTCATAAAAACTATTAGAACTAATACTAAATGTATCTATTAATCTCGCAAAAGTTTATTAATTTATTTTCACAGTTAACTTAATAGGGATAATTTGCCTATTTTTAACCCATAAACCTAATGCTTCATCTTTGTGACCAGAATATCTAGAGAAGTATTGCTAAAACAAACGTTTTTTTTTTTTTTTTTTAAACCAGACCAACCAAGGATTTAGAAACAAAATAGCTGTTATTTCATCAATAACTTTTTTAAAGTTTTTAAAGGTTAGCTTATGAAAACTTTTTAAAGCGTGGTAAACAAAACACTCAGTTACTTAACTTCAAATGTTTTTAATATATAATAATAAAACAAGCTGTCTGTTGTCTTTGTATCTGTGGATCTATAGAAAGCTACTTAAAATTGGAGTAGAGCTCTAAAATTTTTAACATAAGTAGTTTTGCCTTCTAATTGAACTTTTGAAACTCAGATTTTAAAAATTTTATTTAGTTCTTTTTTAATTAATTTTTTTAATTATCAAATATTTTTTACAAAACAACTTCTATTAGGGCTACAGCTCTGAAATTTTCAACATAAGTGGTTTTGGCCTTCTAATTGTACTTTTGAAAAACAGAATTTTAGATTTTTATTTAGTTCTTTTATAATGAATTTTTTTAATTAATTAATAAATATTTTACAAAGCGATTTCTAATAGGGCTGCAGCTCTGAAATTTTCAACATAAGTAGTTTTGGGCTTCTAACTGGACTTTTGAGAAAGAGAATTTTAAATTTTTATTTAGTTGTTTTTTAATGAGTTTTTTTAATTAATTAATAAATATTTTACAAAACGATTTCTTCAAAGGTGAACATACATTTCTTACGATGAAGGAGAAAATTTGTACGAAATGGATTTATAGTATCATATTTGGATTATATAAATAATTCCAATGAATTGTGTTTTAATTTAACATATAATCAAATTTCAATAAGTGAATCAGAGGAAAACAATTTTGAGTTTGCCATGCCAGTAATCCGAAAAGTAAAACAAATTGCCTGTCTATTACGTCATGTCTATGATTCTTTTAAAAATCATAATTTTGAATAACTTTTTCAGAGTAACGAGTTTTCGATTTGAAATGATAATTTACTGTTTAGAAGATAATGCACAACGTAAAAAAAGTAGTTACAAATCTCTAAAATTGTGATTGAAATATTTTTTTTTTATTTAAAAATCATATTTGGTTTCGTTCATATCTTCAGTTATTATTCTTCATTTTTGAAAATCAGTTATATAACCGAAATTGATCTTACACTTTTGTCATAAACTGTTTACGTCATTCTTTCTCGGAACAACTAATTGACATTTATTGAACGTAATTTACTTTATTACCCACTTCTGTAACTAATTTTAAGTCAGACATTTATGTAAATTGAAGGCTCAAAATCGATGACCAAACACATCATATTTAGTCTTGAGACTATTTTATAGGTTTTAACGGTTTTCCAGAACGCTTAATTAGTCTGTTTATTCGTCTAAATGAGTTTTCATTGTATATGATTGTTTTAGGATTGAAACCACTAAGATCTCTATATAAGCCAAAAAAGGGCAAATAATAAAGACCAACCCCATTCCATTCTTAACGAAAATATTAATTAGAAATGTCGGAATAGTTTATTGAATAGATTTTGTTTAATTAAGATACTTGAAAGTATTTTACCAGGACGGTTGGTTGGTTGTTTTCAGATTATCTGGCACCGTCAGCAACATGAGGGCTATAATGTGCCGAAACATTCGCCATTAGACAAGCTAACATATATTTACAAACACCCATGCCTTACACGGGACTCGAACTCGCAACCCTCGTGGTCTAGAAGCTAGCACGCTAACTACTATACCGTTCTTAACGGAACGGATTCTCAGTTCTAGATTACATAAACTATGCACCTAACAAACTATGAATTAGTTGAATTTTCCAAAAGAGCTTTTACATCTAGATCCATTTAATCTGCATTTTTTTTTTTTTTTTTTTTTTTTTCCTGCTTTAAGACACCAAATGCTAAACTTGTATTTTCCAAATTGATAAACTGTGAAGTTATTAAGTGAACAACCGGGTTTAGCTCCTCGTCACATGTAAATCCTTAATCTTCAAGAAAATTTATTTTGACTTACAATGTATAACAGTTTCAATAAACAATATATATGTATTTATTGGAACTATTAAAATCTCTCTGAGAATCTCACGTTGGAACATAAAAGATGCGTGTTCAACAAAAATTTTAGCTAAAAGTCGTTGAATTTCAAATCTTAAATACAAAATTACGTAGTTTTAAAATTAGTTTGATACTCAAATATAACGCAGTGTGAGATATTAGTTTTTCGTAACTCCTTTGACTATTAGAGCAACCTCACGTTCCATTAAGTCAGTCACAAAAATCTATATTGTAATTTGTTGAAATCTATTTGGAGCTCGGTGTCAAAACTAAAACTCGGGGGATCCCATACGAACATTTATAGCTCTTCCAATCTAACTTTTATAACTTTTAGGGCATTATTACGTTGCCATTTAGTATGTCACAATGAAACCTCGATGGTAATTTTTGAAATTCTCTGGCCACGTCTTTTGAGCTCAGTGTCGAAACTAAAACTCGGGGAGTCCCGCATGAATTTCAATAGTGGAATTACCGTATTCAGTAATTACGTGCTAAACCTCACGTCTTCTCCTTGACATTCCCTCGGTTTATGGGTTGTTAAATTATGTCCCTGTGGCGGACTTGCTCCACTTTCCAGGTCTCAAGGAAGACGATCCTTGCCCAACAACGATTTCGAGGTCGATATTTGACACCGATTTCGGATCATCAAGGGAAAGTGATACACTTTTTTTTTCTTTCTTTTTATTCTTTA
Organism: Linyphia triangularis; assembly: GCA_963978545.1. Lineage (NCBI taxonomy): Eukaryota > Metazoa > Arthropoda > Arachnida > Araneae > Linyphiidae > Linyphia > Linyphia triangularis. The sequence continues at coordinate 44,775,638 of OZ021732.1, read as the reverse complement.
TTTTTTTAAAACTTTCACTTCAAAGGCGTTTCCTATCGTGTAATGGAATTTTGCGGAAGTCATCGAAAAAAATCTCCAAATTTGAAAGAGATTATACAGGTTGTAGAGTATTTGTTGTTGATGATGATAGAGTATACAAGCTCAAAATTAAACACATCATGTAGACTATTGAGCATATGCTAATGAAACTGGAATAACTGACAAATAGAATTGGTACTAATTTAAGGCGGTAGAAGAAAAACCTCTTGGTTGTCCCTATTTGGGGAGCCTACTTTATATGATATCCTGCCTGGTTAATTTAGCACATTCAAAACTCTATTTGGTAAAAAGATAAAACCGCAAAGTTGAAATTAAGAATGATTTAATTTAACGTACCGTAAAAAAATTATTTACAAGTTTAAAATCATAAAGTACGAGACATAGTCGATTACAAGTCTGACTATCAGAGGAATGCGTTTAGCAATGGCAGCGGCGGCAGCAGCGGCAGCAGCAGCAGCAGCAGCAGCAGCAAGTAAGTAAGTAAGCAAGCAAGCAAGCTAGCTAGCTAGCTAGCATCTCGTAGCATCACATCTGCGTCTCCTTTGCATGGCCAGTTGTAGTCTTATATAGCGAAGAAAAAGAATATATAATTTTCATAGTCGAAGTGCGGTCAAAGATCGACGTGGCCCCAGACGGCATCCTCTAGGCCGATCGCAGCACAGAATTGTTAATTGTGTTTGTGATAATGCCGGTCTGATAAAGTACCATACCTTCACTCAACCGCTACAAAACTTTACAATTCTTCTTAATTGCTTCAGTTAAAATTGTTTATGTGTAGAAATGTAGCTGGTGCATGGTGCCATATTTTCAATAGAATAATAGCTTGGACTCCATTACATTATATTCTCAAGACTAAAAGAAATAAGCCTGGGATATGTTCCATTTAATTACTAAAAAGTAAGTGGTGACTTTCCAAAATTAAAGTTAAGTACTTTGGAAAATGATAATCACCAATACTTGAAAGCTATTTCTCATTTTGTCGATTCCCCAAACCTAAAAACACCAAAAAATTTACTTATAGATAAGTTATTTACATTAGTACTTTTTAGTTGGTTGGTTGTTTTCAGATTATCTGGCGCCGTCAGCAACACGAGGGCTATAATGCGCCGAAACATTCGTCATTAGACAAGCCAACATACATTTACAAACACCCATGCCAACACGGGACTCGAACCCGCAACCTCGCGGTCTAGAAGCTAGCATGCTAACCACTATACCGTTTGGTCGGCTAGTACTTTTTAGTGTTTACATCGACGGAATACGTGAAAAGAAAGCAGAACACTGTGCAGTATATCTGAAAGAATTAATTCCAAGCAACCCTTAAGTTACATAACAAAGCAAACAGCCAGAACAAAAGTAGCATATTTATGAAAACTTTTGTGGCTAGTTTCGACCAGTATACTAAGAACTTTACGCGCATTGACTTTTTATCAGTTGCTAACAAACTTCGGGAATAAATTAGAGGATCACTGACACACAAAAAGATTCTGAACTTGTTATGTGGGCAGAATGGTCATTCATCAATGATCTATTTATCAGCAATGCAGATGACTAGGCACCTTGTTCTACTTTTTAAATGTCGAGTAAGAGAATTAGAATGTCTCTCTAGTTCCGGTTTCAAGTAATTTAATCGTTACAACCTGGGTTTTTAATATACATTATAATGTAATAAAAGGCAAGGAGGGAACATAAATATTTAAATGCAAAGGAATGTATGGAACAGAAAAAATAATCTTAATTGAAAGAGGATATCGAATCTAGAAAAAAACAGAGTTTAGTTGTAACAAACCAAATAATTTTTGCTATAATCACATTTGGTGTCAGAATTCATATTATCAGAAGTACGTGTAGTATTAAACAAGCAGAAAAAGAATAATAAGAGCGAATATTGAACTAAACTTACAATTTGACAGTTTGTTGTTTTTTGACGAGGTAAGTAATTTTTAGATTCTTCAGAATTTTTGAAATTGCATGTAGATCACTGCAATTAACCGCACGAACAAAACACCATTTTAGAGGTGACTGTTTTCAAATATGGAATTCAACGCATCACAAAATTCTAAAACTACATTGAAAAATAGGGTTAAAAAAACTCGGGATATAGCGTTTTCAAAATGGGGGAAACGTTTGGGTTCAGTTGTAACAAAATAGGTGGGTCTATTTGTTACATGTTAAAATTAGAAAGTTAGAAGAAAGAATCAAAAGCAACATCAATCTGATAATGATTCTGAAGTGGACGAAATGTGCATCATACTGCGACCTTTCTTCGAAGAGTGAATCAAGTACAACAATTGTGAGGTGCAGACTCATGAAGTCTGTTCTCGCAAAGATTCACTATTTGTAAGTCAGAATTGTGATTCTGATGTACAAATAGTGATTACAACATGCTTTTATAAATGTATCAACTTGCTCTGTAAGCGGAGTTAATTCTAACATTTTTCTTACGTCAGAAAAGCATTTTTCCTGAAAGTTCTGCTTGTCAAACATTATACTCAAGTATATCAATAGAAAAAGGATAAATCAGTCGACCTTCTAGTATTCGAATTATGACAAAATTATCTGTACAGATGCTACAATCAAATATGTAAAAAAAATTTAAAAAAATGTAAAAAAAAATTTACCAGATCTCCTCTCTGGTGGGACACGTAGTAGGATAAATTTCAGAATTCTTTTTAGTGATTCAATGTAAAATTACCTGATTTGTATTAACTGCAATTCCCTCTGAAATTCGTCCTACATAATATGAAAAGCTAGCTCACAAATGGTGGCATACAATTTAGTCATTTATAATAACAAATTTAACAGTTGAGTAAAAATAGGGATCTTTTACCTCGATAGTGAATGGCGTCACTAAAATTCCTTTTTTGTGAAAATTTACCATTGCCGGTGCTAGTATATCGCGTAGTTCGAAAGATGCAAGATTAAATTTGAAGAATAAGCTTAAACATAGAACCAAAAGATCTATTTTCGTTAGAAGCTGCATGATATACAAAATTCATACAATAAGGAAAAACGTTTTACATTAGTAAGTATCGAAACACACTCAAAATGAACCGTTGGCACTGTAAACTGTAACGCAGGGCCTACACTTCACTTAACCTCTTACATTAATTACAGTACTAAAATGTAAGGAGATTTTTTCGAAACTGATGAAAATATATTATCACTATGCTTTATAAGTTCATTTAGTTGCAGCAATGTTTGAAAAAAAGTATTAAAAACATTTCTTGATTAATTTTCCCCAGACCCCAGGGAACCAAATACTATTTACAGACTACCTACACTGTCTTATTTAGTATTAAGATCCTGCATTTACTCACATTAATTGATTCTTAATTTTTTTTAGCCAAACGGAATCTTGAACAGTATTGTTCACAAACGGTTTTCTTACTACCAAATGAGGATATCTCAAACTCTAGATCCACTAACTGTAACCCCTGCCTATCCTATAGCTCCACTAGGTATATGTCTCTCACTATAAACACTTTCCTATCAATAAGTCCACTAACTATGTCTCAAACTATTACCGCCCTCTACGAAAGGTCAAAAGACGATTTGAAATACACTGTAAACGAATAACGTGGTTTTATGCGAGGAAGAAGTACCAGATTAAATTAATCAAAGATAATAATATGCATGGGATAATCATAGAACTTGTAATTAATAACCATCTTAGGAGACTCATTTCGCCACAATGTCATCAAGCGAGATAAGCAAAGTTACGAGATCCAATCATCTCTTAAATCCCCCCTCCCCCTCTCCTTGTTATAATCCATCATCTGTGTGTGGAATATGTCATCTTCCATTTTATTTGTGTGATCTTTTCCAACGTGAGAGATCGTGATAACGTCCCGTGAACAACTGAAAGCAATTACCGTCGTTCACGTTTCGATGTATGTGCGGCTCACGGGTGAATATCACGTTGCGGATATGTCAAGATACAACTCGGCTGGACATCGCTGAAGGATACTTCGATACGCAAAGACATTAAGAATTCCTAACCCGTTTATGTCAGACAGAAGGAAACAAGGCACCAGCGCCCAAGAAAAACAAAGACGACTTGCTGTTTTGATAGCCTTATCAAGTGAAATGCTTTATTAAAATTCTCAAATATGTTGACAATGCAAGACTTCTTCAAATATGCTGAGATTTATTGACCAGTCCAATGTAAAATATGTATTTTAAAAAAATATTAAAAGACTTAATACAATTCTTTGTTTTTTATCCAAACTGTCACTAGAATTTTTATTAACAAACCAATTAGTCGTAGTAAATACTATATTGTAACATCACAATTAGTTAGAATAAATACCACATTTTTATTACCACACCAAATGGTTATAATAGAAACTAAGAATAAAAAACGAAAAAAATACTTAGCCGAGTTATAAAAAAAAAAAAAAAAATCATGACAAAATCGTTTTTGAGAAGTAATATTACTTACATCTTTGTTCAAACTTTGTGCTTATTTCAAGTAATAGGTTATACAACAAGACTAAAATGATTTGACAACGAATTGAATATAAATTATTTAATTTAGATGTTTATTGTCTAAAAAGTCTGACTCAAAAACAGGAAAACAAATTAAAAGTTAATGAAAATACGTGAGAAAAACGTTCTGAAATTTTACTTGAGGTTTGAAAATATATCAAATGAAAATCATAACCTCTAGAAGAGTAATGACACTATATATAAGAAAGCCTATAAAACAAGAAATTTAGAAATCCCACATGTCCAAAGCCATACTTTTTACTTCCTCTCTGTTGCTTTGTAACTAGAAAAGGAACAATCGTTATAAAAATTACCACTTCTCGTTTCTGGCGCGGGATATAGTTTTTATCTTAATTCTTTAAAACATGTTATGCTTCATAAAATATTGAGTGTATCCCACGTGACAAATGCTACGCGCCTAACGTATGCTAATATGAATTATTATTTTACTAAAAGAAAATTTTTAGCTCATATAGTATGTTGGTTACAATTATACACATTCATATAGCTTTTTAAAAAGGGTTTCATGTACTTTATTTATTTTTTGTAATAAGGTTATTTTGTTTTCCTGGTATAACTTTAAAATCGTTGATATTTTTAAAAACTATGTTGGCAAAATGCACCCAATGAACAATGTTTTTAAGGATATTACTTATACGTTTCTATATGAAAGCTAATTTTTCGTTTTATACGTGTAAAATGGGGTTTTATGTCAATATACTCAAATTCAGACAATATTGGTATTTGCAATCCCAATTCCATTAATCATGTCATGTCGCTATTTGAATCTTTACATTAAGGAGAGTTGGTACAAAAAAAAAAAAAAAAAATCAATTTTGAGTTTATCAAAATTTAAATTCTCCCCTTCAAAAGGATACCTCATTACGAATAATACTTTAACTAGCAGTATTTTTTAATAATTTTTGAAGACAAAATTGGTAACTATTAGAACCCAAATTCGAAATAATAGAATAACAGAACTTTTTAAGCAAAACCTGGTAATGCATTGTGTAAAATGAACATATGCAAATTAAAAGAGTGACGCATATTATTTAGGAATTGGCAAAACAATTTTCAACAGCTATACTACAGATATTATTTTAACAATTAAAGAGTAATTAACACATTTAAAAATTATGTGACATTTTAAATTTGTCAAAAAATTAGAATAATCAATCATTCATTACGAATTTGAAAAGCAGACAAAATATTTGCATGCCTGTCAACCGATAGGTTGCGACAAGTATAAAGCTTGGCGCTCAGAAAATTTTACTTTAGACTATTGCTGAAAATGGATTGTCAATGTGATACTTCTGAAACAGCAAAATCGTGTATTTTATCACTGTTTAAAGCTGGAGGGAAACAACAATTTATCTCGGATCAGATGAATGTTTCACAATCTACGGTTTCGAAGATTTTAAAGGAATATAAGAGGATGGACCAACTAAAAAGTAACCGAAGTAATAGTGGTAGAAAGCTTGTAACAACTACCAGAGACGAATGAAAATTATAACGAATCGTCAAAAATAATTGCTTTACAACTGCTTTTTTGCATCAATAAGTGTGGAAAGAATCTGGATTTATCATGCTCAAGTCCACTATAATTAGGCGATTGCATAAATTTGAGTTTCAATAGCGGGTCCTCAAAGTAAATCCAAAGATGAACATGAAGCAGAGACGAGCATGACTCTCCTGGTGTAAAGAGAAGCTATCAGGGGGCAAAAAGACTGGGAAAGAGTTTTATTTAGAGATGAATCTTTATTTCAAATATCTGTTGACAAATGAAGTGATAGGGTCTGGCGTTTAAAACGTAATGACTTTGATAAATCTTTTTACGACTCCAGATGATCTTCTCTTTGCACCAGAAGAGTCGTGCACGTCTCTGCATCATGTTCATTTTTGGTTTTACTTTAGAAACCCACGATTGAAACTCAAATTTATGCAATCGCCTAAGTGTAATTGACTTGGACACGACAACTCCAGATTATTTCCAACACTTCTTGATTTAAAAACAATTTTAAAGAGATTATTTTGGACGATTCGTTTTAATTTGCACTCTCCTCTGGCAGTTATTACAATATTTTCTACCACGTTTACTTCAGTTACTTTTTAGTTGGCCGGTTCTTCTATATTCAAAACCGTAGATTGTGAAACATTCATTTGATCTGAGATAAATTGTTGCTCCCTTCCAACGTCAAACAATGATAAAATACACTATTTCGTCGTTCCAGAAATATCACGTTGAGGACACCATTTTCAGCAAAAGACTAACGTGAGATTTTCCTAGCGCCATGCTTTATACTTGTAGCAACCTATCGTTTAACATGAATGCAAATATTTTGTCTACTTTTCAAATTCATATTGAATTAATTGATTATTCTTATTTTTTTACACATACAAAAATCAACATAATTTTTAAATGAGCTAACGATCCTTAAATTGTTAAAATAATATCTGTATAGTTGTTGAAAATTATTTTGCCAATTCCTGAATAACATACGTCACTCTTAATTTGTTTATGTTCATTTTACACAAAGCATTGCCAAGTTTTGTTTAGAAAGTTATGTTATTCTATTATTTTGAATTTATGTTGTAGTGTAAGTAAAGTATTCTATAAAATACATTTTTCTCAGAAAATGCACAGCACAAACTAAAAAAAAAAAAAAACTAAAAAATGTATATATATATATATATATATATATATATATATATATATATATATATATATATATATATATATATATATATATATATATATATATATATATATATATATATATATATATATATATATATATATATATATATATATATATATATATATATATATATATATATATATATATATATATATATATATATATATATATATATATATATATATATATATATATATATATATATATATATATATATATATATATATATATATATATATATATATATATATATATATATATATATATATATATATATATATATATATATATATATATATATATATATATATATATATATATATATATATATATATATATATATATATATATATATATATATATATATATATAAATTATTATTTATTTTTTGTGGCTTATTTCGGCAAAAAAAACTTGTGATTTTTAAGAAATTTGAGTTACTTTCATGAAAATTCATTTAAAAAAAAGTAAATGAATTACAACCAAAAGCTAACTTCAGTAGAATAACAAGTGTCTGTCAAATGCACTGCAAAAAAAATTAGACTTCTATGTCAATTACTTTCTGAGAAAAAGGTACATGAAAGATACCAAATTAGCATTACCGGTTTAGAGAGTACCGATTCCCCTTAATGAATCATTTAATTTTATTAGTAAAATTTTTAGTGTTGTTTACTCAATTATGTTATCGTTATATACTCAACTATGTTACTGTTACATATTATATTATGTAATGTTGATGCAAAATTGTGGGCAAATTTATAAAAAGCAAAATGTAATTCTAACATAAAATTTTATATTTTTCTTCGTAGGTTACTCTGGGATCCATTGATTCTATTCTAATAATTGCTAATTTCCTGCTTCATTCTCTAAACTATTAAAAGTGAACTTTTCCACATCTATTTCTAACAAAATGCATATTCTTACTCAAGCTATTTTCCTCTAAAAATTTATTTTAAAAAAACATCTATTTCTATCTCATAAAATAAATATAAACATTTGAACTGTTTTCACTTCAACCACAAATAATCTGAGGAGGAAACAGACGATATCGTAGTAAGCGAACATTTTATCGAATATTTCCGTTTACGAAAGTGGCAACTACTTTTATGGAATTAGGAAATACCTATTTTGTTTCATTAGTTCAAAGATGACATATTTTAGTAGTTGTCCTGTTAAAATATATTCTTTGCGAAGTGTATTACATGCGTGACTGCTGCCAGAGCTCGATACCATCCTAATACTTAATCATATGTTATCGTTTCTCTGCTGCATTGCCAAAGTGAATTGATTCAATAAAAACGTTTAATTGCATATCACATCCCAAATTGTAATTCTATATTTCAGCACATGCTGTCCTCTCTAGTGATATCCTGAGTTGTTAATTAAATAGTAATATCCTGTCACCCTTAAACTTTTGATGAATTCAGATATTTTAGGCAGCTGTTACACTAACGCTTACCAAAGTGGTGGTCGTATATGGGGCAGTTCAAAGCAAGGTTTATTTATTTGTCAGAATACCTTGTCTCTTCTGAACCCGGAAAGAGGGCATATTGAGATATTTACGGCTGAATATTGTCGAGTTCAAATGTGTCTGCAGTTTCAAATCACTAGGGATATTTTAATTTGAGAATAATTTGATGGATCCAAATTGATGGGTGAACATGTATTATAGAATGAAAATATAGATAAGTTTGGCTCTAGTTTTATTAAAATGCTGATTTTTTTTTTCCTTTTGAATTCCTACAAATTAAATTCTTCGACTTTAGGTCATTCTTCTTCGTTCAGTTAAATAAAAATAGTATGTGCCAAAAAAAAAAAAAAAAAAAAAAAAAAAAAATTGAAGCGTATTGATAGTTGACTTTTAATTCTTCAATTAAGTAATTCATTACCGAAAAGTAGAATATAGTAACCATTAGTTCACTGAAATTCATTTCATGTATTGTTTTATATATTTCATATACCCGCTTAACATAAAGTAGTATAAAAAAATTTACAAATTTACTTCAATAAAATATTTCTTACAGAAAAAAAGACTTAAATAGTTCAAAAAAGTATCATTTGTTGTTTGGAACACTGAAACTGTAAATAAAAGGTAGGTTGTGTTCTATTTAAGAAAATGCGCCAAGGTATTCTCTGTAAAAATAATGTCAATACAAATAATTATAATTTTCTGTGCTTTCATACGTAATACGTGTTTTTTTTTTGTTTTTTTTTTAATTATCACTTTACTTTTTTTTCTTTTTTTTTTTTACTTTACAAGTTATGTACAATAAACTAATAAACGAAGCCCCCGAGAACCACCGTAAATACTACAGCCATTCAGGGTGGCTTTGAGTCTTACAGGATAACTTTAAGCCACCTCCTAGTTTTCAGCATATTTGGTTTTACATATCTACTAATGCTCAACTGCTTATGCTCCAAACTTTGTTATTTTGAAAACTGTAGCTGATGATGTTTCAAATATTTGGATGCTTAATTTTACTAGTTTAATGTTGTCGTAATACCAAGTTTGAATAAAACCAGGTACTTTATATACAGTTTCTTATTCTACCGCATTGAAGGGTAACTTTGCACCAAGTAAATTTAATATATCAATTCCTTTTTTTTTTTATTAGCATTTACTATTTTGTGTAAATTAAGGGGACTTGGTACCCCTTGTTTTCACAAAAAATAAGAAAAATATAATTTTCTATTGATTGTTTATAATCTTTGAAACCATCTCATTATTCTGGCAAGTTGTGGAGCTGCTCCGATAACTTGAATTGCAGAAAAAAACTATATTTTTAGGGAGAATTTAGCATTGCTGCAATAGCTTCTCTGATGTTTTCTCAGTTCGTGATTTTTGCAATTCCCACCTTACTCAAAATGCTAAAACTTCAACAAATATGAATGTAATGACTTGAATTTTTTTTGTGTCACTCCTAATATCTATTTGACAAAAATAGGCATGAATTTTTTAATAAAATAAAAACTTTTTTTTCACAAATTTAAATGTTGAAAAATACCCTTTTTTCCGTTTTTTTTTTTTTTTTTTTTTCGTTTTTTTTTACCTATACGTACAATAGTTATCGTTTTTCTTGAAAATTATTTTACTTATTCTAAATCCGATGCCTAAAAAGTTAGAGTATATTACTAGGAAACTTTTTCTTTTTTTTTAAATTAGGAAAAAATATTGAAAAATGAGAAAGAAGATGGAATTTGAAAATTGATGAATTTTTTGTAAAAATTTTTAAAATGTGAAGATTTAGAGCACTATGTGAACTTTTTTTTTTAATAAAATTGAGTTTTTACTTAGTAATACTTACAAATATGTAAAAATTACATTTTTAAAGGCTTAAATAGAAAAAAGTGTGAAGGTTACTAAATCCCCTTAAACTATAATTTAGAGTTTAGTCTTCATTTTATACCAATAGTTAAACACTATAAATGAGACAAATGAAAATTCAGAAAATTTGGACTAAAGTTACCCTAAATAACTGTCTCTCACAGTACTTTATTTGAAAGTACTTTATTATATTTAGAGCAAAAATTCGGACGTTTAAAACCTTGTTTCATATTTCTTCCACACTAACAATTTTTATAGAAGATAAAATGGCCACTTCAAAATATAATAGATTATAAGGAGTTAGAAAAGAACTAAAATCTTATGAACTTAATGCACATTACAACTAGCCCGAATTCTGAAAAGGTGCTAATTTTCCGGCACAAAATTAATTCATGTTCTTATTCTTTACCCTACACGTTTCATGTTTTGACGACTTAGCTTCAGAAAAAATTTGTAAAGAAGCAAATTAACTTCCATTAAGAAAAGGCGTCCACCAATTTTACAAAATGAAATACGAACGTGCCCCAGGGTGACAATCTCGGCTTCAAATTGGAATTCTAAAACAGCTCAATCATCTCGCTTTTAACCAAAAGGAAGTCTTCTCTTGGCACAAAGGCGGAGTTTTCAGATTGGATTATACCACCCTCACTACCAAATGCACGGCAACAATAAGGCATTCCAGACTTTGTATCGTGATCCTCGATCATGTTTTGACAACTCTCAATTAAAGAATTTTTGTTATTTCTAGGGTTAAATTGAAGAGTAATTGTGGCCAATCGTCTTAATTGAAAATTATCCGTGTAATTCTTGCCTTGTTTTTGTAGTTTAGGCTCGGCCTTATGCAATATCTAATCCATCATCTAAACCTTCCGCATTTTTGAAAACATTTAATTTCTTGCAGGTGAATACTCGAATGCATATTCCATAGGTCAATATACAAGATGTATTAAAATAATCGCACATCCTTTTAATTGAATTGTTTAAAATAACTATTTATTATTTTAAATGATGGGATTTTAATCGGAGCTACATATGCATTTATTTAATCTCTGTAACAATTTTGGAATAACGACGGCATCATTTTCAGTCATCTTGTTGACCTTTATCTTTGTACCTTCATCCATGAATGACTGACTGATAAATAATTTCTGAAAAATTATGCAGTCAGTGGATCAGTATGTTACGTTTGTAAACAATGCGTTATTATAATTTTTACAAACATTTTGCTTGTTGCGCCCACGCATGAAGCTCTAAAATGTAAACATTTTATGAGGCATCGTGAATTTACGATTGATTTCTTCAAGTGCATTTAATTTTAGCTCAATTTAAGAATAGTATCGGATTTATATCATTAACACAACGCCCCAGCTGGTAAGAAATGTAGTCACGCATTACATTATTTTGTAAAAAGCAGTTGCAATTCCAAGTGGGATGTTTTGTTACCTGATAATCTCCGAACCAAACGGAATTCAAATTTGTTAGAACTTTCAAAATGGTAACCAGAGGGAAATTCTGAAGCTAGATAAAATAATTTGTTAGTGACATATCTATCTCATTGCTCATCACAAAAACACAGGACAACTCTCTTCAAAGAAAATTCTAATGTTGTTGTGTAAATTTCAATTTATGAGCGCCTTTAAAAGCAGCATGTACACCGATACACAATATAGACAGTTTCAGAAAAGACTATTTTTGAAACAATCTGGATTTAAATTTTTTTATTTAAACCATTCAGAAAAAACTGTGTCAGAAATTATTTAAGAATTTAATTAAATATATTATAAATGAACATTTTGTGAATTATTTTACTCGCGAATTTAATGATATAAATGTTTTATGTTCCCTCAAAACTTTGGTTTTAGCAATAAATGTGAGAAATATATATACGTTTTTTAAAACTGCTTGACAATTTTTGAAGATAATGCTTCTTTACTTTCACTCCCACGATCCTTCTAGAGGTTTCCATTAAGACAAGTAATGGCCAACATATGATAATAAAATATTTAAATTCAGGTGTGTGCGTACCAGTCGGGCAATAAAAGGAGATGTCGTCAACCCAACAGAATCCAAAACAGAATCCAGTCAGTAGCAGAGTGTTGCTAACGAGTGATTTAATCCGGATTTGCCTACGATCAACTGATAAAACATGAAGTACGTTCTGTTTACATCACGTACCTTCTAGAATGAGGTTTGCGGTCAGTTCTAAAGACATACTTGTTTTCTTTTCTGAAGGTGTTCGTAAATCTATTGCACTCAAAAACACATATCCTTTCGACTGATAATTCAATATCATTTCATGGAACCTTCTAGAATAAGGTTGTAGGCATTTTTTTAAAAGAAAATTGTGGTTTTTTACTCTAAATGTGCTCTGTTTGTTTGAGATTGCTAATTGACATTCAAGTCAGTGGGTGCACCTTGAACTTATTACTATATGTTATCTTTGCACGATTTTTGTTCAGTTATGTTGCTGTGTTAGTCAAATCTGTTAAATTAATTCACTAACATAGAGATAGGAATCTGAATTCATTAACGTTAACTACATAGAGCATGTTGAATATTTTATTCAATTTTAGTGACAACAACCATTGAATGGAAACTGACAGTTATCATAAGTTTGATCTATGTTCCTTGTATGATTGGTGTCACAATAAGTTTGGTTACATCAATTTGATCACAAAAGTATTATTCCGTTCTTCATGAAAAGTACAGGGGAAAAAAATGCACTAGATTATTTTTAATACGCATATGAATCTTTACTCTGAATTTCAAATAGAAAAGTGAGAAAATATTTTTATGTTAAATTATAAAAAAACTAATCTTCGATTTTTTGTGAAAATTTTTTACAAAAGTAATCTTGCAATAAATTTGACAGATGGCAACGCATCTCGATTCCCATTCAATGGTGGTTGCTAATCGGAGTAAATTATCCTTCCCTTTTGTTTAGGATTGAACGCTCTAGAGAATTTATGCTATTTATTTCAGATTGCTATTTCTATATTTAATTACTATAAAGCAGTTTACTTGTTTTTCACATTAGCTCTAACAACTATATTTCCGTACATCATGTCAACACTGCTGCTTTTACTACAACTATATACAGTTAAAAAAAGCTGCTCACCAATTGTTTATCATTTGAATTCCGAAGAAGTGGCTGCGAACTTGGCATCTGTTTTGGTTTCACGTGCAAACGCAATCGCCATAATTTTGGAACAGCAATATATATTTTGGAATCGTTTGAAAAACTTAGGAATTTTGAAGGTTTATTCAATTCAAAAGTTTAAGCTAAAATCAGTGTTGACAGCGAAAAGGCAAAACAAAACAAGTTTTTATCTTTGAGGATTCAATAAAAGATTTAAATGTATGGAAAATCTCCCATGTTATGGAACTTTATTAGTCTCCCTTTTGCCAATAAAAAATAGCAATGGAGAGATATTAAAACTGTTTAAATATGCCCTATGTTGAAATTTACTCCCCTCTTTCCAATGTGAATTCCTATAATGCCATCCATTTTCTGTTACTACTTTAAAAAAAATGCTCTCATATTTATATACATACTTTTGTTCATATATAGTACATACATTTCAATTTAAAAAAAAAAATCACTCCCAATTGTGAGTACTTGAAAATTAAATATTCTCAATGACTTCTAACAAACTTTCTGTTCATCTAATCATTGAAATATTAAAAGCTGTTGCGAAAATCATGGCTGGCTGGAGCAAAAAGATGTGCAGTATATCGTTTAAAAGTAGTAACAACATTCCTTATTTCTAACAACAGCTTTTTTTATTTGTCTAATTATGCAAGACGTCAAATATCAGGAAATTCAATCACTATCAAATAAGCCTATCAATACAGAAAGGTTATGTGGCAAGTGTTAATATTCATGACAGCGTACAAGTTTCGTTAGCTTCGTGAACGTTATCCAATTTTTTTAGTAATGTGGTTTTACTGCTAAAAACTCTACTGACCCTTTGGAATTACACACTCCATCCCGTAGTAGTGATCGCTGATGATAAGAAATGGTGATCTTTGACTTCATATTAAAATAGTCAATTTCATGCCTATCACAGATTTAGAACAACAGGATATTTTTAACAAGCTAATCAATTTTTTTCTTTTAATGTATTTAACAAGAGGCAATCACACAACTGTAAGATCACATTTATATATAATTTTATGTGCAGTGTAGTTTTTTACGTTAATATTAACACTATTTTACATTGACACCATATCGATTTCTGTGATGCCGCATTTCCAATAAGAGCATCAAATTTTTAGCTTAGTCAAGAGTTGCTGTCCAATTATGAAACAAGTGAAATAAAAATACTGGATGTGCATAATTTACTATCGAGGTTTCCTTGTATCAATTTTGTTTGTCAAATGACATAATAAAAATATATATATAGTCGAAAATTACAGTTAAAAAAGTTTAAGGCAAGTTTAGGTAACATCTTTATGGCAACATTTCGTGGCTTCGTGTGGCGCGTTTTTGAGATCAGCTAATAAACATTTCTTGAACACAGTCAACACTTTCATGTTCGCCTGCTTCTTTTTGGTGCAGGATGTTATCTGTTTACCAATATTGCTTTAGCCAATGTACAATATAATTATCTGAAAGTGGATCTTTCCTGTATATAACGCTGAAGCGATGTTGTGTAGTGGTGACAGAATTTGCTTCGAATAACTATAATGCGAACAGAACTTTCTCTTGTGCACACACAATTTATAATTCTGACTTCACGTGCCACAAAAGGATGACATGTTTAAATTACTTAACTTTGTTAGTCATTCTTCGTGTACTTTAGTCAAAATTTATGGGGTAAGAAAACCATGACACTAAATTGTGCACACCTTTAAATCAGACAGCACAGAAACTATACACATACATTGAAAACGTATTTTAGTTTTTGCATTCTACAGCTACGTATATCGTAATCTCAAAATTACTGCATTGAAAATGTTCATAATGTCAGTGAAAACTTGGGTGCCAAATCCATTTAAAGTAAGTAAAAATTTGTAATTGTGATGCAATATATAAATAATTTTTTAAAAGCTAACATTATTCCGCAGATCCAATATAAAAAATTTCTAAAGTATTCTGAATCAATTCTAAAATTAACATCGCTCATCCGCTTTGTTATAAAGGTTATAAAAGCTCATAAAGTTAGAAAATTTTAGAAAAATACCACATTTAACTTTGTAATCAAATGATTCCATTAAAAATTTTCAAATAAAGTTTTACGCACTTTAAAAAACTGTTGACATGAAAAAACTTTTGATCTTACCAATTCTATGGAAAAAAAACATGCTCCAAAATGCAGAACACGAAATTTTCGAAAACTCTATAAAAAAGTTATACAACCAATTTTGTTGTATAAGAGCATTATCAAAGTAATCAAATATACATAATATTAGAATTATGTCACTTTAATTCCCTTTTCTATTGATCAAACACGTAAGACATAAACTGCGCATTGTCAAAAGTACAATGAATAGAGTAGGAAGCAACTAAAACCGAAAGAAATTAGCAACATTCCTTAATGGCAAAGTAAGTATCAGCAGTCAAAAAAATATGATAAAACTGGACCCGGAAGCTGTAAAAGAAAACAAACAATCCTGTCATTATACTTTACTTTTAAAACAATTGACCCTTGAGTTTTTCTTACCCAGTTCGCTTCTATCAATGGGTTAATGGACGGATTTACAGTAAAAAAGTAAGATGACTCGGAAACTACTTTTTTTTCACAGGTTTCGTATTACAGTTCAAAGCGATTTCTTTTTAGTAAATTCTTATTAGCTAAGTGGACATCTCTATTAATTTCTCTTTATTTCATGCACTACACTTGTAGCGAAACGATTATGCGAAGGATACATCGCACGAGACTTTCCAGCTTAAAACTACAAAAACGTCCTATTATCAAAGGTTAAGGTATCGGGAAAAATGGTCATTAAAATTCACTCGTAAGCTCAAATCGACTGAAACTTCGAGTTTCTTGTAAAGTACAAATGACGTATTAATAATGCCGCTTCGTGTATAAGTAATGGCCACCTTGGTATAGTTACTATACAAAAATATATAATAAAATACTTGAATACGAAGAACAGTAATGAAAAGGAATTGAAATATGTCTACTTTCTAGTATAGAATCTAGCAAATAGAAAAGCACTTTCTATCGATCGTGGAAATTCGAGGGTTTAAAACATAATAGATGGGATAGAACAATAAGTTATTAATAAAATATATAAAACAACTCAATTTAGAAATCATGAATCATTTCGATTACACAGAGTGTTTAGAAATAAAATATTTTCAATTTCCTGATATTTCTGGGACAATTTCCGATCATTTTTACTTCTACAATCATGCAAATTTAAAGTATTAAAAACTACAAAAATGTGAAGAAATTTACTATACAAAAATTATTTCGTTTTGAATTTATCTTAAAATAACATTTATTGATGAAAAACGTAATTCCTTGTTCTTGTGGAATTTTCTTTCATCGCTTTTTTAACGTTTGTTTTCTAAGCATATCGTTTTTAACGGATGTTCAAATAATAAAGAAATTATTTAATCGAACATTGACAAAAGTTCCCTGCTAAAACTCTTTAAAATATCCCTGTATCTCACGTTTTTGCTCGCTAACCAACCCGCCCAATAAAGTTGCTGGTAAATAAAAATTGTACTAAAACGCATTTTAAGCACTACTTCTACAAAGCAGTGGTATTTACATTAGGAATTGTAGTAAGATGTAAACTGAAACTGCAATCGGTGAATTTAAATTGATCTTGTTGCAGCGACAGGACATCATTTTTTAAATCCCTTATATTAACTTCGATTTTGTTTGTTTGTTGATGGGAGTGGAATCCGCGGACGGCTAATTAACCCTCTTGCCACCATCCAATCAGGCTGAAACTTGGCAGATAGGTTCGATGTCGATGACAATGCATTCTATCAAATTTTTGGGACTGTTAATGTCACTAAAAGGTGGCTTTTACGGAATACTAATAAACCAACTTGCTGTCATCCAATTGCGTTAAAAAGCATTGAACCGACCATTGTTGAAACTCTTCCCTAAAGTTAATTTTTTTTTAATAAATAATACAATTATTTTAATCAGAATAAATTACATTTGGATGTGAGAGCATAAATTCATGTTCATTTTCAATAAATAAATTTTAAAACGTAGTTTGCCGCACATTTTGCTGATAGATATGTTATTGATATCGCGCAGCTCTGTCTTAATGAATATAAAAATTGGCAATGCATATAAAGAATTTTTTAAAAACTCTGTTTTTATTTCATTTGCATTTAAATACAGTAACTGCACAACCAAACATTTTTGCCTCAATTTCAACACTTTTGCAACTACTACTCAATTCAACTACTTTTTTAAAGAAGCATAATCGGATTGAAGTCACATGCGTGAGCGATAAAACTTTGATGTTAAAAATCACTCCAAAATGATATAATCTAAAATGACAACGACCACCCTAAAGCAAAGGAACTTTGGACGTAAAGCAAAATGGCGTGCGACGTCATCCCATTAAAATGAAAAAACGGTCATTATCGTACGCCATTACTTTCATTACTTCTTCAGTTTCGCTAACAAAAACTGTCAAGACTTGTCATAGACGTTACATGAGCCAGCGTAATATGCGTCATGGTCCGTGAACACGCTTCGAAGATATTTGTACTTCCGATTTTGAAACAGCTCATTGCTTGTTAGAAAGAAAAGACATATATTTTAATAATTAATGAGTAACCCATTTATAAAACTTATTAACTCCAAAATATTGAGAAAATGTTATTACGGTTCGTGTATTATTTGGAATGTTCACCATCAAACTATGTTATTAGAATATATATATATATATATATATATATATATATATATATATATATATATATATATATATATATATATATATATATATATATATATATATATATATATATATATATATATATATATTTGAACTTATGTAAATGGACGTTGAAAACTAGGTACTGATATGGCAATCAATTAGTATAAATATATTAACCAGTCATAACTATTTTTGCTCAATCAACCAGTATACATCAACATCTGATTAATAAAAAATTAATTTTTAATTGTGTGATTTAATTTTATTACAAGTATAAATTTATTATTTATTAATTTTAGTTCATGTCTTTGAAAAAAAAAATCAATTACTTGATTAATACATAACCGCAAAAAAAGAAAAAAAAAATGTCTCTCAAAAACATGGTTAAATCAAGAAGATAAAAAAAAAATCTGTAAATATTTACTTTTCTTCGCTTTTTCTTATTCAATATTTATATGTGCCGAGAATTAAAACTAACAAAAGTCACAAATAAAAAGGATTTTTAAATGATAACTTTCCTTCAGAATACCGAAGCCGATAAACTTTAGATTTATAGTCTTAAATGTCTGTCGGCTTTGCTATTTAGAACATAATAAATATGGAACCACACCCTATCCGTACATACGTTTATATAAAAAAAATCAATTAGCAATGGGCCCATATCTATAAAAAAATGTTTTTTAATTAAAAGAATTTATTATTTTAACCTAAATTAAAATAAATTAAGTACCGCTTTTAAAATGCCGCCCTACTGAGTAATTTATAATAGGGCACAAAGGGAAATTTTGTTCACCAAAATATTTTTTCGTGGAATTCATAAAAATTCTTTTTTCATCAATAAAGAATTGAAGTCCCAAGGGCATAAATGCGCTCAATTGAACAGTCAAAATTACTTATGGATTGAATATTCTAAACTAAATGGAAAAAGCACCATTATCTTTCAACAACTAAAATGAGAATTAAAACTAAAAAATAATCAAATGATAATTATTGAGAACAAATGTGTTAAAAATAGAAAATGACCACAAGTGATATACTATTACAAAGACTTCTAACACAATCGATGCTAAAAGAAAGTAGCTTTTCTAAGTTGACAATGGAATTAGAATTTATGTGATTGAGGTTATGTATGTTACGGTAAGCAATGAACTGGTTTTAGAATTTATTTAGATGCGATGAAGCATTAGGCTTGAATTTCAAATTTGGGAAATTGATATCAGTGTATAATTGGTAGGAAATTGATAGACAATAATTCATTGTTTATAACTTAAAATTATAGCTTATACGTAAACAAATTTATCTACTGAACAAATTATATCGGCTTATATTCAAGATGCTTGAAATCCCCTCGGTAATTATAAAATATACTTTTAAATAATGTGTTGAGTAAATAGTAAAGTTTATTGAAATTATGTATTAGTCCAGAAAGTTTTAATTTGTAGTTGCGTTAACTTGTATTGTTAATAATGTGTAACAGTTTTCCAATATCGTTCTAATAAATCTCAAATCTATACACACGCATCTTCCCGTATTATATTTGAGATCAATGTAAATGAATTTTCAAATTAAAAGATTGATACGATAATCTACAATGGAAAAGAAAATTAACAAAAACTATAATGTTGATTTTTAGAGGGCATCATACCTATGAAATTTTCTAAAAGCAAGACTGGAATAATACACAACACAGAGTATTTCTATTATCTCACAAAGAGATGGATTTTAACATTTAATGTCACGAAATACCGTTCCTAAACAGGATAACTTCCTCTAAGAAACATTTGGCTGATTTGTAGTATTTAGAGAGATAAATGATTACCTGCACGATATTTTTAACCTTTTAACTATTGAAAACGTAATAACCAGTTCTATAACAAAGTAACAAGTGTGCTCCACCCTTCAATTTATGATAATAAATAGTTGGAACTATTTTACTAAGTGCAATAAAAAGGGAACAAACTGACAAACAAGCAACGTAGCTATTGATGCGAATTTTGTTATTTTCTGTTTACGCCTCTTTCGAAAATCAGTGCTAAATCACGTTGAAGTCTTTCTAGTCGAGTTGTTCAATTGGCCTTTCTTTCCTTTTTTTTTTTTCGAATGCAGAGCAGCACATAAAAATAGAATGACCTTCGCGTTAAATCAGCGAATAAAATGACTTTTTCAAATTTCGTATAAGTTCATTCATCTAATTTTATTGTGGTTACCTTTTTAGGTTTGAATCTGCGAAAACAATTGAAAGCTTATTATTTCTTTTTATGAATAACACTTATACTTAAGTTACACCAACTCTTTCATTCAGAAAGTTACAAGCGGAGGAACTTTATCAGAGTTCCTACTACACAGGCCTTTGCTTAGTCTACTTTACTTAGTCTTTGGTCCTTTAGTCTACCTTTGCTTTCTTTGTGGCCAGCTGATTCTGCAGACAATGAAAAAATATTTTCGTTGTGGAATTTTTTATAATTTTAATTCATTCACCAGTTTATCCAAAATGGTATTGTTTCTTATCTAGAAGTATCAATATAAATGTCCGGCTAGCATTCAAAACAAGGGGACAGCCGCATATATTGCAATTTATGTATATATTTTCTCAAAAATACCCATTAAAATCCGCATAAAAATATTTTTATAAATAACTGTTAATTATTACTATATGCTTATTAATGGTAAGAATCCTTCTTGACTGCATCTCTTGCCTTATTATATTATCTGTTATTGTTTAAGTGTCTTTTAAATCGTAGACTTTTAAAATTAGATAGAGTAGATTCTTTTAAATTAAAACACTCTCAAATACAGAATTTTCTATTTTTTTTTTTATAAATTGACATCATTCTATTAGTATTGTCTTCCAAATATAATTTAAATAGTCGGTTCTTAATATATTAGAAAAAACACTTATAATTTATATTTAAACTGAAAGTAAATTTTAAGGAGTAATTGCTGTACACTTATAGTATAAATAATTGCACTTGTGATTAAAATAGAAGATTTCTGTTCAGGGAACCGATCAAGTACTCATTAATCGTAAAAAGTCAAAACGCAAACGTCTCTTTAATTGACACCTAATTTATTTACGTAAAAAAAAATTCTTGATTTTTGTTTATAAAACATTTGATGTTTAAACGTACGTGTCTGTGTAGAAAAAATCATTTTCGTTGTGCAAGTAAGCTATATAGGCTTAGAAGTAACCTAAAGAAATAAGAGGTTGTTTTATAAAAATTGATCAGTAAGTGCCTTTGTAGGAATTTAGTCATATGAAAATAACAACAAATACTGTTATGTCGAGTATTCTGAATTGGTGCATTGACAGGCAAAGACATGCACAAGCAATACACAAATATATACCTTGGATATCTCAAGTATGAACTTTCAGTTAGAGAAAATAATATATAGTTTGCCACTTAAATTTCAATTTAATAAAATTTTCAATCAATACAATGTTAATAGAACATTCAATTAACTCAAATCTAATATTGCATAAAAACAGTTATTGTAGAAAAAGGTGCTGCTGCTTGTAAGTTCAGCAAACATGCTTTACAAAATTTAGTGGTAAACGCTAAACTAAACAGACTTCTTTATTCATAACTTGCACTGATTTAAATTTAATATGATAATTAGTCTCGTGTCTCAAACGATATACGTTAAATGTTGACAACATTTAAAATTTCAATCTTAACTGAAAATCTAAATAATAGTTTTAGCCCGCATTTTATGAAAATAGGGCTAAGATTGCTAACCAATGGTAGGTCATCAAGAATGATGTTGTTCGTGAAATAGTTCACAGAAAATAAACTTTTTAAAGTGCTTTAAAAGAGTTTTAAAACTTTAAAGATGGCGTTTTTTTTTAAAATAAATAACTTACAAAAGACGAATTATCCTTTCCCTTGATCTTTAAATGTATAGCACAGTTCCAGACACTGGTTATTTATTTGCATTTCCCTCTGCAGCTTATTAAAAATATAACAATTTAATTCCCATCAATGTTTATTATAAACAAGATAAGTATCCCACTTTGTGTTGATTTGACAAATATATTAGGCGTGTAATGTAACTATATGAGTTGTTATGTGTATAATTAGGCAAATATGCTTAATTAAAATCAATATTTACCTGTCAATCTTGTCAGCACGGTCTTAAAACGTCATATACGTAAAACTAGAAAGAGTATCGGGTAATTTGCTTTCCAATCTGCCATGTATTTGACATTTGCTAGTAACATAATTAAAGCCTGCTTATAATTACTATTTTGTTATATTTATCAGTCTCAAGGATAAATAAATTACATCAAATAGGATGTGACGTCCCAGGTCAATTGCTATCTAATGTCATGGTGACTTGGTGACCAAGCTGGTCTGTTAGTTCTAATTCTAATGCTGTTCACATTCAAGTGTATATTTAAAATTTGTAAAATACGAGTTTTATATTTTGATAATTAAATGTTTAATCATTGTCTCAGCCCCCAAATTTTGAAAATAATTAAATAAAAGCACAAGGTGTGTTGTAACTGGTCACTTAACCATGTAACAAGTGTTGCTATTCGATGCAACCCCATTTCTAATTCCGTTCTACATAAAATTCATTTCATTGATTTCAATTTAATCATTTTGTTGGTCGGTAATGAAATATATGTAATTTATTTCATATAGAAACCATCCTTCAACTTATAATTTTTCGTAGAACAGAACCAGACAACCTATAATATTTCGTAGAAGACATATTAATTTTTTGACGATTAACATAATATATATTTATTTTTTTTGCTAACTGTTTGGTCCGACGTTGCTCATCCTAGACTTATGCCGGTAATGCTTTCATGCTGGCGTAATATAATGCAAAGTGGCGAGTCAAATGGTCATTTTGAGGCAATCGTACACATTTAATTACAAGTTGTATGTAGAGAGAGTTACATCCCACGAATTTCGTGTGATCTTATCTCATATCAAAAGAATAAATGGCGCGTCGTCGAAGAGGGCACTTTCAACTATCATTGTATTAAACCGTGAGAATCGTACTGATCTTAGCAGAAATTAAGATATTAAGGGTGTGGGTGTGAAGTTATAAACCGCCTGACACGAGTACGAGGAAAGCTGAATATTAGTTATGGGACTACAGATATCAATAACACATAAGTAGTTGTGCGTGGAGGCAGATATTGAATGAAGTTATTGAACGAATTGGTTAAAGAATTAAAAATAGGAATACTCGCTTTAAACGATAAAATAAATTAACGTCAAATCTAAAAAGAGATTACTATTACATGCTTAATTAGAGAATGGTTGTATTAATTTAAATTAGAATTTTATCAAGAATTTAATAAAAAGATAATATGAGTAATGTAACAGTATAATAATGTAACAATAAGTAATGTAACAATGAATTAATATAAAATAGGTTTTTTTAAAAATATTTAACTTAATTTATAAGATACATAGAATTGGCTAATACAATTTAAAAAATGAGGAAATGGATCACTTTTTGACTGCTCAAATAGAGTTTGTAATAATAATGTATCTAAATTAATGGGTTTTCAGAAATTTTTGAATTCGACCAATTAGTTTAATCATAAAACAAATTTATAACACTTCAAACATTAATTAAAAGTAAATAAAATATAACTGTTTGTTTTTTGTTCAGCTGTCAAAAATTCTTTTAAAAACAAAATATTTATGTATCAATCATTGCATATTCAAAAAGTCACATTCGTATAAAATTGTCTTGACTTTTTTATGAATGACGACGTCCCAAGCAATTATTCGAGATATGTGACGTCCCCACCAGAAAGTAAGCAATCAAACAACAAACCTTTAAGACGTCCTCATCAGAATGTAATCAATCAAACAACAACCTTCAATAATAAATTCGAAATATCATATTCAAGTCGTAATTCTGAATGTTTCATTATCGCGCAGTCAGACAATTTAGTTTTATGTGTTAAAAGATATCTGAAAATTCTCGTTGGTCCCTATCGTATGGTACAAATATCATTTGGTGATGAAGCCTAAGGCGAAAATTAATTATTTCCTTTCATTTGTAGTAACATTGTTCTTATTTATTCAAAAAATTTCAAGTTTCATTACAATTATATTTATAAAACCTTCTTTTAAAACTTTTACAGATTAGTTTAGGTGCACTAACAACTAACTCAACGTAGTTTTTTGTTTTTTTATTATTCGTATCTTACTCTAAGTGTCAATTTAAGTGGAATTTTTTTCAAATTGCAATACTTTCGGTATACTTAGGAACAATCACAACACATTTTGAAAACAAACTTGAATTTTTGCATTCTATTAATCACAATGCGCTTTTCACATACAATAGCAATTGAAGATGACGTAGATCGGCGATGCATAAGATCCATTATGGAAACAACAGTTACAATTTCTCTTTGACATCTTTCTTAAGTTAAGTCAATGCCCACAACAAAAAACAAAAACAAATATTGAATTCACTACCTTCGAGATTCATACATCAGTCGAATTTAAGAAACCTAAATATATGCATTCCAAAATTTTCAAGGTTGCGCGATTTATGAAAAACTTTTTTATGAAACAAGATCACATACACGTATACATACACACGGCTGTATTTGTATCGATATATTGATACATATGCATATTAACATTGTTTATTATAATTAATAGCTTTGAGCAACAAATTCTTTTGATCGTGCGAGACGTGAGTAAGATACAGAGTATCGAAAGTGAGGAATCGCTCCCATTTGTGAACTTGTTCTTCTAAATTCCAAATACTCTAATGTAATGATTTTTAATGCCTTCACATACATCAGTTATTGCGTGTAGATTATTTTCTTTGTCACTACTTGAAAAACGTCTACATTATGTACAAAAAAATTCTTTTAAAAATTAAAAAATTGCCTTCTATTTCAGCTTAAGTAAAAATTATTTCAAAAACGAACAAGGACATCCTCAAAACACAAATTCTTGTCTTATTTAAGGGGAGTTGGAAAGCTCTATCTAATCCATATTAAAAAAGCATTTTTTAAGTACCTTTTTCTAAGAAACTACTCATAGAATTGGTTTAAAATTTTGTACAGCCAATATGAAAACACTTTTACATAGACTGATTTATCCTTTTGTAAAAATAAAATTTCGTTTAAAATTCATGATGGTTTGAAATTTTTTTATAAAATTTTTAAAAAAAAAGCATGGTTATGAATTTTTTAAAGAAAATCTAATCAACATTTCTGTAAAAGTATATGCCTGTTTGTGTAAAAATACAATATGTACCAAGGAAAAAAATTCATAGCAAAATATTGAGTACATCCTGAGAAAAAGGTACATTTGTATGAAAAAACAGCATTTTGAGAAAACAGCGTTTAAAGTACAAAGCAGGAGGGTTTTTTCTGTGATGTTATTTTTTCGAAAAATGTTTAAACATATTTCGGGTGGGCGCATTGCTCACCAAGTTAAATTATTTTGCAGATAGCATTACAACTATTACGATGCGCTAAAAAACTCAAAATGGATCTTGAGAAAAAAATTTGCCTTTCGACTCACTTTAAAAGGATTCATCACATATTACTCGGCTTTTAATAATACAAGTATCGATAAAATTTAAGACAGAAATTCGCGCTTTCTGTTGTAAAATATTTTACGGAAGCATTTCGTAAGGTAAAGTTTATTCATTCGAATTTATGCCACTCTTTTTTCATGGACTCATAAGAAATTATTGATGATGTAAATTCGAAAAATAACATTATGTATTATCGCCAAAAGTTAATTCATTTATTCGTTTCCAAAAAGTATTTAAGTCATTGATTAAACATCAAACTAAAAGCTACCCATGTGCTTTAAAAATTTAGTAAGATGGGAATGCATTTGTCACGTGAAATATATATGAAATAGATTGGATGGAATAATAGGATTAGAAAAATTACTATAAGAGTTACTGTCATCACTGACTTACTGCCTGATTCACTCACTCTGTAACGCTGCGTCTTTTCATTTATTTTATTCACGTGATATGGAAACTATATTCTTAATTGTTACGAATTTTATTTTCAGATTAATGTTTCCATTTCAACATATTTTTCCACAGCTATAATGAAATTGGCAACTGTGAAGGAGGGTTTTTTCTGAGGAATTTTATAGTTATTCTCACAATTATTCTCCCAAGCATAAAATTACGTAAAGAAAATTTTAATTTCAACATTTTTTTTTTTTTTAATTTATAAATAAAGTGGCAACAGTGAAGAATTGAATTGTCTTACGAAGATAAAAAAAAAAGTTTTGTAAGATTATGAAAAATTTAAAATAAAAATGTATATATATATATATATATATATATATATATATATATATATATATATATATACAATTTTTAAAAGAAAAATAAATTTTTAATAAATATTTTGTGTCGATTAAATTAAAGTGTTTGTAGCATTCCTTATTTTTCAATGGGTGGTTTAGGCGCCTTGCATTTTTCTAGTGTTAAATATTTCCTTTCAATACTTTTAAATTTTTTAACTTAAAAAAAATTTAATTTTTTCGGGCAGTTTTTCAAACCCCTATAATTTCTAAAACAGATAAGTTTTTCTATTTCCTATTACTATATTTTTATTTTTATTACTTAACAATTTGAACGAATTGTTTTTGATATCCTTACTTGTAGCTGAATGTAAAATCAAATGAATGCTAATTTCTAATAATCATGGATAATTGAGTCTTATATCCAAAAAAACTGATGTTATGCAAAAAAATCCATTTAATATTTTAACTTTATCCTGAAGAAAAAAACGTTTTAACAATCAAAAAAATTTCTACAAAAAGAATAGGATTTGTGAGCTAAAATATATCAAATGAGATTTAGAATTGAAACTGTGATTAAAATCAACGAATGAAAATTACAATGCGCTGTCAAGCTTTTTTGTTCTTGAAGCTGAGTTACTCAGGTTTACAATGATTTGTCCACAAACTGATACAAGGAGAAGGAAACTGATTTAAAAAAAGAGTTGTATAAATTATCTATTAGCTACCAAAATTGTTTACATAGCAATTGTAAAAGTGAATTTGAGAATCTGTATAGTTGGAAGGCTATAAATTGATTAAAAAGATATATTTGAAACGAATTTCATGAAACACGGGTTTGGTGACTAAGTTAAACTCGAAAACTTTTTCTCTAATTGCGAACGGTGTGTTTAAAATTAATAAATAAATAATAATAAAAAAACTTACTAAATGAAAGGGGGAAAAAATGTGTTTTTGTCTTTTATGTGAAATTATTCAACCACAACATTTACATTATTCTGTCAAAAATGCTTAATTGACATAAAAACTAATTAAATACTGAACAGTACAAAATGTATAATTATATTAACTATTCTGCAGAAATTCTAAAGATTGCATGTTTTACACATCGAAAACTCCCCAATAATAAATCCTAAAAAACACATTTTTCCACAATTAAATATACGAAATTACAAAAACTCTAATCGGACAATTATATTCGAGAAAATAATACTTTAAAATTTAAAACACTTATGAAACTCTACACGAAATAAAAAAAAATTGAATTTCAGTAAGATGTACTTACCAACATTATGATGAGCTAATTTGTTCATGCACACAGACTTAACTATGGCCAAAGAAACAAAAATTGGCGACGCTTTTGTTCCGGGAGCATCCCAAAGCGACGTCGCAGTCGAATTCTTGAACTTCAGGTAAGCAAAAGTCACAGCAAAAGCAATTCCAAAAATAAAAGCTGCCCACCAAAGACCCCTGTACGAATAATCTGTCACTAGAGTACTCAGTGGCACAGCATAAAAAGAAGCCTCAATCGCCATTTCCAAAACATAAAAATTCCACCATGTGTCGAAAAATATAGGGGCACTTCAAAACTAAAATGTTCGAAAAAGAATATTTTTTCAGAAGTCCGTCATGTCGGAGAATTCCAGTTCCGCTGCGACCGTCGCTGTCAGAAAACGGAAGCAAACTTTCACTTTTCCCAATCCAATAAAAGTGATCTAAGAAATTGCCGCGAAGTGAAAGTCGTTCAACACCTATGCGCATGCGCAATCGTTCTCCGCCCTCCTTTCACTACCCTCAGTTCCGGCCAATAGGAAGTAGAAAAACGATATTAGAAAAAAAGAAGGGAAAAAAAATAGAAGCAAACGATACACCTTATGATGTAACGACCGGATGATGAAAGTGGTGTAATGTTGCCAGAAACAAAGAACAAGAGAACGTTGGCGAGAAAAGCGATTAAAAAAACGGCATCTTTTTGTTTCGTTGATAATTTTTTTATTTTTTATTTATTAAAATAGAAATTAGGTTAGTAGTTAGAGAAATCGCCTGATGAAATAATAACCAATCAATCTGGTTTCCGCCGGTTTATCAAAGGGAGGCGGTGAAATGAAACTTTAGGGTTATTAATTGATTTTAGGAAAGAGTTTTGTAAAGATAAATCTAATGTATATAGTATGTTTCACACATGAAAAGGAAACATTTTTAAGATAACTGCTTGTTTTTAAGCTCAAGTAATAAAATAGCATAAACTTGTGTCTTTTCCCATATAAATTTAAATATAGAAAGGAACAATTATTCATTTTAGAATCAGATTGAAAAAAAAATAATCAGAATTTGTCTTATTCTTATACGAAAAATAAAAAATTGAGAAAAGATCTCAGCTCTGAAAGACAAGAAACATAAAAAAAGGTGAGTATTTTGATGATCATTATACAGAACAAAACACTAGCCCAACTCAGAACAAGACTCTCGAAATAAAGCATTTTGCTTCAAAAATAAAACAAGTAGTGTTATGAAAATTACAAAAGATTTTGTCATAAAATTTAGCCGTACGAAAAAAAAAAAAATTTTTAAATTCGAGTGGAGCCTCTTTTTGCAATAACCGATTCAATTGATATTGAGTTACGTAACATTGCATTTAGAAATTTCACATACTGTTAATAAATACAAGCCTAGCTGTTTTGTTCCAAACTTTTAGGATTAAACTTATTTTTAAAGTGGAATTATAATTTACACTTGGTTTGTTTAATCTAGATATATTTATTGATGCATAATTAATAATATATTTGTCTAGAATTATTAAAAACTCAATAATTTGTATTTTAAAGCATTTCCAGAATTTAGATATTTATTATATCAGCATCTTATTTACATTAGTTATTTGTACATAAAAATAGAGAGATTTGGATCAATAATAAAACTTTCTTACATTATATTATACATTTGTTTGTGAAAAATTGTTTGGTATTAAAATAAGTGTTTCAAACTAATTTCAAATTTGGATTCTCACCAAAATTAATTTTTTATTTATTTATTTATTTATTTATTTATTTATTTATTTATTTATTTATTTATTTATTTATTTATTTATTTATGTATTTATTTATTTATTTATTTATTTATTTATTTATTTATTTATTTATTTATTTATTTATTTATTTATTTATTTATTTATTTATTTATTTATTTATTTATTTATTTATTTATTTATTTATTTATTTATTTATTTTATTTTTAATATAGTAAGACAATTAATAATAATAATTTCATTAATTTAAAACACCAAAAAATGACAAAAAAATTAGAAAATTTTAAATGAATGAGATAATTAATTGTACACTGTTCAAAAGATCGGTTTAAAAAAAATAATGGAAAAATAAGCAAAGTTTTAAAAGCTAGACCTTTTCTGTGATATTTACAAATTTAAAAGTCATTTATCGTGTACTAAAATAATGACTTCATTTTAATCTGGAGCTTTTTTTTTTAAATTACATTATATTCGTTATATTTTGATTGTAATCATTATTTTAAATTACAAACTGAACTCAAAATGTTTTTGCAATTGATCTAAAAACTGTTTCAATTTTAAGAACTTCTATTTTTTTTTTTTTTTTTTTTACTCTAAGCATGGCATGAGTTAAATTGAAGTAGAGTTTTATCGTCAGCCAAAACTTACGACCAACAACAATAATATGATTAAAAATTATTTCAAATTTTAGTGTTTAATTAGACAATTACATACGCGTAAATAATTGTCTCTTAGCAAGCATTTAAAAAATAAATGATGTGTGATTTGGATATGGTCACCAAGTCCATTAAGAGTATTTTCTACTGAAATGTACATAAAAAAAATCTTAACTTGTACCAAAAAAAAAAAATTCTTCTAAATAAAATAATCGAAAAACAAGTGATGTAGTTCGAAAATCTTAAAAGTGTGAAAGTAGAAAAACAAAAAAAGTAGTAAATAAAGAATCTGATGATTTAGTCATAGTAATAAATATGACGTCTAATACAGTTTGGATATGGATGGGTGCATTCGGAGATAATATTCTTCCTCTTAATTTTTTCGCAATGTTTTTTCAACTACTATGCCATTTTTAATAGCTTATTAAACTATTCCTAAAGTTAGAGCTTTACAAGAGAAAGGTTTCGAAAGGATGTTGATGTATTTTGAAACTTGAGTTCAAAATAATCGAAGAAATATAGATTCTATAGATATTTAAATAATGTTTTTTATTTAATATAAATTGAATGCGGAAGTAATGGTGAATTTTAATATAATATTTATAATATAATAGTCATACCATAAATATTCAGATCATGTATAATTAAATTTCAATATCGATATCAATATTTTTATTAAAAAAACTGTTTGCTCTGGAATTAGAGAAGTCCTCTAAATAAAAATTCCTAAAAAGTATACTAATATCGTATTTAAAATTCTATAAATTTTAAACAAATCTTAGATTTATTTTCTCAATTTATAAATACTTTAACTTCATTTTCTAACTTTCCGAATGTTTTTGAAGAGAAAAATTGCTACGTAAGTTTTATAATTCATAGGATATTTATAGATGGAAATTTATAAACTAAGTACAAAAGTAAAATTATGGGTTATTCGTGATTATCAATATAACTAAAACAAAAGACTGTTACCAATTTTAAACAAAAACTAAGTTCAAAATCATTTAAAATCAAATTTAAAAAAAAATCGCAAATATAAATAAATTCGCTAGTAAAAATAAATTAATTCCAACAAAAAAGTTAAGGCAACAGTAGTCAAGTGTATGATACAAAAAAAAAAAATATCTCCCCCTATTTTTAATTATCTATGTTTATAACAAGAATTGTACAAATGTTTAAACTTGGTTGGAAAAGTATTATGAAATATATAAAATTCAACAGAATACGTTATCTGTGAGTATTCATGACATGCAATACCAGCATCAGTATTCATTTATTATGCATTTCAGTTAAATATTTTTAAATGAAGTAGTAACAAAAAATTTAAAAAGTTCAATCATTTGCTATTAATACTAGGTTATATGGAACATATCCCTTTAGAACATGTTATATTGAACATATCCTCATAAAATTTAGTATATATACTATCTAGATAATGGGAAAATATGAAATGAAATATTTGAATATCGGATCAAATTTCAGTTTGTGAATGGAAGTATGGTACTTTGTACTATTATATTGAATTTACTTTAAAAGTTTAACCTTATTTGAAAAATTGTGTTTGAAATTTTTAGACATGAAAAATCTATAAATAAAAGTTTTGAATATCTATAATTTTATTTTAATAATTAAACGACGGTAATTTTCAGTTTTAAACTATTTATTTGTATTTGTATTACTTTTTAGTATTGTAAATTTTATACCGTTTCCCCACGGTTACAGTTTGCGGGCAGGAAAAGTTTTTAAAAGAACGTTAGATATATACAGGCTTAAGACTTCTTTAAATAGTATCAGTTAAAATATGGTTAACATGTATTCTCTAATTAAACCAAACAGACACAAGAGCATGATCATAACTCACAATAAAGAAAATTAAATTTCCCTAAATTTTACATTTTATGAAGGATTTTTTTATTTTTAAAAAAAAAAATTTAAGATATGATATGGTCTCCACTGCGACTTTAGAAGACATTATGTAGTCAGTGATACCATATATGTCAATTCATTGTTGTAATTTTGTAAGCGACGGCTTATAAGGTGTGTTATTTTTTATTTTTTTTATTATTTTTTTCGTTTTTTATTTTGTTGTAATAGTTTTTTATGAAATGTCAGGGGAAAATGTATTTTATTACACACATACATCGTAACTTGAAGCGGAATTAAATGCACACAATTTTTTTTTTAAATCAAACCTTTATAACTTGTATCTTGACTTTTAGATACAACACACGCATCTTACAAAAAACAATATTAAATAAATTTCATTTTAAAACAATCTCTCTATCTTGTTTATCCACCTTATTTTCTAGTCTTTATTTTGCTTATCTCTCTTGTAGTTTATTTTCTTTTGTTTCATTATCTTTCATATAGACCATTTTTTTATATCAAGTACTTTAAACGAAAAAATTAAATAAAATTTACATTGCATCAACTGGGCACACTACCGTCATTTGTACTTAAAAGAAAGATTCAGAAAAACCACACACACCTGACGATACGAAATTATTCTCCGACTTTACTAATTACACTTAATTGCCTGAGGTTACAATTTAATGACACAAAGCAAGGTATCAGTAAAAAAAGGTGGTTCCGTAAAACGCTAATAAATCCAATCGCCTTGTTATCTTCAAACAAAAACCGGTGTCGATCCAAATCATTCTTTAGCGGTATCTTTCACTTCTACTGGCGTTACTAATCACTTTAAGGATGAATGAGAGATCCGGTCACGGTGATTTACAACTTTTACCATTCAGAACGCTATGTGTGGTGTTTGCGTGATTCTTATGATGAGGATTGTGAAGTTGTAGTGGAATTTCATCTAAGCTTGCCTAGGCCTAAATGGCAAAATGGAGTCAATAAGGTGTATATTTTTACTAACCGTTTGCGTCACAAAAGTTGGTAATAACGCAAATTCTTCGGTAATGTAGCAGCGGAAAATAAAACTTACCTTTATCTGTAAAAAAGTTTAACAAGAGAAACCAGTTTAACAAACCGAAAATACATTTGCATTGTGATAGGTCGAAAAATTTGACTAATGATGAAACCATACTTTAAATAACGTCATGAATCAACTCAATAAATTACACATGGAAATAAAAGTTAATTCCACATTAATTTTGTAAATTAAAATACTTGTTCTTTTTAGATAATCAAGGAAGTGTATTACTTAAATAATCTTGACAAATCCCCAATAACTCATGGATAAACAGATAAATTCATTAAAATGATAACTTTTTCCGTCTCAAGGAATAATCTTAATAAATCACAAAAAAGTTTTAAAAAAAAAAAAAATTGAAATTCTTTTCAAAAATGAAACAAGATTAACTGAATCTTCTATAAATTTGGTTATTTTCAAAATTATTAAATTTAATGACACGCTATTCATCTAATATGTATAAAAAAACGCAGGATTATATCACTTAATGAATGAATTATAGGTCTTACTCAATAATCAAAACACTAAGGTTGTCAAAGATTTATATAAAATAAAAGCTATTGAACAATTGATCCTGATGCCTTTCCGTGTTTCTTAAATTAAGTAATTGCGTGGTTTTCCAATTTCAATTTGGAACGACCTATTACTGGAGTGTGGCCGAAAAATGGTCTTTTTGAGATAATATCAAGAACATTCGAAAGTGAAAATTTAAATGCCTTATTTTAATTTTCAATAAAAGATGAATAAGAAAGGAATGTTATCCCAATGACTATTTTACAATTACATACAAAATGACCTACAAGAAATAATGGTCAAAATATGTTACACTAATGAACGACTGTCATTTGTTTTCTAACTTAAAACAAATGGTATTGTGAAAGCCATTGTTTCTGAAATATCCAACTTGTCTTCTGAATTATTTGCTTCTCTTGTGAGATTCCATTACCAGGTACATTCCTGTTTTTGTTTTCTTCTTTTTTAGCAGCAATTTAATTCAAATTGTAGCTTTTGTTTGACTATCACATAATATGAGATTTGTCAAAAACTGGGTTGTGTATAGAATTATTGCTAAAGTTGCTTGCATTGGATTGTCTACACTACAATAATTATAAAGTTAAAAACAAGTGGATTGACCTTTATACTATGTTTAAAAGAACTGCGAATTATTTTAGCCCTGTTATTTAATAATTATAGTTATTTCCGCTTAGGAAAAATTTTAGACATTCAAAGATAAACAATTTAATTTATTTTGAAGTATTACTTTTGGGAGACAAGAGCACTGGACAAAAAAAATCCGTCGTATTTTCAATTAACTTAAAAAGTACACCAAATTATTTAAAATGCAATATTTTTCATTAACTATTGACACAGTCAATAATATCATATTTGTTATGAATATTAGACTTCCAATTTTTATTTTATTTTATATATACTTTATGTAATATATAAGCCTATATTTGAGACGTAGAATTTAAAAATTATTATATGGCAACTTTTGGTTAGGGGTACACTTTTATCAAATTCTATTGAGTATTTTAATCTAATTTTTCCATGATATTGAAAACAAACAGGATCTATACTGTTATGCTAAAATATTTCTTAAATTAGAAGAAAATAAATATTGAATAACAATGTTTATATACACAAAATATATAAATATATTTTTAAAAATAATTTTAAAGGTATATTAGAAAGAAAAAAAAAAAGGTTAGCAGTTTGAAATAGTGAGTCGATTTGCATTTGGAAAAAAGTTTATGTAAATTTATTGTATATTATTCTGGAAAGTGTACCAAACCAAAGATTGTCACATAATAATTTTTAAATTCTAATTTTCAAATATAGGCTTATTACATAAAATACATACAAAATAAAATAAAATTATCAGAGTAATGATCATAACAAATATGTTATTACTTACTACGTTAAAAATAAATTCAAAATATTGCATTTTAAATTATTTAGAGCACTTTGAAGTTGAATGAAAAAAAGACTGATTTGGTTATCCAGGATTCTTGTCTCCCCTTAATTGCAGAAAAATTATGTAATCTTAAAATTTTCGACAATCCAATTTATGTTTCAAATGAAAAAATAGCCAACTGGTTGAACAGTAGGTAAAGAATTGGCTTGAATGTCAGAAACTTTTAGGATTTAAATTATCAAACTATCTGGTGAACATAACCATAACCATGATTTTATATTTAAATATATCATAACATCTTCAAAGAATGAAAGATGACATCAGAAATAAACTCCAACTAAATATTTTATTGGAAATCGGAAGAGTTGTACATCAGGGCTTCAATAACACTATTTAATTTCAAAACAGACATTTAATTATTAAATTACAATACAATAATTTTAGAGTTAAACTGTTTCGAACCTACACACACCAAAAAAGCAGATCTAGACGATAACTTCAGCATTAAAAATCAACTCCTGGCGACCACGTTAAAAAACGAAGTCTTACAAGAATAAAAATAGGCCGCAAGAGAGATTTTTTTCAGTCGACACTGGAGGAAGAACGTAAACGTTATCCGTGGGCGATTTCAACAACAAGGTGAAGTTAGGAACAACTCGGACATACGAAAAAAGGATACCCTCGGGCTGTCACGTGGTCATTTGAACTGCGTGATTTAGGAATCACGTGAGAGATATGTTATTTTGAATTTTTATGTTTACTATTTCTATTTTGATTTTCTAATAAACCTGTTCAGGATTACATACTTTTTTACAAATTTTTGCTATCATCAGTTTTTATCTTTTTGCCATCATTTCTGTATTCTTGATGGCGAGAATATCAATTTCATCGATTCATGTTTATTTTTTCTTTGCTTTATTTTTTGAGCGAAGATACTGTTTGTTTGTGTTTTTTGTGATGATGTTAATGATTGTTGGATGCGTATGCTTCCAAAATGCCACACAAAGTGTTCGGGACATCAAAAGGCAGCTAAGCAGATTAAGGGATTGAATAACGTCCTAATTCTTCTCAAAACAGCTGAACTCTGATTTTCACATCTCAATCAAATATAGTTATATTAGTTGAATAACTACGTGAATAATTTTATAAGGCGAAGCCAAGGAATCACCTGACAACCTCATTTTCCAAATGTGGCAATACAAACGTCAACAGAATTCTTATTTGGCAACGTCGCAGTTATGAGTGAAATCATGCTTATTCGTTTTTCTTTTGAGTTCATTTTTAGCGAAAAAAATTGTTTTAATGTTGAGAAATTAAACAAATCCAGTAGAGACTCGCCGAAACCAATATTTACTTTTTAGTAAAGTAAACGTTATTCATATATATTGATTATTATAATAAGAATTTTCTTATGTAAATTAGTCAGCCATAATTTTTAAATGTTTAGTTTTGCATATTTGTGAGTATAATTATTAAAACAAATGTGAGTATATTTATTTAAAAAAAATAATCCCGGAAAAAGCTGGAAAGTTTCTATTATTTCAAAGACCATTCTGTCTACTAGAAAAACCAATTTAGCAGAACCAGGTGATGACATACAACAATAAAAAATATCAACATTTTTGAATACTGATTTTTTACTGTATGTGTCACTAAAAAGCCGCTTCTACATGCATTTCTATTGAGGTACATCAAGATCAAATTACTAGCATGTGTAATTTGACGACTGAAATAGCCTGTGAACATTGACAACACATCTGAAAGTCTCCCTGTCTATATATACCTTTTTTAAATATGTCTTTAAATTAGTGACTTTAAAGTTTAACAACTGAAACAGCTACATGCTTTTAAGATCGATCTGAATTCCTTTTATAGTTACTATAGAAATACTTTTCTGGTCAAAATTTCATTCACGTGGCTGAATTGTTTGTAATCTTTAAAATATTATCGAGACCAAACTCATACATGACACCATGTGGCCTTTATAGCTCAGGCCTGATGATTTATAGTTTTTATGCCGCTAATCGTTTCCGGTACTTTAGTTCATAACTTCCAGTTTAATTTTTATATTTGAACTTATTTTAAAAGCACCTTTCATATGACATGTCACATTATTTTGAAGTTTTTTTCTGGGAATATTGACATCAAGTGGATTTAAAGAGATTTTTGTATAAGCTTCTCTATTAAGATATGATACAAGCTAAAGTGTCAACATATGAATGTGTTCTAAAGAAAGTTTGCTTTAACATGCGACAAGTGAATAGTTGCATTTCCCTCACTAACAAAAACTTTGACGTTCGTGAATATTCTTTGTTAAGTTAATTTTGATAGATTTCATATCAATCGATTGATTGATTTTATGTTCTGCAGATAATGATTGTTAACGCTTGGCTACTTCACAGTCAGCTGCTATACGAGAATCAGCTGTTGTATAACAAATATATCAGTTTAAAGAATAATTTTAATTAGAAGGTGTGAGGCTATCAGGTACTTAAAATAATTGTTTGTATAATGTTCATATACATGGGAATTTCGCCATTTTGCATTATAAAATGATTGCCTAAAACCTTAACCTAAGAGGCGAGTCATTTTTACAAAATTGTGTATTTGTTTTATGGCATAAATATCATTTTAGATTCTGCTGTTTTCTCGGAAAGTAACTAAATAGAAAAGTATTTATTAATTATTGACTATACACTATAAAATAAAATTAAAAACTAAAATACAATCAATTGGAATGAAATGACTGATTATAAATTTAACTGACCTTAAACTAAACAAAAAATACTTAAAATAAACGGAAATAAAATTGAAACTACTTGAGTATTACATACAGTGTCACTTAAAGAAACATTATAATCCCAAAATAAGCACATTTAGAGGAAAACAAAGTCGAAACCAAAAAAACACGCTTAAAAACCATTCATCTCAAATAAATAAAAAATGACGAATATTATCAACACGGAAAGGTCAGCAAAGTTTGCCTACCGAAATATATCACGCACAAAGTTACAAACTGGTTCACTTCAGAAGCATTTATCATTCATCAATATTCACCAAAGACCTGCCTGGGTTTGTTCTAGAAGCAAACCACAACCCCCACATGCACCCACATAATAAACGATGGATACCGGTATATCATGACAAGCTCCTGACGCGTTACTTCCGCAAACAAAGTTTGTCAAAGAAAAACATTTGTGACTCTTATCAATATCTTCAAATTAATAGTTAAAGATATCCTCACAGAAGGCTAAGTAGACACAATTATTTTAATCTCGTCTTACAGGAACGTGCAGACACTTCAAGAGGTTGAGATTAGGCTTAATTTATTTTATGACCTTGTAGATGTGGGTGATAAGGTTAATAAAATGGTAACTATATCTGACGTGCTTACAAGGGTGTTAATTAAGTACTGTCTTGCTATGGTAAAGTAATTTGCATTTTTGTCGCTTGATGGACATTGTTTGTTTTGAAAGTACGATGTAATTGTATGTAAATGCACCTTCAAGTAGGGATGATTTAAGTTGTTAAGTATTTATTACCTAAGTGCCATGTGTTTGTATTTAGAAATATGTGTTATTGAAATTATTCAACACTGGTTTCAGTATTTTTGGTAAGCAATGCTATTAAGGGCCAGAGAAGAAAAGGGATCTAAGTGACTTTTCTTAACTTTTGAGAAAATACACTTTAAAGTTTCTTATTTATATTAAATTCTATGAAAATTAGTGATATCTTCATTCCAGTGGTTAGTATTTGAACAACAAATAATTTTCCTAGAATATTAATATAAATAAGAAACTTTAAAAGGTATTTTCTTAAAAGTTAAGAAAAGTCACTTGAACTCCTTTGTTTCTCAGGTCCTCAATTAAATTAAAAAATTAAGTTCCTAGTTTCTCTCAATTTTTGACGACAGACTTTAAGATTTCATTCCTTTTACTTGAATCAAGGAAACTATGCCTCGATATTTTCTATAACATTTAATACCGAAATTATTAAGAAAATTTTCCAAACGTTAAAAAAAAAAATCAATCCTTCTAACGCTCATCAATTTTGAAGACAAACTTGAAGGTCATTTAAAAAAAAAAAAATTAAATAACGCCTTTCAATTTTCAATAAAAA
Organism: Linyphia triangularis; assembly: GCA_963978545.1. NCBI lineage: Eukaryota > Metazoa > Arthropoda > Arachnida > Araneae > Linyphiidae > Linyphia > Linyphia triangularis. The sequence continues at coordinate 44,736,298 of OZ021732.1, read as the reverse complement.
AAAGAACCTAAGTGTGTTTTTAAATGTTAATTTTAAATTCTTATCAACGAATTAGATAATTTAGGCCCCTCATTTACTGCGAGATTAAAATCATAACACGTTTCTAGAAACGAAGATACAAATAAACGTCCTTGAAAAACCTACAATTTCTCCGCACCTGAATAGTCTTCCTAATCTACAATTAAGAACAGTTTCGAAGGATGGGCATTTTTTTTAACTTGCCTTTCAAATCTAAGAGCCATCTGCAACAAAGGCAGATGTTGCAATAAAGTAAGCTATTACAACGATGTCGGTCACGATTTATTACTTTTTTCTTCAGAGTTCCGCAGCCTGAAGGAAGAAACGTTTGTCCAATATAGTATTTCCTCCTTGTCTGTCTGTGAGAAATATATCAAGTTTTACAGATCCATTATAAACATTCAAAAGCAGGTGTAATACATTTTTGAAAAAAATCAGGTATAAGAGATGCAAGTGCAATAGGACACAGTTGGTAATTTTTTTTATTTTTTTTTGAAAGCCTCAACAGCAACTTTGTTTTACAACAATTCATGAGAAATACAACATGAAAGTAACTCTGCCACAATAAATTTGCGAACAATTTTCAAAGCAAACAAAAAGTCTTATTTCCGAAAATGAAATTATGATTATTTTCTTTAAAAAAAATCAATTTTTTAGCTTTTATAATCCAAATTAGTCTAAAAAAGGCACTATAATCTAAGTGAAAAACGTTACCTAATAAAAAAAAATACTATACAAGAAATTGCAGGGTCTAGTGTCTCTAGTATCTAAAAACTCGAACAGAGAAAAATATTGTGTCTAAATCATGATATTAAATACATATTTATATAATTTTGGACATTTCCCACTTAATCTTTTAACACCGGGTTTAGTTAGTTTTAAGTGTCGGCTATTCAATTGTATAAATATATTGTAAATGGTATAGTAAAGATTTGCGTTTGAATATGTAATTATATGGTAGATATAAAATGGGTAAAATAAAAAAATAAATAGCATTCACGTAACCAGACAATTACCATTAGATAGCGGTCAAGAATGAAAGGCTGTTAGAGGAAAACAGTGTATGCAGTCAATTTTCGGACGTTTTTCATTTTAATCTAAAACTGTATTTACGTTATTTAGAGAGAAACGCTACAAGTTTTTTTTTTATTTAGTTTTTTTAAAAGAAAACGTGTGTTGGAAACAGTTGTTGAAACAGTTTTCGTTTTCAGCAGGGGCAAATTAGTTAACATTATTGTATCACTAGGGGTTTGTTTATTATATTGTACCACCTATCAAACTACTAATGGGCCCGTTTGCTAAGTTTACTAGACTGAAATCATATAAATCAAGCAGCTAATACTGTGAATAAATTGTTTAGGTTTTTAATATAAAGATAGAAATTCAATCATTTATCTATTTGGTATTTTATCTCTAAAGCATGCTTCCCTATCTTTTACTATCTCTCATTGGACAAATCATGTCCGAGATGAATTGTAATACATTTTTACCTTTTAATGCATAACATTTTAAACTTTTAATGATCAGTTTATGTTTAATTAAATTTTAGCATAATGTTAAATTTAACTTTTAATTTGATTGTAGGTTATATTTAAATTTAATTTTTAATCTATTTGTGATTAAAAATTGTTAATTTGTTTGGTTTAATTATTTTAATTAATTTGTTTTGTTTAATTTTTTTAATTAATTTATTTTTTTATTAATTTGTAATTTAATTTTTCATTTGTTTTTAATTACATTTCCAATTTAATTTTTAATATCATTTTTATTTTAGTATTAATTTAATTTTTAAATTAATGTTTTATTTCATTTTTAATTAGGTTGATGATTTAAATTTAATTTTGTACTTAATATTGCTTTTCCTGCAGCTGAAGCTATAAATCAACATATAGATCTTTTTTAAGACAATTTTAACAATATGCAAACGAATATAAGCAAAAAATCGAATAATTGTTCATTTAACAACCTGCGTTGTTGAACTGCTCAATAGTTTCGTTCTTTCCTGGTACGTCTGTTTTCACAATGAGTAAAGATCATTCCGCTAAATGTATTCTCTCTGTCACTGGCCGCTCTCCTGAACAACAATACTTTCCAGCTATAATGTCTCATTTCAATTGCCCTTTGCTGGGATTTAATGCATCAGAGATGATACTCCTGAGTCCATTTGTAGATTCTATAGACTCTCGGAAGCTCCTCTCATCTAATCCAACTCCTGAAAGGAAAATTAAGTTCCTTATTCATTTCAAAGCATTCCCGTGTAAATGAGTGCATCCCTCTAGCTCTTTTCTTCCAATGGAAGTGACCTTATGCCCTCCATCACTGATCTAGGATCAGAAGGATAGATCCTCAGTTTAAATGGCTACATCTTTGAGCAGTTTCCGTGGAAAATTGCTTCCTGTATAATGTACACAATCGTGGAGGATGCTTTTTTTTTCTCTTTTTTTTTCTGATCAAGAGTAACCTTTTTACTTTCAATTACCAATACGGTAACATCGTGTAATGAAAGTATTGCATTCGGACAAAAAAAAGTTTGATTTTTCCCCCCTCCTACACGTTTTGAAACGTACTGATTTCAAAAAGTAGTATGGAAATTTTGTGTCTGCCATCAGCATAACTCGTGAACGGATTGACCTACAATGCTCAAATTTTCCATGCTAGTTAAAATTGCGCATGCGTATAAGGTAACTATAGCATTAAAAAAAATGTTTTCAGGAATTTCTAAAAAATGGTTTTAACGATTGTAAAATTAACGATAAAGAAATATCTCAAACTGAAATTTTTTTCTATAAATGAATTGAATATGAAAACGGTAAAGGACACCAACCCAACAATCCGGTTCGAATTTAAATGCAGTGACCAGTATTATAGGGCAATTGAAAATTGTGCGATGTTCCACACCACTACTTTTTCTAAGCTTCAGCAATCTTAAATATCGTACAACAAATATAAGTTAAAATTGAATGCAACAATAATTTTCTTAAACAGATCATAATACACTTAAAAGTGGACTTTTACAACAGTTCAACTGTAGTCACGTTGTAAAATTTTACCGGTATAAGAGTCTTTTGAAAAACCTTGAATTTGAAAAATAGCTTTTAGTGTTATGTTTCACGGCATTATGTCGCTAGTGACCTTTTCAATAACCATTATTTTTTTATTGATTTATTCATCTTACTTTCGTCATTAACATGGCATGAGTTTGTTTGTTCGTTCTCTTAGCGTTATTAAATTTCATTTCAAAAACGCTTAAGACCTGTCGTTTTTTTTTAACCCTATTCACAAAAATGTTTTACTTTTTCAAAAACACTTTCACTACATTAAAAGTAAATAGTTTGGTGTTCCTTTTTTTTTTAGAACATGTATTATTGGGTTGCAACATTTCGACATATTTAGAACACTAGTTTATCCTTTCTGAATACTTTTTGGAAGATATTATAAAAATATTATACTCTTGAAGTGAACCAATCCATTTTAATGTGAGTTAAACAGACCTCTCCCTCTTTTAAAGTATAACTTGTTAGATTTGTTCCACACATTTTTATTTTAAAAGCATACACAACACATTACTTTTAATGCCTTGAAATTATGATTATTTCAATGCTTTTAAGCGAGCAAAGAAATAAGGACACGAGAAGAAGAAAGGCGGAAATCATAACATTCTACTACAATACCTCAAAAAAAGAAATGGCTAGTTTCAGTCAAATAGCACCAAACTATTCAATTACCAAAAAAAGTATGAAATGGCCCTTTCTTCTGCTTTTAAAATTCCTGTTATGAGTGTTCACATTATATTTCTCGAATCTGGTCAAATCCGCTATATGCATACAAAGGAGAACGTTTTTATAAATGACTTTACATTATATGCATTAAGATTCAAACCGAAAACCTTTTTTAATGGATGGTTTAAGATATGAAAAGCGTGAAAAACATAATCTTTAAATTCAAATCTCTAACATTGGTAACGAATTAAAACTAGGGATGTTGAACGTCGCTCAATTTCAGTTGCACTATAATACTGGTCACTGCATTTAAATTTGACATGCATTGATGCAGTTCAAAGTTTTCATTTTCGCAATTTCATTAAATTAACAAAATTGGCTAGTATGACGATATAGTAAGCAATAATTATTACTTTAATCCTTTCGAGCAAGTGAAGCGGAGAAAAACTGTCATTGGCTCTAGGGAAGATTTCTCCATGTTAAAGACGTTCGTTTTTCAACTTTTTACGCCTTTATTGAATTTTTACGAGAATTTCGGAGGTGAAGATGTTTAGAACACTTTAAAAGGAATTACCACAGGTAGTTTGATCAAACTAGTTAGAGCAGTTTATTAGCAATTAAAAAAAAAAAAAAAAAAAAAAAAAAAAAAAAAAAAAAAACTCAATGATAGTTTACCTTATGCGCTATTTAAACACAAACCCTCATGGCAGGTACCATGGCCACCACTTACCCGTGCATAAAAGTTCGGCGGTTAAACTGTTTGGAAGCTATGCGAACCACACAGGTACACAAATATAGGTATATTTTCTGAACTTTTTAAAATTCAAGACGTTCCAAAACGTCTAGAAATGCAAAATATCAAAATAAAATTTATTTATTTATTACTTTCAATTACTCATATGTATACATATTGTAATGAAAATATAGCGTTCGGTTAAAAAAAAAACAAAAAAAAATCGATTATTTTTTTTTTTTTTTTTTTTTTGGCATTTCTCCGTGTTTTGGATCATCCTGATTTCAAAAAAGTGATCTAGAAAAAACGTGAGTGTGTCTGTGGTCATCATAACTCCCGAACAAAATAACCTACGATGTTCAAATTTGGTATGCGGGTAGCTGGTGGCCATGGGACCTGCCATTAAGGTTTTCGTCAAAATCGTGCATTCGCATAACGTACCTGCCCCTGAAATAATCATGTTTTTCAGTAATTGCTAAAAAACGGCTCCAATGATTTTGATAAAAATCGCTGTGGTAATGTCTCTTCAGGCATTCTGAACATCCTCACCTCCGAAATTCTCATAAACATGCTTTAAAGGCGTAACAAGTTGAAAAACGAATGCCGTTAACACAGAGTTCTCTTTTCTTGAGTATACCTCATCAACGATCGTTTTTTCTACTCCTCTCAGTTTCACTTATAATAAAGGATAACATAAGGATTATCGAAAAGTATATCACCAAAATCACCATTTTGGCTTCTTTAAAAAAAAAAGAAGAAAAAAAAAGAAGATTCATACAACAATTACTAAAAAAAATATCACTAAGCTGGCCATTTTTTCTAAACGAATGGTGGAATTATAAAAACGGTAAATAACTCAAATCAACATCAGATATATAGCTTAATTAAAAGTTGTGCGATGTTCCACACCCCTATTTTTTTTTTTTTTTTTTTTTTTTTTTTTTTTTTTTTATTTATTGAATGCAATACCATTATATCTTTATTACTTTGACTGATTGAGATTAAAAAAATATACATTTTTCATTTTTTACATACATCATTTATAAAAAACTAGAATTTCGAATGAACAAATTCGAAGCAATATCAAATTAAACTTTTAATTGTGAATAATTTTTTAGCTTAAATCAACGAGTTTTATGATTGAACTTTGCATATAAAAATTTGCAATAAATTTTATTAATTTTGTGGTAAAATTCTGAAATCTGTAAAAAAAATATGAATAATGTTCAAAATTCCAAATCACGTATTAAAGTCACATATTACATAAATATATAATGTGTAATAATAATAAATGTAAATTAATAATTAATCGTAATATTAATATGTGTAATAATAAATGCAATGTTATCATTCTAAATAATTAGTGTGATAATAGTTATAATAACAATAATAATAATAATAATTACCTCACTGTATTAACTTCTAGACTACACAAATGTACAGAAATTTTTTTGCAAATTCATAGACCGTCTGTCTGGAATCAATATTCCGAGACAAAACTGCAAAGGCTACAGACATGTATGATACATCAAATGAAGGATCGCAACATAACCCATATTAAATACAAGTAAAAATTCTAACCGAAAGTACTTTACATTTTGAATGGAAAGGATGGGAAGTTCACATATTTTTATTGAAAGTTCGCAACTTGGCTTGAAAATAGAAATATAATTTAAATTTTCGGTGTGATGTTTCTTCGCCATATTTGAGAAAAACTCCCTAACTTGGCGAAATTTTTGTTTTTAGAAAATATCCCATTAGCAAGGTTTTTATTATTATATGACATCAACCTTTACAGGTGAAGATTTCCGTAAATAAATTTTCCATTATTTCTCAAGCTGTTATATTTCATGGTTTTTCTTGATCTTCTTGTGATCTTGTTCACCGCATTAGAAGTATGTATAGAAACGGTCTTTTAGTGGTAGTTATTATCGAAGTCAATTTGTTTAAAATTAATTCTTTCAAATATGTCGAATGAACACATATGCAGTTTCTTTAAAAAAAAAAAAAGAAAGAAAGAAAGAAATGGTATGCATATATTTGACAAACAATGGTTAGGAGTATGGATTGTGATCAATTTTTAAATAATTACTGTCAAAAGACAATGCATTGACATATTGTGCGCTAAATAACCATTACGAACTACACAAATTTTACACAATAGAATCATAAATTGTCGCACATAGAATTTTATTTTTCCCATTGTATTTCAAATTGATATGAAACGATTCTAAACAAACAGATGCGCAATTAGAATAATTTATTATTATGGCAGACTTTCAATTCTTTTAATGATAAAACTGAAGTTAAAAAATCAGTCTTGATGAAAAAAGGTTTATCAATCAAATAAGACAAATATTTGCAGGAAATTTCAATGCCTTAGAATTAAAGTGATGCATTATGTAAAAAACAAAACTTTTTCATTAAACAATGACATACTTTGAATCATATTTGGTAGAACGTTGAATCTTATTAAATAAAAGTGGTTGAAATTCTTCTGTGTATATTGTCTATTTGATATTTGTATTTTTGTCTTTTAATGAACTACCTAAGTATGAAATTTAGGTAATATGTTGAACATCGACACAGATTTTCAGAAAATTACAGAAATTCAAAAATATAAATAAAGGATACCCATTACAATTTTTTATAAACTTATTGCATTCCCACTTTTTTAATTTAGCCTCTCCTCTACTTAATGTAATGAAAAGGTTAGACTAAGGTTCTATCCATAGCATAGAAAAACTACAAATTATTCAAACGCATGCTTATATATCGAACGAAAGTTTTCTCCAAAACGAGTTCCCATACCGAAATTCAATTCAAAGTTACTATCAAACGTACTAAAAATTGTGATCGTAAGTCAATTTAGGATTCATTAAGCATAAATTATTAATGCTACGTGTCCATGCGTCATATATTAGTTTAAAGCTCTCATAAAGATTTTTTTAATTATATACAATTCAGGATGGAATAGCTTTAAAACTTCAATTGGAAGGAGGATTGACTCTATGCGAAGTTCACTTCTGGGCTACAGATAGGGATGTCAAATTAAAGCTTTTTCTTGCCAAGTTTAACGCAAAACTTGCTAACGTGGTGAAATTTTATAAATATAAACGGAATGGTTTAATACATTTGTCTTCAATCTTAACAGTGGTAAATTTCATTCTTACTAGGTCGCCAAATTGAAAATACAAAGTATATGGGCATAATGTTATAAAACAGAAAGATGTGTCGTAACGATCTTTTAGTTCCAGTTACTGACACTGCTCTTATTTTATAAATTTTAAAAAGGTTGATATACAAAGTTAAAAGGTAGATTTACAAAGATAGATACGAAAATATTTTCCATTGAAAACCAAATATTTAAGCCTAGTGAAAACCATCCCTGTATTCACTATTTAAACACTACCAGGGATTTAAAATTATCAATTTAGCAAACAGTAATATATGTTTATTATTTACAGCATACATAATAAAAACAAAAATATTAATTGCTAATTAAAAATTAGGGGGGGGGGGGTGGAACATCGCACATCTTTCAATTGCATTTTAATACTGGTCACTGTATTCGAATGTTGGTGTAGTACTTTACAAAACAATGTTATCGAATTCGAGATCTTACTGAAAAAATTAGTTGGCAATTTCTCGTTCTGGCTAAAAATATTAAATTTTATCGAGTCATTACTACAATGTACTGTAAAAGAATAAAATAAACAAATCATCTTATAGTAACTGTAGTTTAGAGGATGTTTAAATGTGTTTTCGAAACAGAAAACAACTACTAGAAATTTAGCATTCCTTGTTACATAAAGTTTTAACTCATCATTTTCATAGAAATCATTATTCGTTGTTACCACTTTAAAAAAAAATTAAAATCTCGTTCTCGGTTTCTAGGCCCTTGTACGCATTATAACTTTTGTTAATACCTAATTGACTCACAGCCACATAGTCCAATTTCCTTAAAATAGTTTCAATATATTCAGAACTATGGAAGGTTCAGTTTTCAGTCGGAATTTTAGGCGTCCACTAGAGTTTAATAATAATGCGGTCCATTACATTAGTAACGAAATCACCAATTAGTATGCATTGACGAACATTTCCATACCAAAAAGTAATCAGAGTAATCCAACGAACGTGCACATAGTGGATAGTAAGAGAAATTTTAAAATGTTTAACAAGAATTAGTATTTTAAAAATACATTTATGGTGTTGCGTTTTGGGGCCGCTTGTTTGATATCTGTGACATGGAACTTCAGACGAAAGACATTCTATTTTCCCTCAGCCCTCACGAAGGGTATATTAAGTAACTGAAGTCACGGTACGTCGAGCTAACTAATCGCAATACCGATTATCTAAAATTTGCTCACACGAGATATTTGATGTATGAAATATTCATATTCATTCTTTTTCTTCAAATTTTTTTTACAGAAGTTGCAAAGTCAACGATCATTAAGGTGTCTAGACCTTTGAAACGTGAAGTCTGGTTTTCCTGTACTCTTCCAATTTAAATTCAATCCCTGGAATACCTGCACTTTATTTTGGGAATAGTAAATGCTCGTGCACAAATAATCATTTTTCTTCAGCTTACAAAAGTAAAAAAATAAGTACTTTGAACTAAATAATCATACTTCATTATAAAACATAGGAAAGTAGAAATTAGTTAATAAATTAATTGTCCTTTTTCTGAGAACCATTGCCTTCATTGATCTAACTAAATAATAAGCATAACTAATTCGTTGATCTGCGCAGTAACTTCTTATATTTAACCCTTTGCACTCCAGGCCTTTTTCGCGCGGAGGAATCAGCAACTCGAGACATTTTAGGTTCGGCTGGTGTTTATGGATTTGCTTCATAGAAACTAAACAACACAGTCATTGGCCTTGCATCGAATTTCCGCATCACACCTAATGGTCCTCTCGTGGTTTGGCGTCCAATCGTGTGGTGCCTGAGAGGCGCCACTGGAGTGCAAAGGGTTAATGTTAATATTCCTTTATTAATAGACTGTAATGTATAGAATGAGTTTGTAATGATTCCTTTGTGGAATGGTGATGAAAATCAAATGATGGCAAACCCCGAAATGAATATTCGATAATATTTGACAGGAAATATTAAAATGTATCTATTTAGATACCTTTCATGAACATAAAATTTAAAGGATACATATTTAAAATATTATGTTAAATATTGTGCAATTGTATCTATCCCGAACTTCAGTCTTTCGATTTGCAACATTGGGAAAATACCCGAAGCAATCAATTTTATACTTGAATTTTATTTAGTTTTCGATATGTAGGGCTTTAAATGTGGACCGAAAGGGAGGATTTGAACATTCCTATAAAACAAAATTGAATTACAGTTTTTATTTTAATTAGTTGATCAACAAATTTAGTATTGTGTAATACAATCTTAACAACACAACTTTAGTCATGTATTACTTCCAAAAAGAATAAATAATTTGCATTAAGAACAATCCGTTTGGTAATTCGCATCAAAACTAGGGATGTGGAGCATCGCACAACTTTCAATTGCACTATAATACTGTTCATTGCATTAAAATGTATGGTGTTATATACCGTTTTCATATTTTCAGTCATTTAAATAAAAATAGCCAGTCTAAGGATATTTTTGGCAATAATTTTTACATGTGCTAAAAAAAACACGCCAAAAGATGACGAAATTAGCGATGTTATTCTATAGACATTACATTATTCATTAGTCTTTCTTGTGCATGTAACAGAAAAAAAAATCGTTGATGGCTGGTGCTCAAGGGTAAAGAGCTCTGTGTTAAAGGCACTCGTTTTTCAACTTTTTACACTTTTATTTTTTTAGTAATCATTAATACACATGATTTTTTTTCAATGGCAGCTACCATATGCGCACGCGCGATTTTGACGAAAACCTTCATGGTAGGTCACCCGCACTCCAAATTTGAACATCCTAGGTCAATTTGTAAGGGAGTTATGCTGACCACAGACAGACATTTTTTCTATATCATTTTTTTTAAATCAAGATGTTCCAAAACGTGTAGAAATGCGAAAAAAAAAACCTCTACAGCAGGAGTTTATATTCAGCAATTTTCAACCATGTAGAATGTAAAAAAAAAAAAAAAAAAAAAAAAAAACACCTCTTTTATTATGGACAAAATTGTAATTTACGTCTTGTAAGGCAAGAAGTATAAAATTATCTGCAATTTTGTTCTATTTTCGCCAGACTCATTTCATAAACTAATAATTTAAATATTGACCGTTTGAACATTTATTTTTCTTCTCCATAACAATACAATTATTTGGCTAAAATTCATTTAAATTCTGAGGATATCGAGTTAAGAGATTTGTTCAATTGATATGTCGTTGGTTTCAGTTATTACAAGTTTAAAATGATTTCCTTGGCTTTTCTCTTTAAAACATGATCTAATTTTTGTATTATCCTCCTCTGTTTATTAACACATGAATAAATGCTTATCAAATTTTTTCTTACTTGGTTATAAAAAATTGTCTTGTCAAAGCTCCTACAGCGAAAGTTGTCGATGCGACATATTAATTTCCGAGTTTTTGAAAAATTCTAAACTAATTAGCATAAGTACTCAAATGGAGCTCGCATTTTGCCTTGGCTCTTTGAAACAAGAAATCCATTAGCCGCAGAGTTGTAGTAAATGACATTTTGGAGATTTTTCATATTTTCACACAGTAATTACATTATTGTGCCATCTAAGATATTAGCTTTATTCATCAGTATATCAAAAGAATTTCTTGCCATCTATATACATGTGCATAATATATTATTATTACTAAGAGTGCAAATAAGTTAGTCCTATCGATTTCCTAAAATATGATGGATAATATTCCTCCTGATAACTGTGTGGTTAGCACTCTGGCTTCGCGTGCAAACGGTACCGGGTTCGAATCCCTGGTTAGGCATGGATGTTCGCTGTGGTTCGCAATCCGCGTTAAGCTGTAGGTCCCGGCTTGATTAGCTGTTACTGTGCACGAGTATAGGTCGTTGAGCGCAAAACCAACCACCCTAAAAATGCACCTGCAACATAAGAACAATAATCCATTGGTAAAAAGATATGAATATTTCCGACTGCCTATTTATGACATTAAAAAAAAAATTAAGAAAAAGAAGAAGATTAAGTACACTTAGTTGTTTTACATATGGTTGTGCGCAGGTCTCCGACTGAATTAGTACGTCACTCTTCATATTCACGTCACGCCAGGTGAAGAATAATCCACAGGTCACAAAGTGAAGACATTGAGAAAACTCAGAAACCCAATTATTCTCCACAGCAATACTTCGGCCAATTATCTGGCTCGAACAATAATCCACCGTATCACAAGACCTTAGCTACCAGAGTTGCTTAAACACCCAGCCATTAACATCGCTTATTATCTTTTCAAAGTAAAATTATAATGAAAACTTATACTACTGATACCACCTCAAAATCCCTCATATCTCCCATCTGTCCTTTTTATTTCCATTCAGACATTTCCCTCAATCCCTCCTTTGACCTACAATTTCGACACCTCCGGGTTTGTTGGGACATAACCATACAGAGAAGTTATGTAATAACTTTCACTTTGGAAACTCATCCGACCCCCCTCTCGCCACGTTTCGTTTTATTTTCCGCTCATTTCCTTTTTCTCGTGTTTTAGTCCCTATTGCAACAAGTGGCCACCACCGACCGAATAAGGTCACTCGAAGCCTGAGCGAGGAATGCTTTATAATTGTTGCATTTGCATTTCTGTAACTGCAGGAATGATCGTCAAGTTTACAGGTGTCAGTTGCGAGTTGATGGTGTTAATTGATGTTATGAACCTTCTGAGGAAGTGAAAGAAACGAATATAGAAACTTGAACTGTGTAGGAAGAAGGGGCCGTGTCTTGGTTTGGATGTTAGCTGGCTCAGAGCAAGAACGGGCAGATCTTGCATACTTGCTTTGCCCTCCAACACGCTAAAAGGCTGTAAAAAAAAAAAAAAAAAAAGTAAATAGATGTATGAAAAAAAAAATGGAATTATGGAAGTCTAAAAAGTTACTAAAAATAAACATGTAAAACGTAGACACGCTTTTCTACATCAAAAGTGTAACTATCCCCCCCCCCCCCATCTCCTTCCTCAAAAAATTGACGACTACTACAAAACTTTTCACAATGATAATTAATTAAACACTTAAAAGCGCATTTGAAGTAGGAATTATTTTGTATTTTAAGCAATTATTTATTGTGATGAACATTGAATTAACATACGATTTTTAAACAGAAAATCAAAAAGGCAACAATGCGTTACCTATATTATCAGCGTAAGCCCTATTACGATATAGGCAACTCTGATATTAGTGAAATATAACATACTACCTTCAATATAAAAGACATTCTATCAGTATAGTATATTTTGTAACAGATTGACATCGATTAAGTGTAGCATCTCAATTAAAATTATGTGCCATATATTAATACTAAATTAACGTTTAGGAACGAAGTATAGTATATTGATCTCATAAATATTGGAACATCAATAAGTACCGATATCAAATACGTACTTCTTGTTGTCACTAAGGGATTCCACCTATTGAGGTTTATTATATTAACATTCATAGAATGATGTTTTCAGGAAGTCATGATCCTAGAGTATTAATTTTACCATTTGCTTATGCAAAATTCTCTAATTCCGTATTCAGAAAGCGTGCATGTATGTTACAAGAAAAAAAGGTGATACGGTAGTACCACAGGTGTTAACCATTCACAGAATCACTCACTTGTCAGGAGACATTCAACAGAACATGATAGAACACTCAGAGGGGAAAAAAAGTGTTTTGGGGTGTCACTGGAAACTGGTAAGTTGGTGTTCTGACGATTATTAATGACCGCTCCAGCCATAAATCTATCAAAATCATTAGAAAACATTCCATTCGAGAGATTTTGCGATTGTTTTGTCTCTTCCGTCATGGTCCAAAAAAGGGGGAACTGCGATGCATCTGATTCGGTTTAAACTCGAGTGAAAATTCGCATCGATTTATCTTCTTTACAGTCGAAATAATTAGCTCAGGAAGTGACACTGCAGTGGTGATAACAATCTTGTCTGCTGGAGGTGTGTACTGCAATAATGAAACATGTGTGCGGTCCTTGCAGTTGGGTCAGTTATTGAATATAACATTAATGGGTTGGTCTGACATCAAATGCGAGAAATACCTATCAAGTCAAACGAATACCTATCACGTTCCCTGTAAGTATTCAAAAAGGACATTGAATTCTCTAGAATATGTTGTAGGAAAACTTACGAAAGTTTCGCTTGAAAATTCTTGTAAAAAAACTTATTTTTTTAACAGATATAAACAAAGATCAATATTATTATTTTTTATTAATCGTGATTGTTTTTGTATCAATTGAAAAAAAATTAGCCTGTTAGAGGGGTAAAAATATCTTATATGCAAAGTTAGTCTCGATCGATGTGTGAAAATATAAGTTTCAGAAGCTTCTACTCCTAGAGTTACAATTCTAAAATGACATTGTGAAACACTTCATAACATATATCCACTTTAATAGTACAATTTAAAACATCTATAACCATTTCTTTTTCTCTTTTCGACTTCACTTGGTAAATATGGAACAGTTATAAAACACGAGATGTATTCGTTATAAAAAATTCTTCCAATAACTTTATGGTATTAATTAATACTAGGGGGCTTCGCCCCCTGCTCGCTAACGCTCGCCAACCCCCAAATGCCTCGCTGCGCTCTGATTGAGCGGCTTTGCCGCTCGAATTTGTGGTTAAAACATCTTGCTGCGCTCGAATAGGTTTACCAGCCATAAAAAATGTAACCAAATTTTTATAAATTTAATGTAAGGCCTAATAGAGAAAACACCCAAATTGCAAGTTTCATAATAGAAAGTTAAATATACTATCCGCCAACATTCTGACTTAAAACTTCATTAGCTATGCCTTTACATTGAAGTCCTAATATTTTTTATTTATTCTGATAAGTCGCCCCGTTAGAGAACGACGTCCAACGCGAAGCATTTTCTGGATAGAAATACTTCAAAATAATAATTACTCTAATACAAAAATGCTTCAGAAAAACAGAAAAAATCAACTTTGAAACGAAGAGTTTAAAAAGAGCTTTAAAATTAGCAACGGGTTTGCTGTTTACATACGTAAGGATAGCTTTAAAATTAGCAACGGTTGGTTGGTTGGTTGAACCCCCGAGCAGCCGGTTTGTTGTTTACATACGTAAGGATGTTGCCAATCATATATTCAAAATCATTGAGGCTTTGTAGTAGCTTAATGATGAAAAATATTGAAATTTAACTAATTAATAAAGTGTTAATAAATTATTTTGGCACGTTTTGGCAAATCTACAGCTTATTTCCTTTAAAATGACACCTTGATCATTGAAATTGGTTGAGCAGTTTAGGCGGACGGACTAACCCCATAAAACGTATTGCCTATTAAATATATAGATTTCATTTTTTTTTTTCTTTTCTAAAAAAGTAATCAACGAATTTGTAGAATCAAGCTTATTGACTACTGTAAGCGCAGCACAACGAAGATCCTTTCGTGAAATCTTTCCTCAAATCAATGGAAGAACAACTGATTCGTATATATAGCAAGTTAAAACTACACCTTTTTGATCATATGGATCTTGTTATTCCAAAGACTTGTTCTGATTACTGTCAGATAATGAATAAGTTATCTTCTAGTGGATGCTTGATTGCCTCCAATTTTGGTAATCGGATCTCGCATCTACGAAAAATTTCAATTGTGCTAGCAACTCTGCTACAAAGAAGAATTTATGCATTTAACTCTTTATTGTTATGTAACTGATCAGTAAATGAACAATATAGACGTGCTATGAATCCGAATTGTAGCTAAATTGGAATATCGCATTCCTACGAAGCTGATTTTCCAAACCCTAATAACAATATTCTGTTATACACAAACTACATTCTTTTACCAAACATTTCAAATTTAAATGTGCCCATTTTATTGAGATATTTAGTCCCTTCTTAATTGCAATCCAAAAGACTGTTGTGGCTGGCTTCTGAAATAACTCTATTTGAAGTTAAATGAATATTATACTTCATCTGATATCCAATGTCATACTTAGTACAATATCATACTTTCTGTATAGTAATAGAATGCTTAAGGGAAATCTATAGAAATGCAATTCTACCAAATATGGTGGCCTACCACCTAGTGAAGTGACTTTCTGTCCAACGTATTTTCTAGACATATGTGCTACATTCCTTTTTTTATAAAAAAAATCTTTAGAGTAACTAAACAATGCTCTCGTTATCAGAGAAGTAATCAGTCCTATTCCTGTATAATGCTACCACAAACATATGAAGTTTGAGTTCAAAACTGAAAAAGTTGTTCACCTCAAAGGTTGATAGGTAGTTTTGTGTTAATGCTTTTTAGATTGCTTGGAATATTAGTGTAAACCTCGTCTGGATCGTTGATATCTAACTGTAACTTGCAACTGTACTGTAACACTAACTGTAACTGTAACTAATCTTCATCTTCTAGTAATGTATAAACCACTTATGAGCTAGCCCATAAGTGGTTTATACATTACTAGAAAATGAAGATTTGAATACTGCTATGTAATATATTGCCCATGGCTCCGACAGACGCTAACTGGTTTGGTGGGAGGTTTTTAATATAGATCTCTATGGGGATTGTTAAGCCTTCTCTGACTTCAAGACAATGACCTAGCATATGCACTATCCAGAAGTAACAGTTAGCAGCTGGATTACCGATTCAATTTTTGTTATGGACAAATGTTGCTTTATTATTAATTACTTACTTAATTGCTTTCTATATTATTAAAGTAATTTCCTCTCAGTTTCATAAAATACATAGTAGGCAATAAAAAATCACAGTTTCTGCCAAAAGAAATGCGTACAATGTAATATCAAAAGGATAAATTGTGCAACAGATTTCTATATGAGTTTGATGCAAAAACGAAGGGAGGGTATAGTATTTGATCAACCAACTACAGAGAATGCGATTAAAAAATCTTAACCTTTTTTTTTTTACTTGTGAATATATGAATTGGAAGCTGAGATCATATCCAAGTTTTTGGTGTTTAATAATATCCATCAACTGCTTAGGAAGATTTTATATAACAAAATCAAAGATGGCCACAAAAGAAATACCGCTTGGCGGTAACTTAAATGTTGCAATGATAATATTAAAAAAATATATACATTCGAATGTACTTAGAAGTAAATTGGAAATACTGTGATATTCACTAAATGTTATATATTATGGTTTGTGCTTACTACGGTATTTCAGCTTTAATGTTTTTAAACGTTTTGATACTCTAACATTAAAAATACCGAACTAAATACCAACAGCTAAGTATTTTCTATTTATAGACCTATTATAGATTTTTAGCTATTTTTGACTATTTGTAGACCACGAATGATAAACAAACTACTAGTAGTCAGTAAATATTTTTCTGTTGTTGTGTATGGTATTCTTTTTTTTTCTGAATAAATTATAACAAAGCATGCACAAGCAGTACAAAAGAACACCATTCTTAACGATGATCAATCATATGTTGACGTGTATAAACAAAAACAAGGAATATGGGCGGGCAATCCTAAAAATATTCTTTCCTTTAGATGTATATCTCATAATCAATCTTATTTGAATTATCCTTTCATAGTTTTTTTTCGAAAAACATTTTTATTCCTAACTCAATCGTATAAGACAATACTTATCTATATATATATAAATAAATGTATGTCTGTGTGTATGTCTGTTTGTCCTTTATGCATTACTACACCATTCATCCGATCACCATGAAACTTTGGGAAATTGTTGAGTACACAGCCGCGAAGGTTTCTTGCATAAAAATTTGGGGTGGAAGACGGGTCAAACGTTCCAAATTAGGAAAATTCAAATGTCCCACTTTCAATGTAGTCACAACTCTAAAAATTGCTACTAATATAAAAAAAAAAAAAAAAAAAAAAAAAAACATAGAAAAAGTAAGCTATTCCGATCTCGATTAACCAACTTTAAGTGGTCGAAAAGGGGTAAAACGTTCCAAATGAGCGATTTTCGAATGTCCAACTTACAATGTAGTCCCAGCTCTGATATTCGGTAAAAATGTAAACAAGAGCAAGCATAGAAAAAGTAAGCTATTCCAATACCGATTCACTAATTTTAAAGGGTCGAAAATGGGTCAAAACGTTCCAAAAAGGAATATTCCAATGTTCTACTTCCAGTGCAGTCATAACTTTGAAAATAGGTGCAAAATTCAACAAGGGCAAGCATAGAAAAAGTAAATTATTCCAATGTCGATTAACCAGTTTTAAAGGGTCGAAATTGAATCAAACGTTCCAAACGTGAAATTTGCAAATGTCCCACTTACAATATAGCTACAACTCTGATATTATGAACAAATGTCAATAAGGACAAGAATAGAAAAATTAAGCTATTGAGAACAAATTAACTAATATTAAGGGGTCGAAAAGGGATCAAAACAATCCAAACGAGTAATATCCCAGTTTCAATATAGTCATAACTCTGATATTTGATACCAAGAGCAAGCATAGATAAAGTAAACAATTCTGATCTTGTTTAACTCATTTTAAAAGGTCGAAAAGAGATCGTAACTTTCGATACGAGGAATAGCGCAATATCCCATTTTTAAAGAAGTCACAATTCTGCAATTTGATACATCTGCCAATAAACTAAGCTATTTCAATATCGTTTAACTAATTTTAAAGAGTCGAAAGGGATATAAATGTTCCAAACGAGTTCTACTTCCAATGTAATCACATTTCTGTAATTTGGTTCAAATATCAGCAAAGCGAAGCATAGAAAAAGTAAGCTCTTTCGATCCCAATTAATTAATTTCAAAGGATTGAAATGGCATCAAAACGGTTCATATGTTAAAAATATCCCTATACCTTACTTCCAATAGTTAGAAATATAAAATTTGAAACAAAAATTCGATTTTCAGAGGTCGAAACGGGATCGAACACCCAAGATGTGGAATGCATGAATGCCTTTTGATTGTTAAAATGCACATGGTAAAATGTCGTAGGGAAACACGGGTATTCAGCTAGTCTTGTATAAATTGCAAACTTAAAACCATTGTTTACCACCAGGAAAACTACAAGAAAATAAAGTACGTACCAATAACATTTACAATAAGAGTTACCCTCATCACTAATTGACTGACTCACTCACTCTATAACGCTATAAGACGGAGCCATTTAATTAATATTAATGAGAGGCGCGTTCATCTTTTAATTTATTTCTATTCACGTGATATGGAAATTACATTGTTTTTGTTACGAATTTCACAAAGGAATGTTTCAATTTCAACATAATTTTTTATTTTCTATTACCCATATGTATACATAGGGTAATGAAAGTATAGTATTTGATCAACAACAACAACAAAATGCGATTTTTTTTATTTTTTTTTACATTTCTTTACGTTTTAGAATATCCTGATTTCAAAAAAGTGATCTAGAAAAAATGTCTGTGTGTCTGTGGTCAGCATAACTACCGAAGAAATTGACCTACGATGTTCAAATTTTGTGCGCGGGTTGGTGATTGCACAGGGTCCCATCATTAAGGTTTTCGTCAAAATCGAGCATGCGCATAAGGTAGCTGCCGTTGAAATAATCATGTTTTTTAGTAATCGCTAAAAAAACGATTTGAACGATTTTTTCAAAATCTCTGTAGTAATGTCTCTTAAGGTGTTGTAAATGTCCCGACGTCCGAAATTCCCGTAAAAATGCTTTAATGGCGTAAGAAAAGGAAAAACAAACGCATTTAACACAAAATTCTTTTTATTTGAGCATACCTAATCAACGATCGTTTTTTCTTCTCTCTCAAATTTCAGTTATAAGAAAGGATTATGTAAGAATTATTGAAAAGTATATCGCCAAAATCATCCTTTTAGCACAGTTTTTTTTTTTTTTTTTTTTTTTTTTTAAGGAAAAAAAGTCCCATAAAAGAATTATCGCAAAAAATAACCCCAAACTGGCCATTTTTTCTAAATGAATGGTGAAAGTATAAAAATGGTAAATGATACAAATTGGTATCAGTATTATAGTGTAATTGAAAGCTATGCGATGTTCCACACTCCTAGTTTTAACAGTGAAAGTGACAACAGCTTATTTTATTAAATATTTTGTGTATATTAAAATAAATAGTTTGTTATATTCATCATTTTTCAACGGGCGCCTTAGGCACTATACAACTTTCTAGTTTTTATTGATTACACAGTTTTAAACAATCGCGTTTTACAGAGATAGGCCAAAATAATCCACGAAATTTTTCTTGTATTATTGCTATCTAAAACGAATATTTTTGCTTTAATGTCACACTAAAACCATGTTTTTATTTATCAGTGAACATTTTAATAAATTCCATATAGTGTATAGCAATTGTTGTGTAATATTTAATATCTATGTCTAATAAAATGTTTCTAAATTACGTTATGAATATTTAACTGAACTTCTATGTAAAATATTGGTTCTTGACTTATGGCTTTATTAGAAAAGGCTTTTTAATTAATGTCTTTAGTAAGAAAAAACATTTAACATGATATTATTTCTTTAACTTCTACGGAGTTTGTTCTGAGTTTTCTGGAATAAATTGTAGACATAGCAAATTATGATTAAAAACATTTGGCACGTTTTCATATTTTTCTCTTTAGCATCTACGGAGTTTAGATAGTGTTTTCACGATTATATTGCAGCTAATTTGGGGCTTTATTTAAAATAAAACCAACAACAAAAATACCACAAAACTTTCGGTCAAGTAAAGGCTTTTGACTGTCGACTACTTAAATGCTAATTTCATATTTTGATACAGAATCCTTTTTAATTAAGATTGATGTTTAAATGCTATTTTCAATTTAATCTCATAATAAATCATTTCCGTCGAATTCTATAATAGACAGTAAGGGTAATTGAACAAAACAACTTTTCCGAAACTTTGAAGAAAAGAAAAACGTACATGAAAAAAGTAGAATTAGCATTTAAGCCAGGAACCTACTTACAAATGAGTCAGGTACTTAGTGTAACAAATCTTTCAATATTTCGATATAATTTATTTTAAATCATAACAGATATGTTATAGAATATATTTTTTAATTACCTAAACATACTTACTTTTATTCCTAAACATTTCTAATTGAGCACAAGCTATTCAATCTGGAAATATAAGACTAAATGTACATTTCTATCGCTTTCCTTAAAAATATTTTAATTTTCAGCTAATTAAAATGGCAAATAAATTTTATTCTGGCCGTAGAACAGAATGAATTTCCAATGTGAGGAAAATCTAATTTAAATAAGATAGTTTATAAATTGATACACAATGAAAAAATAGAATTGTGTTTATCTAATACGGAAATCTAATTTTCAATGGTTGTTTGCCATTCGAACTAATTAAATAAAAAAATCACCTATCTAGTTGTTGACAAAAATAGTTTACTTCTGCTTAAAGGAAATCAACTTGTAAAATAAATGTAGTATTTAACGAGCTATATGAACATGAAATCATTTTGCTGATAGCAGGTTGCCTTATTTACTTCTGTAATTAAAGCTGTAGATGGGAAATAGACTGAGAGGCGACTGCAATTTTTGGACCCCATCGAACATCATTCTGAATTTTTTATATAAATTAGAGAAAAGTGAGTAGATTACGAATCCACTGGTCTGCCGTGGCAAAAATGGCCGAAACTGCTTAAAAATCGACTTCTAATAAGTTGAACTACATCCAATTGCCAAATGCGCCATAACTTGCCAAATAATGAGCATTTTTTTTTTATTTGGCAACCCTCACTCTTTAATTTTCAATTAAGAAGGTTACAGACGATTCAGATATCTGGCGACGGTCTACTTGCATCTATTAAAAGGGAGCCAAGTTGGCAAAAAATATTACGTCACTTATGACGTAACTGATGTCGCCAATTTGGCTTACTTTTAAAAGATATAAGTTTTCCAAGCCAAAGATCCCAAATCGTTTGCGCTTTTTCTCATTGAAAATCAAAATGAAGTGGGTTGCCAGACGAATAAGTTTGTTCTATTTTTGGCAAGTTAGGACATATTTGGCAATCGGATTTTAGTTCAATTCATTCCAAGTCGATTATTGATCAGTTTCGGCCATTTTTGCCACGGCAGACCAGTGGATTCCTTATCTATTCACTTTTCTTCAATTTCTATAAAAAAAATCAGAATGATGTTCGATGGGGTCCAAAAATTGCAGTCGCCTCTCGGACTAAAAGAACACCATAGAATTAATAGTTAAGTCAATAACATACTAGTTACATATTTTAGTACTAATTATTTAATTGAGGATAATGTAAAAGGACAAATGTTATGTTTTGATTTCAAAAAGATATATTCCTTCGAGTGATTCAATTATGTAAATATTAATTCAAATAACAATTAAGTTAATACAATTTCTTAAAAGCATATAAACGACATACTTTTTCATTCACTTTTATTTACGTGCATAAGTGATCCCTTAAATTTACAGCGGAAGACAAAGAAAGGTTAATGGATTTTTTTAAATTATTATTCATATATCCTAATGGTTGTTATACGTAATAATTGTCGTCTTCCTAGTAGTCTGGAAGTTAATAGCTCTAACGCACTAAATATGTACATAATGATAACTTTTATTCTATGATAACTATTTCTTCAAACTAGATTCCCAAGAATATGTCAGGTGTTTAATGGAACTGTTATATTCAGAATTACGTGGTTTAAATTTGAATCCAATTTAGATCACATGACTACAGACTCAACGTATAAACAACATATCATTCCCAGTATCTACCTCCACTGAGAAGTTTTCTTCCTACACCGAATGTTTAGCTGCACAGTGCTAGAAGTGTGGGTAGACGCGGGGTGACGCGTCCACCCACTTGTCCAGAAAATACCCATGCGTCTCCCCACTTCTAAAACCACTGAAATCCATCCCCCCATTTCTAAAACCACTGAAATCCCCCCCCCCCCACTTCTAAAACTACCGAAATCTATTCCCCAATTTTAAAAAACATTCATTCCGTCTAAAAACTAAAAGGGGAGGGGGGGGGGGGAATAGAATTAACCATTTTCATTATTCCTGCTTTTTCTGGCTGTTTGTTATTTTTTATACTTTCATTTTTGTTTTGTTTAAAGCAGATTCAGTCAATTTTTCTTGGAAATGCGCGGCGAGTTTCGGCGCCCGTTGTCTGGGATTATTGAGGAGTGGATAGAAAAAGTCATATTTATTGCACTATCATTTCCTGTTTTGTCCTCGACCATTTACTTTAAAATGCTTTGTGTTTTGTTGATTATTAGTAGAAAACCGTGTATTCCTCCAACTTAACCATTAACTCTTACTTCTGTTTCTAAACGGCATTTGTATTCGTAATCCATCTAGTACAAAACAAGATGAGATTGATATATTTGGCTTCAAAACTGTAAGAAAAACGACTCCGATACACTACAGAACGTTGAGGAAGGAGCAGTGGAAAATGTGCAAGTGCATCAAGTTGAAGAGACCACGTGGAGAAAGAATCTAGCACGTGGCAGCAACAGTATGCAAAAACGCACTGCAGTAATGATTATCCAAAGTATTGGACACAAAATGATACTCACCTTCAGAAATACAACGAGTATCCATGGCTTATTTGTGAAGAACAAAAACTTGGATGCAACACATACAAAAGGCTGCTAAAAACAAGGTTTGAAACTTTCTAACGAATGGGTAGGGTGTAACATTTGCCACATGGAGACAAGGAATTTGATTAACGAGAATCCTTAAGAAAGCAGATTTTTAAACACAAAACCAGTAAAACTCATAAATATGAAGGAAAAATTATCCATGAAGCCAAACGAGAAAGCTGAAAAATGCAAACATTTCCTTTAAGAAGGTAAAATATCATTTTGCAATTTTTTTTACTTTCAATTTTTGAATGCATGATACAATACTTGTATATACTATCAATGCCAAAATTGTTGAAACAAATTCATTTTGTCACTGTCTTCCGAGTCATGTAATTCAAAATTGTATATTTTTTTTTTATTTATTCCTGATTATATTTTTCAGTTTTTATCACTAATTTTGTTTATTAATTTCTTTGAACATTAAGCAATACTGGGCATGGGATATTAGATAGTACTAAAATTAATTAAGCATAGATTTTCTTCTTAAGAAATATACCAAGCATGTAGGGAAATGCGAAATGTAATGACACTTAGAAAAAGTTTTAAGTCACTGAAAAAAAAAAAAAACTATTTATGTCATAGTGTTATAAAAATGTATTATACTACTTGGTATAAAGATATAGGTATTTTCACTTGGTCAAATTTTAACTTTGGAGGAACTAGAAAAAAATATAAAGACAAAGTATTTAAAAAAAAAAAAACGAAAAAAAAAATTAGAATTCCTTATTAATTTAATTTTATGAAAGTATGCTTATTTAGAGGCAATATTTAAATCTAAATAAACAGTTATGTATATAATGTTGAATTATTAATTCACTTCATCTCTTACTTCCTAGTAAAAAAACTAAGTCGCAGAATATTCATTAAAATAACAATAAATTTTAGACCCTTGTTCGTGTTGAAAATTGTTTCATTTCTACTTGTTAATTGTTATTTATTTAATTGTTATAAATTTATTGTTATTAGAAACGAAATTATAAAATTTATCGTTGAGGGGGTACACTTGTCACCAACTTTTGGCCGTCCCCCCACCTTTTTCCCCACTTCTACCACTGTAGCTACATCCCTATAATATAGTGATAAGTTTTAGCAAAGAGCTTGTTTATTTGAGATTGAGTCAAACCTAATTCCTCGCCAAATACTACAAACACATTTGATACAGATTTTATATTAAAGATAACTTCGAGACATGATCCCACTCCAAAATTCAACTGGGTAAATTTTAATAGGAAAAGTGTTTTCATACGAAATTTCGAGATATTATGGAATAAAACACTAGAAAATTTAGTAAAACTATTTTTACTGCTACTTTTATTAATACAACTCTTACAAATTAATTTAAACTTTAATAAAGTAAAGCAAATAAAGTTATATTTATTCCAAAACACAACTTAAACTGTGATTTCTAGTGCAGGCCAAAGTTTTGGATACTATAAAGAACCGGCATCTGTCTTCCCGAAAATACATTGTAGAAATATGCAACGTCCCTTTACATTGGTTTCACATCCATTCCCAATTATATTTTGAATAGTATATTCCGAAGATACAGAGTTATAAACCCCAACTTCAATTAATCAACAACAATGTCTTATCTCACTGTTACCCGGAAGGGTTCCAGTTAACTTCGCATCACGCAAATATTTGTTATGCAAACAATTCGAGAAGTTAGCTGTCTTCAACAACATGCATCTCATTTGTATTTGTTGCAATCGTTGCTGCAAGCGGAAGTGGCCAGGGTGCACGCAGTCCAGCTCATAAGAAACGCAAAGAGGATTATCCTATATTGCGCCCATTCGCAATGCCAATAAAATGGACAGGATACTTATTTGTTGTTTTCTAGAGCAGAGGTTCCTAAACCTCCAAAGATTCAGACGTACGCTGAAGAAGAAGATAGAAGATTAGAAGATAGATTTGCCACGATCAGCTGTTGTATGGCACTCACCTCACACCTTTTGACTTTAGTGGTACTTTACATTAACAAATATTTATGGAGAAAATAATGTGAAAACTTTAAAATATATAATTTATAGCAAAGTTTCACTAATAAAATATCAGCAATTTTTAACTGGTTAAATCGTTAATTTTATAAAATTTTCAATTTGTGTACTTGACTCTATATATTCAAAATTAGTGGTGTAAAGGGGCTGGTGCGTGGCGGTACGGCATACTATATATATATTTTAATATACTGTCAAATATCCTCTACATGTTTTAAATATGGTGGAATATTAACATTTGAAAAAGAGTTCAGGTAATTGTCCCCGCAAAAGGAGAAACTTCTTCCTAAAATTATGTTTCGTAACAAATTAAGTTTCGTAACATTGATAAGGATATTTTGTTGCATATTGTCGATTTACACCTAACGATCAATATTACTTTTTACACAAAACGATCAATATTACTTTGAACAACAAATGAAAAGTTACTGTCCCAAGATACTTGCGATATCTTCCTCCCCATACCTTGGTTTTTTTTTTCTACACAGTGTGCTTTCATATGTACTGCGTAAACAAAATCTTTCCACAACCCCTCCACAGAAACTGCAATATTTCAAAATCTTGCTCAGATAAAAATTCCAAACGCATCCCTCTGTTTTAGTAAAAATACCTTTCTTACTACAAACACTAGATTTAACCAGCGTTTGTTACGTTTCTTACAGTTTCAAGGGATTTATTAATCTTAAACTAATTATTCGAATATTACAATTCAATTTTACCTTTCCGTTAAGTTTGTAACCAATTTTTCACGACGATTTTAAATTTGATGCTTTAGGCAAGGAACGATTTTAAATACTTGCATAATATTACTCTTATGTAAGATGGCTGCGTGATAATACCTGTT
The DNA here is from genome assembly GCA_963978545.1 of Linyphia triangularis. Lineage (NCBI taxonomy): Eukaryota > Metazoa > Arthropoda > Arachnida > Araneae > Linyphiidae > Linyphia > Linyphia triangularis. The sequence continues at coordinate 44,710,296 of OZ021732.1, read as the reverse complement.
AGAACATATAAATATATAAGGCAAAATATATATATATATATATATATATATATATATATATATATATATATATATCTTTCACAAACATATTGAGTTAAATTTCTTGAAACAGTTGAGCTAAATGTCTTGATTTCTATTTTCCCCAAAACTAAACCCTAATTTCTTCAATACCTCCTATTCATGAATGGTGTTATGTAATCGCAACTTAAACGATTAGTTGACAAAAGAATGTCTTAAAAATGATTGCATTTACTATTCTTCTTTTTACATCTGACGTCAGTAATAACTGAGGACGAAACAGTAAGCTTTACTTTACAGTTAATTTATAAAACAAGTATGAACCTTCACTTTTTTGCCTTCCAATTTTCCCCAGACTGTTTGATTCCTTACTATATTTTTATTAAACAGTGCGAATTTTTATTGTGAATGCATTTTAAACTGAGCAATTATGTATAGTGCACACTTTAGATATTTATTCAGAAAATATGTTAGATAATCAGCAGTTACGCCTGGCTTAAAGAGAATTTTTTTGCTCTCTGTGAATTCACCATTTTATGACAGCCATCACCAAAATTTCATTGCCAGTAAATCTCTTTATAAATTTATGTATTTAACTATCTGACCTTCCTCAATATTGTGCTTTTTCCATTCCACTTAACTGACTTAAGTGCAAACTTAGGTATGAAATTACCAGAGTCCATATCCAGGACCTACTTAGATTTGTGAGAATCCAAGAAAAATTTTAATCAAATTAGGTCTTCAATATATATTTTATTCTTCAATGTTACATACCTCTTAATTTTTCTTTAACTAACACAGTTACAGCAGCACATATTAAACCATCTTTATGCAATAAAACGAATAATTAATATTTATCGCAGGGTACATTATCATCACCTGAAATTTAATGCTTTTTTACACTTTCGTTATTCATCACTTTATTTAAATTATTGCAATACAAATAATAATAAATACTTGTTTTATTCATAACCACTAAAACTATACATTTTTCAGAAAGTCCTTTCTCACCGTACGTACATTATTTCCATTCCAGATCAACATAATTTAGATTTTTTAACCTTAAAACCACTCCATTGCAGAACAAACTCTTTGGGATTATAACACTTCTTCTCCATTTAAGTTAGTATTTTTCCTCACAAATTTATACAGTCAAAACCCGTTAACGTGAAATCGCTTAACAAGAAATCCAGTTTAAAGCGAAGTAAAAGCAATTCCCCGTACTTAAAACTTAACGTTAATTTATTTGTTTAACACGAAATTCGGTTAATCTTAACAATTTCAGTTCCCCCATCGACTTCGCGTTAATGGGGTTTGACTGTATTAAGAAGGGATTTTAAATTGAAGATTACATGACACGAAACGCAATAAAATTTAAATTTCCAGCACTCCAAAATCCATCATCTAATTTCGTCGCCATCGGATCAGTGGGATACGGAGCTATACGTCACTTCTCGCGTCAGTTGTAAAGCGTGTCACACATTTAAAAATTGATTATCCAGGAAGCGTTGCTGGCATCGGTGAGCAGCAATTAGAGAGAAAGCGCAGATTCCAACACGCATCCTCTTGGGAATTTATTGGAATTCTTATGTTAATGGGTATGTCAACGTTAATTAGTAATGGGTGTCTACTGAAATGAGAGCATCTCAAAAAGTTAAACCTAAACTGTTCGTTTAAAAAATTGCACAGTCTAATGAAGGGAGTTGTTTTGCTAATTTGTGTTAGTGTACTCTTATTATTTACAGTTGTAGAATGTGTTCAATCTTCCTGCTGGTGGATTCAAACTACAGAGGCCTGCTAGGCAAAGGAGGAAATTGCCTTTATGATAAAATGGCTCGGTGTTTTTGAGGTTATTAGCATTGTCTATGTTCCGAATAAAATTACTGACTACAATATATTCTTGATGTACAATTAATGAAAAAACATTTGCTGATTTTTATGCAGTTAATTTATGTTGTTAATTTAAGCACGTGATAATAGATTAATAAAGTTGCACAATAACAGTTTTTATGAATGAAGAAAGCATAATAAATCTTTCATTAAGAAACTTTAATAACAATCAACAAAACAATCATTACAACTTACAAATGAAGACATCACATTCTCAAGATGAAGTCATTTGGTTTTATCTAACTAAATTATTATTTAATTACTTCGTAAGGATCAACAGAATTATATGACATCTCTAGTTTAACTTGGAAAATTAGGGATGACAATTTTTGATTTAATTATTGTACTTAGAAGGTTAAAAGATAAATGTAATTAGAAAATTATTTTCAGAAGTTCTCGTGTCCATTTTTTGGCAGAATGTCGTATTAGTCTTACATTGAAAGTATCAAGGTAGCGTAACAGTTATGAAGCTGACTTTGTATGGGAAATAACGTGGAATCGATTCCGGGCGGTTCATTCTGCTGAAATCGAACCAGAGGTCTACTTGGCCTAGCGTATCAGATAATTGGTTGGTTGGTTTGTGCGCTCAACGGCCTATACTTGTGCAAGATAACGGCTAATCAGGCCGAAACCTACATCTTAAAGTGGATTCCGAACCACAACGAACATCCCTTCCTATCCCAGGATTCGAACCCGGCAGCATTAGCATATGAAGCCAGAGAGTTGACCACACAGCCAAACAGTTGGGCTTACGTATCAGATAAAATTGTGGGAAGCAAAAGCGGTTTTTGAAGCGGTTAATCACAGTGCCATAAAAATTCACATTCATTAACTGAGTGAAGAATTTGCTTCCACGATACCCTTGGTTCACCCCAGGGACCGATTTGCACCCTGATTTCCTGATTTTTTTCTCAATTTTGGTTTCCAATGTAAATTTATCTGAAAGAAATTATAAAATATAGAATGTACAAAGATTGTTTGATAAATAAAAATATATATATATATATATATATATATATATATATATATATATATATATATATATATTTAATTTAATGTAATTCACATAATATAAATTTCAAACCACTTGCGAAAATACAGAGATTTATCCTAGATCCCGAGAAACTAAATCTTAGTTTTACAACACGAGATTTACAACACATCCTGTTTCGAGTTAAACAGTGTTAAATTTACTTTTTTTGTGTGTTTTAATTACCTAAAAAAGAAAAGTCATGTTCCATTGTTCCATTGCGCCAATAAAACGTAACCCCTTTTCTGCATTTTAACGGCATTTTGTTTAGAGCGAAGCACCATTCACAACATGTTTACTGTTGCTTTTCCGTGATTTCCCCAGGTTTCAATTAAAAACCACTTCCTCGAAGCTTGAAAAGGCTCTCCATGTATTTTTAACTGATGCTGAATATTCAAAGATGTTATTTTAACCTGCAGTATACTTTAGTAAGAGCACAGGGAGGATAAAAGAGATTTAATTACAAAATTACTGAGATGTAGGACTACAAGTGGTCTTCCCTGTTTTAAGCAATAAGGTGATTACACAATAAACCCGTTAATAGTAAGTAACCTATCTACAGAATACCCAGCCGTTCAACTTATTAACTTTAAAGAAACCTCATACAGCTACATGCTTCAATAATCCTTCAGCTTTCAAAACTAACTCTTCAATCTTAAATTCAAGTAAACCAATGTTATTGATTTTTTTTTTTAAGTTATTGTCGGTCAACTTATACTCACATACAGGAGTAAATCTATAACAAATTTAAGAAAGAGGTACTTTAAAATATTTGTGTTGTAATATTTTTTGTTGGCATGACTAAATTACTGCGTACTGCTCGTTGATACACACAAACCCTCCAGGAAAGACTCCGATAGTCTAGTAGTTACAGTATCGAGCTCACGATCGGAAGATTGTGGGTTCGTTCCTCGATCAGCCAAATATCGGTGTGTACCTAATGGGGACTGGCGCATATTAAATCTGTCGAGGAAATAGTATAAGCCCTCCAGTAGAACATTGAACCAAATAACTCTTTAATCTACACGTGCAGCATGGCCCTCGCGTTGCCTTTGCGCCAGTAAACCCCTTAATCTACACGTAAGAATAACACTTATTTAAGGTACAACTTGCGTTCCAGGTATCGATTAGCAATATATATATTTTTTTTAAACTTTTGTTTTGCAACCGAAATTCTAAAACAAACATCTCTACCGATGCCACTAACGCTAACTAAACTATAACGAATTTAAAATGTAGGTCAGCAATTTAATTTTAATTACAGGAATAGCAATATGTAAACAAAATAACATAAAATATATAAACACAATTAAATTCTAGTCGGTTTCTGTTCACCTCCTTTGACAATTTTGTACTTACTCATACGACTTACTCAATCATGAGCAACTACGCATAGTTGAAAGAAATGGTTCTTATGCTCGGCATTATTAAGAATGAGGTTGCATCGAATGGCATCACATGCTTGTGACCAATCACAACACCTTTTTAAAGCGTGTGCTTATATTCAAAGCATGTCGTGAAAAAAATGAACAAAAATTGGAGGTAGGTATTTATGTAAAGTTAATCTTGTAAAATATTGGAAGGTAACTGACTACAAAATTAAAATTTCGAAAATTCCTCTTCTTTCTTTTTCACTATTAAGGCGTATGATCATGAAATATACACTCTTATTCTGATCTTGATGAAATTTTGCTCACTTAAATTTTTAAAAAAAAGGGAAAGATTCATAGTGACTTGAAATATCGAAAACCCCTCTCTCTTTTTTTTACCCCTTAAGAGATATGATAATAACTTGAAATATACGGAACCCGTTTAAACCCGACATTTTTTCAATAGGTATCTTGACTAATCGAAATGTTCGGGAATGCAATTTCATTCCGATGTTTTATTGTTTGTAAGGAAGCGAGATCTAAAATAGAGGATTAAGAGGGTCATGCCCATGACTTGCAATCGAATACACCAATATGAACCGGATTGTGTTGAGCCACAGCTGATTAAGCCCGGGCAAAACCGAGTACTTCAGCTAGCAAATATATAGAAGAATTTATAGAGTTTATCAAACGGAACGGAATATGGAAATGTTTTCGAATTAAACATGATAGTTAGCCTAACCTTATGAAAAATTTAAGAAATTTTCGAAAGCAAAGCGTAACCTTTCATGTTTCATGTATTCGGATACAGTTTCATGAAAACTATCCATATACGCTAAATGTAAAGTTTCTGAATTTGTGTTCTTCAAGAATAATGATTTTCGTTTAAATTTGGCGTTTTAATCATCCATCTCATGAACAAAGTTGTTTATCGATCAAGAATTTTTTGAAAGGAAACTGTATTGATATTTAGAATTGTCATGATTGTTGAATTAGAATTGTATAATTTACAAACTCAAATTCCAAACACGAGCCATATCAAAAAATCATGGACACCGTGCCCTTCAGGTTATAAAAAAGTACTGTCGTAGAAGAAGCCTGTTAAATAATGAAATATTTGGAATTAAAATAACTTATAAATTGTGTTTTTGCTTATGTATTACGTTTGACAAAGCTACATCCCTTTCAAATGACACATCAATCCTATATATTGGTTTGAATTAGTTTGAAACCACGAATTCATTGTTATTCTGCTTACAGAAGTTTAACTGGGTTTAGAAGGCACGTAAAAGAGATATGCTTAGTTGCTTAGTATAATTCAAATACTGTTACGAATTTCTGTATATTTGTAAATATGTCGTTGTATTAATTATGTAAATAGAAAAATTTATGTACATTTCGCATAAGGCAGTGCCAGAGTTCGTTTGTCTTCGCTTTCCTGCAATGTGTCTCTTAATGCTTGAAAACAAGTTTTACAGAGATAATCCTGGGAAGCGAGTTTTACAAAGAGAAGGCCATTTAACATTTTGATTAATGGCAATTTCGCCAAATTGTCGAGATAGAGCCAAGTGGGCGACAGTTTTGGCGACTAATTTTTGTCGCCAAACTTGGCGACCATTTGACTACATTTTCGGTCCCCGTGTACCTGTATAGGACTTTTCAACTACGATCTGGAAAGTTCTCCAAATTTCTATCTCTGGAAGTTTCGCGAAGATTCGCCTTTCCTATATAAGGCCGTCCAAGAGAGTGGGGGTGTTCGAGTTAGTTGAGTGGAGTTACTGAGTTGGTTGTCTCTCAGTGAGCATTCAGAGTAGTTCTAAAAGCGAACTGTATTGCATTGTCTTGTGCGACGATTTTAGCAGTTGTGTAGTTTTTAATTGCTGTTGTGCTCTATTGTCGTGTAAAGAGCTGTATTGAATCTATTAAAACGAGAAGTTCTGGAGTTGTAAGAGAATCTGCAAAGAGTTATGTCGGAATAAATTTCTGCAAGTTTGGATTTGCTTTGGCTTCAAGTCTTTCGAACCCATCCACGCAACAATACGAATATATTAAATTTAATAAAATACGTTAAATAATAATAATAAAAAAATTATTAAAAATCACGTCCATATTTTAAACTATTTTAGCACGTGAAATATTTTAAGTTTAAAACTTTCGTTTTGTATTATTTTAAAACAATGTTTGCGTAAGGCAAGGAAAGTATGTAAATTTAATGCAAATTTAAATTCGGTGTCTAGTATTAAGAGTAACTGAAAGTTGTGCAATGTTTCACACCCCATGTTTAATCTAAGGAACATTTGAAAATGAAAACGTTTAATATAAATGTAGTCCATGGTAATTATAAATGTAGTATCAAATGTAATTTAAAGTTGGGCGATGTCCTACATCCCAAGTTTAAATGTGATTTTGAAATAAAATATTACTTTAATTATTAGTTTTATTTTAAACACCGAAACATGCACGCATACACTGTATTAAAAAATATGTTAATCAAACAAAAATCGTAATGTATATTTTCTTAATTTGCAAGAGAAAGGAAAAAAATAGACCTCGAACACACTCAATTGCTAAAAAGCATTTCGAAATAGTTTTCATTTTAAGAACAAATAAAATATCTAAAGTATTCAGATGCTGGTTTTTATTTTCTATTGCCGATAAACTTTATTTTTTTTTTCCAACGACTTGTCTGCTAAATAGTCTCATAAATCCTGAAAGGAACATAGACAAGTGAATTGAAAACTACAAATAAGTACCTTACATCAGTAGGTTAGAAATACACCGCTTGCTTAATAAGAATTTCAGCAAGTTAAATATTCACCACGTGAAATATAAACATGTTTTCTTAATGAGAACAACTTCATACTAGAATACAATAGAAATACTAATCACTCACCACTGGGAAAAACTAATATGTGGCAATATCACGAATTGTCGGTAGAATCTACTAACCAGCCTTCAAAGAATCCTTTCATCCACAATCAGGTCTCATTAGAAATTCCGCGACCACGTCGTTCAATAAATCAGACTTAAAACGCCACGCACAGCAAAGGAAAACAATTTAAAACAATTGAGAACACGTTCCTCGCACACCTCCGTCTACCATGGAGGCGTACAACAGTGACTTTTTTGAATTACGAAGTATTTTCATAAGTATGATGAAATTATCTGTGTTGTTTATTATAAGGAAAAATGGAGGTGCAATTACGGAATAAAAGTACTACTTTAGATTTAAGTATTTGACAATTTGCTATAAATCAGTTAGAACATAACAAATGATTCTCGATAATTTGCGCACATTGGTTGAAATTATTAAGCGGGGCTTGCTTACGTCCTCACCCACATAAAAAACATCAGATATGAATTTTTCTAACACATTCGTTGCATCTATCAGTTAATTGTTCGCAAAAATAAGGCAATGCAATTAATTTATTAATTATTAGATGATTTTGCTCGAACTTCTTCTGGTGATTTTCAGACAATTAACAAACTATTAAATACTTCTGAACCTCATAACAGAAATTTTCCTCCACGCCAATTCTTATGATCTTCGTCCAACGTTTAGAAAATATAATTAAACAATTAAAAGTCAGCTACAGGATGTGTTTCAAGGCTCAAAACTATCGTAAATGCACACAATTTATTGTAGAAAAATTTTCAGTAATGAACAAACCGTCAGATGATTCTGCACACCTTATCAACAGCAAATTCTTCCAAACCAATACTTATACATTAGTTACCATTCATTTATTAAAATCAGTTAATCCATGATTAGTCGTGCGGTTGGCAATCATCCCCCCCCCCCCCGTCAATTTCTCAATTGATATCAGCCCATGACCAAAACCTTCTTACAGTTTTTTTTTCAAGTTATTTAAAAAAATATTTTTTAATTTTTATTTTATTCTGTTCAATTATGTTGTGTTTTTAATTAAAATACCTACTTACTTTGATACTTGGTCACGAATTTAATGGTATGTACGAAAATTTGAATTTGAGCGACATCGGTCCCCCACGTGAATAACCGCGAGACAAAAGGTCGCGCGCCTAACCAACGATTAAATATCAGCTATTTAGCTTATTTCAAGACGCAGATAAAACTCACAACATAACATTCATTCAAATTTTGTTGAAAATTTTTGTCTTGAATATTGGTCAATTTGGAATCCATATACGAATGGACTATTTGAACTGAAATTCCTTCTCCGTGAGAATGCGCTTCTTAACTACTATACTTCAGAATGTTATAGGTTTTCCGTCTATCAATTGAGACAGAAAAAGAAGTTCTTGATTGCCAATATTTATAAATGTGGAGAGACAATCAGACATCAATAATGGCCTGGAGAAAGATTCCTCTGAAGAAAATGTCCGAAAAATTCTCGTGGCTAGATTACTGTCTCAAAATTTTTATATATGTATATGAGAGAGATGTGACTATGTTGCCAAGTAATAAATTTTTCAGATTCATTCATAATGAATAGTATCTTACAGAAGCGGAATAAAAAGCAAAGTTGTCCTACTTACAACCAGACCATTTTATTCTCTAATAATAAAAAAAGTGTGTTCAATAAATGTTAAGCGTTACTCATGTTTGAAGTAATCTTGATGTTTTAATATGTGTCAGAGTTTGCTCTGCACCTAAGTGAAAAAAAAAAATTATGAAAAAATGTTTACGTATAAAAGGCGTGGAACCCTATTTGAATCTATCCTGATCCATCCTTTGTATCCATCTTTTTCCTTTACACATAACAACCAGACAAAAACAAAAATCTGATTTTATACAAGTTTTTCACACTCATCATTTGAACACTTGCAAAGTGCTAAAAGACTTATGCTTTTGCTCATAGATAACGAAAAGCTTGCGGGCTAAGAGCCGAAAGCATGGCATTTGTCAATGACAAATTAGAAAAAGATATATTTTAAATCTAGGATGTTTGCCGTAAAGGTGCCATACATTGACCACAGGAAAGTAATTTGAAATTCAAAACTGTAGTAATCCTTCCGGATTACTTAAAAATTGGTTTGATAGAATTGCAACAACCTGCATATTCCACTTGAAGGGAGGAATTTTCTGAATTTGTAAGCTATTTTATTTACTTCTTCGGACAATTAGTATTAAGGGCAAAAATTAATAAAACCTTATCACAATGATCTACACCTGCCAATTACTAGTTTATAATTCTGGAATGATTACGAGATTGTAGCGCTTGGTACTTTCTTGGCTCAACTTCCACACCAGCAACACACTGTAGTAGTAACATTTTGCAACCATAGAAAATCACCGAGACATAAATCGGCCATAAACTTCTTTTTTCGAAAGTGGAATTTGGTAATCCTTTCCAAACTACCGGAAATGCTTTTGATGAAAACTCTGCGGGGATTGGCGGATATATTCCACTGGGAGAAGAATTTACTCGCATAATTTTCTCTCGGAATTACTCGTGTTCCTTTGGAAAGAAAGCAACATTTCTCTTTTGGGCGAAAGTGTTCGCAATACAAATGGCGTCGTTATTGGAAAAGCGTCACTAATGGATCGGAACGACGTCGGCTAAGGGAAGGCCTGACCTTTTATTTCCAACAGCGGGATTCTCTTTTTATTTCCTGGAATTGTTCTCGGCCAATTTTTCACAGGTGTCAAATAATTTCTACTTGAGGAAATTTCGATTGAGCTATGCAAAGAATTCTTTACTTGGTCAGCAGTTTCAGTATGCATGTGTGATTGAACTTTTAAAATGGTACTATCTTTTCGGAAAACATAAAAATATGATGTGCTTAGGCAACGTCCGCTTATTCAATGGCAGTGGACGATGAAATTTGTGGAAATAGGTTTAGATTGTGATTGCAATTCTGAAAATTTTAGTTTTTAAGGTGGGATAAAAAAGGATACAAATTAACTTGAAGCACATTTCCAGTTTTTAAAGAATCTAAGGCTATGGAACATTACATTCAAAACTAGAATAAACAAATTAAATGCAATTATTATTGAAAAAGGTATTCATAAATATCTCCTTTAACTTACATTGATTTAGCATGCTTTATAAGCTGTCCTCTCGAAATGCCGAATCCTCGTGCCAATGAGCCTTTTAAAATCTTTTACTTCGAAACTTTTTACAAAATTCATAACATGCACATATCCACACCTGCTTGTTAAGAAATATGAAATCAAATATTTTAAAAAAATTCTAAAGAAAATTTTCTGTCGTAACTTTTGCAATTTTTTTTTTTAATAAATTATTAAATTTCAAACTTTTTGTTAATCCTTGAAAGCACGAGTCAAAGTTTGCTAAAATAATGGAATATTTCTTGTGCAAAATTTTTTACCACTGGGATTATGAACTGGAGTAGATTCTAAGGAAAGAAACATTAAAACGTCAAAAGAAAAACGGTACAGTTAAATAATAACTTTTTTAGCCAAAGCCCTTTTTTAAAAATTATCAGTCAGAATCAGTTACTATAAATATCAAACCACCTCATATATGTTGTATAGATAAACTTCAATGTGGTAAGAATCACTCCGTAAATGTTAAACCTAAGAAAAAATAAGAAGCTACCATTAAATTCTAGAGAACATAAGAAACAAACAAATGACGTTTAAGCGAAACAAGCTCATATTGACTGTCTCGAAAGGTCTCTTAAAAATTTGCGTCAAGTTTGCTTACTTACGACAGTGTGTATAGGTTGGAAAAAAGCTGATGATTAAAATGATACCAAAAAGAAAAACTATCAATCTTGCAAAAGTTAAACGCACAGCGACTTCCCAGTTTTCTTATTGAAAATTTTTTGACGTGTTTTTGGCTTATACTAAACTCTACCTTAATTTAACATCCCTTAGACGGTAGATCTTTACCGTACACATAGACAAATTCATTCATTTTGGCGGCGTGAAGGCATAACCCTCGCTAAACCTTATAGCCTTTTGTTCTCTACAGAGTTCCTGGACTGAGCTTCGCAGCGTGCGTTCACGTCACCAAAATGGATGAATTACCTATGTGCATGATGAAGATCTACCGTCTAAGTGATGTTAAGTTAAGGTGGGGTTAGTATAGTCGGATTCATAGTTAGTTTCAGGTTACCATCTTCTTTGCCTGAAATAAAAAATGGCTAAGTAATGCATAAGTCAGTCCTTGTGTATTAGAGATGTTTTATTCATAAAAATGCCAATTAAACTATGCTTATAAATTTTATAATGATTTCTATGTCCATAAAAGACATCATAAAGTCAGTGTTAATACAATGGAATGATTAACAACAGTTTGACGTAATGAATATAGTTTGATACACCAAATATATTCAAAATTATTAAATTATGATTACCTGTTACAGGACTATAGCCTCTTGCCATCAAAAGTAATTGTTGCATATTGCAACATTCTAATCGGATGTTTCAATGTTTAATAAAATAAAACATAAAATGAGATCAAAAGAGACATTGCAGGAAATTCTTGACAAATCGGGTTGTTTAGCTCATCTGTATAATTATTTTTTGTTTTTTTGCATATGCAAATTAAATTCTGATCTTTATACAGGAAAAGCTCTGACCAAACAAGACAAGTAATTAAAACAGTAGTCGACTACACGCCAAAAAAAGCTCTTTTCCTGTTCATATGACAGGCCAGGATATGTTAAGATGTAGCACGCCACTAAAGAAACTGCCTCTCGATAATGCAAAGAAAAATAAGTACATCTTTCAGATGAACTCCCCAAACGGTAGTTCAACATTGGCAAGAAGGGATGAAGTCTGAAAAATGATCCGTGGGGTTAATAATGCGTTTGGGAAGCACTAACAAAGGAAATAATTACCAAAGAAAGACGTCTTTTTGACCTCTCCGTCGTGAGAACGGAAAGTGGGACGAAAAACGTAAAGATGAACTTATAATCTTAATTACGGCCAGTAATGTAGGGTTAATTGATGTGATAAACAACGGGGGGAAATGGATTAATTATAGATATTTAATTAACACTTTGGTTAGTTTGATTAACGTATGAATATAGGAATAAGCACGCCATTGGCAGATGATTTAAACGTGAACAAATAGCTTGTGTTAAAATAGTTATTAACGAAGGGTTGAGCTGATATTGATAGTTTTGCTTTGTCCGGCGGGTTGAAACATTTTGGCGTCTAGTGATTGATGATTGAAGGTTTTGAGGGTATAATTTTATATCGCTTCATTCAAGTGAAGAAGATGATGACGCCTTGAATAAATTGAAAATTAAGCTCTAACTAAGAAATTTAAAGCAATCATTTATTAGATATTAAATAAATTGCAAGCTAATAAAGCTTTAACTAAGAAATTTAAGGCAATTAATTATTAGAAATTAAAGAAATTGTAAGATAAGAAAGCTGTAGCTAAGAGATTTAAACATTGCCTTTTGATGAAAATATTGAAATATATATACAGTGAGCCACAAAATTGAGTATACACCTCTAAAACTTTTAAACTTCTTCCAATTACAAATTAAATATTGATTTAAAATAGATAATTTTTTTTATCCTTGATACTTTAACCTCTGCTTTACCATCCTATAATAACACATTTCTATAGTTAACTTATTTATTAAGAAAAAAGTTAAGCGATTCGAAGAAAAGATAGAAAACCATGCCACAAAATTGAGTATACACTTCTTATATTTGTAAATTTTGCCACCACTTTTTTTAATTTCAAATTTTCTTTAAAGAGTTTCAGGAGTAGCTGCTGCTTATAACACTTGCTATTGCACTTCAACGCTTTTAAATAGTATTTTTTCTCATTAAAAATCGTAAAATGAGCTCTCATAGAGAAACTACTGAATCTGAACGTTTATTGGTTGTAAAATGGTCGAAAGAGGGCAAATCTCTTCGAGAAATCGCTTCGTTGATTGGTGTAACTCATGGTTGTGTCCGAAAAATACTACAGAAGTATAAAAAAAAACTGGATCTGTGGCCAATATTCCTGGAAAAGGACGTAAAGAAATACTGAGTACTACAGCGAAGAGGAAGATCATTCACTCAGTAAAGAAAGATCCGAGGGTGAGTGCCTCTAAACTAGCTTTATCGATGTCCTCTACAATCGGGAAAAATATCTCAGATGAAACAATTCGACGTACCCTTCACCAATATGGGTTTCATGGCCGTACACCAATACGAAAGCCACTCATCAATTATGTGAATAGACAAGAGAGTGATTTTCGCCAAAGAACATCGTTTAAAGTCTATTTCTTTCTGGAACACTGTAATATTTTCTGATGAAAGTAAGTTTAATTTTTACGGAAGCGATGGACAATTTAAAATATGGAGAGAAGCTGAGAAAGCACTGGCACCTAAAAACACCATTAAGACAGTCAAGTTCGGAGGTGGATCTGTCCGCGTTTGGGGTTGTATGTCGGCTGGAGGAATTGGAGAGCTTGCTTTTATTGATGGTATTATGGACAAACATATATATTTGGGGATTTTAAATGATAACTTGAAAAAAAGTGCCAGTAAGTTGGGGCTTGGGTCAAGCTTCATATTCCAGCAGGACAACGACCCCCAAGCATACAGCGAAGATTGTGAAGTTATACTTGCTGTACCATTGCAGGAAGCAATTACACACTCCAGCCCAGTCTCCAGACCTAAACGTCATCGAAAATTTGTGGTCGCAATTAGAGAAAGCTGTACATGAGCACGAAATCACAAGCAAGGAAGTTCTCAAGAAGGTTCTGAGAGAAGAATGGGCTAAAATTTCTGTTGAAACCACTAAAACACTAGTAGAATCTATGCCCAAGAGATTACAAGCTGTAATTCAAGCAAAAGGTTATGCAACAAAATATTAATTTGTACGTTAAAAGGAAATTAATAAAGGTGTATACTTATTTTTGTGGTGGTGTTTTTCCTCTCGTCTCAGATCTTTTATTTTTTTTCGTAAAAAATAAACGTAATAATTTTATAAGTATAGTACGGTAAAGCATAGACTAAAGTATATAAGGTAAAAATTTCAATCATCTTAAAACAATATTTAATTTGTAACTGCAAAAAGTCTCTAAGTTTCTAAGGTGTATAATCAATTTTGTGGTCCACTGTATATTCCTAGGATACCTTAGGAAAAAAATATTATTCAATTTCTGTGAAGTAAATCAATTTCTTATTTTAATTTCCTGAGTCGGATATATTGGTGATTTTTCTACTTAAGAGCAACATCAGGGCTATGATGCGTCGAAACATCATTAAAGTAAAATTCCTAAGTACTGAAAAGCAGTTTAGATCTACCTGTATATTTTAATGGGAAATAAGTCAGGATTCTAACGCTTAGGAGATACGGTGAAAACGGTGAATTGGAGAAACAGATGATGAATAGGTGACATTCAATAAAAGCACCTTCAAAATAAAACATACTAATTGTAAATTACGCTCACGATATAATTTGATCGTTATCGGAATGTTACACAATTTCGGCTTCAAATGAAAATAGATAAGTAAAACATAACCTTGTTTCGTGAAAATCTTACAATCACGAACTGCGGCAGTTGCTTGCAACAGTTTCTTACAAAGCCTGCCACAAAATTTAGACAGGTCATTCATTAGGTTGTTGTTCCTTTGTTCAGAACTAGTTTGAACTTCCTTCGAACTGGTTTAAATTTGGTGGAAATGTCGGGAATCTTCAAAGTCTTTACTGTCATAAAGTCAATTTTTTCAATATTACTAGAGAAAGACGGTTGGATTTCTTTCTGTGTTCTGCTGAATTTGTGTAATGATTTTATTAAATAATTACTTTATAGAACATGTCTCATGCTTTATTTCTGGAATTAAATTTTTTTCTAGGCAGTCATCCAATTGTGAACACCAATAGCTAGTTTAAAAAGGTGTAGTGTTCATAACTTTAAAACATAAAGAAACTTTCCGGGGTTGAAAGGGTACATATCTGTTTTGGGTACTAGCTTATTTTACTGTTGACCGTTAATGAAATTTTTGTTGACGGTCGATTACGAGAACTACTGGATTAGCCGACTAGTTTATTCCTGGAATTTAAATTATTAATTCATTTTAAGAAAGTTTAAAAAAAAAAAAAAAAAAACATTTCTAACAACGTCTAATTACCGGAATATTCTTAACACAGTTCAATTTTCCGGATCATGTAGTCCATGAAGTATCTATTCATTCAATGAGAATGCAGATAAAAACATTATTTTCAATGAAAAGTTTATTCAGATTTGCAAAAAATTGTTGGCAAAAGATAAAAAACTCAGGGTGTGGAACATCGCACAATTTTCAATTACACTATGGAATGTTGGTCATTACAGTAAAATTTGGCATAGCGTTCCATTTTTCACTCATTTCAATAAGAATGGCCAGTTTGGTGATAATTTTTGGCAATAAGTTTTACATGAGCAAAAAAAAAAAAAAAAAAAAAAAAACGCCAGAATCGCCGAATTAGGGAATTTATTCGATAGACATTACATTGCTAGCGCGTGAAACTCAAAAAAATCAATAGTTGATATACGATGCTCAAGGCAGGGAGCTCTGTGTCAAATGCACTCGTTTTTCAACTATTTACGCTTTTATCGCATTTTTATGAGAATTTCGAGGTGGAAATGTTTAGAACACCATCAGAGGCATTACCACTGCAATTTTGATCAAAATCGTTAGAGCCGTTTTTTAGCAATCATTGAAAAACATTAATTTTTCAATGGCAGCTACCTTATGTGCATGTGGGATTTTGAAGAAAGTCTTAATGGTACAGGGTATATTTTAAGGAAATTTGACTGTGTGGGCAATTCTAACTTCCTCCGAGGGGTGGGGGGGGAGGGTTGTAAATTTTCAGTTTATGTTAGTTGAATAATCGTCAAAAAAGAGTTGGGGTGTGAAAATTGGAATTACGGAAATTATTGCTAATGGGTCGTTTTGTTCGATAGGAAAAGAGTGTAAGGAACGTAAACTCTGTGACTTTTTGAACTATTTTAATTTCATTCATTATAATACAACCATTCATTTTCTTTTTAATACAACCAAATTCAAATAACATTGTCTTTTTCAAAAAAAGATTTCATATAAAACCTCTCTTTGTAGAGTTCAGCTTCTGGTTTTCTTTCTCTTCGGTTTTTAATTTGCAGAAATTTTATGACGGATGGCCGCGGGTTGAAATAGGCCTTCCAACAGCCATTTAGAGCGATATTCAATCTTTTGTTTACTGTTGCAAGTTTCGTTCCGGCACGATGGTCCGATTTGACTATATTATAACTGGAAACTACCCGCTCCACCTGCATCAAATGGGGAGTTGCCACTATAAGTGTTCCAAGCAACTTTTTGAGTGGCCCTTTGGATACGACGAACATTTTCTTTAGTCTTGTAGAAGTGCAGGAACCAATGTCCGAATTCGCTGGAAGAGTGGGAATTTGATCAATGAGTGGCCAGCTTTCACATACCGAATCCGCAAATTCAGAAACTTCATTCGGAAACAAGTTGTAAAGTAAATTTTCTCCGACGGAGATTATTTTTGCCGCTGATCCTGCAACGCATAAGGCTTTGGCGGTTTTTAAAGTTTCGGCCTGTTCCCACCTCCCCATCCCATAGTAGGAAAGAAAGAGACCCCCCCCCCTGGTTGTATGTTGTTTCACTCTTTTGCTTGTGGGAAGGGTTAGGGGTCACGGGTCACGCTTCCATGTGGTCTTTTTTTACAGAAAAATAAAAAAAATTATAGAAACACATAACCGCTGGAAAAAATTAGTAAAATGTACGTGGGTAATTTTATTTGACTGTGGGGGCAATTTTATTAGACTGTGTGGACAATTGCCCCAAAAAAAACCCTTAAAATATGCCCTGTAATGGTAGGTCCTTGGGCCACCATCAACCCACACATCAAATTTGAATATCGTAGGTCAATTTGTTCGGTAGTTATGCTGACCACGTACACACGAGACGCACATACACACAAAAAAAAATTCTAGATAATTTTTCTAAAATCAGAATGCTCCACAACGTGGAAAAATGCAAAAAAAAAAAAAAAAAAAAAAAAAAAAAAATTATTTTTGACCGAATACTATACCCTATGTATACGTCTAGGTAATTTAAAGTAAAAACCAACAATGGACAAGTTGAGCATTTTTTTTTTTTTTTGAAATTTTTTTTTTATTAAGAGTGACGAAAGACAACCAAAACTAGAAAAAGTTTTGAAATCCGTTCAATATTTCTCGAGTTATACCCGTTTCAATTTCCCACTCTTAAAAGCGCGGCAAAAACGAGACTAGCTTAGCTGTGACGTCCCCCTACGTCATGATCCGACTTTGGCTTCGCGCGGTCTTTGAAAGTATCGTAAATATATCCGCATTGCTATAGCGCTTTTTTTTTTTTTTAATCTTGTATTCTTTTAATCTATTTAAAATTATGTCCTCAAATTCAGCGTACAAACATTGTAAGACCCGATTTGTAAGACTTCTTCTATTTCCAACGCTGCTAAATTGCAAGAAGTGGTGTAAAGTCATGAAAACGAGAACATGTTTCTGCAAAAAGTTCTCAACACGTGCATGAAGATCATTTTGACATGATAATAGCACACCTATTACTCTTGTTTTTATATAATGACCTAATTATTTTGAAATTCTATGATATACAGTGGTTCCCAAAAGTGTTCGTACAGTTTAAAAATGTGTAGAAAAAGTAGTTCTTAAGTTTGGAATTGAATTTGAATATTAATTCCTATACTTTTTTTATATTAATTCTGAATGAAACCTAATACTTAAAAAAAGTATTGAATCATTTTATTTTTATGAAAAAAAAAATTCATAAAGCTAAAGAAAAAAAATACCACAATGGTGTTCGTTTGACTTAGAATTACTTTCTGGCTCTTTTTTTTTTTTTTTTTTTTTTTTTTTTTTACATTGTGGAAACATGTAAAAAATCGATTGTCTGTAATATTTGAATTTACAATTCTTATAATCCATTTGTTATTTAAAATCATCATTTTAAATCATCGAATAAAATATAAATATTTTATTAACTCTGTAATGGCAGAAGCAAAATTTGTTAAATAAAAATACATTTACAGGTATATAGCAGAGCATGAAATAAATATGAGAAAAAATATTAAAAAATAGAAGCTTTTGAAGCCTTTCAAGTTAATAAGAGTTCGTCCTAGCAGACTGTATGCGAACATTGCCGCCCGACTGTTCTTACTATACTAAAATTATTTTTTTTTTAAAGTAAGTTAAAGAAAATTGTATCAGCGTTTTAATTGAACAGGAATATACAAACACAGTTACATTAAATGTATAAACAAAATTAAATTCTATTTGGTTTCTATTTTGCTTTGACAATTTGGAAGAATTTGTTAAAACGATCCATTTTATTTTTTTTAGTAATAAATGTTGCCAACTTTGTGGATAACAGGTGTACAAGTTGTTCAAAGAGGTAACAAGTGTTCTTGAAAATAAGAAAGTAAAATTTCAGCGGAATATAAATTAATCTGAACTGAAAAAAAAAATGCTATATTGAAAATAATGGCAAACTTTATTTTTTACATTTTTGTATTTTCTTGGCAGTTGTTTACATAGCACGCCAAGTTACAGACATTTCACTTATTAGTAAACAATGTGGTAACTTCTACTAATTGAAAATTTGATTTTAAAAATAATAGTGGATTCAACTGTACAATGGAAAACTAGTGTTTTTATAACTTTCTTAAGAGTGAAGAGATGTTGAAAAACGGACTTAAAAGTTTTCGAAATAGCACCAAAACATTTATGAACAAGGAAAAAGTCATTTGGTTCTTGTACAAGAAACAAATAAACTTGTATAAGAATGACTTGTACAAGAATAAAATGAAGATTCTTGCACGTGAATTTTTATCAAATATACAGTTTTTTGGTAAATAAGTGTTTCGTTTCGAATAGTTCGTAAAGTATGTAAAATTTTGAACTCCGAAAATATTGTAAAAAAATTGGCGACTGCAATGTTTTACAGTTTAACTGGATGGAATGATAATTGAAAATAAAAACTTACAATAAAAATAAGTCATATTCAATCAAGTTAAAGACAAATGAAAAACTGTTTGTAAAATGGGTACATACCTTTCAGATTTTTCATCACGAATATCAGCTCCTATTAAATTCGTAGGTCCTCGTAGGTAGACAAAATGAAGGAGAAAATTTTCCATTGTCGGATTATGACGTCAAAGCTAACCAGCTAATGATGAAACGTTTTGCGGTTACATCACGATTCAACTGTTTTTACGATTTTTTTTCTTTCGATATTTAATTAAATAAATTTTTAACCGCAATATAGCTTACATATTCGGATTCAGCTTTGCTTTCTTTATTAAAATGTATTGTTTATTTACCATTTTTAACAAATATGCAACTTCTCCATTGGCGATCATTTCGAGTCGATTAAAAAGGTTGCCGGTCGACTGATGGTCGGATAGTATAATGCGTAAGTACCCTTTTATTATTATTATTATTATTATTATTTCTTGAGTTTGGCCGCTTCCCAGTGTATGGTGAGTTTCCCTTTTGCTTATATTTACTAATAACTACTAGTATTCTAAGATTTATAATTCTATCCCCAATTCGTAGTCCTAGCTCTTCTAAAAGTACCTTAGAAAATTGATAATCAATGAGTGAGTCCCGAAATAAATGCCGTTATCTCCCTTTCCGAAATTGATAATCTCAACAACTAATATAATTGGAGATTTGAAACTTAGAGGTCTTACTTTAGTGGTTAACTGCTTCCCGTAAAAAAAAATGTCAGATTCTAGGTATACTGTAATGCGCAGATACAAGGGACTCAAAATGTAGATGAGTTGATTCTAGTAAAGGTGTCTGACAGTGAACTTGGCGTGTACACTGCCGTGCACCTAGAAAAAAGTTCATGGTGAAAGGAAGCAGCTTTTTTCCATAGTTGCGTCAATGAATAAGGTAATTCTTAAAAATAATAAAATCATGTCAGTGCAATTTATTATAATTCCAGCTGATTTAAACAAAATCCCTCTTTCCCCAGGTAACCACAGTAATCCAATTCTACTCTTAAACTCGGGATTACAATTTAGGCGCACGTTTGGAGAATATAATTATATTAAAAAATAAATTTCATATTTCTCTAAAAAACTGGCTTTAGAAAAGATGCAAAACATTATAGCAGTAGGCTAAGCAAATCGCACTTCGTACAAGGAACAGATGTAGTCATCTCGCATATCAATGACATAAAACCTACTTGCTTTGTTTAAACTGTTACCAGAGTTGACAGACCATGGCCATTTGGAAAGCAAAAACAAAAGTGTGAGTGATACTACGAGATGATAAAACATTCTCACGTAAAAAATAAACAGAAAGAGATTTAAAAAAAAAAACTACTGGTGTGTAACGCGTGAAAGTGTGACAGATTTCATTTCTGGATCAGCAGCGAAAAACTCTCAGGTGGCCTATCAAGTCTTAGATTTATCTCAAAATTCAGTACTGAGAGTCTGTACCTTACGGAACAGTGAATAAGTAAGTTAATACAAATCACTCAACTAGAACTATTACAAGAAATCGGAAACACGCGGAGCATTTCTTTTTGATTAATCTCCAGATGATTGCTCGTGAAGATTTGAATTACATCTCTCTGCGACGAAATATCATTGTCCATTGTTCCGATTCGATTTCGCAACAGTTTCTTAATTGAATGATTGATATAAAAAACGTTCGTGGCAAATACTAATGAGATGAAACTTTACGCGTGACTGGTCGATCACTCATCCAATGGGTACATTTCTCGTCTACACATTGGTGTAGTATTTCTTTACTCAACTCAATTGCTTTGCCTTTAAAATATGAATGAAGGGGTACTCATATTTACGTTAGATTTTTAACTATGTGTGAGGATTTTCCAATGCCCAGATATAAAGTTAATTTTTCTGATGCATTCCTAGAGTAAGGCTCCTTTCACATTATCCGACTTTTGTCCGTCGGACGAAAAAAGCTGGGTGAAGCAACGCGCTCGCACTCAATGCACGTTTTTTCAACTACAAGTTCAGTTTGTGTTTGAGTGGTTATTATAGAGCTTTCGAAATTTAATTTACAATGAATCACAAAAAAAATAAAAAATTATTGCATTATGGTTTTATAATCGCCGCTGAAAGAGGCAATAAGGTAAACAACGTCTTAATAAAATAGCAATCGGTAATTAATTATTTTTTTCAAATAATTAAAAAATAATTATTATCGTTATTAGTAATTTAAAGTCTAAAAAAGAAGTGAATCTTTTGTTCCAACGTAACAATGGGACTTGGTCTAACTTTTAAACTAAAAGTATTTAAACTGTGCTTCCAGTTTACTCACTCTGTTTTAACCAATATCAATTGTGAGACGATGGTGATCGAAATCGTTCAGTTTATTTTATAATAGAGAAGATGGTCTGTTGCAGTATTTGTAGCAGTCAGTCTTAATAAATTGGCCAAATGAGATTCAGTTAAGTTATTCCTGTAATTTATTCTTGATGAAAACCATCTTGCTGAAAGCTTCTTTATGTAGATTCTTCGGAAACATAGTGGAAAACTCTGTTCTACATAATTAACGCATGCTATTTCGGGAAATTTACAGTTATGTAAAAAGCATACATGTGATTCTTCCGCGAATTAGCGGAAATCCGCGAATTTTTTTACGTGAATTAGCGGAAATCCGCGAATTCATCATCGGCTGAAAATCCCGTTATCCGCTAAAGTTTTGGAATTAGAT
This sequence comes from Linyphia triangularis, assembly GCA_963978545.1. NCBI lineage: Eukaryota > Metazoa > Arthropoda > Arachnida > Araneae > Linyphiidae > Linyphia > Linyphia triangularis. Next base: position 44,688,336 of record OZ021732.1, on the reverse strand, counting down.
TAGATAAGTTTTAAAAAATATTCAGAAATTGTTTTGAAAAGTCATCCTTTTCCTTCATTCCCTAAAATGTTTTATTTATTTCAACTGACGTGTCAAGGCCATTCGATCGACTTTCTTTTTTCATAAAAAGAATGCCCAGTGCGCTCGTTTCCCACTGTCCTTTTCCACTGTAGTTCATGACAGGGTTGCCAGATGAAAAAAGTAAAATAATACCAAATTGCTGTCAAAATAAGGCCAAAAAAAGGCCAAACTATGACGTCATCGCTAAATTGATGCCAAATGGGAAAAAATGCATGATTTTAGTGTTCTGTACGACAAAGGTTTAAAAAATAATACTCTAGATTCACTAGGATGTCTCTTTGGTCGTCCTTAACAACAAACATTTTAAAATTTCAATTTTTTAATTAAAAATTTATTAATTAAAAAAATTGTTCAAGAAATTTTTTTGTCTAAAATATTTGTGTTTGGTATCGCATAAATGCTTAAAAAAAATTCTTTCTAAAAATATACCACCCTTTGGATACATAATTCGTTGAACATAGAAATCTATGAATACTTTCCATACAAGGTATAATGGAACAACTTACCCACGGAATTTGTGTGTGTGCAATTTGAACTTCTTGTTAATAATGTGAAATACATGAATGCATAGGTTAAAGGGAAACGGGTGGGGGGAGGGAGGGACAAAAATTTTGCAATATTTCTATCATTATTAAGATGAGCATAAGAAATCAAACAGTTTAAACAAAAATATTGGAAATTTTTTGAAATATTTAAAGTGTAACTTAAAAAATACTTGACTATTTTATAATATTTTTTCTTCAGTATTATTCTTTTTTTCAGTTTCACAGTTGAGGTACAAAAACAACACCCTTTTGTCTTTATTTAGGTAGAAGAGACATTTGATGAGTGTGTAAATGACATCAAATCCAAATAAAACATTAAATTGTTGCATGAATTTGATTTTTATACGAATGAATTTTTGGAAAACGTGAATTGTGGAGCTTTACGAAATTCCCGTTTCACTATACAACTGGATTCCTAAATATTATTTAAAAAAAAAATTATTTTATTATTGGAATGAAAATTATATATTTTAGTAGACGTTGTTGAACTATAAAAATCGAAACTGGATATTTAATTGAATTTTCACTATTTTACAAGGCGCAGATATATGTTATGCGTATTACGATTGATCGAAGTTTACTTTTTAAATGTAAATTTTCTCTCTGAATTATTTGTTCATAAAGATGTATGATGAATCCATTCTTAAAAGTTATTTTGAAAAACCTAAATTTCACTAATCTAACCGAATTATACTTTTACTACTCTACTGCCATCACAAATAATCATCCTCTTCAGGGCGGACCACCATGCTTGGATTTAGATGGGTGGCAGATGGCAGTCGCAATGCCTAGAGCATTTTGAGGTTCGTTGGCAAGACAGAACGACTAATTTCACCTTCCCTTTTGGGACAAGATTCTTGAAAACCCAGTCCCTCTATTACTTATCTTAATTGATATCGCCCTTTCCCCTAAAAAGAACATGCGGTTATTCTGCCTTGAGCCTCGTTTACATCCTGTATTCGGACAATCATTCGACCCCCAACCCCTCTTCTTGTCAACTCCGGTTGTCCCTGGTCAGCTCCTGAGGCCAAAACACGAGATTAAAGAAGGTATTGCACTTAATTTTAGGCGACAAGCTCATCTTCTCACTCAAAAAGTTTGAAAAAAAAAATAAGAAAGTTTGTTTTAATTGGGGTATTTTTTTCTGACTTCGGAAGTTGTGGAAAAAAATGCCAAAAATAAGGCCAAATTAAAGAAAAGGCCAAACGTAAATTCTTAAGGCCAGGCACTTCTAAAAAAGGCCAAATTTCCCAAATTTGGCCTTAAGAAGGCCAATATGGCAACCCTGGTTCATGACTTGTTTTAGTCTGAACTAACTTGGTTAAAGAATAGTTAAACCGGTTTTCGATGCTGTTGCCTTTGTCACAGCATCGTTCATCGTCACAGCGTCTTCATACATGTGATTCATCCGCGAATTTGCGGAAATCCGCGAATTGCATCAAAGTTATCCATCATCCACTGAAAAACTTGTGTCAATTCTGAAAATAGATGTATTCAATTTTTTTTCGGAAATCGCATTGAAAAGTCTGCTTTCGTCCTTCATTCCCTTAAAATGTTTCTAATAAAAATCCTATTCAAATTCAAAGTCTCAAACTAAATTTAAAAAAAAGTATAAAATTTGGCAATTTATCGCCGTGTTTTTGTTTTTTTTTGCGAAAAAGGTATTCTCACCAATTTGATTTTTTAAAAATTCCAGTGGATTGAATCTTGAATGCCAGATAATCGGACTTTTTCTGCATTTAACTATTATTACAGGGTGTCCAGTAGTTGGGAAATATACTTGAATTTTTTGCATCTCGGGAAAATCGTGGATTATGCTTGAAATTCGTATTAATGTTGGAATTTCCGGTTGAATTCAGAAATTTTCACTCCTCTTCAGTATCGGAAAAAGTCTTCTTATATCGGCGTTTTTCCACAATTTTCCCATTGATCTCGCGGATCGAAAGTAGTTTCTCCTTCCCTCAGAAATGTTCTCTTTAAACATGGTTCTATTCGAAGATTTTTGACCGAAATTTCGAAAATGCGGGAGATCGATGGAATTTCCTGACAAACACGAAATCTGCACACGTTTAAACTCCGCCAAACCACCGATGGAATGAATACTTTTCCTCAGAATTTTTCTTTAATATCATAGCTTCTATGTGCATTATTTACGTTGATATGCGATGGACATTTTGCTGAATGTTACGGTGATGAAATGGCCGTTTTCCCCCGATTATGGCGGACGCTATCGCTGAGAATTACGTTGTTGCATGATGATAAATTTTGTCTGAAATTCGGATTTCCGCTCTTTTCTTATTAAAATTTCGATTATTCTTGAGATCGATACAAATCTACATTACAATCTTATTGAGCTTGCTAGCAAATCTGACAGCCATGGATGTTATGTGCATTCAGACTTCCTCAGACCTCCGATGTAATGGCCAATTTTTCTACAGATTACCAATCTCTATCGCCATTATTTACGTTGGTGTATGGTACTTAGTTTCGCTGAGCGTTGCGCTGACTTAAGGTCTGTATTTACATAAATTTACGCTGCTAACGGCGGGCAATATCGTCGAAATTTACGTTGTTGTGGTGTTAATTTTTTCCGATTGTTGCGTTAATGTAATTACTCGGATTTTCGCCGATGCGGTGGCCGCTATCGCCGATATTTACTTTGGAGTGATGGTAATTTTCGACTAAGCCGTTTTAATAGTAGATTTTGCGAAATTTGCTGCCCTCTTTAGGTGTGATTCGCCTAGGTTTCCGGTGATGTGATAGATGCCCGTGATTAGTGTTTGTGTGAAGATCAGTTTTGCCTTTTGATTTGAATATATACAGAATTACTAAGATTCTAATTTAATTTTGGGCAAAAAATTCGACCCAATTGTCCAATTTTACTGTATATTCTTATTTATAATTGCAATTTTAACTGCTATAATATATAAAATAATGTATTTTACCATTTAAAAAAAAAATAAAAAAAAAATATTTTTATCTAGAGCCATTAATAATAGTTAAAAAGTTAAAGCATTTTTTTATATAATTGTTTAAAATTGGCTTTTTCAACTGTGGAAATTTGAAATTTTTTGCTTGGGTACTGTATTATGGTCTTGTAGAATCTCCCTCCCTTAGTACTTATCAACAGAAATGTTAGTGACAAGCAATTGTTTTCAAAGAAAAAGCTAGTGCCAAAGTTAACTGAAAGAAAGAACTGCAAAAGTTGCCAAATTACAGAGAAATGTTTGCCTGAAAAAAAAAGTCCTAAGTCTCAAACTATCCTACCACATTCGAATCTTACACTCAGAATGAAGCTGTTTGTTCCAATGCGGCTGATGCTTAGCACAAACTATTAAAGTGTACACCTAGTAACATTACCTGTGTTTTTTGTCTGCTTAGATTTAGACCTTCATATTTATGACTTGGTAAACTATCTTGTATCTTTTTTTTTCTCAGTCTCAAGTTTGAGCCTTTAAAAAATCCTCTCTTCCTATTTTCAATATAACAACCCAATTCTTTTCTGATAAGCCATTTCTTATTTTCATACAATTTTTCTAATTTCTAAAATTAGTTCAGCACACTACTAAGTGGGGTATACTTTTATACTGGAAAATCAAGGGGATAATTGGTCGCAAGAGGGGTCCTTGAACGTTTTTTGATGATGCTTGAATTTTTATTAGAAATTTTGCTGGACACCCTGTATTATAATTTCTGAATGTGTACAAAAACATTTAAGTCAAGTTAAATTTTTCAGTTATGATTAATACATGAACACAGTTGTCTTTATTTAATTATTGTGTGCGTGTCAATCACAATGAGACATGGTTGTTGTAGAGTTAATAATTGAAATCAATCTTAAATCCAAAATTTAACTAAAATTTGTATTGAATTTTGTGCACTAATATATGTTTTTGTGTATTATGCTGTAAAATGACGAAAAATATTTCAGCTAATTTTTTGCTTGACTAATCACATGTATGAAAAAGAAGTCCACAACGTGAAATTTTATTTTTTAATCCCCTGTGATGTCGACGGGCCACATAAAAATCTGTTGCGGGCCAAATACGGCCCGCGGGCGCGTAAGCTACAACTAAGTAAGCTAAGTAACGCTGAGATACATGAAAAACTTAAGGATGTCCTTCAGCGCCAAAACACACAATTTAGGAATTGCATACAAACAATTGAGATGCTGGCTATTACATTGAGGTAAATATAAATAGTAGCAGTGTTATAGTATAATATAAATATAAAATACATATAATATGCTGTATTCGTAGAGGATGTCCATTAAAAGACCGACCCATAGTGAACTTAAATACTAAAACACAATTTTGAGCAAAAAATTAAGGTACATTCCTATTTCGAATCTTATTTTATTCAAGTTTAAAAATGTAGGGGGGGGGGACAGTCCAGTCATTTACACTCTGTATTTACTTGTACTGCACTCGTGAAATATGTTAAGACTTTGGAAATTGAAAGAAAAATAAACTCAATGTGGTAAATTTTTTTAAATAATGAATTAACATATAATTAGTTATTTATACCAAAATCAATATTGTCTGCCAAACACATTTTTAGTATTGACATCAAAAGCATTAAATTTAGGGTGTAGTTCAACGCACACTTCATGTCAAGCATCTTTCGTAGCATTTCTCTCTTTGTTGGCGTCAAGAAATTTGTCCCACATCACATGTCCGGCTTCAATCAGCGTAATCAAAACTTCCAAATTAATATCTTCTATTATTTTATTAAAAAGAATTAGTCTGTTTTTATGTGCGTAATTATGTAAAAGTTATTAGTATTTCTTATTTATTAATAATTGATGAATAACCAAATAATAAGTAATCAAAATGCAATTTCAATGGCTCAAGGCCAACTCGTCATCCGACATAAGTCGGCTAATGTGAAAGCGCCCATTTGGTTACGTGGTCTACTGAATCATCCGCAGACGGTCTGACGCCGAACGTTTCAGTGGCACCCGACGGCTGCAAACACGCGTTCTTCCGACTTTTTGACTCTGTCGGATAATGTGAAAGGAGCAATTCACTTCTTCACCCCACTAAAAGAATTTCGCCTTCCTACTTTTTGCGGATCGACAAAAGTCGGATAATGTGAAAGGAGCCTAAAGCTAAAGCACGTTCTAACAAATCAATCATTGACTTATTAATAACCTTCCTCATGTAATAACATCTTTTTTTTTTTTTCAACTATAACATTCACTTCCACCTCACAAACCTTTTCATTACGTTGTGTCTTTATAAACCCTGCCTTTAAAGCTCAATTATACATTGTCAGTGGCTTTAATGTTAGCTGGTAAGTTGATTGGAAGGTTCCCATTACGTATAGATTGTAATGTCATATGTCCATTTACACAGCGCCAGCAGCTGAAGCAATGAGCGAACACCATGTCACCAGTTGTTGGTGGTCCTGGAAGAGTACGGTTGATGGTAGTTCATGTGACAACAAATAGAAAATGTTTAATCTACAAGAGCTTCCAGCTACTGGCATAGCAGTGAAAAACTGGCTCCTCCAATGATTAGCACGAAACGCTTGTGCGGTGCTGTTGGCTTATAGATACTGTCCACTGTAACTGGCAAGCCGACTGGTTATGCGAAAATCAGCCTTCAATTCAATGTCAATTGCTCTTCTTTAACATCATCAAAAGTAACTTTTTTATTTATTAAATAGTGACTATTATTCATCCGATGGATGTATGTAATAATTACTTTACAGCCTGCATTTTAGGTAGTTTTTTTTTTTTTTTTTTTTTTTTTTTTTTAAATTTTTTTTTTAACAATTGACTAGCCTAAGAACGACAATATCAATGGTCTAGAACAGCGTTCGCCACTACTTTTAGGTTCGGGCCGCATTACTTATGTTGCAGCTTTTTGCTTACCGGATACACCAATATATGTATTTTTATTAGCGACTTAATATATAGTATTTATGAAAACTGAAAAAAAAAAAAATTATTCTAATCAAATTACAATTGATATATGTGATTATTATTATTATTATTATTATTATTATTATTATTATTTTTATTATTACTAACGTGACAATTTGAGTTGATCTAACGTTTAATAAAATTATTTAAACTGTACTTCCAAATTACTTTGTTTTAATCGATATCAATTGTGACATGATGGTGGTCAAAATCGTTCAGTTCATTTTGTGATAGAGTTGGTGCCTGTCTCAGTATTTGTTGCAGTTAATCTTAATAAACTGCCCATATGCGATTCATTAAGCTATTCCAGAATTTATTCTTTATGAAAACCATCTTGCTGAAATCTTCTTTACATAGTTTTTTTGGGCACGTAGTGGAGAACTCTATTCTACACAGTTAACATATACTATAATATTTCGGACGAATTATTATTATGTAAAAAAAGAAGAAAAATCCATACCATAACATTTGATTTTTTTTTTTTTTTTTTTTTTTTTTAATCTTCTGTGCTGTTTGCGGGCAGCAGAAAAATCCTTCGCGGCGGGCCAAATCCGGTCCGCGGGTCGTGTAGTGGCTAACGCTGGTCTAGAATGGTTGTTAGTTGCTTTCAGATTATCTGGCGCCGTCAGCAACGCAAGGGCTGTAATGCGCCGAAATATTCGTCAATTGACAAGCCAACATACATTTACAAACACCCATGCCTTACACGAGAGTCGAACCCCCAACCTGCTGGTCTAGAATGAAAACACCTTGTAATTAAACTTTTTTTCTGAAAGAGCAATTTGGGACAAATTGAAAAGAAATCTTTGAATTATTTCATGTAAACTGAGCAATAGTATATATTTTCTGCATTATGTTCTTTATGAGAAATAAAAGAGCTATTTGTTAATCATACAATATTGAATGATTGGTTTGATCTTTGCGTTACAATTGCTCAAAATTCACTTACAAGATATTAGTTTCAGGCCATCGATATAATCCTGCCAAGAGGTTCTGCCTATGATAGGGGATTTTTTTTTTCACGACCTGGAGGGTCATTCTAATTATAAGGGTTTATGTAGCAATTAAGCTTTTAGCGAGAAAAATTATCTTACGCTTGCATTTCAATGAACCTTTCACCGATTAAAGTGAGATTATGTTTGCGCAGCAATAAACCTTTCAGCAGGCGAAGTGAGCCTGTTGCATGATGCTTAAATACTGGGACCTATACACATTGCACAATGATGGGATGGGTTTCCGCAACGCTGGCCATGCAGGTAGTATTGAATAGATAAACAAAAATACAACTTTGGACAACAATAATGCAGCTTGAGTATAACTTCATTTCCTACAAAAATAAGAGATATATTTAATTAACTCTTTTCAAAACTCAGTTTTGTTCCTTAAAATGCAATGCTTTATGACAGAGGCCTTAGGCTTTGCCAATAAATACAGTTCTGTTTATGTGTGTAATCACGACTTGCTAATTTTACATAGGTTGCAATGTTGATATGTATCTGTAATTTCTCTTTATTTGAAATTCACATTTTTTCCTCTCAGAATTCATGAAATAACAATTACCATCTGATTAGATATAGCTTTATAAAGAATATGCCTTTAATATTATTTTGTAATGCGTGTTCAGTAAGTTGAGATAACAACAACACCACACATCTCTGGTTATATCAGAAAGGCAATCTGTACTCGATATTTTTATTACACTATAGAATCTATGTTATCTGAAGAGCTGCTGTCATTTTGATGGTTAATGTGTTTGCATTTACGCACATGTATGTTCGTAAAAAGAGCAAGTCATGTACTATAAGGAAATGCAAAGTAATTTGGGTTAAAGTTTCTGATAGCTGACTTTAAATGCAGTTTTATCACGATTTGTGTTTCTTTTTTCCGTTCCAAAATAATATTCAAATGTTTTCTATACTTTCAGAAGAAAGGCAAGAATCATGCATTGAGCTATTTGTTGGCCACTATCTCGTAAACGACTTCTGAGTACCTATAATCATGGAACGTTTGATCAGATAAACACACGTTTATTAGAATTGAAGAAAAACCCACATCGTTATAGTTTGAAATTTTACCATGGGATCATTAGAACAACCTTACTTCCGCTTGATAAAAAAAATGCCTTAAATAATACGTTCATCATTTAGAGGTGTAACATACATTTATGGAAGATCGGTTTCACTTTTTCTGAAATCATCTGTGTTCAAATCAATATAACTTCAAAATGTAGAAAATGTTCGAATTTAGAAAAACAACTTGTATGTTTTTTCTGTTCTTTAGTAGAACTTTTGGTAATTTCATTCAAATTTGGCTATAATTTTTTTTATTTCAAATTATGCTTTAAATGTTTGTTTTCAATCGAACCTTTTCACTCGATCACTCGAAAAAATTCTAAAACATTATCCATAAAAAATCATTATATAAAGAGTCTAATGAGGAGTAAAATTAAGTTGTGTCACTCATCAATGAATTTATCGAGTTATGACTTTGGTTTGTTCAGTTTTGAGGTACAGACATTTCTCCAGCTTTATAACTAGAAATGGTGTTGAGCCTGCTGAAACACATAGTCAGTGAATTCATCGACCATCATTTGCTTTTAATTTTGCACCATAAAATGTAACTAATACAATTATTTTTGGAAAAAGTGAGGTAGAAAATGATAAATCAAAGTAAATTAATGAGTATTGTACAGGTCTAAAAAATTAGCTTTTTACAGATTTTTTTTTTTATTTGAATCTCGCCATGAACATCCCTTGCGCATGACTTATGCAAAAACTGTAAGACTGTCTTTTTTAGATTATCACAGTAGGTCTTGTAATACATTTGCTTACACTGCATATTAAATAGAAAAAAAAGTTCAAATTTTTCATGTATCACTATTGTACCCTCATTTCCGTATCCTACCTTGTTTCCCAAGTATAATTTAAAAGCCTTAAATATATAATAAATAAAATATCACGTTGACGAACCAACTATATACTAATGGCCCATCTTGGTTTATACACCTTTTACAATCCAACCCAAACCCACGTTATTTTCCCACAATATAATTATTAAATTATTTTTTGTAGCATAATCATATCCAATCTAAATTCCTGTGCATGAAAATATCATTATGGAGTAAATAAACGCTGCAGTACATAAGCGATAAAAAAAAATATATTTAGCATAAGTTCATAACAAACCTATTGCTGTTAGAGCGCCAAATAGGAGGCTTAATGGTGGCACTGTATTAACAAAGAGCCTGCAAATAGAACTTTTTCAATGTATGTCGCTAGGAGGCTCTACATGCTTGATATTTACTTTTTTTCTGAATCCAAGTTTGTAGAACATAAATTCAAAAGGATATACGAAGCTTGTCAACTGGTTTTGATGTCCACGTCCTCACCCGGAGAAAGCATTGAAATGGCAACTTCACAAAATTCCATCTGTACCGAAATGATTTGATATCCCCCCCCCCCCTTTTTTTTTTTTTTATTAGTTCTCTTTTTTACTTCAACCTGTTCCAGAGAGGTGGTTCTCTCACATACGTACGCGGAGGCAGGAGCTAGTTCAATAAGTCCTTTCTTTCCACTCCCAGCCGGGAGTTCAACCAACCAACCAACCATAAATTCAAAACTATGTCTGCATTCTGTAAACTTCAGTAGCACTAAATCTTTAAAAAAGTTTTTAATAGGACAACGTGCCGGTCGGCAAAACTATGAATTTAAACATTATTTTTAAATTTTTAAAAATTAGTTTACCTAATATTATTTTTATTTTGGAAATCTACTGGCATTGCAACATTGGAGAAATGACAAAAAAGAGAACTTAAAAGTAAGTTTCTTTTACTTTGCATGTCGTGGGTAATTCAATGTTTATTCTGCTTCCGTAATGTTTATTGAAAAAATATGTATCACTATGCTACTATACCGTGACAGGATATTCATTCAAAGAGGTTGATAAAATTGTGTTTCTTTTTTTCACAGAATACTAATATTACGCTACAGTGATCATTACATCCGTATAACTGTACATTATTTTATAAATTATCGCATGCCTTATAAAATGTTTATCACTTTCAGTGCAAATAGTGATCAGAAACGATTAACTAATTCACTTGTTTAGTAAGGCGTGTACAATTCTAATATAGATAGGAGGTTTCGTTATACTTGCACACTTTTTTTTTTTTAAACAGAAGTAATTAATAAAAAGTATAACAAACTATCCATTTACTTTTTTCAAATTTGTTTCAATCTTTGTTTTGATAGTTATGTTTATTTAATATCTTAATAACACTAAACGCTTTATAGAAGACTTTGAACGAAATAGCCAGATATTTATCGACGTTATTTTATGATTCCATTTTTGAGATCATATTTACATAATGATGAAAATGAAAAGTACTAAACAACAATTTATAATATGTTATGCCCAAAATACCGAACTGCTACGTCTATAGCTGGTAAACCCCTTGGATTGGACTCTTCATGTAGACCACCATTCTGGATCGATTTGTCGCTGTTCTTCGCTTTACAAATTAGCCCACCAGATACTAAAAACCAAAGAATTGTCAACTTAGGACAACTGAAGTTGGCCGATTCGCACACTGAGAAACCTTTTAGAAAAGTGGCCACCTGAATAATGAAGCGGCTCGATTTTAGGCTTTGGAAGTCTCATATATATTAAAGGCTGGCCAAACGGTATAGTGGTTAGCGTGCTAGCTTCTAGACCGCGAGGTTGCGGGTTCGAGTCCCGTGTAAGGCATGGGTGTTTGTAAATGTATGTTAGCTTGTCAAATGACGAATGTTTCGGCGCATTATAGCCCTCGTGTTGCTGACGGCTCCAGATAATCTGAAAACAACCAATCATATATATTAAAGTATGGCGCATAAATTGGTAATAAGTTTTATGTAACGTTATTTCGAAGTTTATTTCAAGTTTGCATACTTTGGCGAATCAAATAAATATTTCTAGTTCTGAAACACCAAATGGTTCATCCGGTAGCACAATGATGTAAATGCAAAATTCGGTGAAATTATAGGCTAAACACATCATGATATTAAAGAAATCCTGATTTATCGAAGGAAACGATAATTTAATGGTTTGTGTTTCGTGTGTCAGAGCAACTTTATTTTAATATTAGCAACCACATATAATTTTTTTTTTTGTCTTGAAATAGTTGCTATCATAGTTCCGCCGAATGAACGACAAAACTAATTAATAATTAGCATTCACTTATCCAGTGTCACTACATCAACACTTTGACCCGCATTAAAATCGTTAACTATTTCGGTATCAGTGTTTCCCAACTTTTCCCTATTAATGTTTCAAAGTTTTAAATACTCGCATGGGCAGTATGGCCCATGTGTTGCCCTTGCGCCGTTAAACTTCACTCAACCAACCAAATACTCTCATGGTTTGATGATCTTTCTTTAACCCTTTTCTCTACCCCCCCCCCCCCCTTCCCTTATCAGTCCTACAGACATATCAAAATAAAATATTTTTTCAAACACATTATCTGTCAAAATATCACGCACAAAAAAAAATTATTTTCTATCGGATATAACAATTATCGAAATTAAAAACCAACACTTAAAGAGTTGATGTACTAAAGCTTTATTTATTGTCAGCAATTCAAAAAATCGGTTTTATAATGTTTTCCTAATTCAGTATCGCCATAATTGATATGTCCTTTGTATGATGAAAATGAAAGGATGTCTGTCTCGTTTGTCTAAGATAACGCATAACTGTTAGGTATGTCTGGTAAACATTGCGTGTTTCTATTCAATATTTCACTAATAAAAAGTCCTCGAAATATTACATTGGATCTGTAAGGCAGATAAAGGTCTGACAATCGATCTTAAGGAGCCAGTTCTTATGCAGAACCCTTTCGCCTTTGAAGTCGCTCTTCAAGCGTCAACCGTGCATGACGCATACCTAAAGACACGATGCCTCGCCAATTATTGACAGAAAACGTTTCCAGTAGAAAGTGCCCTCAATCAAGCGTAAAGAGTACCGACTAGGCACCTAACGCACAGCATCAGACTTACTTAGCAGTATTTGGGTCAATACCACATGCTGCGAAAAGTCGACACACAAAAAAGCGAGCCCTTATTTTTCTCATCTTCCAACAGAAGACATTAACAAAAATGGATTATTAATTATATTAAAATGTCTCTGGGAAATACTGTACTACCGGTGGCCCCCCCATTGATTGATTGAAGGCAGTAAGTCTGCTGTCACTAAATAAATTAACTACTTCCGGGTGCCTATTATTAGATTCTGGTATTTTTCTCGCAATTGAGACAGGGTTGAAATTTTTTAATTGTTGGCGGAGCAATACCGTTTGTAAATGTTTCCTGTTTCAAGAATCTTGCGAAACAAGCGGCTCTTTGTTTTATGAAGGAAACTTAGGGAAAAGATATGTCAGAGTAGACATGCAATCATTATGCTGTCAGGAGTATTGGTTTTAAAAAGTAAATACAGTCTAGATCTTTGTTTTGAGAGCTTTTTAGTATAAAAAGTTTAGAATAAAGAGGGAAACGTGAGTGACGCTTAATAGCGGCTGACTGAATTTACGTCTTGAGACTTGAGTATTTAACCTGTTCACTGTTGCATAAAAAATGCTTAATAGCGGCGATAAGAAGAGACGGCAGAGGCGTTGTTCATACATTTAACCCTACATTATTTATTTATGGCAATTATAAATCCCATCAATCCCGTTTTCATAGTGCTGTAATGATTTAATTGCGAGACCCTTTGAGATTTTGAAATCCACTTTTATGAAGCTCGTTATTCAGTTGTTGGATGGCAATACATGCTGATTTCTCTTTACATGCAAACTCATGGACGATTTTTAATCTTCTAGGCATCCATCTTGGCTTTATATCGTATTATATTCTTGTCTATAGCAAGCTTCTTAAGAGAAATAAGCTTGTGCTGTCATCCAACAATTGATCGAACTTCATTGAAGTGTATTACAAAGACTAAATGTTTCTCATAATATTTAAATTAATATAATACCATGAAAAAACTGACGGGACTTGCAACTCCCGTTAGTAAAGAAAGGGTTCAACTTTTACCTGTTCCGACAGTAAAATAAAACGTTTCTGAAAAGCCGTGGGAACACTTCAAAGCCCCTTCAGCTCCCCTTAATACATTGAATGCAATATAAATTCAAATTATAAAAACCATTCAAAATGTAACATTTTAAAAGTAATTTGTCACATATAGGTAACACCTCAGAATTACACAATAAGGTAAGGTCATGACTCGTCTAATGGTTTGACTTGAACTAAAGCATAACTTAGCACAACATATGAGACAAATGGATATTATGCGGTATTTCTGAAGCTATACTAAAAGTGAGCGAAAATAATTTTTAAGCTTTTACTCGTTTCCAAAATAAAGAGTGTAAACGTGTATGATAAAGATTAAAGTTTTCAAAACCAAATAACAAATTATTTGTTTGTTTAAATAGGAATGAATATGAAACATTAATTGCGGGAGAAACATAGCTAAATCTCTTAGCTATACATTATGATAACGTTGGTAATATTTTAAGAGACTTTTTTCATTTCAAATAGAAATTAGTTTCTGTTGAAGTTTTAGTATGTAATTTCGATGACATTTCTTCGCGTTTACCAGCTTGAAGGATAATTTTTTTGTAAGTTCTTGAAGTTAGAGATACTATTTGATCCATATCTAATAATATAATAGTTTATATACAGTCTCATTGATTCCTAGTCTACGGATGGAGTCTATCGATTCCCAGGCTAGTGATTATTTATGGAGATTCTTCCCACTTGACACTCAAATGCGGGCTAGTAATTGCATACACCACATCCTAATGAGATTGACTTTTCACTGAAATTTAAATCTTATTGTAATTATATAAAAGCGACTGTACAGCATAACCTTAGAGTATCTCTTTCACCATCATAAAGTACAATCCAAGGAGAAATTATCAATTGAGGACTGGGAAGCAAAGAGGTGTAAGTGACTTTTCTTAACTTTTGAGAAAATTCACTTTAAAGTTTCTTATTTATATTAAATTCTATGAAAACTAGCTATATCTTCATTCTTAAGGTTAGTATTTGAATAACAAATAATTTTCATACAAATTTAATATAAATAAGAAACTTTAAAGTGTAATTTCTCAATAGTTAAGAAACTTGGACCCCTTTGCTTGTCAGACCCTCAATTATGTCTACCCGTGTTAGGCATGGGTTTTTGTAAATGTATGATGGCTTGTCTAATGACGAATGTTTCGGCGCATTATAGCCCTCGTGTTGCTGACGGCGCCAGATAATCCGAAAACAACCAACCAATTATGTCTATCGTTTCTCGATGGAATGAAACCGAGAAAATTACAACAGGCAATCCAAGAATTAATGCCAAACTATATCACTGTCAACGCTGTCCACTGAAGATTTTAGCGATAACGATGTTTAAATATAATTGTGTTTGGAAAAATGTGTGCCAATAAAGTACCTAATTATTGTTCTTAAATAACTAAATACCATAAGAATTTTTGAAGAAAAACAATTTGAATTTTCACAAACCCTGTCACTAAAAGATCGCTTTTGCATCCATCCGTATACTTGAAAATGGGACGATTTCATGTCAAGATATTGCATATCTTGGTGATATTTTTAATCACCTTTTTCTGCTTGTGGAATTGTTCAAGATCTTAATCCCAACCTGCGAATGATATCGATTTAGTATCTTGCTCTTTTTGCATTTTTTTCGGATAAACACAATAAAAATTATCAAGTTATTGTCGAGATAAATTTATTTAAAAGCTTAAGCTATAGAATGATCGATCGCAGTATTAATATTTGACACAGCTACGTTAAAACTCATTTTAAGTCTCATGCAGGGACGTACTGGGGCATAAAATCGGCGCGGTGATTTTAGATTTGATGCTGGCCCAAATTAACAACATTACAAAAAATATATAACACAAATTAAACTTTAATAATTATTGTTTATAATAAAATAACTCCATTAATTAATTAAATAATTAATTATAATATTTAAATAGTTTTAATAATAGCTTTTATTGCTTAAATATTTATATTTAATGATTATTTATATTCAATAATTAAAAAGTGTTATTAATTTTAATAATTTAATTTTTTAATAATTAGTTTAATTAAATCCAATTTTATCAGTATACTGTTCATACCTCCCTTGAGTGAATTTAATTTCCATAAACCAGTGAGAATTTTTTGCAAAACATATAACAAAGCAATCTAAATTTCAAAATAAAGTATGTTTATGTATATAACTAGCAAGTTTATAAAAAAAAAATGACATCCAAAATTCTAATATATAATTAAACTTATGAAATGGGTAAAAAGCATGTATTTGGAAAATACATGCACTGTATCATATTAAAGAAATGTGTAAAATATTCAAAATAAAGTTATTGGAATAAGTATACATTGAGCTATTTGAAAAAACGTTAAGTAAGACACTGAAGGACAAAAAAAAAAAGACAAAAAAAACAAAACGAACTGGCCCATTTTTTTACACTCTCCGGCCCGTTGATCGCACCGGACAACGCTATAGCCAGTACGTCTCTGGTCGCATGACATGCAAATCATATAATCTTAAGATTGCTTTAAAACCGCAATTATATTAATTTCATAGGAATTTTAATCAAAAGATAATAAAATACCAACACACACTAAACCTTCAAAAATTACAAATGGAGCAAAATTGAGTTATAAGTTGACCATTACAAATTATTGCCTTCAATTCCTCGTACTTTCTATCCACTTATTTAAAAAATAATTCACACAAAAACAACAAGAAAGTCTACACAATCTGTGAGATTGACCTCCCAAATGTAGTCTATTATTACTGAAATAACCCCTTACGCGTAGGTCTATAATTTCATATTTTTTGGTTGATATTTCATCCGCTGGAATGGCATCTGTCATGTGTAACAGCAGGGGATGCTCAAAGCCTTTTAGAGTGCCCATTCGTCAATCTTCTGTACCTAATGGTTGCTTCTACTATTTACGAAGGTCACCTTTTTATAACAATGCGGCAGCAATTCACAGATTATGTTCTTAGAGCTCACGCGATAACTTTTTTCAAACATGGTTGACATAAACTTAATCTGTATTTTATAATTCGTTATCAAAACTTGCCATGGGAGTTAGTTGTTCGAATAAATTTACAAAATTTGTTAATTGCATGGCTGAAGCTAAATTCTTAACTTTCATTTATTTCCTCGATTCGCCTTCAATATCATAAGCAAAAAAGAGGTGGTTAAAAGGGGGGGGGGGGGGGAGGGGTTCCCCTCCCAAGTCAAATAAAATGTTAGGCTTTGATTGAGAAATAAGTCTTAAATTTGTAAGAAATACCACAAAATCTTAACACCAAACAAAATCGTGAGATGTCGGCTTTGTTTCAGATGAACACATTATAAAAGATTTTGTTTCATTGTAAAGTATTCTGTTAACTCCGATATCCTCAAATTGCAATTTTGCACGCTTTTTATCCATAACAGTAAAAAGTAGACTTCTCGTATTCTGTGGACCACCATCTGGAAAAAATTATTTTTGCATTCCGATTCCAAGTAACTGCTTAAATGTCTTTGACGCATTGATTGTCCAAACTTGGATTGTATTTGGATCACTATTTTCCATAAAAATTTTTTTTAAAAAATGATAAAAAAAATGCATTTTAACATTTTCAGTCCGCCGCGAATTAATCATAATAACCAGTTTAATGGGAAAGTTCAATGTGCATATCGAAATTCATAGACGTACTTGTCTGCTACTCATTGCAGACTCAGGTTCTATTTAATATTACGTTTAAGTGTTAATATCTCGGAAAGCCAATAGTCAAATACAAGGCCCGTGATCGTAAAGGGTAGAACTCCTTTGATAGAATAAACAGAGCAAAGCTCAATAAATGCAATTCTAGCAAAAATATAACAAAATATTTATTGAAGATAATTACTTGAGTTACAAATTGATTCTTCAAAGGTTAAGTAACATTTACTTTCTAAGCAACAAGTTAAACAGCCGACCAAACGGTATAGTGGTTAGCGTGCTGGCTTCTAGACCGCGAGGTTGCGGGTTCGAGTCCCGCATTAGGCATGGGTGTTTGTAAATGTATGTTGGCTTGTCTAATGATGAATGTTTCGGCGCATTATACCCCTCGTGTTGCTGACGGCGCCAGATATTCTGAAAACAACCAACCAACAAGTTAAACAAAGCTAGCAGTTAAGCGGCTATTCTAGTACAACTAATATATAAAGTATACAAGTTTATCTTCTAGATTAATAAATTCCCTTCCTTAACTGCCCTTTCATATTATTCCATTCTAAGTTACGAACCCTGGCTATGCCATCACTTACAAGCTAAAAAACAAGTCACACTACCTCCTGAAACGTCTCCCATTGCTCCGCTAATCGTCTCCGGAAATCGTCACTTCTAAGAACCGCTCGGGGCTTTAATTCGTCCAGCTAACTATCCAAATCCCTTGAGATCCTCCGAATGTCCCCTCGGGGCCAAACTTCCTTAATTTTACGTAAAACTCAGAAGGCTGGTAAAAAAAAACCTTGTCCATTCCTAGACCCTTATTCCGGCCCTGAGGCTCAAAACTATATTTTTGCTCTCAAACCAATCTCTGGACTTCGTTAGTATTTGGCCCCTCCTGTGGTCAACAGCAGTGCCCCATTGGAATAACAGCCCTGGTGAAGTAAATCGGTGCCGCCTTCCCGGAGAAAAGTCGCTCGGGCCACACAAGACTGCATCTGGCCCCCCTCATAAATTTACAATTTCCACCCCCTGTCCAGCAAGTGTCGGATCTGGCGCCATGCTTTGTACGTGAAAAACCCAACTCTTTGAGAATTGCTATTTTATGTGTCTGGGTTTTCCGATGTGAAGGTATTCATCAAAAGGGCCCTTTTTTATCGATATCTATTGAAACTGCAGCTGTGCTTCTAACGACCCTGGTTCTCGCCGGTCAGGGGAACTCCAGGTGTCCCTAGGCTAGAATCTTGCATTCAATAACCCTCGTTATATCTTGGCGTTTCCAACTGACCAATAGGCCTGGGCGATGTTAACATTTCTGCATCGTGATATATCGGGAAGCAGATGTCACGATACATCGCGATGCTAACTATGTGTATATTTTTTTTTACAAAATACTGCAAAACAACATTTTCATAACACGCTATATAGCCGAAAGTAATGCTTAATTAGCTTTGTAAAATTTTATTAAATTCATTTTAATTTTTGTATAGTTTTAGGAAATTTATTTTAAATAACATGATCAGCGACCGAATTATTTTCAGCGAGATACACAAAACACCCAAGGAGGTATAAGCCGGTTATTATTATTATTATTTTGGTTTAATCCGGATTTTTCAATTTCTCTATCTTAATGAAATTTTATTTTTTTATTTTCCAGGGAAGGAGGGGGGTGGAGGACAAGTGCACTTCCTGGCGGTGCACATGTTACTTTAGTTATTGGATATTCTTAATCATTAAATCAAAAACATACTTTATAATGAATATTTTATTACTTACAATATACAATATAACTATTATGTATTAATTTTATTTTTATTGTTTAACATTTAAAATTCTAATGATCTTTATTTTGTGCCCAACAAATCTGCATTTCCGCATTTTTAAGAAGCAATGTTGGATTGATACTTATGGAAATAAACTTTATTCAAATTGTACAAACTGAAAAAAAAATTATAAAACATTTATTTACTTACGAGACCGAAGAGGAAATCCTCAAAGTGCTTGGGAAAAAATCGTTTATAAGTATTTAAGCAATCAAATTAGAGAAGTAACTGTGATTAGTCCATGCACTGGTTCACATTGATTTTGGCAGATATAACAAACAGCTCATAGTAATAAATAACTAGATTATCTTAACTGAGTAAGAACTAGACAGAAATTACCACGCCAGAATACCGAAATCCTCTTGCGTTAATAAATAAAGCAAAATAAAATAATAGCAAGATAAAAAAAATCGTAATACTTTATTTCTTTCAAGTTAGAGAAATAATGAAAAAAAAAAAAAAATCTAAAATGAAACATAAAAAGTGTAGGAAATGCCAAAAATAGATATCAAGGTCTTATATCTGATGACTATTAAATAACAATCAAAATGTTTTCTAAGAGTTGAGAGAACAACATAAATAATGTTCAAACATTAAAGGAATACTTCTTTTATCGTATCTCCAATATTACTTGACTGCTCGCACCACCTGTCAAACGGCCCGATGTCGACGGTTTCATTATGTTTCTATATAATATTGGGAACATCGCGCATATGCAGGGCAGGGTGGATAGGATTATCACGATGTGAGGTGTCGACGGTTTCAATACGTTTCCATAGTATCTTAGGAACACCGCGCATGAATCGTGGCATCACGGTTCTTCGTCCTTGAAGTGCTAAGCAAGGATCGCCCTCTCGTCGAAAAAGATCGTGATGTATCGGGTATGCGAAAATAGTGACACCGGTTTGACGATGTTGATTTCACACCGGTTTTGGACGATGTATCGATACATCGCCCAAGCCTACTGACCAACAGACGTTTCAATATTGTTCCTCTGAATGAAACTAGAATAAGTCACTATTGGGCAGTTTTAAAAGCGAAAGAAATTCTGGAATAAAGAAATTGAATTGTACTTCCAATGGACTCTCTATATTGTTCTTTCTTCTGTCATAACTCGAAATGCTTTGGAATTTTTTAAGTGTTGAGATGTTATGGTTTGATGAAAAATGAACTTGATCAAACAAGGAAGAAGTATAGTTATTAAATTCAAAACTGGGGTGTTGTAGAAGTTAAGTTAATGAGTACGCGAATGATTTCAATTTATGACCAACTGCAATACCCATACTTTTCTCAAACTTACATTCTGATAGCTTTTTTCAATTGGAACCAGTACCGTTGCTCAATTGTGTATGGACAAAGTTCCGACATTCACACTAGAGCATTAAACATCTGATTTGACCCGAATACCAATCAATAAGTAACGACGTCATTAAAAGCACTCGCTTTTTCCTCCAAAAGATTTGTTTACATGGACAGAAAGCACCACGGGTATTTAATCTCCAAACAAAGACCACCGGAGCATGACAGTGGGCTAACTACTTGCCTATTGACGAAACTACTCAACCGTTGGCCCGATGAACGACGCATGTCAAATGAGAATATATCCCGTCAAAAAGCATCTTCGCCTTCCGTTCTCACACATAAGTCAAGATTAAGAACTCATTTATGCCTTCTAATGATTTTCAGGGAAATCGTTAGAAAAAATGATCATTAGGTTCAGTGCACCATTACTTATGGAGGTTAACACGCCAATCGGAGTTTTCGACGCCATATTAACCTACAGCCTCTTACAAAGCGTTCAAATCATTGTTTATTACTGAGGGATTTACAACCGGAAACATACGAGTTTGTATTTATTCAATTGTAAAGGTTGAGGTATAAGATACATTTTTGAAAAAGTAGGGGTACTCACACAATTTAGGTTTCTTTTTATTTCCAACTGACTGTTTGCTCAAAGGTAGATTGGATATTTGCTCAATTGAGAGAGAAGAAATCGACTGTAGTTGTGCAGTTTTTTGAAAAGTTTTAGATATAAATTCAAGAAAGATGGATATTAGCAAAGTCTAGTCAAAAGATATATCAAGTGGCCTAACCTTCAAATAATTGAGCAAAATTTGATATTTATATACATTTGCCAAGATCGAAGTCCTAACATGATTCCACCCTGGCGTAATATGGCCCATGTATTGCCCTTGCGCCTTTGAACTCCAACCAACCACTATAGCCCTCCTGTAACTTTTGTACTATAAAGTACAACCCAGCAATTAAACTTTTCATGTTCGCTGAGTAGGGGTTGAGTAAGGGACTATTTTTGGGTATAAAATTCATATAGTTAACGATCCGAGGACTTTTTTATGTGAAAAAAAAAATGCGCTATCGAACTTATGGTTCAGAGAAAAGCAGGAGTTGTATATCAGTCTCTGTGATCCCAAATTTTGATTGCTTTAGAGATCTTGTAAGTGGGTATGGCGTTAAGTAAGAGTACCCACTTACAACATCGCTACAGGGGTATTCATTTTAGAAATATTACTACTTGTTTAATATCGAAAGTTGCAACGATATGTCAGTGAAAATTCAATTTAATTTGTACGCTTCCAACTTTTGATGTATTTGGGTATGATTATTAACTACTTCAGCTGAAGTTCAAATTAGTGCACGTTACTTTCAGTTCAGAAATTACCACATTTTAAGCTTAGGGAAAATATCTTAATTATATCACGCATAGTGCGGGGGAAGGTGGGTGTTTGTCCAACGGGGGGGGGGGTGATTCGTGACAAGGAAAGGTGTAGGATGACGTGAATTCGATACTTATCCGGGGCATGCAATTTTAAGCCTCGGTAGCGCAGTAGGCAGAGTGTCAGTCACATAATCACATCGCATGCATTATCTGAATGTCGTGACAGAGAGGAAAGGCGTAATTGCTTTCGTGGCGTACCGTTTTCTTTTTTGAGGGACAAATTGAATAAAGTTAATTAAATTCAAAGTTTAAAAAATAATTACTTTCAATCATTTGAATGGATCGTTTAATCACGTATTACAGTAATAAACGCTGATTTGCAATAAGTTGGACTTTATTTTATCTCAGGTAATTTTAAAACTCCAAACTACATTAAATATATATAAAAAAAATTTACTTTAGAAGCAGAAAGGTATGGTTAAATTAAATTTTAGGAGGGAGAGGGGGGGGGGGGTGCAGCAACATGACATGAGTTTCAGGAAAAGTAGGGATGCTCAAATGTGATCGAGCATGACTTGGAAAAGAAGGGAGTCAAAAAAGTTAAAAAAAAATTGCTTGACTTAATTTATGTGGTCTCTTTGTGTGCCCCATATAAATCAGGGTCCAGCTAGTTCTAACAAGATTATCATATTTGTTTCATATATAGCTTACTTGTCATTGTCAAATATGTATGACATTATTATGTTTCCATTTCGTAAGAGTATGTGAAATATGTATATGTTTTTTCAAACTTGTCATTATCTTTAAAAATAACTTTTTATTAGTTAATACTGATCGTTTGTCCCCATAGACTTAATGTATTTTTCCGTATCAACACCGGATATTACATCGGTAGAACACTTTAAAAATTATTGCACAAAATACAAGTAATGCCTTAAGATTTAATAGTATTTTAGTGAAATTTTTAACTCCAAAATAATTGTTAAAATTTTTAACTCCAAAAAAATTAGTTTGTATTTTCTCAATCAGTGAAATAGAAAAATTAATGTTTTACTAATTTAGAAGTGTTATGAATAAAAAGAGATACTATTTATTATCCCAGAAAATTGTTTTAAAATTATTCTTTAAATTTTTCACGTAAAAAATCGAATGCATTAAATAGTTATTTATGCAACTAGTGGGAAACTAATACTTTTTCTAACGAGGGAAAATGCTTATTTGACGAGTGCGATAGCACGAATCAAAAAAATTTCCCGAGTTTGAAAAAATGATTTCCCACATGTTGCATACAATATTTTTTATAATCGCGTGCAACAAATATTTTTTATTCATACATTTATTACTGTTGGCAACTCTAGTCAATGAATTTCTTCTGAAAATATGTCATTCATTGCTCAGACTAATTTATATTTGAGCCCAAGGCATACTATAAAGTATTTTATCACAGTAGTAAGAGAAAGTTACTTTCCCTCACTCCTCAGGATAAAGTGCTACTCTCGTCACGATTTCTGATTAAAAAAAAAAAGTTTAGTTTTTTGCACGATATTATAAATAAAACCCCCATTAAATACCGAAAGATGGAATTGTGCTCCTGCTGCCATCTGACGGCTATCTTTAAAGAAAAAAAAAAAACTACTTGACTACCAAATTTAAAAACATTTAAAATTTATACGAACATAATTGTTTTAGAAATTATACTAATAAAAAGTTTATCGCATCAGATTTGCAAGTTTCTCGCAAATCACGCCAATCTGTACGGAATATGACAATGGTCTACCAACGCCAACTATTTGGCAGAAACCTCACGATAACCATAGAAACTGTAAGAACCCTTGACGTCATAGATTTTGCTGAGTGTTTTGATCGGACTGGTTTTGATTCGGTTTTGAGGCATTTTCTTTTCTTAATATTTAAATAACTAATTTTTTTAAACAACTTTTGTTTAAATATTTGGAATCAGAAAGAAATTCTTCATAAATATAAACTAATTTCACTCGTTTTTAAAAAATGTGGGAATTGTCCATTGTATGTCATTAGAAAAAGAAATGTTAAAAATAGTTTATCTTACGCCATACTGTTTCCCCTTTCACGTATATACAGGTCAAATTTCAGGTCATTCTGAAAAGTTTATTTTTCTGCTTCTTGAAAGTTGAATTATAACACCCTGCATATAAATTTTCCGAAGAGCATTTCTCACTTTTGCATTCACTCAATAAAGGTTAAAAAATTACACAAAAAAAACCCCTCTTATTTGGTCAGCATAACTCCCGAACAAATTGACCTACGATGTGCAAATTTGTTGGGCGGGTTAGTGATGGCACAGAGACTTACCATTAAGGTTTTCGTCAAAATCGCGCATGCCCATAAGGTAGCTGCCATTGAAAAAATCATGTTTTTCAATAATTGCTAAAAAACGGCTCTAACGATTTTGTCCAAAATCGTTGTGGTAATGCCTCTTAAGGTGTTCTAAACAGCCCCACCTCCTACATTCCCGTAAAAATGCTTTAATGGCTTTTATGCTCAAGGAAAGAGAACTCAGTGTCTTTAACACAGAGTTCTCTTTCCTTGAACATACCTCATCAACGATCGATTTTTCTTCTCTCCTCGGTTTCACTTATAATAAAGAATTATATAAGGATTATCAAAAAGTAAATCACCATTTTGGCGAATTTTTTTTTTTTTTTTTTAAATGACCTATACAAGAATTACCGCAAAAAATATCGCCAAACTGGTCATGTTTTCCAAATGAATGATGAGAATATAATAACGGTAAATTTATTTATTTATTATTATAAAGACACAAATCCACGTCAGTATTATAGTGTAATTGAAATTTGTGCGATGCTCCACACCCGTAGTTATTGTAAGATACGCCATCGTTAGAAATCATTCGTTTATGGGCGGGGCACAAGGGCAGAGAGGTATATGTGTTGAAGTCACTCGTTTTAAAATGTTTACGCTTTTATCGCATTTCTACAAGAATTTCGGAGGTTGATATGTTTAGAACGCTTTAAGAAGCATTGCCACAATGATTTTGATCAAAATCGTTTGAGCCGGTTTTTAGCAATCATTGAAAAACATGATTTTTTCAATGCAACTACCGCGCATGAGCGATTTTGACGAAAATCTTAATGGTAGGTTTCATGGTCACTACTAACAGTACACCAAATTTGAACATCCTAAGTCAATTTGTTTGGGAATTATACTAACCACAGACACACAAACACACATAAACACATTTTTTCTAGACCACTTTTTTGAAAAACGTTTGGAAATGAAAAAAAAAAAAATCAATTTTTATTTTTTGACCGTTAATCACGTTTGAATGTTAATCATTATTCTATGTATACATATCAGTAATTAAAAATAAAAACGTCTAATAATAATATATTATTCAATGTATAATGTATTAAATATATTTAATCGAAAGGTTTTGGAAATGAGTGTTGGTTTTTAGAAAGGAAATAGTTTGTAAAGGAAATAGTGCTGCCATCTATGAAGAGAAATTGTAGCAAATACTTATCTTTTGTTATAAATATTTGCCGTGCTAGCAGTTTTATCAGGTAAATTGTGATCCCAATTCCTTTTATACAAATAGAAATTTGTAGGTGATACTGTCTATGGAGCAGGTATAGCGTAAAGTATAAACGTTTTCTAACTAAAAGCTTATGTATAAATTTGCAGTTGGAAGAAAAACATTCGGAAATTGAACCAAGTATATTCTTTTTCACCTCATCCTCTTCTCACCACCGTATTGAGTTCAAGGAGGGTTGAATCCCCTAGCGAAATATAAATTAGATTAGTTTTTCTACTTGAAAATTTTTAATTTTATATTTTGTTTCTGTGGTACTCCGGCTGTGATCATTGCCTAGGCCCATGATTCTATTAGGCCCCGAAATCGGCTGAAAACCTATAACTTTTCTTTCGCAAAAGCTATGTGAATATCTTTTATAATCTGCCTAAAAGAATTTTTACATAATAATCACTTTGTATTGATCTTGAAACGTTTTTGTGGCATCCTAGAGTTTATTTATCCAAATAAACCAAACCATCATTTAAAAACGTAAAAAAAAAAATTCCTGAAAGATAGGGGGAGGGGGATTTAAAGGAATTTATGACGACTTTATTGTGAGATCAGCAAATGTCGACTTTGAAGTTGTAAATAATGCTGCAGATATTTTTTGTCACGGATTGGACTACACATTGAGATAGTGAAATGCAATGCTACATGACAAAGTTAAGTTTTTCGTATCTTGATTTATTAATTTGAATGTTTGAAATTTGTTTCTTTATTTGTGATAAAAAAAACTTTTAGAAAACAATATATTAACATTAATTTATCAACTTTTTCTATATTTAATGTTAATTCATTTGACGATGTGTCAAGCCCATTTCCATTAAATCTCGCGTTTGAAAAAAAGGGACCTCCGAAAGTGTCCGGGATCTTGGGCCCCAACATATCATGATCCGGCCCTGGTGGTACTGTGCCGGAAAACCGTAAAAACTGCAGTGTGTCAAGGGAGGGAGAATGCATTCCAGATGGTCTTTTAAGGAGAAACTAAATATCATTGGCCAATTATTGAGAATGACCCTTATTACTATTGGTGTTTGAATCCTGTGTAATGTGGGAAATGTAAATAGAGTAACATAATAAATCTTTACCCTACATAAACAAATTAGTAATTATTGTCGAAACATGAGTTTTGAGCTTTTTTAACACTTTCTATTTTTATAATTCTTTTAATATCTTTAGTGGATTGTTTGATGATATGAGGCATTCCATGCGACAAAGGCGAATCCGCCAGTCCCTTTAATATTTTTCAATAGAAAGCCTTGTTATTGAAGAGCTAAAGAATACAACAAGATGGTTTATTCGCCCTTTCTGTTTGAAGCTTTGGCCTGTAGAACTTGGGCGCTAACGTTGTGAGAAACGGCAAAACTTTTCTTTGAGGTTTTTTTTTTTTTTTTTTTAAATACAGTTTTGGCGGATTCGCCCTTGTCGTAATGAACCCCTCATATGAATGTAAGGTTGGAAGAAATTGCTTTAAAATTTGTTGGAAGCATTTAACAAAATATGAACTTAATATAAAATACCTCTTGTAATGCAAAAACGAATATATTGGTGACTCATATGTTATTATTTCTTTAATAGACACACATTCATGTATAAATTTGATAAATACTACTTGGAAAATATAAAATGAAGACTAGAGTCGATTTAAAACCAGACTTGTAGTTTCTGAAGTTTTCTGTGTTCTATGTTTTGTCGATAATGTTAATTTAGATTCTGCCCACAAAGAGTTTTAAAAAAAATTCTATCGCAAACCACTCAAATTTTTTATCATCTATATAAGCAATATTTTAATTAGATATTTAAATTTATTATTAAATGTGTATTGTATTCGATTACGTTCTGGTAGTGACTCACCACTAGTACATAATGTAACACAAAAACACAGTAGCCTATAAAATCGTCATTCATAGCAACAGTATTTATAGTTTTAAATAATTTTAGAATATTTAAAACGCTTTTTGGAATACGATGAAAGTTTAGAATATTAGAAAGTGGTTTTATGTTCAAACTGATGGTGCAAATTCAATAATTTCTGTACATTTTTAATTCAGCAACAGGAATTTTAAAAAGTGCTCTTGTGTTCATAATTAAAACGTTGTTGACCAATTTTGAAAACATTGAATTGTCCATTGTCAGTATTGTATCTATAGTGTATGTATGTGTGCGCGCATTTATAAGGTTTCACTCTATCCCTCAAAATGGTCGAGGTTGCGGGTTCGAGTCCCGTGTTAGTCATGGGTGTTTGTAAATGTATGTTGGCTTGTCTAATGACGAATGTTTCGGCGCATTATAGCCCTCGTGTTGCTGACGGCGCCAGATAATCTGAATACAACCAACCAACCTCAAAATGGTAGATCCGGATAGATACATAGGTATTCCCTGGGAAGATCTCAATCCGGGGTCGAGCTGGAACCGGATCTCCAAGAGCTCTAGTTCGAACATTTTGGCGCCACCAAAAAGTTCGTCAACTATCAACGAAATAAAGTCCGTATTTTTTTTACAGAACAGTTTTGTCTCCCAGCTATATAAGTTTGGACACAAGATTTTGAATTTCTAAAAGACGGAAAAGAAAATGTGTAATAAAAATAAAACGAGAAAGTTTGGTTTAAATTGAACAGAAGTTCAGCTTTTAAGTTGAAAAATTGCTTAAGCTCTATTTAAACAGGTAAAAGAAAGTAATGTTCTAAACTATTGTGTAACACTCGCATTAAAGATAAAACGAATGATGTGTTGAGACGTCAAAAAAAATTATGTTTCTATATTTAGACTTAAATACCCTAAAAAAACCAAAGAGAAGTTCAAACAAGACGGTAATAAAATCTTGAGAAACGCAGTCTAGACAGAATTCAAAGAAATGTCAACAAGAGCACGCAATCCTAAGAAAAGAAATAAACTGATACTGAGGAGGAGTTCTGTATTATTAAAATAAAGCTGTATTTAATAGAAAGAAACAAAGATTGTTTCGTGAATGGGCTTATTTTAAAGGGCGGATGATTTTTATTAAATCCTTTGTATTAACACTTTGATTTTGAGTGTGTATGAGGGGGGGGGGGGTGGATATGTCGATGGTGGACAAATGTGCAGAGGCCTAATTAATCCACTTGCCATAATCTAATCGTCCTGAAACTTGACAGATAGAATGCATTGACATCGATATCGGATCTAACAAATTTTGGGGCTGTTAATCTCACTAAAAGGTTACTCTTACACACACTTCTATAATCGCTTCAGAATACTAATAAATCCCATTGAAGCTAGGCGTCCATTATCGCTGAGCTGAGCAGAGCAGATCCGGAGTTGATTAGAGCCAATTACAAGGCTGTCAACGTCCATTGTAGCACGAGGCTCGTGCTACAGTAGACGTTGGTAGCCTTGGAATTGGCTCTAATCCCCTCCCATCTGCTCTGCTCAGCAATAGTGGGGACCTAGCTTTAAGCTTGGCGTCCACCATCACTGAGCAGAGCAGATTAGATTATAGCCAATTACAAGGCTGTCAACGGCCATTGTAGCACAAGTAATTGGCTCTAATCCACTCCGCTCTGCTCTGCTCAACGATAGTGGACGCCAAGCTTAAAGCTTGGCGTCCACTATCGCTAAGCAGATCAGAGCAGAGCGGAGTGGATTAGATTAGAGTCAATTACAAGGTTCTCAACGTACACGAGGCTCGTGCTACAATGGACGTTGACAGACTTGTAATTGGCTCTAATCCACTCTGCTCAGCTCAGCCATAAAAGGACGCCAAGCTTTAATAAATCATTTGTTGTAACTCTTTCCTGTTGTCAAAATTGTTTTAATTCAAATAAATAAAAGATAATTGAAAGCGAGTCCATAAATTTATTATGGAGTGTAGTCCAGTCAATTCAACTTTGCGTTGTGTAACAACGCCATAAGTAAAATAATTTTAAGCAATCATTAATGAAATCCTTTCCTGTTGCCAAAATTTTTTTAATCAAAATAAATAAAGTATACGTGTTGCTGTTGCCTTACGTCAGACTTATCAGCTTTCGTAGATGGTTGACGATGACAATGTATTCAATCAAGGGTGGGGGGTTTTTTTGGAGGGGAGGAGGGGGGGGGGGAGATGAAAGTAAGTAAATCGAAATTGTTCTTTTGTTCATATAGTAGTCAAACACTATGAATACTCGATCAGTGTCAAGAAGTTGCAATTGCATATAAAAATTGGCAATCCATATGCAGGATTTATATTATATGGGTTATATTATTTTTCCCTTACTTTTAACTTTTACACCCATGTAGGAGAAACTTTTACCTAGGCTATAATAATCTGAAGATTACAAAAATCAGACAAAATTAGATATGTGCGATGTGTCCAATTTAAATTCTTGTCAAGAGTATAAATATATCAGCCCTTCTTTTATACCGCTATTACGTGTTTCATCCTCGTTTTAACCTGAACCATATAATAAATAGGACAACTTGATACATTTTTTACCATTTGTCTGCGATTCTAGTAGTGTAACGGGTTGCCTCGTAAGATTTTTCAGTTTTCTTTCATTCGAGATGGACATTTCTGGTAGAGACTGCCAAACAAGTGTTCTTCGCAGCTTAGCATTTGTTGCTGTTTTTATTAATATCATTATTACCGCTGTTGGTGATTAGTTTCCTTTTCGCCAATCACCGTAACACCGCCATTGCAACTACCAATTTTGGGAAAACCCACGTAGACATATAATATTAATAATAGGTTGACATTCCTTCATCTTCTCCGAAGGAGAAAGGGAAGAATCCAACAACCCTTCTGTGACGTTGCGTGTGGCTGGGTACAACACCTCTGGGTAGCAAATGCACAGCATTAATATTTGAAATGTAAGTATTTTATTAAAAAAAAAAAAAAAAAAAATATATATATAAATCTGGCTAAAGCAGCGAATGAGTCCAAAAAAAAAAAAAAAAATTCCTCTTTGAATTCATGTTTAAGGTTTGTTCGAACTAAGTCTGTAAATCAACTCTCCTCATGTCAACAATATAATGCTTGCACTTAAATTGACTTACTCAACTGATAGTTCAAAATGTTTCGACCAAATCACATAATTCACTACTTCATATAAAGCAAAGACTATCAACCAAATTATTAATTTCTCTTTTAAATGGTGATAACTTATTTTGTATGGCATTGCATGGTGAATTAAAACTATATTTTAAATTGTAATTGAACACAAAGTACCACGACATTCAAGAAATTAACTATCGGCTTACAATTTTTTAAAACACGTATTTGTGCAACTGACAAAATAAATATTTGATCAAAGTTTCCAAACCACTTTAACAAAATATTTATTTCAGATTTCTCCCCCGCTCTAACCCAATTGGAACGATGTAAGATATCTTATTAGGATTCAAAGTCACTAAGTCAATTTTAATTAATTGTTCAAGTACAAATAAAATATGAAGCTCCAAGTGGTTTCATGAGGAGCCAATTAGTGGATTATTATTTTCAATGAAGTTCCTGGCTTTCCCGCGAGTGAAAGTCCGGTCATCTAAAAAAAAAGAAGAAATTAATACATCAACCATCTTACCTCATTAGTGAAATTATAAGGGGTTTTGCAGAAAGTTTTTTAAATTGTTTAGTTACTGAATCGACATTTTTTAAGTATGCAAAGGATTTCCAATTATGACGAGGATGAGTACGTTAAAGGCATACGTTCTCGTCGAGAAGTTGCCATAATTATTCTAAATTAATAAAAAGAATTTCGCAATCTAAACTTTAGAATTGCGTCTACAGTACAACAAACTCTCTTCTTTCAGCATCGCAAAGTTTTTGGGTATGAATTATTTTCTAATGTAGTAAAAAGTACGAGGAGGCTGTGCTCCCTATTCGCTAAAGATCGTTAATAAGGATATTT
Organism: Linyphia triangularis; assembly: GCA_963978545.1. NCBI lineage: Eukaryota > Metazoa > Arthropoda > Arachnida > Araneae > Linyphiidae > Linyphia > Linyphia triangularis. The sequence goes on along the minus strand of OZ021732.1, from coordinate 44,657,080 downwards.
TGGAAGTATGGTCTAAATCCCGTTAACGCGAAATCGCTTAACATGAAATCTCGTTTAACGCGAAGTAAAAGTAGATCTTCGTACTTAAAACTTAACGTTAATTTATTCGTTTGACATGAAGTTCGGTTAACGCGAACTATTTCGGAGGCCTCATCGACTTCGCGTTAATAACGTTTGACTGTATTAAATTAGAAAACAAAATGCTTAATTGATGACCTTGGGGACAAAAATAGTTGTCAATATATTATTATACCTATGAATGTTGACCTCCTGCTTGAGATATAAGCTAATACAAATTTTTATATCCTTAAAACTAGTTTCGTGTGGGGAAAAGCGCCAATTTGTTTTCTATAACTGTCACTCAACCACTTTCATTATATTGTTTAGTTGCGGAATAATTATTGATTTGGGAATTGGTGTATGGAACACGAAGTGATGTAATAAACAGATGTTACGGGGGATAGCAGCGGGACCGCCGCGAAACTAAGAGACTCTCTACTCTGTATAGGGCCCGGTACTAAGTTTGATGACGTCACGCTAAGCGATGGATTAAAACACGAAGACCGTCTACCGTAATCCGTAATCCACAGATGTAATGAAACATCTCTGGTAATTTCTATAAAATATTATGTAGTGAGTTATTAAATGTTTTAATACGTTAAGTTGTTTAATTGTAGAATATTCAGATACAACATTTAATTTCATGAAGTAAAAGAACCGAGAGTGGGATTTAAATTAAAACACTGTGGCAAATTCTTGAAATTATAACTAGATTTTTTCAATATTACTAATATTCCTTTTATAGTAGATTATTCGGGTTGAAAATTTTCTGAAATATATTCATATACTAATATATCTTAAATAATTTCAATACCATAACAAGCAATACATTAAAACAGTATGTATTTAAAAGAATAAACATTACAAAAATACAAACACTAAACTATTGTTGCACAAATTGTCTGTATATATTGTAAATAGTGACGTATTATTTCAAAATTCTATTGTAATTTATTTTTATCTTATTTTATTTATTAATTAATAGCGATTATACAAGTTAGAAAAAGGTGGCAACACCTAAAGCATCGAGAAGTTTCGAGATATTTCTTTTCTATGAATTGGCTGGAAATTTCGAGAATGTCTCACGCGCTTGTATATAAAAAGACTGGAGAACGGGAAAGTTTTTCAGATTGACTTCGGAGTTCGTTGAAAGCTGATCGCTTTGTTTACCTATTGGAGTGAGCTTGTACAATCGCTGAATTCGAAGTTATTTTCGTTGAAGCTTGTGTTGAAGCTTGAGAGGAATTAAACTGTTGCCTGTGAATAAATTTTGTGAGTTTTCTGAAGAGAGAATAAATATTTTTAAACCGTGAAAACTGTTCCATCATTGCCTCAGTGGAAAAATTCATAACAGTGGTGTCAGAAGTGGGGTCTCGTAATTTTGAATGCCGACAACTAGAGGAATGATGGAAGACCAAATGAAGCAGTTGATGGAAGTGATTGCTGGAATGAAAGCCTGCCAAGAAACCACCGCAGCCGAACTTTCCGCTACGATTGCCGCCGGTCAAGCCCGCCAAGAAACGACGAATGCCGAACTCGCCGCCGCCATTGCCGCCAGTCAAGAAGCAACATCGTCAGATATTAAAGCTTTACAAGAAGCGACATCATCAGATTTTAAAGCTTTGCAAAACGCAACGTCATCTGACATGAAAGCTTTGGCCGATAAGTGCGAGTCCACATCCGCAGCCGTAATCAAGATCAGGGAAGAAATGAAAACGGAGCTAGCGTCAATGGTAGAATCTACTATTATGGAGACATCATCGGTCCTGCATTCCGTGAAAGAAGACGTTCTCATTGCTGTAAGGGATGAAATGGAAGAAAAGGTATCTACCATAGAAAGAGAAATCACGACTGCTAGAAATGAAATGAAAGAAGAAGTTTCCACCCTGAAAAAAGAGCAGGGAAGGTTTATTGACGCTATGGAAGAGAAACTTCGAAAACTGGAAATTCGCGGTACTGTGGCAGCTGCATCACCGAACTGGGAGGAGGTTTCCACTGCAGTTTTAGCACCACGTTCCAACATCAAAGTGGCCACTTTTGATGGAAAGTCTTCCTGGCGCGTTTATCAAACGCAGTTTGAAATTATTGCTTCTGCGAATGGTTGGGACGATACTTCGAAGGCATTCCATCTCGCAGCATCTCTTCGAGGTGAAGCTGCTGACATTTTACAGACACTACCTGAAGAGAAGCGGGGAGAATTCGTGGCGCTGGCAAATGCGTTGGAGTTAAGGTTTGGGGAGCAGCATCTAAAGGATTACAACAGACTGCAATTGAAAGTGAGACAGCAGAAGGCTAATGAAACTCTTCAAGAATTGGCGTCGGATATAGAAAGACTGTCGCTCCTCGCTTTCCCAGACTGTCCCCCGGATGTACGAGACGATCTTTCTCTGCAGTATTTCATCGACGCTATTCAAGATCCCGATGTGCAGCAGGCGGTAAGGTTACCCCAAAACAAAAACCTGAAGTCGACCCTAGTGTACGCCATGAGAGTGGAAGCCGCGCAGCTAGCTTCTGGAAAAGACCGACGATATGTGCGTGGTGCATTAGCCGAGGATTCTTCTGACTTTGTCACCAGAAAGCTTCGAGAACTGGAAAGCAAAATTGATCGAATGATGAGAAGCTATCCCGGAGCCAGGGATCGAAGGACCAGAGTCATTTGCTGGCACTGCAAACGGGAAGGGCATCTACGACGTAACTACCTTGATTTGAAAAAGAAAAGGGATAACACTACCACGGAATCTCAACAACTGAATCTAGGAAGATGCCATCTCGCAGGGCAGGAGCTGCAATGTAGAACAGGTGAAGCCCCGACCAGTCGTTTCCACGTTTCATCCCGACAAGGAGGAAACCAGGGTTTATTCGTGAAGGGGGAGATCGACGGAACTCCATGTCGTCTAATCGTCGATTCGGGAGCGAACGTAACGATCGTAAGGACGGACGTGGCTCGTCGCCTGAACAGCCGACTCCTCTACACAGCGCCCTCTGCTTCGCTACAAACTGTGTCCGGTGGTAATATCTCTGTGCATGGGAAATTGGAAGTGGAAATTGCCCTTGGATTTAGCACCTACAAGCACACCGTTTATGTTGCCGAAATCGTAGATCCGTGCATTCTCGGACTAGACTTTTTGAAGAAAAATGGAATTACGCTGAATTTTGAGAAAAGCAAGCTGCAAACATGGAGAGGCGAAGTTCCTTTGCACGATCTAGACATGAAAGAGCTGTGCGTATATCGGATTATGGCTCATGAAGACAATGTCATAGAGAATGCTGAAGAGTCCACATCTATGAAAAGTACCTCACCAGCCTCGGACAGAGAACCGAAGAAAGTGACGTTGATGAAACCCTCCCAGGAAGTGGTTCATGTGGAAATGGACAAAGTTAGTGAAGAGGGAATCGAAATCCGTACTCCTGTTACAAGCATCGAACGGAGGTCCCGGGATCTATCAGCTGCACCCGCGGATGATTCGGACTCAATCTCAAAATCATATAACCAGCAAGATGGGGATCAGAAACTTTCACCGCTTCTGTTGGCATACGGGAGTGCAACTCACGAGACCACCGGATTTTCTCCATCTATAACGATGTGTGGAAGAGACCTTAGGCTCCCCAGCAACCTCCTCTTTGGACAACCACAGGACACTCCTTCCTCGCCTGTCCAGTATCTAGATGATCTGCAGGCACGTTTGAAAGCCGTACATCGGTTCGCCAGAGAGAGAAACAACATCATGACGGAGCGCGTGAAGATCCGGTACTATGCCAAGGCCATGGACCGTTCATTCCAGGAAGGTGACAAACGTCGGAAAGGGCTCTCCCCTAAGCTCCAGACGAACTGGGAAGGGCCGTATGGGATCCTTAAGAAGATCAACGACGTCGTGGTGAGAATTCAAAGGACACCTTCCTGTAAACCTAGAGTTGTACACTACAATAGGCTAGCCCCATATTATGGTAGAAGTCATTGAATGGCTTAAGGACTTCACTGCCCGGGACGTGCAGTCTTTAAGAAGGGGGAAATGTTGCACAAATTGTCTGTATATATTGTAAATAGTGACGTATTATTTCAAAATTCTATTGTAATTTATTTTTATCTTATTTTATTTATTAATTAATAGCGATTATACAAGTTAGAAAAAGGTGGCAACACCTAAAGCATCGAGAAGTTTCGAGATATTTCTTTTCTATGAATTGGCTGGAAATTTCGAGAATGTCTCACGCGCTTGTATATAAAAAGACTGGAGAACGGGAAAGTTTTTCAGATTGACTTCGGAGTTCGTTGAAAGCTGATCGCTTTGTTTACCTATTGGAGTGAGCTTGTACAATCGCTGAATTCGAAGTTATTTTCGTTGAAGCTTGTGTTGAAGCTTGAGAGGAATTAAACTGTTGCCTGTGAATAAATTTTGTGAGTTTTCTGAAGAGAGAATAAATATTTTTAAACCGTGAAAACTGTTCCATCATTGCCTCAGTGGAAAAATTCATAACACTATTATACAAAAATTGTATTTCAACTTTGAATATAATAGGAATTTAAAAGTTGTAAAGTGCTAGTACCTAATATTCTGATTAAAATTTCATTTTTAAGCAATGTATTTCCTCAAGAAGAACATGATAAATTATTTCAAATAGGTATTTTCATTTTTAAACAAATAAGTTGGTTGGTTTATGAGCTCAACGACCTATTCTTATACACAATGACGGCTAAGGTGGATGGGACATACAGGTTAAAGTTGATTCTGAACCACAATGAACATACATGCCTTATCCCGTGATTCGAACCTGGCACCTTTGGCATGCATGGCCAGAGAGCTAACCACAGTCATCAGATGAGAAAACAAATAAGACTTCGTTGATTTGAAAATAAGTGTCAAAATGAAATCATAAAAATTATTCCCTAGGAATATGTTTTTATATATTTACAATTAAATGTCAGTAAAAAAATTATAAAAATATATTTTTAGCATTTATAAAATTGATGATTAAAAAAAACGAGCATTAATCAATGCAACTAACTACTGAAATAAAAAGTAGTGAAATATATCTTTTATTTTTCAGAAGAGAGCTACTTGAGAACATTATTATATACTTTTTTAACTATGAACCATCATTATTAGCATTACATTTCAAGAGCCATTTTAATTCGTGATTATTTTTTTTCTTCTCCAAAAAAAAAAAAAAAAAAAAATACAGACAGTCTATGGAAAATATTCTGCTGAATACTTATTGGCACTTTTTGAATGATCAGGCAATAAAAAATAATGCGATATTCTTGAACACACAACCAGTCTTTTTTTTTTTTTTTTTTGTTGCAATGTTTACATTCTCTTTTAAGATTTTATCGTTTATTGTTCTAACTGGTCTATTCTTCCATCGGTATCGTATATTCTTGTTACATTCCTTGGTACTAAGAAAAGAAACATCATCAGGTTTTGTTTACGAGTATAGCCATTAAAATATAATTTCAACTTAAATCAAGTGATAAATAGAAAGATTACTTTCTAACTATTTTTAATGATATTAAAAAATCAGCAAATGTTTGCATGATAGTTGTTTCAGTAGGAAACAGACATCATCATCATCAGTTTTACAAAATTATATTTTCAAAAGAATATTTAAAATAGAATTATAAAATAAAACCTTTTTTAATTTCTATGAGAGATTGTTTGAGTTACGATAGGATAAAGCCTAACTTAGAATACTAAAAGTTTGAAATCAATTTTATTAATTACATGATACAACTTACCTGTAAAGTTTTCAAACATGAAAGTCACTCCTTTATAGAATTATCCTTTCCACATTTCAGTTTGTTAATTAAATAATAAAAGGATAAAAAGAAACATTTTAGCTATCGATAAATCTCAATACCATATGTACAATCCAGTTTGTAGAATAGTTTGCTTACATTTTCATCTATCGCTTAGCGACGCATAAAATAAGAGCGCCATCTGGTTGTACCAGGCTCGATATAAATATGTTTCTACATTTCGTGGCGGTCCTGATAGCAGTCACTAGAGAGGGTTCACCAGCCAAAAGGGTTAAGCCTTGAGGTGGGGTTTGAGCTAAAGAAAGTCATCAAAACTGTAACATCAAAAGTAATTGGTTTAAAGCAGTCGATGGTGGCAAAATTGAGTTAATAAAATCTCATGCAGACCCCAAAAAAGACACTATTTTCCTCGACTCAATCTAACCTACCTCCGCTCCTCTTGATAATGACAATTTCCTCAACAAGGGTTAAGCCGTTATATAATCTCCGAGATAAGCTACGCAACAATCTCTCCGAACAAGTAAGTTATTTCTGCATCCAATCTGTCTTCACAGGAGTCTGGAATAGTTAACTGCAAAGAATAAAGTTAATTCAGATTTTGAATGAAGGCAAAATAATATTTTGCTCAATGAAGTTCTCTTTTTTTTAATTATTAGCTTCGATTTATAATGGTGTCTAGTACATCTTAAGCATTTCGAGTTTTTTTTTTTTTTTTCAACTAAAACATTTGAGTTTTGATAGAGTAGAAAAAACCTAGTTGAGTATTTGTTTATATGCAGTCATGAATTTCAACCATTGTTGGACTATTACCAGTAAAGAACTCACTCAAAATGTTTGCCATTCCTTCATACTGAATAATATATTCCCTGGTTTACTTCTAAAGTTTCCAGAGTACAATTTTGTTCCCCTTCCTACTAGCACGTGCACACAATTCTTTAGGATTAATAATATTCCTCTAAAGTTTTCCTCTAACTATTTCAATATGTAGGTGACCAATTATGACAAAAAATCTACTTACAATTATTAAAAACATTCCATGAATTATTTGCAGGACTTCTCTTTTTTATTTCATCAATTAGATCAATTATAAGCCTTCGGATTTTGTTTTCGTACGGTATACTAATTAGCTTGATGAACTGAAGGAAAAACAGTTGTCATCGAGGTTCTTAGAATCAACTTTTCATCTGAAACCCATTATTAGTAAAAACTTGGTTTGATATTTCTGACGATTACTTTACTTTCAACATCAGATGGAGTTAGTAAAAAGGCCTTCAGAGTTAAACGCTGTTATTCTGGGTCATGAATTAAAAAAGAAACTTTTCTTCGAGATGATCTTGTTTTCACGGATTTCTTCAAATAACGACCACAACAATCCCATTATATCCTTTTGAAAGGCAGAAATATGAAACTTGAAGAGGGATTTATTTTTGAAGGAAAACGAAGATCCATTAGGAAAAGTGATCCGTTGCGATTTAATGATGGATGAAGGTAAACACTATCGGAGAAGTCATCAGCATTAAAATGTTATCAAAGATTTATAAATTTTTTTTATCACGTCAACTTTTGCTACCAAAAGTTGATTTTAATTGAAGAGAAGATGTTACTGTACTTACGTATTATACCATCGGTTGGATACAATGTTCGCCATTGTTATAGCTATTGTACCAAAAAAACTAGGGGTGTGAGACATCGCACAACTTTCGATTACACTCTATAATATTGAACAATGAAGTAAAGTTTAACATGGTTAAACTTACAAATTTCTTACTTTCACTCATTGAAATAAAAATGGCTTGTGTGGCGATAATTTTTATTTGAGCAAAAAAAAAATAATAATAATAATAATAAACGCCAAAATAGCAAAATTGGCGGTTTTATTCGATAGACATTACATTGTCATTGCTTGTGCGTGAAACGCAAAAAATCAATCGTTGATGGACGATGCTCAAGGGCAGAGTGCTCTGTGTTAAAGGCACGCGTTTTTTCAACATTTTACGATTCTATCGCATTTTTATGAGAATTTCAAAGGTGGGAATGTTTAGGAAACCTTTAGAGGCATTATCACAGCGATTTTTAACAAAATCGTTTGAGCCGTTTTTTAGCAATTACTGAAAAAAAAAAAAATTAAATGGCAGCTACTTTATGCGCATACGCGTTTTTGACGAAAACCTTAATGGTAGGTCCTTGGTCCATATCACCAACCCACGCACCTAATTTGGGCATCGTTGGTCAATTTGTTCGGGAGCTATGCTGACCACGTGCACATACATTTTTTCTAGCCAGCTTTTTTGAAATCAGGATGTTCCAAAACGTGAAGAAATGCACAAAAAAAGTTGTTGTTTTTTTGTACCGAATACTATATTTTCATTACATATGGGTGACTGAAAGTAATACAAACAACTCATGAAGTTAGAGAGCATCATCGATATAGTAGCAAGACATGTTGTGCACATGAATTCTTTAAATGCGAAGCAAACTACGATCTATTCATCAGAATGATAGCTCTCGCCATCTTGTCTAGCGTTGCCTGTTGCCATAAGGTTCTAGTTCCCTTTTCTACAGAGCATTCCAAGAAGAAAATATACTTTTGCAGTATTGCAATCTATTTGGACGCAAATCTTCTGCATACATCACCCCTATTCTAAATCAACGAATTTTATTTCTATAGCGATTGGCACCATCCATACTATCTGGCGGGAGCTGTTCTGATAGACATACACTGTTTTCTCGTTCTTACCAATTGACAGCACTTTTAGATTACAAAACATTAAAAAAAATAGCAATTGTCAGTTAACAGATGGAACGCCAACTTGTCTTGGCATGCTTTACTTTGACACAACTTTTATGAAAATAGCTGTTGGCGTATATAAGTTTGTTCAAAGAGTTAAATAAACACTGTAAAAATTGCAACGTCTATCTAGCCGTGCGGGAAAATAGATCAAATTTCACATTAAATCTAAATATATAAGGAACAGATTGTCTACAACACATTTAAAAAAAGTACAAATTAAAAAGCTGAACTTTCTCAACGTAGGATATAAACAGAAAACAACTTGTCAATATGATGTTTTTATTGAAATTTTAGCAATATTTGGATACAACAAAAGTCACTTACTTTGCTATATTTATCAAAATTTTAGGTGACAAAAAAGTTGTTGATTTAAGTTTTCACTCTATTAGTGTAGAAGCTAAAACTCAAAAATAATTTAAGGATTTGAAATGTTTTATTGAAAGTGAAATTTTATAAAATTGAAACTCAATACTGAGCATTTTATATTAATTTTTATAATTAAATTTTGCCATTCATTGTCTTTAACGTGTTAGAAAGAAAAAAAATCACTATTTTCGTGTTTCCAAACCTTTCGACATACCCGAGTTTTTGTTAGGACCCAATTAATCCCTAATCGCGTACAACTCTTCGATTTTATTTAATTCGATTCATTGTTTTTAGATTTGAAGATGGTTTAATTTCTAGAGTAATAAAGGGACATCGTCGATATTTTTTTCTTTTACTTTTATTTCCGTTACCTTAAATGTAATACCCTCCATTATCCTACTTCCAAAGGTATACATGCGATATTAACCAGTTAGTGGTGGTTTTGGTACATAACAGTAAGGTCTTCGTCAAAATTGCGTATGCAGTAGCAGCCATTGGTGTAAGGTAGCTTCCATTGAAAAATTCACGTTTTTCACACATAGCCGTAAAACGACTCTAACGATTACTATCAAAATCGCTGTGGCAATGCCTTGAAAGATATTCTAAACATCCCAACCTCAAAAATTCATATAGAAATTCGAGAAAGAAGTAAAAAGTTGGCAAACGTATGTCTTTAACAGAGTTATCTTCCCTTGTACATTGTCCATCAACTGCTCTTCCTCTGTTTTACTTACACGAAAGGATAATGCAATCACTATCGAAAATACTTACACGGAAAAAATAATGTAATAATTATTGCCAATTTCACCATTTTGGAGATTTTTTTTCTTTCAACCGTTGCAATAATTATTGTCAAAAATAACTTGCCTAATTGGCACACTTTTTTTTATTAATAAAAATATGAAAACGGAAACGATAAATTACAAACCATATCAAATTATTGACCATATCAAATTTAAATACAGTGACCAGAGACCATTATAAAAAAAATTCGAATTTTCAAGGTGCACCCTCCTCATGTCGTTCTTATTAATAAAAAATATTCACATGCAAAATTTCAGGTCTCTTGGTCAATTTTAGTCCCTCGTTCACTTTAAAGAAGATTTCTGCTCGAAGCGAATTTTGACTGTAGCTAGTAGGGAATTTTTACTTGAAGTTTTTTTACATGCAGTGTAATGTCTGTTACACTAAATTCTTCAAATTGAATCAGAAAAAGAGCTATAAGCACAAAAACATAAAAAAACGATGTCACTCAACACCCCCGCCAAAGAGGAAATGCGAAAGAAACCTAATTGGACGATCCCTAACACTCTTTCCCCTCTTAAAAACGCCAACAACCAGTTTCCTATCCTAGGGTGCTTCTTTTGCTAAGGAAAATTCTCAAATGATCAAGATTATTCACAATAAACATTATTTCATTGTGAGAATGAGCTCCTCAACTACAGCCCGGGCCTGTACTTCGAAAAGACGATAAAAAAGTAGTATGACTTGCAGGTGATTTACTAGGAAATTTTGAGCTGAAAATATAATTTAAATTGCCCTCCAACGAAGATTTTCTTTGTCACTTTCTTTTCCTTAATCGTGGGCCAGTGTAGAAAGATAAGAGATGTCATTAAAACTGTAATCCTGAAAGTCGAACAGTTTTGGGACCCCTCCCCCCCTCCTGGTATTTCTTTTAACTCCTATCAGAGCAGGACACTCCAAAGAAAAACTCAAAAGAATGATTGTACGGTATGAATAAAGCAACACAGAATACTAGATCTGAAAGTAAAAGTTTTTTAAATCACTTCTTATATTCTTTGATATAGCCCATGACAATTCAAATTTTATTATAGAACATGAAAAATGTAGAACCAAAAAAAAGGATTCTGGAAAATATTTAATTCTTACAAGATCGACGATCATGAAGAAAAGTGGAGTTAGGTGGTCTTGATAAAACACACTTTGCAAAATAAAAAGGAAATTATCACGCATAGAAAAAGTAATTGATCTATCCAAGAAGGAGAAACAACACCAAAATCAAGTCAAAGTAAACATAAATTCTGAACAAGAGATTTTTAAAATTAATGGGCCCTCATTTCCAGTCATTCGGATGGCTTGAATGCTGCAAATGATTTAATTCAAGAGCCAGAGTTTGTACTTCCTTCAACTTCCAGTTGTTCAAGATATTCAACTCGTTCTAAGAAAAGTTTTTCAATTGATTTAAAATTTCCGAAAAATCCATTTAAAAGTAAAATAATATCAACGATGGAGGATAGGCTTAATCTATTTGCTGGTCAATGAACAGCGTTTATGGAAGCAATTCTAGCATAAGATGAATTGCCACAAGAAGAAACAACTCTTTTAATCAAAAGCACCTGGGCGGCAAGTAAAGAAATAAGCAAATCTTCAGCACAAGAAATTAGAACTGAATTAATCACACCAAAACACTCAACTCTTCATTGGGACGGTAAACTAAGGATTCCAGACGTTAAAGAGAAAAACGAAAAAAGATAAGCAGTTTTGATATCTTGAATGCCAACTACGTAGAAGGCAAAATTCTAGGTATCCCTGTCATAACTTACACAACAGGCGCAGCACAAACAAGAGCTGCATTTGGCCTCTCAAACAAGGTGAATACTTTGGATAATGTGAGATATCTTATGTTTGATACGACGGGTCTTCTAACTCAGGATGGAAAACAGGAGCTTGCGTTCTTCTAGAAAGTCTCTTTGACAAGAATTTATTTTTTATTGCTTGTAGACATCACATATTTTAAAGAACATTGAGTTCAGTTTTCAATGAATTGTTCGGAAGCAACATTGCCGCAAGTAAACACCGATTACATTAAATTTAGGGACTCTTCTTGGCCAATTATAGGCTAGTTTCCAAACCTTAAACATTAAAGACAAGCGTTTAAAAACCATCAAAGAAAACTCTCTACAAGATTAAAAAAAATCACTTTTTATCCGAAATAGGAAGTATTTGACACTTCGTTCCGATTATCCGGAATGCGGGAAATTGATGATGATGCAGTGATCACACATAATTTTTGTTTTCTTACTCCAAGTGAAATGATTTCACGGGAGGGGAGACTACAGCCTCCTCAGATCCCCCCCCCCCTCACCCCTCTGGTTACGCTCCTATGAAATACTAAATATGAATCATAATTCTTATAAAATTAGGTTTTTATAGCATAGTTTAACTATAAATATGCTTTTTTATTCTGTAAAAAGTAAATGTTTCATGTATTATAGCTTTTTTCGTGATTTTAGTATGGGATTTTAATGATAAATCAGTTTTTCGAATTGAGCGGGGGTCAAATTTAAATCAAATGACCTGGTCCAACGTCCCTTTTTAAAATCGGCGCACCATATTAGACTTATATATGACGATACCGTTTATTTTTAAAAGTTTTAAAAAAATTGACTTTTTCATTCTATCCATTCCAATTACCCTCCAATCTATTTCTTCTAATTTTAAATTTTACTATATAGTTTGAATTCTTTACGAATTTTACAGTAATTTATTAAATGTATTATATTTTTTAATCATCTAAAGTTCATCCTTTTTATTAGAAAATTAAACTGATATTTTACGGGGTGAATAAAAATGTTTTTTTTTTTTTTTTTTTTTTTTTTTTTTCCACCAGCGGTATTCCATATTTTTCGTGCTATTATTTTTTTCAATTCATTGCATTTTCAAGGGATTAACTGTTTTCTTACCAACACTTTTAATAGTTTACCCAGAATGATTATTTTTAAGTTTTTAATTTGTCACTTCATTAAGTGATCTTTTTCATATATATTCACCAAATTTCAAAATGCACTGGGCTAGTAAAGCTGGGAGAAAATGCACTGGACTAGATAGACACTGTGGAAAAAAAACTCTCTAAATGCACTGGGCTTGAAGATAATAACATAGCTAGTATAGGGAATGATCCTTACTAGGACTTCTCCTCAACACTCGTTGCTGTCGACCATTGTCGAAATTTAATCAGTATTGTAAAAATTTAGGATATCAAAATATATTTTAAACTAATATGTTAGCATATTTTATTTAAATATATATTAATATTTGAATAAATTATATATGTATTTCATCTGACGTTATTGGCTAACGTTAATTTTTAGTTTCCTTATATTAAATGAATAAAATCACGCACACTATTTTGAATAGTCTGTTAAGTACAGATCGATCAGTGGTATATATTTGAGTATTGAGGCGGTGAGGCTATGCAGTGCACGCGTAAATGATAAATCAATTATGTTTCCTCCATTATATAAGGTATTATAATTCTAAAAAATGTGTTTTCAAAAGATTAATCATTTATATTACAATTTTGATCATCAATTCATATGATGTCGAAACTGCTTTCATTTAGAAGTATAAGATTTACGAAGATGGGATATGCATTATTGATGTACTATGTATGATACTATTATAACTTTGAAATGTTAATTTCACATACAAAAAATCTTTTAATGGTTGTATTATACTCAAACACGCGAATGGCCAAAATGAATTCAATCGAAGAATGGAAAGGATAACAAAGCAATTGCAAGATTTGCAGCAATAAATCCAAGCAAGTTGATAACACTCCAGCTGATATAACAAAATATATTGTATTCTTCTTGGCTATTTCAAATTTACGTTTTCATAAAGCATATTCCAGTTGAAATTGCTGAAGCTTTTAATTTGTTATTCTAAAAAGAAATTTAAATGCTAGTCTCCATACTATCCATTTTTTTTTTTTTTTTAATTCATAAGTTTTGATTCGTCCTGTTGACAATTTTCCATTAATCTTATAATATTCGTTTATTGATGAAACTATAGTTTCATAAAATATTCGTTGTACATTTTCTCAAAATAATTCAATAATTATTAATAGCATTTATCTTAAGGACAGAATTTTTATGCAATTATCTTATTGGACTCTATTTGAACCCCTCTCGAATCGGGGCTAGAAATGATCAATATCAGCCCTTCTTACCCATTCAAAATACTGAGAAGATAATCCCTTCTCTGTATCTGAAATGGAGTTGAAATGATGCAGCTAATTTTCAGCGTCCAATTACGCATTTTGTAACTGATCTTCAATAATACCATTGTCCAGCAGTGAACCATCATAAATTTATTATTCTATTACGGTATGACTTCGGAATGACCTGGATGCATGGAAGTAAATAAAATGGAGATATTCTTAAGTAAAAACTTACGCCTTAGAGGTGGTTATGGGTTTTTGTGGGGTTTATTGGAAATAACTGGAATAGGAATTTTTGAAAGCGAACTTAGAGGAAACAACAAAAGGATAAAATTTATTTTGAAGATAATCTTTCGTCTTTTGTTGCATACAATGCAAATTTATCTGTTAATAGCTTGCCTTATAATAAATATAGTATCAGATGTAGTTCTCTGGCAAATATATGCGTCTTATACGGTCGTTAGTCTTCTTTCATTGGTTCTTTGGCACATGATGTTCAGAAACAAATCCGTCATAGGAAAACTTTTTATCCAATTGTCCAAATCAGACCATCTTCGAAAGAAAAATTTAAATCGTCGTAGTGCTTCAGTAAATCTGATTCTGGCTTTCGTTATTTTTATTCCAGCAACAACTGCTGTATTTTTGCTGGCTTATCTACACACTACTAACCAGACTATGAAGAGCTACTACAGCTTCTTTATCGAATTTGATGATGACAACAGTCCCAAAGTCATCTTTATCAGAGGCCTTAGCCTTCAGCTACTTCACATTCTTGAGTTCACATTCCCGGCTATTGTCGCTGTTACATGTGGTTCTCTCTACTACAAGTGCAGCGACTTACTTGGTGACTTCTGCGAAGACATTGACGCCTACCAGCACAGATTGCCCCAACGCCATGAAATGTTCAAACTATTTCAAAAGCAGAAACTGTTGTGCAGGTTGGCGAATGACGTCGAAGACTGTTTGTCTTTCACAACATCTCTCCTTATTTGCATTCAAATAGTGAAAATGTACGCTGCTCTTGCTACTATTATAATGGTAGACAGTAAATATCTTACGTCTTATTATATATGGGAAATGGTTCCAACGCTAACTCTAATCCCAGCAACTGTCGTCGGGGTCATTTTAAGTGCTTCGAATATCTCGTTCCAAATTGAGAAAATGCGCTCGAAGTTAAAGCATATTCACGACGAATATATATCTTATGACAAAACAGATTGGGAGCTAGGCAACTTGGCGAGGATTATGATGACGGCTTCCTTCCCAAAGATAACGGCTTGCGGTGTGGTAGAGTTGACTCCTGGTCTTATCCTATCTATCTTCGGGTCTTTGTTAACCTATGGATTACTTGTAACAAACATAAAATAAGATTAGCTAAACATTGTTTAGCTATAACATGCAAATAAGTTGTTTATGCAAATAAGTGTTGTAAGTATTTACTAATTTCGAATACGAATATAACTTCACGATCCAATTTTCTTATTTTGTAAAAGGGATTCTATCGTAGAACAACTGTACAGCTATTGTTTTTATTCTTAATGAGTATTAGTCTTGTATGCTTAAAACACTTTAGAAGAAAATTCTATGTTTCCATTTTTTTTTATTTTTTTTTTCCTCTTAAATAGAATCATAACTGTTGATGTATGGCAGTTTTCAAAATTGCAGCATAGCTTTTGCAAATTTTAGCCTATCAATTCCAAACAATTTTTAATAAAAAAAATATCATTATGTTGTGTATCAGACTATATCTTTGGTATATGAGAAATTTTGAAATGATTGGATAATTTATTTTTTAAATACGTGTACGTCCTTATATACGTATTATTTTAACATTACCTAGCCAGGGAAATTTAAACAAAAGGTCTTTTAAATAAACCTTATAAGAATCTAAGCATTAAAAACACCAAAAAATGAGATCAATAAATCCTACAATAATTAAAGTTTAAAAACAATGTTTAATTTATAGTATAGGTTTTATTAATAGCGTTTTACTTTTCAGGAGATTGCTAATTAAGAATTTAAGTTAGAAAATTGTATTATTAAGTGGAAAAGTGTCAGTGGAATTGTGCGGGTGGTCACAATTGAAACTTAGAATTTTAAAATTATGTGGACATTTTTGGTTAGGTGCACTTTTCCCAAATTCTATTGAATATTTTAATCTAATTTTTTCCATGTTAATGAAAACACACAAGTTGCATCTAATGAAGTTAAAATATTTCTTAAATTAGGAAAAATAAATATTTTATGTGATATTTTACGTTGTGGAAAATGAAAATTTTTGTATCCTCAAAATATATTATTTCCTTATGTATAATTTTAAAGGGATATTAGGTAAACAAAATACGTTGAGTGTTTGAAACAGAGAATTTGGTAAAATTTTCATATAAATTCATGGTATATTTATTCTGTAAAGTGTGCCTAACCAAGGTAAGCATATAACAATTTTAAAATTCCAAACATCGGCTTAATAAATAAAAATAAAATAAAATTATCAGAGTAATTATCATAAAAAATATGTTATTATTGGCTATGTCAAAAAATAAATTTAAAATATTGAATTTTAAATAACTTAAAATACTTTGAAGTTGAATGAAAATACGACTGGTTTGGCTGTCCGAGTCTCCCTTAAAGAAGAAAGTCAGAAGATGTTATATTACCTACGCTAATTTGCTTACAAATTATTAAAGAATTATAGAGAATCTATTAGAATAGCATCATGTCCTGAAATAATCTAAAACTAATTGTTTATGGTTTATGAGCAATAAAGCATCAAATACACTGGATACAATTTCTGCATTTGTTACAATAGTTCCCTGTATGGCAATCAGTTGTAACAAAAACTAACCTTTTTTTTCTAAATTACTCCTATAAGGTGAATAGTGTTCATTAAGTTTAACTTTTTGTGATAATTTGAAGACAGATAAATATTTTTATTTGATTAACATCTTTTCGAAATCTTTTGCATGATGACAATGCTGTGTTCGAAGCAAAATGTTTACAACCGCACTCAGTTACCCTAACTTCAAAATATATTGTTACGAATTTCTGCCTATTTGTAAATATTTCGTAGTATTAATTATGTAAAAAGGAAAATTGATGTACATTTCGCATAAGGCAATGCAAGAGTTTGTCTTTACTTTGCGTTCCTGCAATGCGTCTCTTAATGCTTGAAAACGAGTTTTACAGAGATAATGCTGGAAAAAGAGTTTTACAAGGAGAAAGCCATTTAACATTATGGTTAATGGCAATCTCGCCAAGTTGGCGACGGATTTGGCGATTAATTGTGTCGCCAATTTGGCGAGAAATCGCCAAATGGTTGCCAAACTTGGTGACCATTTGGCGATATTTTCGGTCCCCATATACCTGTATAGGGCATTTTAACTGCGATCTGGAAAATTCTCCAAATTTCTATCTCTAGAAGATTCGCGAATATTCGCCTTCCTATATAAGGCCAAGAGAGAGGGTGATCGATAGAGTTAGTTGTCTCTCAGCAGGCATTCAAAGTAGTTCCGAAAGGGAACTGTATTGCTTTGTTTTTTGCGCCGATTTTAGCAGTTGTGTATCTAGTTTTTAAGTGCTGTTTGTGCTCCATTGTTGTGTAAATTTGCTGTATTGTGTAATTCTCCATTGCTGTATTGAGTCTATTAGAACGGAAAGTTCTGGAGTTGTAAAAGAATCTGCGAAGAGTTATATTGGAATAAATTTCTTCAAGATTTAATCTGCTTTAACTTCAAGTCTTTCGAGCCCATCCACGCAACAATATATTCGTATAACTGCAGCATTTCATCAAACCATCAAACCTATTCTAAATATATGCTTATGTTCTATAATAACATTAATATAATCAAATGAATAACTGGTCATACCATTGATCAAATAAAATGTCCTAGAAACCTAAAATAATTTAACTTAAGAGGAAGTCCTAGTCATTTCCTATACTCGCTATGTTGCAATCTTCAAACCCAGTGCATTTTGACACCACTTTGTATAAAAACTTGACATTGGGTCAGTAGTTACCGAAATGATCATTTCATAAAATGACATAAATTAAAAACTCGAAAATAGAGTCCAATCCTTACGTCAATACCTATGCAGTGGCTCCACCTGTTTTTGTCTTTTGCTATTTTAATTTTAATTTATAATAGACATTAAATGAAAACATTTTACGTCATTTCATTAAGTGATCTCTTTCGTACCTATATACTCACCAAATTTCAAGGTGTTTTACAAAGTAGTTTCTAAATGCACTGGGCTAGAAGATTGTAACGTAGCGAGTATAGGGAAGGATCCTTAAAAGGACTTCTTAAATAAAAAGTCATTATTTTTCTTGCAGAATAAAAACATGAATGGATGTGGTATTTATAATAACTCCATTTCATGGCATTTTATGACACAGCTGTCGCGTTTATTTTTTATGCAATCAAAAAAAAAAAAGGTTCTCTGGATACTTCTATCTTGATCTTCCGAACTTTAAAAATCTTTACGAAAAAGTACAGCGATGCAAATTTAATCAATAACTCCATCGATTGGAAGATAAGTCCACCAGTACAAGTTCAGTAAAAAAAGTGTTTCTTTATATATTTTTTTTCCAGTGAAGTGTCGTTATGGCGGCTATCAGGATAAAAGCTTCGGAAGTGTTCAGTAAATTAACGGTCAGCTCAATTCCATTCCCCCATGTCTATTTTCTTCCACTTTAATGTCATGGCGAAGTGTTGCTTTTTCCACTCACAAATAAATTAAAAACATTCCGAAATGCTACAATGACTCTAAATCTGCGAAATACGATAGTTTTATGCAGAGGGTTCCAAAATTGAACATTTGGAATGTGTACACATGCACTCGAATGTTTTGTTATTCCCTTTTAATAACTTCGATTTTGTGTATTTTTTTGTGGCGGGAAAATTAGGAAGAGGCCAACTTGTCATTAAATCGAGCTGAAACTTGGCAGATAGAATCCTAGTCGATGGCAATGCATTTTTTTAGGGCTGTCACTAAAATGCCGCTTTAACGCATGTTACTATTGTCGTTTCAGAGGGACAATTAACCCTTTTTGTCGTCATCCAATCTAACAGAAAATTTGTACATAGACTCGTTATCGATGACAATGTATTCTATTATATTTTATGGGCAAAAGAAAAAATTAGCCAATAGAACTAAATAGATATTTTATTCGTAGCATTCGTTCAGTATTAAAATTCAATCGGAGCTCAAAATTGCTTAAATAAATTGCAATTACACATAAAAGTTGGCAACACTTATAAAGGATTTGCAGCAAAACCTTTGTTTTTAATGGTCAATTTTTTGGGGCAAGTAAACTTCAGGAAGGAGAACTAATGAAGTCAATTTTGGGAAAATACTCATTGACCATTTACGATGGGGAAAATATTAAACACGTTTAAACAAATTTCTTCCATTCTTAAAAGCTCAGTAAATTAAATTTCCAGAAAACTCGCGGGGGCGTACTTTAGCCTACTTTTCTAATTCATATTAAAAAATTTCAAACTGGACAGTTCCCGCATTTTTTTAAATTTGTTTAATTCAATTCTAAATGTTTTGAAAAGGCCATAAACACAAACATTTCTGCTCACTGTGCTTTTTCTTTTATTTTTTAATTTGCAACCTAAGTTCTCTTGTTAGACGTTGGCGAGAAAATGATTAATTCGGCTCGAATTGAATGTGACGTCAAGAATTCCAAACATCTTGGCTTGAAATGCAGCAGCGGAAACCAGTTTTGAAAGTTTCTCGAAAATCGCGCCAACCTGTACAGGATATGGCAATGGTCTACCAAATCAACGCCAACTACTTGGTAGAAACCTCACGACAACCATAGAAACGGAAGGAGCTCTTGACGTAATAGATTTTGTTAAATCTTTTGATCGGACTGGTTTTATGGCATTTTTTTTTTTTTTTTAATATTTAAATAACTAATTTTTTAAAAGAACTTTTGTTAAAATATTTGGAAACAGAAAGATATTCTTCATAAATATAAACTAATTTCACTCGTTTTTAAAAAAATATGGGAATTGTCCATTGATAGTGTCTAAGAAGCTTGTGTTAACGCTTCTTTGATGTTGTTGTTTTGTTACACCAATTGTGATAAATAACTTTTCGCGTCATTTGTTGTTCTGTCTGGTGTGAGGTTTTCAAGATTTCTCAGGTTCCCTGAAAACATTCCTCCAATGAAATGCAGGCTATTCAATAGTACAGATGTCAATTCAATATTCTGCAGCTGTATTACACTCGTGTTACTCTTTTTCCATAAAAGCCCACCTGATGGCTGTGTGGTTAGAGCTCTGGCCTAGCATTCCAAAGGTGCTTTGTGGATGTTCGTCATGGTTTGGAATTCACGTGAAGCTGTAGGTCCGGCTTGATTAGCCGTCATTGTGCATAAAAGTAGGTCGTTGAGTGTAAAAATCAAGCAACTTACTCCTAGAACTCTTTAAGTATTATAATAAAGAAGATTTGCATAATTTTATTCTTAATTTTAGAATAGAGATTTCAGTTTAAAATACTTTTAATTCAATTGACAGCAAAATATAAATGGTAAAACTATATTTCCATGAAACCGTTTCTCATTAAATAGTTATGTTCCAAAATGTCCAATTTTCTTTTTTTTTCCCCTACTTGATTCAATACATATTTTTTAATAACGAGTGAAATTAGTTTATATTTATGAAGAATTTCTTTCTGATTCAAAATATTTAAACAAAAGTTCTTAAAAAAAAATTAGTTATCTAAATACTAGGAAAAGAAAATGCCTCAAAACCGAACCAAAACCAGTCCGATCAAAACACTCAGCAAAATCTATGACGTCAAGGGTCCTTACAGTTTCTATGGTTATCGTGAGGTTTCTGCCAGATAGTTGGCGTTGGTAGACAATTGCCACATTTGTTACAGGTTGGCGTGATTTGCGAAAAACTTGAAAATCTGATTTCCGCTGCTGCATTTCAAGCTAACAAGGAGACCTTATGGTCTCGGAAATTCAGATCAGAATGAAATTTGGCAGATTGATAGTATACCTTAAGGGTATCCACACTGTAAAGTAATAAAGCGCACTAGCCAGAAGATTCCGAGAAAACAGGCTCTAAAGTATTACGCGCAGCTTATATACTAGTAGAGATTTTTGCTCTGCAACTGTCCGGTGGCTAAGTGGTCAGCGTGCTGGGTTCCCGTACGGGCGATCCGGGTTCGATACCTCATGAGGTAATTTTTTTTTTTTTTCAATTTATAAAGTGACTGTTCCAGCTAATTGAAATTTGAGTTACAGATAATACTTTATTTTTAAATACGTAATGTATTTTTAATGAAAGTGCATTAAAACTCTATTTACTATTTTCACAAACAAGTGATTATAAATTTTGAGATATTATGTAGAGAAGTAAATGATTTTCACAAAAATCATGAAGAACCAGTTTCTATATGAAAGAGTAAGAATGTTGTCCTATTGTACACAAACAGGTAGTCCGAAATTTTCAAAACCCTAACGGCACTTTGAGACGTCTATTTTTATAGACAGGTAAAGAATTTAATAAAGCGTGCGCAAAATTGCGCGTATCTGGTTGAAAATAATAGAGAAATAAATACCCGTGAAGACTGCATAAAAATACAATCAATAGTCTATCATCAACTGTCATCACCAATTTTTAATAAAATGATCCAGTATGCCTGATATGCTTCCAAGTTTTCTGTTGAAAGATATATTTTGATGAATGTTAATGAAGTATGTTTTCCAACGAATCTTTTACAAAAAGGTTGTTCCTGTAAACAATCTTCCTTTATAAATTGTGCAAGATGTCAAAACAGTTTTTGTTTTTCATGTTTTTATGATAAGTGTCATTCTGGTGTATGTATATAAATAAATAATTGATAAATAAAAACTATATGTCAAAATCCATAGATATATTAAGTCCTACCTTAATTTTGTTGCTGTGTAATTAGAATTTTAATTTATATCTATTTAATTTATCTCTATTAAAAATACATTACGTATTTAAAAATAAAGTATTATCTTTAATTCCAATTTCAATTAGCTGTAACAGTAACTTTATAAATTGAAAAGAAAAAAATTACCTCACGAGGTATCGAACCCGGATGAACCCGTACGGGAACCCAGCACGCTGACCACTTAGCCACCGGGCAGTTACAGCGCAAAAACTTCTACTAGTATATAAGCTGCGCATAATACTTTAGAGTCTGTTTTCTCTGAATCTTCTGGCTAGTGCGCTTTATTGCTTTACAGTGTGGATACCCTTAAGGTATACTATCAATCTGCCGAATTTCATCCCGATCTGAATTTCCGAGACCGTAAGGTCTCCTTGTAAGATGTTTGCGAAGCCGTAACGTCACATTCAATGGCAGCGGAATTAATCGTTTTCTCGCTAACGTCTAGCAAGGTAACTTTGATCGCAAATTGAAAAAAAAAAAGAAAAAGCGCATTGAGCAGAAATGTTTGTGTTTATGGCCTTTTCGAAACATTTAGAATTAAATAAAAACAAAACAAAAATTCGCGAATTGTCCATTGTAATAAATTATATTTGTTATTGGAAATAGTGTTTTTATAAATCATTTGCATTAACTTCGATTTTGTATGTGTATGTCGGTGTGCCGGCCGGACAAATCTACGGATTTCTAATTAACCCACTTGTCGTCATATAATCAGGCTGAAATTTGGCAGACAGATTCGGTTTCGATGGCAGTACATTTTATCCAGTTTGGAGGCTGTTACCGTTATTAAAGACCGTTTTTACCCCCGCTTCCATTATTGCTTCTGAATACTAATAAACAACTAATCGAGCTTAAAATTTGAAACTATTCAGATACACTTGTTGCGGATGACAATGCTTTCTACCAAGTTTAGGTGCTATCATTAAAAGGCCGTTGTAGCTCACATTTCTATTGCCTTACATATTATCAGCTTTTTCTCAAGTTCTATTATCCAGATACTAGGCATTATTCAAATATGTTCAAGTTGGCGATATTTACGAACTGGAACCTTCCCCTATTAAGGTTGAAGTGAAAAAATCTTCGGAGGGCTAATTGACCCACTTGTTGTCATCCGATCGAGCTGAATCTTGGTGGATAACGGTGACAGTGTATTCAATCAACTTCTGGAGGAAAAAAATATTAGTAAATAGTTCGGAATCTATGCAATTTCTAAGTTGTCAAAAACTCGCTAAAAGATCTCAACAAGTTTCAATTAATTGCCCATAAAAATTGACAATGTATATAAATGATTCACATTAAAAACTTTGCTTTTATAGGTTACGTTATTTTATTTTGAATATAATATTTAAAAGTAAGATTCTCGCCAAAAGATCATTTCGTGGAGTTTGATGACGAAATTCGTCATCTTGTATTGCACTAGTTACATGAAAAGATTTTTTTGCATTTCGCTACACGTTAATATTATTTTTCAACTGAACTGTATAACCCCAAAATATAATTAAATAAATAAAATTAGATAATCTGTTATTTCCATATTAATATACGGATTAAATAGAGTACTTGCTTCAAGTTTCTTACGGATGTTTTGGGCGGTGTCTAGGAGATGCTATTTAAATAGCAGAAAAGAGGCAGTTTAACCTAAGAATTATTTTATTATCAACCTCGTTGGTACAGTAAAAGGCCGTTAAGCCTAGCTAATTATTAAGTATGCTAGAGCATGATGTAATGAGGTAGAATTAAGAAGCAAATGAGCTATGAATCTCCTTTGTTGTCTGGTTTTGTGTCCTTTGTGAAGCTGGGATCGTCTGAAAAGGTGTTCGTGTTTGTTACATTCCTAGTAACTCAGTAAATTGCATTCTATAATTCTAATAACAGTAATAATTGTAAATACAAATTACCGAATGTCTAACAGTTTCAAATGACTGCGAATGTAAAAAAAAAAATCACAGTTGAAGATTGTCAAAAATTCAAAAATGTAGAAAGACATTTGTCTCCACCTCATCCTTTGATCAACATCTAGAGTACCTCATAGCATTTAGTGCATTTTTGATACCGCAATTGCTCTATTACCTAGATAGTATTTTAATCTTTTCAACGTACCTTGTGTAAACCCTCTAAATAAAAAGGAGGCAAGGTTCAGATGAAAAAGATGCAATCTTTTTACAAGATTGAAAAAGAGGTCCTAATTCACAGTTGGCAAGCTTTTCTTAACGTTTTCAGGACCAACCTTTCAACAAGGTTTATATTGTATAAGCACAATCTAAAATCAATCTATTGGGAAGGCTTCCATTGTAAGCTTTTTCACCAAACCCTTGTCATGGGGTATTTACCCTGATTGAAAACTTGTCACTGCAAGTCTATTAACAAGTAAATGGCGAGAATTTCGTAAGCTTGTATTCTATTTTAGGCAGGATTTTTTTTTATAAAATAAGTATGTAATATTTTCAATTAAGTAGGTTCTATGTAAAAATTGAGGTCTTATTAGTTCAATGTAAAAATTGAGGTCTGAAAAGTTTCTAAGTTATACAGTGCAAAAGTTATTATTCGTTACCAATTTTATGATTAATATTAGAAATTAGTTTGTAAGTAAAACGGGTTAAAAACCGTGTAGTTACTATACATTGTGTATTGCTGATTGCTTTACCTGTAAGTAATAAACTTTTAAGAGCATATCAAATACCTTATAATCAAAAATGTTTTTTCATCATTTACTTTAAAAGAATTTATTGTACTTAACCATTTAAATTGAGATCGAGGTAACCAGTACAGATAATTGTATACTGAAAGGACGGAAAGTGAAGAGCTACAAACGATGTTATTAATCGACGATGTTACTTTCAAAACAAATCTTGATATGATAATGTGTGAGTGGATTGTTAACACCTCTCAATCACAACACCGAACTTTTATTTTAAAATATCTTTCTCAGATTTAAAAAAAAAAAAAAAAAAAAAAAAAAAAAGCCGAATGTTTAAGAATGGTACTCAAAATAAGGAAGCAAGATACTCCTCTCCTCCCCTCCCCAACTCCCTATTGCATTCATTATTTTTATCATATATTCGTATTTAAATTATGTATTTCTTACGATTTATTCATTCATTTTATTGCCAGCTTCCAGTATTATACTGTTTAATGTTGAGAGAAGCTATCTGTTAAAAGGCTACCAGCTGACATTTAAACGGGCGATTACAAACCGGCCTACCTAGATGGCGCTGGAATCGCAACACGAACCGTTCGTTCTGAGAAGGGTGCACCTTTTCTATCAACTAAATCTGCCCAAACGATCCACAGCAAAACGTTCCACCACCCCTTCATTCGAACGCATGTAAGCAAACGATAACATATTCTCTTTTTTTCTCGAAAAATATATTTTTGGCATTGGCAACGGTTGTGAAACAAGGTGAGTGATTTTTGGAATTTTTCGAAATTTTGCTTCATGTTCGAGAACGGTTTTTCGGCGTATGAAGTTATTAAGTATGACAAATTTGGCGCTGCTCTTGTGTTTCACTTCTTCAGAGGAAATCAATAAATTTTCGCTGTTGGTGAGAGCTCGGAGAGTATGAATGGGACTTATAAAGTTAGTGGGAAAGATTGGGGGGGGGGGGGGTTGAACTAAGAGAGCATGTAGGAGGAAACCCGATGATCTAAACTGTGAAAGTTGCCCATGAGATAAACTTGTCGAAATATAAAGAAATAATCAAAATATTGTTGGGAACTAGTTTTGAGAAAATTTACTCAGATAAAATATTTTTTTAAGATAAATGTTATAAAACGTTTTGCCTATGTATATATATAAATGACCGATGAAAGTTGGCTATAAAGAATTAAAGTCATGAATTCAAACAATTTAAACTTTCTAAAAGTCGACTAAAACTTAAGCACTCTTAAGAAAGCATAACTATTTTTTTTCCCTTTAGAATTCATAGAAGAACCACCTTGATCAACTGTCTTTGCGTATTTAATAATAAAATGGTATTTTTTAAATTCATTAGCTTGAACTGTACATTTATAACGTATGCATTTTTTGCATGCATTTATTTTATGTACGCATTTATTTGATTTATTTGCTTTTATAATCTTTACAAAAGTTAATTTTACCTAAAGTCCAAATTTAAAAATTAGAAAAATGCTTTTCCTTTTCGTAGTCATGATACTACCCAAGTTTCTTTACAACATTTATCCATTTATAAGTTACTATTCCCATAAAAATTGAAGGATTTTTACATCAATACAAATTTAAATATAATTGTTAACACATGGGTAATAAATTAAAAGTAATACTCTAATCTTGTTACTGATGTATATCACGATATTCTAATTAAACTGCTATTTTTATTAATGTTATTTATATCCTTGAATGAACAATTTAAGTAATTTTGTTTTTCGAAATGGAAATTAATAAAAATTATTTAGAATAACAGAATTAATAAGCTTTTATTGGAAATCTGTAGTGAAGAAGCTTTTATTAGAAATCTTAAAGAAGCTTTTATTTATATGAATAGTATAGATCTTTTCATGTTCTTTGTTTTGAAGAAGCACAAAAATGCTGTTGTGTTTTACCCATCATTTTTATTTTGCCTATAGTGTTTTCAGCTTACTTATAAATTGTATACCTCCTTTAAGTCCAATATTTCAGAAAAGTTATTTAAATCTTAGAATTCATCCTGTCGATTTTTATGGGAATAAAGCATAATTTAAATTGTTTCACATAATCGCAAGGGGAAAAAAGCGATATTCACTGTAAAAAGAATTGCTGTGAAATATTCTTTTTGCATTTTTGCATTGACTTTATCTTGCTCTTAGATTTTGAAATCTGGTTAAAAGGGATGTGCTGAAAGTTAGTCTAAATATCCAATAAAAACTCAACTTTTACATTGTGAATGTAAAATTTACCAACAATATAGTTAAACTTAATGTATATTTTTGGGGAATTCGAATATTTCTTAAGATAACCAAATAATTATCTCCAAGCTCAACGTTAAGAACAATTTTTCATTCAGTATATTTTATCTTTAAATGATAATCAAAACTTTATCCATTGTTTCTCATATTAATAGAATGATATGTATAATTTTAGTAGTTATTGTTTGGTTCATCGAGGGGTGTATGCTTAAGGGGAGAATATATATTGACCAAAAAAATAATGTA
This sequence comes from Linyphia triangularis, assembly GCA_963978545.1. Lineage (NCBI taxonomy): Eukaryota > Metazoa > Arthropoda > Arachnida > Araneae > Linyphiidae > Linyphia > Linyphia triangularis. The sequence goes on along the minus strand of OZ021732.1, from coordinate 44,630,053 downwards.
TACTTTCAGGTAATAAAAATATTTCCTATATAAATTGAAGTTTGATGATGGCAAAGAATGATTCAATTCTGAATCACACGTTATTGAAATTTTGAAATGCTATTACGGGCATTCGAACTTTAAAAATTTCATAACACCGAAGCAGTTGAGTTATTGATTTTGAAAGAATAATAGCATAAAATTGAAATTTTCTTCTAACAGTGGTTTAAATATAAAAAACGTAAATTTGAGAAAATGTGAATAAATACATATACATGTATTTGCGTAATGTAAATACATGAACATTGGGGAAAATGATATTCTAATTAAACAAATTTAGGTAAAAAATTTATTGTTGTAAATGTTGCAATATGTTTACGAAATATGACATTTATTTTGTTCTTCTGATATCACATTTTTCTAAGTAAATTATGCAATGAAAACAAATGACAAAACACAAAAAGAATTTTCCGTTTTTTTTTTAAATAGTATGAATTCGCTATAAATGCCTTATTCTTCTTTGATAAAAGCAAATGAGCGCAATCCGTGAAAAGATCCTGAAATAATTTAATAGGGAAAATACAAGAATCTTTTCATTGCGCCGTCGCAACGAGTCAAAATCTAATCAGGAAATTATTTTTCTTACTTTACATTACAATAACAGATCTATTTATTCAGAAATTAAATTTCAAACAATTTCCCTTGCGAGAAGGTATCGTTTTCCTCTTACGTCAGTTGCATAATGCGTATTTCTTAAATTGTCGCCTCAACTTTAATTCCTTCATTTAAATGCTAAGAATAAAATTAACTGTGATTGCATATTTATTCTATTCATAATGACATTTACCTCTAAATGTTTCCTCTAACAAATTGCGACAATTGTGATTGCTTCTTCTCTGAAATAAGTTCGCGTACATGTTAATTGCGAGTTTATTCAATAGCTGAATGTTTTTAATGTATTCGTTTTCATATACGGCGATATGCAATATAACAAACAGACACCAATATTTTAAAAATTACGTTAAGGATTATCGTTGGTAGTTTTGTTGAAAATCAATTGATCGACTTTGAAAATTTTAACAAAATAAAGGAAGGCGTTGTAAAACAAGCGTTATTCACTGCAAGTCAAATAACATGCAATTTTTTTGATTTTTAAATAAATGTGCGGCTTGTCTTGTTTCTGCCAGCACCTATTTATTTTCTAGCAATCGATTATAAATGTTATATTAATAAATTTCTTTAATGACGCATATTACTTATACGGATAAGGAAATCTCCAATACAAGTTATACTTGATACCCCATTACAAGTTATACAAGTTATACCTTGATGAGTATCCGGTAGTCATTTAACACTAGGTTTACGGCACATGTCAAACTGAAGGATCTATTGAAAATTACCAAATAAAGGCATTACTATTATTTTCTTGCAGTTTTTCAAGTTTATTGTGGCTAATAATCATAGTTAATCGTAATAAGCCAGCTTTATTCATTAAATTGCATAAGAGTAACTCGAAAGTAAATACGAATTAAAACTCATAATTCATTTGAAAATCTTCCCATGACATTAAACTGAATTTTAAAATGTCTCGATACATCGTAAAAAGGTAAACAAATTAATTTACAAAGTGTGCTTATGTATCGTGCATATCCAAATCTAATATGATGACGGATTGGTTGAAAAATAAAGAAACTGCAATTGTTTAGTAAAAGTTAACTAATTAATATTGTTTAAATAATTTTCGTCTGCTAATGTAGTAATTGTTTTAAAGTTAAATGAATAATTTCTTTAAGAAAATACAAAAAAATTCTCATAAACGTAGTATTAAAGATTAAAGACACTAATAACTAAGATGAACTTGATTTATACTGCTTTCGAAATTTTAATAAATCTTAAAATCAGCATCTAATGTTCAATTCTGTAATTGAAACATCGTTTCTTGTATATCCCGTGTAAGAAAGAGTAAAAACTTTGTAATGTCGGAAAATATAAAAAAAATCCCTATAATTTCACTTATAAAAAAAAAACAAAAAAACATTGCTGTCCACATGTTAAACCGGTTATGGTTCCACGGGTTATGTTTAAAGATTTTTATAGAGCTTGTATTAGTATAAGTTTCAAAAATCCTCAATATAAGATAAGGAATCGTAAACAGATTTGTTTTCGTGGGTAATGAATATTTTAAAAGAAACAGAATTGCATACTTCATACTTCACCCGTTAGGGAAAAGATGAGTTGCAAATGTGTTTCGAATGTTAAAACACATGAACTCAAAAAAAGAACACTGCCTTTAAAATTAACCGAAACAGAACGCATTATAAAACTTGATTTCGACATTGAAATAATCAATTTGGTTAAGGTGACTAATTTCCTTCATCACGTAGTAAAACTGTGCAGAATTTCTTCTAAAATGGTCAAAGTCACGTTTTTGAATGCGTCCTTATTTAAAGTCAATTTTAAAGATATAATATTCTTTTTTGGCATTAATGAAACTCAATCTTGTGAAATATTTCGAAATTGTTTGCCCAACAGGCCATATAAAGATGAAATTCTATTTACTCCATGAAATTAACATTACCTTTTAACGACACCCTACCTTACTTTGAGCATGTTTCAAATGTACATTGGTTTCCTGTATTTAATTGAAACTTTTCCTCTATAATGCATACATGTTTTTAAAAGTCCTCTTGAAAGTCCTTCCAATAGGAATTGTATCTTTTAAAAATACCTTGGTCTAACAATGTTACAACGTAGTATTGTAATCGTGAAGCTTTGCATAAAAAAAATGCCTCCCCTCCATTCACCCGCTGCTAAAAAAAAAGTCTTATCTCTATTCGTTAAAGACATTAACTCCCTTACAACCTGTGTAGTGTGTACCTTGTTCAAAATTACACTCTACAATTTACTATTCTTATCAACCATCATATATCGAATATCAATTAATTGCTTGAACAATTCATTATAAGCTTTTAATTGAGGATTACCCTATCAAAAAAAATCTTTAAGCACATCATTTAAAATATTCTCCATCAATATTTAAATCCCCTTCTGAGGAGTATTTACGTTTTCTTATGTATATTTTCTCTTTGATTAGATGAGAAATGCAAATATCTTCACTTTAAGTTTTACAGCAGCTAATAAAAATTAAAAAGCATTACCTGAACATTAAAGAGTAATCGAAACTGTTATAGAAAATATCTCTTAAAATTCAATTAAGTCTACAAATATTAACATTCCATTCTAATTATAAGGAATAGGTATGTAAGATTATTAAATTTTATAAATACTTCTTACTAAATTAAATGTTTGCACATCTTAGCATACTTATTTTTTAAAGGTTGAGTGAATTAGAATCGAAACAAATTCACAAAATTTCGAAATGAAATGGATTTAATAATTATACACTGATTGTTTTAATTGGAGAGGATGTTTTGGTATGTTTTAAGCCCCTAGTACTAAAAATTTATTTTCGGTCTTCGCATGCAATCGATTAAAAATGTTTATCAATTTGCAATATGCACTATTGTAATGCTGGGCAAAGAATAAACATTCAACAAGTCTACTACTCTATCGAAGTTAATTTAAATAAAATCGATTAATTTTATTTGTGAATGTATTATATAGAAATCGGACGAATGCATTCGAAACTAAGTAAAGCATTTTAACAACTTCTGATTATTGAAAGCTGTGATTGAAAATAAAGAATTAGATTACACTAAAATGATAAAATAAACATCTTCGGATTCCAACATGCTTTTAATAACTCTTGCATATAGTTAAGAAAAATTATATACTCGGGCATGAATACGTCACAGACCACAGCTCTTCGAAAGATCTGATCGAAAAGGCAAAAACTGGTTTGTGGTTGGATAATGAGACTTGTAATTTTGAATATATTTTTGAAAGCGTTATTATGATTGGTCATAAGGTTTGGTTAATTTATGGTGACAGAAATACTTAATTCTAAATATACTGTTTATGAAACCATTATATCAATCAAAGCATATCTTCAATGAAATATAAGTAATCATGTCAGATTGAACGAGTTATATTTTTAAAGCGGAGTGATAAAGTTACTACATTGTGCACGTAAATGAACAATAAAGAAATACTAAAATAATAAGCAACCGTGATTTCTACTAATCCATTCTTTGGAGTAAAAAGAGTGAGAAACATTCTAAAATATATGGAGTATCCGAATGTCCTACTCTCTCCAAGTCTCAAGTCCTTATAGTTTTAAAGTAAAACATATATCATTGAAAAAAATTACTCTTTTTTTTTTTTTTTTTTTTTTTTTAAGTAAATTGAACTATGCTCACTGGTTTGTAAAATTCATCAATTTATAAACTTAATAACCTGGTCATTATCTATGAACAACTAACAGTATCGTTAGATAATGTACTACTTTGAACTACGTAATTTTGCTTTAAGAGGTTCATTCTCCAGAAATGTATATTTTGCTGTCGCATATGTCCACAAAATTTATAATCAAACAATTTGATGGAAAGATTATTTTAATGTAATTTTAGTATCTTTTAAGGGACACGTAAAATGCATTTTGGTTGTGTTTTTCTCATAATTGTTTTTAGGAAACCACAGAATTAATATTGAAATGTTTTTAGCATACACTGTTCCTTTTCACAAATTTGGTCTTTCACGGACGAAGTATAATGTTAAAGGGGCAATCCTAAAAATGTTCATGTAAAACAAAGATACCAAGTGTTTGATACGGGCGTGGACCATCTTGCATAATCCAATGCCTTGTGAAAATTTACTGTATATTTTAAAGCATCATTTTATTAAGCATCAAACATTTGAATTCCAAAAAACATACTTTTCTTTGTCATATGCTTTTTATGGTATTACCATCTAATAGTTTTTAAGCTTTTTATTGACCACTAAATGCCACTACTGATTCAAATAACATACTACTATGGGAGCAACATTCATTACAGGTTACAGGGTTGTGTTTGGAATAATAATATAGCTTAGAAACATCTTTATATGTCTTAGTTAGTATTGCTGAAGCTGATGTCTACTAAAAATATTTTTATTGCTGTTATTGCAATCCTTAATCTTGATTAATTTTATAAAATTCAATTTAGTCTTATGCTCCAAATTTTTTTGTTCAATAGGCCTATGTTCAAAATTTGTAATTAGAAAAAATTATAATTCTTTACTTTATGATTGTTTAAATATGGGAAAATGACATTACTATCATACCATCTTGATACCTAATTTGGATGTCTTTAATTTATTTTGAATATTTTATTAATAGATTTTCAAATACTCAGTTCTTTAAAAAATTAACTTTAATTTGAGTTCAAGTTTTGTGTTAAGTATAAAAAATCACGTTTTTCATTCTACAAAATAAGTAGCTATACAAAAAACATTTATTTAAAAAATTAAACTGAAAATTAACTGTTGGGTGTGTATTTATCTTAAGTTATGACTAGTCCATAATTATTTACCTCAAAAACAACTAAGACAAAGCAATATTTATGATTTCTGCATTATTTAGAAAGGCAGAGATACTTTTTGCCTTGTTTACAGGTTTAAGCATAATTATCTTCAAAATAAATTCACATTTTTCATTAACCTTCATAATTTAAAAAAGGTACAGTTCTCAGCTTCCTAAAAATTCCCAAATAAACCTTAAGTAAAATCTTACAAATTTTGAAGCCTAAAATGAACATATTGAAAAAATTACCCAAGTAGGAAAAGTATATACTTCAAAACCATTTGTATAGTTTAAGTTAATTTTTTTTATAAAATGGTCTTGGATAGTGTTTCTAGTAGGCTACCCATTATTTAAGATTATACTGAAACCAACTCTGTGAAGAAAAAACGACTCGAATCGTACAAGAAAACTAGACTTCAATTCCCTGAGTATTGGCACTCTGTAAACTGTGCTTTTAAAACATGGTACACACGATGGAGATTGTGAAAAATCCCCCCCCCCCCATTTGATCATTTGTTTCATTGGTCAGTAGTGACGGGTTCCAGGGTTTAATCTATTTTAAGACACAAACGTGAGCCAGTTCTCATTAAAAGACCCCCTACACACACACCAGGAAATCTGAGTACTGTGAATCTGTTTGATATTGTTTTGATATTTCGAAATTCAGTGCAGTATAGCCCTTCTATAACTCTTGCTGCATTGAAATTCATATCGTCATCTTAAAAAGGTGTTAACTCTTTTGGTCTCGAATCAATTTTTGGCATGTTGAGAAAACGGACTACAAGATCCATAGATGAGTAAAAGTTGTAACTTGACGATTAAAATAAATTTCTGTTAAAGGAGTGAAACACAAAAGATGGAGTTTACACGCTTTTATTTCATAGAGAAGGTGTGAAAAATATTTTTCTCGGTTAAAGCATACCCATAAAACATAACTATAAAATTATGCAATTACATTTTTTGATAAAGTTCGAATACATTTTCTCACTTTAATAGCAATTATAAATAAAATTTTCCTTCATACTATCACGGGTGTATAATTCCTCCTCATTAACTTTCGTCAAAGTATCAACCATTAAATTCATCCAACCCCATCCACTTACTGGCTTCAAAGGCTATCACTGGACGCCACCCAACGACATGGACTCTCGTTGCCGCCGTTTTATACACTAATTTTAATGACCAAACGATAAAATTTATGGATGAAGTGAATGTATCCTTACGATAACTTTTCGAGCAAGTTTGGAGTTGCAATTCAAGAATTTAAAAGCCATTCAATATCGGATTTTATTAGGGTTCGTTAAAGGGAGGGACTTTGTCTTATGGGTTCCGAGCCAATTTATCCCCGCGGAAATAGTCTGTGATAACACAGAGTTTCTAAAAGTTGTGGGAGTTTGATTGGGATGAATTTGAGATTAAAGTCATATTCTAGTATTGCACTTAATTTCAGCACCTAAAGTTTTTGGTTTATGTATTATATATATTTAAAATTGTATATTTTAGAACTATTGGATCTACTATCATATTTGGACGTTATAGCACATCTATATGACAAACTTTAGTTGTAAGAATGTTTCACTCCAAGCAAAATTATAGAACCTTGAGCCATAAAAGGTCGTGTTGTGTTTGATTCGGAATCCACATTAAGCTGTAGGTACCGGCCTGTTTAGCCGGCGTTTGGCATAAAACAGGTCGTTGAACGTACAAACCAACCAACATGGAATTTCATTTCGATAATATGCTTAATACCTTAAACAGTAGTACATAATTTAATAAGCAATATTGTTAGGCTTACAATATCTTTTCAATCAAATACTTTTGCTTTTAGATATCCAACTTAATTCACACTTAAGCACAATAACCTAAATAAGGCTCTGCAAGCACACATCATCACTCCTGCGTCATCGTTTCTTACAAGCTGGTGAAGCAGCACATCCTATTCCCAACAATTTCGTTGGAAATTTGCATACGGTAAATATTTGACTGGGTTGTTCTGGGGATCCTTTTCTTCCCGCACGAAAAAAAAATGTGAAAAGTGTGTTTGTTGAACGTATTTAGAAGTTATTTTTTTAACATCCAAAATGAAAGATTTGTGACCTTGATGAGTACTATCGCCACTTTTATTTTTCAAAGCAGTTTACAAACACCCTTTATAATTTTATGTAGGTAATTGAAAATTTTTAACCATATTAAGTTAGAACATTTAAGTACATTTGAATATGAATATAAATAATGTAAGAAACGTATTTAATTATAAATACTTTTTAACGTCATTAACGCTCGTTTGTCATTGAAAATACTTGGTCGAATTAACTAAAAACCTACGATAAACTTCAAACTACCATGTAGAAGTATGTTATAATTTTGTTTCTACAATTGCTTAACGAAAAATAATTCTGTATACCAAGTATTTGAACATTTATGGGAGTGTTCTTTTGTACAATGCAATCGTGTGCTATTCATTTTTGAATTCCTTATGGGATGCTAATAGGGTTGTATTAAAAATGCAGATCCTGTTTCTTTTTAACATGGAATTTGCTTAATTGATGCCACTGTACATAAATTTCGAATACAAACCTAAATAGTTTACTTAACTTCTTGTATATAATAATGTTAGAATTTTGTTCAGTATCTTAATAATGACCACTTGTTTCTTTTGTAAGATAACTTTGTTGGGAAAAAAGTATTTTTGATTTGGAGACTGAATTCATACGATATTGCAAAATTTGGAATCAACTGATTGGTAAACGTTTGCCAATTTGAAATTGTATTGGAAGCCAATTAAAATAACGTTTCAATACACTTTAGAACATAAACTGGGGATTAAACGTTTTGGAATAAAATTCAAAGAAGAAAAACTGCAAATTATTCCAGCTATATTTTAAAATAAATGAAACTTCAAAGATTATTTTGGAAAAAAGTAAAGCTCCAAAATTAAACAAAACTCCACTTCAACTCGGAAATTATACCAAATTGTACATATATGAATAAAGATCTACCAAAGATTTTAATGCATAAGATACTCAAGACTATTCATCTACCTTGGCATAAACCTAAGCAAAGCATATAAAAAAAAAAAAAAAATAATAATAATAATAATAATTTTTATAGAAAGGCGGCTTATGAATAGGTGGTGTTATGTACGAAAATTTAGGACTTATTAAACTTAATTTTCAAATTACAAATATAACGTAACTCTGATGGCGCGAACAAAATTTCTGGTGATCAAGTATTATTGTAAACTGGAAATAAAATTGTAATTCAATTTGTAAAGCAGAAATTGCCAAAAATCTGCACATTTTAGTTCAGTTTTTCTGCTGATTATTGAAGCACAAAATACTTCGGATCTCGTATAATAATTGTATTTATTATTCAGATCTATTTTTTTTCCATTCTCTTCTATTTATTGTTTGCATTATTCATTAATATTCTTTCATTTGCCATTGTTTCTTTTTTAATATTCTTATCTCTATTATATTTTTTTAATATTTTTTAGCTCTATTTCATAGTTTTTATTATTACGATTTGTTTTATTTTTTTATATATTCAGATCTACCATATTAATTTCCTCATTTAGATCTACTATGTTTTCATTATTCTGATCAACAATATTTTCTTTATTCAGGTCTATTACACTGTTTTTATTATTCTGATCTATTACATTGTTTTTATTACTATGATCTATTACATTGTTTTTAATATTCAGATTTGTTGCATTGTTTTCATTATTCAGATCTGCATTGCTTTTATTATTCAGATTCACTATATTATTTTCATTATTCAAATCTACATTGTTTTCGTTATTCAAATCCTTCCTACTCATATTGTACTATATTTGTTTTTTCACTCGAATCAATAGCATTGTTTTAATTTTTCAACAAGGCTATGGAATTTCATTTGCATCTATGGATTAGTGGTTAGGAAATACATTACGTTAACATGGAATCACCAAAACTGCTATCACTTTACTTTTTTTATTAATTATACATTCACCAAAATAAAAATAAAAAACATTTATTAAAAAATAAAATCAACTTCATATAAATCACTTTGAGAGAATAACAATGACTCGATGATTTATGTAACTGAAATACAAAATAAAAATATTTGGATGCAAAATACATGCTGAGTTTTATGCAGAATTCATTGAATATATCTAAGAAATAAAATAAATGTATGGAGAACGAACAATGGTTGTATGGAATGAAACCATTCGGATTTTTTACAGGCGAATGGAAACTTTTTTTATTTTGGTGTAGTGATCTTGGTAGCAATAAAAAATATCTAAAATATATAGAAAGATGACACAAGTTTGGAAAGAAACATTTTCCTTTTGATATTATCGTTCAAATTTATATGTAGATATTTCAGACAATTTTCTTTTTTTCTTTGCTATTCAATAATTTTTTATTTTTCTTACGCTTTCAAATTGTTTTCTTAGACTAGACACATATCTTTGTCAAATACTAGTAGGTCAGACAAGGGTTTTTCCTTTTAAGATTAGAATAGGCCAACCAGGCGTCTGAGGGGTTAGCGCTCTGGCCTCGCAGACCCACATATAATAAAGGTGGCAGTTTCAAATCCTGGGTTAGGCATGGATGTTCGTTGCGTTTCAAAATCCACGTTAAGCTATAAGGTCCCTGCCTGATTAGCCGTCATAGTGCATAAATACATGTCGTTACAAACCAACCAACCTTTTTAGGAATAGTTGAGTCTACAATGATCGGAGTTTCTCCAAATAGAATTAAATAGTCAAAGCTTCCTTTGCTTTACAATAAAAATTGATGGAACATAGTTGTAAAAGATGTTTAACAATTCAATTTTTCACAGATCATATTTCATATGATTTTGTTTTTAGATCTTGAATTTAGATTTTGGTAACATAAAAACATCAGCGGTATTTGAATTTACACACTGCAGGAGCTAGTTTTGTAACCGCGTACTTAATTTGACGATATCAAGCCCTTTAATCAAGAAACACCAACAAATTACATTGGCTAACGTTAGATACAAAAAGAATGTGATCTAAAAATACTATCCCCTTGAAATAATCAGAATATTTTGTCCAAACCATGCTGTCATCAATTTTTCGGAAGCACAGTGAAGCGGAGTCTAGTAGTGCAGTAAAAATGATTAATATCCCTCCTATCAGTCAAGAGGAACAGAAAATTTCAATTTCACGACCAGGGATTATATGTAATCCTCTCCTTAATGCGAAAATGACCGCCTTCACAACCGATGAATTCAAGTGTGAAATTGAAATTCTTCAGTCGCCGATCGCTCGTCAAAGTTCGTCATTAATTATACTCATTGCGATCTGTTTCCGTACATAAATTAAGCTTGACTTTTAAGTTGGATCTTTGGTTAGAAGTATCGGATGTGTTTCTAGAAATAGAGAACCCAAGTTTCGTTTACAAAAGGCTTTTAAATATGACGGACATTTTAGCATTTAACCTGGCACCGTTTGGATCTGTACATGTTCTACAACGAGTTTTGCTAATCATATAAGCTTGGTAAAATATTTATGAAGGACTTTGGTAAATAAGAAAAACTGGCTATATTTGAATCTTCTGACCCAGTTCATTACTCAACTACTTTGTACAAAAAAAAATTAATATTTGGTGAATAGTTATAAAAATGATGACTTAATGAAATGACATAAATTAAAAACTGGAAAATATCGTTTATTATAAATGAAAATTAAAAAAAGCAAAAGACTATTAAAGATGGAACTACTGTATAGGCACTGACGTAAGGATTTCAAATATAAAATAATGCATACTAGAAGCTATTTTCAAGTTTTTAATTTATGTTATATCAATAACACTAAGCCTACCGACATATTATACATACCTATTTCTATCGATGACCGCTTTTCAAATAAACATTATATTCTTTTCCAATTGATTATAAATGATACAGAATTCAGCTTAGGCAATAGAACATAAAATAATTATCATGAAATAATTAAAAAATATTTATTTTTTCGAGCTTTAGGAAGAAAAATGAAAACTTGGAATTTAACAATTTTTATTAAATTCTCAAAAGAGTTAATTTTACCGCTCTGATAAGTTTAGTGTTAAGAGAACATTTTTGCACCTACTCACCAAAACTCAAAGTTTTATACAAAGTAGTTTCTAAACGAACTGGGTCAGAAGATTGTAATATAGAAAGTATAGGGAATGTTCTATACTAAGAACTCATCTTGAGACATTACTGACTTGTATAGAACTTTTATATTTTAGCTAGAGTGCGATGGCCTTAACAAATGTTTGGCGCAGTTTGGCCCTTGTGTAGCTTTTGTGCCACAAAAACCAACCAATCAACCACCTGGAGACAAATATTGTTCTTAGACTATTGCATCATCGTTAATTTGAATTTCAACTCTATTGCCTATTTGATAATTTAATCATACTACAAGTATTTTTAAAATGCACCATTTTTCCATTAGAGAGAATGTGTGGCAATAATAAAAGTAATTCGCTTTGAAATCGACATCAACTTTATCGATTCAGGAAAAAACTTGAATGTATTCCTTATAGGAGATAACCGATCCGATTTTTTAAAACCAGGCGTTTCCAATTCAAACTAGAAATAAATGCGAACACAAATCCCTTCTTCTAAAAGACTCCCTTTAAATTCGGTACCATTTGATACAATCTCCGGTAATGCTCTTAGCCGGTAAACACCATTTGATTCTTTTTTTCGAAAGCCTCCTCAGACTGTCTGATGGGAACTGACATTTGTGAACGAATTTTAGATTCCCAAAAGGCAATTTCAACAAAGCGAAAATAAAAACCTTCTCAATTTCACTGACTGCTTGGCGTCCAAAACGTTCTATTCGCAGTTGAAGCATTCGATTTCGCATTCCGACGCTTTAAAGTGCACGAGAGGACTTGGATTTTTCCCTTCTTGAGAATTTTTAAAAATGTATTTTTTAAAGAAAAAAAAAAAAAGGAGGGAATAGATATATTCGCAGCGAAGAAAGCGGATGTCAAATTTCATGGGAGATTTTCCAGCAACGCGTTCCCTAAACTGCGTGACAGAATGAATATTTATGTCCCACTTCATTGGTTGATGTATGATTTAAAAAAAAAAAAAAATTATGGAAAGCGACTTAATTATATAGGAGGTTGAGAATGTAAAGATGTCTTGATCTTTGCCGGTAGTCAAAGTGGAAATTTTTTCTAGTTTTCTTTAAAGACGTGATAAAATATGCTTTTCCTAAATATTTTTATAAAATATTTATTTCTTAAATGGCAAGAAAAGTTAAACATATATGGGTTTCGAACTAAAATTATGTATTTAGTGTTTAAAATTTGGTCTTAATCTGAAATGACTTTCTTTCTAAATAAGTGGAAATCAGGCAGTTTCCTAAATTTATTTCTCTTAATAACGTTTACCTAACTTTTATGTATTTCAATATACTTGTTGCATATTTCACTTTTGTGATTCTTTGTAATTCATCAGAGTTATCAGAATTTTTTTTATTAATACTTTATAATTTACGGTATTTAACAGAATGGAGCTTCTGGAAAATTTTAATCGTACCATGTAAGATTCTATCGTAATAAATTTTAAAAATTAAATCACCTGATGAATAATTTTTATCAGCCAAAAACACCTATCTACTTAATATTCAGAGTTTATAAAAAAGAGTTGGTTGGAGTTTTTAGGCACAATAATCAACCGGATCAATCTGCGCCTATCACTTTGTAAAAGAAGAAAGTAAGTAACCGGATAATATAAATTAGAAAACCATTTTTTTTTATGGCTTGGCATTTCTTAAACTAAAAAGGCATTATTAGTTTCATGCACTTAATACCCAATAGCAATCAGAAGAAAATAATTACTAATACTTGCGATGAGGCCATTACTTTGATCTCTTGCTGAAACTTCTAACTATAGTGCATGGTTAAAAAAAAAATCGATTTTTTTTTTTTTTTTTTTTTTTTTTCTTTGGTACTTAAGTCGTTTTCCATATCTAGTCCTCAATTGACTTTTCTGGTACAGAGCAGAAACCGCTTGAGTTATCCAGAATTTGTAACTAAACATCAGTGATCAATGTATGATGCAAGAAATAGTTTCCTTATTATTTCTCTGTTCCAAAGTGCACAACTGTTTTTCAAGCTAGATACATTAAATATTTCTAATCTATTTTCTATTACTAACCAAAAACCATGAAATAACCTAAAAAGTTATCATCGAAATCACCGAAAGGTGGACCGGGTTCGAGTCCCGTGTTAGGCATGGGTGTTTGTAAATGTATGTTGGCTTGTCTAATGACGAATGTTTCGGCGCATTTTAGCCCTCGTGTTGCTGACGGCACCAGATAATCTGAAAACAACCAACCAACCGAAAGGTGGACACTGATAGGATTTCTTCACTGAGAGGTTTTCCAAATGCGTAACAGAAACAAACAGAAAATTATTTTTTATATGGCTTTATCCTTTTGTGTAGGAACGCTAACGACTAAGATAGTTAACAATACTGCTACACAAAAAAAATATCTTAAATATTCGTACTTTATTCGCATTTTATGCTCTCCAGTAAAATCACTTTTCTTCGGTTACGCCACTTTGACCCTTAACTTTCGTCATTTAAGACATCAAGGCCATTATTGGATCCGTGAAGAAATTTTAAAGCAATTCAATTTTCGACGCATTCGATTTGGCACGATGTCAAATGATCATTGGACATTCGCCAGCTGGAGATATTTAATATAAGTAACTCTGTGCTTCTAAATTACATTGAAGCAGAGAATATTTGCAGATTAAATTAAAGTCTGGGAGGTAAAGTATCTGATTTGACGTAGATTCGGCGTACCTATACAATGAAATGGCTCAAAGCAGAATAGACACATATATAAAAAAAAGAGAACGCTGATTCGAATTCTTACGTGGCCTCTGCAATCCGATTTTCATAAATGAGTATAAACACGACTATGATTGTGACAGTTTTCATGTGATTGGGTAAGGTGCATTTTTGTGAATTTCTGAGTTTTTCCCCCATCAGGAAGCAAGTGTTTGAAAGGTTCCCTTGTAAATATCTCTTTGAAAGCATTCTCCTTAAAATTTTTATTACTTATTTTATAGCCCTTGTATAGATCTTCCGTAAAAAGCAAATACAAATTTTGATGTGGGACTGAAATTCATTAGAACGATTCTTGTATCCTTATAAGAATCTTATATTTGAATTCATAAAAAAAAAAGTTATATTTGTGTATTTGTAAATAAAAAATCTAATGCTTTTAACCACAGAGAAAAGAGTGATTTATGAAATGAAAGTTAATAATATTAACATTTATAAAAAATAACTAATTGAAAAACTATTTAATATTTACGAAACGCATTATCAGTTTTATATTTCATCAAACTCATATAAATTCACTTAAAATTAACAATAGTTGACGTGTTTAAGTACTCTCTAAGTTTTATAAAATATTCATACAAAGAAACAAAATTTATTTTGCAGACAAATAATCGAATTCATTGTCCCATTCCTTTCTTTTCCGAAGTACATTGTCTGCCTCAGAGTTGATTCAATAGAATAACTCAAGTGTATTACATTGAGCCAGACACACAATCACAAAAAGAAAAAACTTCTTAGAATTTCGGTTCAGATCTCAGCGTAACAACTGAGCCATGGGTGGACTGTCCCAATCGTCATGAATTGTCCTTTCAATTGATGTCCTTACAAGATATTTTATGAGAACTCTATGGCGTATATTTCTGTGTTCATAAATATGTATCGGGCTCTCAAGATTGTGACATTGGCGAATGAGCTGCAAAAGTTATTGAGTCGAATGAGATTTTTACGCAATCTGATTAATAGCAAGAACATTGCGAATTATTGAAGAAATAATAAGGTTTGGATATGGGACAAAATTGTCTTCCAGAATCATTCGTTGTATAAATACAAGTAGGATTGTGTAAATAGACACAGGGCTATTTTATTATCAAATGGCTTATTCAATGAATTTATATATATATGAGATTATAGAGAAAAGGATGCAATATGTAATATTACAGAGAGTTCATTGAGTCAACAGCCAGATAATAAATAAAAATGCGCTTATTTAAAAACCAATTGCAATATTTCATGTTTCGGAAGCACTAATCTATAAATAGTAACGAATCCAAAGGTTTATTGACTTGAAATTATAGAAGGCTTAACAATCCCCATAGGGATTAATATTAGCAACTGTGCCCATAACGACAGTCGGCAATTGGAGCTTTGAAAAATGGAATACAATTTAACATTTAGTTACTCGATTTAAATAAAATACTGTAATTTGATTTCTGAAGTAGTGTATAATACTAATAGTGTATAATATCTAACTATTACGGCTTGATAGCTCATAAGGTTTTTTTTTCTGGGAAAGTAATTGATGGCCGTTGTCAAGATTTAAACAAATATTATGACTGCAACTCTCACTAAAAAACCATTTATACACACGTTACATTACGATTTATCAGGCTCATATACTAAGAATACACAATTTGGCGACATCTTCCATTAAAGGTGCACCTTATAATAAAAAATAAAAATAAAAATTTAAAAAAACCTGCTAATTTGCAGATTTTTATAAACGAAAATATCGCCAAGTTGACAAATTCAAAGAGAACGTCAACCAATACCCAGCTTCCAAAACGATATCTCTGTTCCAACCATTAGACATTCCTATCTATGGAAGCACTCTTCCCATTGAATTTTAAAACATTTATGGTTTTGATATTTGATCGAATTTACTAAGTAATCTTATCGAGACCTTCAAACTGATATGACAACTGATCTCGGACTACAACTTCTGGATAGCTTATAAACGGTTTCTGCACTGCAGGCAGATCAAACTAATTGAATTCTTCATCTCATCTCTCTGTTTACAAACGCATTCTAACTAGTTTGCGGAAAAGTTGCTAACATAGATCTCTATGGTGATTAAGTCTTCTTCGGCTTCAAGCGAGGCCATCGTGAAACAGCACTTTCTCTCTTTAGTTGATCTGGCCAGACCATAGCTTTAGTGACGTCACAGCTTCAACTCTCGCTAATTCCATTTCAGATAGGATAGAATAGAGAAGGATGGGACTTTTTTTTACAAAAATATTTCATGTAAATTATTTTCTACTATTACTGCATTGAAACATTAAGAATAAACATTTTAACTCACTTGACAAATTTAAATATGAATCTTAAAAATATTTGAAATTTGAAACACCGACTGAGTTTCTTCATCAGGGGGCTTGAATCCAGCCGGGATTCCAATGGATGCGTTTCTGAAATGCTATTGATATAATATATCAATCGCATTCAAGCCCCTACCCATCCAGCTGGATAGACATGAAGTCAAAAATATTCCCAAATACTAAAATGAAACGTACCTTGCAAACCAAACTTAACAAAATCGCTGTCTTCCAAAGTTTAATGCCACGTTGATTCGAAATGAACCCAGTCCAGCACCAAGAGTTTGAGTATTGAAAAACATAATTCCCAAAATTTCCCCGCATAAAACATTTAAAACTGCAGTGCCATCTATGTTCCACGAAAAAATTAAAAAAAATTTAAATAAAATATTTTGGACCAGTTATTGCCCGAAGAATGGAATCAGAACACAAAGGAAAAAATTTAAAAAAGACGAAAATTCAAAAATATTTAGTAAATCCATTTTTCCTCAAATTGTCCCTAAAATTCCCAAACGCCAATATCTTTAAATCGAGATAGTAAGCGCTCTTGTAATTGTTATTATTTTTTTTTTTTTCTTAAATCAAATCCTTCAGGTAAATCTATATAATTTTGACCAAATCATTGAAATTAAAAATAATTAAGTCATCAATATATCTAAAAGTTTCAACATTATTATATTCTAGAAATCTCCTTTCGAACATACGTAAATAATAACCGGCAGAGTCGCTAGAAAAGCTATTTCCCCTTAGGAATTCCTTTAGTTTGTCTATAATAGCTGTTTCCATTAAATAAATAATTTTCAAAACTATTAAATTTGCAAAACTCAAACAATTCTACATTATTTAAATTAGAGTCTTTAAGAAAATTATCAAAAATATCAGAGCAAATATTAATTAAATCATCATGTGTATACTGGTGAATAAATTCTCGAAATCAATTGCATGAACAAACTCAATTTTGTTATTATTATTAAAATACAAAACCTCCTTATTTTTAATCAAGAAATTATTTTCAAACATCTTTACCTTGTCCAAAACAATTCTTAAAAATCAAATATATATATATATATATATATATATATATATATATATATATATATATATATATATATATATATATAAAGATAATCATTGTAACAATTTGTAGAGCATGTTACGAAATAAAATTTCAAAGCAAATTTATGAAATTTAACTGTGGGAAAAAGATAAGGATATTTCATGCATGAAATCTTAAACTTAATAGGATTTTGGCTTTTGCAAAAAAATTTATCCAATTCCTTTTTGGTCGAATCAACTTTAACATTAAGTATCATTTCCTTTATAATCATTAAATTTCTAAAAAACTCTTGCACATAATATAAAAAGTATTAGTAATTTTATCCGCCACTGGTAATAATCCAAATTGGATTAATACAGTGGTAAACAAAGCTGTTAATAATTTTTATATTATATGCAAGAGTTCTTAGAAATAATACAATGGGGAAAAGTCCTTGAGGAAAAAATCAAAGCTGGAGTTGAAAGTGTGACGTCATTTACGAAAACTATTGCTGTGGTCTGGCCCGATCAACTAAAGAGGGAAAGAGCGGTTTCACGATGGCCCCGCTTCAAGTCAATAACCAAACATGCACCATCCCGAAGTTGTAGTTCGAGATTAGTGGAAAGGACAAAGTTTGTAGCATTTATATCTTTGATTTAATGAATACCGATTGAACTCCAGTTGCCATCTTCTGTACTTCTGATCGTAACTTCTGCATGAAATTGGATATCGGAATTCATTTCGACAAGGCCTTTCATTTGACAAATCGCGCGTGCTTGTAGGGTATGTAATTTTTCCTAAGAATGTTGGCTGCAAACGGATTGATCGACAGAGGCTTAGTACCAGAATCTCACTAGATTAGTATAGTATGGATGTCAGAGCCGAAATATGTTATTAGTATCGTGGGATTCACCTCGTCGATCTTTATCTAAATTTAGCAGATTCTTAAAACTCGAAGATCTATTTGCCAAACAAATTTGGCATGTTACTATTGGTCAATAACTTTACCTTTTTTTTTTTTTTTTTGCGTTTTTTGAAGAAATTTTTTTTACTTTAGGCCTATTTCCATTCAATTGGAACACTTTCAATGGATGATGGTAATGATAGCAAAGACGGCAGCATGCAGTTTGAGGATGAACTTTTATACCCCTGATATTTAAAAGATAAAATATTAAAAGAAATGAGGTAAAATAAAGTGTGTGGCATGTAATAGAAATTTGAATTATTCATTTGTCTAAAACAATAATTAAAATAGCAGTGGCAAATCCAATTTAACTTTTGAAAAATCAGGGTTTGAACAAAAAAAATTTATCTCAAAAGTCATCAAAGTCTTGTGCATTGCCTGAAAAATAATTCTGCCGGACCCAACTCATAATTTAACAAAATACAAATTAAAGCAAAGTTCATCAGATAAATCTACGTGGTCCGTCTTTGGTCATTGAGCGATGCAATTTCTGAATTAAAACTCTAATGTTTAACACCGCCTCAGCAAGAACCAATCCCCAACATTAATAGAAAGTTTCATTTGTTAAAAGGTAACGGGTTCTTTGGTAAAGCCTAAAGCTTTACTGACTGGTCGATACATTTCAACTCGTTCGCTACCTGTATTCGACACCTGGTGAAAAGAGAAGAAGGAAAAAAAAAACCTCATAAACACGCCTTTATCGTTTCTAGGACTGCAGAAATAAGAGGGAAAATCAATGATCGAGACACAATTATTAGTGTCCGTCCACTAGTGTTTCTGCGTGTGAATGCAAAAGAAATTC
Source organism: Linyphia triangularis (assembly GCA_963978545.1). Lineage (NCBI taxonomy): Eukaryota > Metazoa > Arthropoda > Arachnida > Araneae > Linyphiidae > Linyphia > Linyphia triangularis. Next base: position 44,610,628 of record OZ021732.1, on the reverse strand, counting down.
CCGATATCATTACTTTTTCTTCGTCTCGTGTTTTCTCGTCTTTATCTCGTGCATAACGAGACTTTTTCAGAGCGCCATTTGCAATATACTTGGTTGTTTCGTGTATACCTTGTGGACCGATTTTTTTCGACCGAATTGAGCTCGCCAGAATGGTACTCGTTCGAAAAACGTTCATCAGAACGGGATTTGGTAAGGCATGGGTGTTTGTAAATGTATGTTGGCTTGTCTAATGACGAATGTTTCGGCGCATTATAGCCCTCGTGTAGCTGACGGCACCAGATAGTCTGAAAACAACTAACGAGAACGGAATTTCATCAGAATGAATTTGGACATAATGAAAATGGTAAGAATGGGATTTCGTTAGAATAATTTTGAACAGAATGAAAGTCACGAGAAGTTATTTAGTCAGAATTATTTTCATTAGAAACCTATTTGTCAGTATCTTACGAATTTGGCGAAACTTTACAGCTCGGAGGAGGTTTGGTGGTGTAAATGTGGTCGTTGGGGATTTAGTCGTGACCTCCGAGAAGGTCTCAGAGGTCACGGTTTTGTCCGCATAGTTTTTTTTATTTCGGTAGTGTTATTTTATACTCAGATTTTCAAGGCGCTTTACTTTTCCTTTTGCAGTCAAGTTATTTTATTCTTGAATATTCAGATATTTTTGTATGAATTCATGTTTTTCGGTATGGGTCAAGTTTGTAAACAAGAATTCTTTCTGGAAATACCATTTTAAATACTTGTACAATTTTCGCTTTTAATTTTGCTTTTATTTGTTTCCTATTGTCATTTTGTGCGTAAAATGCTGAAGATATAATGATGCGAAAATAAAGTCATTCTTGATCACATATTGGATAACACAGCTGCTGAATTGTTTGCGTATTTGTTAGCGTCCTTCTTCAAAACCCACTTTTACAAATGTAATAGCATAATCGTTTCGTATGAAATGTAAATACCATTCTATTTAATATATTTAACATAAAACATTACGCAAATTTTTGCAAGACTTTAAAATTATAATTATACCTTGGGTGTTATTTATATATTGTATCTTACAAAGCAGACATTATTTAATTTTAAATATAATGAAACACTTTATATTATGAAAAGTAGCAAACAAGATTTACAAAAAATATACCACAAAAATTTACCAATTTGATGTATGTTTCAAATCATTATAAAGTATATTTAATATTTATACTTATAATCATACAAAGTAATAATGATTTCAACTTTATTTAATAAATACAAATGAAAAAGTATTATTTTATTAAAAGTGTTTGAATTTTTTTTAAATTTTAAAATCTTTTCTAAGGCAACATAGGAAATGAAATTAAAATAAAAAAAAAAAAATTGAAACTTGTTTGATCTTCTATTGACTTTTTATTTTTGAAATTACACTATCCAAAATTTCTTTTTCTCGCTGAGCATGGATAACAAATACTCCTGTCAGCATTTAAAATTATCAAATTATTTATCCCAAAACATAAAAGTTTAAAACATTTTTAACGATTTTTTACTTTTTTATTTTTAAATTTTTTTAAATACAATTTATACGTATGATCTTGAATAATATTTAAACAAATGAATGCATTATAATTTTATTTCAGGTTCATCTTTAAAAAAAAAAGTAATTATAGTGGTTTCGCCATAAAGGTGCATACAAAATTGAGATGCATACAAAATTGATAATCTAGGGGTGTGGAACTTCGCACAACTTTCAATTACACTTTATAACATTAATGATTGCAGTAAAATTTAACGTTGTGTTACTTACCATTTTCTTATTTTCTCTCATTTGAATAAAAATGGCCAGTTTGGAGATATTTTTAGCAATAATTTTTACACGAGGAAAAAAAAAGCCACTTAAAAATGGCAAAATTGGGGATTTTATTCGATAGACATTACATTCTCCGTGCTGGCTTTTGAAACGTAAAAAATATCAATCGTTTATGACCGATGCTCAAGGAAAGAGAGCTCTGTGTTAAAGGCTCTCGTTTTTATACTTTTTATGCTTTTATAGCATTTTTATGGGAATTTTGGAGGTGAAAATGTTTAGAACATCTTCAGAGGCATTATCACAGCGATTTTGATCAAAATCGTTCGAGCCCTTTTTTTAGCAATTACTCAAGATGTCTCTTTCATAAAAATGTATCTTTAATCCGAATTTCATGTGTCTATGCAGCTCTACTGAGAAGCTATTAGGGAAAAATTGAATTATCATTAATGTATGGACATGAGTGTAGTTGAAACGCGTTAACATTTTTAATGTTGTATAAATTTGAAAGCCGTGTGAACAAGATGCGTTTTTGAAGTTAGAGGAAAATAAGTAAAGGAAGATATGTTTTTAAGAGTATAAATATTTTTGAACCAGTTGTTTTATAAATTGCTGAGAAATGTTGGAATATTATTTTTAATTTATTAAATAAATATCGGACTCCTTTAATGTAATTTTTATTTTATATGGTAATATATATATTTCTCTACATTTAGGTTTTAGATAGGTTCTGTTTCAAATATATTAATACGTTATATCCCGATGCAGAACGTTGTAAACCAGCCGTTGTTACAGTTATTGGTCCATCTTGTCCAATGCTGGTTAAAATAATGGAAGTTTTGAAATGTTGATGAACTATTTTAAAATTGAAATATTTTATTTATAAGAATGGATAGAGGGCAAAAAGAAATGTTTTTTGTAATGTTTTGACGGGTTTATTTTTTAAAAAAATCGTGTAATATGGAGCGGTGCTCGAATTTTGGCCAAATTTGGCCAATTCTCTTTAACCCTTGTTTACGACATTTGTAAATTGCTGCGTTTCCTGAGATTTCTAAATACGAAAAAAAAATTACTTTTAGATAATGTTGTCAAGAACAATTGCTCTTTTTTCCTTCTGTGTTAGTGACAGTCGAAGAATTAAATGTAATTTTTAGCTCAAACTTATAAATTTATAATCAATCGAATAATTGTTCGGATTCAAAGCAAGAGATGGTGGCTAAGAAAGTGGTATAGGGAAATTTTACATGTACTTGGTAAAATAGTAATAAGATGACAAGAAGTTTGCCCTTGAATGTGTACAAAAATCAAGGGGTCCGAGTGTGAATCCTTATTCCATCTTTATTTTTATTTTTCTATATTCTGTTTTCCCCCTTATGCGCTATTAATAAGGATTTTTCAAAAGTGGCCCGACATTTGAATTCCTTCTTAATAAGAGGAAATATGTCATGAAGCTATGTGAGGATGAATTTTTCTACAAACTAAAATTTTCATTCTAAAAACTGTTATACGAAAAACTTATTTCGTCATAAATATTTATTGAAGACCATAACAGTTCAAATTACTTTCGATAAATGTTTTAGAATTTTGTATATATATTAAAGAAAAGAAAGTAATATCTTTAATATAAAATTTTGTTGAAGCAACTCGCAACCAATGGTTATTAGCAATTGAAGACGAAATCATATTGAGGATGTTTGATTTCTCCTTCCACTTATATACACATATAGGGAAAGGAACTAAAAAAATCATAATTAATTTCCATTTGGTCTTCCGTTCTATTTTCTCAAAAATCAATGTAATATCCTTTTTGGCTATGGGCTTTATAAATGTGAGTTTTATGCTTTAGTGAAGTTTCTATAAAATCTTCACTACTTTTAGTTCATTTCACCAGGATACATCGGTCCATGGAAACCCATTACTAATGAGTTACTTCAGCAATTATTACTTTCAATTACTCATATGTGTTATACATAGGGTAATATAAGACCCAAAAAGAAGACCCCAAAAATAAAATGTCTTCCTAGAACGCATGTTACAGTAAGCATAAATGTTTCTTCTATAATATGTACTAACTGTTAAACGATTTAAGGTATTCCTTGTGTAAAACAGATATCTGTGTCGTCTAAACAGTTACTCAATTATTGAAACAATATTTGGTAACCAAAATTTTCAAACTCTTACATTTTTCTAATACTAAGTCATATTATTAATTTTAAAATACTCGAAATTTCGTTTAGTAATGAAGAAGTTGGCAATGGATACCTTGTCTGCCTTTGCGATAATTAGGGTCTGAATTCGTTTGTAGTTCTTTCCATTCTATGTAGGTAATAGTATTAAACTTATTATTCGTCCAGTATTATTTTTTCTATTTTTCATTAAAATAGTTTGTTTCCTTTCTAAGGATTTTCAATTTTTTGATTATGAATATAGAATTAACTTAGTAAAGTATTCTTTAAAAATGAATTTAATACTGTTACTCGATTGTTATAAAGTTCGAAAAGTATATCTATTAATTTCTATTATTTTGCTTTAAATTTGAAATGTCAACTTGTAAAGTTTTAATTTTAAAGTTAAGTTTTAAAAAAAGTCCTCATCATAACAATGAAACAAACTTTGCAATAATTACAACATAACTTTGAAGATAAAATAAATTTGTAGTTGCGAGAGATACAATGCTTTGTTCAATACATATTAATTGGACATACAAATTAATTAGTTTTACTAAAAATGTGGGTTATTAGTTAAAATAATTTTTTTTTCTATTAAATAAAATTAAAAGCCATTTACATTCTAACCATAAAAACATACCTTGTAGAATTCATATCATTGGACTTCACTTTTTCATGGTACCATTATTTTTTCAGGAATGTATGGAACTAAAAATTATAAAACAATTATCTTTTTCATATGATATTACAACTCATTAGCTTATTACTAATAAGTAGATTACTACAACTCTGGAATGAATCGATGTTTAAATCATCCTCATACCAACAACTTATTACGCATAATGATTTTTAAATACCTATCAATTTCACTCAAATTCCAAGATTAATCAATCTTGTTCATGGTTGAAAAAAGGAAGTTAGTCCTCTTCTTCAACCCGCTCCTTTCTACGTACGTTAAATGATACTGCAAACCTTGGAATAACATATACCATATTCTCATCAGCCAAGTCCCTACTGCACAATAGCCTCTTCTGAAAATCAATTCGGTCCTCTGGAAACACAGTTACAACTCTTTTCTCTCACGACTCCCCGCAGTTAGTGAGTTAACTGCCATCCCTAACAAGCCCCCCCTCTTCGCTAGGCCAGCCTCTTTTATTCCAAGAGAAAATTGTCTGCTAACAACTAAACTCGACCTGGATTTATAGTCCGGGGGTTACTCAAGGGGGTAATGAGTTTCCCTTCGCTTTTGTGGAGGAAAGGGTTAACTGATTTCGGATAAGACTGATTACAAGAACCTGAAGAGCTTATTGCATTATCTTTGTGATTATGTTTAACATTACAATGATGAAGAATCAGTTGATTTGGGCAAAGATATTTGACGTTTTCTTTTAACTTGTGATCCCTTCCTCAGTTTATTTAACCCTTTTATGCTCATGAATTAGAATCAAATTAACAATGAGATGTATTGCAATTGCGACACTAAAAACTTTTTTTAAATATTAATTGTGCACAACTTTGTTTGAAAAAAAAAAAAATCTTGAGAGATAAATTGACTAAACAAACCCCAAGGCTATTCAAAATCACGGAATGTCGACTCAGTTATTCAAATTAGATGTAAATATTAAACTTCCAATGTATTCAAAAATTTTATATAAATTTTTTTTTTGGTAAAAGTGTTACTTGTTCTATCGGTGATATGAATTATAAGTTAAAATTGCACTAAAATCACCATCAGAATAACATACGCGAGTGATTGCAAATTCATCTATACAAGGTGTCCACAAATTAGTCTGGCAATGGAGTTCAAATACATCTGGATAACTCTTAATAACTAGAAATTTATAAACCATTCTTTTCCCCCAATTAATTTATGTTCACCATGTCATTCTATATGCAAAAAAAATTGTTAATTATGCCTTGTTATTAAGAGTTATACAGATCTATTTGAACTCCATTTTCCGACTAATTTGTGGACACCCTGTATAGGGTTTTCGGCTCACACATGCACAATACCTTCTCAAAACTTGTAATGCAATCCAATGGTGAATGGGCATAGATTTTGGTTGAAAACTCCGAGGTAATGAAAGTGGACAAAATTGCCCTGTTAACGATCAATGTCTGAAATATAGAAATCACTTAAGGAGGTCACACTTAATAGGTCACAAATATTAAAATTTCCTATTTTAGTGATGGGCCTGAAATTGCTCGGGTAGGCATATTTTAATTATTGTAGTTGACTAACTATTAATAGCTAACTATTGAACCCCTTGCCATACAATTTAGCTCAACGAAATCCGTGCCCATCAAGCTGTTGGGGACGACGCGCACTGAAAGAGCAGCGTGATGCGCAAGACAATCACAATAGAAGCCGATGTGCGGATACCTGTTACTTAGTCTTACTTGTTCCACACGATACTGTTCTCGTGGATGTCAACACTAGTTAAATCCTTGTTCCTTTTTTACATTCGTATTTTTAATTCAATACCTTAGTCATTACTTCAAAATATAAATATTAGAACTATAAATCATGCATAATTGACAAGAAATAACAGTATCAAAAACTAATTTATACACGAACAATGCTTTAATAGAAATTATAATCTTCTTGGGTGACTTCTTCAGAAGGATTGTAATAACGCGACGCCTAAAAGTAAATATTGTCAACAAAAAATTAAATTACAAGAAAAAAATATTCATCTTGAACGAATATCTAATAGGAAAATACTAACAACTCTAAAAATTAGAAGTTCAGTATGGTATGGTACTTTTGAAAGCATTGTGGTAAATGTAAAGCCACTTTACACTCCGACTCTGACTTGTGATGTTTACGTTTGGCCCACATTCCTTTTCACGAGTCTTATCATGATATCTATGTTTTATTATTATTTATTTAAATTGGGTGTAAAGTTTAGACTATTCTTATTTTTGATTATAAGTCAAAACTTATAGTTCAATTTACAATTTTTTACACTAAATTACTCATAAATAAAAATAATAGAATAAATCGTCTTTTAGTTTTTCTTAAACATCGTTACTATTTTTGTTTTAAAAAGTTTAGCTTTAAAATTTAAAATTATATTTCACCAATTTTTTAAAATAGAATTCTTGAATTTTTTAAAGTAACATATCAATAAATCAAAAAGACAAATTAAAGAAATTATTCCCGTAAAATTTTCATGCATTTATAATGTACATTTTAGAGTTATATCGAATCAAACTTTACAAGACAGAGAAAATATGATCAAGAAAACTAAGGCTTTAGAATAGCAGGGTTGAGAAGCATGTATCATTGTGCTAATTACTCAACATTAAAAATTGAAATTCAGATAGAGTTTAACTTCTGGTTTCATTCAACTCGGATCTATTTATATTAATTTTTGAAATAATAAAAAATAGGAAAAATTTACAAATTTAGTGTTTTATACCCCCTTAAGATACACATTTTTAATAAATAAGACATGAAAGTTTTGACAAGAGAGACTTAAAAAGTGAAACAGGCCTGCAAAAGCATAGTAATAAATAATGAATATCTAAAAGTATAGTTTATTTAGTTATTATTTAGTTTAAAAAACTTGTCTTATTAGCTTATCTTGAGAGAATGACTTATACATCAATTGATTAAGAGAAGTTTTCATATTTATTTGAAAAGTCTTGGAACTGATTTATTTCCCAAAAAATCTGTTTTGTACTTATCCTTTGAGCCCCACAATTTATATAACCATTTGAAACTTGATCCTAATTGGATAAAAAAATGCATAATCGGTTTAAATTCTTTTGAAGTATTATTAGTTCAATCAATTAGAAAGGGAACAATTGCGACAAACATCTCTAATTACTAATGGATTTTCTTAAATTTCGTAAAAAGATTCATTTGGTTTGGATTATTTTAAATGTTTTTTAATGAATATTTAAAATGCTTTTCTTTGTGCTTTTGTAATGGAAAGTTTTTTATCGAAAAATCAGTCGTTGAATAACTAGTTTTTTTTAATAAAGTTTCTATAGTTTATTAACCTTTTAAACTCTCATCAACAAATAAATTAAGAGCTACTAAATTCTTTTAAAATTCCTCGAAACATATAAGTTCAAAGAAACGAAATAAGAAACTTTGCAGGAGTTGTAATAATGTGACACTATGATGAACAGAATGGTAGAAGTCTTGAAAACACTAGATGTGTTATTTAAGGGGTGTACATATTATACTTAACTTTGCAAGCTGCACTTTATCAACACCATGATGAAACAAAGTATATGTTTTCGTTTGAGCTTAATTAAAAAATGCTTATATAACTCCAGTCGATTTAATACAATGTTTTTCAAATAATTTTTTAACAGAATTTGTTCTTGGCAACAAGAGCAATTTCTTTCACAGGAAAAGAGGAGAGATACCCCCCCCCCCCCTTCTCCCTCTTCTCAATTGAATCAATGAAACCAGTGTGTACGTATCCATGGCAATTCAGAACCGTATTGATTTCCGCTATATGTGACAACACTAATTGGCGATAATTCTACTGTTAAACGATCCCCATTACCCCTGCTATTCTTCATTAAGCATTAAATGCCATTTGTGGAACTTTGTAATCAGTCATGTATAACTTCTTTAATTCACTGCATTATGAAACTTATACTTTTCCTTGTCCTTCCGCAGAGGTGCACCACTTTAGGCTAAAACTATAGAGAGTTATCCTAAGTAAAATTATATAGCTCAGTAATTCAAATGATTGTACAATAATTAATATGCATAGGTGAAATGTTTAACTCTTTCATATTAAACCATCACGCACCTTAAAAATTATATTTGAAACTAAATCCTAAGGATCGGGAAACTAGAAAGAAGATCAAAATTTTCGAGGTTCTTCATTCTTTTGTAGACCTTGTTAACCATGGGCACGAAAAAAGTTGTTTTATTTATTAAACAACTTTCTGAGTAATAGTAATATAAATTACCTTTTTAAATTAATATATTTGTGTTTAAATGTAATAATTATTTCTAAATTTATTTCATATTAAAGAAATAATTGCATAAAATTTTGCTAAAAATTTGATTTATTAACGTGTGATAGTAAAGGTCAGAATTTATATAGGAAAATACTAATTTTTTAAGTGAGACAGGGTTAGGCGTATTAAACTCCGGAAGATTTTTGAAAACTTGAGTTTTTTTGGAGTTACAAATTCTTAAACATTAAAAAAAGTCACATCATAGTCAATAAAAGTTTATTGGTACTTATACACAGTATAAGTACCAATAAATTGAAATAAACATTGAGTCGAAGTACTAATAAACAATTTGTTGGCACTTATTATTGTATAGAAACCACGCTTATGCAGAAGTAATCAAAAAACTATTTTCTCTTACAACAATGTATAATAATGCTTATTAAAACTTTTTCTTTCCAATGACATCAATGTTAAACTTGTATCTTTCAAATAAAATTCTATATGGTTAAGATAAGTATTAAAAACATCAAAGAATCAGAATTTGTAAAGTTTATTTTTAATACATTTTTAATTGGTGATGTTTCGTTAACTATTTGTTTCGAATCTTAAAGTAAATGCTCTAATATTGTGAAATTAACTAAGTTTATTAAGCTCACACATGTTCAGGGAATAAGGTGAATATATTTTTGTTTAAATATCATTATTTTATAATTTATTTAAAATTAAATTCATAAATTTTGAAAAAGTTGTCTCTCTCCTTGTACTCTTCCGAAGTCAGTAGAACTCCCAATTTCTCTTCCTACCAGAAGAACTCTAAATTTTTAAATTTATTTATGTACTTTTAATTATTGTAGATAAAGGAATCGCAGTATTTTTTTGGAAATTCAATTTAGCATTGAAGTAAGTATTTTTAAAAGATCGATGAAATTCTTTAAATGCTCGCAACTTTCAAATGATTTTTTTAAAGTGAATAATCCTGCTAAAAATTACTTAAATATCTGTTTATTCGTTTTAACTACAGCATTGATCGCAGAAACTTCCACTCTCTAATAATATCCAGTTTAAGTTTAAAAAAAACCTTTCTAATAGAATTATTTTCTAATTCATATTAAATTAGATATAATTAATTTTATAGCTCATGATAAAAAAAAAAATTAAAAAAAAAAAAAAAAAATGATGCTTCAAACAAATATACTGCTTACCACAATCTTAACATTTTTCTCAGTTGGTGAATTACGTTTATTGTCCTAAACTCTTGTATAATTTAGTTTTAAGTAAAGTTGGTGATTAGTTTTGCAACTGTTGGCGAAACCAGTATTTCTCATCACTTGTTGGTTTCCGAAATATATCTACGAGATTTTGCTACAATCTGTTATAGTTAACAAGCCTTGGGGCGAAAACAAATAGTTATTGGAATTAGTAAAATCATTAAACATTTAAGTCATGAAACTATTTTTAGTTCTTCATTAATATTATTTAATTTCACAGATCGAGCACGGAAAACTCAAACTTTTAAAATTGAATTTTAAACTTTCTCGGTAAACTCTTACTTTTGCTCGAAACTTATAAGTACCAAAAAGTCTCATTTTTACTGCCCCTCCTTCTAAGACTAACTGCATTCTCCAACCTTCTAACAAGTGAACTCTTCAAGAAGTATCGTTTTATGCCCCAGGGGGTGAAGACGAAGGGAATTATCGAACATTCTTCTCAGACTATAATTCAGAAGAATCCAGCCACTCTTAAAGAAAGATATATTTGCTTCGCCTCAAATAAATACGGACGATGTAGCTTGGGATTTGGTCGGCTAATGCAGATAATGGATAATTTTTTTAAAATTTTTAACAGGAAAAACTTGTAAAAGAGTTATGCAAATGGATATTTGTAGTTACTAAATATGTTCCTTGGTTACAAATGCGCCAGTATCTAAGAATTGTATCTAATTATTTCTTTTTCAAAGTTCTAATGATAATTTAAATTAATAATATTTGAAATCCGTAATTTTGAAATCTTAAAACGTATGATAAATCTATCAATGTTTGACATATTCTGACTTAATTACGTCAAGATTATAATGCTGAGTGTTTTTACTAGTGAAACAATGGCGTTTAGATGATATGAACATGAAGGAGTCTTTATTTTTTTACCATAGAAAAAATACATCGGTAAAGTGTAAAAATTTAATTAAAATTATTTTAATCCCCTTCACTTCCATATTGTCGTGTATGTCACTTTTGCTCATAACGATTTTAAGAGAAAACAAATTATTTTTTAAAATTATTATGGTTTTGTCAACAGCATTTCGTTCGAAGTTATACATTCGTCAATATCACATGAATTCCACACACTAAATCAATTCTGCCCCGCCCAAGTTCATTACTTGATGAAAATATTTTATTTCACCAAAATTCTTTTTCCTTTTACTAGAAAGAGCAACTCACTCGAACACTTTATTGAGCTATTGTTGCGCAGTTGGAAAATTTTCGGCTCCTAAACCTAGTCAACAGTTTATTTGCTCTTCAGAAATATGGACGTTTGATCCGTTATATAAGTGTAATTGCGTAATGTAATGCAGTTTAGTAAGAAAAATATATATAGATGAAATCATTGCGGCACATTTCATAAATCATTTACACAAATAAGATTGCTTCATTTCTCGCACAATTTCTATTGTCTCTCAAGGGCAAATTTATATTTTACAAACGCTAGAAGGCACAGATTGAGTAAATTCGTTTTATTTCATCCATTCTTAACGAATTTACACAATTTATTGTTACAGTGTAATATCAATTTGTTAATATGACTCGTGACTCCTTAGATACTGAAAATAACTTCTATTACATTCACGAGATAACATTTGCTGCTCAGAAAACCATCAGTGCAATAGTTAAGAAAGAGCATTCATTTTATTATGGTTCCAAGATAGACAACCAGGACTAAGACTAGGCCCCGCGCGTATGTTGCCGCACTCGCTCAGTAAATATTTCGCAGTGACTTAATGGAAAAAGAAAGACTATGTCATTTGGTTTGATTAGGATGGAACCGACCAATCACGTGACTATTATTTCTGCATGGTGCAGTACACACACAAAATATCCGCACTATGGCTATATCTTATATTCTAATTGATGAAATAAAACAAGTACCGTTGTAATTCGTGGAAGTTTTTAATAATTGCATTTAGATGTTTTGGTCATAAGGGATCATTTATATATTAAATCTAAGCTAAACTTTAAAAAGTTCAATGGTAATCCATAATATTATATACCCTATTTAGATTCAACATAAAAAATAAAAAAAAAATTGCTAACTATTAAATTTCATAATTTTCTAATGGCTAATTAGTAATTTAAATGGTGACAAGGAAATAAGAAATTAATGTTAAAAATTAATAGCTAAGAAAACTAGTTTTTTTTTAAGTAATTATTATATTTCAACAAACTATCGTTTTAAAAAATATATTAAAGTCCAAACATAAATAGCATACAACTTTTGCATTAAACAGTTTTTTTTTTAATTACGGTTCGAAATACTTTCTTTTCTTAATGCCATACCATTTCACCTATCTTTGAGTACATACAGGATTTCAGATCATTTTGACCAGTACTTTTACAGATTTTTGAAAGCTGAATTCTAATAGTGAACACCTTGTGTATGTATATTGAAATATACTTTACATTTTGCAAGAAGTATCAGCCCTTCAAATGCATTCTTCAATAGGTTTTATTCCAGTGATCTAACCTCCTGGATCAGAGACAACACGCACGCCTGTCATGTGAAACAACTCCGGTAAGATACTTGGCTTCGGGGCTTTTGTTAGGAAAAACTAAGACACAAGTCGTAATATAGACACAAGTAGTTGTGTGTTCAATTGTCTACGTTAGAGTTATCAACTTAAAGATTCTCCATTTTGATTCTTAAATGCAAAAAACTCCTTTAAAATACCTTTCTTTAAACCATGTTCTCTTTAAATTTAGACTAATATCAATAGTCTGTGTTACAATGTTTTGGTGCAGTATATCCTTCGTTAATTTTAAAAAAATGGCCAGTATGGCGATATTTATGGTGCTATGTATTACATTATAAAAAAAATGTTGCCAAAATGACGAAATTGGCGACATGTTTTTCGACAAATATTACATTATCCTTTTTTGTAAATGAAACAAATGAAAATTTTCTTTGATGTGAAGAGAACTGTGTTTAAAACGAACGTTTGATTTTCAACTTTTTACGCCGTTATCGCATTTCTTCTAAAATTTCGGTGTTCGGGATATTCAGAGCATTTTAAAAGGCGTTACCACATCGATTTTGATCAAAGTCGTTGGAGCCGTTTTTCGCCAATTGCAGAATTTTTTTTTTTTTTAAAAAATCCTTTTTTAGCAATTACTGAAAAACTCGATTTTTTTAATGGTTACTACCTTATGCTCTTGCACAATTTTGAAGGAAACATTATTGAAAAGTCCAATGGCCATCACTAAACTTTGTACAAAGTTGAACATCTAGACCACTTTCTTAACCCAGTACGTTCCAAAAAATATAGAAAAAAAAATATTGCCCGAATACAATCTCTCTATATATAAGGCAAAGCCCTCACTCACTCATTCACTCACTCAATCACTCACTCACTCATCACTAATTCTCCCACTTCCCACACACTCACAACTCTGAAAATCGGCACAAATATCAACAATGGTAATAATAGAAAAAGTAAGCTACTCCGATCTCGATTAACCCATTTTAAGGGGTCGAAAAAGGGGTTAAACGTTCCAAACGGGGACATTCGAATATCCCACTTTCCATTTGGTCACAACTCTGAAAATCGGCACAAATATCAGCAATGGTAAATATAGAAAAAGTAAGCTACTCCGATCTCGATTAACCCACTTTAAGGGGTCGAAAAGGGGTTAAACGTTCCAAACGGGGGACATTCGAATATCCCACTTTCCATTTGGTCACAACTCTGAAAATCGGCACAAATATCAACAATGGTAAAAATAGAAAAAGTAAGCTACTCCGATCTCGATTAACCCACTTTAAGGGGTCGAAAAGGGGTTAAACGTTCCAAACGGGGGACATTCGAATATCCCACTTTCCATTTGGTCACAACTCTGAAAATCGGCACAAATATCAACAATAGTAAAAATAGAAAAAGTAAGCTACTCCGATCTCGATTAACCCACTTTAAGGGGTCGAAAAGGGGTTAAACGTTCCAAACGGGGGACATTTGAATATCCCACTTTCCATTTGGTCACAACTCTGAAAATCGGCACAAATATCAACAATGATAAAAATAGATAAAGTAAGCTACTCCGATTAAGGTTAACCCATTTTAAGGGGTGGAAAAGGGGTTAAACGTTTTAAAGGAGGGATATTCGAATGTACCACTTCCCATTTGATCACAACTCTGAAAATAGGCACAAATGTCAACAAAGACAAACATAGAAAAATTAGGCTATTCCGAGCTTGATTAATCCACTTTAAGGGGTGGAAAAGGAGTTAAACGTTCCAAACTCAAATATCCCACTCCCCATATCGTCACAATTCTGAAAATTGGGGCAAATGTCAACAAAAATAAACATAGAATAAGCAAGCTATTCCGATCTCGGTTAATCCACGCTTAGGGGTCGAAAAGGGGTTAAACGTCCCAAACGAGGGATATTCGAACATTCTACTTCCCATTTCGTCACAATTCTTAAAATTGCTATGAATGCCAATCAAGATAAACATAGAAAAGTAATCCATTCCGATCTCGATTAACCCACTTAAGGGTTGGAAAAGGCGTTAAACGTTCCAAAAGAGAGATATTCGAATGTCCCACTTCCCATTTGGTCACAACTTTGAAAATTGGTACAAATGTCGAAAAAGATAAACATAGAAAAAGTAAGCTATTCCGTTCTCGATTAACCTACTTTATGGAATCGAAAAGGGGTTAAATGTTCCAAACGAGGGATATCCGAATGTTCCTCTTCCAATGTAGTCATAATTCTGATATTTGGTGCAAATGTTAAAAGGACAAAAAAAAAAGTTATTCCAATATCGATTAATGAATTTTTAAGGGATGAAAAGTCGACGCAACATTGAAACTATACGAGGATTATTTTAATGTCTCAATTCCAATACAGCTACTACTTCGAAATTTAGAACAAAGAGCAAACATAAACACAATAAACTATTTCAATCTCGATTACGTAATTAAAAGGGTCCGAAGGGAATTAAACGTTCTAAACGAGGGATATTCAAATGCCTCTTTCCAATATAGTATTCACAATTATAAATTTCGTTAAAATTGTTAACAAAGGAAAGTTTCTATTTTGATAAATCAATTTGTCGGGATCGAAATGGGTGCAAACGTCTGAAATGTAGAATACGTGAATGGTCTTTTGATCGCTAAAATGCTAATGGTAAAATTTCGTAGCGCAGCACGGGTATTCAGCTAGTAGTTTCATATATGGGTAACTGAAATAAAAAACAAAACAGTATTTAGAAGTAAATAAAACATAACCATTGATCAATTTACAATAAACATGCACAAATAATTTTATATCTTAGGCTTAGAGTGGAGAAATCTGAACTCCTATTTGTCCAAGAAAAAAAGAAATAAAAAAACAGTAACTTCTCATTCAACATGAGTTTAGCAATTTCATTTTATATTTTACAAGACAAAACACTGTACAACAAAAATTTATTTCAGTGATCAAGTTGCAGCTTTTACTCATCGAAGTGTCTTTCTTACTCTTTCCAAATCTACTAAAAAGTTATTCGAGACCAAAAGTGTTCCAGTGACAAGTCGCTCTACACCATAGATATGGTTATTTTCACCATGTAATTTTGTATTCTGTTAAGTACAGTATATTGAAAACGATTAAATAGTTTCATTTATATTTTTATACTGATTTTGTATTTCGTCTATGTGCCCTGTCGTGTACCAGTGATTAGGCACCAGAGTAAACCAAAAGTGTACGGTCAAAAGCTGCCAAAAAGACTAGATTACGTCGCATACAACTAAAAATTAAAACTCTCTTAATCACCGACACTGGTGCTATGCTTCAAAATATCGATTTTTAAATTGCACAAAAACCTATATTAATATTTTATATTATGATTTATTTTCAAATTAATTCTATTGGCTAACATTTCTTGTGCTAATTTGATTTGGAAGTACAAGTCAGATGATTTGATGGGTACTAAATCGCATCTCACTAACAGCAATGTACAAGAATAGACCCCACATTTCATTCAAAACAATTTATTTTACGCCACATATGCGATTCAAAGCCACGGATAAACCAACCGAACAAACACTTCTCCATTGCTTCTTTCTTAACAATCTTTCCTTAGACACTTCCCTAAAAGCACCACCAAGCAAGATCGATGCCCACCATTCCCAACGCAAACGTGACGTACGATCTTTGATTACATTTGCCTTTCACCCAATCAATTGCATTTGCTGTCTGTAACGGGTCCGGGAAACGGATAAACCCTGTGACGGGTCCGCTATCTGTCCCCAGAGATCGGTCTCTTCGGAGGCGTGCCGCCCTAAAATGTGCTCGGAATGTCATGGTGTGGAACGGGCCGTCGTATGATGGATGGTGGACATGTCAACTGGTCATATTTTCTTGGTCTATGAGACTGATGAAGTTTCAGGGTTGATCGGCTGTGACGGTAAAAATGGTGTTATAGTGTCACCTAAGTGGGTAATTGAATGTCTTGGTAAACTTAGTTAAAAAGCAATAATGTTTATTTTCTGTACAGTACGATAATTGTCTGATATATGTTGTATATAGACTGCTTATGACGCTTCGAATTCATTCGCAGATGGGAGGAATATTTACATGTTCAAATTTATAGCGATTTACTCCAATTTTCGCTCGATTTGGCTGTTGCATCATTTATAAAGAAGTTTTTAAGTTGTCACATCTGCCACAGACAAAGCAACCAACCTCGGCAAGTATCATCCTTTACTGGAAAACGCAATATTCATAGCTTTTTCGTGTAGCCTTGTGTGTTAACATGCGTAGCTCTTGCAGCTTGGTATTATTCTTAATCGTATAATTAATTTGTTTTCTGATTGATTGCCAGATTATTTTAGATCCTGTTGTTGTTGTTGTTGCTTATCCTCCACCTGTCTGACGAAGTCAGACAAGATCCAACAAATTGTTGACCCTCAAAAAGTCGATGACAAGAAGTGGTTTAGCGTATAAGTCCTCTTTTTAGATCCTTAATACAGGAAGAGTTTGATGAAAGACCGATACTCGCTAATCGAATTGCTGACCATGGTTATGTAACTTGAAAAGAATGCTGATTTCTAAAGTGCTGAAATCGAGAACAGTTCAGTAAAGTGCTTTTTTTATATAAATTTTGAGCAGTCTATCCAGTTGCTTATAATAAATATATCGATGATTGGGATTTGAAACGTGGCAATATTTAAAAAAAAGCATTATGGAAGGATTTAGATATTACAAATATTTATTTTACGAGTTAACACAATAGGCATTAACAACTTTTGTAAAAAATTGAATAAATTTACTTAGGTAACATATTGAATCCATTTTAGGGAATATTTACTTTAATGAAAAAATAAGTGAGTATCTATTCAATCTCCTCAAATAGAGCGATAAACCTAAACGTTCAAAGACAAATCCCCATTCTAAAATCTTACCCCCAGGAGACTTATATCTCAATAAGTCTCTATAGAAAAGTCTTTTTTTTTTTTCTTTTTTTTTTTAAGAGCTTTCTCGCAGTAAAACTCAACGCGGACGAAAAAAATTCTCACCTAGGAGTAATTGAAACAGTTGAAGTGAGAAACATAAGAATCAGAAATACAAAAGGTTTCCACTAGGTAGAAAGATGGAAAAAAAAAAAAAGTTAGCTTCCAGAGTCGATGAATCAATACATCTCAAAATTTCTTCCTTTTGTTACTTTTTATTTTATAAAAGGGAAAATGTATATATATGTATGCGATGCTTGGGGATTTCAACCGCTGTTTTATGTTGAAGAGAGGCTTGGTTGCCTAGGTTACACTTTCAACTGTTATCCACATATTTGAAGTTTTAAAATATCAGGGCTTTGGGAATCTCTTGAGAAGAGGTGAACATTTTTTGCCGGAGAGTTAAAAAGTATTAAAAACTTTATTCTGCTTCAAATAATGATAAAATGTTCGTGTACGTGGTTTCTCAGTGAAAGATAATGGAATACACCAGAATAAAAGTAAGGGATAAGATATCACGTGAACACCGAGATATAGTACAAAGCAATTGATTTTTGATTCGATAACCCATTTTTATTCTAAATTGTTAATACTAGATTGTAACTTTGTCTCGCTGAATGGGTAATATTCAATTAAGAATTGTACCTCATTTGCATTTTCCACGGTTTCAGAAATGGTTAAAACTTGTTGCATTTAACAATAAATAACGTTGGGATTGAATTCCAAACTATAAAATTATTAAGTGTATGGGTCAAAGTTTTTATGCAAAAGGTTTTCTGTTTTCCCATGTTCGATGTAATCAGTTACAGAATGTTCATGTTAATCCTATTTCCTTCTAAGCAAGGATTCTCATTAGGTATGAACCTTAAACTAGGGGTGTGGAGCATTGCAAAGCTTTCAATTACACTATAATACTGATATCAATTTGTGTCATTTACCGTTTTAATATTTTCATCATTCATTATGAAAAAAGGACCAGTTTGGTGATATTTTTTACCATAACTTTTGTATGGATCTTTTAAAAAAAAAAACTTCGTCAAATGGATGATTTTGGCGATATACTTTTCAATAATACTTATATTATCCTTTTTAAAAGTGAAACTAAAGAGAGGGGGGGGGGGGAATGATCGTTGATGACGTTGGCACAAGGCAAATGGAGCTCTGGCATTCGTTTTTCAACTTCTTACGCCATAAAAGCATTTTTATGGGAACTTCAGAGATGGAGATGTTTAGAACACCTTAAGAGGCATTACCACAGCGATTTCAACAAAATCGTTGGAGTCGTTTTTTAGCAATTACTAAAAAAAAAAAAAAAAAAGATTTTTTTCAATGGCAGCTACCTTATGCGCATGCGAGATTTTGACGAAAACCTTAATGATCCCTGTGCCATCACCAACCCGCACACCAAATTTGAGCATCGTAGGTCAATTTGTTCGGGAGTTATGCTGACCACAGACACACACACAGAGATATACATTTTTTCTAGGTCACATTCGATTATTTTTTTTTTTGGGGGGGGGGGGGCCGAATACAATACTTTTATTACCCTATGTATACATATGGATAATTGAAAGTAAAAATAGTGGGCCCGAATGCGCATTTAAGATTGCTTAGACCAATGTTCGTTCGCCATTGTGTTGCTTTTAGGCCTCATACGGCCCAAAACAACATTTTATGTGGATCGCCTGCAGCACAGAAGAAAAAAATTACATTTCACGATATGAACTTTTTTTTTTACATAATTTTAATGTATTCAAAATAGTATGTGTTTATTACCTAGAGCAGAGTTCTTCACTACGTGGCTCGAGGAAACTATATAAAGAAACTTTTAGTAAGATCGTTTTCATAAAAAATAATTACAGTGATAACTTGATACTCATTTGGACGATTTATTACGAATGACTGCGACAGACATAGACTCTGTGGTAAAAGAAACTAAACGATTTCTACCCTCATTGTATCATAATTGATATCGATTAAAACGGAATAATGTAGTGGTAAATTGTTTGAATATCTTAATTTAAAGTTAGGCCAAGCGATACGTTGTAACAAAGTTTCACTTTTTTAGACTTTGATTTACCTAATAACAAAGAAAATATTTGTTTTAATTATTTAAAGAAAAAGATAATCAAATGCCAATTACAAATATATTAAGAAGACAAAAAATTGTTGTTTTTTATTAATTTTCAGAAATGTTTTACATTATTGAATCTATAATAATTAATTTTATATATTGGCGTATTCGGAATAAATGTAAGGCACTCAAAAAGCTCCAACATAAGTCATACCATAAGTTAAGTCATACTAAAGTTAAATCTGAAAGTTAGTGACGAACGCTGGCTTAGAGGAATTGCTTTTTCGGAAGTTTTTTTCTATGGCTGAAATATATAAGATTTCTTATGTTTACTCAATGTGCTTACATTAAGATTTTGCCTTTTCTACAATGCTGCCATCTACTGTATATACTTATACAGCTTCCCACATTGTTTGACTATTTCCAATATTTTAAAGTTCGCTTTTCAAACAAATAGTGTTCAGTTGTAAATAAACAATTCATCAGAAGCAGAATTCTTAACCTTTTAATTTGTATATCATTTATCAAATTTATTCCCGAATTGTGTTGCTTTAATCATTCAGCAACTCCATTTGACTGTTCAAATTATTTCTAGATTATCGAATAAACGGCCTCAGAACTTATCGAAACATAAATTGTAACTTTCCTCTCTCCAAACAGTTTAATCAGTAGCATGTATCATCAAAACTCCAAACGACGTTAAACATCTCACATGGCCTAACACGCAATCTTTCTAAAAACGAAGAACTTTCATGCCATTCCTTTGCAAACAACAATAAAAAGAGAACTTAAATAAAATGAAAACAAGCTCAAGTTTTTTTCCATTTTCGCTTCAAAAACTCCTCCTCCTAAAACTAAAATGAACACCATCTTTTCCAACATTTTAAATTAAATAAAACCATAAAGTTTTCCTTTCGTTAAAGCGGCAACGAATTGCGAAGAACACGACATCGCGTGCTCTAGTTTCAAGGGATGCTTTGTTAAAATGAAAATAAGGCTAGCTGGGTTAGAAATGCGCCACCTCATAACATTTTGTGTATTTAGTTTTGTGGAGTGTCACTAAAAGGCCGCTTTTACACACGCTTCTATTATCGCTTCTGAATATGAATAAACCTACTTCCCGTCATCCAATTGAACTGAAACTTGGATGGTACACTCGTTGTTGATGACAATGCTTACTATCAAATCTTGGAACCGTCACGTAATGGTCGCTTTTACACACGTTTCTATTGCCTTACATCAAACTTATTAGCTTTTACTCACGTTCTAATATCTTCTTAATTAAGCTTTATTCAAACATGTTTAATTTGGCAATATTTAATGGCTGAAACCTTCCCTTATTAAGGTTGGCCAGGCAAAATCTTCGGAGGGCTAATTAATAACCTATTTTCCGTCATACAATCGATCTGAATTTTAGCAATTTGACTCGTTGTGGTGATAATGTATTCAATCAAGTTAGTAAATAATGTTCTTTTGAGATGTGTTGCATCATAAACGTTCAAGGTGACACTAAATTAGTAATGGATCTTATTCGTGAGAAATTAGTTACATCGTCGAAATGCATTTTTGTGCATTGCGAGTTTTTATAAAAATATAACTTAAATGATTTTTATACAATTTTATTGCTGTACAGGTCCTTTAATATTTCGTTTAATTGCCGTTGTAATTTATGTGAGTTGGTTTTCTTGTGGTATGGGGGTTTTTATTTACCAAAAAAAAAATCGATTTCTTGCTACAGATATTTTTCAGGCTTCAGAAATGGTAATGAAATAGTGGAGTTCAAATTAAGTGTTGTGAGATTTATTTAGAATATATTCTGCGTAAGCGTAAAAATGTTGAATTGATTATATTCCATCTCTAAGTAGCTTCCAGCTGCTTATATCTCCCATTGTTCTCAATACATCTAAATATTCCTTATAATTTTGAATTCAATCACACGTTATAGAGCAACACCTAAGCTTGCGCAGCAGACCAAACGGTGTAGTGGTTAGCGTGCTAGCTTCTAGACCGCGAGGTTGCGGGTTCGAGTCCCGTGTTAGGCATGGGTGTTTGTAAATGTATGTTGGCTTGTCTAATGACGAATGTTTCGGCGCATTATAGCCCTCTTGTTGCTGACGGTGCCAGATAATCTGAAAACAACCAACCAACCTAAGCTTGCGCCCTCTACTTTCTAAACAAAAATGAAAGAAAAATTAGTAAATAATTTCCCCATCAAAGCATAATTTCCCTTCAATGCCACGCTAATGATATGCCATTAAAACCTCGACGTATTTAATGTGCAGCAGCCACCATTCAATACACCGGTTTTTCAACAAAGCAGATGTCGACGCTCGTTAAATGCTAGACAGAAAACTTTTTCGTCTTTCGTCGTTTGGTTCCTGGTGGATCCAAAGCAAAAAATACTAAATTAAATATTATTTTTTGGTATTAGTAGAATTAAAACGCAAGTTTAAGTCGTTCATGACAGTACTGCTCATTTAATAGATGTAGATATTGCTGACTAATACAATATATGGACAGCATGAACTGTTATGACATATGAATACCACGAAATCTTTTATTTTCTGCACGGTTAACGAATAACATTTTAAACGTTATAGAAAGTCAACTAAATCTAAAGACGTTATTTTTAAAGAGTTCTGAAAAGTTCAGTTCTTTAGATCATGCTGAATGTACCCTTGTATTTAATGTTTGTACTAAAATAATACACATGCGTAATTTATCCATTCTTAGTGTTTACGAAAGTTAAAAACGGAACACTTTTAGGAACACTTCGAGAATGCTTTCCGAAGGGTTCTTCATTGATGTGGAAAACTTTATCTGTTGTAAAAAAAGTATGAAATACATGTGTGGAAAAAAATTGGGGGAAAAAAAAATGACGTAAAGAATTTAACAAAGTATGTGCAATAGACAATTCGTTTGACAAGAGCAATGTATTTTTCTGAACACCTTTATCGATTTTCTTAAATAAATTCTAATGATTAATCAGATTTTTTTTTTTTTACATTTAATTAGAAATAATATAACCCATAAAAACAAAGTTTTTAATATAAATCTTTTATATGCGTGGTGTTTGCATCTAATTTTAACTATTAAAAACATCTCTATCAGCAAAATATGCGGAAAACAACTTTTTAAAATGTATTTATTAAAAAATAAATGCAAATTTCTACATTTACATTCTAAGATCTTTTTTTTATTTTGATTAAAACAATTTTATTATTTATTAAAACCATTTTGGCAACAGGAAAGTGTTTTTTCAATGATCATCGGTTAAAAATACGATTTCAGCATATATATTTTTATTTGAAACGTAGTTTAATTTTCAAGAGTACAAGTAAAAAAAAAAAAAAAGAAGAGGAGGGGGCTAACTACAATGATAATTCGTAATACTTTTTTCATGTTCACATAGAAGGTAGTCATAATTTTTTGCCTGGTTTTATTTATCTCTTAACTTTTGAATAAAATTAAAAAAATTTCTAGTAGCACAAACAGATTTAAGTAATTTTGGAGTGGCAAACGAAGACGCAAAGTGACGAGATAACTTATCATAGCGAAAGCGCAATAGAAAGCAAAATGTTCGGATTAAAGTTTTTCTAAACAAATTCGGTCACCAAAACTCAACGTCTCTTGAGTACGTAGAGGAAAGATTCACCGACAGACAATTCTAACCGAAGTTAGTTTAAGTACATTTCGGAAATCGTTAGCGTTCGATTCCAAAATGAAATGAGAAATGAGTTTAATATCGATGTGTTACCGAGTCACGAAATGCTATCACATGGTAACTTCCTAACTTGTGTTATTATAAAAGATTTTTCAGTTATATTTTTGAAAGTATATATTAATTTTTTCATCATGTTCTCTAAGGGGATATAGAACACAAATATTAGAAATTTTCAATTTTAAAGCGATTCTTCTGAAATTGCGTGGGAAGATGTATTTGAACAATTTCATATCAAAATAGTGTATTTTAATTTTTTTGACACTTTAAATTTATGTAAAGTTGGCTATTTTTATTTTTGATACAAGTCTATAACTTATAATTCAATATTTTTTTTTAAACTAAATTTCTCATAAATAATAAGATAATAAATTGTACTTTTCATTTTTCTTCAACACATCATTAGAATTTTTGAAAAAAAATTTTAACTCCAAAATATAAAATTCTATTCCACTTTTTTTTAATTGGTTATATATAAAATATATAAAAAAAAAATTAAATACAAAAAATTGGTGGAATATTGTAAAAAAATATTCCACCAATTTTTTTAAAGAAATTAAAGAATTTTTTTAAATTAATATATCAATAATTCAAAAATGACAAAAAAAAATATATACATTTGGAAATTTTGTAAGAATTGTTATGCATTTATAATATACTTTCTCATACAATATATTAACCAAGTATAACAACAACAATAAAAGATCATTAATAAAATATGCAAAGGTAAATAACTTTTATTTTGTATTACTGTTTAACAAAATTTAAAACAGCATTTCGAACGGAGCATTACAAATTACATAAAAACCAGTAGTTTGCAACTTTCAATTAGACTTAATACTGGTCACATCATTTATATTAGCCATGGATTGAAGTAAGTTACCTTAATTATATCCATGTGTTCCTTAATTTTTAAGAAAATGACCGAACTAGCAGTATATTTGGCGATAATTATTACATTAGCAATATATATATATA
The DNA here is from genome assembly GCA_963978545.1 of Linyphia triangularis. Taxonomy (NCBI): domain Eukaryota; kingdom Metazoa; phylum Arthropoda; class Arachnida; order Araneae; family Linyphiidae; genus Linyphia; species Linyphia triangularis. Next base: position 44,586,274 of record OZ021732.1, on the reverse strand, counting down.
TATAAATATATATATATATAATCTGTTTTCGATAAATATTACATTATCCTTTATTTTAAAGTGAAACAGAGGAGAAACCAGTCGTTGATGGGAGATGCTTAAGGAAAAAAAAGGTGTTAAAAAAACATTAATTTTTAAACTTTTTATGCCTTTATTGTATTTCTACGGACATTTTGGAGATGGAGATGTTTAAAGGACATTTAAAGGTGACCACAATCGATTTTGGTCAAAATCATTAAAACAGGTTTTTTTTGTTTTTTTTTTTTGTTTTTTTTTTTTGTGGCAATTGGTAAAAAACCTAAATTTTTCAATAACAGCTGCCTTTTGCACATGCTTAATTTTCACAAAACCTTAATGACAGGCATGGCCACTTCTAACTCGTGAGCAAAAGTTAACCTTTAACTGCTGTGATTGGGTGGTTTGATCTTTTTGTCGCAAGGGCAACACGTGGTTCATACTGCTCCAAAACATTTGGTGAAGATCAATTTAAAATTTCAGAAACAAAGAATTGGAAAAATTAATTTAAAGTCAAAGATTAAATATTTAAGGGGGTTGGAAGCATTCTACAAAAAATTACTCTCTGTCTGTCAGACCGCATACAGCAATTAAAGGTTCAACATCGTGGGTTAATTCGTTCGAGAGCTATGCTGGCAATGTATACACATACATTTTTTTCCAGTCTAATTTTTTGAACTCAGCAGTGCTGAATCAGCACGTTCCAAAACGTGCAGAAATACATTAAAAAAAATCGAAATATTTTTTGAGCGAATGCTATACTTTTATTACCATATAAATTAATATCACACAAGAGTAATTTAAAGTAAAAATGTAAAAAACTAATCGCATGCTATTTCAATTGTATCATCTACGTCAGAGGAAATAAAAGTTCACCTTCTGATGGCAAATAAAGAATTTCTTTTTCGGCTTCAAAATTGCTCTCAGAAGCGAACTGCGAAAATTGGACCTCGGTTGGCTGCAATTTATGCAAATTAAACTTGTTCGTCCATTCTTCAAAAGGAATTTCGTATGCATAAAATTCTTTTTTCTTTCCAGGAACAGAATCTTCCCCACTAAGTTGAAAATGTTTTGAAAAGACGGCAGAGAACGCAACAGAAGGTAAGGGAAATACTTGTACATAATGTTACGCACATGGCTGAAATTCGCACTTGGATTTTAAGCCTATTTTATCCCACGTAGTGGGAAATGCTTTTTTTTTTATCTCGGGAAAATGCGTGGGACAGAATTTTATTACTAAAATCCAGTTTATATCGCCTTTGGCTTTTCGTTTTTGGAATTGCGGGGACATAAACCTCGACAATATGTTACACAGGAATTTAATTTGGAATTGAACTTTTACATCACATCAGAATATCATTCATTCATCAGAGATTCGCTCTTCACTTAGTTCTAGAAAAGGCATAGATGCGTCTCAATATGTTTGCATTGCGATATTTTTCGTGTGTACAAGTAAAGATCAAGTTATTAAGGAAGCAGTTTCACTTTAACCTAGGGAAAATAAGGAATTTAAAGTCCTTGAAGATATTGGTATTGGATTAAATATAGAAATTTAAGCTTCTAGAAAACAATGATGACTCGAATGCGTATGAGTGTAAATACATTGAGGTGTTATTTCTCAAAAACTCAGTTGAAATATTTTTGAAACTCGTAGATATATTTTAGTATAATGCAAAAAAAAAAAAAATAATGAAAGAAAAGTACCACCTGTGTATCACACGAATAGCTTCCACCAAGTAGTCTAGAGTTGTCTATTGCCATGGAAACAAAGAAGTCCTTTTTTCACATGGCTTCTAGGAGAAAAATGTTAAAATTAGCTTGCTAAATGCCCTGATAGTGTATTGACGATATTTCATTATCAAAATGTATTGATTCAAATAAACGATTTCTCATCACTGAGACTAATGCTGTGTTGTAAGCTTTTATTCCGCCAATAGCCTGCATGCAAAAATCGACCTCCACCATCTAGTCTTTCTGAAGAGAGCTGTATACCTAATACATACAGTACAATCTCTAGTTTTATCTGTGTGTTTTGGAATCCAGTTAGTTTAATGTTTACTGTTTCAACTTGTCGTAAAGTAGGTTGAAAAATAGCTTAAAATAATTTATTTTTTTAATTCAGGATATCTTTATTTACATACTTCTACTAACAAATTGATAATATGGTTCGAAACTTATCCTTTCCTTATCTATGTTTTACATTTCTGTATCTTAGAATAAAAGTAAAAATATTACTAAAGCTATATTTTGTTACCCTAAATACTTCAAAATAGAAAGAACCGTTTAAGGGCGGCAATGTACCTATTTTATAAAGATGTGTTGATTTCTACAGATTTCCTACTGCTCTAAGCAGAATCCCTTTAAGTATAGCCGTCAAGTATTCTTATTGTTTGTAGAAAAACATACTAAATTACAAGTATACTACTGTTAATCGTACCATGTTGTTATATTGTTTCTTAAGCACTGAGTGGTACAAAACGCACATTGTAGAGTAGAGTGTAAGATGACTCAAGTTTTTCTTTAAATTTTACTTTTTAAAAGAAGTGAATTATATTTCTTAAGAGAAAGTACTAGTAAGGATTATTCCCTATAGTCGCTATGTTACTATCTTGTAGCCCAGTGCATTTAGAAACTAATTTGTATAAAACCTTGACATTTGGTGAGTAGGTACGAAAAAGATCACTTAGTGAAATGACATAAATTGTTTTCATTTAATGACATAAATTGTTTTCATTATTCACCTCTGATTCTGTATATCTAATATAAATAAAAATTAAAATAGCAAAAGATGAAATCAGGTGGAGCCACTACATTTGCATTGAAGTAAGGTTTTCAAATACAAAACAAAATATGTTAGAGGTTATTTTTGAGTTCTTAATTTATGTCGTTTCATTAAGTGATCATTTTTGTCCCTACTCGCCAAATTTCAGGCTTTTATACATAATTGTTTCCAAATGCACTGGGCCAGGAGATTGTAACATAGTGAGAATATGATCCTTACTAGGATTACATCTTAATGGCATGCTAATACTTATAGTCTACATTTCTTATCAAATTAATTATTTAAATCAATTTTGCATGGTTTCTATTTTCTGCAAATCTTCCGCTTATTCTCACTTTTTACTTTCAATCATCCATATATGTATATATGCATAGGGTAATGAAAGTATAGCATTCAGTCAAAAAAAAAATCATTATTATTTTTTTATTTTTTTTAATTTTTTTTTTTATTTTTTACGTTTTGGAACATCCTGATTTCAAAATAGTGATCTAGAAAAAATGTCTGTCTTGGTGTTTGTGGTCAGCATAACTCCCGAACAAATTGACCTGTGATGTTCAAATTTGGTGTGAGGGTTAGTGGTGGCCATATGACCTACCATTAAGGTTTTCGTCAAAATCGCGCATGCGCATAAGGTAGCTGCCATTGAAAAATTATGTTTTTTAATGATTGCAAAAAAACGGCTCTAACGATTCTGATATAAATCACTGTGGTAATGCCTCTTAAGGTGTTCTAAATATCCCCACCTCCGAAATTCCCGTAAAAATGTTTTAAAGGCGTAAAATGTTGAAAAATGAATGCCTTCAACACAGAGTTCTCTTTCCTTGAGCATACCTCATCAAAGATCATTTTTTCTTCTCCTCTCAGTTTTGCTTATAATAAAAGTTAATATAAGGAGTATCGAAAAGTGTATCGCCAAACTGGCCATTTATTCTAAATGAAGGATAAAAATATACCAACGGTAAATGACACAAATCCAAGTCAGTATTATAGCGTAATTGAAAGTTGTGCGATGTTCCACACCCCTAGTTTAAATGATTTCAAATGTCATGGAATTTCAAATGCATCCCTTTCCCATTCCTAACGGTACTAATAAGTAAGGAGAGGGGTGAGAGGTATTTTCCAACAGTAACTTTGATTTTTCAATCAAAAACTGTTATAACAAGCTACACACATTGTATATTTCTGAAATCAACTTATCTGTAACTTTCATTTGGTACAATACTAAATTATTAAAGAAAAAATAAATGATACAAATAAAAATTGGAAACAATTAAGATTTTCTAACTTGTCTATGTTTAACACTAGAAAGACTGAAACTTAGTATATACCTATATTGCCTATTAGCAGTCAAAATGACCTATTGTGAAAGAAAAACTAATATGTAAAGAAATTTGTTTAACATATATATATATACACATACCGGAAATGAAGGAGGGGGAGGTAACTACAGTTATTAATAAACGCATTTATATGTTGTACAAAAAGTCAGAAAATTCTAAGAAATTGTGTCATGTTATACATAATTGTTTTTCTAATTGAAATTAAAAAGCAGTCAAAATAACTTCCTTGGGCAATCTAGTGTTAAATATACATAGAGTAACTAATTGTCAGATTAAATTGTAATATTTCAACTAATTCCCATATTTTTCATGCGTAAGTAAGGAGGAATAGACAGGCATCACAGGGATTTCATAAGTGTTCCCTTTTATACCTTGAGATATACAGTATACAAAAAAAAACACTCATCAAACTGCAAGTTTAACCGCATTCTAGTAATCCAGTTTCTCAATCCAGCTGTCTCATCCCGTCAGCTGCTGAAGACTGAAATGAACCCAATTAATCCTCGACTAAGTCTCTGGCACTACATCTCAAGAGATATCCTAACGAAGGCTTCAATTCCCAACACGCTCGTCCAACCCTTCTCTCCCCTCAAACAGCTGATTAGTTAGATGCCGTGAATCAAATCTAAATGCACGAAGCCTTTGGTTTCTAGATTACTACATCCACAAGGCTCGAAAATATTTAGATAAGCTGTTGCTCACTTCGAAATAAGGCGGGGTCATACAGCAAGACCAGGAACGTGATTGGTCAAACATGGAGTAGATGATTTGTCGTTTCACCAATCACAATTACCTTGGATAACGTCATGCTACCGCTTTATTTTAAAGTGAAAATGTCTTGTATGAATAAATTGAATGCACTTTGTGCATGATGCATACCAAAAGAGGGGTTGAGTTGTAACTGTCCTGCTGTGCATTTCCCGAATGTCAGAAATATCCTTCCTGTTGAGAGGATGTGCTATTGGTTCGGGTTTTAGGTCTATTAGGATTGACGTATTTGTTCACCGAACCTCATCTAAACGGAAGATTTGTGACAGTTAGGGACTTGAATTTGGATTGAAATGTTAAGCTGGCTCATTACTGGTTGTTGATGAAGCTTGCAATCATTATGCTGGATTGAGTTCCTTGAGGTACGTTAGGTGGAAATGTGAGCTTTGATAAATCTTGCAATAATTGTAGACTTAGTTTATTGGACAGTGGATCGTTACATAAGTATCTTATTGATAGGGGAAATTTGTACAATATTTATATGCTTGTAATTTAAAGGTTAAGGCTTGTAAATGAAATTAATTACACAAAAATTAAAATGTCCATTTTAAAGTTATTGTTATGATTTTTTGGGTGGATGTATTTCAATTAAATTAGTTGCATAAACTTATTTTTTATTAAAATAGCACTTTTTAATTTTTATGAAAATTTAAATTTGTGTAATATTTGGACTATATTTTTCTGCACAATAAGCGCTCTCAATATTGCACAATAAGTCCAAAACTTATGTGCAATTTGCAACTTTATATACTAAATTTGTCAAAAAGAATCATAGAATAAATTGTCTTTTTAATTTTTCTTAAACATCATTAGATTTTTTTTTTAATTAACTCCAAAACTACAAATAACATTTTACCTATTCGTTTTATAAAAATGGTACAAAAATTTAAATTAACATATCAATAATTTAAAAACTTAAAATGTATTTATAGAAAGCCAGCAAAAATGTTCATGTGTTCATACAAGGTGAGACTGAAAAGTAAGGTGACTGATGTCATAATAATCGCTGTATTTGTATATTTGCAGATAAATACATCACTGTCCTTCAAAGTAGTTACCGCCGTCTACAATACACATCTGACAACGTTCATACAAGTTCTTGAAACTTCTGAAAAAAATCCTCCTTTGAGACTGTCTTAAGTTCCTTGGTAACAACTGCTTGAATGTCTGAGATGCTTGAAAATCAGTTTCCCTTCAGTGCCAATTTCAGTTGTGGAAAGAGGGGGAATAAGGAGGGTGTAATACTAATACTGTAATACTAGTATTACACCCTCCTTATTCCCCATATCTAGCGCCAACAGATTATTTCCTCTTTCAGCGACTGAAATTAGCACTGAAGGGGAACCAATTTTCAAGTATCTCAGACATTCAAGCTGATGTTACCAAGGAACTTAAGGCAGTCTCAATGGAGGATTTTTTCAGAAGTTTCAAGAACTTGTATGAACGTTGTCAGAAGTGTATTGTAGACGGCGGGAACTACTTTAAAGGACAGTGATGTATTCATCTGCAAATATGTAATACAGTGATTATTATGACATCAGTCACCTTACTTTTCAATCTCACCTTGTAATATACAATTTTAGAGTAATATCGATCCAAACTTCAAAAGATGGGGAAAATATCATCAGAAAGTAAACTGAACTTCAAAGTTTTAAAATAGCATAGTTAAAAAGCATCTGTTATAATGTTAATTTCTCAATATTAAAAATTGTAATTTAGGTAAAATTCTATTTATAATTTCATTCAACTCGGATCTATATTTCTTTAAAACAATTAAAAAAAAAAATATGGGAAAATTTTGCGAATTTAGTGTTCTGTATCATCTCCCTTAAGATTCTTGTTTTTCATTTGTGAACGGTGGGCTTTTTTTTTTATGAAAATTCTATTTTCTACCTTTATACTAAACAATATTACCAAATATACCACCAAAATCTAAGGGTATACGTCAACTCCTCATCTTCCACCTTGCTTTGCAAATCAAGATTCTTTATATTTTCAGCTATAGAATACAATATCTGTTACTGATGTACTTCCAAAAAATAAATTTCTCTTAATAAATATAAACGCGCACTGCACCACTGTATTAGCTCCACTATGTATTTAAAAGCTGTGTATTTTTAAGATTAACAACAGCCGTAATATGTCACATTTCAAGGAAGTGAGTTTACAAAGAAAACTGATCAAGTCAGAAATAGTTTAACTTTATTTTCTGTACAAAAACTGTACTAATTGACATGGTTAAAAAGAACTGTTTACTGAACAGATAAATAGTATCAAATGGACGTAGCCGTTTTAAATCCTTTATATTAACTTCAATTTTGTGTGTCGATGACTGGTAAATCTGCGGAGGCTTAATTACCCTCTTGCCGTCATCCAATCAGGTTGAAACTTGACGGATAGATTTGATGTCGATGACAATGCATTCTATTAAATTTTGGGGCTGTAACTGTCACTAAAAGATCGCTTTTGAGGAATACTAATAAACCAACTTAGCGTGATCCATTCGCGCTAAACTAACATTTAAGCTTGGCGTCCACTATCGCTAAGCAGAGTAGATCAGAGCGGAGTGGATTAGAGCCAATTACAAGGCTGTCAACGTCCATTGTAGCTCGAGGCTCGTGCTATAGTAGGCATTGGCAGCCTTGTAATTGGCTTTAGTCTACTCCGCTCTGATCTGCTCTGCTTAGCGATAGTGGACGCCAAGCTTTAACCGACCATTGAAGGAACTCTTTCCTGTTGCCAAATATTTTTTAATAAATTAATTATAAAATTACTTTAATTTAATAAATAAATGATATTTTGATGTGAGTGCATAAATTCATGTTTATTTTTTTTTTTAAATAAATTTTGCAGCTTAGTTTGCCGCACATTTTGCTGATAGAAATGTTTGTGGTATTTAAATTAGATGTAAACACCAAGAACACGCTGTTTGCAGAATCGTCTCCTATAAATGAATGCGCATATAAAGGATTTATATTAAAAACTTTGTTTTTATGGGTTATATTATTTCCTGACTTGGACCAAGAAACTTAGACCAAAAATCTTAGACAAATATCCACTAAATTTCTCTCAAATTTTGACTGCTCAGTTTTCCTTGAATGCCATGGTTTTGAAATCTCATTCTAAAATTGATATTTTTATTAGTGTTTACCTAAGGACTTTTTGCTTTGGTTTCATTGGGCAATAGTATCGTAATCTAGAAACGGTAATATAATGAGAGCTGAAACACCCAAGGATTTTCGTGTGGATATTCTTGACCGAGAATTCAAATGCTTTTTTTTCTTCACTTTTACGATGGTTACACCGCTAAAGAAGTTTTTTGTTTTTTTTTATATATATAGGCACGGGTATAAAACGTTCTTTTCTTTAGCATAAGGATGTACCCAAAATTTTGGTTTGAGGCTTGTCAAATGCATTTATATGGGAAGAGAGTTATTTGTGATGGGAAAACACAATAATAGGATATCTTAATTATCAGCTGTTCCTTTAAAGTATTTTCTTTTCAACACAAATTCCAATATTTTTCTCTTGTAGCTAATCCATAAATATGTAAAAAATTTGTATTCCTGGGTAGGATACCTTTATCTTCCCTACTTTTGTCTGAAAGCTGCCAATATCTCTTCTGCTCCATTTACTGATTAAGAAGTTTTTCTCCTGAAATACACTAATTACAGTTCGTGCGCATACATATAATACGATTTCTTTTGTCTGAAAGCTGCTAATATCTCTTCTGCTCCATTTACTGATTAGGAAGTTTTTCTCCTGAAATACACTAATTACAGTTCGTGCGCATACGTATAATATGATTTCATTTGTCTGAAAGCTGCCAATATCTCTTCAGCTCCATTTACTGATTAGGAAGTTTTTCTCCTGAAAAGTATATCTTTCCTCAATAGAAAATTAAAAAGAACTCGAAAAAAAAGTTATGTTTAAACATATTTTTAACTTTGAGATAAAAATTTCTCTAAAATATACTTCATTCACCCTAAAAAATAGTTCGTGTTAAAGTATTCTTCCTACATTTTTAGCAGTCATGCGAAAAAGTTTGGGCTCTGACATTACTAGATATTAAAGTAATTTTCTTAAAAATCCTATCGCTCCCTAAAAGAACTGTAACCCTTATTCCTTCTGCAAAGAATGGTATATGTTTAAACATTTACGATTTTAAAGTACTTTTCTCTGAAAAATATGTCCCTTCCCCTGTTCTCTTCATGAAAAGTAAACATATATTTTAAAGCATTTTTTTCTAAAAATACATCCTTTCTAATAAAAAGTAAAATCCTCATTCAAGCCTCAATGAAAAATGTATATTTCTAAATTAATTTTACATAATTTAATTTTTTTTTTTTTAATTTTACATATTTTTATTTTTACATTATTTTCACCCATAAAAACAGATCCGCCATATTCTTTCGATACATAAATTCTGAATATTAGCATTTAGAATTTTGCTAAAAACGAACGTAAAAGTCGATAGCACATTCCAGTAATTTCACTTTTAAGGGAAAAAAATTTTGGGCTTAAAAATCACGTCTTTCACCGCATTAATACAAGAAAGATAGACTTAGAAAATTCCATTGGAAATAAATTTTTGAATTTCTTATTGTTATTGCACATAAAATCGATTTTTTGTTAAAATCGAACCGATGTGCTTGAAATCGATTTTTTTTATAGTAGTTTATAAAAGGTAAAAGCCCTATAATTTTTGAACGTGTATGCACTACTGTTTTATATATATATATATATATATATATATATATATATATATATATATATATATATATATATATATATATATATATATATATATATATATATATTTAAATTAATCCAAATAAGGTATCAGTTTTACATTGAAACAGATAGTTGTTGCCAGTCTTTACTTTTACTAGTAACCGTATCTCTCCTTAATAATATATCCGATTACAATTTTAAACAGTGATAGTATGTGTGGGACAAACGTTGTTTTTGTACAAAATGGTTTTATGAATCAATGTTGTTTTATTACGAAAACATTTTTCTTAATAGATCATACTTAGCGTCAGTCTTATAAATAGGTCATAAAATGCTTTTGTATAATTTTTTCATATTAAGTGGACATGAATAACTCACACGTAAAAATATGTATGCGAAGTACAGCATGTTTATAATCGTCGTAATTAAGCTGTGTTGTGATAGCTATGCTTTAATTATTTGTAATAAATACTATTTATATTAATTGATATACTTAAGAATTTATCAAACTTGTATACCAATAAGAAGGTTTTAAGATAAAAAAATTATTTTTTGTTATATGTTTTAAAGTTATCAGAATATAGGATTTAGTGGTTTTTTTTATCAAAGTTATAAAGAGAGAATAATCCGAACTGTTTCATTTTCTCAAAGCTTTTCAAATAAATCTTGAACCATTTCAATTTCAGTGACATGTATAAAATAATAGTTCAGAGAATCGGCGAGTGTAAATGAAACAAACAAAAAATAAACACGAAATAGTTCTTTTGTCTTTTTATTTGATGAAATAAGCATTGACGTATATTACACATGATTTTTTTTTTTTTTTTTTTTTTTTTTTTTTTTTTTAAATCCTCTTTCTGAAATGAAATGCATTCATCGTATTATTCCAGAAAACTGGGGAGCAACAAAGATGAAATGAGTTTTTTCACACCATTCGAAATAGTACTACGTTCTTCAAACAAGTTATTCAAAACGTACAGAAACACATGAAGGAATCTAGAGTAATATTGCGCTTACGGATAAAAAAAAAATGTGCAAACATCCGAAAATGGAATGATTTCAAATGGTTCAGAGCATTTCTTGAACTTTCTGTTTCACTTAGGGATGACGTGGAAACGTCGACAAAATGACTATACTACAGTTTAGAAAAGGAACTTCTAGTTGATGATGTTTTAGAGTTCAAATACGCAATGACTGAGAAGAAATTTTTCAGTGACTTCTAGTTTAACAATTATTCAAAAAAAGAAAAATTAATTTAACTATTTTCATTGACTCGCAGTGTTTGACCTTATGAAACAGGAACTCATCCGAATTCCGTGTTATAGACCTTCGTTTTTCTACTTTTTAAGCCATCTTATCGAAGGTATAGTGGTTAGCGTGCTAGCTTCTAGACCGCGAGGTTGCGGGTTCGAGTCCCGTGTAAGGCATGGGTGTTTGTAAATGTATGTTGGCTTGTCAAATGACAAATTTTTCGGAGCATTATAGCCCTCGTGTTGCTGATGGTGCCAGAAAATCTGAAAACAACCAACCATCTTATCGAATATCTACTAGAATTTCGGAGGTGGAGATCTTTAGAACACTTGAAAAGGCATTACCACAGGGATTTTTATAAAAATCGATATCACTGCTTTTTAGCGATTACTGAAAAACACAAATTTTTCAACGGCAGCTACCTTATAAGCAATTTTAACAAAAATCTTAATGACAGGTCCAATGTCCACCATTAACATGTATGTAAAAGTTGAACATCGTCGGTCTATCCGTTCGAGAGTTATGCAAACCACAGACACGCGGACATATATTCAAAAAAAAATTCTAGGAATTTTTTTTTAAACTCAGTATTATCCAAAGCGTGTTGAAATGCAAAAAAAAAAAAAAAAAAAAAAAAAAAAAATTACTGAATACAATACTTTCATTTCCATATTTAAAAGTAAAAATATCAAATTGAATCATGATTTTTATAAAAATCAAACAAGTTATTTAGTTTTTTATTCCTCATGTCATATTATGAATCTTAAAACATTTCTCTTAAATGAGTTTAACACTGAGACAATAAGATAGCTTGCACTTTTATTTTGTCGTAAATGGTTTTTGATACACGATTCATAAAATTCCATTTAAATTTTCACTTGTACCAGCACTTCGGTTAACTGATCGAATAATGTTTCTTCTTCGGAATAATTTCTATGGAAGTGTTTTCTGCAGTTATCTGTTGGCGTAATTATAGAGTTGCGTAAGAAGATTTAATGCAGGGGATTTAATTATCTTTCTGCGGAAGTTAGGAAAAGGGAAGTTGATGTTTAAGACAAGTTTTTTCTATTTTATGTTCAAACTTATGATAAAATATACCTTATCTTCATAACTTTACCTAAGTTATTTTTTATTCAATGGGAATAAATATTTATGTTTTTATTTTGCAAAAAATAAAGGATCTATATAATAAAAGTAAAATAGTTTAGAATTGATATTGAAACACGTTTGTGGATATTCTATTTTCATTAAACACTTCACTACTTTATGCTTATAATATTAAATAGTAATAGTTCATTAGTAGTGAATAATGTTAAATATGAGCTAGTAGTGAAACATATTAAAGGGCGTCATTGTGCAAAATGCATGCTAAAACAAGCAGAGAGTTTTGATTTTATTGTTAATCACTGAGTGATTGCCAATTATAACAATATCTATGCATGTGGAAGATATTAAATTCAAAGAATTTTTAAGGAGATTTAATTTTTTTACTATATGAAAATGCACCTAATAATTTGAAAAAGTTACTTAATTGCACTTAATAAAGTGAATAAATAATTTTATTCCACTTAATAATGTGAACAAATTACTTAAACGCACCTAATAATGTGAACAGGTCAATTAAAAATTCAAAACGTTGTTTTCTCAATAATTGTTTTAAGAACAGGATATCTGGATCAAATTCTAATCTGTTTGTATTTTTATTTTTTCGTATCCCAAGAGTCAAAAATTGTAGACTTATAGAATCTCTTCGATATTAGTCTGTCTGACCACACACTTGAATAAAACGGGGCGTAGTTGGATGGTTAAAATAAAATTTGGTAGTTTATTTTCATATACCATATCATAGGTATATATTAAAAAATCTTCCAAAACATTGTACTTATGGAATTTTTAAACAAAAGTAAGGTTAATTATTATTATTTTTTTCAAGAAATAACGTTTTATTTGGTATCAAGTGAAGATATACTTTTTAAACAAAATTATATATTTTTAACGTCAGTTAAATATTTAAAATAACGTTTTGTTTGGCATATAATATAAGCTACAGTTGAGAGAATTCAAATGTACATTAAAATGTTACGTCGCACATTATAAATTGTGAGGAAAAAAAATATTAACTGTAAAATAAAACCTGTCCCCCTTCCTTAATTCTGAAACTTACATATAGAATTCAAAAAATAAAAAATAAAAATTTTAAAAAAAGTTTGTGACCGTAAGAATAATATTACATGAGAAATATTTATTGATTATCAAAATATCTTGAATTCAAAGAAATCAATTAAAACGTTTTATAATCGAACTAACCATAAATAGCTGATATCGTATTCCACAACGTCCACGTAACCTTTTTATGACCACTCCTATTGACCAAGAATCCAAAGTTTAATTTTATACTAAGTAGCGTTTTTAAAACTTTAAATAGTTCTTGAAAACAATATTTAAACGTATGTCAATTATCTTTTGGTAACAGTTACTGCTGCCATTTACATTGTTTTTCAATAATAAGCTCTTTCTATTAGATAAATTATGTTATAAGTCATCAAATAAGGAGAAAAATATTACGTCATCCTATCAACATAATAAAATTATTTATTAGATTAAACGGATGTGAAATTCAACAGGAGTATGAATTTATTTCATATTCAATAGATTATTTTGCAAATTAATCGTTGAGGTGTAAAATCTAATCTAATTATTGAGGAAAACAATTGTCGAAAATTTGTATTCTTTTTCAATTTAAGATTTTCTTTACGTACTCTCTCTTTTTGATTACTTAATGATATTTAATTTTTATTCTAGTATTTAAGTAATTTTATTTCCCATATAAAATAGAACAATAAAGGAGGTACTTTATTTCAAAAATTTCATAAACAACATGTACCACAAATACGTGTTGAAATTTCGTAAATTCAAAATTTGAGTAACTTATTCAAATGAATTTGTTAAATCTTTATTGGGGAAGAGAAAACTTTTGTTAAAGAAGAATTTCTAATTCTTGCTTTAACTACTTTCAAATTTTATTACATTCTGATGGGATTCCCTTGCCAAATTTAGTTAAAAAGTAGATTATCCCTTTACAAATTCTTGCCCTAACCCTTTTAGCAACTAGGCTTTTAATTGTATGTCATAAAAAAGTTTTTTTCTGATTTTTTTTGTAAAATTATCTAGGGAAAAGCTTTTATTTGTCCCTCAATATGGATTCTAAAACACATTTGAAGTTAAAAAAAAAAAAAAAAAAAAAAAAAAAAAAAAAAAACGATCCTTGGTCTCGAAAGAGTTACAAGTTTTAAAATTCAATGCAATCCCAATGAATATTCTGTTTCGTTTACAAAACATTGATATATTTATACATAAACTAAATGCAAATTTAAATACACTATGATGGAATATTCTAATTTCTTATCAAAACTTGGGAAATCAATAAATTCTACACTTACAAATTCTCTCATTAACTACAATACATTTTAATGGGCTATTCTGCTTTCTTAATATACGAAAGAGGTAGCTTCTTTCTCTACGAATTCTTGCCTTAACTTCAAATCCAATTACATACTGATGGAATATTTTATCTCCTTAACAAAACTTAGACCTATGCTCAAGAACTCTCTCCCGAGAATCTTCAATTCACTCACATACCCCAGTCTGCTTTCATAAGTTCCAAAGTTAGCGAACTTCAGGACGTAAAGGCATCTATTATTCAAACATCCACGCCGACGGTTGACAGCAGCTTCACGTCCTGTGACGTGACTGACGAAACCAGCCGTGACACTTTGCGTCACCTGTGCAGGTAAGGGGTGGGAGATTCTGCGGGGGTTGCACAGTCACTGGGGGGTGGGGGCAGGGAGTTGGAAGGTCCCCGGATCGAACGATCGAACCTATCTGAGTCGATATGGAAGGGAGATGGATAGTTCCAGTGTCTGAGGAACGGAATGGACGCAGGAAAAGGGTCTCTTCAGATCTTTGCTACTTCAGTCGCCGTGTGAGTAAGGTCTTGTAATTTAGTCTCAGAAAAGGGGTCAATTAAAATTGATGTATTATTGTTGTATAGTAAGGAATATGTATTATGTTAAGTGTTATTTATTTTATCTTATGGAGATTGTTTTTAGTGGCGATTTGTTCTTTTTTTAGTTTCATAAATGATATTTGGTAGCATCTCTAAATCGGATGCTTAAGAGTACATATAGACTAATGATCATCAATGTTTTACTGGAAATTAACTAAAAGTTTGAAGATTCAGTTAAATTGACATATAGGGTGATAGAGACTTTATATAGATTTCTCAGTTCTTGTACTGTTATTCCTTTCACGATTTTTTAAGTTACTCCTATTGTGTTCAAGTTGTGTCGTGAAGCTTTGTCTCAATAACATGTGCTGAATTTGTCTTTCTGTTTTATTTTAATGAGAGTTAATAACATTTGCAATCTGCGTGTAAAAAGTTTGTTGGTGTGAAAAGTTTTAAAACTGAGGTTCACTAAAATTGTTTTATTGTTTGACCTTCGGATCTTTCAAGACATTGTTCAGTCTTGAGTTTTTTTAGGGGGAGTGGGGGAGGGGAGGAACTTCATTAAGCTTTACTGGAGTTCTCTTAATTTTTTATTCAGGATTATTTACAACATAACACTCAGAGTGTGTGAGTAAAAATTTAGAACTTTGATTTAGGATTGTCTAACGGCTATTTTGCCTTGAATTACCAATTGAATATTGCGTAAGTCTTGGATTTATCTCATGAAAAATCTTCATGTATTGTATTATTGTTTTCCTTTAGTGAAAGGTGACAACATTGTTCAGTAGTCTATGAATGGTATTTTTTAAAGTTTGAGGAGTTTTTTTGAAATTCGATTAAAACATTGTAATATTTTGGAATATATATTGGAAGTGTACCGAGAAGGAAGGCTGACTATGCAAACGAATCAATGTTCACGTTGTTCATGTTTTTTCCTTCAGAAAATGACCTAGAAATTTTACATTACCTATTTATCAACATTGTCGAACCGTCTATTTATTTCGTTATTTAAGTAAAGCAATTCCTATTATAAATATTGTTATTGTGATAAAACTTGTGAAACTGCATCCTAGACTATTGTTTTTTAAAACACGGAACAAAAATTAACAGAGTATATTTGTGTTCAGTCCTTCAATTGTCTGTTTTACGTTTCTTGTTGTTCACTGAGTTCTTTAGTTGTGTATAAGCTTCTAGTTTTAGCATTTAATCTATATACTAATGTAAGGTGAAACTTATACAAAAACTAAATCTTCTGTCTGTTAGAGGTCAGCATTCCCAGACGAAATTACAAATGTATACGTGCGATACGATAAATTAAGTCTCGTTAGAGGTAGTTCCAATACCAAATTCAATCGAAGTTATGAGTTATAGCACCGTAGATAGTGAATGAAAGTCAAATTCATTAAACATAAACTATAAATGCTACAGATATATATATATATATATATATATATATATATATATATATATATATATATATATATATATATATATATATATATATATATATATATAATCATTTTGAAAGTCTTTTTAAGATTAATACAAGTATATAAAATTCAATTGGAAAATAAATTATCAAAATTCTACCAGAATTGTGTCGCCATAATAACTATGTACTAATCTTGACTGCAAATAGAAATACCAGATTTGAACTTGGATATTTGACGACGAAATTTCTCGTTTATTAAGAAACTCTACAACTCTAACATTTTTTCACTGGCAAAGTTTTTGTTTAGCCAACCTTAACAAAAGAAGATTTCAGTCATTAAATGACACGGAAAGGTACATTCCTGGTATCTGGGCCTGATGTACCGTAATAAAACGTGAATAGAAGCTGCCTTTTAGTGACAGTTACTGTCACTATCCAACTTGTTTGTTTCCTCTTGTGCGTTTTGTTGAAATGTTTCACTTTATCGATCACTACAGCCTTCTGAAGTTATGTGTTTGGGAGCTCTTGGATTGGGGGGGGAGGCTTTTTCTTCGGGAAATCTAGTGACATTGCCATAATATTTTATTTAAGTTATTCCTCATAATAGTCTGCAATAGCTGCTATAATTTCCTCATAAAATCTTGGAACTTTGTTTTGGGTCGTCTAATGAAAGAACCCTAACATATTACTTTAAAAATCATTTACTACATTTTTTAATTTGCATGCATAAGATTTATATTTTGTGTCTGATATATCTCTTAATCTTAATTACTTTCGAAATAAATCCAACGAAAATGTTGTCTCGATATTGATCTTTCATTCTGATATTAGTTATCATTGAGCTACTGATAGACTGCAACTAAGTAACTGCACATCTTTGAACAAAAAATGCAATTCGAACAATAGTTATTTATGCAACTATTTGCTAAAGTATTACTTTTTTGAACGTGGTAAAATGCTTATTTCACGAAAGTGATAGTACGAGTCAAATAATTTACAGAGTTTGTAAAAGTAATTTCCCACGTGTTGCATACAATATTTTTTGCAATCACGAGCAAAATATATTTGTAATGCATTCAAACACTGATGTTGGCAACTCCAGTCAATCAATCTCTTCTGAAAATATATCACTTCTATAACAAGACTATATAAAATTTGAGCACAAGTATTAAATTTTTCTCAATAAAATGATACTATATGAAATGAGTATATATATGTATATATATATATTTATTGAACTTACCCAATTGGTAACGTCACAGTCAACTACCATCTTGACGAGAAAATGAAATGTGCGTTGTGATTGGTGATGGAATGTGTTGTGATTGGTCATAAGCTATGTCTGAAGTGTTAATCAAATAAATCCGGCCCAAAAAGCGCCTTGCATAAGGTCCATTAATAAAGTTTTACTGTCGAATTAAATTTGCAGATATATTGATTTTTAAAATTAAGAATCTTGTAATGATTTTTACAAAGACGTCAAAATTTTAAAAGTAATATTAGTTATTTAAGTACACAACTGCATCGATTTAAACATACCTCTTTGTTTACGTTACTTACTGATGTTATTGCGTGCGGATGAATTTCATTATAATCAATGCAAACAATATCCAGACAGTAACGAAGGTGTATCTTTGAGTAAGATAGAAATTGTGTGATAATATCCGCATATTCTGACTTTTTTTTTTTTTTTTGTATCGAAAGGGAATAATGATTGGTTACTTTCTCACGCGATTCGATCTCTAGTAATGTCACGCTAATAAGCACGCGAGCAGAAAATTTAGATAACTCGATGTAAAAAAGATTGCTGAGATCTACATGTTTCTTAATGACCTAAATGACAGAAAATGTTATCCCCCAAAAAAACACTTTTGAAAAGTAGAAGAACCACCAACCTCAAAAACACAAAAAAGTTTCTTACAATAAAAAAATCATAAACATGATGAAAATTTTCGGCCACAAACACAGTGATATAAAAAAATGGCCAACCTCTGATTAGAACTCTTGGTTGCGACTCGCTTACGAATGTATGCTTACTTAATTTATTTTTAACATTTAAGTTCCGCTCCCATAAAAATTTACGCTGCTTGAGGTTGGCGCCCGTCATAGGAATATTAACAATGCTTGCATTTAAACTAATTTATGGATGTTTGCACGAATATTCGAGTTTATGATTTCATTTGGATGGGTAGGAAATACAAAGTGGTGTAAATATTCATGCTCGTGAAATTTTCAAAATAGTATAGAGAAACTGTGCTCAAACGCTTGCATTTGAATCGTTATTAAGAATTTTTTAAGTAGGAAACTAAAGTGTTTCTGGTAAGCTTTTGTTTGGTTGATACATACATTTTGGAAAGTTTTTATGTGTGGGGGGTTTTAAAGGGGTTAGTACACTGTTAAAAATTTGGTTCCACCCTGCACCAAAATTTGGTGCCCATTTAGCTGCCACCAACATTTGGTGCTTAGTTTCACGAAATAATGGTGCTACCTCGGACACCATATTATGGTGATAGGTTGCACCAAAATTCGCGTTTTCGCTACACCACTTTATGGTGCATGGTTGCACCAAGATTCCCGTTTTCGCTACCCCATTTTATGGTGCATGGTTGCACCAAAATTAGTGTTTTCGCTACTCCATTTTATGGTGCATGGTTGCACCAAGATTCCCGTTTTCGCTACCCCATTTTATGGTGCATGGTTGCACCAAAATTAGTGTTTTCGCTACTCCATTTTATGGTGAAACGTTGAACCAATATTTGCGTTTTTGTTATATCATTTTATGGTGATAGTTTAAACCCCCTTTTATATTTTTTGTACCGCATTTTGAAGTTAAGGATGAATCAATATTTATGATTTCTGTCCTCAACTTAAAGGTGCATTAAATGTTGAATAATGCGTTCCCCCCCCCCCCCCTGCTTGTTATAGCTGTGGATAGAATATATATTTTTAAATTAAATATTGTTTGTATTAAATAATTTTTTTTGTTTTAAATTATTACTTTTTCATATATTATATAGTTTTATAAATAATATTTTGTATATAAATTATTTTAATGTATTATAAATAAAAAATAGTTATCATTTCAACATTCAATGAGGATATAACTGCATGGGTTCTTCAGCTAGGGCAATGAAGTAGTATAATCATGCATTAATTAAAAATATATCCATTTGGAAACAACCAATATTAAAGTAATTTTTTTTTTCAACAAATAAAATATCCACATATTAAGTAGAAAATA
The DNA here is from genome assembly GCA_963978545.1 of Linyphia triangularis. Taxonomy (NCBI): domain Eukaryota; kingdom Metazoa; phylum Arthropoda; class Arachnida; order Araneae; family Linyphiidae; genus Linyphia; species Linyphia triangularis. Next base: position 44,566,705 of record OZ021732.1, on the reverse strand, counting down.
TAATTAAAAAAAATTATATTTCTAATAAGCATTACTATTTATTTAAAAACTGAATACCTTTATTTATTGTTACCAACAATAACCCTTTTAAATAATTAAAATTATGATCAGATCAACAATTCTCATATTTTAGCAAACTATTTTTATAGCCCTGTATATTTCACACAGAATACTTGAACAGGAAAACATTGTTTACTTAGTTAATCAGATCTCAAATGCAATAAAAATGAATCACATGACACCCTCAATTTCATATATATATTCAAATTTAAATAGCAGCTTCACATTATAAATGAAAATACAAAATCAAAATATTTTATTAATTGCTCATTACAAAAAAGCAAACTGAACAGATGTAATTACAAAACATTTTATGAATAACAATACGGTTGGTAAAATTAGCATCCCACTTTCTACACCACAACTTGTGTTAAGGAAACCACAGCTTCAGAATACCATTATATTTTGCCCTGTTGGACATGTGTATCTAAATTATACTATCAAACAAATTCTGTTTAAATATATTTGTAAAAAAGTAATATATTATAAACATACATTTTTAATACAGAAGAGACAGTACTTTTCCCTTAAAGGGTGCTATTGGCAAAAAATATCCAAGTACAGTACGGATTCTGCGTTAAGAACTGTTTACGTAAAACCAAGCCAAATCATGGCAACCATAGGCAGTTAACTTATTAAAAAATGGCAGCTGCTGCCATTTATTGGCAAAAATTATCTTGGCGCAGAATCCGTACCACAATTGGATTTTGCCAATGGCCTCCTTTAACGGAAAAGTACTGAAGAGGCTTTTTAAAACATTTAGTTGATTAAAAGTCTGTAACTGAGCACTAAATCAACTTATTACTTTGCAGATTATATTTTTTATCATATTACAGCAACCTTTCATTATGCAATGGTATCATGTAGCTTAAAATAGAATATATTTTTAAAAAAATTATTTAAAGTCGCCTTCAGAGGAAGTCATTTTACTGTTATTTGTACTAAATGCAAGTTTTTCATGTTGAAATAGGGGAATTCTTAATAAAGAATAATTAAAAAAAGCTGAGGGACAACCAATAATACCACAAACATACCGAAAAAGATAGCTCATGTTTATGTTTATTACTAGCAGGGTAGAAATGAAACTTTTGAAAGTCTACTTTATTTAGCACACAAAAACATTGTTTTTAATCAGGGTTCCCACACTTTTCATACAATAAGAAGCTACTAAACACCTTTAATATTTTTCATAAGAACTAACCTTAACTTGCATACATGAATTAAAAATCAAACCTGAACAAGATTTTGTATGATAATTAGCATAAACTATCTTATTTAAAAATAAACAACACATTTGAAACCATTAATACCACAAAATATCGAAAATGAGTCAAATCTAGTTAGCTGTAATAAATAAGCTGGAATTTTAAATTACTATTAGAGAAAAATAAGAATTATTAAAGGTTTTTATAAATGAAAACTAAAAGTAAGGATTTCTTAAAGAGCAAGACCTAGTAGAAACATTGTTTATACATAAATTAAATATAAAACATGTACTAGATTATTTAAGGTTTTTTAGAATAAAACTTGTAATAAGTTCTAGTCTTCTTGAACGGAGCATCAGGTTACTTATCCAGATCATATACGAACCACGTTCTGGTGCAGCATAGTCTTCAATTGTGTATTCATTTGACTTAAATCCATTCCTGCTGCTACAATGATAGGTTATCAAAATTTAATGGACTTTGAACGTGGCATTATAGTCAGCTCTTGAAAGATGGACATAGTATCTCCGAGGTGGTAAATAAACCATGTATCTATTACCCGGTAAAACATCAAATCTCAGAGAAATCGATGCGGTTAGGAAAATACCTTGAAAGACAGGGACCATCAACAACTAAGGAGAATCCTTAAACAAGATGGAAGTGCACCACTTCTACAAATTGCCACAAATTTCAATGCTGGGGCATCAACAAGTGTCAATGTGCAAACAGTTCAAAGAACCATCAATGATGTGAGGCGGAATCCCACACATGACGTTGTTGACTACATGACACAAGGATTTACGATTCGCCTAGGCCCACCAATATCGCTATTGAACTGTTGTTGACAAGAAACTGTTGCCTGGTCTGATGAGTCTCCTTTACAATTGTATTGGGCAGATGGACAAGCAGGGTTTGGAGACAACCTTATGAATCCAAGGATCCTACATGTCTACAGGGAACTGTTTAACTTAGTGGAGCCTCTGCGATGATATGTGGCATATGCTGTTGGAGCGATATGTGACACCTGATTAGTAGAGACAACTCTGACAGGTATGCAAGCATCTTCTCCCATCACCTGCACTTATTCATGTCCATGGCGCATTCGGCTGAACTTGGGCAATTCTAGCAGGACAATGGGACACTCCACATGCCACGAGTAGCTACAAACTGGCTCCAGGGACACTCTTTTGACTTTGGACATCTTCGTTGACCACCTAAACCCCCAGACAGGAATATTAGTATATCTGAGATGCCTTGCAACGTGATGATCAGAAGAGATCTCCACCACCTCGCACTCCTATGGATTTGTGAGCTGAGCTGAGCATCATCATTGGGAAACTGAAATATACAAAAGAGCATGATTAAGTCCCGAGTTTATTATTATTTTTATTACGTATAAAATTGTGTTTACTTTACTACAATTTCATTGAAATATCACTGGTCGCTCTACACAGAATAATATTTTTTGTTACTTAATCGATAACTATCCGAGACGATTTATTATTTATGCAATTTATTTCTCAATTAAACTCTTATAGTCTGAAGGAGGGCTGCATGTTAAGGTACTCCATCGGACATCATTATAATTTTTTTTACAGAATGTGGAGAAAAGTTAGATTATGAGTCCACTGGTCTGCCGTGGCAAAAATGGCCAAAACTGGTCAAAAATCGATATGGAATGAGTTGAACTAAATCTGATTGCCAAATAATGAGCATTCTTTTTTTTATTTTATAACCCTTAGTTCTTTAATTTTCAATTAAAAGCTGCAGACGGTTCAGATATCAGGCGACGGCTTACTTGTATCTTTTAAAAATGAATCAAGTACACAATATATATTATGTCCCTAATGACGTAACTGATGTTGCCAATTAAGCTCACTTTTGAAATATGCTAGTTTTCTGACCCAGAAATCATTTGCCTCCTTCTTCATTGAAAATCAAAGTGCGTTGGCTGACCAGAAGAAAAAGTGAGTTAATATACTAGCAAGTTACGACATATTTGGCAGTCGGATTTAGTTCAAGTCATTAAATGTAAATTTTCGAGCAGTTTTGGCCATTTTTGCCACAGCAGACGAGGGGATTTACATTCTTCGCATTCTATAAAAAATACAGAATGATGTTCGATGATGTACCTCAACATGCAGTCGTCTCTTAGTCTATTAGTGATACAGGTAGAATTGAAATAAAGGATATATAAAAAGACAATAAACTACGCGTGAAAAAAATACATTTAAAATAGCATTAATTGAAAACGTATAATTTGAACGAAAGGGGCCTTAAACATTCTTTTTCAGAAAACATGTTTAGATGAAAATGCATTGAATTGTTCGAGAAATTGATTAAAGTGAACTTTTGAATATTTTGTATGATTAAACTTTCAACTGCAGTGGCATAAACTGTTACATAATTCATATGAGCGGCCTCTCAAACCATTCTTCCATAAGCGTGATTAAAAGTTGACGGAAAATTAATAAAATATTATTTAAGTACTATTATTTATTTGAAAAGAGGAGGGACCATTGTTCACTTTCAAGGGTGGAAACATTTCATGAAAAATGACTCGGGTCTGAAACTGCATACAACAGTTAAAGCTTATAAACTTTAGGATAATGCTAATAATTATTGAATAAAATAATTTTTTATTCATACATATGTCATTTTTGTAGAAAGGGTGCAATATAAGTCAAAATTTATCATTTTGAGTAAAAAATCCGAGACTGCATGTACTTGAAGCTAGTTGAATGGCACAAGATTGTTTTCATATTAAATTCAAGCTGAAACAGACTTAAGTGTCCTTCCAGCCCATATAATCTATGATTATGTATACACTTTAACTTAAAAAAAAAGAATTTTGGGTTGTGTCACTTTTGTAGCAAGAGTGCGATAAAACATCGCGAAATCAGAAATTTTAATGTAATTTCACTGGTAATGCATTGCTGCGAATTTGTCAACATCACTTAAGCCTAACTGAACACAGGGCAAATCAGTTTCTGCATCGATAAATAATTTACAGTAAGCAAAAAACATTTACTATATATGTAAAATAAAGCATTTTACTTACCTTGATATTCGATTAATGATTTAAATACTCTGTGCTAGACATTGGCTTTCGGTCTTGATGCGGTTGTTGTCGATTTCAATCGGTTACGGTTGCAGTGATCCGAGGTTGCACCATATTTTCGTGCAACCTCCTCATCAGTATTTTTCGTTGATGGAAGTTGCACCACTTTTTGGTGCAACTGCTTGCCAGCCATGAAATTGCACCAAAATTTGGTTCAACGTTGAACTGAATTTTTTAACAGTGTAATTAAGACGGGCGCCAACCTCAAGCAGCATAAATTTTTATGGGAGCGGAACTTAAATGTTAAAAATAAATTAAGTAAGCATACATTCGTAAGCGAGTCACAACCGAGAGTTCTAATCAGAGGTTAGCCATTTTTTTATATCACTGTGTTTGTGGCAGAAAATTTTCATCATGTTTATGATTTTTTTATTGTAAGAAAGTTTTTTGTGTTTTTGAGGTTGGTGGTTCTTCTACATTTCAAAAGTGTTTTTTTGGGGGATATCATAACTTTTTTTTAAACACTTCTCTTTTTTGAATTTGTCCGTTTCATCGTTTTTCTATTTATCCCCTATGGTAAACCTGGTACCAGGGATATTCATAATTCTTCAAACTGAGTTCAACGATACCTTATATGCAATAATTATCTTTAAAATTGATAAACCGAAAGTGGTACCAATAGCATACCTGGTACTTTAATCATTCATAATTCATCAAAACAAAAGTCCAACATGCCATATTTATCTTGGAAATTGATAAACCGAAAGTGGTACTACCTATGCTATACCTGATACCTTAAACATTCATAATTTTTCAAGACAAGCCTAACGACACCCAACATGCCATATTTATCTTCAAAATTGATAAACCAGAAGTAGTACCACCTATGGTACGCCTGGTACCATGAATATATTCATAATTCTTCAAGTTGAGTTCAATGATATCTTGCAGGCCAAAATCTACTTGAAAATTGACAAATTGGTTGAATGCGGACGGCAGTAACCATCAAAATCTACCACGAACGAGTACTAGAAACTTGTGTATGGCAACTCAACTCCCAAAACTTAAAGAAATACGTTGCCATTGACAAAGATCCTGTCTGCCAAGTTTCAGCTCGATTGGTTAGTTTGTACGCACAACGACCTATTTTAGTGCATAATAACGACTAATCAGTCCGGGACCCACAGCTTAACGTGGATTCCGAATCACAACGAACATCCACACCTAACACAGGAATCAAATCCGGCACCTTTAACTTACAAGGCCAGAGCGTGCATCCCATTGAAAGTTTATACTAATAAATTGTTACAAATAAATATTACAAGTTTTTTTTACAGTCTAATAAATATTGCAGTATAAATTATTTTTATTATACCAAGCATTATTTTGGTTCACATAATAACCCATTGATATTTGACAAAATTTAAAATATTTTCTTAACAACAATTTTAAAATTCACTATGAAATTACAATTTTGATGATATACGATTCTACAATTTCATTTTACAACGGAAAGTAAAAATCAACACATCTTTAAAAACGAATGACATTTTTGCAAATTCCATTAGCCAATCGCAATGCGTGGTTCATTTAGTCCTCTGTAATGAGTTGACTGTGACGTCAGCTCGCATAACCTCCAAATTTGTACTTTGTATTTAGCCCATAGTATCTTGCAACAAAATGTGATTGTTTTCAATTTTTCAATGGAGATTTCCCAAAATTAAAATGTTTTTGAAAGTTAACTCTCTCTAAATTGTCATACAGTTCAAATAACACATGCAACTTAAAGAACAAATATTTCTCTTTAATTCTGTCTCTTCAAAAATTAAATTATTTAAATTTTAAAGATGTTATAAGCCATATAATTATAGTCCAATTCGTTCTCCTATACTTTAACATTACGTTAAAACTCACTTAAGCCTAACATGTCGGAAAAACTAACTTCCAAATAATAGCAAACCTGTTTGGCAACTTTGGCATATATATCTGAACCTCAATTACAAGCTGATCGCCTTTATCTGTCGCCAAATTATGAAATGAAAAAAGGTGGTTTTAAATTAATTAAAAATAGAAAGAATTATTTAATGAAGTTCAAACCAGCGTAGGATTTTAAGTTGAAACATTCCGCATCTTATAATTCAATCCGTTTGAAGATCTATAGATTAGTTAGGGCTGTACGTTTGTCTAAATTTTTACATCAAAATCGGGCTAGAACTCGTTTTTTTATTTCGTTTTGGAATTTTCAATATTTTTTTTTTCGTTGTCTTTTGTCCTAGGTACTCAATTTTTTTTTCTTTGAGAGATATCACGGAGACGAATCTATGGTATTTTTTGTATAATTATGTGAAGTTTCGTAAGCGCGCTAGAAAATAGTCAATTTCGGCTTTTTCGCTGGAAGTTGTGCAGAGAATAGATACTTACTGTCGTTTCTGCCTTTTTTAAAGTTGGCGGCGAAACGACCGTTTCGTCTGATTTACAATGGATATTTCTTTTCTTAACCTGCTATTTGTAAACGTTGTAATGCTGTAGTTTATATACGCCCTAACCTTATACTTGGGAAATGTATATTATATATCCTAAATGCGTTGGAGTCCTGCTTTAAAAGAAATTGTTAAAAGAAATGACTGTTTTATATCTGCCTTTGGTTGCCGCAAATTCCTATGCAGAGTTTTCTGGGTTTTCTCACTTTTGGGATATAAATGAGAAGTTCAATTTAAAGAGTTTATATTTAAGGTTTCTCTTTCTTGAACTTCGGAGTAGTTCGTAGTATGAATCGCATGCCTATTGCTTAGAAAATCCCAATTAAATAAATCGAAATAAGTTTCGGTTCAATGTGATTTAAAAAGAATTAATAACCACTCTATCGAGGGAAAAAATAAACATTATAATAAAGTTAAAAGTTGTTTAATGGGACTCGATCCCCGTTAAAATAAAAAATAATAATAATAAAAAAAATGCCTTTGTATATTACCCCCCCCCCCCCCATTTATGTATTTTTTTTAGATATTACTTAAATTAAAAATGGGATATCTTGTTTTAAAAAGCAAATTATTATTAGTGTGTGATTTTTAGCTTTGTGACTTTTACCTGTAACTCTGATTTTCTTCAAACATAATATTTTAAATTTCAACTCGCATTTTTAAACTAACTAGTAGAGATATAACAATAATTTTTTTATGAAATTGTCGTACATAAACCTATACAGATTGAACTGAGATTTAAGTTTTCGTTAAAAAATGAGTTTCTTAAAAAAAATTGTAAGATTGAATAAAATGTAACATTAAAATTCTAATGATATTTTTCGCCAAACTTTAAACTAGGTATCTTGTATAAGATCTATTAAACCTATACAACTCATTTGTCAACTTTCTAAGAAAAGGTACATAAAAATAAGCAAATTACCATTACGGGTATGGGAGGTACTGAGTCCCCTTTAAAAAGGAATTTTGTCATTTAATAAGTAAAGTAATGTTTTTTTAAATTATATGTTTTTATTAGTAATCAACCTTATAAATTACTAATACGAGAAATATAGTTAATAAATTTCCTACAACCTATAAAACCTAGATTCTTTCTTTTGTGACATTTTTTACAATATTTTTACAGCTGTCACAGCCTAACTCATGGCTTGAAAACATGTTTAATATGCAATTGCATTTTCCTTTTCGGCACTCAACAATTTCTTATTAAAAATGCAAATAATGATTTTAGCTTATTTCAGTAGTGAAGTTATGCTGATCACTTGAAAAGATAGTCGATTTACTTTATGAAGGAGGTTATTATTTTATTGATTGTTATATAACAAGTTTGTTTTTATTCTCGTACAAAGATACATTAACTCCTATTGATAATTTACGATTTTACTTTTATTTCATTTTAATTGAAAGTTGATTTCTATTTCTATTTTCCATTAGGGTTAAAAATATTCAAAACTTTTTTTTTCCATCCATTAATTAGTTTATGATATCCAGTTCTCTTAAGTTCTTATATATTACTATAAATTCGTATAAGGACTTTTAATTTCATTATAAAGGGATATTATAATACTACTGATTTTTTAAACACATGTTAGTTGACCTAATTTTTATCGAAACATATGTTTTAAGGATAACAGATATATTTTTGGAGAAATGAAAGGGACTTTTTAACTAAATTTTTTTTACCAAGGTTAGCTGAAACTTTTTAAATAAAAGAGATGATTTCAAAATTTTATGAAATAAGCAATCATTTAATTAGTTCCTAAAATATAACAAATTAACTATTTATTACTGTACATTTTCAGTATGCCACTAAAGATATTTCATATGACAACTACTCGCATATGTATTTATAATGCAGACATCCTTTTGATTTATTAGATAATTACGTAAACAATATCACTTGATAAAAAATTAGAATATATTTTATTTGCTCTATTACATCACATATCATTCAATTGTCTGTACTATTTATTTCGACCCTTAAATTTGAATTGGTCGAAGACAAAAAAAAAACAAGTTTCGGCGAGAGAAGTAAAATGGCTGGATCAGTGTTTGCAAGCTGTTTTTATCTTATCTTCATTTAAAGTTCAATGTGTCGTTCAGTGTTTGATTTAAAAATCGGAATAAAAATCCTTCCTTCATCTCACCTTAACAATTAGGCAAATCTACAGAGGAGCTCGTTAAGGGCAAAACTGATGCATGCAATTAATTTCTACTACTAGACCATGTTTAAGTATACTTAAGAGATGAAAATCTCTTTTATTGCCAGCAAAATAAAATTACGGCTATAACACTACCGTCTGGAATCGTTAAGTACTTTATGTCACTTTGTGTGGGTAGATTTTTACCTTTTCACCAAATTGTTATTATTGCCTCATAAAAGACTCGTTAATTTTCGGGATTGTGGGAAACGCTTTAAAGTTAACTTCCGTTGGGAAAAGTAAACTGAAGTGGAATATTGTAAGGTACTGGAAAAAATAGATTTTGTTGCTATGAAATATCTGTGCACCTTCAAAATAGAACACCCAGCGTTAATAAATGTATGTCAGTATGCTAATGCAAACTTTGAAAAATATAATGTAGAAAAATGTGTCGACGTTTCAAAGTTCGAAATAACTCATAAAATAAAATATTTATAAATGTGGTTCTGGAGTTAAAAATTGGAAAAACAGCTTCAAAATCCTGCATATAACGCATTTGGATAATTCTCCATTATGATTGATTCTTATTTCGATTTACGGATTTATATTATAACTATGATAAAAAGTCTTCTTAATAATTCAAATTTAAAATTTATTTTTTAATTCTTTCAATAAATTTCTTTCTGTGTATGAACCCTATAAAAACCAAAGCCCTCAAATAACAAAAATGTTGATTATATTAAGGCATTTGAAAAATTATGCTTGAAGATTATAACTAAAAAATCTATTGTATTTTCTTTTTTCCAATTGGAAAAATCATTGTATGAATGGGAGGAAAAATTGAAAATTTCTTTATATTGTATTTTAATGGAAATGGGGTCTCATACCCAAAACACATTAACAAACAAATGAGTAAGAACTCCCAATCTACTCTCCTAATACTCAAATACTTTAAAATGCAGTTGACGAAATTCGAATTTTGAATTGATTAAAAGCACTTTTATTGTGATGTTCATTAATTTAAGTTACGAATTCATTGTGAATTATAAAAACTTACATCATTAACAATGTCACAAATGCACCAAATCCATTTTAAAACACCTAGAACCATATATATAGTTATTTTAAATCATTATTTGTTTCCTGATCCCTTTTCACGTTTAATTTGAAAAATATACCATATTTCACGAAAAATATTAAATAGCAAAATTCATTTCAATACCTTTTACTTCTCAATCAATGAAATTTGTGTTTCTTTGAGTTTTGGTGAATCATCTCATGAAACGACAACTTTAAAAATAAGCTTTTTACTTAATATTCAATAACTTATTGAATTCGTTTGATTAAAGAAAAATAAACACATAAAGAAACAAACATAATCAATATTAATAGAAAGTGACAACCAATTCACTAGACGACCACATATTTCAATTAAGATACACGGCTTAGTTATTTACAATTATAACCACTACTATCAATTTAGGAATGCTAAAAAAATACGTTTAAATAAATATCCTACAAAACTGGATACTTTAGTTTACCTTAGCAGCACGTCTCCCAAAGCATGTAGGTAATTATGTATTCATTACTTTTATTTAAATTTTAAAAAATTATCTTTTAATTATAAAATACTTTCTTTACAAAAGCTTAGAAGTTAAATATAGTTAACTCTTATGGGAATTCAATGTATAGTGTTTCATAACTTTTTCTTACAAATAATTGTATTTCATATACCTGATTTATTTAAAAAAAAAAGTTCTCAGCTATTTAATACATTTTTAATTAGGGTTTATCTATTTTTTTTATTTATATTTAAATAAATTACATGACAAATATTTCATTTATATTTAAATAATTTAGCATACTGTAAATACATTTATTATCCGTTATAGACAATTAACATACTTTGTACTTATTGAAAATTTAAACTAAACACTTCCTTTTGAATTTTATGTAAATCTTATCAAGACCATCAAATTAATATATTGCACATATTAGTAGAATTATATATCAGGCTATTTGTCTTCCGGTCCTCCAGCCATAATATCTTGTTAAATTTTAGTATGGAAACTCCTCCTAATCAAGCTGTGGAACGCTTATGTTGAGAGACAAGACAAAAAGTGGGTAGCGCTGACGCAAAAGACGTTAGGAAAACAAATTTATTTTTTAAAGATCCATAATGCCCGACTTTTCTACAAAAGTTTCCTTCAAATTGCATCACTGTGATAGAAAGCTCGAGAAAAAAGAGAACTAAATGAATACTCGTATGTTTAAAAAAAAATGTAAGTTAGTAACCGTTTTACAGAAAAATCATTATTTCTTACAAAAAATTTTACTTTTAAATATTTTTAATTAGTAATATATGTTTTAAAAATGCATAAAATAGTGTTTTCCTGTATTATACCACCCTTTCACTACATACCGCAAACTAGTGCCTTTCAAATATATAACTTTAAGAAATTTTAAAAAAATTTAGGAAAAATAGTTATTTTTTGTATTTTCTCCAAACTTTGAGGTGAATGCGCGATCGGAAGATATAATTTTTTTTTCAAACATTTTTTTACAGTTTTTCTTAACAAGATGTGCATCAACTTTTTTCACCTCATGCGTTTCAAAAATATTATCATTATTTTTTTTTTTTTTTTGAATCACCCAAATACTCACTGTGTTTTATGTAAGAATAATTATTCATATTTTCATCAAATTTTTTTTTTATGGAGCTTCGTTAAAAAGAATTTTGAATATTTGTTTATAATTGACTCGTTCTTTGTTGAAAAACTCGTGTCAAGTTTTTAAAATTCTTCGCAAGATGTTAAAACATAGTAAATTTGCATCCAGGTTTTCAAATAGACGCAAAAAGTAATTGAAATTTATTTTTAAGAATATTTTACGTTCTCTTTTAATACATACATAATGGTATAGTATTTTAAGTATCGTGTGAAAATCTAAGTAAGGCAATGCCCTAGAAAATTTTAAGAAATTTTACAGACAAATAAAGAATCAATTTATAAAAAATGACCCATTCAACAAAAGTCGTTAATATTTTTTTTAATTATATCTCAAAACTTGCTTTACATTAGGTACTTGATTCAAAATTGTTGCTCTTTTTCTTTCTCTCTCTTTCTAAATGTATAAGAATAACCGTTGTATTTTCAAGACAACGGTTCAAGAATGTTACGAGTAAATGAGCTATATACTTGCTGTTCCTTACTGTCAAAGTTTAATAAACGTGTCAGTTTAAGTAAATTTCATTCCTATATAATTTTGTAACTTAAAGACGATTGGCTTAAAACTACTGTTTACTTAAGCCAACTCTAAACCAGACTCAACTTTAAGACTTCATCGCGTTATCGTCTCAATTCAGAATATTTAGTTTATTGCTCTTTTGAGAGTCCTCTAGAATTAACGAAAATTGTGACGATGCAATGGAGAACAGAAACACTTTGGAGAGGAATGCTTCAAAGTTAGTTTCCAATAAAGATGTCAGGAACTCACACCTAAACAACGTTAGAGTTTGTAAAATTTAACTTAAAGAAAGGTCCTTTTGCTTACGTAAGCAAAGAGTAATTCGTTTCAGAGATATCAATGTGTTTAACACTCGGAAGATAAGTTGAAAGTTACATGTGTTCCTTTGGTATTATATATATTTTTTAGTACTAAATAATTAATGTTATTCTGAAATCCAATTGAAAGAAATTTGTAAATAATAATAATTAGTTTATATTTCTTTTATTTAATTACCTTAATAGCTATAATGGCAATATTGACTGAACTTGAATAGGCTTACTTTGAATAGTGGCAAGTCATCAATAAGTAGTTTTAAGAAATAGCAAAAAAATTTGCTCTAATTGTAAAAATGATGGTTGATAAATTATTTTGTTTTTATAACATGTTTAATTAATTAGTAAATATTTTACAATTACAAAAAGCAGCACAAGGATTTATCTTGTCTGGGAAAAGAAGTGCTCATCGACTGCTCGCTTTTAACATGCAATGCAAAAAAATTTAAATTCTCATCTTGAAGTTACGTTTCTTCATGAAATTTATAAGGTAACTAAAAAATCATGGTACAAATATAGCACTTATAGTGAGTACTTATAAATCATCATAGTCTCTATGTGTTCTTTCTGTAGTCGGCTACATGTAAATATCATCATAGAATTCATTAAACCCTGTGGGAACATGCGATTGAAATTTTTTCTTCATCTAATTCAACTATTTTTTTTTTTCAGTGACACTTTACCTTCTGAGTAGGCTTTGTGACAACAGTAAAAACGGCCTTTCAAAATCAAAATTCTGAGTTACGACTAATTTGATGAACGGTCCATCTATAGCAAATTTCTGTTCCCTTTCTAACGTAAAACAAAGTCAAATGCTCTTAGTAACTTGAATCTGGTGGTATCTCACATTTTATTTTTTGTGACTGATCGTCATTTAGCATGAATCATTTCATTTTTTTATAAGAGGACAAATTGGCAAATTTGATATTTGGTAACAAAAATGCTAACGTCATCTTTGTTCATCAAATAAATTATGTTTATGGAGCAATTTTATACCTGCTATAAAACTGCTATTTCTCCCTTGTTATGGCTAATCTTTTTAAAAAATAACTCCGTATGGAAGCCTTGTAGGAGATAAATGTTGAATTCCTCTAGAAAGAACACGAAACTCACACCATATCGCAATCGTAACTTGGAAAAATGGATATAGTGGAATTTTCTTTTTTTTGGGGGGGGGGGGGGAGGGAAAGAGATTTGTACTACAGCTTAATATTCGACTATCTAGTAGAGTGGAGGAAAAATTAAAAAGTCAGGAAAATGATTCGGCAGGGGGTGAAAAGTTGTATTTTGCATTTTTAAATAGACATAGCACCGACTTATTTTAATTTTAAATGGGTATCTTCCGGTGCCCAAAGCCACTTAAAGTCTCAGAAAATTGAAATTTTTTTGCAAATTTTATTTAAAAGTTTAAAAAGTAACTAGCAATATCAAAATATCGGCGGAGGGTACAAAATATATAATTAAGTTTGTTAATATACATGCTAAATTATTTCAATGTTAAATAATAACTTCCAGATGCCAAAACACCTGAAAACTGTGCAAAAGTCAAATTTTATGCACATTTTGACTCTAAATAAACAGACATATAGTGTAAAAAAAAGGTAACAATATGTGTATTTTATACGTTATGACTTTCCTAACCATAATTTTAATTCACTTCTTGTATATAAAGTGACACATGGAGGTTCAATTATTAAAGATGTTTAATTTTTCAAAAAACGTAAGTTTTCATTCTAAACCATTCAAAATGAAATACTATCACCCTGTTTCTCTAAGTCAGGCATTCCCATCAATAGACCTTGAACACTGTATCAGAAATATGTACTACATTCAAAAAGTGATTGAGATATTATCCAAATACTGAAAAAAGAAGAGCATTTTTACAATTCTTCAGGAACCAGGCTCGCAATATATCGGCCATGTTACTGTGAAAACTGGAGAAGCAAAAACTATAAAAGAGCCCATAGTATAATTTCTGGAAGTAAGTGAAATAGATCTGAACGAACTTAGTGTAATTGGATGTGATGGAACAAACATCATTGACGTTTGTTCCATTAAAAAGGAGGAGTAATTCGTTTGCTGGAGCTGGAGCTTGGGAGACTATTACAATGGTGCATTTGCTTGCTCCATACTAAGGAACTGCACTTAAGACTCCTCTTATGTGCATTGGAATGTGTCACAGTTGGTCCCAAAGCATTTTCCATGTCAATTGGCAAAGCCATTAAAACCTGCAAGAATCTCACTATGAAGAAATTTGTTGTAGTATATTTAGAAAATATGCCGAATATAGATAGTTTGATTCTCAGCAATGACCAGAAATATTTATATGATATTTGTTTAGCTGTATCACTTGGTGCATGTTCTTCCGATCTATCATTGGAAAAACCTGGTCTTGTAGCACACTCAAGATGATAAACAACTGCAAACGAATTTTGAGATTGTACATAGGTACAGAAATTCCATCAGAAAATTTTATGTCGCTCTTACAGAAGGAGCAGGTTATCTATGGAGACTTATATCATTTTCTCGACTCGATATATGGCACCGAATGTCCGAGCTATAGTTTATAATGTTATTCAGCAAAACGTGTGTGTGTGTGTGTGTGTGTGTGTGTGTGTGTGTGTGTGTGTGTGTGTGTGTGTGTGTGTGTGTGTGTGTGTGTGTGTGTGTGTGTGTGTGTGTGTGTGTGTGTGTGTGTGTGTGTGTGTTTGTTTGTTTCCGAAAATTAATTGCTAGAAGTCAAAAGAAAGAAAACGTGAACATTAAAGTGCTAAAACTTGAACTTCAAATCAGAGGATTACTCTGAACTTATTAATTAGAACACAGTTGGTCCCTGTGATCCTCTTATAATGAGTAATATCTCAACAGATGAAATTGAGAGTGCAGTGAATAGCTGGAAAGCAGTGGAATAGGCGACATATCCTTGTCACACTCAAGCAGTTGAACGTGGTGTCCAACATGTCTCTAAAGCATCAGAAAGTGTATGCGGAGAAATAAAGCGTCATGCTTTCATATTAAATTGACTAAAATCAATATCCTTAGTAAAAAGTTTCAACACTAAGTCAGAATAGAAGATTTCAAATTAACTTTAATTTCAATTAACTAGTACTGAATCTTTCATTAATGATTATGGTAACAAGCTAAAATCGAACCCCAGTAAATGATTAATCACCTTATAAAGATGTTAGAAACGTAAATATCTTTCAAAGATGGATTATTATAATAAAATCTAGTAAGTTTACTTTTATATAATCTTAGATTTTAATATTATATTCATCGAACTTGGAAATAGTCGTTTAAAAAAAAATTGATTTTTGACTTGATTTCAGACGGCTTGGGGCATCGTAAAATATGAAGCAAATTAAAAATGCTTTTTTCTATATTTAAGTACATCTAAATTATATTATTAAGTTATCCTGCCGATTATGTAATTTTTTTTTTTTACGAAATGTTTCCTTTAGGGTACTTTTTGCTAAAAAAATCACTTTTTAGCAAATTTTCAGAGGGCTTGGGGCACCGGAAGATATTAACAGATTTTGATCAAACTTTTACGATAATATAATAAACCCAAAATACAACTTTTGCACCCCCTGCCGATTGGAATTTCGAAAAAAAAAGGTTTTATCGCTCCACCCTACTATGTAGGCTATTTCACTATGAACAACATGACTATCACTGAAATAATCATTTAATTATCTGTAATCTTAAAAAGATTTCATTTTGGATTAATTCGATTCATCCATCATTTGTGTCAGACAAATTATAAAAGCTGGACAAAAATAATAGGTGAGACGATTGTGTGTGTCTTTTCTTCTGTCCAACACTGTTATTATCCCTGCAGTGAATAGTGTGAATTAAAAAGGTATTTAGTTACTTTTATATAAGCTTGTAAAAAATCAATCTATAATTGTAGCAATATCTGTCATATATTTGGAAAACAATAAAATAGTTAATTGCCTAGATTTGTTTTAACGATTCAATTGTTTTTAAGATTGTCGCTTTAAATAAAATAATTATTCCCAATACACTTTTCCTCTGAAATATTTTAACATATCAAAATGTCATTCATTTAAATGTTTCGATCAATGTTATCTCATTTGCATTCAATTTAAATAACCTCAATGTCATATGAATATATTAAACGATGACTTCCTTTTTTTAGCCAATCCTATTCATTCAAAATCATCAACCAATCATATTCTATCGTCCTACATATAATTTAAAACTAGGAATATTCTATCAATTACAAATTAAAGTAGTGCAACGATAACGGTTAACGACAACGTGTCTATTCCTTTCTAATACATAAGACCATCATTCAAATATCTCAATTTCATTTAATACCATCACGATCCCATTCATCAACAATCCAATTCGGCCATCACACCATCTGTGGCAATAATAACAGGTGAGACGATTGGACGTTTTGACCTGTCCACCACAGATGTCGTCATCCGCCATTGGTCAAGTCAAGCGATATTGATGTCGCAGGATATGAGTTACCTCTACCTAAAGAGATAGAGGGAAAAAAAAAGTTGCGTGTGTAGCCAACTTGAGCCCTGGTGACAGCAGTAATCTGTGAAGACCGTCACACTGATTGATATTAATGGGAGATATTAAAGAGAAAAGCGAAGATTCATTTCCTCATAAAAATAAGTTTTGGCTTGATTGATGTCCATTGCCCAATTTTGGATGATGGACGTGTTTATGGTGGAAGGTAGGCCACTCTTGACTGTTAGTTTTACTTTGTATTCTATTACAAAAGTAGAAATTACTTATTGTGTTGTCACAAAAATAAACAATTTGGATTCTGACAGTCACAGTCACCATAAAAAGCCCCTTCACACATTTAAACTATGATACGTCAAGACAGATACCAAACACGTACAAGTTCTCGGTACTCAATTACTTAAATGTCCCTTTGCTTAAGTTGACGACATATGATTGCAAAACCCCCGCTGATATTTTTATAAACAAAAATAAAAATTAAACTTATAAACTTGGTGACAAACCATTGTACGTAGAGCTAGTTTGACAACACTTTTCCGGTCTAACTTAAAAGATCCTGAATTCAACTATACTAAACTTCAACTTAACTAGACATCACTTAGACGATAGATCGTCACAGTGCTCATAGGTATTTAATCCATTTTGGCGGAGTGAAGACATAATTCTCGCCAAACCTTATAGCCTTTTGTTCTCTATAGGGTTGTGGTTTGGCGAACATTATGCTTTCACGCCGCCAAAATGGATTAAATACCTATGAGCACTGTGATGATCTATCGTCTAAGTGATGTCTAGTTAAGTTGAAGTTTAGTATAGTCTTATTATAATCTTCAAAAAGTTTATTTCAATCTTCAAATTGAACATGACACATGTGTGTTATTATTAATAGTTTAGGCTTAACGAAATGTAAATTAGGGTATCCGGCGAAGTGGAAAAGATCAATTTTGAAGAAATTTACCAATTTTTCATTTTATTATTATTATTATTGAACTTTTTTGTCCACATTTTTAACTTTCTCAAACAGTCTTTACTTTTTATGTGCGTTAATTAGAAGCCAAGTTATAAAGTTACATAAATGTAAGTATGTCAAGTTAAACACAAATAAAAACTGTAAACACGTTCTCTGAAAAATGAATTTTTCGTTAAATGTTGTGCTCGTAAAACAGGATTTCCCAAAACATTCTATAGATTTCTGTATGAAATTTTCAGGAAATGGTTATTAACCTGAAATATAACATTAGCATTATTTACTTTTTAATTTATAGCTGTTTTTTAGAACGGTAAGCGTAATTTTTACTAAAATTCATGAGTAGCAATCTACAATGTTCAATTTTTTTAACTGTTTAGGACATCTCTTAGATTTTTAGCTCATTGTTTTCTCTACTATTATAAATATATGGGTGTAAAAGGAATTTGTGATATGTATAATAAATTATTTTTTAGCGCGTTTTTATCTTACGGTAAATTTTCTCAAAATTTGTGTAAAACTTCTGAAAGAGTTGCCTTTGTTTTATTTTCATACTTTTGTATTATAAACTTCATAACAAACAGCCTAAACTACACTTAGTAAATCATTTTTAAAAAAAGCTGTGTTGAACTTGGTCGGATATTGGAATTGGCATTGAAACTTATCTCACTTTGACCTTACACTTGATTTATCGCACGTGCTGGTAGATTTTGTAGCTTTGTCTTGGAATGTTAACCTCAGAGAGACAAATATGGGAAGGAACAGATTTTGAAAAGCTTTTCACTAGATATGTAGCAAATCCAAAATTTATACTTTTAAATTGTTCTTAATTTCAAATTAATATTCCTCTTCTTTTGCAATCAGCAATACTCTTCTTGCGAAAGTTTAAATGCAAAATGCATCTGAAAGTTGTTAATCAAAGATTTGTATCAACTGTCATGATATAAAAATATTAGTTATAATGGTCGCATTTAAGAATAATTGGAATTCCAGTTTATGTGAATGAAAAAGCATTAGACATCATTATTCGTGAATTTTTTTGCAAACATTGAACATCAATTCTATTTGGCAAATGCTGTAAAAACTATCTTACATTTATCTGTATCTTAACATTTAATATGTTTAATCCTGGCTTTCAATTTCATTGATAGATATAATTATACACAAAATTGAACAGTAAATTACTTTTTATGCACAAAACATAGAATTTAGTTTTAAACTTAACAATGAAACTCTTTACTCAATTCGATTAAATTTTAAATATTAACAAAATCAACAACACACACACACAAAAAAACGAATTTAGACTATTTACAAACTAAATCTTTATTACCTGAAACAACTATTTTAGTCTAGATACCCAAAATTTTCCTTCAAATTCAAATACTATCCAAACCAAAAAGCGTCCTTCACATCACCGTCATCAGCAATTCTTTAATATAAGACTTCAACTTTCTTAGACTTTCTTTCCTATCAGCTTTTTCATTCACCAGACTTGCTTTTCCCTGTCACGAACCATGCTCGCACGAATAAAAATAAATAAACTCTGACGTCATTTTTTCGCTTTGAGAGACACAAAAATTGTTCTTCCAATATTTGCCAGATGATTCCCGTATTTCTGAGATAAAATCGGATATCGGAATTTCTGTCGCCACACTTTGCAGAACCCGCAGGGAGACATAAATAGGCACTGAGATTTCATCGCCCCAAAACAAGCATAAATCAGCACGAGTACTCTATTCTTTTCCTCAAAGTATGTGCTTATTTTTTCGCCCTCTGCCATTTGCTGACTTCAGTCCTCATGGCAATGCTGGAGGGATTGCGGCCCGAAATGGCCTCAATCGCATCATTTTAGAAAGAAATGTTGAACCATTCAGAATCTTACTTTATACTTTCTCGTTCATCAGATGTAGACTCGTTTATCAAGCTGTGTTCCTTTTGAAGTATGAAATTAACTGAATATATTTTAATGCAGGAGGGGAGGGGGGGGGGGCGATTTCCCCCAAGGATCATATCGTACACCTAACCCCTCCTAATTTAAACCCCTCCCCATTTTGAAAATAGTCTCCCCTCTCCCTCCCTTCTCCCTCTAAATTTTTAATTTGTCATATTTTTATTTATCATAGTTTTTAGTTTTATCATTTTTAATCATTATGATGTGATGTTTATCAAATGAAAACCAATGATGAGAGGAGATTAAAATTATAGTAAGGTACACTCCGTCATTCCTGCATTTGAAATCGATATAATATACATATTTTTGTGAGCATAGCACACGGAGATTTCTTAAACGCATGTCAATCCTAAATCCTCATAATAAAATATATAGTCTTAATAAAATGAAGGTAATCTACATGAACTTGTAAAAATTCTCTACAAAAAAAGGCCTCGTATGCATTTTTATATCGATTTCAAATTGTTTATTTGGGCAGAAAATTTATGACTAAATAATAATTATTTCATTAAGAAATCTCAATATTTTAAAATTCATACTCTAAAAGAATCTCTTAAAAAAGAAAGTATTACTTACAGGCGGCACACTCACGCACACAAGGCAGCAAAAGTTTTTATTAGGACCTTTAATTTTGAAAAACATTGTTATGTTTATACAATGACAAATTTAAATTCTATCTTGAAAGGCACAAAGTATTTTTTCAACCTGTGAATTTTTAATTTTTTTTTAATTGTCAATAGATGAAGGGATGAGGGGAAAGGGGATTTATGGGGGAATATTAATACCAAATCAAAATACCTTTGTTTGCATGTTTATTAAAGATTCAGGGTTTCGGTCAAATTCGAAAGCAATTTTGTTGAATTTTATGTAATCCAATTAATCTTTTCAAAAATTTGTAGCTGAAACATGAATATGGCTGAAGCATTTATAATTTAGGCTTAAGGAATTTCATATTGACTTATAATCGCTATTCCTGGTACTTGTAGTTGATTTTTGGTGTATGAACTCGTCTGGACGAGATCTTTCATTTGACATACCACACGAACCTATTGCATTTGTAGTTTTGACTGGGACTGTTAAGCTCAACTTATACAAAAACTGTCAGTCTTTGTATATACAAAGACTGTCAGCCTTTGTATAAGTTTCTCTCTACATTAATATAGTAGGGTAAAAACTAACAAAAATTTAAGGGGACTTGATACCCCTTGTTTTCACAAAAAATAATAAAAATATCAATTTTCTATTTTTTTTTTTTTTTTTTTCGTTTTTATAATCTTTGAAACCTTCTCCTTCTTCTAGCAAGTTTTTGAGCTGATCCGATAACTACAAATATGAATGAAATGACTAGACAATTTTTGTGTGTCATTCTTAATATCTATTTGACAAAAATAGGCATGGATTTTTGAATAAAATAAAAACTTTTTTTTTACAAATTTAAATGTTGAAAAATACGCTTTTTTTACATCTAGGTACAGTAATCATTATTTTTCTCGAAAACTATTTTACTTATTCCAAATGCGATGCCTAAAGAGTTAGATTATATTATTAGGAAAAAATTTTTAAAACAAATCATTAAAAAATATTGAAAAATTAAAAAGATAGAATGTGAAATTTGATGATTTTTTTTTTTTAAATTTTGAAAATTTCGAGCACTTTGCAAACTTTTTTTTAATAAAGTTTAGTCTTTACTTAGTAATACTTCCAACTATGCAAAAATTAAAATTTTAAAAGCTTGAATAAAAAAAAAAAGTTTGAAGGGTATCAAGGGAAAAGAAAAAGAGACAATTTTGGTGGTGTCGTAGTAGTTTTTGAATATTTTTTGTTTTGCATTTGTATATTAATTTTCTTTATTTTTATTCTGCTTCATTTTTTAAAAATCTATTTCAGTCTTTCAAATAGTTAAAATAATGGCGACCGGAAATCAATCGTTGCCTTAAAATCTCGTTTTGAAATTATTACTTTATTAGTAAATGGACAATTTAATGGTTTTGGAATATATTTAGTTTTTAATTAGTTACTTCTGTGCATTTTTCATCACAAGTATGTATATGAATCCGTGCAAGTTTACTTTTAAGACCTGGTAAAAATACAACGTATAATTAAAAACCTATTTACTTGAGAATAAACACAATATTTTAATTTTCATAGTGTATTCAATTTTTATATTTTCATAATTGTAACTTCATTCTGTAACATTTATGTCTTCAAACTGTGAAATAAAATTGCATTTTCATTTAACATTCCTATTTTTATTGAATAAATTAAATATCATTTCGACAACGATAGTTGATAGAAGCCATACACTTTATGTAAAGAATTTCTCCATAATCAAACCAAATCTCAACAGAAAGTAATTAATCTGAAACAAGGATAGGAAATTAATTGTCTTTTGAAACAAGTGAAAGAGGTACTGAAATAAAGTTTGGTTGATAGGTTCTTCATCTTTTCAGTATATTATGACAATTACTCAAACAAAAAAAAAAATGAATGGACGTGTTGGTAGCCTCATAAATCATCAATGGAGATGACAACTATGTGATAAATGGATACCATAACAAAAGAAAATGGCAATTTGGATTATATCGTGCTATCACAAAAAAACAGCCATTTTCGTATAAAATCTTTTATTATAGATACTGTAGCGTGTAGTGGAAGGATTGAAAATATATAGCATGAAAATGATTGCATGCATAATTTAAGAGCTTAGTAGCTGACCGTATGAAGTGCGGTGTATTCATAAATTAAGCTCTTTAAATATTTGAAGAATTTTACTAATGAAATAAATATTAAACTCATTATACTTTCACTTTCTTCTAAAAAAAAAAAAAATTAATTTAAAGTCATTTATATAAAATCATGGGATAAAATGCATGAGTATTAATACTGTTCTTTGAACATTATCATTCAAAGTAAAATATTCAACTATGTTTCGTTTCACTTAACAGGATATGAAAGACATGGTTCTCTTAAGTTTATAAATATTTAGAGAAGAATTAAATTGAAATTGATTATTCAACAAATTTATTCATTTTTCGAAATTTATTGTAAAATAAATTTCTAACAAAAATAATGAATATCATATTTATTTTCATGCTTGAAAATATAAAAAAAAATTATTTTAAATTCGAAAACCCAATCAAAGAATTTATTCTTTTATTTTCAAGCGCTATATATCTATTAATTCTACCTTTTTACAAAGAGTAAACGTATTTAAAGGGTTTATTTCCAGAGTAAACATCAAAGTTCAGTTCAAACAGACATTTTACCACATAAAATATAAATTCAATATAAATTTATTGCTCTTTTGCAGAAAAGAACATAGGTACAACACAATTCTAAAGTTTTATTTATAATCAAATATTTCTAGAATCTACATACTTAAATAGCTATAAAATTTTATACAAAAAACTTTCATAATTTTGCTTGAAGATTCTAAACATTAAAACTCCATTACAGTAATTATAACTATTAGCTTTATAACGTGTTATTTCTTTCAAATGTAATCTATTATCCGCCACTAGTGTTGTAAAAGATTATTTTTGTGCGAATTTATTTCGTCAGCTAAATATATCATATTTGTAATTTTTATTCTTTAATTAACTGCTATGATGTAAGTAAAATGTATTCCATTTTTTATAATCTATACAATTGCTCATGAGCGCCGCTAGAAAGAGACAAATAGATGCATTTTCAGTGCCGTGGCTTTTAAAAATTACATAAACTGAACAAAATAATCCAATTTACAAAAATAACAAAGTGCAATACAAGTTTTAAATTATTCATTTGAACAGGAAATTAATATATAGTGTTTAATTAATTATATTTTCATATTAGGAAGTGTAGTTTACAGTTTTGAAAAACTGATATTTGAATACCAGCTTTTGCTGAATTGAACTCCTCCCCCCCCCCCCTTCCCGTTAAAAAATCCTGCCGGCACCAGTTCCAATTGCTCATATAAAAAAGAATACAGAATTTAAAAAAAGAATCGTGACATTTGTTCTAAAGATGTATTATATATTTTGAATTGTAGAATATTGTTTTAACTCCATCAGTTTAAGTTTCAAACAAAATATCCGATCTAAAATGTACCCTATGGGACATTCTGATTAATAAAATTTTTACTGTATTTATACATTTAATCTCAAAGCTTAACTTGCACCAGATACTTTAATACTTTCAGAATTGGGTACTTATTTAGTGTAAATACTATACGCTTCCTCCCATTTAAGATTCAATTTTCTTCTTGAATGACCTTAATAATAAAGTTTCCCCTTTAAATTATGGCTTACAGTACCATTCCAAATGTTATTGAAAGAAAATGTCAGCGTAGTTTGTCCTTCGTGTAAATCTAGCACTCCTTTAGTATTGAGTGGGGGACAAAATAGAATGAATACCTATGGCAAAATAAAACCGTTATTTGTTATGACTGTCTTGACAAATGACCCATTCACTATTTTAGAAGATACCATTTTATAAATTCTTCCGTAGGACGAGCTAACTGTTGACAATATCCTCCTTTGCACAAACCCAAGTTCTGCTGATTTCGTAACTGATTGCGACCCATTTACCTTGCATTTCTTAACTTCTGTTCGACACAAAATTAAGATATTTTGCTACAAATACTATTATCATTCAACACATACTATCCATGATGATAAGCTGAAACCTTCAACCCCACAAACACTAGATAGCAGATTTAAATGCTAGATAGCATAATGCTTTGTAACCAACACAAAGTCACCATTATTTCGCGTAGGTGTTTGCCCATCACCTGCATCTGGATTTTGAAATTAAATTTCTCTTTTTAATTAGAGCAAACTTTTATCAAACAGCAATGGCACCATCTGAAATTTGGCCCCAGATTTAATTAAAGATACTGGATACAAAGTCACCGACTCTTTTTTTTTTTTTTTTTTTTCTTTTTTTTTTCTCTCTCTCTCTCTCTTTCTTACCCATTTCTTACTCCGTGCTTTATCTCTTTCGACCATTCCCACTTCCCTTTGGGCTATTCTTCAACAACCACCCGAAATAAAAGGTGACTAGCAAGCAAAACAATAACGCTGAGTTAATACATCATTTCGGCACTCTCTCTCTCTCTACCCCAACTGACGTACGATGTGGGAAGAAAAGTTCAGTGTGTATAGAAGACGAGAGACTTATTTTCTTATCTGCTTAGAAAGGGGCCTAAAAGCGAGATCTGGAAAATATTACGAGATTCTCTGATGGCGTTACTTGCCCACTAATGGATGTAGCATGTATTTTGGGTGGTGGTTTTTCCACCCTTCTTTGGTTTTATTTGATGAGGAATTTTCCCAGTCATGCATTCTTAAGTATGGGTTAAGCTTGTCCGTGGACTTCACTTTGCGAAATGTCGCTTATTTACTCTGAGTAAAATTGCTGAATAAAGATTCGTTTTATGTGGTAGCTTATTTTTCTTCTGGTGAAATGAATTCAGAGTTTTTGTAAAAAAAGAAAACGTCAAACTATCTAAACTGTTTTTCAAAGCATCCCAATAATTGTGTTGTACAGTTGAAAAATATATAGGTAAATATCCAATTTACAGCGTGTTATTCACATCCATCTAAATAATAAAACAAGCTGTGTGTCTGTCTGTGGATCTATAGAAAACTACTTAAAATTGGAGTAGAGCTCTGAAATTTTCAACATAAGAAGTTTTGTCCTTCTAATTTTATGTATGTCAACTAGAATTTATAATAATAAAACAAGCTGCGTGTCTGTCTGTGGCTCTATAGAAACCTACTTAGAATTGGAGTAGAGCTCTGAAATTTTCAACATAAGAAGTTTTGTCCTTCTAATTTTATATATGTCAAACAGAAGGTTAAAATTTTAATTAGTTTTTTTTAATTAATATTTTAATTAACTTTTTTTTACAAAGTGACTTCAAATAGAGACACAGTTCTGAAATTTTCAACTTAAATAGTTATAGCCTTCTGTTTGGACTTTTGGAAAACTGAATTTTAAATTTTTTTTTAGTTCTTTTTTAATTAACTTTTTTAATTATTTAATAAACATTTTAAAAAACGACTACTAATAGCGCTACATCTCTGAAATTTTCAACATAAGTAGTTTTGGCCATCTAATTGGACTTTTGAAAAACAGAATTTTAAATTTTTGTTTAGTTCGTTATTATTTTTTTTTTTTTTATTTTTTTTTTTTTTTTTATTTTTTTTTTTAAATTAATTAATATATTTTTTACAAAACGATTTCAAATAGGGCTACAGCTTTGAAATTTTCAATATAAATAGTAGTGGCCTTCTAATTGAATTTTTGAAAAACAGAATTCCAAATTTTATTTTATTTTTTACTTTTTTTTAATTAAAATATTTTATAAAACGATTTGTAACTGGGCTACAGTTTCGAAATTTTCAACACAAGTAGTTATAGCCATCTAATTGGACTGGCAAAAAGAATGTAAAATTTTAATTTGTTTTTTAATTAATTTTTTCACAAAAAGCTACTTCTAATAGGCCTAGAGCTCTGAAAGTTTTAACATAAGTAGTTTTGGCCTCTAATTTTGCTTTTCAGTAACACGTGTTAAAATAATATTAAAGGGGTGCTGTGTTATTATTGTATTAACGGGGAATTTTTTCCTCGTCAAGGGAGAGGCTTCTAATATTAAGGCTTTACGTAGCAATTAAATTTTAGTGAGTGAAGCGAGTTTATGCTTACGCAGCAATGAACCTTTTAGCGAACGAAGCGAGCTTATGCTTGCATAGCAATGAACCTTTCAACGAGTGAAATAAGCCAGTGCTTATGTGTCAGTGAACTTTTCAGCGAAAGAAGCGAGCTTGGTTTTGCTTAGCGATGAACCTTCCTGCGAGCGAAGCGCCAAAAACTGGGACCTATACACGAATGACATATTTCCGCAACGCGAGGCCTGACAGCTAGCTAAAATATTGCACATGTTAAAATTTCGTAGCGAAGCATGGGTATTCAATTAGTTTGAAATAAAAAAAAAATTCCGCCCCTTTCATTAGCTTAAACATGTTTTCGGTTACATTTGTTAATAAAGTTTTAAATCTGGAAGTAAATATTGGCCTAAATAGCAGCGTTATTGTTAGTAATCTTAGTTTGGAATGTGATTTCTTAACTTAGTTGTCTTGGGCGAGATTAATCGAAGCATTCCAAATTGTGTCTTTTACTTAGGCTGGTATAATTTTTGTTTGAAATAGCTGGTCAGTATTGTGTAGCCAGAGAGACCTCTTTAATGGTTTTCGTGTTTGAAAATATTCATCTCCTATTGCCCATAACAATTTGTGTTGTCAGGTGTAAAGAACGTATCAGTTTTTTGTATTCTGTAACTACGGGTAAGTGAGAATGGGAAATAAAGAAGCATAGTATGATGTCAACAGAGAAACAAAAAAGCAATGTCTACAATTTGTAACCCATAGTAAAAAAAAATCAGTTTCTGTATTTAGATCCTCTGTGGTGGGAAAAAAATTTTAGTAAAACATACTATACATTGATATTTTTTATAAACTTCAGCAATAAGGTGCCGACCAAACGGTATAGTGGTTAGCGTGCTAGCTTCTAGACCGCGAGGTTGCGGGTTCGAGTCCCGTGTTAGGCATGGGTGTTTGTAAATGTATGTTGGCTTGTCTAATGACGAATGTTTCGGCGCATTATAGTCCTCGTGTTGCTGACGGCGCCAGATAATCTGAAAACAACCAAATCAGCAATAAGGTATCCTTTTATGAAATTGTACGGGTTTTATGATTATTTTAATGAAAAATCAATTGTCCTGAAACTTGGAACTAAAATGAAAGATGGGCCAAGGTTGGTGTTAGTATAAGATTGATTAGTCTGCAATTCCAAGTGGTACTAGTTGAAAAAGATATTTGAGAACCAACTGATCTAAGGCACTATGTTTAAAATAATCTTTAGTTTCCATCGATATCGTTTACAACGTTCAACATTTTACCTTTCGTTGGGCGTAATGTGCTTGATGGGCCACATTAAGAAGCACAAACTTGTAATTGAGTTAATTTATAAGCTGCTAAGTGATGAACATTTTTACAATTAGTGTCAAAAGAAGAAAACATATCCAAGTTTCAGACAAAATTACTCATATATTTAACGTACAACAAGTCGGGGTGGGGTGACAGCAGCACATGTGCCTGATGGATCAAATGCGTCAAACGGAAGGTTAATCAGCACGATACTCAAAACAAAAACAAAAATCACTGAATCAATAAAAAATAATCACAACCCACACTCAATCAATGCAATATTTAATCTAAGAAGAGAAGATAACAGAGGGAACATTTTTGGGCTTTTCCTCCAATACGGTGAATTATTTTTTAAATAACTATATTCAATGGATCTAGAAATCTCGAATCGAGTGTGGGTTAAAGCATACATCTCATCATTCCTGAAAATGCAACATTTATTTTGCAGCACTACCAGTAGATGTACTTTTTCTGACATCCCAAATAGAAACCCGTATGAAAGATGAATGATGAATAGAGACCACGTGAATGGAGAATAAAATGTACAAGCCATCAATATTCCGAGATGTTGATATTTTTTGGAATATCCAAATGTCTGTCACCTATAATACCAGATACTCGGTTCAAATGTCCCTGTTGAACATTGCCAAGAGTTCCCTAATAGTTGGAATTGAAATAATTCTTAAGAGAACTATAATTATAAAGTTTGTAAAACAAAACCAGTACTACACTACACATCCATGTATAATCAAAATCTGGTAATCGAATTTCAATCATGTTCATTGTAACATTTTGTTCGTAATTCTGGCGCGATTGTCTTGCCAATCATGAAGTCTTCGTCAATAAATGCAGTTTATAACGTATCCTAAAAGAAGAAATTTAGTAGAGCGATATCCAGTGATCTGGGATGCCAGGCGTCGAATCAATCGATTACGGTTTTACTACTAAAAGAAACCCGTTGACCAACTACTGTTCTTTTTTTTCCCACACACTTAAATATTTTTTAGACAGTTTTATGCCACTTCTTATTGCTCTAAGTATCAAGTGTATTTATTTTGTGCACATTTTGAAACTTATTTTTCTCTTAATGACTTTTTTTCGGCATACCATAATAATTTTTGTCTCCTGCGGTAGTTCAATTTTCTCATTTGTTTACTTGGTACAATGATAACAACGTCCATAATAACGCGCTTACAAAATTTGTCAACAAACTCTAAGAATTCAGAAACCAAACTTTTCAAATCTCCAAACAACGTAATATTTTTTATATTTAATCTCAGGGATGTGTTATTCAAATGTCCTGCAGAAACCTTAGAGCAATGCTTTACAAATTGTGGTGTGATAGCGATGGCCTATGGATAGCGGTCGACGAAATTTTAAAATGTGGCAAAAAATCGTTCAAAAAAAATTAGTGTTGTGCTAATTGCCCTTTTACATGAAGGATATTAATTTTCAGTTTTAAAAAAAAATTTAATAGGATTTATTTGGATCAATTTGAAACAAACCATTTCAAAAGTCACAAACCATCAAAATTTAGCATACAGAGATTAAAATACAAATTACCTACCAGGAAATTTCCACTAGTTTCCCATTTGACTTTCAACTATTTATGTACACAAAAATAGTGTCAGTTCAGTTAATTTTCCATTCACAACAAAAACTTAATACGTTGTTACCATATAAAAGAGCATTATGGCCACAATTATTTGAAATAAAATAAGTCGAAATAGTGACAAAAATTGACTGATGACAAAGGGTTGACTGGCAGGAATCGTTTGACGGATAAAGTCACTGACAAGTTGACAAAACACTGTGTAAATGACATACGTACAAATGCAGATTCTGTCCAATCTATGGGTAAGGCGTGTAAGGTTATTTTCTACCATATAAAAAACTACATATTTTTGTATAAAACATATATATATAAATATTTTATTTTTTTCAATTGACTTTAAATTCTGTTTGCATGTTAAACTAGCATGTTACACTTTTCATAACATTAGATTTTAACTCACAATATTTTTAGATAAAATATGTTTTGTACCTTAATTGTAAATTCTAAAATAAAATTTCAGATTCTAAAAAATACCTTTATTGAATATATGTTGGCAAAGTATATTGATATTGCTTTAATATTTTAATAAGTTATATCCTCGTGTGTGTAAGTAAACTTTCATACAGTAAACGACATCTTTCATTTTTAGAGCAATCTCTTATCTTTAAAAATGTCATTTTAAAAAACGGTAGAACTGTGGAAGTAATTGAATGTGGTGTTTTTTATAGTGAAATTACCAACAAATTTTGTTTTAAAATATTTCAAATCTAAATTTGTACGCAAGATTGGAATAGATTTTCACCTTCAAAAACTATACTTAAAAACAGCAAATCCCCCCAAAAAATCGATCTATCTTCGGATTATGAACTCTCTCCTTAAAATGGGGTGGCGTGTATGGTTGATCCTAAAATATGAAAGATACTTTCCCTATTTAACCTTCTTAAAATACAATAATGCAATATTTATCTTATCCTTAAAGAACATTAGTCAATATACTGCTTTCATCCGAATTTAATTTTACAGGGGATAAAATATATTTTAGGGAAAAAGTACTGCTAGTATTTCTCCGCAATTTCACTATTTTCCTATCTAAAGTTGAACGATATAAAAATAAGGAGACAATAGGCAAAAATAATAATTTCTTTCAAACAAACTACGATCTTTTTTAACTTTTCAAACATTTGACAATAGCAGCCTCTCAGAAAAAGTACTGTGCATCCTTATCTTTTGAAATAAAAAGAGGAAATTCCAAAAGAAAATCCATTTATCTTCTGATTTAACTAAGCATTGCAAAAAAAGTTTTTTCATTTTTCATACTTGGAAAGTTACATCATTTTTCGAAAACTAATCTTGGTCTTTCGTCCATTCAGGTCAAATATAATAACCAGATTATAAAAATCTATAATTCTCGATTTTTTTCCGTCTACCAATCCTTCTGTTTAAAAACTTTTACCTTCAGTCGTGATAAAACAAATTTGCTAAACGTCTACTCAAATAAGGCATACCATTGCCACATTTAGTTAAGACCAACAGTATTTAACATTGATCTAAAGTCAAAATAGGCTGGTGTATTGTATCTACACAACATTTTAACAAGATGTTCAGTTTATACTACGAATCGAACGATGAGAAGGTATTGTTTACAATCGTCAGTTCTATTGCTGTCAAGAACGAATACATACATCATTATCAAAGATAGAATAATTTGTAATTTAATGTGTTTGCGTCATTTATGTTTCACCAATCAATAGTTTCGCCAATTATGAGTCGTTTACTTTCTCCACCCAATAGATTAATTCAATATATTCTAGAGGAGTTGAAACAATAATCCAGAAAACTTGAAAAATTTTTGTGTCGTAGATATAACAACCATTATAAAAGTTGTCAATGAAATCGAAGGTAAAAATTACGACTTTTATTATATACGATAATCAAAAAGTTCGCGTCATTTGATTTATTTTTGTAAGGCAGTTTGTGCATTTAGTAACTGTAACCATGACGGGAAAGAATGTTTTATGAAAGCATGCGTAAAACAACATTCAAGAAGTTTGGTCCGGTTAGAACAACACAGTGGGATGTCAAAATTAGGCTACAACAGCATGTCGGTCACATTGTTTAAATTTGAGAAACGAGTAGATCTTAAATTTCATGCAAGTTTGAAAAATCTACAGCAATAATCTATAGCAACCTTTATTGGACCATTGCGTTCACCGTGTCCAGATTTTTTTATTGCCTTCACAACGCGACGGTCTGCCTTGTTGCTCTCATCGTCTTTTAGCGATTTTCACCCAACTTTATATCCCTGAGGCCATTCGTAAACATAAGATTTTTGTAAGATTTCAGCATCAAAAAGAAACTGCATATCTTCACGGGTTCCATTGCAGAAAGAGATATTTTCCTTTTCACATTCTTCAAATCTAGACATTGCGACCCATATGCAGAGTCTTAACTTTGACTGCCTCTTAGAGACAATGCTTTAGTCTATTCTCTCTGAGCCCAACTTCGCAGAAGATTTTCCACGCCTACATAATAAACCGTTCTTTACTGTCGTGGTTACCTAAATCACCTTCACAAACAAAACAAAACCTATGCGAACTTTTTGATCCTCCCACAAAAAATAAAAATTTATTTCTGGGTCAAAATTGTAGTGTCGTCTATTGTATTAACCGCAAAATTTTAATGAAGAGAAATTTTTAAAATTTTAAACTTTGAATGGTCCTTTAATGAGTATTAAAATGAGCTTAGCTGCTGTTGCTATATCCTCCAAAAGTATTGTAAGTTTTGTAGCATTAAATCAATCAGTAATTAAAAAAGTATTGAATTATATCGATGGGATAGTGCAAGATTGACGATCCTCCTAAATACCGTTCATAAGTGGACGGCTTTATGCAAAAAGTATAAGTTAGCTGACAGAAATATCAATGCGCTTACCCGTTATTCACATCATATAGCCGTCTAAATATTTTTTTCTCCTTATGTCTTACAGATGTCTTAAGAATTTTGATCTGTGCTAAGAAGTGGGTTCGTCATGGCACATGATCTCTTGTACCAGGACGATGCCCTCCAGGCCACCTTTTTTGGCAATTTGACTGCTGTTCCAGAGCCTCCATCAAGGCTCGTCAATATCTTCGTCAGTTCTACTAAATCAGGTAAGAGTCCTTTTTGAAAATCTTCTCAAATCCCCTTGATTAACATAATGAACCTCACTGGCAATGTGAAATTCAGTGATATCCTTTGTTCGCAATTATATTTGGTACGGTAATTCAGTACCAGATTTTCATTTCTGTATTTTGTCTTGCATGGGGTGTTCATATATCCATACCTTAAAGCAAGAAAAAAAAAGGGGCAACAATTTATCAAAATTAGTTGCATAGTTGATTACATATGATGCATATATTTCATATTCTTTTAAGTTTTTCTAGTTCTAGATAAATTCCAGCCTAAAAATGATGCGAAGGCATATAAATTATCTGGATGTGCCTCAGAAGTTTGTTTAGACAGCAAAAATAAAAAAGAAGTTTTTTATTTATTTTTTTATAACTGAAAACATCCTATATCATTTTCTAACTTTCTAGAAGGACAGATAAAAGTAACATTGAAAGGGCAAAGGTACTTAAAAAAGCAATTCCGCACTAGTTTCAAACAAAATATTTGCAATCTAAATGTTTCTTTTTTCAAGAATAAGGTTACGTATATTTAGTTTTTTAACATTCCATTATGCGACAGCTCGAAATTGAGCATGCCAAAGCTCAGCGCCTTTAAAAGTTTACTACCCAGCCATCTCTTTTCTCTCTTACAAATTCACGACGTTATTACACGTTATTTATCCCCCACTCCAATCTCGTAAAATGCATCTTTACGCCTGACGTGCACACTTTCTTCCCTATATACTTAATTATACGGGAGAAGAGAAATTTAAAAGCCGAACCATAATTTTCAAACCGTCCCCACTTTTTTAATATATCGCAAAGTTAAACCAGAGAACTCCAGTCACTTGAACCATTTTTTCCAAACTATACACGTGACATGTACTAAAACCGACAATAAATAATTTTTCTTCTCCATCAAGGTCGGGAAAAACTAATGCTTCCAGAATCCTTAATTTAATAACTCAAACTTTTATGGATTTTTCCCTCTATTTTTTATTCTTTGTCCGCGCCATTATATTTCGATAGGCCCTTACATCGATTTTCTGGAAAAGAGCCTTGTCTATTTGTTGTTGTTGTCGTTCTTGTTTCCCATTTATTTTTTGTTTTGGCGGAGAGCTTTTTAGCTTAATAACGTTTCCGTTCCGTCGCTCCACTGGTCAGAAAAGAATGCAGTCGATGGAGATGGGAGGTAATTTAGACTTTAAAAGTGTGGATCTTTTAAAAGTGGGAGACTGAGAGATCTTACTTGAGATGGATACGTTTTAGAGTAAATTTTGGCATAAAATACTTGTTCAATGATGGGAAATAAATTTTTTCCCCCGAG
The DNA here is from genome assembly GCA_963978545.1 of Linyphia triangularis. Lineage (NCBI taxonomy): Eukaryota > Metazoa > Arthropoda > Arachnida > Araneae > Linyphiidae > Linyphia > Linyphia triangularis. Next base: position 44,532,773 of record OZ021732.1, on the reverse strand, counting down.
TTTAAGATAAATCATATTTTTATTTCCCGTCGCTTAAGCTGCAGTTTCTTAATCTTCCGATACTTACAATATACTTATATGAAGGGTACAGAAGTTAAAGGTGTAATATCGTTTCTGTTGAAACTGATATTCTCTCACCATCTAGCAAAGGTAGTCTGTAGTCTTATTTTGGCAAAGGAAGTGTTAGATCAATAAAAAATGGCGATAAAAGTTTAGCGAAATCGAGTTGTTAGATAAAAATAACTTGTTTTCTGGAATACTTAAATTGGTTGAGAAAATACATCTTTATTACTTGTAAATTCCACATTAAGTGTTTGAATTAATAGCATTTGTTAATTCTCAAATATCTGCGTTAGGTAATCCCTGAAATTATATGGTAAGTAATAATCTTATTTCACAATTCAAATTCGCAACTTTTATTAAGATGAAAATATATGGGATTATTTTTTAGTTTCAAAACGTTGGACGTATATGTTTGAGAATTATTAAATGGTATTAATTCGACCTAATAAGGCGGAATTTACAAGTAATAAAGGCGTTTTGATTGAAACTCTGTATCTCTCTGTCTTTGTTATGTCTAGAAAGTTCATTTTCTATCAAACCATAATATCGTAACTATCTCAAGAAAAAAAAATAACTTCTTAAGCGTATAGCAAGAGTTATGACATAACTTTATTTAGTGACTTTAATGGAATTATGATTCAGTTTTTTTTTTTTTTTTTTTTTTTTTTTTATATATATATATATATATATATATACCCTTTCCCTCGCTTCTAAATTGCTAAATTGTGACTTCAGCTCATTTAGTTCTAGAGTACAGAACTGGCCCCAAAAGGTTAAATAACTAATTTACTATAAGCATGTACCTCTAATTATTTAAAAGGTTTAGAAAATGAGAATTTGCTTTAAACTCAATAAAGTAACACAATTTTATTTAAAACAAAAACTACGAAAATGCATGGTTTTTCAAAAAAATTAGCTTCGATAAAAAAATACCTCGACTCGGAATGAAAACAAGTTTAATTTTAAACAAAATCTTATCAAAAGCTTTAAAAAGAATAACAATTTTATGCTAAATTTGGATTTTTCATAATCTTCAATTACAGCACAATGTCAGTAAATAGGTTATATAAAAACAATGCTATCTCATTCATCCTGTTACGAAACGATTGCATGAAAACGGAAATTTGAGATATTTTCATCTTTGAGAAATCTTTACAAAAACTTAATTATTTTTAAAACTAAACAAAAAAACCTTTTTTTGAATATGTTAGAAAGAAAATGATAAAAAAATTCTATTTTAAGAAGACCTTATCGACTCTAAAAGTTTAAGGTAAAAATTAACATGAAAGAAAAATTAACACGAAAGAGTAATTTTATTCGATCCTTTCGTCTAGAAGACAGTTTGGGTAAAGTCTGATACATAGTTGTGTTTATGCATTGCTGTGTTATTTCATCCTTTTTTACAATCCATCCAAAGATGAACGTTTTTTTTTTTTTTTTTTTTTTTTTTTTTTTTTTTTTTTTTTGACCTGTATGCTTGGATTATTATATTGTTTGTAGATATTTGTCTTCGTAGAATCGTATTTTAACCTGAAAGAACACGCGAACATCATTGGTACAGTAGGCAAAAAATACCCACAAGAAAAGTTTTTAGTATAAATACTTTATTATTAGCCCTCTGAAGATTTCCTAACCACAAACAAACATACAAACTCGAATTTAAATTAAAGAATGAAAAAAAACAACAATGAATGCTGACCATATTTTTGGTTCTTAGATGAAATATTTTAGATATAAAGTATATAAAGAAATGTAAATCAAATGTGGCGTGGTGGGAAAATAAAAGCTTATGTTGATTTTTGGAACTTTTGTATAAAAAACTATTAGAAATACTCTTGAAATATTTTTTAGAACTATAGAAAAAGGTCAAAAAGAGACATGGGCACTGAGAAGACTTTCTAGCTTTGGGGGAGAAAGTATGAAGACAAAAGGTAGCCTTTTATCTTAGAATCTACTTACGAATTCAAAAACTCGATGATCGCCTTGCTCTTCAAAAATAGTATTAGAAGAAATCGAAGGGGTCAAAATCCAACGAATATGATGACCATTCAATACCACATTATGAATTCTACAGTCTAGAGGTTCCCAAATTTTCAAGCAACTTGATCCCATAGGTACTTACGATAAAAATTTCTAACCCAAATTTTCAATGGTCGGGTCTCACCTTTTTAGAAAGTTGATGAACCACAACTCACTTTTCTCTTACTCCACCTCTTCCATCATCAAACAAATGTTTTGAATTGTTTTCAACGATACTTTTGATTGACCATAAAAAACTAATCAAATTGTAATTAAAAAAATACTGAATGCATCAAAATTATTAAAAATCATTAAATTAGTTAAAATTACTAAATGTAGTTAAAATACTAAATCTGTCTCAACCAAGAAATGTGCTCTTATTATATGGTTTGAAAGTGTGTACAATCCAATGGTAATTTTTAAATATCTTTTAGGCTTAAAACCTTAAAAAACCATAAAAAAACAGTTTAGAATTGAAATGGCTATGTCTCACAAAATGACCACCCAGGCAACTGCTTGTTAACATTTTCTAAATAGTATTATTATTATTATTATTATTATTATTATTATTATTAACATTTTGAGGACTTTCCGTCTTAGATGAAAATCTCGCATATTTGAAAACTATCCCCGACCCATCAAAACTTGGTTTGAGAAACGCTGCGATAGATCACACTGGTTAGGGAATCCTTAACGATTTCATGTTTTAATAACCTTTCCAAATCACATTTTCTAAAGGGGACTTGGTACCCTTCAAACTTTTTTTTTTATTTATTTAAGCCTTTAAAATTATAATTTTTACACATTTGAAAGTATTACTAAGTAAAAACTAAATTTTATTTTTAAAAAAAAGTTCACATAGTGCTCTAAATTTTCAAAATTTTAAAAAAAAAAAAAAAAAAATTAAATTCTTTAAATTTCAAATTCAATCTTTATTTTTCAATATTTTTTACTGATTTTTAAAAAAAAAAAAAAAATCTAGTAATATACTTTAACTTTTTAGGCATCGGATTTAGAAGAAGTAAAATAGTTTTCGAGAATTAATTACTTTACCTATAAGTAAAAAAAAGCGCAAGAAACGGGTATTTTACACTTGAATTTGTAAAAAAAAAAAAATTGTTTTATTCAAATATCCATATTTATTTTTGTCAAATAGATATTAAGAATGAAACACAAAAAAAATCAAGTCATTTCATTCCTATTTGCTGAAGTTTTAGCATTTTGAGTAGTTAGTGGGAATTTCAAAAATTACGAACTAAGAAAAATGCGTTCGAAACATCGAAGGATTTATTGCAGCGCATTGCTAAATTCTCCGTAAGAATATAGTTTTTCTGCAATTGCAGTTATCGGATCAGCTTTAAAACTTGCCAGAATAAGGAGAAGGTTTCAAAGATTTTAAACACGTAAAAAATAGAAAATTGATATTTTTATTATTTTGTGTGAAAACAAGGGGTACAAAGTCCCCTTAACCACACAACACTTAGTTCTCGATAATTGAATTTTGTTTTAAACATCCACACTGCATCCAAACCTATATTATAAGTTATATTTCCATTTCCTCTTCTATCATGGTCTATAAGTTACAGTATGGGCAATGTCATCAATGTGGTTCAGGGTGGTTCGAAAAAAAAAAAAAAATTATTTTTAAAACGCATGAGGTGAAAAAAGTTGTTACATATCTTGATAAGAAAAACTGTAAAAAAAGTTTGGAAAAAAAATATTAACTTCCGATCCCGCATTCACCTCAAAGTTAGGAGAAAATACAAAAAATAACAATTTTTCTTAAATTTTTTAAAATTTCTAAACATTATATATTTATATATTTAAAAGGCAATAGTTTGCAATGTGTAGTGAAAGGATGGTATAATACAGGAAAAACTATTCTATACATTTTTAGAACATATATTAATAATTAAAAATACTCAAAATTAAAAAAAAATGTGTAAATTAATGGTTTTTCTGTAAAATGGGTACTAAAGTTATTTCTTACATTTTTTTTTTTTTTTTAAACATGCTTTTATTCATTTGGTTCACTTTTTTCTTGAGCTTTCTACAATGATGCACTTTGAAGGCAACTTTTGCAGAAAAGTCGTGCATTATGGATCTTTAAAAAAAAAAAAGAAAGATGTTGTCCTAATGTATTTGGCATCAGCGCCACCCACTTTTTTTCTTTTCACTCTACACAAGCGTTCCACAGCTTGTGAGTAACAAGGAAATGAGTTGAAGACTGATTTAGTGGTCCCCAGTAGCACAAAAACGCAGATCAATTTCGCCAGACATAGATCAATTCCGATGTGGAAAGTTGTGAATCTGTCGTTGAAAGCAATATTAGCTAATCTCGCCCAATTCTAGATAAAACAAAGAAGAGGTTTAAAAATGTTGATGCACAGTTTTAAAATTGGGATACTGTATTTATGAGAAACAAAACTATGTAGCGGTTTTGACATATTTGTTAGTTGAAAATTCGTGTATTTCGGAACTATACTCGGCCAGAATTAGCCAATCTTCCAGTATTTCCCTGTTTCCTCCAATACAGCTGTGCTGCTCGGGGGCGTCTTTACTAACTAATGCTCGTTTGTTACTCTTCACAAAGGAGGAGTCCTATTACAAGCATTCCACTGAATTATGTCCACTTAATCAGTGGCAAGAAAGTTAAGTTTGGTTGTCTTGAAATGGCTTCTTATCTTTTTCTAAGAAAATTCTCGAGATTTCAGAGACCGAAGCCCCAGTTCTCTTACATCTCTATTTTCGTCCAAAATCATTGCCGAAATCAGCCGACCAAACGGTATAGTGGTTAGCGTGTTAGCTTCTAGACCGCGAGGTTGCGGGTTCGAGTCCCGTGTGAGGCATTGGTGTTTGTAAATGTATGTTGGCTTGTCTAATGACGAATGTTTCAGCGTATTATAGCCCTTGTGTTGCTGACGGCACCAGATAATCTGAAAACAACCATTGCCGAAATCAAATTTTTTGGGTGAGGTAAGGAAGCATTTCGTTCAATAACCGAGTTTAAAATATCCAGTAAATATTCAGGGAGGTATCGAGACAATCGAATTGCTTATGTATGATCTTAGGTCCTTCAGAAAATAAACTTTTTTTTTATTCGAAATCAATGTTGCATGTAACAATTTATAATAAAGAATATCACTTGCTTGAGTTCATCCGATGGTTTACATTCACTCATATATAGTCTAACTACTCTGTTTTCTGTTGTTAGCCATCTTGAGTGTGAAAGGGGATTGTGTTTGAGAGCTGCCAAGTCATTAACCTGATCTAATTGTTGCAAAAATATCAATTAGATATAACTGATCTGTGCTCAGTACTTTCATCTCAACTTGAGGAACTGAACATTTAATACGCAAAAAATCGGTCAGGGGGAAATTTTTCACAGTTCTTCAATATTTGATCCATCTCCCCACTGAAAGATGTTGGTCCTGTTGTAGTACTATCTACGTGTTTAAATAGGCGTCTGAATGGTAGTTTATTGAAGTACAGGAGGCATATATCCCACTGTAGTGGTCTCCCAACGTACAATTTGATATGTCATATTATTTCCAGCCAATATTAATTGCAGTCCCAATCACAGCCATGTGCTCTATGATCCAATGAATAAGCAGGTAAGTTTATGATCTTCAATCTAAGAGAAGGCGTCACGAGAAAGGCCACCCAGATTGAAACCCGTCAAAACACAGTTTTTATCAATGTTTCAAAGGTTATGCGCTAACGATAATTATTGAATAATTACTGATTTGATTTTTTTTCCCAAGTTCTATCTACTTAATTTCGCACAATACAAACCAATGTACCTCGATAATTTAGTGATTGGTGTGTTCTACAAATTGATGGAAAAAAGGAATTTTTTGTATTTATTCAAAACTTTGAAGTGAATGCTTGAAATAAATAAAACAATTTTAACAAAAATATATAAGAAATAACGTTAGTGTCCATTTATAGAAAAATTATTTTTTAACAAAAAATGTATTTTTGAATATTTTTAATTATTGACATATATTTTAAAAATGCATAGAATCGTGTTTGCGTGTGTTATTCCACCCATCCACTAAACATTGCAAACCAATGCCTTTTAAATATATAATGTTTAGAAATTTAAACAAATTTAGGAAAAATAGTTATTTTTTGTGTTTTCTCCTAACTTTGAGGTGTATCCGCGATCGGAAGATTTTATTTTTTTTCCAAAACTTTTTTTACAGTTTTTCTTATCAAGATATGCAACAACTTTTTTCACCTCATGCGTTTCAATAACAATTTTTTTTTTAAATTTTTTAATTTTTTTTTATTCACCCTAATGTATATAGACTACTTAACCACGTATGGTATGTATGTAAAGGGTGTTTCAGAAAGTACTCCCTAACTTTGAAATGGTATATCTATTAAACAATGAGGGACCGAAAAAAAAGCGAGAAGTGGTAAGTTGAATAGAAAGGTATGGAATTTTAAATAAATCGATTTGCAATATTGAAATGAGATAACACATGTAGTAAAATCTAAATATAATGGAATGAATTCTGAGTTCATCGTTTGCCTCATAAAAAATGCAATGATTACTTTACTGGATAGTATTTCACCAATGGTCACTTTTCAGAAACAAGTGGCTTTGTATATCCACAAACCAGCTATCCGTACCCCATATTCATCAGTTTTGTTTATTGATAAATCTGTACTCAAAATGGACCTCAATGGTAAACCCTTTACCCCCATTAATCAATTTTACAAACCAATATATTTAAAATTCCATACACCAGCGTACCACTTGTTTTTCTGTCTTTTACTGTTTCACATTTGTATCATTTCAAAGTTAGGGATTCCTTTCTGAAAAACCCTATGTATCTTGGTATGTATATCAATGGACACAACTTGATCACCTAATGTACTTTTTTTTTCCCTCTTCTTTTTTCAGATTTGGAGCATGAACGTCGGCAGTTGCACGATGTTGTTCTTCCTCAGCTGCAGCGCGACTGGTCTCCCGCAGGGGTGGACGTTCAGTTGGTGGATATTCAGGGCAGCTGCGAGGAGGACTCCTTAATAGAGCCCCGGGCCATCGCTCACCACCTAGAAGAGATTGAGGATTGCCACAGGACATCTCTAGGATGCTTTTTCCTGGTGAGTATGCTTGAAAGATACTCTGGAAAGCGTTAGACCTTCTAATTTTTACTCACATTATATTGATCTTTCTTCACAATGAGTTCTCCTATATAGCTATTACGTCAAGAAAATTCCAACACAACCGTTCTAGTAAATGCAGGGGATAGTTTGGTTGGCCAGTTGCAACTCGGGGTCAGTTTATGTGCAGAGATAAGAAATATGTAATTGCGATATTGTAGAATGCAATTAAACTTTAGAGGTTCTCAGAGGACAAACCTCTGGCCACTTTTTTTAGTGAATGCAGTTCGATTGAGCTGAAGGGTTATTTATTGTATTGAATATTTTCTAGCACAAAAACTAATCGAGAAAGAGCGTTAGAACAATATTCAGAACACATTTATCAGACGGGAAGGAAGGTAGCGTTTGATATGAATGATATTCCAATGATATCAATAAGACTTATTACACAAATCGAAACAAGTCAGTCATTAAATGAGATTTATTGTATGTTTGACTTGTTTATTTTAATAAAATTGTGTATTTTGGAACGATACTTAAATTTCTGTCAGGATCGGCCAATTTTTTAGAACGCATGTTTCCGCCTTGGACAAAACTGTTGCGCTACCTAGTTAAATGCTTTTCCTCAAAAGCTATTTTTTTATATAAATCATGAATTTCTTTTTCGCTTAATATTGATAAAAAAATTTATACTTCTGAAATTCAATTTGAAAAAGTAAACGCTAAACAAAAATCTATCACACTACAATCTCTGCGGTAGGAAAAATTTGCTAGATAGAATCATATATAATTTTCTCAATAATACGAGACACATTTTACAATACAGTGCAGAATTAGTGAGATTTCTTTTATAAGTAAAATGTCTCTATATCATGTATTGTATTTCTCAAATGAATTTTCGCATAATATACCACATACTTTCGCATAATATACCACATACCAGCAAAACCAATCGAGAAAAACCAATTCCATCTAAGTTACACAATGTAGCATTAGAAATACATTAGCACACTTAAGCAAATCTCAGTAAAAATGCTTACGCATTGGATAAGCAAAAATAAATGGGATGAAAAAAGATCGGAAGCAGACGCTAAAAAGGAGAATTAGAGGCGAAGACAATATCCGAAAAATATGCTCTTTCCTTGTTGATCGATAAGGTATTGGATTTCCGATACGCAATCTCCTTTTACGCTTGAAATCTGTTTCTAGCTGATTAGTGTAAGGGAACTCTTGTCATGTTTATTTTTATTGGACATTGAGTCATATTTATTATAAGAATAGTATATTTACAAGCGAGAACAAACTTTTCTGAGAAGAGAAGTGGATGAGACCTGATTCGTAGGATGTGTCTAATTTTGCCAGCTATAGATGTGTCAGATGCTGCAAAGGAAGTTTTGTTATTGTGTTAATGGGAGGGGAAATTTATTTCTCGACGAGAGGGGGAATATTAATGAATTATTAGATTTGTATAGCAATGAAGATATGACACACCTACTGTGAACCAGGCTCAGTTCACGAAGTGTCAAAATCTAGGATTTGTACACATTGATGGGCCACGCATATAATTGTAATCCTTAAAAACCTATATTCCTACCTGGTGGCAAAAATTAGAGCTTCAATTCAGAAATCGTTCGCTCTAGTCGCAATACCATGCTCACCAAATTTATGATGATCTGTTGATTACATCCAACTCTATGTGAATTTAGCATATAATCATATTCAGTAGACCCTCTTTTGAACGACCCCACGATATCGCGACCCAATATATGTCCCAATCGTTTATTCACCCGGAACAACGTTACTTTTTATTTGTTATAAAGACTGAAACGCCAGCAATTTTTCGTTATAGCGACTGCCTATTTAATCGAAATTAGTATTTGGAACCTTTGAGATAGGTGGAATAGTACCTTCGGGTTGAAACCACTTAAAACCCAGTATTATAGTATAGTAGTGACACCACAAGTTTTGGACATAGTCTAAAATCATAGTCATAGTCTAACAAGTTTTGGACATAGTCATAAATTTTTGTTCAGAATGACTATTAAAAATAAGCATAATCAGATTTCAATCGATACCAAGACCATATACCAAGACCGATACCATTTTGACCGAAATCGACAAGAAAAATGTTTCAAAAGCGGAAGTAGCGAGTATGTTTGACATTAAGAAAAGTACGCTGTTCCCATTCTTAAAATATAGGATTAAGATTTCAGCTGTAAACTAGACCGGCTTCCCAAAAGCAAGTGTAAGTACAAGAAATGGAAAATCTCCATTTTTAGAGACAACGTGCTTCGACATGTTGAAAAAGAAGACGGTGCTGAAGATTTTCTTCAACAACTAACAGAAATGAAGAATTTCATTTTAAAATCTTCGAAGAACATAATAAAACAATTGGCAATAATGAATTTTTTCCAGAAACCATATTAATGTACCGTACTGAAAATAATTTAGTGTTTCCGAATAAGTACTAGTTTATTTCCTTGTTTCCACGAATTTTTTTGATTCGCTATAACGACCTTTCATTATTAAGACGCCGACCAAACGGTATAGTGATTAGAGTGCTAGTTTCTAGACCGCGAGGTTGCGGGTTCGAGTCCCGTGTAAGGCAGGAGTGTATGTAAATGTATGTAGGCTTGACGAATGATTCGGCCCATTATAGCCCTCGTGTTGCTGACGGTGCCAGATTATCTGAAAACAACCAACTAACCAACTATTATTAAGACCGCTTGTTGTTGGTCCCCGGAGGGGTCGCTCTATCTAAGGTCTACTGTAATCACAAAGAGATAAAGTTACTTGAATAATTTAAATGCATGGTAATAGTCATAGATAATTCATAAATCCCTACATTCTGCACCATTAATTTTAAGTAGTTGTTATCTGCTAAACTCTATTCCATCAGAAACTTGCCATTGCCAGTGAAAATTAACGGTAGAATGAATGGATTTGGCCCAAAGTTGACGTCTACAAATGAGTCAATTGTTGGATCTTAGCTAAACGTTAAGAATTGTTTTCTTATAGAAATACTTATTATTTTAGTGAAAACACTAATTCTGCCCACAAAAAAATTAGTATTTCATTTCTTGTTATTGTAGTTCGTTCCAATTCGCACTCCGCCGTATACAATTTACAAAACCAATTTTAAACGTACAAGCACTTGAAATTTTAACTACATCACTAAAATTAATTTACAATCAGAGAACTCAATAATCGTAATTTTTATTGAAGTTTTATCTCGAACTGTTTTATTTTCAGTGTCTGATCGGGAACAAATATCGACCATTTGCACTTCCTGCTTCCATAGCAGTCTCCGAGTACAACCACATTTACAGTGCTGCCAAAGAGGCAGGACTAGACGCCTCCATGCTGGACAATCACTACTTGCTGGACTCGAACATTCTGCCTCCACGCTATATCCTACAAACACACAGAAAATCTAGCAGCACTGATTCTACGTAAGTGTCAACTTCTATTTCGATCTATATTGTTTCAAGTATTTCGCAGAAATAGTGTAACGTAAAAAAGATTTAACATTTCTCTGTAACAACTATGTAACAAAATATTTCTCTAACAACGTTATAGGCAATTAAGAAAGTTTTCAGAAAAGTGAATGGTCCATAAAAATTTAAGTAAAATACCTTTTTTGCAGTAAATGGAAATTGAGTTTCGATTTAATGTGTTTTCGCTTCTACTCAAAAAAGAAAACATTCAACAATACGTTTAAATTAAGTAGAACTCTTTCCAAACCGAGCAATGATACACTCAAACTCACTTAACTTTTAACTCAAACCACTTAACGATACGATATTCGTTACGATACGATATTCGTTACGATACGATATTCGATACAATACGGTATTCGATACGATACTCGATATCATATACGATATTCGATACGACATGATATTTGGTCAGATACTTTCTGCCGGACAGTTCCGGCCAAATGCGGTTCTGCAGACCAAGAAATTCTTATTCGATAAGTAATTTACTTCATTCTCTGTGAATTTCAGAGTGGTGTTCGATGACGTATTTACCCAAAAAGTGCACATTCGGACTGGTCGCCCAGACAGTTCCAGCCAAATGCGGTTGGGCAGATTAACTGATTCTTACTCGATAGGTGATCCACTTCATTCCCTATGAATTTCAAAATAAATGTTCGAGGACGTATTTGAGAGCCTAAAAAGTATGCTTTCGGATTGGTCTGCCGGACAGTTCCAGATAAATGCGATTTGGCAGACCAAGTGATTCTTATTCGATATGTAAATCATTTCATTCCCTGTGAATTTCAGAGTGGTGTCCGATGATGTATTTACCCAAAAAGTGTACTATTTGATTGGTCTGCCGAACAGTTCCAGCCAAAAGTGGTTCGGCAGACCAAGTGATTCTTATTCGATAGATAATTCTCTTCAATCTCTTTGAATATCAGAGGAATATTTGATTATATTTAGGTACCTCAAAAGTGCACTTCCCGCCACGTTCTTCTTACACTTCCAGCCAAATACTTTTGTTTTAAAATAAAAAGCAATATTTTTTCGGATTTGAAAGTAATGCAACTTTTATCCCTTCCAATAAAAATAATAATAATTTTCGTTCAATCTAACGGGGATTTTAGTGTTTACCAATAATCCAATACAGAATGCGATAACTTGTTTCGATAGAAGAATCCTGCAATTTACTTGAAATTAATTGGAATCTCCCTCCACGTGAAGATAATACCACTTATCGGGATCAGACCGCACGCAACAAATACGACGTGCTTCGAATTCCATCACTAATGTTCGTTCTAATAAATTTCAGGATCAATAACGAGCAAGTGAACAAAATGCACCAGGATTCCGGGGAAGGCAATTGGCCGGAGGAAGAAGACAAATTAGTTCAAATCATCCAATACGGAGCGAGAATAGCCATTCAGGAAGGCCTCATCGAAGCTGAAGAGGCAACGCAGTCCTTTTTGCTATCCGGTAAGAAAGCGTGTACTTCATGCATTTATAGTTAGAAAATTCACTTACTCAAGTAGCGCATTGATATTGGCCAATGTCGGAAACAGGGGTCTAGGAAGATTGGCCACTCTTTGCCGAAGCTCGAGTATCGTTTCAAAATACACGATTTAAAAAAAAAAAATAATAATAATAATAATAAACTTGTCAAAACCATCACAAAACATATTTTTACCCCTTTCTTATTACATAGTCCGAGAGACGACTGCAATTATTGGACCCCATCGAACATTAATCTGAATTTTTAATATAAATTATAGAAAAGTGAGTAGATTACGAATCCACTGGTCTGCCGTGGCAAAAATGGCTGAAACTGATCAAAAATCGACTTGGAATGAGTTGAACTAAAATCCAATTGCCAAATGTGTCACAACTTGCCAAAAAGAGAACACACTTTTTCGTCTGGCAACCCACTGCATTTTGATTTTCAATGAGAAAAAGCGCAAACGATTTCTGATCTCTGGCTTGGAAAACTTGTATCTTTTAAAAGTAAGCCAAATTGGTGACATCAGTTACGTCATCAGCGACGAAATGTTAATTGCCAACTTGGCTCTCTTTTAATAGATGCAAGTAGGACCGTTGCCAGATATCTGAATCGTCTGCAACCTTCTTAATTGAAAATTAAAGAGTGAGGGTTACCAAATAAAAAAAATGCTCATTATTTGGCAAGTTATGGCGCATTTGGCAATTGCATTTAATTTAACATATTAAAAGTCAATTTTTGGCCAGTTTTGGCCAGTTTTGCCACGGCAGATCAGTGGATTCGTAATCTACTTACTTTTCTTATAAAAATTCAGAATGATGTTCGATGGGGTCCAAAAATTGCAGTCGTCTCTCAGTCTAACACTAAATTTCAAAGTTAAAACTCTGCATTAACATTTCAAAACCTCAGTATATTTTACCCGACACTGGGCGAGATTGGGCAAGATCTGTAGCAGCGGCCAGTCTACAATGGTTTACATCGGGATTAGCCAGTGTTGAGCCGATATTTGCGAGCGGATTTCTACTACTGGGGTACTAGCCAATGAATTAGAAATCGGTAAATATGTATGCTATTGGTTGCATGGGTGATTAGACAAGTTCCTGCTAGAACTTGAATGACACAAAATCGGGATGTTGTCATACAGTGCGACTCATAATTATAAGGACAGCAAATATTTTAATCACATCATAACACTAAATACAAGACATGAACTACACAACATTTAAATTGGGAATCAGAAATTTTTAATAACCTCTATTTATATCACTTTGCTTTGGGGTAAAATGAAATAACATGAAAACAAGAATTAGGAAAATATTACTGTCCTTATAATTATGAGTCGCACTGTAGTACTTTGCTATGAATACTGATTTAAGAAGAAGAAAAGCACAATGAGGAATACGAAGGAACTTTCACCGTCTGTAGGATCTCACTTGGATCCTTTTTCAGGTTCAAATTATGGAAGGTAACAAACGCAATTACACTTAAGAAACGAGAGCAAAATCCTTCACGTCTTTCTTTAATTACAAAAAGTTTTAGAATAAGAACAAGAACATATATAAAATAACCGTTTTTACATTCTAAATAAAAATTATCGTCTGCACTTTTTCAGCTCGTAACAGAACTCAGAACAAGTAGAATAGTACAAAAGTCAATTCTTATAAGTAACTCCATGATGACGTAACATACTCCCACCTTTTTTGAGTATTTACTCAATCAAAAAACAAAGTCACATTGAGCAAGTCCAGTCTCTTCGGTGGTTTCACCTTTCTCCCATATCTTGAAATCCAGTAGATATCGTCAGCGGAGCATCAGGAATTGACTCGGTATTCACAGGACCTTGAACTGGATCATCAGTAACGTCTGGTACATCAGAAGGGGTAGTGACCGCCACAGTAATATCTTCAGACTGTATCTCTAAGGGAAATACTCGTTGGATAGGGCGAATTATTATTGAGTTACCACATTTGAGTCGTAAAGAACGAATTTTCCCATCTCTACCTGGGATCAATTCCAATACCTTGGCTAGAGGCCAATATAAACGCTTCTTGTTAGGATTCTCAATGAGCACAACTTCTCCAACAGTAAATAAACGAGATGATGGTTTTTGACTTTTTTCTACTAACAAACCTAAATACTCTTTTCGGAACCTGCCCCTTAAATCCTTAAGAAGTTTAGACCGAAACTTCACTCGTTTTTGAAACTTGGCAAAATCACTTAAATCTAAGTCAGTGACATCAAGAGAAGAATTACTCATCAAAAACATTGCTGGCGTAATTGCCACAAGATCCTCGTAATCCTCTGAAATGTAAGTTAATGGACGAGAGTTTATGATAGACTCACAGTCACATAAAACAGTTAGAAGCTCTTCATACGACAAAATCGCGTTTCCCAAAGTACGCTTTAAGAGATCTTTAACCACTCTTATATGTCTCTCCCACCATCCCCCCCCCCCACCATGCAGCGGTGGGTGGGATGAACTTCCACTTGATTTGTTGAATTTCTGTCTTGCGCTCTACACTCTCCCAATCAAGATTTTTGAATTCAGCTACAGCACCCCTAAAGTTAGTACCATTGTCTGAATACACTGTCTTGGGTCTTCCTCTGCGTACGATAAAGCGTCGAAATGAAAGAAGAAAGTTCTCTGTTGACAACGAAGTTACGGGCTCCCAGTGCACTGCTCTGAAGAATGCACAGGTATACAGCACAATCCAGACTTTTTCACCATTCTGGAGGAAGAGAGGGCCGGCCAGATCAACACATAACACCTCAAAGGCATTAGTATCCCTAACTCGGTCAGGAGGCAGAGCTACTGGTTCAGTAACAGCTGGTTTTGCACTGTACCTTCGGCACCTCACACACTTCCTAACGATATTTCGGACAGTTTTCCTTAACTGTTCCTTATCGATGGAACACCTAAAAGTATCCCTGTCTAAATTCCATACAACTCCTAATACATTTGTATCACCTTCATATTTAGTTACGCCCTCCCCTTTAACATTGCTTTCCCATGCTCTGAGGTTAAAACACCCCATTTTCATAATTTCCTCAGACTTGGAAATAAAGGGGTGTATTTCCTGGGAGTGGAATACATCCGTAACACAATTGTCTACGTAAAAGGAATGACGGAGTTTAGTAACCAAATCACGATATTGTGGGGGACTATGTTCTAACAAATGCTTTATTGAGGCTGCTAATAGGAATGGGCTTGAGCAGACACCGAACACCACCCGACAATGACGATACATTATTTCTTTACTTTCATGGGGATAGAAAAACCTTAAAAAGTCCTTATGTTTGGGGGTTATACTTAATTGCAGAAAAGCTTTCTCAATATCTCCTGATATGCCAATAGGGTACACACGAAATCTATCTAAGATATCCGGTATCAGTTCAATTAAATTTGGACCTCTATGAAGGCAATCCTTAAGAGAAGGTTTACTCCCTTCCCTGGCAGATCCATCGAATACGGGGTGGATCTTAGTAGTTTTAGAAGGTGTATACACTGGTCTATGAGGCATATAATAACCATCATTTTTAATTTCATTATCTGGGACCTTTTCAATGATTTTCAACCTCTCCCATTCTTTAAATACAGCAACATATGATTCAAGACAGTTCTTATCAATTATACCTTGACACATTCATTTGTGTCTTTTCAATGTTAAACTTTTATTACTAGGTAATTTGCTTTCAGTTTTAAATGGCAAGGACAATTCATATCTACCATCTGGAAGCACATTTAAATTATTCTCAAATTGCTCAATTGCTTTTGCATAACGCATGTTTCCTTTTAAATTCTCCACTGGATCTCGAATACCTATTGTTTCCAGATCCCATAATTCTTTGATATTAAAAGTGGACAATTGTGTGGATAACACACTTACCACTGGTTTTGACAATTGTCTTTCACTTATAGCAGGCAATGACATTACAACATGTTCCCTAAAATTTTCTTTAATTTTACCCATTAAAGTATATCCTAACTTGGTTTCAACAGCCGTTAAACCACATTCGAGTATAATGCTCATACCCGTTAAGATTAACCCAATAGAATCGGCTCCCATTAGGAAATCGATTTCACAATGTGACGAATAAATATCAAGTACATCAATATATTTTTCTTTTAGTTCTGATAGTACCAATATATTCCTAACCTTAGGTAGACACCCACAAATTTTATTCTCTGAAAGAACAGGAATTTTACAAGAAAAGTCACCCTTTAAACTACTTATTTCAACATTATAGAGGGAATGTTGCTTGGGACCCGTCTGCCTCTCCCCAAACAAACCGTGTAACATGATTTGTTTTGCTACAGGTGTCAAGTTCAATTTTTCGATTGCCCGTTGAGTAATGTAGGAATTTTCACTACCGCTGTCCAGAAGGCAGCGCAAAACCAGCTCTTTATTTTTATGACTAATTTTAATCATAATTGTTTGTAAATATATATTGGATACTTCTGACTGATTAGAAAGCGTATTGCCTATAACTGTGATACTAGAATCAGATTCTACTTTAATGTCCTCTTTTTTGGGACACATTAAACTTTGATGGGATTTATCATCGCAAAAACCGCATTTAATGAATTTATTTCGGCAAAATCATGCCGAATGGTTTAATTTAAAACATTTAAAACAAGCTTTATTTTTTATGAGAATACTCTTCTTATCCTTTAAAGACACTTTCTGCGCCAAAAAACAGTCAGAACTAAAGTGATTTTGTTTTGAACAAAATATACATTTAAATTTGGCTGGCCCCTCTTCCTTACCTGCATTAATCAAGACTGCATTTGTGGGCAAAGATGGCTCTTCATCCCTGCGGTTTGGTAAATTCTTCTGTGGCACTCCAAGTCTCGAGCGAGCAAGTATGATCATCTCCTCACTTTGCACCTCCGAGCGAAGGAAGGACATTAATCTTTCCAAAGAACGCACGCTTACGTCAGCTGTTCCACTGGATGCTTCATCAATGGATCGACTTCTTTCCCAGGCACGCAGCACCTGTTCCGGAAGGCAGGACTCCACCAGGGGTTCCAGAAAATCGGCAAACTTTTCTTTCGTGCGCCCCAAACTTTCCATGGCAAGTTAGCTCACTCTCAAGTAAGTCATACAGTTCAGATAAGTCGACTTTTCCTTTGCCGGATGCGTTTTTCATAACCAGGCTTAGAAGGTCCCGTACATAAATTTGAACGAGTAATTCGTCACGACCGAATCTATCCTTCAGTTGAACGATAACTTTCGAATAGTTTTCTCTCGTGGGCGGGTAGCTCTCTACCAGCCTCGCCGCTTTAGATTTTGGCACTACACTTTGTAACAAATACTGGAATTTATCTTCATCCGGAATATTGTCATCGTTATGAATTTTAGAAAATTGCGACCAAAAGGCTAGAAAATCCTTCGGCTCAACTGTAAATCTTTTCAACTCCAAACGGGGTAACTTAAATTTACGTTTTTCTTCCATCGCGTTAGCACTTTTCGATGCGTCAATATTCATGTTAATTTTTAATTCCAGCTGTGTTGAGACCGCACAAAATCTGTCCCTGTAGGTTTCCGCTTTTGCAAAATCTTCATCGTATTTCGTCACCAAATCTTCATCATCCAAGAGAGCTTGTGCAATGTTCTCCTGTACGGCTTCCAGGCGAGAAAATGTATCCAATAATTGTTTTTGCAAAAGACATAATTGGTTTACTGTAGTTTTATCTTTTTCTAAAACCTCTTCAACATTATTGGCACACACCGTGAATGATTGTCTCAACGCTTTGCGTTTCGTGTTTTCTCCTTCCATAGTCAATCTTTAAATCGTTTTAAAGCCAAAAGTCGCTGACGCCACAAAAACATATGTAGGATCTCACTTGGATCCTTTTTCAGGTTCAAATTATGGAAGATAACAAATGCAATTACACTTAAGAAACGAGAGCAAAATCCTTCACGTCTTTCTTTTAGAGATGTGATATTTACGTTCTTTTTTCTGAACAGGTGTTCTCTGCTCCTGTTCTTTTAAAATGAACTACTCATTAACCCGTTCTTTTGAAGAACCAGTTCTTTTTTTCCATTTACCGAAATCATTGCGAAGAAGTGCCGGTCGGTCTTTGGGGTAGGTCACAAGGGTCGAGGACGAATCTTCCTGCACTCCGCTGCTCTGATGACGTTGCGTTTTAAAGAATGAGAGGGAAAGTTACTAAGTTTTTGTTTGGTTTTCCAATGATTGCGTCAGAATAATATATACAAATTAGAAGACTTTTTGATATTTTCGAAAATATGATTGTGACAGTCACACTCCTTAAAATATAAGCTCTACATATAATTTTAGGCTGAATATTTGCATTTATAATGTAGTAATTTTAAATGAATGGAGTTTTTAATATATAAAGTTTCCAAAATACTGGGACTCAAAGAATGTTCAAAACCTCAATGGACAAAAAACAAATATTATTGCATTTTATTTAGTCTATAATTTATTAAAAGGGATGAATAAATAAATTAAAACTTTAAATTAGAAATTAATGGAGGTATACAAAATCACAAACGATGGTGAATATTGTATAATTTTTTTCCCGACACCCTAGAAATGATTTTTTTTTACTTTCATTTACCCCAAGGGCGTAGCCAGAAGAAAAAAAATTCGGGAGGGGATATGAAATCATATCAATAAATCATACAATCTTCTTTATCAATGCCGCATGTATTTAGTAATCAAGATAATAGCTATTTTGTCTGTATCCTTAGACATTCAAAAACATCTATAATAGTAAAATAAGCTGTGTGTCTGTCTGTCTATTTGTCTGTGGATCTATAATAGAAACCTACTTAAAATTGGAGTAGTAGAGCTCTGAAATTTTCAGCATAAGTAGTTTTGGCCTTCTAATTGTATACATCACAAAACAGAAAGTTAAAATTTTAATTAGTTATTTTTTAATTAATTGTTTTAATTAATAAATATGTTACAAAACGATATCTAATAGGGCTACAGCTCTGAAATTTTCAACATAAGTAGTTTTGGCGTTTTAATTGGATTTCTAAAAAACAGAATTTTAAATTTTTATTTTGTTCTTTTTTGATTAATTTTTTTTAGTTAATAAATAAACATTTTACAAAACGCTTAGTAATGGTTAGTTTTGGCTTTCTAATTGAACTTTTGAAAAACAGAATTTTAAATTTTTATTTAGTTTCTTTTTAATTAATTTTTTTAATTAATTAATTAATATTTTACAAAACGATTTCTAATAGGACTACAGCTCTAAATTTTTCAACATAAGTAGTTTTGACCTTCCAATTGGACTTTAGAAAAACAGAATTTTAAATTTTTATTCAGTTTCTTTTTAATTAATTTTTTTAATTAATTAATTAATTAATTAATTAATTAATATATATTTTACAAAACGCTTTCAAATAGGGCTACATTTCTGAAATTTTCAACACAAGTAGTTGTGGCTTTCTAATTGGACTAACAAAAGGAATGTTAAAATTTTAATTTGTTTTTTAATTAGTTTTTTTCTAAAAAGCGACTTCGAATAGGCCTAGAGTTCTGAAAGTTTCAACATAAATAGTTTTGGTCTCTAATTTTGCTTTCCACAAACACATGTTAAAATAATCTTAAAGGGGTGTTGTATTATTGTACTAAAGAGGAATTTTTTTTCCTCGACAAGGGAGAGGCTTCCAATACTGATAAGGCTTTACGTAGCAATTAGATTTTAGTGAGTGAAGTGAGCTTATGCTTACGCAGCAATGAAACTTTCAGCCAGCGAAGCGAGCCTATGCTTGCATAGCAATGAACCTTTCAACGAGTAAAGTAAGCCTGTGTTTATGTGTCAATGAACTTTTCAGCAAACGAAGCGAGCTCGATTTTGCGTAGTGATGAACCTTCCTACTAGCGAAGCGCCAAAAACTGGTTCCTATACACGAATGACAGTTTTCCGCAACGCGAGGCCTCACAGGTAGCTGAAATATTGCACATGATAAAATTTTGTAGTGAAGCACGGTTATTCAGCTAGTTTTAAATAAATGTAATATTTTAAACAAAATATAAATTGATTTTTGTGTTTTAATGGCAAACCTAAAAATTTCGGGACCTGGAAAAACGCTTGAATTACCCATATGTATACATAGGGTAATGAAAGTATAGCATTCGGTCCAAAAAAAAAAAAAAATCGATTTTGTATTTGCATTTCACCACGTTTTGAAACATCCGGCTTTCAAAAAAGTGTTCTAGAAAAAATATACGTCTGTGGTCAGCATAACTCCCGAAAAAGTTGACCTACGATGTTCAAATTTAGTATGCGGGTATGTGGTGGCCATGGGTACCATTTAGGTTTTCGTCAAAATTGCGCATGCGCACAAGGTAACTGCCATTAAAAAAATCATGTTTTTCAATTATTGCTAAAAAACGGCTCTAACGATTTTCATCAAAATCACTGTGGAGATGCTTCTTAAGGTGTTCTAGATATACCCACCTTCGAAATTCTTATAAAAATGCTTTAATGGCGTAAAAAGTTGAAAAATGAATGCCTTCTACAAAAGTTCTCTTTCCTTGAGCATACCTCATGAACGATTGTTTTTTCTTCTCCCCTCAGATTCACTTATAATAAAGGATAATGTATAAAAACGGTAAATGACACAAGTCTACGTCAGTATGTAATTGAAAGTTGTGCGATGTTCCACACCCCTAGTTTTCATTTCAATGGTAAACTATGCTAAAAAAAAACACGCATTTAATCGGCGCCATTTGAGCAACGTTTTAATTTTTTTTTTTTTTTTAATTTCTAGAAAGTTATAATTTTATATAAGTAACTCAAAAATTTAAATTATTTTTGAACATACTCGTTTCTGAAAACAAAATTCTTATAATATTATAACTATCTTGCTATATAACACTTATTATACTGGAGAAAATTAAAAAAAAAAAAAACACCTTCACAACTAGTGAGAGATAATTTGTTACAATCACAGTCGTGTCTACTCGTTTCTGGATAGTAGAAATTGCATTGGCCCGATAGAGTATGAGTAATTTGTGAAAGATTCCCACAGTGATAATGTAGTGTAGAAAAAATTAACTTAAAACAAAAATGTTAGAGATAGCCCAGGTCCTTTTACCAAAATAATATTTCACAATAGATTTACAATATAATGGGACACACTAGTTTTATTACACATTATATAAAAAATACAACCTTCATTACAGTGGATTTCGAAACAAAACGAACAACTCAGCCTGCTATAAGGATTCGAACCTAGCACCTTAAGAGTATGACAAGCAACCTTTGGAATTGCATTAAACAAAATACGACATTTCGTTTCTTTCTTAATTAATACAAATTAGAAGACCAAGAAGAGGCTTATGATCCAGGAGGGTTGGTCTCGACAAAATAAAATACTGAATTTATAAAATACACATTATAAAAAACCGAATATGCAGAATGCATAATAGAAAATACCGAAATTGCAGAATTCGACATTTTCAATTATGTATTCCTATTATGCATTGTGTATATTTCGTAAGTAAAGAAAGTCAAGCTGTTTGCATGTCCTCACATGCCGAGAATTCTGTGAAAGAACATGTTCTTGACAAATTTATTATAAACTCCGCAAATTTATTTTTTTAATTCTTTCAAAACTAGCTTTTATTTGTTACATACAAATCTAGTGAAAAAAAATTATAGTAATTTCAATTTAAAACCAGAGTAAAAAAAAAAATGTGTTTTTTTGCCGGATGGGATTTACCGGACCAATGTAACATAGACCTAATACATTAAAAATTAAAAAAAAAAATTAAAAATTCCAAAGATAAATATTCCACGACATTTTGTTATCATAAATTATGTTTTCTTTTTCCAAATTTACCAAAAATTAAGTTTACTTAATTTAAAAACACACTTGTAACACATTACAATATAAGAAAAACGCGGTTTCATTCAATGCATTGATAGTTTGAATATAAACGAGAAATGAAATAATTACCTTACTATTATTAAAACAATAAAAAAAAAAAAACATATAAGCATTATACCTGCTGAAATTAATTGAAAAGATCTCCCCCCCCCCCCCCCCTCCCGCGAGCATTTCAACACTGTCCTAATAATGATGAAAGCAACAGCATATTCGAGAAACACGGAACTAGTTCTCTCCTAGCTCCCGTTCCGACGACACAGAGCGGGAATGAGCAGAGAGCGAGTGAACGGGATTAGCTCTAATGAACTACTCTTTACGGAACAGTTCAAACTGAGCCGTTCGGAAAGAGCAATTCACCTAAACTGTTCTGAACAGAGCTGGTTGAAAAGAACTAGCTCTTTGAAACAAACCTGCTCATCGATAGTATTCCAAATCGATGTTGTCCATCTACTCTGCGCCTGCGCAACGCAGCCCTGCTGTTAGGAGAGAGATCATGGATAAGGAATGTGTGTGTGGAGGGAGAGGGGGAAACGAAACCTTCTTCCTCAAGTGTGACGTCAGAGGTGTGACGCATAGGATCGGAGCTGAAGGGATATCATCGAAGAATGTTAAGGAACAGGATTTTGGTGAGATCAAAGAACAGGATGTTCTTGCTCTTTTTAAGGAACAGGCTCAAAATAGCAGACTGTTCTTTTATTTCCCATCCCTACTTTCTTTAATTACAAAAAGTTTTAGAATAAGAACAAGAACATATATAAAATAACCGTTTTTACATTCTAAATAAAAATTGTCGTCTGCACTTTTTCAGCTCGTAACAGAACTCAGAACAAGTAGAATAGTACAAAAGTCAATTCTTATAAGTAACTCCATGATGACGTAACACCGTCGAATATAGGTCTTTTTGACGCCTGTTTAGATGGAGCCACGATTTTCAAGACGAAATAAATAGGTTCTATTAAGCTGTGATTCTATTATGTTCGAAGATTGGAAACAGAACCACTTGTAATCATCAAAGAGAACTTTTTAAAAGTCATAAACCATTGGTAAAAATTTTATCCTCGTCGTCTAACAAGAATTGTTCGGCAAAAAAAAAAAATGCTCCACTTGGAGATATAACTGACAAAATTATTTAAATAAATTCTTCAAGATTTTGATTCAATGTTTTAATTAGTTGTAACACAATTGAACTTTTTTTTGTCTGTAGAAACCATCTGAGGGAATAAAAGGTTCAGTCAGTAAGAATAAATCCCACTATAACTCATTTAAATAAGCTTTAATTTTTTTTTTTTTTTTTAATTCATATATATCCAGAAATGTCACGTTTACGTCGTAAAGGAAGCTATTTAGGTCACTATCACAGTTGTCATGATGCGTGGCAGCTGTAAATATTTGGGTAATGTCTGGATGATCTTTACAAATGTATGGCAATTCATTTTGATAGTATTTCCTTCGTAGCCACTGCTTTGGGTACCTAGAATAAAAACAGGAATCATTTAAGCACTCTTTGTGTTTACTTTCCTTGCATTTTGTTTTACTGGCTGGGCTCAAACATAGAAATTCCAGGCAAACTTTCCACGTTTTTTTTTTTTTTTTTTTTTTTTTTCACAAGGAATAGGGAGGAGAGCTTGTCAAATAATATTTAAACACTTTGTAATGTATTTCTGACTCGACTAATGACTCAGTCATGACTCTTGTTTGGTGATCCAGTTATATAGGGTTTTCATACGTCAGGCTATGTCATATAGGCTCTGCTTTCGAAAATTCAGATAAAGAACGTTGTCTCGACATTTTTTTTTTTTTTTTTTTTTTTTTTTGGTTAGTAGTTTTTTAGTTTTCTGACTTTCATACGCAAATGTGGAATAATGGCAAGTTTTATTGAAAAAGGGAATGTCATAATAAACAGGCCTGTTAGTAAAGACTAAACATTAAACATATTGCATTTGAGTTTCAACCTATTTCATGCAGTCCATGGGTGATATCTGATATGTCCAGGCACCCGTTAACCAACGTGTCAAACTCGATATTTTGTGTGACACATTATTTGAAAAAAAAAATATCTTGTTGGACCCCTTTGTTTCCACGCTTCCTAATTTAGTAAAAAATATTTAATACCTTACATCATCAGTATTGAAAGTGTAAAGTGTGAAGGAAAAAGTAAGTGCTCAAAATTAATTTTACTGTCTGTTGAAAAGTTCAGAGCCGACAGAGCTTTGTATCATTGTCGGGTGATAGGTTGATAGAGGAATAGACACTGCTTCTTACCTTTAGGTGTATCGGCCGAAGATGAATTTAAAATAAATGTGTATAAGGAATTTTATGGAGATGTATGAAATAAAATTTTGTAATTATATAAGTTGTGTTTATTTTACATTATTTCATAAGAAAACCATTTGTTTTCAAATATTTTAAATTAAGTTCTTATGTTTTTTTTCCCTCCAGTTCGGATTTTATATTTCTTCGTCCTACCTTGTGACCTTCAATGACGACGCATTTGTCTGACCAAGTACTCCTTACAGAAGAGTTGTCTTAAGTGATTCTCTTAAAGTGAAGGCTTGAAACTTTTATGAGGCTAACTTTCTTTTTACCCTCCAACCTTAGTTCTTGCCTACAGGCGATTCATTCTTTGTTTACTGGTTACTATTCGCTGACGATAAAAAGACTGCAGAAAACAAAGTTTGTTTCAGTCTTTTCCTCTTTAGTATTCGAGGGAAAGAATGTATTGGGACTTATTGCCGCCTCTAGGCAAGTGGATATACTTCTGTTTCCATGCGTGACATTGAATTGAAAAGGAATCGAATTAGTTGTATGGATGTGTGGGTATGGAAAAAGAGGTGATCTCTTCTGGAGCACAATGCAGATTGAAAGCGATATAGTGGTTATTTGGCAGTGTTATTTATTTTGAAAGGATGCCGCAAGGCGACGGATAGAAATTGGTTTCGGTGCTTACTAGGCGGTAATAAATATATTGGTAATTGTTTTTACCTTTAAAACAAGAGGGTGTTCTCAAAAACTGCCTTAAATAGGATACAAAAATAATTTTGATATAGAGAATTGAAATCGGTGGGTACTTCTGCGGCTAAGTGCAAATTATTTCTTGCTCACTGGGTAGCTAGTATAAGTATTGTCTACAATGTCTTTTTTGCAGCAATTTATGCAAAGAGTGGAAACTTAAGTTAAGGTGTTAAGTTACTCAACAAGGTTGCGATTGATTGCAGAGTTTGAGTAGTCTTGTTTACAAGGGTGGTTTTCTGTCGTCATTTTACTTTGCAAGGGATGTATCGAGACCAAAATTTCCCTTTCTATAAACGTTAGCTCATTATTCATGTATTTTTTTTTTAAATGAAACAATATAAAATAGTAATGTTTTTTTTTTTAATCACAATTAATTACTTTTAATAAAAGGAGGGGACACATGTGCACTCCAAATTTCTTCTGAACTTTCTACACTTGTTCTACTGAGATATAATTATATGAAAGATATTGATTATCATAATTTCCCTTTTTAAATTTTAGGTGTTCATACTCACCTTAGACAAGCCATCAAATTATCCAAGAACAATAATAGCAGAGTGCTTTGTATAGTTAGACAATTTGAAGGTAAGTGAGTATTTTAATTAACTTAACTGCTTTTTCAAGTTTTACAACCAAGCGTGTAGAAAAAGGTAGTTAGAGAACCTTTCATAGACAAAAAATTTATAAAAGTGAAATATTTCTATAAAAAGAACCAAGAATCAAGCAAAATTTGGAGTATAAATAGAAAACCTAATTAAATTAAATATATTTATAGTGTTCTATACACCTCCCAAAAATAAATCACTATACATTTATATGGATGGCTAAAAGCACAATCATTGCATGTCTATTTTTTTTCTTATCTAAATTGTTTAGCAACGTAAAGGTGGAGTCTAGATCTGTCCTCCTATTCAAAAACTTTGTCCTTCCCAATAATTTTGTGGTGCAGGTTTACAAAAATGGACCCTCAAATATTATGCTTTTGTTCATCAATATAATAGCAACGATTTGAAACAACAAATGAAACAGCACTGCTTAAACAACCAGTTTGTAAAATATCATCAAATTAAAAGTTTAAGTATATTTAAATTTAAAAATTGCAAATGTGTACTGTTTATGATCAAATGGAAAAAATCCGTGTTTCTTTTGCATTTGTAATCATTTCAAGCACAATATTAAAATAATCAGTACTTCTCTATAGAAGTTTTGTTCACTTCGATATTAATTCAACGACTTAGGTATTTATAGAAAAAGTACAGTAAATTTGGTGAGGAAATTTTACTCACTAGTTACCTAGTACTTTGTGCACAGTAACTATTTCAACTTTTCTTCAGCTGCACTTCCAGTCTCCTAATATCAACGAATTCTCTTTCTCGAATTCTCATTCCTCTGGGCAAATGGGTTTCTAAAAATACAAAAAAAAGGGTGGGAGGGGGAGGGGCTTTCAATCCTTCTCCAGAAAACTGGCTCATCCACCAGAAAATACCTTTTGACTCGTGCTCCCCCTTCAATAGAGAAGGAACAGCTTTTCCTAAAACGCCACGCTTCGAGTGTTTACATCCGGACAACACAGATGTAGTAGGAATATGCCAATCGTTGAAGGTTAAAGTGGCATATGTCATACTATTGGTGGAATTTCGCTATTTCACCTGCGACCGAGAGTTTTTAGTGGTTGCAGGTGAAAAAACAATAGAAATTTAAATTTTGTGAAAAATTGTACAGTAAAGGAATTTTATATGAAATACTTAGAGATAGCAATGGTATTTTGATAATTTTTTCATTTATTTATGAATTGTGTACAAAAATTAGCATGGAATAGATTATCCATTAGTTCATTAGTTTGTGCCGAGTGATTCGTGGTAAAGTAAAAGCAGATTGTAGAAAGGTTGACAAGCACTGTTAAACATCTTTATTCGTTATCAGACGAAACGGTCGTTTCGCCGCCAACCTTAAAAAAGGCAGAAACGAAAGTAAGTATCTATTTTCAGCACAACTTCCAGTGAAAAAGCCGAAATTGACTATTTTCTAGCTCGCTTACGAAACTTCACATAATTATACAAAAAATACCAAAGATTCGTCTCGGTGATATCTTTCAAAGAAAAAAAATTGAGTACCTAGGACAAAAGACAGCGAAGAAAAAAAATATTGAAAATTCCAAAACGAAATAAAAAAACGAGTTCTAGCAAGATTTTGATGTAAAAATTTAGACAAACGTACAGCCCTAACTAATCTATAGATCTTCAAACGGATTGAATTATAGGATGCGGAATGTTTCAACTTAAAATCCTACGCTAGTTTGAACTTCATTAAATAATTCTTCCTATTTTTAATTAATTTAAAACCACTTTTTTTTCATTTCATAATTTGGCGACAGATAAAGGCGATCAGCTTGTAATTGAGGTTCAGATATATATGCCAAAAGTTGCCAAACAGGTTTGCTATCATTTGGAAGTTAGTTTTTACGACATGTTAGGCTTAAGTGAGTTTTAACGTAATGTTAAAGTATAGGAGAACGAATTGGACTATAATTATATGGCTTATAACATCTTTAAAATTTAAATAATTTAATTTTTGAAGAGATAGAATTAAAGAGAAATATTTGTTCTTTAAGTTGCATGTGTTATTTGAACTGTATGACAATTTAGAGAGAGTTAACTTTCAAAAACATTTTAATTTCGGGAAATCTCCATTGAAAAATGAAAACAATCACATTTTGTTGCAAGATACTATGGGCTAAATACAAAGTATAAATGTGGAGGTTATGCGAGCTGACGTCACAGTCAACTCATTACAGAGGACTAAATGAACCACGCATTGCGATTGGCTAATGGAATTTGCAAAAATGTCATTCTTTTTTAAAGATGTGTTGATTTTTACTTTCCGTTGTAAAATGAAATTGTAGAATCATATATCATCAAAATTGTAATTTCATAGTGAATTTTAAAATTGTTGTTAAGAAAATATTTTAAATTTTGTCAAATATCAATGGGTTATTATGTGAACCAAAATAATGCTTGGTATAATAAAAATAATTTATACTGCAATATTTATTAGACTGTAAAAAACTTGTAATATTTATTTGTAACAATTTATTAGTATAAACTTTCAATGGGATGCACGCTCTGGCCTTGTAAGTTAAAGGTGCAGGATTTGATTCCTGTGTTAGGTGTGGATGTTCGTTGTGATTCGGAATCCACGTTAAGCTGTGGGTCCCGGACTGATTAGTCGTTATTATGCACCAAAATAGGTCGTTGTGCGTACAAACTAACCAATCGAGCTGAAACTTGGTAAACAGGATCTTTGTCAATGGCAACGTATTTCTTTAAGTTTTGGGAGTTGAGTTGCCATACACAAGTTTCTAGTACTCGTTCGTGGTAGATTTTGATGGTTACTGCCGTCCGCATTCAACCAATTTTTCAATTTTCAAGTAGATTTTGGCTTTCAATATATAATTGAACTCAACTTGAAGAATTATGAATATTCATGGTACCAGGTGTACCATAGGTGGTACTACTTCTGGTTTATCAATTTTGAAGATAAATATGGCATGTTGGGTGTCGTTAGACTTGTCTTGAAAAATTTTGAATGTTTAAGGTACCAGGTATAGCATAGGTAGTACCACTTTCGGTTTATCATTTTCCAAGATAAATATGGCATGTTGGACTTTTGTTTTGATGAATTATGAATGTTTAAAGTACCAGGTATGCTATTGGTACCACTTCCTTTTATCAATTTTAAAGATAATTATTGCATGTAAGGTATCGTCGAACTCAGTTTGAAGAATTATGAATATCCCTGGTACCAGGTGTACCATAGGTGATAAATAGAAAAACGATGAAACGGACAAATTCAAAAAAGAGAAGTCGTCAGTGTTTAAAGAAAAGTTATGATATCCCCCAAAAAAACACTTTTGAAAAGTAGAAGAACCACCAACCTCAAAAACACAAAAAACTTTCTTACAATAAAAAAAATCATAAACATGATGAAAATTTTCAGCCACAAACACAGTGATATAAAAAAATGGCCAACCTCTGACTAGAATTCTCGGTTGTGACTCGCTTACGAATGTATGCTTACTTAATTTATTTTTAACATTTAAGTTCCGCTCCCATAAAAATTTACGCTGCTTGAGGTTGGCCCCCGTCTTAATTACTAACCTTTAACCCCCCCCCCCACACACACATAAAAACTTTCCAAAATGTATGTATCAACCAAACAAAAGCTTACCAGAAACACTTTAGTTTCCTACTTAAAAAATTCTTAATAACGATTCAAATGCAAGCGTTTGAGCACAGTTTCTCTATACTATTTTGAAAATTACATGTACATGAAGATTTACATCACTTTGTATTTCCTTCCCATCCAAATGAAATCGTAAACTCGAATATTCGTGCAAACAGCCATTAATTAGTTTAAATGCAAGCATTGTTAACATTCCTATTACGGGCGCCAACCTCAAGCAGCGTAAATTTTTATGGGAGCGGAACTTAAATTTTAAAAATAAACTAAGTAAGCATACATTCTTAAGCGAGTCACAACCGAGAGTTGTAATCAGAGGTTGGCCATTTTTTATTTCACTGTGTTTGTGGCTGAAAATTTTCATCATGTTTAAGATTTTTTTATCGTAAGAAAGTTTTTGTGTTTTTGAGGTTGGTGGTTCTTCTACTTTTCAAAAGTGTTTTTTTGGGAGTACATAATAGTCCGAGTGGCAACTGCATGTTGAAAAAGAGTGCAGATGTATTTATTCTCAGAAGAATAATACTTCCAACTTTTACAAAAGAACCAAGCTGGCGATAAATATTCCGTTAAAAATTATGTAATATTTATTGTCAACTTGTCTGACTTTTAAAATATGAAAGATCTTGGCACCAGGAAAAACAAATCGTCTGCAACCTTTTTAATTGAAAATTAAAGAGTGGGGGGGGAGGGTCCCAACAAAAATGATGTTCATTATTTGGCAAGTTATGACATATTTGGTGCCGACCTAACGGTATAGTGGTTAGCGTGCTATCTTCTAGACCGCGAGGTTGCTGGTTCGAGTCCCATGTTAGGCTTGGGTGTTTGTAAATGTATGTTGGCTTGTCTAATGACGAATGTTTCGGCGCATTATAGCCCTCGTGTTGCTGACGGTGCCAGATAATCTAAAAACAACCAACCAATATGACATATTTGGCAATTGGATTTAGTTCAACTCACTCAAAGTTGATTTTGGAATAATTTAAAAAATGATTGTCCTGGCTGACCAGAGGTATCCTGATCTACTAGCATTTTTCAACTTTCTATACAGTCGCCTAAATCTATAAACTTAATTTAAAAATTCTTATTTTGCATGAACTGTTAAATTTAAATTTTTTAATATATATATATATATATTTAAATTATGTTTAGTTTAAAAGTTTTTTAAATTTAAAATTTAAAAATAAATTAAAATTTTGTTGTTGACTGTTGAACACTTTTTCCTGTCTCTGATTTTACCAAACGATAATTCAGTCAATTTATTTTTCCCTCCTTTTCACGACTATTATAAGAACTTATCTGAAAAAGGAAAACATGAAGAGAGAAAATTATGGTGTTATATAAAAAAAAAATCATTTTTGAATCAAAATCATTAAAATTAAGTCAATAAAGTCTGGGTTTGTAACAATTTTCTTTAGCTGATTGGTATTTAAAAGAATAATACTAGTTGGAAAGTTTTTTGTTAAAACTTAAAATATCTTTTCATCAGAGCAGATATTAATATAAAAAAAAAAAAAAAAAAAAATACTTTCGTCACCCTATGTTAACATATAGATAATTGCAAGTGAAAATTTCTTCCTCGGAACAGATATTTTAAGTTTTAATAGGAGTTGAAACAGAGTAAAGAGCACTTTTTTTTTTTTTTTTTCAATTTTCAAGTATTTCCCTTTTTATGATTAGTATGTTATGTATATTTTGTATTAGTTTAAGTGATAAACAACGCTACATCATGCAAGAATTTATAATGGAGACATCAATTAAAAAGATTAGCAAGAGAAAAAGCCGTTTTTTGTTAGAAAAGCTCTCCTCTAAAATTAGTGAAATGGAGATCGTGCCATTTACGTAAGGTGTACACTTATAAACAATATTCCACTATCCCAAATTAATTATCAAGGCTGGGAGTGTTCAGTGTTTAGAGTACAATAGAGGTAGCAGGATAAAAAGTTAGTAATGCATGCAAGTGATATAAATCACATTTAAACTTGTAAAAGAACCCTTTTCTAGAGTGATTGATAAATTGAACAATCTACCAAACAACAGCATAAATAATATTTTTGATCTCTTAAAAATCACGGAGATAGATATTTTATTCACAGGTTCCAATAAACCTTATCACATAGAACTATTATTATAGAAGTGACTCATTGAAAAATAAGTTACATAAGAATTTATTTAAGGATTGTCTAAATTCATATAAAGGATTGAATAATTCATATCCTCCAAAAAAACACTTTTGAAAATTAGAAGAACCACCAACCTCAAAAACACAAAAAAACTTTCTTAGAATAAAAAAAATCATAAACATGATGAAAATTTTCAGCCACAAACACAGTGAAATAAAAAATGGCCAACCTCTGATTACAACTCTCGGTTGTGACTCGCTTAAGAATGTATGCTTACTTAGTTAATTTTTTAAATTTAAGTTCCGCTCCCATAAAAATTTACGCTGCTTGAGGTAGGCGCTCGTCATAGGAATATTAACAATGCTTGTGTTTAAACTAATTTATGACTGTTTGCACGAATATTGGAGGAAATATGATTTCATTTGGATGGGTAGGAAATACTTAGTGTAAATCTTCATGTTCATGTAGATGTAATTTTCAAAATAGTATAGAGAAACTGTGCTCAAACGCTTGCATTTGAATCGTTATTAAGAATTTTTTAAGTAGGAAATTGAAGTGCTTGTGGTAAGCTTTTGTTTGGTTGATACATACATTTTGGAAAGTTTTTATTGTGTGGGGGGTTTTAAAGGTTAGTAATTAAGACGGGCGCCAACCTCAAGCAGCGTAAATTTTTATGGGAGCGGAACTTAAATTAAAAAAATTAACTAAGTAAGCATACATTCTTAAGCGAGTCACAATCGAAAGTTGTAATCAGAGGTTGGCCATTTTTTATATCACTGTGTTTGTGGCTGAAAATTTTCATCATGTTTATGATTTTTTTAATCTAAGAAAAAATTTTGTGTTTTTGAGGTTGGTGGTTCTTCTACTTTTCAAAAGTGTTTTTTTAGGGGATATCATAACTTTTTTTTAAACACTGGCGACTTCTCTTTTTTGAATTTGTCTGTTTCATCGTTTTTCTATTTATCACCTATGGTACACCTGGTACCAGGGATATTCATAATTCTTCAAACTGTGTTCGACGATACCATACATGCAATAATTATCTTTAAAATTGATAAAAGGAAGTGGTACCAATAGCATACCTGGTACTTTAAACATACATAATTCATCAAAACAAAAGTCCAACATGCCATATTTATCTTGGAAATTGATAAACCGAAAGTGGCACTACCTACGCTATACCTGGTAGCTTAAACATTCATAATTTTTCAAGACAATCCCAACGACACCCAAGATGCCATATTTATCTTTAAAATTGATAAACCGGAAGTAGTACCACCTATGGTACACCTGGTACCATGAATATTCATAATTTTTCAAGTTGAGTTCAATGATATCTTACATGCCAAAATCTACTTGAAAATTGACAAATTGGTTAAATGCGGACTGCAGTAACCATCAAAATCGACCACGAACGAGTAATAGAAACTTGTGTAAGGCAACTCAACTCCCAAAACTTAAAGAAATACGTTGCCATCGACAAAGAGCCTGTCTGCCAAGTTTCAGCTCGATCGGTTAGTTTGTACGCACAACGACCTATTTTAGTGCATAAATAACGACTAATCAGTCAGGGACCCACAGCTTAACTTGGATTTCGAATCACAACGAACATCCACACATAACCCAGGAATCAAATCCGGCACCTTTAACATACAAGACCAGAGCGTTCATCCCACCGAAAATTTATTCTAATAAATTACAAAAAAATATTACAAGTTTTTTACAGTCTAAATATTGCGGTATAAATATTTTTTATTATACCAAGCATTATTTTGGTTTACTTAATAACCCATTGATATTTGACAAAATTTAAAATATTTTCTTAACAACAATTTTAAAATTCACTATGAAATTACAGTTTTGATGATATTTAATTCTACGATTTCATTTTACAACGGAAAGTACCATTAGCCAATCGCAATGCGTGGTTCATTTAGTCCTCTGTAATGAATTGACTGTGACGTCAGCTCGTATAACCTCCACATTTATACTTTGTATTCAGCCCATAGTATCTTGCAACAAAATGTGATTGTTTTCATTTTTCAATGGAGATTTCCCAAAATTAAAATGTTTTTGAAAGTTAACTCTCTCTAAATTGTCATACAGTTCAAATAACACCATGCAACTTGAAGAACAAATATTTCTCTTTAATTCTGTCTCTTCAAAAATTAAATTATTTCAATTTTAAAGATGTTATAAGCCATATAGTTACAGTCCAATTCTTTCTGCTTTTACTTTAACTTACGTTCATTCTCACTTAAGCCTAACATGTCGGAAAAACTAACTTCGAAATGATAGCAAACCTGTTTGGCAACTTTTGGCATGTATATCTGAACCTCAATTACTAGTTGATCCCCTTTATCTGTCGCCAAATTATGAAATGAAAAAAAAAGTTTTAAATTAATTAAAAATAGAAAGAATTATTTAATTAAGTTCAAATCAGCGTAGGATTTTAAGTTGAAACATTCCCCATCCTATAATTCAATCCGTTTGAAGATCTATAGCTTAGTTAGGGCTGGACGTTTGTCTAAATTTTTACATCAAAATCGGGCTAGAACTCCTTTTTAAATTTCATTTTGGGCCGACCAAACGGTATAGTGGTTAGCGTGCTAGCTTCTAGACCACGAGGTTGCGGGTTCGAGTCCCGTGTTGGCATGGGTGTTTGTAAATGTATGTTGGCTTGTCTAATGACGAATGTTTCGGCGCAATATAGCCCTCGTGTTGCTGACGGCGCCAGATAATCTGAATACAACCAACCAACCAATATTTCATTTTGGAAATTTCAATATTTTTTTTTTCATTGTCTTTTATCCTAGGTATTCAATTTTTTTTCCTTGTATGATGTCACCGAGGCGAATCTATGGTATTTTTTGTATAATTATGTGAAGTTTCGTAAGCGCGCTAGAAAATAGTCAATTTTGGCTTTTTCGCTGGAAGTTGTGCAGAGAATAGATACTTACTGTCGTTTCTGCCTTTTTAAGGTTGGCGGCGAAACGACCGTTTCGTCTGATAATGATTCTCCCTATTTACGTTAGTATAGTGGTTAGCGTGCTAGCTTCTAGACCACAAGGTTGCGGGTTCGAGTCCCGTGTTAGGCATGGGTGTTTGTAAATGTATGTTGGCTTGTCTAATGATAATGTTTCGGCGTATTATAGCCCTTGTGATGCTGACGGCGCCAGATAATCTGAAAACAAACAACCAACCCTCTTTACTTTGGAAGTCTGATTGGGACATTATCGTACCTTTTACATTACGATTAAGTTCGCTTTTCAGCTCAACAGCTAGACAAAACTCGTTCTAAAATGAATACCGAGAATGCCATGAATAAAACGATCTGAGCAGAAAATTACTATTGTACACGAAGAAACTTCTAGTGAATCCCTCTAGAGCATCTGCTTTTAGATAAATCACTATTAAATATGGCTTTTTAAGACGAGTTAAATTAAAAAGACAATTAAAGCTGTTTATCTTAGTTTTTTGTATTGTTTGTTGTTGTTGGTTATGTAAATGAATAAATTTTTGGAGGTTTTAGTTTCAATGAGTTCACGTTCAAAGAAGCGCGTACGCTATTCGTGAGCGAACGAATAACTTCATTTGTTTAGTGTAATAAAATGCAATTATGCAGTGCGAAGTTGTTCAATCATTTACCGACAAAAAAAATTCTCTAAATTAAAAACAATCTGAAATTCGCAGTACAACTGTCGCAAAAAACCAAAAAATGACGTTCGCCAAAAATAAGAGCTCGCTTTAATTTAAAGTAAGAAAACACAAACTATTCGATTTTAGATAATGAATATAGAGGTTAAAATAACATCTTAAACTCGCATTATATGCTCTAAAATATTTTACTCAAATATTTCGTAAAGATAAGTTCATCCACGGGAATTAATCGCAGTTATTTATATAAAACGCTTGCAAAACGACTTAAGTGTACATGAAATTGTCAGCACCATAAGAACTAATATATAAACTGTTTTCAAATGAGTAAAAGAAACAAAAACAAAATCCCTTTAGTTAGAAACCAATCCTATTTGCATCTGCCACTTTATCTACTTGGAGTACTTAGAAATAAGCATAATGTACTTAGTTTCATTTTTTTGTAATTTTGTATGCATAAAAATAATCGAATACAATAAACAACTAATTACACTAACCTAGGAGACAAAAAATCTGGTGACGACCATTACTTAGTACGTTGAAAAACTCAGCTCTCCTCGTGGGTTTCTGACAAGAACTGATGTGTATACCAAATCACTAAAACATCTGAGGAAGTGAACTACCACCCTACCTCTTGCAAGAACCATAAATTTAAACATTACAAGTACTTTTCATTCTTCCCTATGCTCCCAATTTAAAACAAGTAGATGAAGGATATTCACCTTTTTGAAAACTATTCACATTTGATGAAAAATGTTGAGTATACGTTTTTGACAGAGTACAGTGTTGACTGGGTAGCTATAAAAAAAACCTAGAAATTCGCATATCTGCAAATGTACCACCTTTGCTTTCATCGCCAAAATATGTAGAATGATTCACCAAGTCAGCTTTGGTTTGTGCTCTTTTCCATCTGAGGCTCAGACACGTCTTGCTGTATACGCTTCGAAGTCAGATGTAAGAAGTCTCGGAGGAGAAGGGAATGTATATGTTGAAGCAAAAGGTATTTCTGTATGTCATCCCGAGTGGGGTGTGTTTAGACGTCTAGCCTTCTTTTCTTGTGTGATAGGATTGAGAAAGAGCTTTTTCTTTTGTTAAAAAAGAAAGGTTTCAAAGTATGCTATGTTTGGGTTTGTATTTTATTATTTATGAAACGTTGCAAGAATGCGTTCGATAGTTCAATTAAGAATTTGTTTTTTGGTTAAATATTTAAAAAAAATTGTGAATAATTTTGTGGTGGAGTTTTATGTAAAGGATACTATTTGTAAATGAAAAACTTGACTTAAAATGCCTCTTAAATGTAAAATGTAACAAATTTATTAAATAAATTATGTCTACGAATATTTGTGAATTGAGAATATTTTACGATTGAACTCAAAATCGTTTGGTAGAATTAAGTAAGTAAGAATTTAAATGTTTCTGAAAGTTCCTGGTATGATTAAGTGCTGATACATCTAATAGAGTGAAAGAAGTGCATTAATTCTAAAGACTATTTCAAACTGAAT
Organism: Linyphia triangularis; assembly: GCA_963978545.1. Taxonomy (NCBI): domain Eukaryota; kingdom Metazoa; phylum Arthropoda; class Arachnida; order Araneae; family Linyphiidae; genus Linyphia; species Linyphia triangularis. The sequence continues at coordinate 44,496,185 of OZ021732.1, read as the reverse complement.
GTTAAAGAAAACTCCTCTTAGTGCAGACTATTACTACACAATTAATTTCTCCGTGATAGATGTATGAATTTACTGTATTATAAAAAGTAGATTTTGTATTTTATCGGCAATTGCAGTGGCAATGCGTATCTATAGAGGGAGAGCAATAGTTATTTTTTTTCGCTCTGAAGAACCAATTATATTTTCCCAAACTCATGGCTCGGAGAGAGGCTAGATGGCTAAAATTGTTTCCACGTTTGCTCTATGCGATTTATTTAAAAAAATATTGATACGATAGATATTGCGACTTATAATTTCAGTGATTGCTTCTGATTGGTGGGAGTTTTCCTGTTTTTCTAAATGCTAATGGAATGAAATTTCGCCTTTTGAGATTTAGAGAGGAGTGCATTTCTCTTATCTATATTTCTGAGCAGTATCACAGTGTTTTAACTCTTCCAAGATAAAAACCTTACCATAATTAACCCTTCTTTCTAAACATTACACACTTATAGAACAACTCAATATCGCACATGTTCCCTCGAACACCTTGCAGAGTTGAACAAATTAAACAAACACAAAGTCACCATTTTTAATCTCCTAGGCAAACATTTCTAATTTTCACGAAAATGGGAACAGGGGAAGAATTAGCATTTCTCGCCAAGAATTAATCCCACCTCGAGGGCCACTTAATTGTAATTTTAATAAAACACGTCGCACACCTTTTCCAATTGTAACTGCTTTATCTGTAACATTGCCGCTCCAGAGTATAAACTTCCGTTCAAGAAATATCTTTGAGTCGACTAAAATTCTACGAAAATGGCATCGAGAAGAGTTGATGGAAGGTTTCAATTAACTAGAAGGCTTTTTGGATTACGCAGTAGACTTCATTCCGGCTGCTGCGTTTTGACAAGGATTCTATTGTTAAAGATTGGAATTGCTTCCTTTTCCGGATTTAGGGATCAGTGTTTCGATTGTGACAAATGATTTCTGTGTTTGACGACAAATTCATTAAAGGGAATTTTATCGCAACTGAACCGTGACATTTTTGTTACGGTTGGTGAGGAGCGTGTAATGCAAAATTCTTGATAAGGTTTTAAAATATTGAAAAGTAAATCAAAAAGTACAGTATTGTAGGCATTGATAAGTACTGATTATTAATTTAATTTGAAACTTATACCTATGTAATTAATTAAAAAAAAAACGTTATTTAATATATAAAGTGTCATGTAGTATGTTAATTATAACAAATAGAATTTAATATATATTCTAATAATTGTCATTTAATATATTAATTTTAATAATTGTCATTTAATAAATTAATTTTGATCATTTAATAAATTAATTTTGATAATTTAATATATTAAATTTAATAATTTAATATATTAATTTTAATAATTGTCATTTAATATATTAATTTTAATAATTGTCATTTAATATATTAATTTTAATAATTATCATTTAACATATTAATTTTAATAATTATCATTTAACACGTTGAGTGCCACCTAAGTTACCGGCTGGTTGTTTTCAGATTATCTAGCGCCGTCAGCAACACGATGGCTATAATCAACACCTCCTATATAAGAAAGCCTTCGCACTGACTGTGTGACGTCACATAGAGTAGTCAATCGTCCTTCGCATTGGTAGCATAAGAATTATCCTTTTCTTAGTTTTGCTAGTTAATTTGAATAGGAGAGCATTTAGAAAACATTTTTTTTTTATCGACAGAGATAATTCAAATTATTTTTAATATTTATGTTCAACTAATATTTTGAATTTTATTCCGAAATAAAACAAAAAATCTAAACTATTTTTATTTTATTCACAAATCATAGTTATTATTAATCAATAAAACATTTTAAAGCAAAATAGTTTAGCGTTACTATTCATTAACTTCAAAATTACTTTAATGTTTGAAGTTTTCTTTTTTATTTTCAACATTCTTTTGCTTCAATTTTTTTTCCCACTAACAGGTTGTCGTTTTGTTGCCTACAATAACTATTTCGATATATGTTTGTAGCATATCTTACAATACATTCTACAATAAATTTAATATTATGTTCTTTACATTCATGCGGAATGTTATATATTTCTTTACCATTAATAATATCTAAAGTTAAACTTGTTGAAAGTAATCTCTGACCTTCAAAAATTCTAAAACAACTTCTCATATATTGCAGAAATGATCTTTTGAATTACAACATATAAATACAAAATAGCATTCAAAACCTCAAATTTTGGAAAGCATAAACCATCTTTACCCAGATTCAAAATATAACTATTCTTATCATTGTCAAGAAAAACAAAAGCATCATCGATGTTTTCAAGTGTCAAAATATTTTTAGAGCTAGAACATTTGCTGAATTTCGAAATGGTTGGTTGTTTTCAGATTATCTGGCGCCTTCAGCAACACGAGGGCTATAATGCGCCGAAACATTCGTCATTTGACAAGCCAACATACATTTACAAACACCCATGCCAACACGGGACTCGAACCCGCAACCTAGCGGTCTAGAAGCTAGCACGCTAACCACTATACCGTTTGGTCGGCGAATTTCGAAATGGAATGGTCACAATAAATTAGTAATGGCAATAAAATCTTCTTCGGAAAGTGTAATTGCTTTAAAACAAGACATGTCGACTTTTTTAAATTGACCACATTATTTTAAATCAGTGAATGGCACATTTCAATCCTTTAGAGTCCGCTGGATAACTTGCTGATATTTTGTTCATTCGCTATTATCACCTTTTCTACTGGACTTGGGTCTTGATTCTGTTGCTTTAGACATGTAGCTCGGATAGCTTTCAAAAATAGAAGGAACCACTCCATCTCTCAGCTTACTCTTCAACTAGAAGTAACTAAGAAAACTTGCCTCGAAACAGCAGTTATCCATCTTCTTTTAAGTTATCTGTGGGAAATATAAATAACGGAACTCTTGGCTCATTTTTTAAATTTCCTTTGCAGTTTACCACAGAGCATTGAAATGGCTATTAATATAATTTATAGCACTTTTAATGCAGTAGTCTTTACGTTTTCGGAACAGAAAATACAGCAAACTATTCGTGTTTGAAACAGAAAATGCAGCAGACTTAACGTATTCGGTAAACAAAATGGCGATGTTGATTTTTGCTATCGTCCATGGTGCGCCAGAGTTATGCGCCAAAATAGATCTTGACGAATCACAAGCACGCAAGACGTCGCCAAACCATATCTTCACGAATCACAAATAATTAAAACGTCGCCAAACCATTTATCGCCAAATCCAAAAGATGTCTTCTTCTAAATGGCAGCCCGTAAGGAAGAAGTTCGTAGTTTTCAAGTTTGACTATTTTAATGACGTCATATTTAAAAGTGGTAACCCGTGAAAATGCTTTCTTATATAGGAGGTGTTGCTATAATGCGCCGAAACATTTGTCATTTGACAAGCCAACATACATTTAGAAACACCCGTGCCTTACACGGGACTCGAACCCCTAACCTCGCGGTCTAGAAGCTAGTATGCTAACCACTATACCGTTTGGTTGGCACGTAAGTTACCGGAGACTGACATTAAAACTATGATATAAAACTGAAAAATTTACATTGTTTTAAGTAATTACTGAAAATTTATTTAAAACTTAATTTTTATTCATTACAATATTGTACAATTCGAGCTCTTCTAAACAGCGCTCGGGCTGACGGGAATTTCCTTAAAAAGGCACGTGGCACTCAACTTGTTAACTCTTTGCACTGCAGTGGTGATTCTCATTCACCATGTGGTTTGATGCCGCAACTCCAGAGGTGACTCTCGCTTACCACTTGATTTTCTACGGTAACTGAATGCGCGGCAGTATCACACACATAAATATTATAGAGACTAATATTTAAGAAATTATGTTTGTAAAGGTGTAGAGATATGTAAAATGTTAAAATATAAAAAATTTATAGATTAATTTGTGTGTGTAAGGATTTTAAGTCACTGGTAAGAAATGCGTCAAAAGGGCTGCGAAATGTTTGGAATTGCTGGTGTGCCGCGCGAGAAAGGCTCGGAGTGCAAAGAGTTAATATATTAATTCAAAGTTTTTGATAACAAAAGATATCATCAGCTAAATACTAACCTGTACAAAAGTATATAAAGATTAATTATTTGTACAAAAAATTTCAGAATAACGCAGAAACTAAACAGTTCTATATTTTTTCGTAATTTAGGTGTCTGAATATAAAAACGCAACTTTTTACAAATTAATTCAAAGTAAATGCTTTTAAAATATGGACATTTTCACTTCTAGATCTCTTCAAGTATTTTTCTGGATTGATTTCAAAATCTGTGCCTCTCAAAAAGATGCTTATTCAAATATAAACCATCATTATCGGCTTATTCATTATTCTAGGTTAGGATTTAACGTTTCAATGGCAAACTTTCAAGAAATCTATTTTGTTAATACAAATAACTTCCGAACAAATTTATTAATACACGATAAAACCTCCACTCTTAAGTGAAATGTGAAATCCCATCTGCAAGTTATAAATGTGACTTTCTTAAAATGATACAGTGTTAACGATTAATCAAGCAGTATTTTTGCTTTTAAATATTTAACCAAAAGTAACTTTTCTTTTTATACTTCTGCCTAGTATTATAACACAAGTATAAATAGAGACTTTCAGGCGAGTTTTAACGTACATACATGTCCATTTAATTTAATTCATCTTAATCCATAAAATTTATTTTTCATGAAAAATGTAATCATACAATGAGTACTACAATCTAAATTATTTAAAAACTGATTATTCTGCACAACCTATTTTGAATATCACACTTAATTTAATTGTAACGCATACCACCCTTAATTATTTAACTAAATGTTTTCAATTAGATATTTTTTTTTAAGAAATAATCTTGTAAGACGTTGAATAATTAGATTAACTTTCTTTTTGACCGGCTAAATTTTTTCATCCGGGGTAACTGTAAAACTGTTTTCGCTACTGCATAATATATATTGCAGGGAAAGAATAGTCTTTATTCTTCATTTTTAAACTTTGAGTATAAAATTTATTTGCACTTTGTAAGTATGTACAGAAGATAAACATTTATTTTAAACTACAACAATTTTCCTTAAGTTATTTTCTTACATTAAAATATTCTTCTCAGTGTGTCTGATCTTTTATATTATTGGTTTTCTAATTAAGGGGAGTTGGTAACCTAAAATTTATTTAAAAAAAATCGATTTTGAGTTTATTATTGTTTATTTTTCTCTTTAAGATGCTACATTTCTAATAATTCCTCAATTAGTAGTGTTTTTATTAATTTTTTGAAGACAAAAGTGGGAACAATTAGTATAAGTTAAGTATAGATAAAATGCGTTTTTTTCAAAACTTAATTTTTCATTACTCATACCTTTTTCTCAGAAATTGCACACTCTATGTATCTAAAAAAAAATTGCCACACATTATGTTTATGTACCTGTACATACTGAAGTGATATTTATTCGTTGTTAATTTAAAAAATATTTTTTCCCTCTTATTTTGTCAACAAAAATTGGGATTTTTAACAAATTTGAGTGACTTTCCCGAATTTTTTTTTTTTTTTTAATTATTAAAGTAAAAATTTATTTTTGTAGAATAACAAGTGTCGGCTAAATGCCCTGCAAAAATTAGGCTTCTATGTCAATCATTTTCTGATAAAAAGGTACGTGAAATATGGCAAGTTAACATTACCTGTTTAGTACCAACTTTCCTTAAAGACTAAAGAAACAAATTTAGTATTGTAGATTGACATTAATACGTACATAGTTTTTATAGGATGTGGTATATTGGGCTGTTTCGTTTTTATGTGTTTTATTTAATTTTAATAAAAAATATTTAAACAATACTAATAATAAAAGAACGTTTTGGTATGACTAACATGATAAAGCAACAAACCAATCCAAAAGATCTGAAGCACCAACTGCTATATAAAGATTTTATAACATCAAATAACTCTCGTTGATTTCCCTGTAGGATACTTGGCAAAGAGAAAACCACCAAATTTAATTTCTTTATAAGTAAGTTCTTTCCTTAAAACTTCAACGAGTTTTGAAGAAAAAATGCATATGTGTTATTAATTTATTTTCAGAAGTGCATTATACCAGCCTTGTTGAAAATATATTGATTTTCTTCGGATAGTCACTTATTTTTTAGTTTTCAGGTGAACAAATTAAACTGATAAATTTCATTTTTTGTTAGGTACATGGAGAATAATATACGATAACCCTATTTCATTAGATCTGATAAAGGATAAATACAATAAGCAATTTTACAATCATTTATATTTTATAAATAATGATAGATTACATAAAAAAAAATTTAAAAAAAAATTAAAAATAAAAATGATAGTGAAATTATGGATTTTCCCACTTTGACCATAAACAATAAAAGCACTTAGCAGTGACAAAGCACTGAGTTTAATGGAAGAAGACCGATTTTGAAGAATCGAAATTTTTCTATCTAAAAAATGCAAGAGTGGTTTTTTTTTTTTTTTTTTCCTTTTTTTTTTTTTTTTTTTTCTGTTGCCTAATGATTAACATTTGTAAGAGCTTTTAAAATCTACCTGACCATCAATTTTTTATGGTTTTTATTTTAAAACTCTTTTGAGAAGAAGATTGGAATTTCTTTTCAATTCTTCCCAAGTGTAGTTTCTTTCTTTTATCTTTATCTATTACATATTGACAAAAGTAAAAATGATGTCACTAATGGATTTCGTTTCTCGTGTTGTTTCAATTTGAAACACATTTGCTTTTCATAACATACATTAGCCGCGTGACATTCACGCATGCTAAATAACTATTATTCTATGATATGAAGAATTGAAAGAGGTATTTTTACTGCAATATTTATTGCATGGAAAAATATAAAATACAATTAAAATAAACAAAGCTCTTTCAAAGTGCAGAAGCCACTAGATACTCACTAATGGATAATTTATGTCAAGGCTTAATACTTGCAATTAAAAGAAATTTATATCGGACGTTTTTCTTGCAGTACTAGCTTTTGAGTTTTTTTAAAGCTCCGACCGAAAGTCTTTACTGTTTTTTTTTTTTTTTTTTTTTTTTTTTTTTTTATAAATAATAAAAGGATGTTGAGCCAGAGTGAGAGAAATTTGGCAAGCAGGAAAGTACCAAAATAAAAGTCATTTGTTCCAGTATTGAGGATCTATCAAAGAATTTAATATTTTCACTAAAATATAAATTATCAAAAGAAATTCCGCCAAAATGAGGAATAAAATTTTCCCACTCAATTTATCCTACTTTTGTCATATATAAGTCGCCCTTCCCTCCATTAACGTTTCTTTCTATTTTGATTCATTTAAAGAGAAAAAAAATTATTCGAGTTTTAATCAATAAATGTAATGTTTATAGAATATTCACAAAAACTAATTTGTTCTGAGAATAAATTTTATAAAATACAATATTTAATAATGTTCATTTCCAATGCAATAAAAGTTAAGAATAGCCGGAAATCGGCAGAGGAATTTCAAATATTTCCCTTCTAGACATTATGAAAAATCATTCGAGTTGATTCCATCATGATATTTCTAATACATTTAATTTGTCTGTACATATTGTTGAAGAAACCCTCTTTAAATTAATATAGGGTGATGCTGAAAAGCAAATTGATTATTACTTTATTTATTACAATGCATACAGCGTTGAAGGTAACCATATTAAAAACTTTTGTCCTGGGTTAGTCATTAGGGTATCTATAATTAACTGTATGTTAACAACAGAATAATTTGTCGGATATATATTCTGCTTTCAATTTTTAATGCTTTGGTTGGTGTTCATGTAGAGATAAGTGCTAGCTCAGGTGGCGGTGCTATATCCTCTGAGCAAGCTCAGAATTACGAGACTCTATTATCGATGCCACTTATTATTGATGTCGTTTCAATTTTGCATCAGTATGGCCGTCGTGTAACCCTAATTTTCCAATTTGCTGGACTTTAACTTGAGTATTGTTACATATGAGGCGTTGTATGCGACAAACAGGGTTCGTACAGTTCTTGAAAGTCCTTAAGAACTCCTTATTTTTGCTTAATGTCTCCAAGGGCCCTTGAAAAGTTCTTGAAAACTCCTTATTTTTAACCTGAAGGTCTTTGAAAGTTTTTTAATTTTTGAGGGCTCTTGAAAAGTTCTTGAAAGAACATTTGTTTTTTCTTTTTTTCTTTAAGTTTGTATTTCAGAAACTTCCATAGACAAAAAATGTTGATCTCCTAATTAAAAAAAAAAAAAAAAATTAAAAAAAATTAACACCTTTCATATTTATTTCCCTTTATTTTCTCTTTCCGTAGTTGAAAAGTATTTATAATAAATAATGTAATTCTGAATTGTGAGGATCATCATAGTAATAAATTATTCATGATGAAATGAAGCATCTATTAAACTGTTTTTCCTGAGCATGTCTATTTTGAATATTAAAATGTATGAGCCTTCTGCCCTTCTAAAGGATTTCATGGCTAGTAAGTGAAGGTCACCGTTGTCAACTTAAATTTCGATTTGTTGAAACTTTTTTTCTTGTTGCAACCGCGTTCAGTGTAAAAATATATAGATCTGCTAAAATTAAAACAAAAAACTAATAATTCAAAATATTTCTGCAACATGAAACAGTAACACCGTTCCAATGCGGTTGTTCGGACAATACGAATTATAAAAAGTGAAGCGTTAAAACAATTGCATTAGGATCTTTTTTTGTAAGTACTCACTGATTTTTAGTTTAGTTATAATTTTTTGCGCTATCCTGTATTGCTGCTCCATTGATTGCCTCCCCTGTCGCCTACGAAGGAGTGGTCGAGACTCTTGCTGCCAAATGCATCCAAATTTACGACTTTTAATTTTTATTTTTAAATCCTTTGTGTTAACTTCGATTTTGTGGGTTTGTCGATGTAGGGCAAATCTGCGGATGCCTAATTTACCCCCTTGATGTCATCCAATTGGGCTGAAACTTAGCAGATGATGTCGATGACGATGCATTCTATCAAATTTTGCGGTTGTAACTGTCATTAAAAGGTTGCTTTTACGGAATACTAATAAACTAACTTGTCGTCATCCAATCGTATTAAAAAAAGCGTTGAACCGACCATTGTTAAAATTCTTTATTGTTGCGGGGTTTTTTTTGGTTTTTTTAATAAGTAATAAATTACTTTAATTGATATTTGGATATGAGAGCATAAATGCATGTTCATTTTTATTAAATAAATTTTTAAACGTAGTTTGTCGCACATTTTGCTGATAGAAGTGCTTTTGATTGGTTGTTTTCAGATTATCTGGCGCCGTCAGCAACACGAGGGCTATAATGCGCCGAAACATTCGTCATTAGACAAGCCAACATACATTTACAAACACCCATGCCTAACACGGGACTCGAACCCGCAACCTCGCGGTCTAGAAGCCTGCACGCTAACCACTATACCGTTTGGTCGGCGAAGTGCTTTTGATATTTAAAATTAGATGCAAATACCAAGCACACGCTGTTAACAGAATCGGCGCCTGTGTTAACGAATATAAAAATTGCCAATGCATATAAAAGATTTATAATGCAAACTTTGTTTTTATAAGTTATTTTATATCCATCTTATTTTAAACTTCAAATATGGTTTCAAAACTGAATTGGAGAAATAAGGTGTTTGTTCTTGTCTTAACTAATGTGAACGGAAGTTCTTTGATCGTATTGGTATTTCTGCTTTTGACGTAAAATTACACTAAATTCTACAGTTGTTGGTTTAGTATTCTCTTATTGTTGATGAAACTTAGTATTAGGGTTAGTTGTCAGCAAAATCCTTTATTTTTTATTGATATGTTATTTAATGGTTTATTTGTGAAATAATCGTTGAGAAACTAACATGTATACAAATATTCATGGCGCATAAAGACCGTACCAATCCAAATCTACCTGATGGCTGTTTGGTTAGCGCTCTGACCTCGCATGCCAAAGGTGCCGGATTCGAATCCTGGGTTAGGCGCGTATGTTGGTTGTGGTTCGGAATCCATGTAAGTTGTAGATCCGTCCTGATAAACCGTTATTGTGCACAAAAATATGTCGTTGAGCGTACAAACCAACCAACCAAACCATGTTTTCCTCTTTTCAATTACAAAATGAGATTCATTACGATCTTGTTTAATCCACTGATTACGAAGGGTATCAAGCTTACCACCATTGCGAATTTTTGAAATTTGTTGATAAGCTGCTCATTTGATGGTTGTTAGGCTTGCTCTTTGATGGTTTCGCTTGCCAAAGGTGTTTGCGTTTATCCCCCCCCCCCCCCCCCCCGTTAGGTTTGTTCTGGTTTGGGAGTGATTGACGTTATTGTGCTAAGGTTGTTTAGCGAAGTAAGTCGTTCGAGTTAAATATTGTAAAAGTTCATGATATATTTGGTTTTACTTGCAACGCATTATCTATCTACAAGATTAGGTAATATATTTTTATTTCGTAATTTATATTTGTAATTGTTTTCAATGCTTGATGATTCCTCGTAACAGAAAACCCTCAACTTAGTGATTTCGGCTCAGCTTTTACAGACCTTCTGTATAAAGGATCGTCTCAAATTACTTGACATGGAATTAAGTTTTGAATCACTTGCCATTGTGATTTGGAGGTTATTGTTATCTCCTATATATTTCCCCTTTCTTTGCCTTTAACCCTTTGCACTCCAGGCCTTTTTCGCGCGGAGGAATCAGCAACTCGAGACATTTTAGGTTTGGCTGGTGTTTATGGATTTGCTTCATAGAAACTAAACACAATCATTGGCCTTGCATCGAATTTCCGCATCACACCTAATGGTCCTCTCGTGGTTTGGCATCCAATTGTGTGGTGCCTGAGAGGCGCCACTGGAGTGCAAAGGGTTAAGGTTGGTTTGTTTCTACGCTCAACCATTCAATTCCTTCTTAACCGTGCCACTTCAGCGTTATTGCTTAATAGTTCACATAATATCGCAAAATGATTCATCTATTTAAAATACACTTAGCTTTTTTCTAACCATTAATAATGTAAAAAAAGATATCCCTACTTATATAATGCCACATTTTAGTAAGTTTTTTTAAAACATTGGTAGCTCTTGCATTAAGGAACAGATTGACTAAAAAGAAATGTGTAAACTACATCCTAATACAATAATTTTTGCGATATACTTGAAGTATTTTCATTTCACGATGTTTTCTCATTTAGCAATGACGTAATACGTCGCACTTATGGTTGCACGATTTTAACCTTCCGTTAGTCGCGTTCTGCTTTCCCACGTGGTTAGTCGCGTTGCACCTATGAGGTGTTTCCAATTTTTTGAAAGCCAAATGAAATTTATTCTAGTTTAAATAGTTGATTGCAGGGGTGGGAATTCTGCGACAATTGCGCCAGCGCGCGCCAAAAGTGGTATCCTGCTCCAACCTGCTACAAAACCATATTTAAGTGCAATTATGCGCCAATTTTGCTTTAATTATTCCTTTAAACGTTCACGCTAAAGCGCCAAACCAGATTGCGCTCGCCAAATCTATGTGAAGACGAAATTACGGCAACCTCAAGGGCCGTTTTCGCATGAATTTGCAAAACATTCGATTTTTCCCGCTAACAGAATACAATGTTAGTCCAGTCATTCTAGAGTTGAACCTTGCACAAATTCCCATTGAGTTGAAATTTTGCAGAGTGGCTTTATTTGATGCCCTGAGCAACCCGCAAAAAGTCCCCTACTCTCCCCCTTCGTCTTCCTGGTTTTTCAGGTGCTGGAATGCTGGGGCGCTGGAGAAATGCTGGAGCAGCTGTTACGCACGAACGGCTGGTCGCATTGAGCTCAAATAAAGCTCAAATGAAAGAAAAATAAATGGGGTTTAATTTAAATATAAATTTGATATCATTCATTGACTTAAAAATCGATAAAAGCCTGTCAAAGTCGAAAATCCATGTTTTTTTTCACTACTTTTTCGATTTGAGCACTTCTATTTTTAATAAACGATTTACACATTTGACATAAAACTATTCAACTCTTTTTCAGCTTTCTAGGAATATATAAATATTGCTTGTGCAATAAATAGTTGCTGATATATGAGCGTTTCAGTGAAACACTACCTCGTATTGGGAGTCTCATAATAAAGCTTGCGGTGTTTTACCCTGATCAAACCAAACGCAATAACCATTTTCCTCAAGTCTTTTCCATGTAAGACTTTTTTTAAACTGAAATGCATTATCATATTACATAGATATGTAGATAAACGCATCATACGCATCTATAAGAAAAACATCTATAATCTATAAGAAAAAATATCTGAATAAATATTTGCTTTAGACATTTTAATTTTTAACTAATTACATATTGTTAATATACAATAACTAATAATGCATAAAAAAAGCAATAGCATTGTTTGTGGGATATAATTCTTACTATCCCCGTCCCTTGAAACAAAATAAAAAGTGATGTTAAATGTGGTTGAAGGGTTATACAACTAGAAAAACTATTTTTTTCTTTTAGAAGATATAGTATATGTATATATATATTTTACCTTTTTTTGTCATTAAAGCATAAATGCTAAGCTGTTTTCTTCATCAAATAGAATATTATTTACGAATTTGTTTTCGCACATCCTTTTGCATTGTCCACAAATATTTGAACATAGAAGTTTTGCTCTCCTGCAATCACACCTGCTACTCGAGTTGCAGTTACTCTTACAATTGCAAGATATAATTTAAAACAGTTCATCTGGAGAGGAAGGTAACATTGTAGGTTGAGGAACTAATTTGTCATTTAAGAATTTCCATCCCCATTTTGCAGCTTCTAGAACATTTCTTAATCACTGTTGTATTTGATGATAAACACGAAGTGTATGATGACTTACCGCAGCTAACGTTGGAGGGAGAGTTTCTTATTTAAAAGTGGAGGTTATTGCAGTTTTGCTTATACCTCTGTTGTACATGTATATCCGTAACTCGTCTAGTGTTACCCAATTTTGGCTTTTGTGAAGTGTTACCATGAACTTTTCTACTGCTTCTGCTATTTTACCACAATCTGTTTCAACTAAATTAAAAATTTCCAGCGTTTTCTTTATTTGAAAATTTTCAGATAGGATACCCCTTATTCTACTGTGCAGTTGTTGTATTGCATCCAGTCATAAAATGAATGAAAAATATATGGTTCTTCATATCCCCAATCTTTCTCTGTATACCTACAATATAGTAGAGTTTTTCAATTTTTGATCAGACGTTCGATACAAGGAGCATAATGTTTGCTTTATTTGGAGTTCTTGCAACTAGCATTGTCAAAATATCACTATCTGTAGCAACAACTGTCACCTTTCGTTTACATTTAGAGTTTTCCAAAGCAGTGGCAACAATTAAGGCATCAGCATCTCCTACAGTTTCTTTCACGTCCACTCCTTTCTTTTCAAGACGAATTTTGTAGTTGTTGTATGAGCATGGTTTAATTGCCACTATTTGACAGAAAATCTTCATATTTGCATGTAACCATTCGTGTCATATACTGTTATGTTCGCACATTCCCGTTTTCGTGCTCTTCGAATTTGTTCTTGTTCTTTAGTTGTAGGACCGCCGTGATGAACACAAGGTGGGAGTAGCAAAATACAGTATCACAGTACCAGTATCTTTCAATGGGGATCCTCATATTATGGAAATTTTCACAGTCCATTATTGCCTTTGTGCATCAGTTTTTAAACAGGGTGTAATCTTAAGTTCTATTTTAACTAGCGTCAGAAAAATCCAATGAAAAGGAAAAGAGCTATACTTTTTAATAAATAATCAATAAATTGTCACAATGAACAGCGATATCAAAGTTAAAAAAAAACAAAAAAAAAACGGATAATTGTAAAACTTCCAAAATCAATCCTGTTTCTCTCATTTCTGGTCAAAGGCACCCCCTGGTTCTTTCAGATTCCGCATGTTTTTTAATTCCACATGTTTTTTAGAAAGGTAAGAGCCAACTTTTGTGGCTAAATTGGTGTAATGACCCTTCAATTCCAAAAGGAAATAGTCTCATTTAGTCTCAGACACTTGATGGTCAAATGAAAAGGGGAAAACTTGTATTGCATCATTGAAACCCTTGCATATCTGCAACTATTTATTGCGCAAGAAGTATTTATATATTTCTGGAAAGCTGAAAAAGAGTTGAATAGTTTTACGTCAAATGTGCAAATCATTTATTAAAAATAGAAGCGCTCAAATCGAAAAAGTAGAGAAAAAATGCATGGTTTTTGACTTTGACAGGATTTTATCGATTTTAAGTTAATGAATGATATCAAATTTATACTTAAATTAAAGCCCATTTATTTACCTTTCATTTGAGCTCAATGCGACTAGCCGTTCGTGCGTAACAGCTGCTCCAGCATTTCTCCAGCGCCCCAGCATTCCAGCACCTAAAAACCCAGGAAGCCGAAGGGGGAGAGTAGAGGACTTTTTGTGGGTTGCTCAGGGCATCAAATAGAGCCACTCTGCAAAATTTCAGCTCAATGGGAATTTGTGCAAGGTTTGACCTTTTTTGTGTCTAGAATGACTGGGCTATGTGTGGATTATCCCTCTGAAATCGACATTCACGCATGCGCATTCATGTTCAAACGCGCCTTGCATCGGGACAAATTCAAATCGCCGAGTGCTGATAGCTGATATCTCGTGCGTTATTGCTAGATAATATTTAGGGGGCAGCCTCAAAATTTCCGATTACTAGTTAGCACGGATGGCCATTTCGTGCGTACCTTGATTAAGTGTGTTTCTCTGGATTTTTACCACACCCTCTTTTGCTCTAAATATAAAGAAGAAAGGAATTGGTAAAAAGTTAAAGGTGTATAACTTATCAAATGTTTTTACTAAGCATTTAAAAAGAATATTTCCGCTCCGACACGCGTAATGACGATACCTTTTATTAAATTTAGGGATGTAATTTACTTGTTGGCTGTTGGTAATTAACTTTTAAACGGCCGTTTTACTTTTGGAATTAAATATCACAGAAATGTAATCGAAATACCGGAATGTTTCAGGTTTTTTTAAAAAAAAATAAAAAAAAACTTTTTTACAAGTTTATAGAACGGCATGTAGGATAAAATCGCCGTTTTGACGCTGAATTTAACCCGATTTGGAAAGAAGAAAAAATCACAAAAAAAAAAATTCACAAAATTTTAGAACATTCACGAAAAATTTAGAAGCATCTTATTTTAATTTTACTGTATTGCTATATTTTTGCTATAAGAATTGCTATTTTTATACAAATGAGTCTTATATAATAATAAAACAAAGAGTCAGTGGATTTATAGAAAGCTACTTAAAATAGGTGTAAAACTTTACTTACAATTTTTTACCTAAGTAGTTTTGGCTTTGACAAACGGAATGTTAAAATTTTAGTTAATTTTTTTATTTTTTTAACAAACTGACTTTAAATAGAGGTACAGTTTTGAAATTTTCAACGTAAGTAGTTTTGGCCTTTTTTTTATTAGACTTTTTAAAAACAGAACGTTAAAATTTAATTAGTTGTTTTTTTTTAATAAAAAAAAATTTAAAAAATACTTCCAATAAGGCTACAGCTCAGAAATTTTCAACATAAGTAGTTTCGATCTTCAAATTGTACATTTGTGGTAAACAAAATGTCAATTTTAATTATTTTTTAATTAATTTTTAGTTAACTTTTTTTTATATAAACAGTCTTTAAATAGAGGTACGGCTCTGAAATTTTCAACATAAGTAGTTTTGACCTTCAAATTGTACATTTGACAAACAGAATGTCAAAAAGTTATTATTATTTTTTTTAATTAATTTTTAAATTAAAATTTTTTTTTTACAAAGTGACTTCAAATAGAGGTACACCTTTGAAATTTTCAACCTAAATATGTTTGGACTTCTAATTAGACTTTTGAAACACAGAATTTTAAAATTTTAATTTGTTTTTTAATTAATATTTTTACAAAGCGACTTCTAATAGATCTAGAGCTCTGAAAATTTCAATATAAGTAGTTTTGGCCTTCTAATTTTGCTAATTTACAAATTATATTTATGTTGCAATTGTATGTATTTCTTATAATTTTAAATTTAATAATACATGTTTTTTGTAGAAAAATGAAATTATACAAGTTTAAATTTTAATTCTTGTAATTGTTGTTAAATCAGCTACAATTTATTTTATTTCTGCTATTAATCTTCTAATTTTGATGCTACATTTTCTCTTATTCTGCTCCAAAAGTTAAATTTCGCTGCTCCAATTTTTTGTGAATCTGCTCCAAACGTTAAATTTTGCTGCTCCAAAATTGCTCCAAACTGGGCTACAGCACTTCCCACCCCTGTGATTGTTTCCGATTTAAGATTCTTTGGAGATATAAAGTATTAAACAATCTATTTAAATAGTAAAATTTATTCAAAAATCGTATCACAAGTAATTCAATAAAAAATAAAGGCAGATGAGGGGAAAGTGTAGGGATGCACCTGAGGTGTGCGCGATAACGGAATGTTAAATGTGAGGATTCCAACTTAATACCGCCTAGATCAGATGAGATTGGCACTAGGGAAGATTTTTTTTTTACATTGGTAAGCTGTACATCACATGATGAGGGGTTAACTATTCAATCCAAACAATTGTATTTATTGAAAAGTTTTTGTTGTAATTAGGGTCGTATATCCTACTATTTTAGATTTCTAAATTCAAAAATAATTGTTTTCAGATTTTCTGGCGCCGTCAGCAACACGAGGGCTATAATGCGCCGAAACATTCGTCATTACACAAGCCAACATACATTTACAAACACCCATGCCTAACACGGGACTCGAACCCGCAACCTCGCGGTCTAGAAGCTAGCATGCTAACCACTATACCGTTTGGTCGGCAAATTCAAAAATAACTTTGCATTTAGAAAGTTAGAAAGGCAATATGTATTGGATTATTGATTTTCAAACACACCATGGAACATAAGTTCATACTTCATCACTCTCGAACCCTTATTATCAAGCAAGATTATAAACTAAAAAGAATTGTCGTTATAAAGACTATTATGACCCAATTTGCACTTTTAACTCGATCAGCTCCTTGGTTATTGGATGCATTTAAGTTAATCAGTGATTAACAAATTATTTAGATGCGATTTACGTTTCTAAGATTTAACTCGTTTTGCGTATTCAAAAAGCAGAAACTGAAACCGTCCCGTGAAACACAATTCAATAAAATTATCGTTGTATAATGTACAGTAACTAATGTTGTTGTATTCGATGTAACTGACAAAATAATTAAATTTTAATGAAAATAACATCTTCCAATTTAAATGATACTGAATGCTCCAACCAAATTTTTTTTTCCTATTTTCTCAAAAACTTAAAACTCTAATGAATTTTTTGTCAAGTATCTTGAGTAAATAATAAAATGCAATATTTTTCGCAAATTATATGCTTTATTTCCGTCGTCAAACATTATTATTATTATTATTTTTATTTATTTATTTTTTTCAAGATTTTTTTTCCCCAAGAATTTTTTTTTTCAATTTAATTTTAAGGTGCTTATTTTTTGTTTAGAAGGTTCTTGAAAAGTTCTTAAAAAGTCCTTGAATTTGTTTTCAAAAAATCTGTACGAACCCTGGACAAAGGCGAATCCGTCAAAACTGTATTTCAAGAAAAAAACCTCAAAGAAAAGTTTTACCGTTTCTCACAACGTGCGCCCAAGTTCTACATGCCAAAGCTTCAAACAGAAAGAGCGAATAAAACATCTTGTTGTATTCCTTGGCTCTTCAATAACAAGGCTTTCTATTGAAGAAACAAGGCTTTCTATTGAAGAAACAAGGCTTTCTATGAAGTGACTGGCGGATTCGCCTTTGTCGCATGGAATGCCTCATATTTCATGTAGTATAATGATGTCTTAATTTTTAGTGGCAAAATTCTATCACAAGGATATACTTTTATACCCATGCTCACTGTAAAACAATTTAATAAAACTCGTATTATTATGTCTCAATTTCAATAAATATTATGCTTGTCACGAATTCGAAAACTTGTTAAATGTTTCTTTATACGTCATACTCATTTTTATTCAAAATAAATATTTAATTGATTCTCTTATCGAGTTTTCTATAATGGACTAACCAATAACTAACCTTTCCTTTTAATGCTTACGCTAGTGAAGCTTGTTTTGTTATTCTAAATGTAAAAAGAAAAAAAAAACTAGTAGTGTGAAACATCTCATAACTTTCATTACAGAGTCACTGCATTTAAATTTGACATGGATTAGTGTAATTTACTGTTTTCGTTTCCATATTTTCATTAATTGAAAAAAAATTGCCAATTTGACGATATTTTTGGCAACAATTGGTGTATTGGTGTGATTTACTGTTTTCGTTAACATATTTTTATTAATTAAAAAAAAAATGTCAATTTGAAGATATTTTTGGCAATAATTATTACATTGGTGAAAAAAATATTGCTGTATTGACATAATTGGGGATATTTTTGGTGATTATTAGATTGTTCATTTTGGAAAAGTGAAGCGGAGGAGAAACAGTCATTTATGGGACAATACCTAAGGAAAGAGAATTCAACGTTAAAGACGTTAATTTTTTTTTATCCCTTAATCGAATTTGAGAGAATTTAGAGGATTGGGATATTTCGAAGACATTACCAGGGCATTATTGACTATTACTAAGGCGATATTGAGAAATTTGAAGAAAATTAATCGTATCCTTTCTAGACATTCTTTTATCCAATGTATATATTTAGCTCCTCAATCTAATCACATAATCCAAATTCTAGTTCCTCTGTATCATTTATGATGCCTTACTTTCAACGATTTCTAACTAATCCATATCCTTCTTAAGATGGGTTAATTAGAATTGCACTCGCTCAATATTAGTCATCTATAAAATGACTAAATAATAACAGTTTATTTAGAGATAGTCATACAAAAGTTCGGATTTTATTCCCTTTATTTTGATAAATATTACTAATTCATAAAAATACTTCTTAGAAGTTATGTTTAAAAAATGCCGAAACTACCATATTCAGTTTCAAATTCAAAAACTAAAGCTTTATTGCAACTAATAAAAGTAATTTATGCGTAAAAATAGATAAGCAAACTTCCAAGTCTCGTTCAATAAATTTCTTAACCCGATATAATCACTGAAGCGATAAAATAAAATTTCATCGAATGAAAGGTTCTTTCCTAACACTTCAATGAATTTCGAAAATGTTTCTTTTCAAAATAAAAGTTACAACATTTTTCTATGTATATCTTTTTGAGAGATTGGATTTTTTAAATTTGTATATTATTTAATCAGTATTTATAATTTTTGACTGCGTGATAAGTTAGCATTCCGTTAAAAATAAATTTCGTCTACATTTAATAAAACTTTTCATTGAAAGAAATTTAAGCAAGAATAAAATTCAAAACATTAAAAAAAGGTATCAGTAAATTTCGTGTCATGTGTAGGGTTGCCAGATTATAGTAACGGTGGGTCGTGTCACCATAATTTGGCCAGTTATGAAAAATATGACTTGAAGCTGATTAACAAAATGTTATACTTTTCTCAAGAAATTTTGTGACTGGAGAAATTTGAAGTCAACTCTTAAATAATATTGGTTTTAATAACAATTCCTAAAATAATAGACATTTGTATATTTCAAAAAAAAAATTCGTGATGTATAAATTTTAAATTTAACGTTTGCTACACGCACGGTTAAACCTTGGGAGCTCATAACTATCTGTATTTTTATAATGCATAATTGTACATGTAATTTGTAGACGGGGATATTAGGAATATCAAGGCTGTATTTTTAGTTAAGTATAAAAAATTAACATATCAAAGCAAGGTTTTTACTATAAATACTTTATATACGTTGCCAACTTTTGCGTGCAAAACTTATTTTAGCAATTTTGAGCTGAGATCGAGTATTCATAGTGTTTGATCACTGCAAAAAAAACATCGGTTCAATGCCATTGACTAACTTTTATTTGCACAAAGAAAACTTAATTTAATGCATTGTTATCGTCAACGAGTCTGTCTGTCACGTTTCAGCTGAATTGTATAACAGCAAGTGGGTTCCTTAGCCCTTCGATGAATTTGAAAAACGCAAAAACAAAATCGAAGTTAATATAAAGAATTTAAAAACGCCATAAAGGTAGTGTGTTATTTTTATCATATATTCTCAACCTTAATAGGGAAAAGTTTTCAGTCATTAAATATCGCCAAATTGTACATGCTTTAATATGGCTTGAAATTTTAACCTGGCGTGAGACAGTTTAAACGTGTGTAAAAGTGGTCATTTAGAGACAACTCCTAAAACTTGATATAATAACATCAACAATGAGTCTATCTTCCATGCTTCAGGTTGATTGGCTGACGGAAAGTAAGTTAATAAACAGTCCAAAGACTTGCCCGCTACACAAACAAACTCGAAATTAATTAAAAGTATTTTAAAAAATTTCAAAAACCTTAAAGGAAATTAATTAAATTTTTACAACACTCTTTAACACTTAAAAACACTCTTTTTTAACTGATGGCTTAAGAAGTTGATAAAAAATTAAGTTAAGAAAAACGGAATTCAGCTATACAGATAACTCAATTTATCTTCTATACTACGCTAATGCAGTAAAAGAAGCTGATGCAAATACTCTTCTCATCGGTCAGAGATTAATATTCTCAGACCAAACTACAAATGCTGCCGACCCCTATTATAATGGACAATTCCCGAAATTTTTAAAAACGAGTGAAATTAATTTCTGATTCCAAATATTTAAACAAAAATTCTTTAAAAAAAATAATTATTTAAATATTAAGAAAAGAAAATGCCTCAAAACCGAGCCAAAAACAGTTCGATCAAAACACACAACAGAATCTGTGACTTCAAGGTTCCTACTACTTCTATGGTTATTGTGACGTTTCTGCCAAATAGTTGGCGCTGGTAGACCATTTCCATATCATGTACAGGTTGGCGCTATTTGCAAGAAACTTTCAAAACTGGTTTCCGCTGTCGCATTTCAAGCCAAGATGTATGGAAAGCCGTGAAGTCACATTCAATGCCAGCGAAATGAGTCGTTTTCTCGCCAACGTTTAACAAGGTAATTTTGATCGCAAAAAAAACAAAAAAAAACGCGCATTGAGCAAATTGAAATTTTTGTGTTTATGGCCTTTTCGAAACATTTAGAATTGAATAAAAAAATAAAAATAAAATGCGGGAATTGTCCATTGTCGTCATTTTGATTAAGCCAACAGTTAGACACGTTTTACTAAAACGCTGGCAAACCGAGTAGGCAAACAGGTTTTAAATAAGTTTTTTATAGTGAAATCCATAATTGGAGGCTGGGCACCTTCATAGCGCCGCAACAGAAAAGAAGTGATCCTTGCTAGATTACGAATTGGACATTCCCGCCTTACTCATAATTATTTATTGAAATGCCAGAACACACCAATTTGTCCACATTGTAAAGATGACTTAAATATGTATTATTTTATGTGGTTATATGCCCATCTTTTAATACTGATCGTGTCCTTTTATTTGGCAATCAATCTCTTTTAATGAAAGATGTTTTAGCGGACAATTTTAATTATATTCATCTTTAACTTTTATCAAAATAACTAGTTTTTACTCTCAAATATAACTTTATCTTACTTGTTTTATACTTTTTAACCTTTTAAAAAAAAAGTCATACCTTATGATAGGCGCAGATTGATCCCATGGGTCTTTGGGCCAAAAATCTCCAACTAACCAATCGTCGTTTCGATTGTCTCACAGTGATTGATTTCGACAATCAAACTTAACATATGTGCAACTTTAATGCGAAAATATTTTTTTTCTATTCAGGAATCAACTCAACTGACATAGGCGCTCCCCTCTTCACCGACAGTTGTGCAGTGGACAGCGTATCAACAGACGAGAAGCCCCCTGCCGGACTCCAACAACTCATTGAGGACGTCATTTTTCACGTGGACAGAAGAAATGTGGCTTACTTCAGGTAAAACAATATAACCCGTAAAAAAGTTTTTAATAAAATCTTTTATATACATTACCAATTTTTATATTCATTAACGCAGCACCGATTCTGTAAACAGCGTGTGCTTGCATCTAATTTTAAACATCAAAAGCATTTCTATCAGCGAAATGTGCGGCAAACTACGTTTCAAAATTTATTTATTAAAAATGAACTTGAGTTTATGCTCTCGCATCCAAATATCATTTATTTATTCTAATTAAAACAATTTTATTTATTTATTAAAAAAAATTTGGCAACAGGAAAGATTTATGTTATTTTATGGGATTCAATGTTATTTTAATGCGAATGGATGACCGGAAAGTTGATTGATTAGTATTCCGTAAAAGCGACCTTTTTAGTGACAGTAATAGCCACAAAATTTGATGAAATGTATTGACATCGATCCTATCTGCCAAGTTTCAGCCCGATTGGATGACGGCAAGGGGGTTAATTAGGCGTCCGTAGGTTTTCCTATAGGTCCGTAGGTAATATAAAGGATTTAAAAAAAGACAGATGCGTCTTATGTTAGTTTTAAAATATTGCAATTTTTTTTTTTAGTAACCCTTTTTAAAAAGAATATATATGCAACAATTTTATTCTTGAATTACTGCTTGCTTATAACATAATTTGTGTGTGAAAATAAGGAACCGGTGGGGTGATTTATATGAAATTTTGCGCTTACAAAATCTATGAATACTTATTTAAATTCGGATATTTTCCAGTTTTGGCTGCTTTAATTTCCTTCAGATGAGATGTGTGTGTGTGGTCAACATAACTCCCGAACAAATTGACCTACGATGTTTAAATTTGATATGAGGGTTAGTGGCGGCCATGGGACCTACCATTAAGATTTTCGCCAAAATCACGCATGCGCGTAAGGTAGCTGTCATTGAAAATATCATGTCTTTCAATGATTGCTAAAAAACGGCTCCAACGATTTTGATAAAAATCGCTGTTGTAATGCCTCTTAAGGTGTTCTAAACATCCCCACCTCCGAAATTCGCGTAAAAATGTTTTAATGGCGTAAAAAGTTAACTCTGTGCTGAAGGTATTCATTTTTTATCTATCCTTGAGCATACCTCATCACATTTTGGCAGAGTTGACCCAGCCAGACAAGAATTATCGCAAAAAATATCGCCTAACTGGCCATTTATTCTAAATGTAGGATGAAAAGATACAAACGACACAAATCCACTTCAGTATTATAGTGTAATTGAAAGTTGTGCGATGTTCCGCACCCCTAGTTTTTTAAGTTATTAAGTGAAACGTAATGATGAATTTGGGAAAAAAATTCTGAATATTGGTAACCCACATAATTTTTTTCAAAATTGTATTTTCCTATCCTCTTAAAATTTCTTAAGAGCATAAACATGTTGGCCTTTACATTCTTTGAACCAAGAATTATGAATCTAGATTAAATAGATTTTTTATAATATGGTATTTATAGCTAAGGAAAAGTTTAATTTTAAATTTTCTTTTTTCTTTCTAATTAAAAATATTACTATATTGTATTAAGGGATAATTATGCTTCAGAGAATAAACTCCTAAATTAACTTTAATTTCCCTTACTAATATTAAATTTACAAATATTTAATAAAATATCTTGAGAGTAACTTATGTTCATATTTTTATTAATAATTTATTTCAAACTTTATAGCATTTAATTTTTTACAGTTCCTGTTGGAGAAAATGATAATTTACAAAAGTATTCCTGTGGTCAAACCATGTTAATCAAAACTGAACTAATATTCTATCTCTAAAGAGTACGAATTTTGACATTGATGGGACTGTATCTTTTTGAGAAAACTAAATTTAAGTACTTCTGATTGCAATGTTAAAAATCTGTTATGATACAATCTGTTTTGAATGTTTAATTAAAGCAAAACGGTTGAAAATAAGTCACGTAATAACCGAGTATTAGATTGGTACCTAGCTTCGTATTATTCTATTCCAAACTTTCTGTTAAATAAGATTTTGCTTTCTTAAATTAAAGTAACTCATAATCTTCAAAACACCCTACATAAGAAAATGTCTTCTCTGTTTATAAAAGACAGATCCCTTATATGCTCACTCACTTGTTACTGATTCCCCCACTTCAAAATCACAAACCTCAAATTTAATACACATGTTAAGACAGACAAACAGACTAACGTAACCATAAAAACAAAGTGTTTAATAAATCTTTCATATGCATTGCCAATTTTTAGGTGCAATTGCAACTTATTGAGCTCAGATCGAGTTCATAATGTTTGACCACTAAGAACAAAAGACCCATTACGAACTATTTTCTTACTTCTTTTTCCCCAAAAAACTCTATTGAATACATTGTCATCTACAACGAGTCAACGATCTACGAAAGCTGATGAGTCTCAATTTATTGTGAAGAATTTTTCTTAAAATATCGTATCATATCCTAATCCTAATTGTACCAAATCTTTTAAAATTACTTTGCTTTATCTTCATTTACTGAGGTTTTATTTCAATTATATTTTGAAAGACTTTTTAATATCCTGAAATTATTTTAATGTTTTACGATTACGATGAAGTGGAATTCGGGAAATATCAAGAATTCCAATAAATTTTAAATCAATTCAACTATGAATAACATAATATTATATCACATTATTATTCTGTTTCAAGGAAACATGAAAACTTATTTAGTAATTTAATGCCAACAAAGTTCCTTTTATGTTGATGCTTCGAGTTGTTTTCATTTACCTTCTGTATTTGTTTTATTTTTGGGGTAAAAGCAAAATTGAAACTAAAGGGTATTTTTTATAAGCAAAACATCAAATATAGAGCGAATTGTTCTTAAAAACAAATACTCAGCTAAACACAGTCCAAAGCTACAATTACCTAATATTTCTGACGTTTAACACACAACATCAGTCATCAAGAGCACCTATTGCTTCACATCCTACAAATTTATTAAATTCAACATAAGACTTAATAAATGCAATTTAATCTGGAAAGAGAAAGACTAAAAATTATTCGAAGTTAGAATTAATCTTCTGGAAGATTATAATCATGCCACGCTTCCATCGACTACAATGGAACTGGAAAGGAAATTAAAGCTCATTAAGGTATTCGAAACAAGCGCAATTTCCTTCATTTATGCAGATACAAAAGTGCCAATCCTCTTAAATGATGTTATCATTAATTTGAGAAATGAGTTCTGCGATGGAGTTTTGTTGAAACAAAAGCCAATTGTCCTCGATTTCAGTTTCATGTCACAACTAGAATACTTTAAACTGATTTATTATTTTCATTATGCCATTTAATTGTTTTGAAATTGAAGTCAAATTTATTTATCCTAAAGTCAAAACCATTTATAGAATATTTTGTGTCTGTTTTGTAATTTCAAATTAAATGTTTTTGTCGATTGAAATGTTAGTGTCTCTACTCTCTATACGCAAACGTCTTTTTATAATCAAATTTAATCACGAAAAAGTATTAATAAACCAACTGAGTTCAAACCAAATAAAGATTGACAACTGATTTTATCAACGTTTTGTAATGTTAATTACGAAAATTAGAGTAGCTATGAAATCGATTATTTTAGGTTACTTATGGCCTTTAGCATTTAAATAAAGATAATATAATATTTTATTTAAATGTATGAAATTTCTTATCGCAATATATTTTTCTAATAGGTTTACTAATATAGAAACAAATAGCATTATCACTTCTTTACAATTATTTTATCAATTCCTCCCCAATATCACTGAAGTTCTAAAATCTTTCGTCAGCATGTTTTGGAATGCTACATCTCAAAAGCGAGATGTCACATAGAAAGGTTTAGGCATTGCCTTGTTATAGAATGACTGAAATATTGAAATTTCAAAGTAAACGGTTCCTATTTCATCTGCCAGAAATATTTCCGAATTGAAATTACAAGAGTATCCATTTTTTGCGTATAAAGAATACAAACCCCACTTCCCTATATTAAATTCCAACATCAAAAACTTTCCTTCGGATGCAACCTCTAAAGATATAAATCGAACCATCTGAGATCTTAATTATTATTCACCCCCAAGTTCTTTGTCACTCGTGACAAAACTGAAAATTCCCTCCGCATCGGAACGTGCAAAAGACCCCCTATTCTTTTTAACAACCTTTAATTAAAAGTCAGCAATAAATCTCCTTTTTCTCCACCATCCTTCCAAATTAAGGGAGCGACAATCGAGCAGTTTCTGATGCTAAAAGCCTCCAGTAGACGTGATATTAATCCGAGCCCAGGAACTACTTTCTTGCGCTTCTCTGCTTTCAAAACGATGTCACTTACCGCCACCCGGCTGTGAAGAGGCCTTTATTAGCCCTCTAGCTTCTTTAGAAACAGCAGAAGTGACTTCTTCTTTCCTTTTATGCGATACTTTTTTTCTTTTCTTTTCAATCTTCTTTCAAATGCCCCAGAAATATGAGGGTGATTTGTTTCAAGTGCTTTCGAAAGTTGCCGCGATGCTTCAGTGGCGAGATGGACTTTTTGGAAAGAGGGAAAAGGCTTAAGGAAGTGATATTTCTTTCCTACATGGTCTCCTAGCCGTCGTCGTTTATGGATCTAAAGTTCTTTTTTACCACTTTTTACGTCGTTTGGGGGAAATAGCCAAAAACATTCTTAGGGATGGTCGTAACATAGAGTCCGAGATATTTCTAGACCTGGTGGTCGAACATTCGCGGCTTTAGTTCGATAAGAGAAAAATGTCAATATTAGGCTTGTGTTCCTAATGGCAGGGTTTGTTTCAGAAATATAATTTTTTTTATTAGTTAGGCAGGGAAATTTAATAATTTAGACGTTGGTCAGCAACTCAGTATAGAAATAGTTATATTTACTACGCAAAAATATGTGAGATGTGCAGTGTTATGTGAATTGAGGACTTGAAATGGAAAACGACCTAAGAACCAAAAAAAAATGGAAAATCTTTGTTGTTTACGAAAAAATGTCCTAAAGATCGAGCTAAACAAAGTGGAGAACGCCCGAATTTCGAACTCCAGTAGCAATAGTTAAAATTCAATCTGGTACATAATCATAGCCTTAAGTTTTTTACTAAGCTAACACAATGTAATTTTAAATAACCAGCTAAATACACGCATTCACTTGTTAAATGTTCATATAAAAAACTCTAACCGCATAAATATTCGCATTTGACCAAATTTATTTAATCCATACTACTTATTAAAACTAATTCATAATATTAAAACTACAAATTCCGTTCCACTGCTGTTTTTCCATTTTCGGCTCTCCTGAAAAATTTTCTTTTTTAGACTCGGGTCGTTTTCTATTTCTAGACCTCAATTAATGGCCTGGAACTCAACTCATCTTAACTTTATCACCTAGAACAGAAATTCTTGCTCTAAAATATAAATTGATCCTAACCATACTTTCCTATCCTTTTCCAAAATGATATTTGTTAAAATTGGATATGTTCTTCAAATTTGTTAGAAATATTAAATCATTAATTCTTTATTAGATTTTTTCATTCTTTGCAGTTCGCCCTTAGTAGGGTGTTTTTAAATTTTTTAAAAATTATTTTGTAACTGAAAATGTAATACCATATTTAAACTAGGGATATGAAACGCTTATTTAGTATATTTTTTAAACCACAATTTTTGGCTAATTAATCAAATTAATCACATTTTTTATTAAGCTAACACAACGTAATTTTAAATAACCAGCTAAATACACGCATTCACTTGCCAAATGTTCATATAAAAAACTTTAATCGCATAAATATTCGCAGTTGACCAGATTTATTTAATCCATACTACTGCTTAAAACTAATTCATAATATTTAAACTGCAAATTCCTTTCAACTGCTTTTTTCATGTATCCTTCAAATATCTGTGTTGTAGTGTTCCCTGGTCACCCTCTGGACTGAGCCCAGATGTCCCGGAACACTCCGAATATCTCAAGTCCTTCTCCGAAGTGGTGACGTCGAAGCTGAAGGGACTCGTCGAAACCGCTTCTTCCAACTTAAATCCGAAATGGGACCTCTTCCCACCGGCGTACAGGAAATCCGTTCAGGTGTGTCAAGTTCGTAACTTCAAAACTCAAACAATCTGAACTTTAGAAAAAGAATAATTTGCTATTATATTTCTTCTAAGATAGTTTTTTTTTTTTTTTAAATCAGAACTCAATTGGGGGAGAAATTCATAGAACCCGAAATTTAAGAGGTCGTTTTTTACCACTATTAGAGCTTACTAATTCCGTGGATTTGACTCCAATACGTCTTGAAGCAATTACCCTTTGGTGAATGGTCACCCTTTCATCGCTTTCGTATGACTCGGGGAGTGACCAACCTCGGCCTCTCGCACCAAACTCCACAACTCATCCGAACTGGACCCAAATGCCCGCATGGATAATCGTTAATCAATGAATTCTCATCATAATTCTAGGACAAAAACTGTCAAATGTCAATTAAACTAAATTATTATTCTTGCTGTGAAATTGTGCTTTTTAGTTGAATCCAAAAGACGCAGTTTTTTCCCAAAAGAAATAATAAATAAAGAATAATAAATTCAAAGAAATTTAATACAAACCCTTATAATATCAAAAACCATGACCTTTTAAAAGATAGTTTATGATGTTACAATCCTACCATTATAGTTTAATATTGTTCATTAAGTAAGCAACTTCACATTTTCTAGAAACTTTGTATGGATCTGAAATTGAGACACAATTTATACTTTAAATTCCACTTTTTATTGTGTGAGAATTGAAAGTTTTGAAATAACATTATGTTACGTGAGCATTTTCGAACATTTTTTCCATACAAAAAAAAATTATCACCAAGTGATACTGATGTGATCGGCTAACTGGCGAAATAAAAAACACTGTTTCTACATAACACCACTTAGTAAGGTCGTATTTAGTGTAAAGTTGCTTATTAAGTAAGGTCGTATTTACTATTTTCTTGCTTATTTTGAATTCTTATGAAGGATTTTGTTCTGCTTAATTTATAAACTCAATTTTGTCGGGATTGCAAAAGTTGGTTGAAATCAATATACTGTACTGTTTGGGTTCAGCGAGTAGAGAACCGAAACCTTTGGTATTATGTAAAATACAGAGGTGTTTTAAGATGAATAGGTACCCTGAAAGAAAAGGTTTCACATAGAAGCATACAACGTTGCCCCTGACTATCTGTGTAACTCAACAAACACATCTTTATGACGATGCTTGAGCTTGAAGCATAAAGGTAAATAATAATGATGAGACCTAGTAAAGTTGAGAAATATAATTATAAATTATATTTTATCATAAGCATTTGCAATATTGAAAAAAGTGGCACAAATCTACGTTATAAAGTAAAAACACTAATCAAAATTCGTTCAAACTAGGATGAAAAATAAAATAAAAGTCATAACTATCATGCAGGTCAAACCCATGACCCTACCATTTTTCACACCTCTCCGTGTGACAATTCACATACATATATGTATGCACTTTTTTTAAAGCATTTACAAGTCTTTTGCGTCTCTTAACTTATTGAATATTCTGCTTTTGGGAATTGTTGCTGTAACTGTGTACAATGGTGATGGCTGGAGACTGTGAAACGTTCAGACTCGGTTGTGAATGTAAAATGTGTCCAATCACTTCAGCTAACTCAGAAAAGGAAGTAAAAAGATGATCGAAGGAAAAAAAAGAGAAAATGCAAAATATATATACTATGTCTTAATAGAGAGCTCATCCTACAAATCTTTTTTTTTCCATAATTTAGTTTCTTAAAAATTACATTTTAAAGACTTTTTTGTAGATATTTTGAGTAGAATTTTTCTATGAAGAGTGAAGAACGTGCGTGAAACTTTAACAACGCATTAAAGCATTATTTACGATGATGTAGTCCACTTCCTTTTGATTGATTTTTTTAAGTATATCCTAAATATATTATAAGGCTTGGGTAGAGAAAATTTATTTTTGGTGATTTGCACTCAAGTACATTTTGCTGTTGTCATTGCACTTAGATAGCCAATATAATCAGTCTCGTTCCAAAATAAGTCTCAATTTAATAAGATTTTTTTTTCCGTCTTATAACCTGGAATCACTTGAATTCAAATCTTCAGATTTTGAACAACAAGCTAACCGTAATGAAACTATAATATTTGCGAAGAAATGTCTCCGCATTTGCATATTGTAAAGAAGAAAATCTTATCAACTCTTTGAAAACAATCTAACAAACGAAAGGATATTAAAAGCAACTGGCATTATATGCAAAAATAGATATATTTACGCCGACCAAACGGTATAGTGGTTAGCGTTCTAACTTCTAGACCGCGAGTTTGCGGGTTCGAGTCCCGTGTTAGGCATGGGTGTTTGTAAATGTATGTTGGCTTGTTTAATGGCGAATGTTTCGGCGCATTATAGCCCTCGTGTTGCTGACGGCTCCAGATAATCTGAATACAACCAACCAGATATATTTACTTCAACCAATATCGTGCCTACTCGTTTCTGATACAGCTTAGCAATTCCCCTAGTCTGAAATCAAACTTGGAAGAAACGCACCCAATCTCGGAGGAAATGAGATGGGTGCATAACGTTTTGATTAAAAATACATAATACAAAATAAGTATTTCAGAAAAAGGTAAATGTCTTTAATAAGACAGAAACATCGGTAGCCTTCAATTAATCAAGTAGACTGGTTTTATGGCTTATGGATGCTTTAGTTAATTATGTTGAGGCTTGATTCATTTTACATACAGTTAGTTATTATCAATCATATTAAAAGTCATTCATATTAATTTTAATCAATCATATTACGTCAAATTGTGTTGTTTTTAACTTTCGTTGAGCTGTAACAGTACATGCAGTGGCTCAAATAATTGAGAATACACCTTACTTTTACTTAATAAACCCAACTTTCAATATAAATAACTCATTATCAAGAAATGAAAACACGTCTCTAATTTTACACGAATGTTTTAAATTAAAGTAAAAATAAAGAACAAACAAAAAACTTCTAATAGAAAAGTTTCGAAAGCATTTTAAATAAACATATGCAGATTTTTACCTAAAAAATTTAGAATACACCAGTGAAATTTTTGTAATATCTCACACACGAAGAAAGTGTCAATATTTAGGAGCACGTACTTTGGCATTTAAAATGTCATACAAACGTCGTGATACCGATTTGATCAACTTTTTATGGTATTTGAAGCTATTTAACCCATTATTCTTGCAACACTTGTTTTAAATGGGCTTTATTTCTAATTTAATGCTTTAAGACCACTGTTTCGTGTGTGGCCCTTAGATTTTCTATGATATTGATGTTGGAGTCTGTGGTGGTGTGTGTACTTTTTACAATGAAAAATACGCCACATTTTGACTCTGCGTGCCTTGTATTTGGGGTCGTTGTGGTGCTAGAATATGAAATTTCAATCTAAACCCAAATTCTTAGCACTTTCATTTAGATTGTTGTGGAATATATCTACGTAAACCATATGATTCATAATGTCTTATATAAAAACTAAATTTCTTACTCTGGTTGAAGCCATACAATTCCAAACCATGATGAAGCCACCACCACGTTTAACTGAAGGCCGAATTTTTTTTCGATGCGACGACCGTTACTAACGAAAATGTTGAATTTACTTTCATCGCTATGTATTACTTTCTTCTAAAAGTTATTTGCCTTCAATTGATGAGTTTTTACAAACTTCAAATTTTGCAAGCTCACGAACGGTTTCTTCCTAATTACTCGACTTTGATATCCAGCTAGTCTAATTACATTTCGCACAGTTTCAGCACTTACACTTATGTCAATTATTTGAGAAGTTTCTGAAGCAAGTTTGACTGCATTTACTTTATGATAAACCTTGATTGCTTTCAAAATGTTCCTTTTTGTGAGATCATGCAGAATTCCCTTCCTTTTTCAACCCTTTTCCTTCCAGAATTCCCTTCCTTTTTCTTTTACTTTTATTTTCAATCGATCTATCATTTTATAAAGTTTTCCAATGATTTTCTGAACACACGTGTGGCTTCTACCAACAAATTTAGTATTTCAATATAGGATTTTCCTTTTTTTTTAATTAACTTTAATAGAAATTTCCTTACATCAATACTAGTTTCTCTTAGAAGAGCAATTTTCTGTATAAAAGTTTGGATTTAAGTTCGTCTAACAAATTTCGACGCAAAAAAATATCATTGAAAAGGTTAAGAATTATAATATGCAAGATTACATTAAAATAGCAGCCAAGTTGAAAATATTTAGGGGTAAATAAACATATTTTTCATAAGTGTATTCTCAATTTTTTGACTGCAAAAGTTGACTAATAAAGTTTTAAAGCTGTATGACTAATATGATTTTTGATAAATTATTATATTTTTTGTGTATATACAAAGTAAAATGTCCATAGTTTAATGCCTCTGCAAAAAGTTTTGCTATAATTACAATTTTTGTGCATTATTCACCATACAAAGTGTTAATGTGCTCAAAAAACGAAGTGTATTCTTAATTGTTTGAGCCACTGTAACTTTTTAACCTGGTACAACTGTAAGCTTTAATACCAACATAACAACAATTATTACTTGAAACTTTGTGCATATATTCAATGGATTCAATTCAATTCTAGAGCTACAGCGATGATTTATCGGCGTTAATTATAATTTCCTAATTTATATTGTCCGATAATATTCAGTCGTCAGCCCTAGACGACATCTCCACTTCCCAGCCAGAAACTGATATGATAAATGAGATGTCCAGAACTTCTCGTACTGATCATCACACATCGCTCAAATTAACAGGAGAGCCCAAAGCCAAACCTAAGTCGTCTAAATTGATAGATCACTATGGTAGATGCATCAAACACAAATTATACGTGTTGAAAACATTTAGACTCTTCAAATTAACGGCGAAGTTATTAAGTAGGAGTACTCCAATTGGTTTGGTTATTAAGTTATATTTTACTGCACTCTGTTAGATTAAGTTTTTGGAACTTACCAATTTAAATATATTAAATTTTGACCTTTAATAGATTATGTTGATGCATGATTAATAGTTCCGACGGGAAGTTCTTATTCAATAGCTAGCTTTAGGTTGGAAATGTTGTCATCTTGCTAAACTAAATTTTTTTTTTTTCATCATTCCTTTTCATTTAAATTCTCTTGTACTCGTTATAAGAAGAGCGCTTAGTTATTAAATGAATTGTTTTGTCATTTTAATTCAATACGAGTTATTTTACAGTCATTTTTCTCTTTGATTCCTGATAAGTATGAAAAAATAAAAATAAAAAAATTATATCAAATTCATGAGGAGAATGAGAAAATAGAAAAAAAATTTAATTATTCATGATGAGTATGAGAAAATAAAAAATTGTTTCAAATTATTCATGATAAACATGAAATTTAAAAAAAAAAAATTTCATCGTAATCTTATTTTGCATCAAACATCACGCTCAGTCCGCAGATTCTACTCCACAGTACGATAAAAACCGCTAAAAATAAATACGAAAAATAGATATGACAGTAATTAAAAATTCGGAATCAATTTTTAATAATGTACAGTAAAGCTGCCTTTTCTGTAATGTACAATAAAATTGTCTTTACCAATAAGAACAACCGCATAATTTTTTAATTAATGTCAAACTTTTAAGGATCTTTACTAAGATTGAGAAATAACACATTTATCTATCATGAATGTTTACTCACTTGAAATCGAAAAATTACTCTGAGCCACTAAACTAGTGTGACCTGATATGTGATCCATCAGTAAACCGGATTTCGTTTTCTAAACGATGTTTCTGCGTTCAAAAATATGTAAACACCATAGGTAATGATAGCGTATTATATGGTTTAGCATGCCGAGCAATCAGGTTAAAAATTCCTTAGGTTTTGCCTTTTCGGGTGGGAATATGAGTTGTTTGGGAGTGGATATGTAATAGGGAAAATACCCGTCAAATCAGTCCCGGTAATCAGTCAAAATCCGAATCAACTTGGAAAAACGCGTTTTAACTGATTTATTGCAATTAAAACCCGCTCTGAGAACTCTAGTTAAAATCCATTTTGACGAATGTATTTTAGTTAAAACCTATTGAAAAAGAGAGCGCTAGTTTAAACCCGTTTTATTTTATTAGCTTTAGTTTAAACAAGAATTGATGGGATACTATTAACAAGTATTTACTAAACTAAAGGGTTAACGCATTCTCTTTGAAATCCCAATGTGTTAAAATTACATTTTAAGTTAAATTATTTGTATGTATAAAAAATTATTGTATTATTTGAACAATGGGTTATATAAGAAGTTCTAACTTAAGTCAAACTAATACTTAGTAAACTCCTGTATGATAAAACAACCCATAATTAAACAGAAAGTACTTTACTTGGATATTGTTTAACACAGTACCATTTGTAAAAATTATTTATTTTGACAAGACAAACTACTCTGACACTTAGAATTGCAATTCAGTTAGAATAATTCTTAACTGAAACGAATTAGTTAAAACACGTTTTAAATAGAATGCTCAGTTAGAACGCGTTTTGCCAAGATAATTCGGATTTTGAGGGTAACAAATATATAGAGTGAAGTACTAGCTCTGGTCATTACAAAAACTTCTGTGTCGAGTGAGGCAGATATTTTCCATCTATTAATTTTATATTTTAGCAAACGATTTTATAACAAGCTACATATGTTATGTATTTTGTAAATCATTTCACCTGAAGCTCTGACTTGGAATCAATGCTAAGAAAACATTTAAGGTTACCAAATGTGTTTGTGTTTGGCAGTATATGGTTTAAACGTGTGCCGAATTTCATTTCCAATTAGCTTCTAGTTATTCAAGTGAAGGGTGTCAAATAGACAGACATCAAAGTTATTCATTTAGTTAGAGGTTTGAATTTAAGATATGGAGCGTAATAACTATTTTTGTTTCTTTAGGAGGTATATCGTGAATCGCAGAGTCATCTACTCAACAGTCGAAGACACTTGCGTGAACTAGGAGTGTCCCAATCGCTGGACAGTGACTGCGGGGCACTGCTGCACATCCAGCGACTTATGCTGGGAGAGGACGAGAAGTTGAGGCACTCGCCCATTATCGTCTGTGGGAAGGATGGATCTGGCAAGTCCACTCTTCTATCGCAAGTGTGTAACCGCTTTTCTGATAATTACAGCATGTTTCATGTAAATAGTTTCTAAGAGGGTTTGTTCTTACAGTCGAAATCGACCACGAAAGCTGTTTGAAAGTAACCATAAAGCCAGAATGTTACTTTCAAATGAACTACAATTCCCATTGAACATTCAGTTTTCTACTTCCTTTCCTATCTGTAGACGCAAACTGAATTTTCAAGGTACAAAAAGGAGCATATCTTTTAAGGTCAACACAGATTTCATGACAAACTAGTTTTCTTAAAATTATATAGGCAGCAACTTATCTACTTTAATAGATTTTTAACTCACGTTACCTGGTTTTATTGTAAAATTAGGTCTACGTTCAAGCCAACTTTTGTGATCCTCTTTGTCTGCAAAAAAACTTATCTTTTAGTTACCTATCATCAGCCATTTAAATTTCAAACGCAAACTCCTATTTCCGATATATCCAATCCAACCCCACTTTCTATCAGGGTTGGCACGGTTTAAATCAATTGGTTTCAACCAACCACGGTGTAAACCAATTTTTTTTTTTTTTTTTTTTTTTTTTTTGTAAAGAATAATTTAAAATTAATTATTTTTTTAAATGTATTTATTTATTTACAATTAAATTTTTCCAATTATTTAATGTTGTAAATAACTTCTACTTTTAACCAAAATTTACCATTTCAAAAGGAATTTATTGAAAATGTAACGGTTACAGAAGGATGGCAAATGCAAGAAAATGATATAAACTAGGGGTGTGGAACATCGCACAACTTTCAATTGCACTATATTACTGATGTGAATTTGTGTCATTTACCGTTTTAATATTTCCATCATTCGTTTAGAAAAAATGGCCAGTTTGGTGATATTTTTTGCAATAATTGTAATATAGGACTTTAAAATAAAAAAAATAATAAAAATAAACTTTGCCAAAATGGAAATTTTGGCGATATACTTTTCGATAATTCTTATATTATCCTTTCTTATAAGTAAAGCTGAGAAGAGAAGAAAAAACGATCGTTCATAAGCTATGTTCAAGCAAAGAGAACTCTGTATTAAAGGCATACGTTTTTCCACTTTTTACGCCATTGAAGCATTTTTACGGGAATTTCGGAGGTGAGGATATTTAGAACACCTTAAGAGGCATTAGCACAATGATTTTTATCAAAATCGTTAGAGTCGATTTTTAGCAATCATTGAAAAACATGATTTTTTCAATGGCAGCTACCTTATGCGCATGCGCTATTTTAACGAAAACCCTAATGGTAGGTCCTTGGGCCATCACCAACCTGCTCACGAAATTTGAACATCGTAGGTTAATTTGTTCAGGAGTTATGCTGACCACGTTGCTGACCACGCTGACGGAGAGGGTTGTTGCTGACCACACTGACACACACATACCTTTTTCTTGATCACTTTTTTGAGATCAGGATATTCTAAAACATGGAGAAATGCAAAAAAAAAAAAAAAAAAAAAAAAAAAAAAAAAATTTTAACCGAATCCTATACTGGCATTACTCTATGTATAGATATGGGTAATTGAAAGTAAAAAGTTTATAAAGATGATGTATTGAAGGAAGTTTATGTACTTCTTATTGCAAAAACAACTACAGCGATTGTCGAGAGAATTTTTTCTTTTTTTGAAGTCATACAATTGTTGCGTAGCAGACAGGTTTTCGAAAAAGCAGCAAAACTTGTTTTTTTCTTCAAAATCTTAAATCCAAAATTTGTTTTAAATGGAATGCTGAAATAAGAATTTAGTTTTATTTTTATTTTTTAAGAAAATAATTCACAAAATGAAATATCTACACTCTTGTTACTATAACATGATTGTGTGATGTTTTTGTAAGTAAAAAATTATACAGATAGGTACTATCGAACAATAAGTTTTAATATTAATCTAATAGATATATTAATGTTTTATAAGTATTAAACATAAATTATAGTTTGTTTGTTTTTTGTTTTGTTTTTCCCAAAGTTTTATAGTTTAATTTTGCATTTTAAATTTGTTTCTAAAATAAAGGTTTTGTGCTTTAACAACTTATTTCTAATTCTAAAATTATCATTTTGAACAATTTATCACACCATTACTGATCAATCTAAGAGCAATACTCCATGTATTATGTTGTAAACAATTAGTATTGAGTTATACTGTATGCATTGAATTTAAAAAATATTATCTCTAAATAAAGTATTAAAATTATGATTTGAATTTTCACATAAGTAACAACAAATGTTTATTTACTTAATTTAAATTATTTTCAAAGGGAATACTAATTGTTATTTGAATATTAATTATTCTAAATAATGTCAAATTTATTTATAAATATGTATCCAAGTAATCGAAAGGATTTTTTTTTTTTAAACCAAAAACGATTTTTTTATTTTTTAAAAACCTGGTTTTCTTTCCAACCTTGCTTTCTATCGTAGGTCATCACCTACTGCACAGAGTGGCTAGGCGGTGATGTCATCCGTATTGTTCGCCACGTCGGACAAAGCCCTTGTTCGGCCTACACGTCCGAGCTCTTGAGAAATCTCTGCCTGCACATATCTCTAGTCTTCGATTTCGATCCCAAGCATCACAGCTTCGAACTGGGAGAGCTCAGTATTTGGTTCCAGGTAAGAAAGGGGATTGAAATTCAATATGGGTTGCGTTGAACTGTGAGTTGTATAGTGATTGACTGAGATATCTTGGTGGAAAGCAAGCTGAATTGAAAGACGCGTGAATTGATTGGAAAGGGATCGTCTGTCAGAAATGAAAATTAGGAATAATTTCTACCCAAATGAAAATATTAGGGAAGTATCAGGAAAGACTTAAAATTTATTTCTAATCTTATTATATTTTATTATTTGTTAGGACTCTTAAGTCGCTATGAATGGACTGGATCCGTATGATTCCTTTTTTAAGCTATGTGCCTAATCCTAAGCTGAAGTTAAAAATTCTAAAACCTCAACTTCATCCAACAAATTTAACATATGAGGATAGCTCAAATAGCCGATTCAATTGTAAACAACCTGTTTCGATAAAAGTTATAAATGGGATTTCTCAAATTACCTATCAAATCAATAATACGAAATTTCAGTGAAAAACGAAAACTTTTCAAACAATTAATTCTATTCCTAAAACTCCATCACACCAAAAAAAGTACATATCATTCGTTTACAAGAAAATACTCTTAAGTATGGGTTTTTGAAAAATTAAGACATTGTTTTCAAGAAAGATCTGCATAATTTCAACTGTCTTTTACTCAGAAATCAGAGACTAGTCGTAGCCAAGTACAATTTGTATAGTGGAAAAAAAAATTAGTATAGTGAACTCTACCCGTAGAATCCTTTAACAACTCAAAGAAACATCCATCTTCATATCAAAGCTGCTCTATGATCGCTATTGATGGTGACAATGAATAAGAAGAAATAGACTGAAATGAATGTCGTAGCAAATTTTTTTTTTTTTGGCTACTAAGGGGCCTCATATTGAATTAGAATAAGATGTGGAAAGTCACCAAGTTTGAATATTGCACTGACTTATCAAACACATAAGTCTTCCAACAAAGTGCCATCTTGAAGAAGTAACCCACACCATAGTCTCCTAAATAATGTAAACCAGAATACTATTAATGTCTTGTAATTGTTTTCATTTGTATGGACTTGACCAATTGAAACACCAGAAATAAAAAAAAAATTAAAAGAATTTGGAGAGATTATTCTTCAGAATTTTATTAAGATTAGGGAACAAATTATCATAAAAAACACGATTTGTTCCATTCTTCCCACGTTTACGGTGCTAAAAAATTTCCCTCCACTCTAGGATCTTCTGAAGATGGTTGAAACCACCCCCACCGACCTGGTAATAGTTTTAGACGACTTACATCAGCTTCGTTCCCCAGCTGGTAGCCAATCAGCCATTTTGGGTTGGCTTCCTTGGAACCTGCCGCCCAATGTCCACGTGGTATGCTCCATCAGCCACGACGCAGAAGAAGTGCTACGATTGCTCAGGACGCGCTCGTCGTGCAGCGACAACTTCGTACAGGTGAACAAACATTTTGAACTCTGTGGTTCATAATCGTTGAATATTTTTATGCAACATTCTATGAGATTTTCATGTCGATCTTCGATTGATGTATTGTTCATTTTTTTACACTCTCCGACCAGTTTTTTATACTTCGAACTAATGTCAATTTGGCTATATTATTAGGCATTAGTTTACGTCCCTGATGTTGTAATTTCCCAGCTAAGTGGGCCCCAGTTCGCGAAAGAAGGTAAAGGTTGGAAAGTTAAAAAGAAATCGACTCCTCTTCATTTCCTCGTTGAAAAGTTTTGAGCTGCTTGGCAGTTGCTGAAAAAAAATCTTAATTATTTAACAATCTTCAATCTCTTTATTTGGTAGTCAAAAAGATTCTTGCCAAAGAATTCATAATTGATAGTTATTTTTCCCACATCACATAATGAATGACGATGACGTACCCAATCATTTCTAACCAGTACGTACTAACTGCCTTCAGGTCCAGCCACTCAGCTCTCTCTCCGCTCTCAGCATGTTTCAGTCCAAACTGCGCGACCGTAAGAGAACACTGTCGGTTGCGCAGATGGAAGCCGTCAAGTGTCGGCTGTCCAGTGAAGATTCAACCTCAACTTCCCTTTACATCAGTCTGCTGTCGAAGATGGCTGATGATTGGCACTCGTGGACGGATGTGGATCCCAGTTCGATACCAGGGACTCTGGAAGAGGTGGTGGATTTTCTGCTATCTGGGCTGAAGGAAAGGTATTGGAGTTTATTTACATTGCCATAACTTTGTTTTTATAGAGTTCTTTTATTTCTGAACCTTGGTTGAAGAAATGCCCATCTTCAAATTGTCCATATCCTCATAAAAATACTGACGTAATGCTCAAACACCAATTGTACAAGAAAAGTGATAAGAGATAGCAATTCTCATTTAATGCCCTTTCCTTCAGATGTAGAAGCATCCTAATGGTAGTTTCATATATCTACAGTTCATATAGGTTTTTGATCACTTATTTTCCACACTAATTCTTATAAATATCCTTGTAATAACCATTTTCTGTATAGATTACTATAGTACGATTTACTATATAATCAGGAGGCTCTACTCTCCATACAGAAAAATGTGTGGCATTTGTGGTATGTTTGCTTGCATAAACTTGTACCGGTTTTTCTTCAGAGAACTCTGTCCTACCCTCCAAGAAGTTGTATCCATAGTTTATCAGTTTAAATTTCTATTACATACATTTATTAAAAAATTCATATTATAGGGTTAAAGTCAGAGACCTCCTTATTTATTTTTTTTACTTTTTTGTTTATTATTATTATTATTATTATTGTTATTGTTATTAATCCTTCTTGATTGTATTTCGCGCCTTAAATCCGATTTTTTGAAAATGTTACTTCCACCATAATAACTCTGAATCCTAAAATAAAAGTAGTAAGCAAATGAGAACTAGAAATGGTAAACAACTTAAGTCCAAAAAAAAAAAATTTCAGGAGAGCCAAAAAATGAAAAACACTCGCATCTGGTAGAGTAGTAAAAAAAAAAAAAATCCGAACGATGGTTATATCTTGTATTCTAACTGATGAAAAAACAAAAGTCAAATACTGTTGTAAATTGTGGAAGGTCTTTATTAATTGCATATATTTTTTCTTATCATGAGGATCATCTACATAATAAAAATAAACCAAACTTTAAAAAGTTCAATGGCAACCCTATAATATTATACCATATTCAGTTTTAGAATCCAATAAAACGTCTAAATACTAAATTTCATAATTTTCCAATGATTGGTTAGTAATTTAAACGATTGGAAAGGGATCGTTTGGCCATACATTATTTTTATTTTGATATATTTTAATAATTTTTATATCAAAGGATAGTTTGTTTAAGGCCAAACATAAGTAACATGCAACTTTTGTATTAAACAGTTCCTTAATAAATAATTATTAATTAATAAAACAAGTTTTAAGTTTTTTTTAAATAGAAACATATATCCCTAGAACTACAAACCGGTGTAGATATCTACCCCAGGTAAACTTTGAACTACGTTTTTAAGTTAGTCAGTGACATTATCAACTGAAGACCTATACCATAATTTAGTTCAAAGTTCTAACAACCCTTCAGTTTTTTGTTTACTGTGACGCAGTGAAGACGTAAATCTTGTGTGGGGTTGATATTTACCCCGGTTTGTAGTTCCCTTTAGTGTTTTGTGTAGGTAAGTTAAGTGCAAGCGACAGACCTGCGAGAATCACAGAGTAATCTACTGCAGCGATTGTGGTGCCTTTGAATAAGTCAAATAGTAACTTTACTTTTGAATATTTTTTATATGAATCAAATTTCTCTTTTTTTTTTTTTTTTTTTCTTTTTTTTTTACAGTTTGTAGGACAAAACCGAAATATATTCTTAAAAACCAATATTTCATCGATTTTCATTTGACTTTTCCATAGAACAGATTGCTAATTTTTTTGAATTTTCAAAGTCGCAAATAAATCGACTTTTTCGTCAAAAAATCATGATCGTATTTTTTTTTTTTTTTTTTTTTTTAAGCCTTATGTGTCCTCTTTAAAATTCCGGTGAAAAATTGAAAATCGGTTGTTTAAAAAAATTGTTATAAATTTTTGTTTGTTAAATGACGGTTTGAAAATTTGTCAGCACTTTTAGCTATTCAAATCGATTTTTCACCAACTAAACCATAGTAAAATTGAATTTGGTCTTCACCATTCTCTTCAGCATAAAAAAACAAATAAGTTCAAATACTTAAAAGTCAAATTACTGCTTTCAGAACGGTTTTACGAGCAAAAAACCCGTGAGGTTAATATTTACCCCGGTTTGTAGTTTACAGGGGAAAAAATGGGTTTATAGTTCTAGGGATATATATATTTGCTTTCATTAAAATTATCATAGTCGCAAACCCCTCCAGAATTTTTTTTCATTCCATTTTGAATTTTGCTTCTCGATATTTAGCAAAAATGTAAAAAAGTTCACTTTAAGGGACCGCGTAATAGATTGCGTCTTGAAGTATGCAAAAAGTTCGATTCAGCCCGCTGTAAAGAAATTTACCCTTAAGATCGACCAAAACATTTTCGCTCATAAGTAACGTGTTTCTCAAGATAATGAACTAAATTATAATATCTAGAATAAACGAGGTATTCTAAATAGAATGAAAACATAAAAATAGGGGTTCGTATTGAAATTTTTAAAGATAGAGTTAAATTTACTTAGTATACACCCCCTAAGGTAAAAAAATTGCATTAGTCATATTCAAATTCGTAAACAATACATTTTAGAGCAAACCGCAAGATTCTATAATAATTTGAACCGAAGATATAGCCACCTTTCGGCTTTTGAACTGCTGCTACTGTAGTTCGCATTTTGCGCGTCCTTTACTTAGTTTAGCTTGGTCTTTAGGAAATTTTTCCGTAAAAAATGTTTTTTGGTACTTAGGTTTTTTTTCTAGACTTTAAATATCCCCAACTTGAAAATAACTCCAACTCACACACATAAAAAAAAATATTCATGAAATTTTTATTTTCTTGCAAACCTATTTGAGCACATTTCCCAGGATTTGTACACGTTGCTTTTACAGTGAAACTCCTCATTGGACTGGCCAAGAACGATTAATTGATTAATTCCTCCTAGACGTTTACAACAATGCATCTTGAATAAACATAATTGCAATTCAGAGTCATTTCCAAATTCACTTGCAATTTAGTGACTGCACTCATTTAAATAATTGGATCCTAAATATTCCTCTGCAATTTCGTATCATTGTTCGTTCGAATTCAATTACTGACATTGCATTAATGTTAATCTTGTCATCAAATTATGTGTGAAATTGTTACATGATCATTTCCTTTGTGTTTGCTGCATAAATACGTCTTCTATTTTCTTTTCACTGAGCATACCACACTTTTAATTCTGTAAATCGTTATGTATATTTTGATTACCCATCCTGTGCATATACATTTATAGTCATATGGTTAAATTGGTGTCCCACTTAATATAATTTCTGTAGCATATTTGTTGCGTAGATGGGTTCGAAAGATTTGAAGCCAAAGCAGATCAAAACTAGCAGAAATTTATTCCGATTTAACTCTTCGCAGATTCTTTTACAACTCCAGAACTTTCCGTTCTAATAGACTCAATACAGCTCTTTACACAATAATGGAGCTCAAACAGCAGTTAAAAAACTAGATACACAACTGCTAAAATCGTCGCACAAGACAATGCAATACAGTTCACTACTCTGAATGCTCGCTGAGAGACAACTAACTAGATAACTCCACTCAACTAACTAAATCCACTCACGGCAGGCCGTTTTTAGGAAAGTCGATACTTCGTGAATCTTCTAGAGATAGAAATTTGTAGAACTTTCCAGATCGTAGACGAAAAGCCCTATACATGTACATGGAAACCTAAAATGTCGCCAAATGGTCGCCAAGTTTGGCGATATTTGGCGATTTCTCGACAAATTTGGAGACCAAAATTAGTTGCCAAAACCATCGCCAACTTGGCGAGATTGCCATTAACCATAATGTTAAATTGCCTTCTCTTTGTAAAACTCGCTTCCCAGCATTATCTCTGTAAAACTCGTTTTCAAACATTAAGAGACACATTGCAGGAAAGCAAAGACAAAGAACTTTTGCACTGCTTCATGCAAAGTGTACATAACTTTCCTTTTTACATAATTAATACTACGAAATATTTACAAATATACAGAAATTCGTAACAATATATTTAAGGATGAATCATTATTTTTAGAACTGATAACTAAACAACTTAATACTAGAGAGCTGCGCCACTTGCGAATAAAAATTCTTTTAGATTGAAAAAAAAATCAACTTTCAAACAGAAATGCAGAAATAAAAATCCAATAAGTAGTTAGGTCATTGCATCGCATTAAAGAAAAATGTCGAA
Source organism: Linyphia triangularis (assembly GCA_963978545.1). Lineage (NCBI taxonomy): Eukaryota > Metazoa > Arthropoda > Arachnida > Araneae > Linyphiidae > Linyphia > Linyphia triangularis. The sequence continues at coordinate 44,452,296 of OZ021732.1, read as the reverse complement.
TTTTACTTTCATGAGCTTACGTTAGGAGTTTTTCTTAAAAAGTAGGATAATCTTTTTTTATTTGAATTTAAAGATGGCCTTCGTTGATCATTCGAAATACTTCTTCTAAATTCAAGCATTTAAAGTTGAACCAATTAATTTTCAAAATATGTACGTTAAATTCCCCTTACAGGATTCTTAATTATTGTCGAGTAATACAACATATCGTCTCTATGGTGGAATAAAGACGCAACAACAAAGAGGGGAATTTTCAGGAAATGCCAAAAATCAAATTAATTGCACTATAAGCTTAGCAACGCATATCTACTTAGAACTTGCGTAATATAGTTACAGTAAGTGTTGCAAATTCATCTTTGTTCTCCTCGATCCTCTAAGTAAACTGTGACACAATAGTGACTTTAACTCCGTTTGGACAAATTTGTAAGTGTCTCATTGTTCTACCATAACGGTGATATAACTTTCTCTTTGGGTTTCTTGCTCTGAATGATGGTCTTAACCAATAGATTTGCATTTACTTGCTCATAAAATAACACATTAAAACAGAATAATATCCTCCAACAATATGTTTCCACTAAAATAAAAAAATATTGTACACAAATTTATCTTGCTTGCTATTTAACGTAACTACACTCTCAATATGATTATATGTGTAGAAAATGTAATGGGACATTACTATAAAGTAGTTTTTAAATTAACTTAAGCATCCTTCCTTAACTTTGTTAGACAAAGTTGAATAGTGGAAGCGCAGAATGGGCTATTCTCGCATTCCCCCCCCCCCCCATTTTAAATGTTTCTAAAAGGCCATAAACACCAAAATTTCTGCTCACTACAATTTTTTTTTTTTTTTTTTTTTTTTTTTTTTTTTTTAAATTTGCAACCTAAGTTCGCTGGTTATGGTGGGAAAAACGACTTATTCGCCTCGAAGCGAATGTGACTTCACTTGATCTGAAACAACTTGGTTTGAAAAGCAGCAGCGGAAACCCGTTTTGCAAGTTTCTCGCAAATGTGCTTAAAAGATGTATCGCAAGTGTATCTTAAAAGATGCAGAATAGTTTAAAATTTATAGATATGCAAAAATTCCGAAATCGATAATTTTATTTTTTAAGCGTACTGTACCTCAGTAACTTAAACTCGTTTGGTTCCGAGGTACTGAGGTAATTAACATTTTATTTGGTTCTAATATAATTAACAGTACATTTTTTTCGAAGATCTAGTAAGAACCTCTATATATTAATCTATCCTAGAGGGGTTTTCTAGTTCAGGGGTATTTCCAAGAGTAATAAATGAACGTAAATTTTCTATATGAATTTAAAACAATAAATTGAGTGTAATCTATTAAAAAGAATTTCTTCACTTCATATCAGATCTTCTAAAATGCTATATCTAAACATAAAATTAAGTTTTCGCCTAATTTTGCGTACGAATTGCAAATTCGGTTTAAAAAGCTATCACACGCTACTTATTCTAAACAGTTCTCCTTACTTTGACACTATTCTATGCCTTAAAAATGTTTAGTAACAGACGAATTTTATTTTTAAGACAAAAACTAATGGTCGATTTGAACAGGTTTCTACTATTGCTAGATTCTAAGATCATATGCTCACTAGCGACAAAAAGTTACGCCACAGTTTTGTCGACGAGATGTGGTCATGTGAATCTATGGCAATGTGTTCACTAGAGAGACAGCGACAGAACTGTTGCCGAGGTTTGTGGGTAGGTGGAATGCTGCAACATTTCAGCGACTTTTTTGTCCGACAATACGAGTATGTCATGTGTTTTCAAACTTCGCCTTGTTCACTAGCAACAGTTTTGTCATGGTTACCAACAGTTTTGTCGCCACGATAGACCACTCTGTTAGTGTAATCGGCTTTATTCCCTCTCTGTCTTGAAAAGTCATTAGATTGGGTACAAGTTGGTTGGTTGGTTGTATTCAGATTATCTGGCGCCGTCAGCAACACGAGGGCTATAATGCGCCGAAACATTTCGTCATTTGACAAACCAACATACATTTACAAACACCCAAGCCTAACACGGGACTCGAACCCGCAACCTCACGATCTAGAAGCCAGCACGCTAACCACTATACCGTTTGGTCGGCAGATTGGGTACAAGCTTTTCGTGTTGTTTTTCGAACAAAACGTTATTGTGTCTCTTAATTTGCAATCTGCCATTTATATATTTCTAGCTGAATACCCTTGCTTCGCTATGAAATTTTACCATGTGCAATTCCATTTTCTTAGCCCCACGTTGCGGATATCCATCATTGGTGTATAGGTCCCAGCTTTTGGCGCCGACCAAACGGTATAGCGGTTAGCGTGCTAGCTTCTAGACCGCGAGGTTGCGGGTTCGAGTCCCGTGTTGGGCATGGGTGTGTGTAAATGTATGTTGGCTTTTGTCTAATGACGAATGTTTCGGCGCATTATAGCCCTCTTGTTGCTGACAGCGCCAGATAATCTGAATACAACCAACCCAGCTTTTGGCTCTTCGCTCGCAGGAAGGTTCATTGCTACGCAAAAACAAGCTCTCTTCGTTTGCTAATCAAATTGTAACGTGCTATTTTTCAGAAGTCCAATTAAAAGGCTAAAGCTACTTATGTTGAAAATTTCATAGCTATAGCCCTATTAAAAGTCATTTTGTAAAAAAAAATTGCTAATTAAGAAAATTAAAATATAAGTAATTAAAATTTTAACATTCTGTTTTTCAAAAGTTCAAGTAGAAGGCTAAAACTACTTATGTTGAACATTTTAGAGCTGTACCTCTATTTGAAGTCACTTATTTAATTAATTTTTTTAGTTAATTTTTTTACGAAGTGACTTCAAATAGAGGTACAGCTCTAAAATGTACAACATAAGTAGTTTTAGTTTTCTAATTGTACCTATGACAATAGAATGTTAAAATTTTAATTAGTTCATCTTTAATTAATTTTTTTAACTAATTTTTTTACAATGAACTAATTAAAATTTTAACATTCTGTTTGTCATAGGTACAATTAAAAAACTAAAACTACTTTTGTTGAAAATTTCAGAGTTCTACTCCAATTTTAAGTAGTTTTCTATAGATCCACAGACAGATACACAGATAGCTTGTTTTATTACTATAGACTTGTTGAATACTCGTGCTTCACTATAGAAATTTTACCATCTGCAATACTTTAGCTAGCTGTGAGGCCCTGCAATGCGAAAATCCGTCATTGGTGAAAAAATTAATTAAAAAACAAATTAAAATTTTTACCTTTTTGTCAAAAGTCCAATTAGAAAGCCAAAACTACTTTTGTTGAAAATTTCAGAACTGTAGCCCAATTAGAAATCTTTTTGTAAAACACTTAATTCCCTACTGTTGTCTGCCTTTTAACACTTTGCACTCCAGGCCTTTTTCGCGAGGAGGAATCAGCAACTCGAGACATTTTAGGTTCGGCTGGTGTTTATGGATTTGCTTCATAGAAACTAAACACAGTCATTGGCCTTGCATCGAATTTCCGCATCACACCTAATGGTCCTCTCGTGGTTTGGCATCCAATCGTGTGGCGCCTGAGGCGCTACTGGAGTGCAAAGGGTTAAATCTGATGATTACGTTGAAGGTTTGAAGATAAAGAGACTAAAAAGGGGTACTCATCCTAGGTGTTTTCCCAGACTACCCATCATACATGGTGGTAAAGAAGAAGATGAATCCCTCAGTTTTATCAAGGATCTCATTCATTAAATATCGCCGAATTCAGTATGTTTGAATTAAGCTGTGTATCTGGATAATAGAACGAGAGTAAAAGATAAGTCTGAACTAAGACAATAGAAACGTGTGTAAAAGTGGCCTTTTAAGGAAGTGACATCCCCCAAATCTTGATGTAATGCAATCGACTACGAATCCATCTGTCAAATTTCAGTTCGATTGTATGCCAGGAAGTAGGTTTATTGGTAATCCCAAGCGCCAATTGAGACATATGCAAAAGAGAGTTTAGTGACAGTGCTAGCCCCCAAAACATAGAATACAACCTTATCGACATCGAATCTATCTCTAATATTTCAGCCCGATTGGATGACTGCTAGTTGGGTTTTTAGTATTCTGAAGATAGAAGCGTGTGTAAAAGCGAACTTTTAATGACAGTGACACCTCCCAAAACATGATATAATGCAACTTTATCGACAAAGAATCTACCTAATAAATTTCAGCGCGATTGAAGGACGGCCAGTTATACAAGCATAAGTAAAAGCGACCTTTTAGTGACAGTGAAATTTGATAGAATCCCCCAAAATTTGATAGAATGCATTGTCATCGATATCGAATCTATCTGCCAAATTTCAGCCCGATTGATTTAAGGAAAGTGTATTAATATCACAATATTGCAGTTTCATATCTGATTGGATTGCAGTTTCATATCTGATTGGATTGCCGCTCTACCCTTGTTTGGTAGGAGAAAACGGAACTAACAATTTGTTTCCTTCGCATCCATAGACTTTTGAAAATTGTCACGGATTGGAGAGCGTCTTAGCGCTCGTTTTAATCCAGTGAGGCCTTGGTTTTTCCTTCCGTAAGGTGCGATATCGTAGCTTACAAATTTTAAAAGTTATAATACGTAAATAGTTGTTAAGCAAAATTTAATTCCAGATTTTTAAATCAAATATGACAGTATTAAAATAGGCACACTAAGTCCCTAAACAATATACTCTCCAGTAGCACTAATACGCTGGCAAATATATCTCAACACTGGCCAATCCCGATGTATACAGTTGTAGATTGGCCGTTGTTACGGATCTTGCCAATCTCACCTACTACAGAGTAAAATATACTGCAAGTTTTAAAATGTTGATGCAGAGTTTTAAAATTGAAATATTTTCTTATACGAAAGGACAAAGGCATACAAAAATGTTTTGTGATGGTTTTGACTTATTTATTTATTAGTATATATATATATATATATATATATATATATATATATATATATATATATATATATATATATATATATATATATATATATATATATATAATTTTTTTTTTTAATCGTGTATTTTGGAACGATGCTCGAGTTTCGGCAGGGATTGGCCAATCTTCTCAGAACCCTTGTTCCGACATTAGTCAATACCGTTGAGACTAGGACTATCAGATGATTCTATAAGTAACCATCACTATAGCCTGTTTTTTATAATGTTTTATTACTTTGTTAATGTTTTAGTTTCCTTTTTTTTATCTATATTTTTACTTTCACATGTAAAGAGCAACATTCAGTAGTGGATACAGAGGACATATTTAGAGGTGGCACTTCATAAACGTAATAAATATTTTATTCCCAATCTGATAAATAGATCGTTGAAAATACATTCGGGCCCCATTACAGATTATGTAGAAAACAGTAAGCATATTTTACTGATTATTTTCATGAGGGTATTTTGAGAAATAAATATTATTATATTGAAACAATCAATTAATAAAAATAGTTTAAAAATCGCAGTTCACCTCTCCCCAGCAATAGTTTTGCCCGCTAGTGGACACACTACCCGGCAACAAAACTTTTTGTTTCCCTTCTATTGCCTTAGTGAACACACAAATGCCTAGTTGGCAACAAAACTGTGTCACGACTTACTATCGATAGTCCTTGTCCTTTTGTCTAGTTCCCCTCATTCCGGAATGTTTTGTAACAAATGTCTTTGCAGGTATGGCTTCCGGACCATGCGAAAAGCTTGCACTTTCCTGGCGTGCACCACCTTCGGCTTGCGCGAGACCGAACTGATCGAGTTGCTTGCGTCATCACTCAGTGACCAGCACAGTCAGCTTCAATCGAGACCCACCTGGTGTATGACTGTCAAGGAAATGAGTAGGTACTTACCGGCATATTGTTGTCGTTGTTGCGTATCATTCTGCTGCTGCGATGTAGCATGGCAGTGATGTAGTGTCATTGCACTAAAGTGATTTTTGTGTCGTTGCACTAAAGCGATTCTGTGTCGTTGCACTAAAGTGATTCTGTGACGTTGCACTAAAATGATTCTGTGTTGTTGCACTAAGTGATTCTGTGTTGTTGCACTAAGTGATTCTGTGTCGTTGCACTAAAATGATTCTGTGTTGTTGCACTAAGTGATTCTGTGTCGTTGCACTAAAGTGATTCTGTGTCGTTGCACTAAAGTGATTCTGTGTCGTTGCACTAAAGTGATTCTGTGTCGTTGCACTAAAGTGATTCTGTGTCGTTGCACTAAAGTGATTCTGTGTCATTGCACTAAAGTGATTCTATGTCATTGCACTAGAGAGATTATATCGTCGCTATGGGCGGAATAATGACGCCACTGCAGAATGTTTCAAAACAAAATTACGGTCTCTATTTTGTCAAAAAATACCTATTATATCGAGGAGAACAAAGACGGAACTGTAACAATATTATTGAAACAATATTACGCAAGTTCCATGTTGATAGAGGTCAATACACTAAGTTTATAGTGCAATCAATTTGGTTTTTCGCGTTTCCGGTAAAATTTTAATTTTTGCTATTGCATCATTGTTCCACTATAACGGTGATATGTCGTTAAACTAGAGTTGTTATATATCATTGGATTAAAATGATTACCTGCCATTGCAATAGAGTGATTCTATTTCGTTGCATTAATGTAGTTTTATGCCGTCGAATTAAAATGATTCTAAACCAGATAAATCAACACGATGTACGAACGCGAGTGTTCGCCCACACAACTTGGAGTCACACGATAATGCAGGATCAAAAATCTATATACATCCTACATCGTCAGGAACTTTTGTTTGACTACCATTGCCATTTGATTCAGAGCCGCCTTCGTAGATACGACTCCTCCTATAAGTTTACAATCCTAGTGGTTTATATAGATCGGATTAAGCTGAATCTGCGTGTTTCGCTAGTTCAATGTTTTTGCATAAATATTAGCAACATGTCATTAGAATGAAGAGAGCCTATGCAAAGCTAAAGTATTTTAAGTACCCTTGAAACAATTTTGTGTTTATGAGATTTGTTCAACCCTTTAAAAATCATCAACTTTAAGTTGTTGGGGGGGGGGGGGGTTGGGGGGGGGATTTACATTGGCCCCTTTAGTGATTTTTTTCTGTGGTTTACGCTTATTGGAATGTTGAAAACACAAATAGCATTTCAAAATGATTTTCATCAAAATCTTTAGGGCTTAATTTGGTAATAGCTGAAGGACCCAAATTTTCAATTTCACATATCTTCTGCACACGCGTGATTTTTACAAAATCCTTGTTGTCACATCCCACGTTCACTTCTGGCTGGAAGCGTGTTCCATTTTGATACGATATTGTTTGAGAATATCTAAATCATTTTCCCATAAATCTAACCTTGGGACTTGAAACCTTTTAAACATTGATCACGTTAAAAAGAAAACCTACATTGATTTTTCCATAGTGCAATAATTTCATTGTTGTACTCTACATATCAGCTAATTGAAAGTTAAAATATACGTTTATAATTTTCATTAATGGGTAAACTTCTGCTAAAAGAAAAATTGCTTTAATATCATTTAAGAAAGGAAAACTAAATTAATCACTTGAGTATGAACATGATAAAAAATAGAACAAATCTAATAACCAAACAAAATATTTCTATTTCAAGATGCATTAATGTAGAGGTTTTTTTCCGCGCAACATTTATAAAAACATAACCAGAAAAATGAAAAACTCGCAAAAAAATTCATCAAAAATCGAATTACCAAATCATCAGAAACAAAAATGTAGAAAAACATGATGGAGTACCCGAAAGATATAAAAAAAATAAGAGAATTGATACAATTTCTCATTTCGTGCTTCAAAAAATGAAATTGCAATGAAAATTCAATTCCTTCCCCTCCCCTTTTTTATTTAAATAATCCATATAAATGAATTACCTGTTATTTGGATTGCTTTTAAAAAGGGAGAAGGGGGGGGGGGGGGATAGCACGTTTGCATATCTGGGCGTTCGCGAATTTTTCTTATGTGTATGTAAATTTTAATGGATTGACGTTGCGTTGTTAAATTTAAAAGGAATAAAGCGTTTTAAAGTAGCAATTCAGGTGCATTGGATGATTGCTTGAGTGATTTTATTACCCAGCAATGTCATTAGGTTAAACGATAAATGCTAACATTTATATTTTGGAGAAAGAGTATTCAATAATAATTCATTTTCTGCACATTGCAGTTTTATAAATAATGCATTATTTTAACTTTATCTCATTAAGTACAAACTCTCATGTTTTATACATGAAGAAGGGAAATATTGTTGAAATGCTTGGCTCCAGTCTCAAATTTAGAGCTTTTTATATATATATATATATATATATATACGATAATCAGATGTCTGGAAAAATCCAGAAAATACAACCGTTATTCATAATTCCAAAGAATTTGTTACTTACTGAAATATTTCAGGGAAAATACAAAACATACAACCGTTGTCCGTATTTACAAAGGGTTTGTTATTTTGCCGAATATTTCAGGGAACATCCAGAATATATAACCGTTGCTCGTATTTCAAAGAGTTTGCTATACTTGCCGAAATATTTCAGGGAAAATCAATATCCAAAATTTGTATCTTGGTCAAATAGTTTTGAGAAGAAGATAACCGATAAAATTGCCGTATTTTCAAAGTTATTTATCAACTACGGATTAGAACAACTACGGGATTGCAAATAAGCAGCAAAATGTTCGAATTTGAGTTTTTGTGTCTCTGGTTTCAGCTTAAGGGGGTATGGTACCGAAATTTCTTCAAAAATCCCAATTTTTTTTTCTGATTTAAAAAAATAGTTCATACATTCCTGAAGATAATGATGTTTTTATCTTATTCCTCCTGTGATTAGAACGCCACAAAATTACCTGTGATTTAAACATCACTAATGGGCGTAACACCTTGAAGCGTCTGCTTAAAGTGCGTTTTTCGAGCACTAGTGTTTTTCACAGATGTTTCATATTCAAATCGATATATCTCCAGAACCATTAACAATTGGCTATTCAAATTTTTGGAGCATTTAATGTATATAGTTTTAAATATTTTGTCTTCACAGTATTTTATTTTTTTAATTCTGTTTTAAAATATAATTTTTAGCGTAAAAGATAACATAAAAAAAAAGCAAAAATTTCAATATTTTAACTTTGAGAATTTTTTTAATTTTTTTTAGTTCACCTATCAAAATTCTGTGAAGACAAAATTTTCTTTATATAATTATGTATTACAGAAAGCTTTCTTTTTGAAATTTTTTTTATTTTTTTCTTGACAAAATACGCAAACATCAATTATTATGGATTTTTCTTGGTTTTTAAATTTTTTTTTAAATAACAAAACACAATATTTAAAAAAACATTTTCTCAAAGATATATAAATAGTATCTCATACATAAAATAAATTTTTGACGTAAAAATGTACATAAATAAAGTTTTTTTATTTTCGGTACCGCACCCCCTTAACAATAATCAAATTTGATATACTTCTTTTCTCCACTACATTAATTTTTTCAGGAGTTATTTGGAGATTGTAGAAAAGGTAGCATTTTTTGCTAAAAGTCTGGAAAACTTTCTGATGCATTTTCCCACCATTCCGACTATACAGTCGCTTACTTGGTATTTGCATTAAACCCTTCAATATCTCACTTCAGGAACTGCCTCTCAAATTTCGAAACTTTAATTGTAGGTTATGTATATTATGAAGAATGTGTGAATTGGCGCAGTTAGTTAAAATTATCCCTTTAAATTTCAAATCACTTATAGATTTCTATGTTTCATTTTCCACCAATTTATGCGCCGACCAAACGGTATAGTGGTTAGCGTGCTAGCTTCTAGACCGCGAAGTTGCGGGTTCGAGTCCCGTGTTAGGCATGGGTGTGTATAAATATATGTTGGCTTGTCTAATGACGAATATTTCGGCGCATTATAACCCTCGTGTTGCTGACGGCGCCAGATAATCTGAATACAACCAACCACCAATTTATGCGATAAGCTATATTCACTAGATATTTGCTCACCCTTCTAGAGTTATTGCACATCATGTTCTACAACAGTCAATTGTTGGAGGGAGCGGATCGCAACCCCTTATTGAATTTTCAGTGTTTTTCACAGAGATATAGTTAAAGTTTGTTGTTAAGCCATCTCTATTTTGACACTTTTAGCAAACAATCACCACCAATGAACAAAGTCTTAATTATTAACCAACAAACCTCATTAATCGAAAAGACCGTTCATTATCTCTTAGAACGGACTTCAAACGCAACGATTCATAAAAAAAATCAAATTTTCATGTTTCTATTTTTAGTCGGAAATTGATTTCTATTGAAAGAATGATCCCATGTTTTTAAATAGAGCCGCTGCTTAAAGAATATTACGTGGACCGCAGGCCGTATCTGCACTGGAGCCACAATTCCATCACCAAGCACATTCTGAGCAAGTATCTCAAGACTGCCCGAGATCTCCAGGCATGTTACACAGAACTGGCCAACGCCTTCCACTTGGGATTCCTCATGGAAAAGGAAAAGGTAACAAACAGGACACTGAATCGAAGTTAGTCTAATTCATTACCTTCAAAACATACACTGCGTTCGTCACCATTTTTAGTGGAGGTATCTTCTTGTTAATGTATTACATATACGTACCTTCCATTCCAAATTGTGCTGACTAAATTCAAGTGATAGATGCTTTAATTTAAAAATAGATTCAATGCTGTATCTGTGTAACCTATACACGGATGGCGCAACTATCAATTTTCCTTCACCTTCGTAGGTTACTTCACTTCATTCTGCCTAGACATTCTTTCCTCTACCTTAATATTGACTGTTTCACAAATATTTCTTAGGTAAAGGCTATATTCTTCACCTGTATTTATTATTTTACCTACATAAGTCATTTAATTTGTTCTCAAAAATTATATCCACACGACAGTGTTTTCCTTTCTGTTCAAACACATAAGTTGTGTCAATGCCAATTGCAGGGCCAGTTCCAAAGGAGGACGAATCACATTCATTTTGATAACAATCACACGAGAAAGTACCTGTGGTTACATTTATAAAAATACAATCACAGATTCTTTAATTACACCGTTTCTACTTACCTTGGTTGACACATTTGCTCTCACTTCTTAATGTTTCCGATTGGAACTTCTTACTAAATTGTTGAAATTGAGGAGTATAAAAGAAATAGAGATGTAAAGGCATTTAATGAGCATTCAAACTTGGCTACAAGGAGTGGAAGAAGATAATTGTTCTTTTCATAAAGAAATTCATATTTTTTTAGTCTTATTAGAATTGCCAGTCGAATTATTTTAGTTCTGTAAAAACAAGCATTTAAATTATTCTACCAAGATGAAAATTATGCTTGAAAAATAGGTGAAAATATTAGTTTAATTACAGAAATTAATAATTAGTAACTAGTTGCATAGCTTGTGATGGTAATTTAACCTAATTAACTGATCAAAATACCAGAACATTTATGAAAAAATTTTTTAAAAATCAAGTAAAATATAAAGCTTTATCACTTATTTGAAGCACGTTCCTAAAAATCGCCCTCAATCCCTAGAAATTTTTTTTACTTGTGCCTTTGTATGTTGGTCGGGTGAAGTTGCATTTATCTACTTTGACGGTTGTGCCATCCGCTACCTGATGTAAGATGTAATTGTATATTATAATTTTCCTTTCCATCAGGATATGGTCCTTTATACACAATGATAGTTTCATCCCAATGCAAGCTTGGTATATTTATTGCCACTTCTACAGTTTCCTGGTGAAATAATGTTTGTCTGCTAAGATTCCTCTTGATTTGTAGGTACTTATGCAGGGTTCGTACAGTTCTTGAAAGTCCTTAAGAACTCCTTATTTTTACTTAATGTCTCCAAGGGCCCTTGAAAAGTTCTTGAAAACTCCTTATTTTTAACCTGAAGGTCCATGAAAGTTTTTTAATTTTTGGGGGCTCTTGAAAAGTTCTTGAAAGAACATTTGTTTTTCCTTTTTTTCTTTCTTTGCGTGTGTATTTCAGAAACTTCCATAGCAAAAAAAATCCTGATCTCATAATTGAAAAAAAAAAACTTTCATAATTTATTTCCCTTTATTTTCTCTTTTCGTAGTTGAAAAGTATTTATAATAAATAATGTAATTCTGAATTGTGAGGATCATCATAGTAATAAATTATTCATGATGAAATGAAGCATCTATTAAACTATTTTTCCTGGGCATGTCTATTTTGAATATTAAAATGTATGAGCCTTCTGCCCTTGTAAAGGATTTCATGGCTAGTAAGTGAAGGTCACCTTTGTCAACTTAAATTTTGATTTGTTGAAACTTTTTTTCTTGTTGCAACCGCGTTCAGTGTACAAAAATATAGATCTGCTAAATTAAAACAAAAATCTAATAATTCAAAATATTTCTGCAACATAAAACAGTAACACCGTTTCAATGAGGTTGTTTGTACAATACGAATTATAAAAGGTGAAGTGTTAAAACAATTGCATTAAGAGGGTTTTTTTTTTTTTTTTTTTTTTTAAGTACTCTTTGATTTTGTATTTTTTAGTCTATTTATAATATTTTGCGCTACTAACCATATCGGGACTCTTTCTATCAAATGCATCCACATTTACGACTTTTTATTTTTAAATCCTTTATGTTAACTTCGATTTCGTGGGTTTGTCGATGGAGGGCAAATCTGCGGATGCCTAATTAACCCCCTTGCTGTTGTCCAATCGTGCTGAAACTTAGCAGATGATGTCGATGACGATGCATTCTATCAAATTTTGCGGTTGTAACTGTCTTTAAAAGGTTGCCTTTACGGAATAAAAATAAACCAACTTGCCATCATCCAATCGTATTTAAAAAAAAAAGCATTGAACCGACCATTGTCGAAACGCTTTCCTGTTGCCGTTATTTATTTATTTATTTATTTTTTAATAAATAAAAAATTACTTTAATAAGAATAAATAAGTGGTATTTGGATATGAAAGCATAAATATACGTTCATTTTTAATAAATAAATTTTAACTTAGTTTGCCGCACATTTTGTTGATAGAAGTGCTTTTAATATTTAAAATTAGATGCAAATACCAAGCACACGCTGTTTAGAGAATCGGCGCCTGTGTTAACGAATATAAAAATTGACAATGCATATAAAGGATTTATAATGCAAACTTTGTTTTTATAAGTTATTTTATTGCCATCTTATTTTAAACTTCAAATATGGTTTGAAAACTGAATTGGAGAAGTAAGGTGTTTGTTCCTGTCTTAACTAATGTAAACAGAAGTCATTTAATCGTATTGGTATTTCTGCTTTTGACGTAAAATTACACTAAATTCTACAGTTGTTGGTTTAGAATTTTTTTTATCGTTGACGAAACTTAGTATTAGGGTTAGTTGTCAGTAAAATCTTTTTCTTTTTTTTATCGAGATGTTATTTAATGTTTTATTTGTGAAATAATCGTTGAGAAACTAACCTGCATTCAAATATTCATGGCACTTAAAGAGTTTATATGGGCTAGGAAGATTGTTTGATCGGTTTGGTTGGTTAAGGGCAACACGAAGACCATACTGCGCCAAATTGTACAATCGGGTGAGTTTGACGGAGAGTCAATTCAAATGCACAGGGGAATGATTGAAAATTAAGGATTTAACCCGAAGTTTCTACCTTGATAGCGAGATAGAGATTGTCTTTTAAATGGAAAGTTGTCTCACAATTACAATGCTTAATGCAAAGTGGTTCTACAATTTTAAATAGTAACGATATTTTTTAACATTTCAGGTAACGAGAATACACCATACCATAGTATAGTAACTCAACCGTATTATATAACGTATCCAAATCGTATTTCTCCCTTTTGATGGCTGTTTGGTTAGCTGTCTGACCTCGCATGGCCAAGATGGCGGATTCGAATCCTGGGTTGGGCGCGTATGTTCGTTGTGGTTCGGAATCCACCTAAGTTGTAGATCCGTCCTGATAAACCGTTATTGTGCATAAAGATGTCGTTCAGCGCACAAACCAACCAACTAACCAACCAAACCGTGTTTCCCATATTTCGATTAAAAAATGAGATTCATTACGATCTTGTTTAATCCAGTGGTTATGAAGGGTTTTAATTTCAAGCGTACAAGCTAACCATACACTACTACAATTTTTTTTGGAATTTGTGGATAAACTGCCTATTTGGTGGTTGTTAGGTTTGCGCTGTGATGGTTTCGCAGCATGCTAAAAGTGTTGGGGTTTATTTCCCCCCCCCCCCTTCGCCGACCAAACGGTATAGTGGTTAGCGTGCTAGCTAACGAGGGTTGCGGGTTCGAGTCCCGTGTTAGGCATGGGTGTTTGTAAATGTATGTTGGCTTGTCAAATGACGAATGTTTCGTCGCATTATAGCCCTCGTGTTGCTGACGGCACCAGATAATCGGAACCTCCCTGGTTGGCGTTTTTGTGCTAGGGCTGTCGTTTAGTAAAGTAACGAAGTCGTTCAGGTTAAATATTGTAAAAGTTCATGATATATTTGTTTTTACTTGCAACGCATTATCTTTCTGCAAAGTTGAGAAATATGTTTTTATTTAGTAATTTGGTTTGTAATTGTTTTCAATGCTTAATGATTCCTCGTAGGAAAACCCTCGACAATGTGATTTTGGCGCACCTTTTACAGACCTTCTGTATAAAGGATCGCCTCAAATTACTTGACGTGGAATTAAATTTTGAATCACTTGCAATTGTGATTTGGAGATTTTTATTATCTCTTATATACTGCCCCTTTCTTTTCCTTTAAGGTTGGTTTGTGTGTACGCTCAACCATTCAATTCCTTCTTAGCCCAGCCACTTCAGCGTTATTGCTTAATAGTTCGCATAATATCGTAAAGTGATGCATCTATTTAAAATACACTTAACTTAGCTGTTTTCTAACCATTAATAATGTAAAGAAAGATATCCCTACTTATATACTTAGCATTTTAATAAGTTTGTTTTTTTAAACATTGGTAGCTATCTTGCTTCAAATTATAGAACGATTAAAAAGAAATGTGGAAACTACATTCAAATGCAATAATTTTTACTATATACTAGAAGTATTTTCATTTCAGGGTGATTTCTTATTTAGCAATGAAGTGATACTTCACACTTATGATTGCGTGATTTTAACCTTCCGTTAGTTGTGTTCTGCTTTCCGACATGGTTAGTCGCGTTGCACCTATGAGGTGTTTTCGGTGTTTTGAAAGTCAAATGAAATTTATTCCAATTTAAATAGTTAATGGTTACCGATTTAAGATTTTTTTTTAGGTATAAAGTAATAAACAATCTATCAAAATCGTAAAATTTATTCAAAAATCGTATCACAAGTAATTCAATAAAAATAAAGGTAGAGGAGGGAAAAGTGTATGGATGCACCTGTGAGGTGCACGCGATTAACGGAAGGTTAAATGTGAGGATTCCAACCCTTTGCACTCAAGGCCTTTTTCGCGCGGAGGTACCAGCAACTTGAGACGTTTCGCGGGATTTTTAGTTCGATCCGTGGTTATGGATTCGCTTCATAGAAACTAAACACAATCATTGGGCTTGCTTCGAATTTCCGCATTAAACCTAGTGATCTTCTCGAGTTGCGGCATCCAATCATATGGCGTCCGAGCGGAAATTGTTAATATCGCCTGGATCAGATAAGATTGACACTAGGGAAATTTTTTTTTTTACATTGGTAAGCTGTACATCACATGATGAGGGATTAACTATTCAATCTAAACAATTGTATTTATTGAAAAAATTCAAAAATAACTTTGCATTTAGAAAGTTAGAAAGGCGATATATATTGGATTATTGATTTTCAAACACGCCATGGAACATAAGTTCATACTTCATCACTCTCGAATCCTTATTGTCAAGCAAGGTTAGAAACTAAAAAGAATTATAGTTATAAAGACTATTATGACCAAATTTGCACTTTTAACCCGATCAGTTCCGTGGTTACTGGATGAATTTAAGTTAATCAGTGATTAACAAATTATTTTGATGCGATTTACGCATCTTGGATGTAACCCGTTTTGCGTATTTAAAAAAGTGCAGAAACTGAAAACGTCTTGTGAAACACAATTTAATAAAATTATCGTAGTATTTGATGTAACTGTCAAAATAATTAAA
The DNA here is from genome assembly GCA_963978545.1 of Linyphia triangularis. NCBI lineage: Eukaryota > Metazoa > Arthropoda > Arachnida > Araneae > Linyphiidae > Linyphia > Linyphia triangularis. The sequence continues at coordinate 44,436,240 of OZ021732.1, read as the reverse complement.
TTTTAATGAAAATAACATCTTCCAATTTAAATGATACTGAATGCTCCAGCCAAGTTTTTTTTCTATTTTCTCAAAAACTTAAAACTCTAATGAATTTTTTGTCAAGTATCTTGAGTAAGAAATAAAATGCAATATTTTTCACAAATTATATGCTTTAATTCCGTCTTCGAACATTATTATTATTATTATATATATATATATATATATATATATATATATATATATATATATATATATTAATTTAATTTTAAGGTCCTTATTTTTTGTTTGGAAGGTTCTTGAAAAGTTCTTAAGAAGTCCTTGAATTTGTTTTCGAAAAATCTGTACGAACCCTGTAAGGGACCGTAATTAAATTCTCCTGTTTAGACTCACCTGAAGTATATGATAATCAACAGATATTATAACGAACGTCTTAAGACTATGAAAAAAGTAGTAATGAACAATTTAAGAAAAAGGGGGGGGTGCAAATAATAGTTTAAATAACAATTATATGATCAATATTCCAAACTTTATCGAATTGTTTTCAGTTTCGATGGTGAACTTCAAACATAACTTTCTCATAAAGGTTCAGTCACCTCCTGGACTATAATACAGAGCATTCGTTTAACATACGAAACATCTAGGCCTCAAATCTCAATTTGAGTCGACGTTCTGCACAGTCTACTTTCAATAATGAGTTGACACAGGTAAAAATCTTCCCAGATAATCTGATGATTTTCGTTCTGCTTGATGGTAGTTTTTCTGGATTTTATTCCAATAAGAGCCCAAGTACACGAGGCATTTTTCCATTGAATGACCTCCCGGAACACATTGCTCTGTTCATAAACAAAGGGGCATACTGCACCGTCTAGCTCTCAGACTGTAAATTAACTTCCACAAAATTCCTTGAAGTATCATTAGTGACGAAAAGTTGAAATGTTTTGTCTTCAAATATAACTCTGTATTTTTAATTGTTATTCATAGACTTACAAATGTAAATTGCATAACCTTCAAAGAATGAAATGTCTTTCAGGAAGAGAACACGGAGAAAGATTCTGCGAAGCGAAAAGATGATTGGTGTGACGTTCTCAGAGAAATTGATGAAATGTGGTTTCACTTACTTCGAAGTGGTAAGAATGACATCCTTCAACACAAACTTAAAGTGTTCTGTGGTCCAAGAGATGGCGCAAGTCGACAATAATTTATTTTAGGTCCTCTAAGCTCCCTTGTCGACAAGTCATAAAAACTATTTTATTACGCTCATGATTATTCTGCAGAGGAATTTAAAAAAAAAAAAAAAAAAAAAAAAAAAATGTTTCGTAAACCCTACATGGCTACAGAGGGCTGTTGAAGCTGGTAGAACATTTGTAATGGTGTACAGTCAGCATGGTATGGAACCCCTGATACTTGTCGAGGGTTTTACTTTAGACACTTCCAATGGCCACCTAAATTTCCAGGAATGAGCATTATTGAACATATCTCAAATTAATTGCTACGTAGTGTGCAGAAGAGATCACCTGCACTTCTATGGATCTGTGAACTGCCCTGCAGGATTCATGGTGTTAATTGCTCCCAGGATACCCTCAGACATTAGTCGAGTCCATACCACGTCATGTTGCTATACGCCTGCATGCTCGTGGAGGCCCCACACGACATTAATCATGTGTACTAGTTTTCTAACTTTTCATTGTAGATTTCAATTTAGTTGGGTGGAATTGATTTGACAGATAAAACGCAGCGATTTTTTCGCCTCACCCCACCGACTAGTTGTATCTCAAATATGTGGTTATATAAAGATTTTTTTGTGTTTTCACCCTTTATAATGATATTCATTACTTGATGGTTGTATAAATAAATACAATTATTAATTAATTACGAGGGGCATCCAGAAAGTAAGTTTCACTATTTAAAAAAAAAAAAAAAAAAAAAAAAGGCAACAAGTACAGCAATATTTCAGCTATTTTTCAACATAGCCACCACCAGAATTGAGACACTTGTTGTATCGTGGGATCAACTTTTGTATCCCTTCGTCGTAGAACTCTGCCGCCTGTGAATGGAACCAGCGTGTGACAGACGTCTTCAGCTCTTCGTCGTTGCCAAAACGCTCACCGGAGGACAAGAATTTCTTGAGGTGCAAGAAAACGCTAAAATCGCTGGGAGCAAGATCAGGGCTGTAGAGTGGATGATAAACAACTCCCAGCGAAATTTCGTCAAAACAGCTGCTGTGCATCGACCCGAATGTAGACGAGCATTGTCATGGAGGAGCACAACACCTGCAGTAAACATTCCATGCCTCTTGTTTTTAATGGCACGTAGCAATTTCCGCAGTGTTTCACAGTAACGGTCAGCGTTTTCTGTTTCACCACGTGGAAGGAAGTCAATGAGCAGAATGCCCTTCCTGTCCCAGAACACAATGCACATCACTATCCTTACCGACAGTGTCTGTTTAAATCCACTATGCCGCCAATGCATTGACTGCTGCTTGGTTTCCGGGGTGAGGTGCGAAATCCAAGTCTCATCGCCAGTGACGATCCTGTCGAGGAACTCATCGCCATCATCGTAAAACCGTTACAAAAATGTCAGTGCTGCTCCTAAGCGTTGAATTTTGTGTTCGGGTGTCAGGTTTTTCGGCACCCACCTGGCACACAATTTTTTGAACAGCAGGTGCTTAGTGACAATCTCATGCAACAAGAATCGCGATATCTGCGGAAAATGGCTGCTCAGCTCCGTAATCGTGAGGTGACGGTTCTCCACGTGCTGCCGCTCAAGCTCAACAAGATCATCATTAATGAGAGATGTTCGCCCACTTTGCTCTTCATCATAGACACTTTGACGACCTTCGGAAAACTGCTTACACCAGCGACGCGCCATCTTCTTACTCATGATGTTCGGCCCATAGACCTGACGATGAATTTCAATTGACGCAATGATTTGTACGTTCAAGAACTTTATCACCGACCGAACCTTGTAGGCTGCGGGAGAAGGAATAAGAGCTTCCATTTCGGACCACTGCTACCACGCTAATGACACGAGGCCGGACCTGTCCGGCTGGCATGTGATTGATACGTCATAGATCTGTTGCGCATGCGCAATTCACACGGCTAATTACGTTTTCTTGAAAGGAAAAACCATCGGGAAACTTAATTTCTGGATGCGCTACGTATATTTTTAAATGTTTACACAATTATCTTCTAATTATGTTTGTTAATGTATATCCATCAATGAACCCGAATATACATCGTTGCACCCGAACTCAGCCATTAACATATTGCGTCCGACGGAAAGTTGAGAGCAGGAAAATTGAAGGGTGTTTTTTTTTTTTTTTTTTTTTTTTTTTTTCCCGAAACATTGTTCTAAGAATGCAATAAGTTTCTTGAAAATTTACCAATTCTGTTTTAGTGTTCTTTCACAAGGAGCAAATACATTTTCATAGAAGTACATATTTGCGGATGTTTGACCTGCATCTTTTAACAGTGATTGCTTTTACTCAGTGAATGCAATACGTGGATAGTGTTATTTTAAAGTATTTAGTTATTTTTTAAGTTATTTTGTATAGCTATAAGTATAGAATTTTTAAGTATTAACAAAAGAAGGTTATGATGGCTCTATCACTTTTATGTTAGAAGGAAACACAGAGATAAGAGTAAATGGGTACATTCTATTAATGAACAGAGACCTTCAAAAGGCGCTTTTAAGGGTATTTACGGCAAGCTTAAGGAGGACAAGGACAAGGTCTTCGACTTTTTTCGTATGTCAGTTGAAACATTTGACACACTGTTAGAAAAGCTGAAGCCGCACTTACAGAAAACTTCAACAAACATGAGATATTACATACAATCAGTGGAAAGACTAACTCTAATGTTCTTTTCCTAACGTTCAAATTTTTCATTATTTGTGCAACATTTATTTGAATATATAAGTATTAAGTACAAAATACAATAAAAGTATTAAGTACAAAATAGAATAAACGATCTGTATTGTTTACAATACAATGAGAGAATAGTAGTAGTTGAACAAAAGGCTAAGAAAATACCAGTACTGATTCGCAGTATTAATACACATCGGAAAGACAAAATTTTCAGGAGAGCAATAAAAACTTCTAAAATTGATCAGTGCATGATCCTCCATGCCACAGCCATGACTGTGGGTAAATGGTATTCTTCTAAAGCTTTTAACAGGAATTTTGAGATACATCAGGTATTCATTATTTATTTATTTGATCATACCTAAAACAACCAACCAAACAAACCAAAGAAAAACAGGAAACAAGGGAAAAACAAAAGTCACAAGACATGCTAAACACTCGACCGAAGGTAGACTGACACTGAAACTGTAGGTGTGTACTGCCCGCATCCGCGTCGGTTGAATATCTTCTTGAATGACCTTATACCTTAAGTGAATAACCTTATGTATAAAAGTGCGGAGGTGGAGCCCGCACTAAATTTTGACATGTGCGGCCACAATTCGAGGCCGCAGTTATACTTCAGACCTGTGCCTTCATTTCATTAAATCCTCCTCAGAGATTAACATTTTTTTTTTTACCAGGAAGATATCACCGTAATTCAAGTTCTAACATAATCACCATTCCACAACGAGACACTTCCGTTGATCTGACACAGCGTAATTCAAAAAAGAAAATCTAATAAAATTTAAGAATATTAGTTTTAAGAAACAATTATTCGGACATATCTGAGCTTCCAAGACCCCCAACGTCTCTTTCCAAATTCCTCATCCAAATCTCTTTCCGTCCGGTCATGTATTTATTTTAATGTATTAACGTGAGGGGCGCCCAGTCGATTGAGGTAACTAGAAGTTATTGATGACGTTACATGCTGCCATCATCGGAAAGGCTCCATTTAAATACCATTGTCGAAACTTTTTCTAGATCCGCATCCTTTCCATGTGAAAGAAACCTTAAAATAATGAAATCTTCATGATAGGCGTTTTTCTTTGACAGGAGACCGTAAGAAACTAAAGGAGGAAGCCATCTGCAACTTTGATTTTCTTCAGTGCGCAGTGAGTGGAGCGTCTGTCAGTTACGCAAGAAGCATTCTAGAACTCGTCAAATGCCACGTAAGTCTTAAAAGAAATCATGTGTGACCAAAATAGGCCTGTTTGTTTAATCTCAATAGATATTCGGAAGATTTTACGTTCAAATTGCTGGTTAGTTATTTCGGATATTCTTGGTAGAAAGGGCTACACAAGATTCATCGAATCATTACAAGACGATCACTAAATCGGGCTCGTAAATTTTAGCTCTATCAAGTGAAGGTGTCAACATCTGATCACCTCCCCCTGCGCTTCCATGGCACACCAATGTGAGGACATTGAAATGACAACGAGTTTAAAGTGAAGTATCTGCTCATATTCTTTGTTCAGAAATTTATATGGAACTTATGTTTCCCACACCTCCTTTATTTCAAAGCGTGTATATTTCTACCTAGTTCTTGGTAGAAATATACACGCTTTGGTTTTGTAATTTAATGAGAGAGAAAAATCGTACATTTTAGTTTCAAAGTTACTTTTTTTTATTTGGCGATTTCTTCCTATTCGGGAAAATAAGGCAGGTCAATTCCTACTAAAATATAATAAATACCTCCCTGAATTCTTTCAGAATCATATTTGGCTGTTAAATTAAAATACAAACCACCAAAGAGTCTACCTAAATGCTAAGATACTGCAGAAATGCATATTTCTGCTTTTTTATTCATGGATTTCGGCCATTACTGAGATTGATGGAAATTTTCAAAGTGATTAAATATGAGGTTCAGTTTCATTATGCTAGAAGCTATACTATATCTTAGTCTAGTTTAAAATAATTATACAGGTTATCCGGTGGAAGAATGCCGGTAAACTTTTCTAAAATTAGGATGGGCTTAAGTATAAAAGTACACCAATTAATAGTCAATAACTCCATCCTTACACAATGGCATGTATTTCCATTGACCTCTTCTATCTATCAATCTTATATTTTTATTCCTGTTTTCAGGTTATGATTGAGATATCATGCATTTTGTATTCCTTCAAGAAGTGCACATCAATATCTAGTAGACTAAGCTTTTGTAACAGTTGTATTCGTTTTCAAAAATGGTAATAAAATTGTGAGATTATCAGTTTCCTAATGGAGATGATGTTATTTACCTCAAGGCACAGGGATTTTAAATACGAATAAAAAAATATACCACAAAGCTAAATGTATCTAAGAAGATAGATTATTAAAATTTTTATAAAGACTTCCATAAATGTTAACACGCATATTTACAATTGCTTTAGTGAAATCATTGTTTACAACTCCACTTGCAGATACTGGATTGGGAGGTTGAACTTCTGTCTGCTGTCACAAAACAAGCTGTGGACGTCTTGAGCCAGGATCCATCCCAACTAGCAACTGAGCTTCTCAATTGGCTCAAACCCTACGCAGGTAAGTAATTTAGTGAAATATAATGGGTGGTCACAGTTAAACTGGAAATTCTCAAATCCTTAGACATACAAGGTGGTCTTAAAGAAACTTTGCCGATATATGGACCTCTACTGGTCGTTCTATTCAACAGATCGAGATGAATTTTCAGGTATAGTTATTCAGAGGTATGAGCTTGAGATTCCGTGAACGGCAAAAAAATTAAAAAATGGCGCTCATGGTTACAGATATAGGTACAGAAACTCGACATTTTTTAATGGCAACATCCACTTTTTCCCCTCGCAAAGTGCTCGGCGCAGAAGAAAACCATAAAGACGTTGCAACGGTACGTGTATCACAAAAAACGGATGATTTAAGCCACGGGTACGATACAAGCGACGAGCGGTTAAAGATTTGCGGCAGACCGAAGGAGTATTATAATGGTGCGGGTTGTTCTGGCTACGATGAGAGTAAAGGCGACTTTTGAAATATAATTTTAAATGTTATTTTATTATTTTTTAAAAAACATATGTTTGTTATGTTTTGCGATAGTATTACCATTATCAAACAATTTTGGTTTTAGATATTTAATCGTGTATGTAATAATCACTCAAAATGAAGCGCTCAGCTAGTTCGCTCGATGACGTCAAGTTAGGATTTGATGAAAAATACCGTCTTCACTCTCATCGTAGCCAGAAGCCAGAACAACTCACACCGTTCTATTACTCCCTCGGTCAGCCGCAAGTCTTTCACCGCTCGTGCCCGAGGCCCTATGCACGCACAAGAAAACAGCTCTGCGAACGGTTAACAAAAACAAGATCGGGCTCACGGAAGAAATTTGATAATGAGAAAGGCAAGACACCAATCATTGAACGCCGTTTTTTTGTGCTTGCATAACACGTCCATTTGTAACACTACTACTACTACTATTTAGAGTTGTGTGGACTACCTACGCCCCGCAGGGGCGTTCAATGTCCGAAAAAACAAGAAATTTAGAAATTACACAGCTTGCCATTAACTGTCAGAAATTATGAATCATAAAATGGCTAAAAGGAAAGAAACAAAATGCAAACAGTCGTGAGTAAGACACTCAACGAAACTGAAAACCAAGTCAAAATAGAATCAAAGTTGGTGGGAGGGGCCTTGGAAACCATGTCCAATAACAAGTGAGAAAAAGCAGTGAAAGCCAATGGGCTTACACGTAGGGGCTGAGGTCAAATTCCTCAAAAAGTAGGAGATAATCTCTTATGGGCTCCAAATAATCAGAGTTCTTATCACGAGGATAATGGCAAGTTTTAATAAACTTAGCTACGGAATTATAGTCACGATTGACAAGACTAAGTAGCTTGAACATAACTTTAGCATAGTCGTCTCTGTCATTCATGTCCTCACTAGTGAAATGAGTTTGGGTGTTTGCATCAACCGTAGTGATGATAGAAATTTGAATAGGGCAATCAACTTCCATGAAGTTGGGTAATTTAGGAAAACAAATATCAGTAATAGTTTCCTGGTGTTTAATTATTTTGGGGCCAGGATTTGCAGCTTGGGAAGCAACACTGGCATAAGTGCGCTTAGGGATTACATTAAGGGAGATAGGACGAGGAAAGAGCTTAGGCTTCCCCCATTTGTAACACATACCGTTCCAACGCTCTTAAGGGTTTTCGCATGTGCTCAGCATTTTGCGATGGGAAAAAATGGGCGTTTCCATTAAAAAATTTCGAATTTCTCTCCTATAACCTTAACCGCAAGAGTCATTTTGTAGCCATTCACAGAATCTCGAGTTCATACGTCTGAATAACTATACCTGAAATCTAAGCTCTGTTAAACGGAAAGACCACTAGAGGTCCATTCCATATATCGGCAAAGTTTATATTATGACCACCCTATATAATTCTGTCCAAGCAGAATTTGAAATAGCTTTTTATGTAAGTATAATATATATAACCAGAATGCTTACATAATTTTTTTATTAACTGAGATTTTCTAGAGATATTGAAATCGAAATGGGAGAAAATTTAATGCAAAAAAATAATGAAAATATTAGAGCTTGCGGAAAATAGGCCAAAAAAAATCCGTAAAAAAGAAAATAAAGTAACTGACCAGTATAATTCTTTATCTTGCAAATGCCACTCAGTAAGGCTTTCCTGTAAAACGTAACTTCAGGACATTAAAACTGTTTTTTCCCTTTGTGGGGAACCCGATTACTTTCTGTGTATTTCTGTTAAAACTACACCTTTCTACCATTTAATGCTAAATAATTTAGCGATTTATCTGTTACCTTGGGCAACTTTTATTTTCTCTCTTGCAGACGGCTCCAATTCCACGACTCTTCATAATCTGGTATCCGCTGCCCTCAAATTCTGTCACAAGTCCGCCCACCCCCTACTAGTGCCCACCAACTCATGGCTGAAGCTCTCTCTACAGCCGCAAGTGACTGCGATGACCGTGCAGAGGAGCAACCTGTCACACGTGGTGGCCACTCCAGACAGTCAACACGTATTATGTGCATCAGTTGATCACAAAGATGTGGACATGTTCCACCTTCCATCCAAGAACTTCGTGCGATCATTTCAAGGTAGGTATTTGGGATAATAAAGATTTTTATTTAGCGCGTGACGAAATTGGATTAAAATTGCACCACCGGGACCGGATGTAGAATTGACTTAAGTTAGGTCAAAGTCAGAAAAAAATAATATTCCTATGAAATTCAGCTAGACCGCGAGGTTGCGAGTTCGAGTCCCGTGTAAGGCATGGGTGTTTGTAAATGTATGTTGGTTTGTCAAATGACAAATGTTTCGGCGCATTATAGCCCTCGTGTTGTTAACGGTGCCAGATAATCTGAAAACAACCAACCTATGAAATTCAGGATTTTAAAAAATACTTTCCACCAGATAAAGTTCTTCAATGCTGAAAGTTATGTTGGCATTTTTGTCCGTTTGAACCATACAGGACAACATGATGGCGAATGGTAATAGCATATTAAAATCGGAGGTTTTGAGTCTTGAAAATATTTAGAACTTGTATCAAAATTTCAATTTAAGTAGTTATTATAATTGCAAAAAATAAATATTAATACTTTGGAGATGTTTCATAAAACCTATTTAAAGTTCAAAATTTCTGTGGCTATTTTAGAGTTTTTTTTAGCTATTTTAGATATGTTTGATACTGACTCAAATTTCGTACACTTAGTATCAAATGAACAAAAAATCGATTACCTGACTGGTGTGTTGCGGTTATTTGTCATGCAAGTCATGACTTTACGAAAACCATAATGTATAACCTGACAGATTGGAGCGATAACAAAGAAATAGATTGTTTGAGGAATTTTAATTGAGTCATGTTGTTAAAAGCTCAATTTGAAAATTTATTGTAATCTTAACTATGGGGAGTTTTGAATTATTTGGCTTATAGTTTTCATTTCAACTCTTTCAGTCCATTTATCGTGACCTGTCAATCAGCCAGGTCCTTGATTTGTTATACAGAAACACATCGTTTTATAATGATAAAAACACGTTTGTTTGTTTTAAATAAATGTAACAAAATTTATTGAAACGACTTAAATGTCACATCTGTTTTAAAGAATATTGTCTTAAATATTTTACGCCAAAAAAAACTTAGATATTCATTTAAAATTCATACAACGATTTTTCTGACTTTTTAAGGTGCTGCATAATGTTGAACTTTTCAAAATTATCTTTGATTCCTATTATTGCCCTAAAGTAGAAAATATTTCCGCTTCAGAAGAAAAAATAAACAAAAGCAAATAAGTTTATTTCCAAAACGACATAATGGTGGTAGCGGCAAAACGACACACTTGATATGGATAGCCTTTTAACATAGTGGTTGAATAAATCCTGTATTCTGTACAGATCGCATGGGTGCATGTGATTACTAAGACCTTCTAGAGTAGAATTTATTTCCTTTCGCTGAGAAAATTGGTGGTCCTCCCTTTATCATTCAGCAGGATAATGTATCAATTCACATCGCTAACAGCATATGGAAGTGGTTTTTAAAGAATTAAGTTTATGTGATGCTGACACGTGATTGGCCAGCAGTTTCTCCAGTTCTAAACCCTATTGAAAAGGCTTGGAGTTTGTTATCCAGAGTTATTTATAAAGACAGAAAATAGTATAATAGTACCACAGAATTAATATCAGTGATTATCAAAGAATGGAAAGAAATCGATTAAAAACTATTTAAGAAATTAGTACATCCATGCATGATCGTGTTTATGCCCTAAATAGAAAAGGCAGAGAAAAACTGGATATTAATGGTATTTTATAAAGCTTTTCATATTTTTATGTAATGCTCTCAAACCAACGAAATATTTTTGAAGTTTTGGGAATCTGCAATAGTTAAATTTTTTCTTAATTCGGATAATAAGGTAACAGTATCGATTATGTTAAGGTAATACACGTAATTATCCATTTAAAAAATGGCCGACCAAACGGTATACTGGTTAGCGTGCTGGCTTCTAGACCGCGAGGTTGCGGGTTCGAGTCCCGTATTAGGCATGGGTGTTTGTAAATGTATGTTGGTTTATTAAATGACGAAATGTTTCGGCGCATTATAGCCCTTGTGTTGCTGACGGCGCCAGATAATCTGAATACAACCAACCAACCATTTAAAAAATGTTATGCTTACAAAACAGGGTGTTCAAATCATTATGAAACACGGTGTATTATTGAAGTAATGATATACTAAATTTGTGATTGCCTCAAACTATTCCAACTTTAAAATAGTGGCAGATTCTCCTATTATTAATATATAAATGGGTTGAACCAATGAATTAGAGTTACATATGTAATTGGTAACGGATTTTCCAAAATGTAAGGTTACGCGAAGATCATGTGTTGCTTTAGATAAAGAAATAGGGGAAGAAGGATACCGACCAAAATCACACTAGCACTGCAAATGGCAAAAATAATAATTTGCATCGAACAGGGGGAAAAATTCGTTTTTGCAATTTTAATATCTCAAGTTCAAGCTGGGACTTTTGACAATTAAGAAACTAGTAGTATAGTTCAAATGGGGTGCAATTATTTCATTAATAACTTGTAGTACACAGTGATATTGAACCCCATTTAAAAAATCCAACAAATTAATAAAACGAACACCTCAACAATGTGAAAGAATATGTGTAATTCCTGAGAGATATTTGACACACATATAACTCTAGTCTAGGCACTTTTATGTGGGATCAGTTCATTCTATTAAAAAAATATTCAATTTTTTTTTTTAATAAAAAAATGCCTTTTTCGTATATTTTTTTAAACGATGACCGTAGGGTTTAACATATTTTTACCCTGAAATAACGTTGAAATGGAAAATATGTGATGATCTATTTTACATCTAAATCAAAAAATTTTAATATTTTTGCAATTTGCTCTCTGTAAGCAAGGAATAGCTATAGGTTATTATTATTATTATTATTATTATTATTATTATTATTACTTTTATTTTTGGTTTCATGTTCAGACGATTATTGAAGCCTAGAATAAATTGGTATCGTATTCCAGGAAATGTATTCACAAAATAAATAATATAAAAATAAAAATCTAAAACATTTATGGGAAAGAGAATCATCAAAATATTTCTAAAGATTCTTAAAGAAAAACAATTTGGACTATAATGATGTCGAATTATATTTTATCGAAGTTATTTTTATGAGATATTTTCCATTTTAATTAGCAAAACTTCTTTGTAAACTAAAAATGTTTTTAAATGAATTCGCGAGATCTTTTAAGAACAACAATTTAGACACAAAAAAAAAGCTTTAATTATATTCTCTCTCGTTAAATCTCTGCTTCCAATTATTCGCGTTTTATTTTATGAAAATCAATTTCAATTCTCATGAAAAACTTTCTACAGAAGTTTGGGAAAAAATGTATTATATTTTATTTGCAAAATTTATTTTTAAGCTTATTCAGCGTCACCCGTTTCATCAATCGTTTTGCTTTAACGTTGATCGATTATCGTTATCACACTTTAGGTTTAATAAAAGCAAATTAGTTTAATAAAAACAAATTAAATTCCTGCGAGTTTTTTCCCCAATATTCTTGTCATGGAACTTTTTGAACTTTTCTCCTTCAATGAAGTGGCATCCCTTTCCCACACTTTGGCACAAGACATTTTCAATAATAATTCTATTTATGAGGTTTTAAACTTCGTGCTATGAATTTTAAAAATTCCTTTGTTATTTTAATTAGCTCAAAATTCCCTTCAACGGCATCGCTCTTATTAATATGCGACGTGTCAATGCGAATTATTAATTACAAGTTCTTCCATGAAACTATATTTGAGACTTTTTGGAAGTCATTCTTGTTGAGAGTGTGAATATTTTTTTAGCTTCACTCATTCTAGACATTCTTGATTAGATTTGACGCGCTCAATTAAAGCTCATTCTCAATTTAACGCACCCAAGAATGTCGCAGGGAAAAAAAAAGCACTTGCATTTGGTGTGTATCCAGGATATCCTTTAGTATTAATGAAGTTTTTTAGGCCACTAAATATTTATCACAAATAATTTTGTAAAACAATTTCCTAGCCTGTTTTATAACTGCTAACCGCGAAGCATTTTCTATTGAAAGAAAAGTGTGATTAATAAGTCTTTTAATAAATTTTATTCTAATATACTAAAATATGATCACTTATATTATAACTAAATACTAGTACTACTTAAAGCTAAACTGTTAGTTGGGTTGGAGCAAGAGTTAGGCGAGGAACACAATGCGTCAGAACATCATAATATCCAGTTCTTTGTGACTGTTGAAATGTCTTCTGGAAGATCTTCGAACTTTGCATCTTCAATGGAAGAACTCCAGAAAAACTACTACCAGGTAACCCGGCGATTAAACAGCACGATGATATCTGTTACGACTGAAACTGTGGCAAGCATTCGCCACTTGAGTGGCTCTGTATGGTAAAGCCCTAAGTAGGATGGGACAAACAAATGAATCGCCTAGTTTCAAAGCCAACACTGTTAAAAAAAAGGACATTTTACAAGATAGTTTGAAAAACGATTTTCACATATTCACAAATGAAAATTGAAACTTGAATTCTCTTACTCGATGCATATAAGCTAATGTAATTGAAAAAATGCATTTTTAACCAATGACTAACGAAACAATAGCGAAATTTTAAGATTTAAAATTCAATTTGATGTATAGCCGATTTCGTAACTAAACTAACATTTGAAATAGCATTTGAGGTGGGAAATTTCAAATAACTACAATAGAATCAATATTTAAGAATGAAATTACCTTTATTTAAACATTTGGAATTTTTCCTGATTGCTTACATTACAAACGCGCTTTGTGGGTTTAATATTCTTTAACGAAAAATTGCGTTACTCAAGTTTTTTTTTTTTTTCTTTTTTTTTTTTTCTTTTTAAATATGCGTTACCATGGAAAAAGCCCCGTTTTAAAATGTAATGCTTCAATAACATGTGCTTGTTGAATTATTAACAAAAGACTAGAATAAAAAAGGGTTTTTTTTACCATTGGCGATTTTGAAACACAGGCGATTCGTTGTGCTTCTCGGGCGGACATCGATTTTACAGCAAGAAACAAGATTAAACTAACTTCATTACATTATACAATAAACATTGTACAAAAATATGGTCTTAATCAATTACTAGACGATTGTTAAGCGAAGACATACGACTTATGTTTCTGACCACTTACTTTTAGGCCATAAAGCGGCTATTACTTGCCTTCACGTCACCTCTTCGGGTCAATGGTTGATCAGTGGATCTGAAGACACTGACATCATAGTCTGGCATATGGACACTGGACAGATAAAGCATAGGTTGAGGTAAGGCTCAATTTTCACTTAATAAATCAAAAAACAAGGGTGCAGACCCTCAAAGCCTGCTCCATTACCCGCAATTGAGTAAGACATGCATCTATGACACAAACCATTAGTAGTTGTACTGCGCAGAAGGATATGAAAATATTAAAGTTGCAATAATCGATAAATGCCGTTAACAACAGATAACAAGAAGTCACATTTGACTTAAGCGATCCAAAAGTGGTCGGCACTGTTGTCCACACATACTCCGAATTATGTTTGGGGGAGGGGGGTTTAGTGACAATTGTTCACATTAGAGCTCCCATGTTGACCAAAAATATATTGATTCTACATCCATGGGGCTTTAAAAGTCAAATTATCCCTTGGTACTTTTATAAACTGTCGAAACTTAGAAGAAAATACCCCATATTGTTCTGTAAGTGTTGGTCAAAGTATAAGAGTGTCGTAATCTCGCGTGCCTGGATTCTGACGGTGACTCATAAGGAACACATTGTAGCTGCTGTGCTACTTATGTTAATATTTTTCATTAACGAGTATAAAAGAACGCAACCCCTTTTCGTTCCTTCAAGTACCACCATCAGGTTATCAAAATCCGAGAAAAAGTATCAATACCGCGCTGACGAAGTGTAGTATAGTTAATATTCTATGTGACAATATGCCGACCAAACGGTATAGTGGTTAGCGTGCTGGCTTCTAGACCGCGAGGTTGCGGGTTCGAGTCCCGTGTTTGGCATGGGTGTTTGTAAATGTATGTTGGTTTGTTAAATGACGAAATGTTTCGGCGCATTATAGCCCTCGTGTTGCTGACGGCGCCAGATAATCTGAATACAACCAACCAATCTATGTGACAATATGGGTGGTTTCGTGAGATTCAAAACTCGCTTTTGAAAACGGGTACAGACTTTATTTCTTCAAAACTGTAAAGATTGGGCACAATTGTAGAAACGCAAGAATAAAATCTCCAAAATGAATGTATTTAAAATGGAGTAGATATTTATGTAAAGAGTTGTTTTTTCAACTTTTTACGATTGTTAGTTCTATTTTCTTCCTCAATGTTAACGAAGTAACAACCCTAACTACAACACTAAATCTCTTAATACATGTTAGATTTGTTCGTAGTCGTTGCTACTATGAAGCCAATTTGTCAAGTGGTTAATATAGGGCACAGTAGAATGTGAGAAGTATTCGTATAGCTCAATTCCCGATGACAAGGTTTCAATCACCTTAGAATATTGAAAAGGTTTTAGAAATTGTCCATATATTTTGATTCAGAATCTAATGTAAAATTAAAAAAAAATTAAAAAAGTAATGAAATTCTGAACAAAAAAACACCTTAGGTGTGAAAAAAAGTTGTATAAAATTCCAAAAAATACATTTAAATGTACGATACTAACTCGGAGGGATATATAACAGGGATTTACTAAAAATTCAGTTTCGTACATGACATGCAGTTTAAAATATTAAATAACTCACCACCAAGAAAAATAGAAAGCAAACAAAAGACAATGTTAAATATATCGGCTGTAATTTGCAGGTGGCATTTCTGATATCACTACTTTTTTTCAGCAGACAACTTGACTGAGATATTTTCTAACACGTTAGTTTATTGTTGTTCAGATTATGCTTTAAGGTGTGTACACTTTTTGGCACCTCAATCCAGCATAAAGATTTCCTAATTTGTGTCTATTTACAACAGCAACCATATCACTGCCGTCTTGTGCGTGACCACAACTCGGTCCGAAACCCACGTTCTGAGTGGCTCCGAAATCGGGGTTGTCATCATTGCCCGACTGGATACTGGGGAAGTGGTCCACAAGCTGGACAAGCATCGGGGCCTCATCAGCAGCATAGTGGTCACTTACGAGGATGACATGTTCGCCACAGGTAAATACCTTCCACGTTTTTAAATAAATGTCTTTTAGCGTGTTAGTTGCTGCTTAAATGAGCTTCATATTTAATAAAAAAAAAAGTCCGAACCGATTTGGTTGTGACTACACATTGTTAACCAGATAATTCCAAAGTGTGACCAGATACTATTATACAAAACTGAACAATTGTGGAGATGTTTGAGAAATTCTTGAAGCAAAAATTATGTTCAGCAGTTATGCTTCAATGGTAAGTCTATGCTGTAAGACAGCCTGTCAAGTAAGTCGTATTTTATTATTCGTATTGTTTTATCTAAGTGTCTGTATGCGGTACGACTAAAAGTCATCGTTCGAAAATGCTTAGTAGTAAGTACTCTAGTAGGATATCTGAAAAATTATTGTAAAATTATATTGCAAAGTGGAAGACTCATAAAAGTTTTCGACCCGAGTGATCTACCCATTTCACAAATTGGCCATTTTGACCACATAGAAAACCTGATATAGATATTTTCATTCACAAGTCTCCACTAATTTAGTATCTGGTGTGAGTGACGAATTTTAAAAATGATTAATTGAAGAAAGTTAAAATACGAATTTATTCATACACTATAGAGGAAAAGTCCTATTATAGGAGAAGCCCTATTTACAAGTTTAGACTCGATGGAACACGATCGAGACTTACATTACGGCAGAAATCGTTCTTCACAATCATTGCTTTTCGCTCTTAACTCATTGTGTCAAAGGCTGCTGGGATTGCCATCTATCACTCAATTAAATAGCTGTGATAAAATACATTTTTAAATCACCCATTTTATGAATTGACAACATTTCAGATTATTGTTGTAACGTAATTCTCACAATAATTAATCAAACTTCAAATTCTTCAAACTAAATATCGCTATCAATCAACCCTCAAAATACAGAGTTTCTCCTTAGGCTCTAGTGACAAAACAGTTCACCTGTGGAAACTGGACAACTTCCAGCTTTGCAACACCCTCACCCTAACATCGGGCATATCGAAGATGGCACTCAGCCAGGACAACACATTCCTGGTGGCGGCATGCGAGGACAAGTGCCTTCACGTGCGGGCACTTAGCACTGGCTACGAGTGTCATGTTCTCCAAGGAGGAGTGGAGGCTGTTGCCTTTGGAGGGGACAAATGCAGATGCGTGGTTGGGTGTGCGGACGGCAAATGCCATGTATATGACATTCACTCGGCCACTCTTATCTCTACGCTGGCAGGACACTCGGAAGGCATCTGCAGCATACAGGTATGTTCAATCCAGACAATCGCAAATACGGGATATATAAGCAGTTAATAATTCGATTTTAAAACAATTATGAAGAGAAAGGTTTAAAATGGCCTACAACTGATGGTTTAAATTGTATTTGTTTGAAGATTTCTGTTTGCTTGACAGGTTCAACCGAATGACACTTTCCTGATCACGGCTGGTGGTAACAAGGTAGTGGTGTGGAACTTCTCAATCCCAAAGCGGGAGATCAACAATAACAGCAGGAAAGATAAAGTAAAAAGGGTGGACAGCCACAAGGAGCCTATTGTATGTTTGTCGGTATCGAAAGACGGTACGCTTGCTGTATCTGGTAAGTATAGCAGCGTATAACCAAAAAGCTTACTTTTTGTTCAATATACCCTTTTTTTTTTTTTTTTACAAATTCAACAAGTAAAAATATCGATTTAACTGTTAAGAAAAATAACTTGGTTCACCTTAGTGTGAATAAAAAACGGTATTACCTTTACCACCTTCTATAACAGCATCAAAGAATTTGAAAACAAGTTGTATCGATCGAATAAATTGTGCTGCGAAATAAATCTAGAATAGGAAACGAGTTAATAGCTGAATGCAAAAAAGAACGGGATAAACATTTCAACCAAATTTTTTTTTTTTTTTTTTTTTTTTTTTTACCTTTTTTGATTTAATACAATTTATTTAGAATTTTTTTCCCCATGTATCTTTCAGTTATACGATTATATTTTTTAACAGGTTCCAAGGACAACACTTTGAAAGTATGGAATTTGACGACAGGAGATGTGAGCCAGAACTTGAGTGGACACACTGCTCCAGTCACTTGCGCTGCTATAGCTCCCAATGGTCTATTCGTAGTGTCTGGTTCAGAAGATTCGACGTTAAAAGTCTTTGGACTCACATTAGGACTTGCTGAGTCAACCTTTAAGGTAAATAATGTCAACTTTTCAGCGAAAAATTGAGAATTTTTATCTCAAGTTTTACCGAGTCTCATCTGTTACCAAGTGGATACTAGCTCAATATACAGGGATTATATATCTATGTGTCCTCTTAAAGTGAAACGTTAAGGTAGTAAAAAGCTTAAACAGGGCTTTATTCTTCTGCTTGGCAGAAATATTCCTAGAGAAAATAACAAATGTTACAGAAACGTGTGACATGTTAAAAGGTTTCTATGAGACGAGTTACCTTACCAAAATTCAACCGGAAATAACGATAGGATTTAGAGTAAATGGTGACCGAAAATCAAATTACCAATGGCAGTGATAAAAGTAAAGGTCCCAAACAACTTATCAAAGAGAATGCAAGTTTTCCCCATGTGAGGGAGGCAGTTAAGCCTTCAAAGTTCTCCCAAAAATTACCCCCCCCCCCCTTCCCTACTTTGACACTTCAACTAATCATTGTTTTTCAGACCTAACACTTCAACTAATCATTGTTCTTCAGACCTAACTCTACAGATGTCTCATGACAATATATATCCCTGCTACATTTCTCGTGTCACAAAATATTCAATCCTAACCAATTTTATAATTTTATTTAAAAATAAACTACACTGAAACTGGAAATCACAAGGATGGGAATAGGGAGCAAGGGTTTTTTCACGAGGGATTTGACGCATTCATCTTGTTATTGTATCTTACCAGTCTTCTTCCTATATCCAAGAAGTTATAACACTCCTCGTTTAATACTAAATCTTAAAGACAAAAATGTAATCTTCACTAAGAACTAATATTAAATCTTGGACATTAAGTTAGAGATCACATTAGTAACACTACCTGGTGGTTACTGTCAACGGAAGAAGAGCCTCGTGAATCCAGGCCTAACAAGCTGCTTCATAACTTTAACCTCAGGGTTGCCAAATTATTGTTTAAAGGTTTTAGCATCAAGACATTTAATTGTAAAATAGAGAATCTCGTTAAAATTTTAAGATCATAACTAAGAGTTTAATTGATAAACTTTTTAGTATCGGACTTTTCTTCCACTAGGAACATCAATCGAAGATCGTGAGTGTAAACATTGCTTCAGACAGTCGCCGTGTTCTGTCTGCTGACAACCAGGGTAACCACAGACTATGGACAGCTGATAATGGCAGTCAGTTATATATCTGTGCTAAACCAACAGTCCTAGTAACTCTTCATAACAACATGGTTTTCTCAGTAGCTGGGAAGAATGAGAACACGTAAGTGCATTGCTGGTATTTTTTATTATATTCTTTTGTGCTGGAGCATGGTTAGGTTTAAATCTTTAGAAGCCATTGATTACAAATTGCAACATCTAAATTTTCCATTTTCAAGTATATTTAGGATAAAGTAGTAAGTTCCAATCATTAGCAGTGTTGTTTGATAGTATTTTTGCCAAACTAATTCTGCACTAAGAATTAGCTAAATTTTTTTCTTTCAATCAATTTAGCAAATACGCAGATTAAAAGAAATTCTTTCACGTCTAGTGATGCCAGATGGCAACCAAAATCTTCATCTCGCCAATTCTTCACATCTACATATTTTAACTTCAAATATTTTTCCATAAAACAATATCGATAAAAAAAAAATTCGATTCCTAACTACGTTATTAGGTTATTTCTTTTCAAAATAATCACTGATAAACTAATCTTCACCCAGCAGCTTCGTCACTGAAACGGTTAAATCATGGGTTATGTAGAAAATTAATCACATTTTCTGAATAACTTGTGCTCTATTAATTGCGATATTCTTTTACAATCTATTATTTTTTAACAATACGCCCTTTTTTTTTTCAGTCTTAAGTTTTGGCCTCTGATGGACGTGGATTCAGAAAAAAGCGTTAGTCACAGCGATTCCATCCTCTGTTACACGGTGACCCACGATTGCGAGACTGTCATAACAGGCTCCAATGATATGTCGCTGAAGGTCTGGGAAGTAGCCACTGGAAAACTCACACAGGTCAGTGACTCATATTAAACACCTTTTCACGTCTAAGCCAATTAATGTACGTACCACAAACATAAAAAAAAAATTATATGGTACGGAACCAGCAGTAATTCTAAATAGTCCACTTTCCCGACTTAGTCATTCTCTCCCATGTTATTCTAATTTAGCGTTTTCTTAATATTACCACAAAAAAAAGTTTATATTTCTATACCATGCGACATTGTTTGTTGGGTTTCTTTTAAAACATTTGTTACAGAAACCTATAGTCTACCTAGCGTCGAATTTGAAAGTGTTGAAACAGGACCTTTTGTTCAAGTTTTTTTCCCTGTGTGACAAACAGTTCGCGAGGTTTTTGAAAGATTGCTCTCGTCTCCGAACGATTTCCCCCCCCCCCCCCCACTTTTCCTCAACAGAAATAAAAATTTGTGTATAATTTTTGAAGTAAAATTTTTTACTTTTGAAAGACAGCCTAAAACACCGCATATGGACTACGGAAAGTAACCGAATTTAGATGATGAACGAAACAATAAACTTAAACTTTTTGCATGGGCTTTGTAGAACTGTCATACGTTCATACATATTCCTCATATTTTTAAAATAGTGAATAAGTATACACGCATCTGACACCCTTGCCCCCATTTTAGGTTCTGGCTGGGCACGAAGGTGCGGTAACTTGTGTAGCAGTCGCCCCTCTCAGCCCATCCCTGGTAGTGTCCGGCTCTTCTGACTGCACTCTTATTCTGTGGGACATGCTGACAGGAAGCGATAGCATAAGCTTCAGGGGACATGCAGACACGGTCAAATGTGCCACTCTCACACCCGATGCGTCCACGCTGCTGTCAGGTAAGACAAGGCTGAATAATACTAGGTGGTGTTATAATTAAGCTGCACAACTGGTCAGTCTGTAGTGTTCAACAGATCATCTTAAAGTTTGGTATAAGTTGGAAGTTATATAACGGATGACAATTATATAACATATGTTGAAAACTTTACAGTATTGTTGTCTGGTCTAAACTCACAACCTTTCCTATTAACACTAGGCGAACTGCTCTTAACAACACATTTTGATCTACTTTTATTTGAAATAAATATCATTTCCCCATGAACATTCCACATTTTATAAAGATAATTGACTAGACCCCCCCCCCCCCACCCCCTCCCGCTTCTTCCCCGAAAATGATCCCAAAAGTTGGAAAGATCAGCCAGGGTAATGATTGATTAACCTTTTAGCTGTTCAGTTATTTAGATGATTTGGGTACCTAAATTGTTCACTTTTTTTATTGCAAAAAACAAATGTTTAATACAAAATAAAATATACTTAGCAGTTAAACATTAATATTTTTAATTATATACATAAACATTTTAAGGTTTTGTGGCGGCTGCCACTCAGCGTGGCAGTGGTAAAGTTCGCATCCAGTGGAGCATTATTTTCTAAAAATTAAAAAAAAAAATCAATTTAATTATTTTCTAAATAAATAAATAAATAAATAAAAATGAATACCTATTAGTAGTTCAGTTTTGTATATAACTATAATATCTATATATAATTTTGTAATATCTATATAACGTTTACGGGATGCCATTTTGCAACAAAAAAATGCCGCGCACTTTGACTTTGACCTTTGGCCTCTACCCTTTGGCATCTAACCTTTGAAACTTGCAGTATAGTGCTGCCATCTATTGCATTGAGCGCAAATAAATTCCTCCCGAGATATATTCGGGTATAACAACACGAAGCAATAAAAAAAAATTACCCCGAGTAATACTCGGGCGTGACATTTTGGAACACCAGTGCTGTGCCCGAGATTACCTCGGGCAGAACAGTTAAAAGGTTAAAAAAGTTACCGAATTTCGAGTATTCTTTTTTTTGCTCAATTTCAAGAAGTGACTTTGATAGTTAAATGTAAACAATTATAACAGTGTAATAAGAAATAAGCACAATTTACTTGTTTTTCCATCAAATCGCATGATGATCCACACTCCAATATAACTGAGCCGACCAAACGGTATAGTGGTTAGCGTGCTAGCTTCTAGACCGCGAGGTTGCGGGTTCGAGTCCCGTGTTGGCATGGATGTTTGTAAATGTATGTTGGCTTGTCTAATGACGAATGTTACGGCGCATTATAGCCCTCGTGTTGCTGACGGCGCCAGATAATCTGAATACAACCAACCAACCAATATAACTGAATCCACCACCCATTACTCGTATTTGATTCCTATCGAATATAACGAACAGGAAGTCTAAGGCCCCTATTATACAGAGTCAGTCCAGTGGCGCGCGTTTGCCACAGTAAAGACGCCCGAGCTGGTTACTACTGTGGCTCAGTATAACAAGGATTGCATGTTTCGCTTAGGGTCTGAGCCCTTATTATACGGAGCTAGTCGATTGGCGAACGCGCGCCACCGCTTCAGTCGCTCAGACAAGCCACTCGAAGCGAAACATGCAATCCTATGGAGCTTATTATGCTGAGCCACAGCAGTGACTAGTCCTGGAGTCTTTACCGAGGTAAACACGCGCCACAGGACTGGCTCTATATAATAAGAACCTAAGGAATAACGAAGGAAAAATTGTGAACCAAAAGACCCTCCATGTCCAAAAAACTCAATATAGTAAAAAAAGGGTCGTGGTGGGCCAAAAGAATATTGTTGAATTGAAATCCTTTTAGTACTAATTTTTTGAAGTTAAAGGTATACGTTCACTTTTGACACTGACTGCACTTCTTATTGCCAACTTGAGAAACGAAGTCAAGAACAGTTTCAGTGACAAAATATCAAATAGTGTAAATTGGAATGAAGTACATGAGAAATATCAGTTTCATCTGTTTATAAAAAAAAAAAATTAACTGGCACTTCTTTATTTACAAAATTAAAAAGACATCGGCTTACACTCTCTAACGACCAGCTTTTTTTTTTTTTTTTTTTTTTCTCCCAATATGGTCTTTGACATCAATTTCCATTTCCTACTTAAAATTAGATTTTTTATTTTTATTTTTTTTTAACAATCAGATTCACCTTTTTATATATATATAGGTTCCTCAGATAATACGATCCAGTTATGGGATACCCACACGGGTGACCGTATCAGCATGCTAGACCTACATGCGCAGCTGATATCTGTGGACTGCAGCTTCAACTTGAATCACGTTGTCGTCCAGTTAGCCAAAAGTTCATCCGTTCCTATTCTGAGGCATCACAACAACCCAGCGAAAAGCATCACTTTGGACATGCTACCAGGATACGAGGAAGACCTGAAGAATCTAGGTACAAATTCTGTAAAACTAATTGCACAGTTTAAAAACACTACTACTTGTAGATTTCAATCAATTTTATCATTTAACCAAAAAATTCAAAGGAATTTTGTTCCTTTATGTGATGCATTTGAACCGAAACGTTTGAAATCCATGAATCAATATAAATTCAGACATTTTCTTAAAATAATATTTCATTCCATTTGCATATTGCTTTAGATCATTTGGAAACTGTGAATTCGGATAAATTAAAGCAAGGAATGTGTACAATTTCTGTTCTCGTTGAAACTAAACTGCATCTCTAAGCTTACCAAACATTCAATGCTAGAGAATAGCGTAAGCTTTCATTGAGACTAATCATATTATAGACCCTTTCGATACCAGTGATTTTAATTTTATATTGCGACCCTCAAATACTCTGCAGTTTATTCAGTTTTGTAACAATATATCCGATTTTTGTTAATCAAGCCACTTTATCTTTTTAGAGATAATTGTGCAAAAGGATGACCAATAAGTTTTAGGTTTTTGGTGGATATGAAAGTTTCAAACTTGTTCGGCTAATTCATGATTTTAATTAATGTACTGCCTGTCAATCAGGCGAATAGCTCAAGCTAAATATTCAGGATTACGGTGATCGCTGATTTACGAACGAGAATTCGTGCAGAATTGTACGTAATGTAAATGTTTGGAAACTTCTGTAACTAATTTAGTTCTGCGATCATTTTTAATTTTAGCTTTTTATTAATGTAAAATTTGTAAATAGTATCGGAAATACCAGCTTCAAAGTAGTGGCAACGAATAGATTTATCTGGATATTTCTAGAATTTTGAATAATGTTGCGAACCTATAAACGGCTTGCGTGAGAATCAATCAGGGTCCAGTACTGTTGATGTTTGAGCTGCTGGGAATGTACCTCTAAGTTTTTCCGAACGGCAAGAATTTTGTGTTTTCGCTGCTTTTGAGTCGGGACGACTGTCTATGGTTTCATCTGAAATGCGTTTTACTGCTGTTGCTTAAAGGATTGTATAATTCTTTGTAACAAATTATTTTTATTGTAAAGAATAATGATGACACTGGATTTTTGCAATTCAGTGTCATCATACCTCTGAGAAAAAAAATTTGTATCAATATTAAGATGTCGCTAATGCACCATAACTGCTTTTTCTTAATATATTTCTTTCCAGGTACTCCAGGCACCTTACCAAAAAGAATTGGTTTGCGCGGAAACCTTAAGCGAGAACAATCATTCGACTCCCTCTACTGGGAGTTGAAATCCAGCTCTCCGAGACACGAATTCCTTCCTAACCTTGACGAACTCAAAAGACAACCCGTATCTGGAGCTGGAAGTGTCTGGGACGGCACGAAAGTGCGATTAACCGGCGGAATTCTTCGACCCTCTGACTCTATGCAGTCCAAGCCAAAGATGGCTAAGCACAAACTGCTAAAAAAACAACAAAGCATGTTCGCTTTCTTCCCAGAGCACAGTCAGCAGCAACAAGTGAAAGACCAAGAGGCTAGAAAGGCAGATCTGCTAGCCAAAATACAATCTGCCAATCGCCAGTTGAATAAACAATCTTTAGAATCTTCTGAAATTTCTGGTGAAAAAAATGGCGATAGTCAAGAGACAAAGGGGGCTGACGTTACAGACTCGACAGTTTGTGCTATTTCATAGTTATAACCAAAATGGAATATCAATATTACTATTCCATCTTTCATTGCATTTGAGGACAGGGAGAAATGAGAATATCTTTAATCTGGAGTGTGAATCGAAACTAAATGTTGACGTGTGGAACCGAAAACTATACTGTCTGAGTTGATAAATGTTGCGAAGTCTAACGTCGACGCCAATGAGCATTGTGATGATTATGACAACAAAAATCAGTTTCGTTTCAATACCCTCCTAACTATGAAATGGAAGCATCACAAAACCATTTAAAACGGATTTTATCTAGTTGATGACAAGGCGACAGAAGGAAGCGTCGGGGGCAGCAGGAAGAGTTCACCAATAATTGTGACAAAAATATTTAATTGCTTAGTATAATTTTTTAAAGTTCCTAGGGCGCAATTTCTTCGTGCTGTACGAGTAGAAGGGATAGAACGAAAACATTTCCAAAGTTAGTGAACCAAGATTTATTGGTCATTCTATAGCAGATGGCCGCTTTCCCGATTAACCAGCCATTAGCTTTTATTGCTTCCTGAGGCAGTTTTTCTCTAAAAACTCGTATTAACATTCCTTAAGTAAAGCCATGATTACCAATCCCCAGAACAAATTAAGAAATTACGCAAATCAAAGTGAAGCCTTAGTGTTATAATGGTTTTGTATTTTAAATGGTAGGTCGATCATTAACGATAGTAATAACTTTAAA
Organism: Linyphia triangularis; assembly: GCA_963978545.1. NCBI lineage: Eukaryota > Metazoa > Arthropoda > Arachnida > Araneae > Linyphiidae > Linyphia > Linyphia triangularis. The sequence goes on along the minus strand of OZ021732.1, from coordinate 44,410,405 downwards.
TAAGAAAAAAAAAACTAATCCATAAATATAAACATATGCCAAGTTAACAAATACGAAAATTCATTTCCAGTTATAATATGTACTCTTGTGTATTCGTTTCTAAATTGTTCTTTTTTTTAAAACAAAATATTTATAAATTGATCAAATCTCAAAGGTCAGTGAACTTCAATTGGACTAACATCCTCTGGTATTCAAACGTTTAAAAAAAAGATTTAAAAAAATAAAATAATAGAAAATAATAAATTGGATAGCTGTTTCTGGTATAAGATTTCAAATTACATAGAAAGCATCAATAGTTTAATGACATAAAAATTAAATAAGAAACATTCGAAAAACAAAGGATGTTTTCTGATACTTTTTTTTACGCTAAAACCCATCATAAGCACCAATTCTTTTGTTCTTGCGTAACTTTCTAATTAAATCAACAACTGACATTTTTCTTCTGTTTTGCAGCCAAACGCTTAACTACAAGAACTAAGATCGCTGATCAAGACCATCACAATACGAATCTTCATGAGGTCCTTTTGCATTAGAAATGCTCAAGATCATGCAGTTTTTCTGGGACACATTCATAACTCGTTTTCTAACATTGGACTATCCATTTTTATTTATTTTTAATGCGAAAACAATGTAATCCAATGCGAGCTTTCAATCTTTAATCGCATATTTTGCAAACTTTGAAGTTTCGTATTCTTAGTCTTGGATCAAAACGAAAATGAACCCTTTGCACTTGAAGCCTTCTTTAAGGAGAAGCCAGCAACTCGAGACGTTTCACCGCATTTTTGGTTCGCTTCACGGTTTCCCGCTTCAAAGGAACTAAACATGAACAGTCATTGCTTTGCATCGAATTTCCGCATCAAACCTAGTGGTGAATGCAAGTCACCTCTCGAGTGATTTCTTGCACTTCAAAAAGTAAAGTAAAAAGTAAGCCCTGTAATTCAAAATATTGAGATCACTGGCTATATATGGATTATGCATAAGCCTTGAAGGTATTTTTATTTATGGAGGAGATATTACTTATCTAGACCATTATACTTCTGTAATCGTCAGCAGAAAGGTTCCCAAACTTTAAGTGATTGTGGACTTAAAACTTTAAAATATATACTATATGTGGCTGACCACCACTTTAACACTCCTGACCAACTACCCTGATCATTAAAAAACTTTTTGATTTTTGACTATTTGATCTTTCATATTAACTAAAATGAGAAATGCTATGAGAAAACTGAAAACAAATAGCACAAAATTACCCAAAATAAAACGAATTAAAAAAATAATCTTTATCAGAATTACACTTGTGGTATTTTGGAGTACCCACATTCAAAAAAGTAATTTTAAATGTTTTTGCAATTAATTTTTCATTAAAAAACAAAGATGGACAAATTCATTTTAATTTCTTGTGTCAATATTTTTATATGCATATCTTGATAGCTCCATATACTGTCTATGGACCATGGTTTTAGCAACCATTGCTATAGTTTTACACTGGTTTGGTGTGACCTTATCAAACAGCATTACAAATGTGTGAGGTAATAAAAGAACAAATGAACTTTATCTTATTTAAAAAATGAAAGCTTGTTTATAGTTTACACTGTATACCACTTCTATTCGATATAATCTGCACATACTACTTTAATATCGCAGTATGGCTCCCAAGTGTTGTCCTTGCGCCGTTAAACTCCAACCACTTTAATATCATTGTCGCTATCAATAGCAATAAGAGTTGTTTATTTATAGAACAGAAAGATTTTAACATTTTCTTTACGTCCAGTCATCGAAACATCCATTTTCTGAGCATTTTTTATTCATTACTTTAATATATATATATGATTAAATGAAAATGTAAACCATTCAGTCATGGGTTAAACAAAATTCTTTTGCAATATTTGAATGATTATGTCAAAAGATAATATTTGCGGTCAAATAGATTGAACAGCGCATATTTTTTACGATATTTGAAAACAATGTTATTGTGAATGAAAAAGTTTGCTTGGCACACATATGTATAAATAAAGTTTAAATTGCACACACAAAATCGTGATGGGACCAAAATATACAGAAAACGCTTTTGTATGAAACTTTTTGAAGTAAATAGTTAAATTTATTAAGATAAAAAAAATCTTAATTATTTTCATTTTCTACTTGTACTAAAAATTTACACGTTAAACCCTAAGACTGAATTTTGAAGCTTCGGAGAACGTAATATTATAGGAACATACAATTATATTTACAGCAGACAATTAAGGATGACCGGCCAATAAAGTCATAATAAAAACAGTTAGGAAAAAAAAAAAATTAAACACTACTTTTCAGTTAATTTATAAACTTCGTAGAACAGTATAAAATATAGAACTTTTAAGTACTTATCATTTAAAGGAAAACTTATTTAATCACACTATTTATTCTACCAAACTAAGACGATGATTTTGAAAACCTCCACTGATCATAAATCAAATGCTTTAGTGTGTTAATTTCATACAACATCTATCTTGTTTTGGAAAAACGAAATGGTACTCCTTTAAATGACAAGTCCTCCAATTTGCATTTGATGTAGTTTATCATGTTGTGTTTAGAAATGTTTAACATGTGTAGGAGATAAATCTTATGTGTAAACAATCACCTAAATAGTTTCTATCAGCCATAAGTGTGTGGTGCACAAAGTACAACAGAGCTTGTGTACATAGCGATCAATTGAAACAAAATTTGAAGGTTTTATAGGAAAGATATAGAAGCTGTTTGAGCTTGAAATAGTGGATGACTGATTGCAATTGAATAGATGTTATAATAAACTAGCTTTTCGCTATAAAATTTTGAATTATATGGCACTATTGCTCAATGTTGGACTTGTGGCATTTAATGAATAAACCGAGTACAAAATTCATCTTCACTAACTTATAACATTTCTAATATTTCAAAGAAATATTTAACTCAAATAAAACATCGATATTCTGAGATAAATATTGCTTTTTATATCAAATTCTTTAACAAAGGTACAAATGCTTTGAATATCCAAAATTAATGTTTTTAGTCGATCAAATACATCAAAATAAGGAGTTATAAAATAGAAAAGCTTTTAACAAGGCCAACATAAGGTTAAAGGGCTGCTTTCTTCTTATAACACTCCTTAATTTGAAGTGTTTAGAGGATGATCCTTTTTTCTGAAGCTCAGTGTTTTTCTATTCCTACTTTGATTTGAAATTTATAAAAATAATTTTAAAATTTATAAGTTGCAATTTAAATAGTGCTTTAGTTAAAGTGTTAAGGAAGTCATATTTGTTAACAAAATACTTAAATCATGAATCAAGTTTAACGACCTTAATTACATTTTGTTTTAAATTTATGATAATATATTCAGCAAAATTCATGATCATTAAACATTTTGAAAACAAATTCATGCTGCATACATTTTTTTGTATCAACACCAACTTGCACCAAATAAAATGTAAAAATATTGTGCACTGCTTTAAGTGTCAAATGTTTCCAAAGTGTAAATCAGTGATGTAGATAAAAATTTGTATGGTCAATGCTAATAAATATATTTGCATATTTCAAAGGGTTGTCTGTCTCAACTCTAGTATTTAAATCTTTTTCAAACAGTGTAATAAGATCAATAATATGCAGATCTATTAAAATATAAAACTAATGCACCATCAAAAAAGAGTATGTACTTTAAAATGGATAATCACTCACGTAAGCACATGTAGAAAAACAATATATTGATATTTTTAAAATATTTTTTCACCTCTGTTCCCATTACATCAGCATCCAAAACATGCGATTATAATACAAGGCCCAAATTAATCATTTAATTTAACTGTAGGTTGAAACTTTCCTCAATTTGTGTCGAAACAGAAACATTTAGTTTCACCTACCAAACAAAGTATTTTTTATTGGGTCTAACAAGTTATTATTAATAATTCTGTGTTTAAAAGGTCAGCTAGTAAATACTCCTCTGCATACTACTAAACACAAAAGTAAAAATTTTCAGACTGCAGATATTTCAATAGTTAACTAGTTTTGTTTATACAAATATAATAAATACCTTTCAATCAATAATACTAATTGAATGAATGGAAAATTAATGCATAAAATCAGTTCTAGAATTATTAGAAAAGAATCAAAACCACCAATAAAAAAAATTTGAAAAAAATTTGCATTGCTTAGGCCAGTAATCTTCTATTATTTTCCTAAGTTACAAATTGTAATTTAAAAAAATGTATTAAAGTTCTGAGTATTCAAAGTTGAATGACCATGATGTCACACCTGTCACTCTTCTATATGTTCTCAATTAGGAAATCATCATCAATGAGAAACCTCACATTTTAGAATTGCATCAACTGTTCTTTTGCTAAATGCCTGCTAAGTAAAGAATTAGCTATCGCACAGTATATGCAATTAAACAATCAAAAAACTTCTGCTGCTGTGTGACAAGAATATAAAAATTTCTAATCATAGTAGGAACTTCTTCAAATCCAGAGTTTCTAAATGTGTTAAAACATTAGCGATCAGATAATTGAATGGTTTATTTCCTCTGTGGACAACTTAAAATAAGATATTTTTGGGGGGAATTGACAATCATTAAACTATTATTTCTAGGGGCATAACACCAATGTGATACAGCAAAATAAAAAAAGTTTTAAAATGACAATCTTAAAACTGTTTATTAACTGGTTTACCAAATATTAATGCTTAACTTAATGTTGAAATTAGAATAAAGTTTGGTGGATAATCACAAGTTTCAATTATTTCATTACGTAAACAATTACTCAAGAAGGGTTGAATTTTAAATGTAGTTATTGAATTTTGAATACCTCACCAATAATGCCCATTGAAAAGAAAAACAGTATTTTTCTTTTTCAAAATAGTTTAAACACTTGTATGCTAAATTCATCCATCATACCTGCTAAATTCATCTATCATACCTCCATTCAAAACAGATTTTGAAAAAGTTAAACTATTATAATGCATGAATTATAATGTTATATATTAAAGTCTATGTACTTTACTTCTCATGTAGCTGATATAGAATATATAAATGAACAATTTATTCTGTCAGAGGTCATTTTGTAAATAACAGGAATATTTTAAACAGATCATAACAAATAGTTAAGATACATCCAGCCTTGTATTTGTTGGCATAATAGCACAATGCAAGATTTCAAAATATGTTAAGGCATTTTGAATTTTTCAAACTTCTGTAAAAGTACAGTTAAAAGTATAATATTTACAAGAATTGATTGTTCTTAGTCAGTATAAAAATAATATAAAAAAAGGCAGCAATATATCAACCAATTTATTAAAAGTATAACTTCTGTAACAAAATAAGCAACCATGTAAATAGTATATATCAAAAATGCAAACTTTGGTATTATTTTCTAAATATAAATATTCCATTATAAGAAAGATACCCATCATAACAAACAATAGTTTTATAAAAATATAAAAACTTTGGCAACCAAAAAAATATATACATTACAAAAAGCAGTTAGACTTGAACTCGTTTTTCAGCACCTCAATTTCTTTTGCTGATAGTGATTTTAAAGGAGAACGGCAATATCCACCTTCATATCCTAACAAATCCATAGCAGCTTTTACACCAGGTATCCCAAATAGTTTTGTAACCTGTCATATGAATTTTTTAATAGTACATATAAAGCAAAAATTATACTTATTTTCATCAGGCAGTCAATTTACCTAACAAAACTAATAATGCAAGCCAGAACATTCTAAACTCTTATTGTTTTAGTATGTTGTCAAGGGACTAATAGAGAAAAACTTATATTCACTGTCGACTTAAACAAATACCTTTATTAAAAAAGAAAAAAATCCCATTTATTTTTTATTCATACACTAAAATATTGTGTACATTTTTAAAATCTGTTAGCTGTACAAAAAATATCTCCAAAATGCCCATGTGCAAAAGTATAGACAAATTACAGAAGTATAATAAAGATGATAAAATATGGAATAGAAATAAAATCCCTTGTAAGAAGTTGGAATGCATGTAACTGATGAAGTAGTAAACCAATGGGGTAAAAACATGGTTTTTCTTTCAGAAAATATGCATTTTAGTGCCATCCACTTTTCTAATGGACTAATACATGTAAACAATCACCTCCAATTATTATTACAGACACTTGAAACAAAAATGGAAGAAATTCAATTTCGATCCAATGTATAGGATCCACTTATAAAACCTCTTATTCAGAAAATTTACTTTAAAGTTACTCCTATTGTGAAAAGATATGGACAAATTTCATAATAGAGCAGTGTGCATCAGTCTAAGCTTGGAATACATTATTTTGAATTTTAATATTGAAATACCAAGGAAGGATAGTGGGGTTGAGTGATCAAAATTCTGTAAATTGTAAACATTCTTACTCAGTTTTCTGGTTACTGTTATGGCATTGGTAAAAAGCATGGTGATAAGAATGTGAACTGAACTCAATCATCATCACAACATTTCATAGCTCAATAAATTTTATAACTATCATATTGGGATCATTTAAAAGATTAAAGATATAAAATTAGAAAAATAACACATAGTCAACCATGTATGAATAGTAAGCACAAAGTAACACAAATGAGAGAAAACTAAGCCTATCTGAGTATATAGTGGACAATAGCAAAGTGTATAAAAACATGATAATTACAAATAAAAGTTGCCTTTGTTATGATGTATAGCACATTATTGAATAACTGATAGGACACTATATTTTTTTTTTTTAAATTATGGACTACATTACTATAATCAGAAAATCTCTATACATAAAAGGTAAAGCCCTCCCTCACTCACTCACTCATCTCTAATTTTCCCACTTCACATACAGGATTTTTTTTAACAGGATAGCTACAGAATTTGAGAAACAAAATTCCCCAACATTTCTCTAATTTCCAGAAAATTCCCTGATATGCATCTTTGCTGACGTTATCATTAAAAAAAACGAAGAAAATATGACCAGTTTAAAAATATATAAATTTGACTATTTACAATTATATTTACTTATCAAAGTACAATTGCACCAAAATATAAATTTAGGCTAAAAATCAAAACAAGCATTTTTAGAGCATGAAAAAAATGGAAAACATTAATAAAAAAAATACAAAATTCACATAAACCAATTTACAAACTACACCCATACTTGCTAACATCAAGGAAACGAAACTAGTACAATACTTTTCTTTTTAATTTAAAAAATAACACAAATAAAACATGTTATTTTCTTTAATATATGTCATAGGTTGTATCCTGTTCATAACATAAATTTTAAACAGTGTCCTAAATATTTATTAAACTTGGGCATGCATGAGCATGAAACTTAAATAATCAGAATTTTGCTATTCAGTCACAAATTTCACAAAATATTTCATAAAAAATTATGTCTTTTGGATTTTGAAGTTGAGAAAAGATAAATAAAATATATTGCATGAAAGAAAGGCTTGAAATTAACAGCTTCTTATAAAAATTAATTACTCAAAGATATATGGAAATAAAATTTTGTACAACAAAAATATTATCTTAAACCACTGAAGTACATATTAAATGAGGCAAAAAATCGTTTTCATAAAACATGACAAGCATAGCATTCGGAAGGGGGAAAAGATGCATGGACTTTTTTTTTAAATTCCATGACCCTTTGCCTGAATGTATGCAGTAGAGCATTCAGATTTTTAAATTTTTGGAGGGGGAGAAGGATGTTTCAATTCTTTGTTTGATTTATATTAAACATATAAATCAACAACACTTATCCCTTTCAGTTAATTACGTTTAATAAAATGTCAAAATTAAAGTACAAAAAAAAAAATCAAGTACAGGATCTAACCCTTTTTGCTTATTAATGCCTATAGATTTGTTGCACATCTATAACAGTGCTGTAAAGGGTTAATAAAAACAAAAAGATATGATGGAATCAATTTTAAATATAAAGGAATTTAGGGTTCTAATATATTCTATTGACAAAAAACACAAGACAAGAAGAAAAACAATCATGTCTGTAAAGGATGCAGTCAGATTTAAGTTTGAGAATTTTTTTTTAACAATAATGCGCCGGCGGTCGCGAAGCTATATGGTAACCAAAAATCTAACAGAAATAATGTGTAAATAATTGTTCCAAACATAACAATGATCTCAGAAAGTAAAAAAAAAGCGGAACCGGTATAGATGTCCATACCCGCACGGGGAATGCGAGAAGGGAAACTCAAAAATTTCAAAATTCCCTGACTATAGAGTAATTAAACGAAATACCTTGACATTTACCTGAATTCCAGGTTCTGTCGCCACCCTGTTTAAGCTACATTCAAAGTAATTAAATTGCCTCAAATTTAAATTATTTAATTATTTATAAATTTAGCTACAACATTGAAATTCTAATCATTCTGCATCGATTGACCTACACGACGAAATCATTCACCACATCAGCACAAACCTCGGACATAACGTCTATACAACATCAATACTGTCCATACTGATAGCATTTTCTTCCGGCGTTCACCACAAATTAATTTTTGTTAAGTAGAGTAAATAAAGCGCAATAATTTTATATTTCAGAATTTAAGTGTATGCTCTTGAGCCTTGCAAAGCAAAAGATAAAACATTGGAACCTAACAGGCAGGCGAAAATGACCGCTGTTGCCGTCGAAAACAACAATCTTGCGTGATCTACAACTTTTGTTGTCGTCAGACTAACAAAATGACCTCTATACCCGCGAATATGAACAACCATTTGCTCCCTCCACCCAAAAAAAAATTACCGTTTTTAGAAGATTGTTAGTACCTTAGTGCCGATTATTTTTTTCGTGCTACTATAGGACAGTATCTAATTTCTTAAAAAATAGTCGCCTCAGCCCAAAAATAATTGAAGGTTTTGTTAAAAATAGTTGTTTTGGGTCCTTTTTTCATTGAAATAGTTGCCATAGTCGCCTGACCACTAAAATAGTCGCTTTAGTAGCCTTTTTAGTCGCCTGTGGCAGCCCTGTATCCATTAAGGAATAATGTTACACTTCCAATATAGTCATAACTCTGAAATTTTCAACACGGGCAAGCAGAGATAAAGTAAGCTATTCCGGTATCAATTTTAAAAAGTCAAAAAAGGGTCAAAAGTTTCAAACGAGGGATACTCAACAATCCCACTACCTATATAGTCAAAATTTGGTAAAAATGTCAACAAAGGAAAGCACTGAAAAATCAACTATTCCGATAACAATCAACCAATTTTAAAGGGTCGAAACATTCCAAACAAGGAATACCCCAATGTCCCATTTCCAATATAGTCACAACTCTGAAATTTGGTACTAAGGGCAAGCATAAAGTAAGCTATTCCAATTAACTTATTTTAAAAGGTCAAAAAGGAGTCGAAATGTTTGTTATGGGGAATAGCACACAGTCCCACTTCCAATGAAGTAACAAATCTGCAATTTAATACAAGTGTTAATAAAGTAAGCTATTCCAATCTCGATTACCTGCTTAAAGACTCAAAAAGGGTCTTAAAGTTCCAAAGGAGGGGTATTCAAAAGTCCCATTTCTAATATCGTCCCATCTTTGAAAATTGGAACCAAGGAAAAGCACTGATAAATTAGCTATCCTGATCTTGACTAACTAATTTTAAAGGATCGAAATGTTTTTTAAGAGAAATATTCCAAAGCCTCACTTCTAATATAGTCCCAATTATAAAATTTGAACAGATGTCAACAAAGTATAAAATAAGGTATTGCGATTTTGATAAACTAATTTTCAGGGGTCAAAAAGGATTCAATGCCCAAAATGTAGAATGCATGAATGTTTTTTGATTGCTAAAATACACATGGTAAAATTTCATAGCGAAGCACAAGTAGTCAGCTTGTTAAATATAATTGCCAAAGCATTTAAGTCAAGGAGATAACTGAAGAAGTCAAAGAAGAATACAAATAATAATCAATTACTTGGCTGGAATAAGATTTTGAGAACAAGGGAATCAACCATACGGTGACAGTTCAAAAGCAATAACTGTTGTTGTCACATAGTACAGCATGGTAATTGAAAAACGTTTTTGTATTTTGTCAAAAAAAAAAATCTTTTCATAAATTCTGAAATTAAATCAGACTTTAAAATAACATGTTATCATTCTCAGAGGTTGTAAAATTCTGAATAGTTAACTAGTACAAATACACTGAGATAATTCTCATAATGGGTAGAGTTTAATGGTAATGAACATACTTCTTTTCTAAATTAACAAGAACTGGCAAAAAAACTATATAAATTTAAACAATTAAAGTTATAAAAATAAGAAAACACCATTGAAAATGCAGTTCATGATACATAGGTGTATGAATGATCAGTACATATAACTTTATTACTTACCGATAAATTTGGCCCAATAAGTTTAAGTTGGAGATTACGAGCTTCTGTGTTCTTCCCCTCTACCGCTAACTGGTACAGCTCGCAGCAAGAGTTTCCAAGAGGATTTGCAAGAGCTAACACACCACCAACACAACCTAAAATTCACAATATTAATTAAATGAAAACAAACATTTATACATGAATAATTTCTACAAACTTCAAATTTGAAAGAAAGTTAGAATCTTACCCACACAAAGTGAAGGATACAAAAAACCTGCTGAGCCAGCTAAAACTTGAAAATTCTTGCCTTTGGTTTTATGCACAATCAAGCCAATCTTTGTTATCTGTTAAAAAGATCAAAAGTAACACTGAAATAAATATTTTTAAAAATGCATTAACTGTTAAATAATTGACAATTTATTTCAAAAAGAAATTTACATTTATAAAAAGTATATTTCTTATGCCTGTAACAACTTAACAAAATTATTAATATCAACTAAGACTGTAAAAAGGAGGTATTCACCGCGAGAAATGTTTGAATAGCCAAACACATTTAACGTCAACAAATTTGATAATAATATAATTAAGTGTGTTAGACAAGGAAGATTAATAACAACACCAAAGGAGGGAAAATATAAGCAAATAACTTCTATGCATACATGTCTAAAACACTAAAAATTGAATAATGTGTATAGATTGGAAGACTTTAATGAAATTTGGACACAAAATCTGTCTATAATACCCAAAAAACATTCATAAAGTTTTATAATTAATAGTCTGTGTATAATTAAGTTATATTAATAAACCAAGACTTGAAACAAGATATCAATTTTAACTCAGACATACAGTCTAAATTACAAAAGAACAATTTGCTTGCCAACTTTGTAATTTTTTTATTTTTTTTACCTAACTAGGGAGGCTTTGCCTCTTGCTTGCTGACGCTCACCAACCCCCGAACATGTAAATGTAACTGACAAATAATCCAGTGCATAGGTGTGTTAAGATTTTCTTCCAAGAGCCAAATCACTTCACCATTTTTCCAGTGTTTGTTGCTTCCCCACCACATCCAATATTGATAAAATGTCAGGTATAAAATTTTTTTTCTTCGTCAAAGCTGAGTATTCCTTCAGAAATATACTTGGCAAGCTTGCTTGTCAATTCAAAAAGCCCTATGTAAATGGAGTGTGGCTCTTCTACTAATGTTAAATGATCTACACATATATTTTGTTTATGATATTTATTATCATTAGTTTGGATATTTTAAAGGGTTTCATCTCGTCTGCCATAAAAAAGTTAGCTATAATTTCATGTGGCTCATTCATGACACTTTTTAGTTTCTCACAGGTTTTTTGGTTATCTACGCACTTTGTTTCGTTCAATAACAAGTTCAACTTTATCTATATTTATCTGCCTATTCACATCATGAAGTAATAAAGCAAATTGAATATTGTACTAATATTTAAACTTTTATTTCTTAATTACATCTCTTTATTTGAAAACCCTTTTTAAAAACTTTGATTTCTTTTATATTTTTATGATAAAAATATTTTCAAAGGTTTTAAGGTACCCTCAAATATCAGCTCAAATAAATAAAAGTTTACTGTAATGTTTTTAATTCTTTAAAGTAATAATTGAGCATGGCAATATCTATGTTTTGATATTTTTAATATTTTTTATAAATTCCTCTATTTTAAGTATTTTTATGAAAACTAAAAATTTTTTAGGGAATTTTGAATAAATAAATAATTGCTTCACTTAATTAATACTTTTCATACTTATTTAGATTACCTTATATAAATTACTAGCTGTGTGGCGCCTCTCTGCTGGGGACCCGTTGAAAGACATAGGAGTTTACATTTAAGAAAAAGTGGAACAGATGTAGTAAAGGGTATTTGACGATTTTTTTCCATTAACGATCAGAAAAATCGTAAAAATCAAAAATGCCGTAACTAAAAGAAAACTAAAACATAATAAAAAAATTAAGTTAAAATATAAATATTAAGGGTACTCTTTCGTTAGGTGCTTACCAGTTGGCGCCAAGCCTAAATGTTTAAACCATATAAATGGTGAGTAAATGTATTGCCAATTCTAAATATAAAAATTATAAATTACATATTTGAAAGTTTAGATAATTTAGGCCTTCTTTTTGGGGATTTATTGGCTGGTACCCAGCAAACAGATTAGTACCAAATTAAATTAAAATATAAATAATTATAAAATTAAAATATAACTGAAAATAAAAATTGTTGCGAGACACCGCATTTATCTATAAAAAAGCACCAAACAAATGTTTTACAGTACATCGGAACCAAACTGCCTTGATAGAAGGGTTGTCAAGAGTGTCATAAAGATTTTCTCTGACAGCCAAGCTACCCTTAAGGTTTTACAAAGTCACTGCTTTTCCTCAAAAACAGTGTGGGAATGCCACAATGCACTTGAAGATCTGGCTGAAAAAAACAAGGTGTATCTTCTCTAGGCCCCTGGTCACTGTGACATTGGGAGTAATGAAATAAAAAGACCAATTAGTAAAACATGGTTCTGAAATGCCTTTTGTCGGACCAGAGCCTGTTTTGGGTCTGCCTCATTATGTGGTAGGAAAACTATTAAAAGTTTATTAATGGTCGAGACCTATCAAGTTTGGCTTCAATTTAAAGATCAAAGACAAGCCAAAGAGCTCAATCAACAGTCACCTTGGACTAGATAGAGGGAACTACTAAAATTGAGCAGATGAGAAATAAAGGTTGCTGTAGGCCTTTTAACTGGACACTGCACCTTAAATAGACGTCTTAACCTGTTAGGTGTTGTAGATGACCCACTATGTAGAGGTTATCGTATGACAGAGGAGAGCTCTATGCATGTTTTCTGTGAATGTGACTACTACTCTGCCCATCGATTTGAACTACTGGGATACCACTGTATCAATCCCTGGGAACTGTCAAATGTTCCTATCAGGTCTATACTGAAATTTATTTCGGCAACCGGTCTTCTTTAGATCAGATACGGGGTTTCAGTACAATAAACTTCAATCGCAATGCTGGTACTCAGTCGAATCACCCCCAATCACAAGTCATACATCTGAACCAAAAAAGTTTTGTAATCTTCAAAAAAAAAAATTTCAGAGTAGTCTCATGTCAGGCCACTTACCAATTTCCTAATCAAGACCAAAATAAAACACCAAAGAAATAAAACACAAATGAAATATGTTTCTAGTGTAAATTGTAAGATAGTAAATAATAAAACATGTATGATACAATAAATGCATTCAAATCTAAATTAAATAATATGAAATTTGGATACACAGTCAAAAACACTATACAAAAAATAAAAACAATCAAAAGAAGGAATTTTGATACTCTGTTTAAAGGAAACAAATAAATATTTACTTGGAAATAAAAAAAAATTTAACAAATGTTGTAATGACTTGAAAGTTTCCAGTGAATTTCAATAATTTGTTGACATTCAGATTATTAGCATTACGCTAAAACTGTGCATGCGCAGAGTGTCGATTTACAGTAAATATATAGAAAATCATAATAATATTCAAACTGTTTATCGGACAGACGATTGTAATACATAAAAATAATCAGAAAAATAAGAGGGACATATTAAAATAACTTTTGGTTTTATTCTAATGTAATAAAAAATATTTTTGACATTCCAAGAATTTTTTTTCATGTATTTAAATTTTAATAAAAGCAATTTTTAATCGAATTTAAAAGTTGTTCTCTGCAATCTCCATGTACTAAAGCTTCTATATACCAAATTTCGTACCTCTAGGTGCAAAACTGTGAGTTTGTATAAGGTTCAGACAACTCTGTTTTATATATAGAGATTATACAGGGTGACATTTATGTTTTTGTATTTTAAATATGTTTTTAAAAAATTTTGATTTTATGCATTCTTATTAAAAATTCCAATTTTGGGAGGCTTTGAGGAACTCTTAAGATATTTTTTCATGATTTTCATATTTTAGGATCTTGGTTTAGAACCCAAATGACCACTAAAAAATATAGTTCTAAAACAAATTTAAAAAAAAAAAAAAAAAATTCAATCCACCCTAATTGCAAATGGCAGGGTGCAAATATGGACAAAACAGCTCAAAAAGCATGGATCTCCACTGCATTGTCACAACACTTTCAGCCAGTGGAAGTAATATAATATTGTGGTTTGGGAGATGTTTTCTTGATATTGTATGGGTCATTTAATTCCAGTGAAACAAAGTTTGAATGTCCAAGAATATTTAAGTTAGGGTTAGTATGGTTTAAACCAATTATTTTAAATCACGGTTAAACCATGCTTAAACCAAATGGGGTTTTTTTCTCAAAGAATTTTTTAAAAGACTAATTTTAAATTGTATTTTTATTTGTTAATTTATGATAAGAATTTTTAAATTATTTGTTGTTGTAAATAACTTTTTTTTAAATAAATTTTTTCATGAAAGTCTATTGAAGTTTTTATGAGTATCAACAATAAGTTTTTTTATTAATCTAATGGATTTATTAATGTTTTATAATTATTCAAAATTAGTAATTAAAATTAAATTATTGGCTACATTTTAATTTTGTTTCTGAAATAGAGGTTTTGTGCTTTAATAACTTATTTGTAAACCTTAAAAATATCCTTTTGTACAACTTATCACCATTACTAATGAATCTAAGAGCAATATTCCATGTATTATGCAGTAAACAATTACTAGTGTATTATAGTGAAAACACTGAATTTAAAAAAATGTATCTCTAAATATAATATTAAAATTTAATAGGATATGAATGTTCACATAAGTAGCAATTTTTTATTTACTTAAATTAAATTAGTTTCAGAAAGAATATTACTTAAGGATTTTAAAAAGAAAACCCGGTTTAAACCACAAAAAAAAATCTGGTTTAAACAAAAAGAAACTTTTTTTAGGGGGGGGTTACAAAAAAATCTGTGTTTTTTTTTCCAACACCAATTTAGGTATTATTGTAGGTCAATTACACCCTGTTTTGTTAAAGGTGTACCCTGCTGGGGATGGATGCTTCCAACAGGACAATCGCCTTGTCATACAGCTGCATTGATTTCAGATGGTTCATACGTATGAAAGAGAATTTAGCTGGCTTCATTGGCCTGCACGATCACAAAATCTCAATCCAATTAAGAATTTGTGGAATGAGATCGAATCGGATATCAGGCAGCTGCATACAGTACCATAAAATCTTAAGGAATTGGAAACTGCAATTCATCAGAGGTCTCAAATTCCTTATACCACCTACCAACATCTCATAGAATACATGCCAAAAAGAAATCTCATAAAATACATGCACAACATCTCATAGAATACATGCTCAAAAGGTGAACCGACATTATATTGAGGGGGTGGCCACAATAATTTGACCACTCAGTGTATAGCATTATTGTATAAAATATGCACTTTCATTTGAAAGTTCTAATCTCTACATTGTAAATGTAGCAAGTAGAAACAGTCATTAGTGACAATGATTACCACAATTAAAAATGCCTATGCATAGAAGGACCAGATAGAAATAAAATATACATTTTAAGTAAAGTACATTAAAAATAAAAGCATTTTCAGTGAAAAATATATCAAAGAAAATACAAAGCATTCCTCACATCGCCACCACTGTCTTTGAGTCCAATAATATTGGGATGTTCAGCAAGTTTTGCAACTAGAGATGCACTCAGATCAATACCTGTATTAGCAGGTACACTGTACAAAATAATTGGAATTTTACTGGAATCAGCAACCTACAAAAAAAGAAACGTTCAAGATATTTTATATTGTAGAACAATGTCTTTACAGACTATTACATTTACTGATTCATTAAAATAAAAATTTTGCACACTCTGATGTTGATTTAAGACTATTGAGGAAAGCACAGAATCATAAACTGATTAAACTTTTATAACTTTTAACTTCATAAACTTTTAAGATTTTCAGTTTTAGTGCTCAGTACACACGTGGTAGCTTTCAAAATAGAAAAACTTGTTGGTACCTACTAAAAAAATGACTGAATATTTGTAATTTATAGAAGTGTTGTTTAACTAACCTTTGAATAGTGGTCAAATAATGTGTCTTCTGTCATTCTACCCTTATAAAAGAATGGCGAAACAACAAGGACAGCATCAGCACCAACATCAGCCATTTTATTTGTTAATTCAATACTATTCTGTGTTGCTAGAATCAAAGGATGGTGCTTCAGGGAACATATACAGGCAATAAGCATGACGTAAATAAAACATAACAGAACAAATATCAAAATCATACACAAATATTAAATGTCACTCATAACTGCTTGTGTTTGGTTAAAAACACAATTCCTAATTAACAATTGTTATTCTATTTAATCTATTAACGTATCTCGGGTTTTTTCTATAAATATAGTTATGAATCTTTTTAAGGACCCTACAGAAAATTCAACGATGTCTAACTCTAAGAGAGAGAAATTTTACAATAGATACTCAATGGACATTTGCATATTTAATTAAATGGGTTTAGTAACTAAATGAATATTTAATATTCCTCAGTATCTTTAAATAGACTTGTTATGTGTCCTACTCAACTTGAGGATTTTTATTATTTTTTTATTATTATTATTAGTAGTAGTAGTAGTAGTAGTAGTAGTAGTAGTAGTAGTAGTCAGAAAGACACTAGGAAGATTTACTAAGAAAAGCTTTATCATGGCCTATTATTTTAGGGAGTCTGGGAAATGATAAGGATTTTGAAGGAATTCATGGAATCAATGCAGACTGAGTTTCTATAATACGAGGTACAAGAAGAATTTACAAAGGACAGACTATTTGTTTGGATAAAATCTGTCATAATTTGAAATTAACATTGCCTGATGGCAGAATTTAACATTTTAAAACTAGTGATATAAATATAAATGTGTGTGTTTTCATCTCTTTTACACAGTAAAACTAGGGGTGTGGAACATTGTGCTACTTTCAATTATACAATAATAATGATCATTGCATTCAAATTTGATATGGAATGATGTTATTTACCATTTTCATATTTTCCCTCCTTAAAAAAGTGCCAATTCGGCAATAATTTTTAAAAGAAAATAAGTCCCCAAAACAAAAATGTTAAAATGTTGAATATTCAGGCACCACAAAAGCAAGTGCCAAGCTCCTTTCAAAACAATACTCAAAATTCCACTGACTGAAATTCCACATCTGGGCAATATTTATATTCCATTGTACAAACTTTCCAAAAAAATTTAAGGCAAACTATTTGACGATCAGAATGCACTGGGAAACATATTGAAATTTCTTGATTCACTCGGGTAATGCCAACTTTTTCTAGCCTGTATTACATCTGTTAACAAATAAAGTTAAGAAAATAGGACTTTAAAAAGAATTAAGTGAACGATTTACAAGTATACACAGAAAAAATACCTAACAAAATGAAAGGCAATGCAATAAGCCACATCTGTAAGTAATGACAATAAAAATGTATTGTGAATGTTGACTTTCTTTCAAACTATCCCAAATTTACTGATTTAATCAATTTATATAATTAGGAAAAACTGCATTTATTGCAAAAATCCCAACTATTTCACTGAAATAGTATGATTACAAAATTTAGTAGAGTTGAGGTACATAAGACATTTAAAAAAAAATTTTAATTGGATTTATAAATTCCTTTTGGATTCATTAATAAAGATATCAGATCATTGGCGGATCCAGCAAGGAGTAGAGGAGGTGATTGCCTCCTCCGTTATTCACGGACCACTCATATTTTAAAGTGCGCTGCTCTCAGACTTTGGATGAAATCAATCAAGATTTGACGAATTCACACTGAACATTTTTAACATAAATGTTCTCATAAAAAAAATAGAGATAAAAAAAGCTGAGGACAAAGAAAGACAACAAATCCAATTATAGTTTGAAAATGTTCAATGTATAGTTATATGCATTGGTTGTTAGATTGTTCTGTCCATCATATTTAACAATAATTTATCTGGAATCAAATAGTTGTAGACAACTTTAATTTATTGTCGTACAGTCACAACCATTGTGTCGCTTTTATGTTATTGAGACTTTTTACCAACCTTTTGGTAACATATTTTGTATAATCAAAGTTAAGTAATCCTATGGTATAGTAATGCAACTTAAGAGCAACAAAATTTACCTAAGCTATTCAACAGCCACCGCCTCCTCTGTAATAAAACCCTGAATCCGCACAAGTATTAGATAAAGAAGAATAGCAACTAATTAGTGTTAAAAATTCTGTGTTTCAATTTCTGTATTTCCAAATTCTGTTAATCCAACCCTCATATTATGCCATCGTTTAGAAAAAAGCTGAATTTTATGTAACAATTTTAGGGTAAAAAACACTCCAAAGAACTGTTAAAAGGAGGTATTAACTTTTTTTTATATTAAGTTGACAGAATGCTGTTGAAATAGGATAAAACTTTGGTTTATAATGCACAAACACATGTTCATTTTTTCAGTTCAACACTAGTATTTCTCAGGTAACCATGTGTTTGATTGTGACTTTCAATCAGAAACTAGGCCAATTACATCTAGCCAATTATTTCTTGTGTAAACAATCTAGTCCATTATCTTCTTAAATATCCAATAACTCTACAAGAATTTGTCTTTAGCTAATTAGAATGAATTTGTGTAATTTGCTGAGAACGGAAGAAAATGCCATAAGTCTAAGTTAAATATGTTCTTTTCTCATTGAAATCTTTGTGTTTCACTGTACAAAATATTCCTTTATGAATAACGATGTTTTATTTATGCGTTGTCTTTGCAATACATCAACATATGTGCAACTTAGTAGAGCAGGTAGGCGCCAAAAAATTGCCAAAAACTGCACTTCGTGAAACAAGTCTGTAATTTTGCACATCGATAAATAATGTCATTCTAATCATTTTGAGAAGTGGAGCTACTCGGATTTCACTTCCGGTCGAGGTTTTATACTACTTCAAAGTTAGGCATAAAATATGCAGGTTTTTTCAATAAAAAGCGTAAATTATTGGTTCACGGTCAAAAATATTAATTCTATTAACATGTATAACATGTTAAATAGTTAGGCTTGTATTAAAGAATAAAAAAAAATTAATTTTAACCCAAAGTCATTAATATTTTGACCGGAAGTGTATCCCTATTCAGCTCCAACAACTTGAGCTACGTATATAAAACATATTCCATTTATAAAAGGGTTGATTTCCAAAATTCATCAAATAAAAATATCATAATATAGTAAATATGTACCAAAATTAGAAAGCAAGTTTCGACCAGAAGTTCATAAAATATCTGTATCTGTATAGTTTCTACAAATCCTTTAATAGTGAACTCAAATTCGTATCGTGTTTCCAAAATTTGGTGCTGTTAATTACATCTATGTGTTTCAATTTCAAATTATTTTTCATTCTAGTAATTATCTTGGATTTGTTTATACTTTTCTAAGTTCTGTTTGTTGTTCTTTTTTTTTCTTCCCATGTTGCCGAAAACCGATTTTGTAATCATTTCGATTAATTAGACGTCCAAACACAGGGTGTTCACAGAAAAGTTACTTTGAAATTCCCTGATATTTCCCTGTATCACCCAATTTTTCCCCTGATTATAAGTTATTTACAAAATATATATAAATAATAAACTTTCAAGTAAAAGAACATTCAAACTCAACATCATACAGAAAATTACGATGCATGTACTGTTTATCTTTACACCTTCATCACACAAATACTAAATTGCTTCATTTAGAGTAGTGTATGTATAGTGTACCTGTACTGTGCATGTGCAATTATACTTTAAAATCACACTTTTTTTTTTATTACAGTCTAATCTTAAGAAAAGAGGACTCTAGTATTAAATTTCAGATATAATAAGCTGTTTTCCAAGTAATATTTTAAAAATAAAGACAAACCATAAATCATGTCAAAATGGATGAAACACACACACACATTTAACACATACTCTATATATTATTTTAACTATTTTTGTTTTCTGAATGGTTGAAATTTTATTAAAAATTTTAAAAATCAATAATTACTTTAAAATATTTTTGTAATGTAAAATTTTTATGTTTTATGAATTATATATCAATTTAAATATTTAAAAAAAAAAAAAACCTGTCTTCAAATGTAGTTTGAAGAATTTAAAAATAAGTTCCTTCCTTCTTTGATTCTTTCCGCCAATTGACGGAAGCAATCACATCCCTGAATTAAAGAAACATTCGGCAAAAATGACCATCAAGCCAACGTAAATATCAACGTTAGCATCCAAGATGGAAATCGCTGAAATAAAGGTGATTCTATCGGCGTCACAATCTACGAAATTGACAATCACAACCGTAAATCTTGGAGATAGAGACAACTATTGAGGTGCAAACCTTCGTAATAGGGACTAAAATGAACATCACGACAATGTAAATCTCGGTGATAGCTCTCATCTTAGCAGGGCAAATTTTGGCAATAACAACATTAACATCAGAAAAGTTCAAAGAAACTAACCACTACACACCAATATAAACAACAACGATAGATCAGCAAGAAAAGTGGTCATTACATCAGAAGTTAGAGGAAGTCTGAACGTAAGTAGATTCCTTGGTTGTCAGACAAGCAAGTAAACCCAATAAAATTGTAATGCAGTTTTGTATCCGTCTCAGGAATGATCGAAATTTCAACCAAAAAAAGAGCTGAAATCCGTGTTTCAGCAGAACTGTACCATGGCTGACATAGTCAATCCAATACAATCTCTGAAATAGCGTCAGTGACACACCACGAAAATTCGCAGCGATAGTGCCCTCTATAATCACGAAAATATAGACCATTTTATCACCGTAACGATCAGAAAAATGGCCATCACATACCAACGTAAATAATGCCGATAGATTATAATATAAGAGAAAAATGAGGAAGAAATGTAGTCATTCCATCAGCGATTTGAGGAAAATATGAACGCAAGCAGGTTCAGTGATTATCAGGAAATTTTAATGCGAGAAGTTATATGGTCGGTCTTGTGGTCCGAATTTTTGACGTTTTCTTTTTTAAAACTTTTTCTAATATTTTTTTCAAATTGATTTTGGTATTTTTGCTAGCAGTGTATCTTCAAATGTCAAAATTAAAAGTTTCAGTTTAATTTCGGAAAATTCCTTGATTCATTTAAACTTTTTTACAAAATCCCTGATAATTCCCCGACTTTTCCCGATATTCCCGGTTTTCCGGATCTGTGGGCACCCTGAAACATTGGGTTCTACTTTAAGAATCTCTAGCCTTTCATAATGTCTTCCTTCTCAAAAACATTCAAATTTGCCAGCACTGTTTCCTTATCTGTGAATGTTCCAACAATTGACTGGTCCAAGAGTGCCTTGTGCCAGGAGGTAACTAACAATGAACTGGTGATTCCAGCCATGAATAATAATCTAATGCGTGGAAGTTATGGTTATGAAACTTTAACAGCCAATATCTCCAAAATGCATGAACTACATGCCCTACCAATGCCCATTGATTTGTGCAGACTGAAAGATGAGAAAAGCACTCTTGCAGAAACTTTTAAAAAACGAAATGCCCGATTGCACAAAAAATGCGCCATAAAGTTTAATACCACGAAAGTTAAAAAAGCTGAGCTGAAAAAAGAAAAGGCAAAAATATCTGAACATAGAGAAGAGAATACAATGGAACAGACTACAAAACAACCTAAACGCATGCAGCCATGCACACAATTCACTAACGTTTGCTTTGTTTGTGACGAGCTTTCGAGAGATGGAGAGAAGTTAAGAAAGGTTATGATAGAGCCAATTGAAATGAAAATACGAAAGTGTGTGACACAATTAGGGAACGGTGCACTGAGTGCAAAGTTGTCAGAAGGAGACACGATTGCACGTGAAAAAAAATACAATTTTTCTTGTTTGATCACTTTCTACAATTCTTGTAGGCTATTAGCATTGCAACGTGAAGCTCATTTTACTTGTGTGTACGAAAGCATTGTTTTTTCTGATTTGCTATCATGAGGAAGCTGATTCTCAAATCTTCTTCCATGTTAACCATGCCATTTTAAATGGATTTATTGACATCTAAATTCAAAAGGTTGATACTGATGTCGTAGTGCTAGCTATTTTTTTTTTTTTTTTTTTTATGATTTTCAAAAGAAACGACTGAACACTTTCTGGATTCACTTTGGGTCAAGAACACACTTAAAGGTTTTACCTATTCATGAGATAGCTCAAATTATGGGAGAAGCTAAGTCTGTGGCCTTTCAAGGATTTTACGCGTTAGCAGACTCTGACACCATTTCCTACTTTGTTGATCGTGGAAAAACCACAATGTGGAATAGATGGAATGCATTTCCTAATATAATAGAAGACTTTTGCTATTTATCATTTCCACATAGCAACATTCCAAAATCTATCTTTGATCTTCTGCAGCGTTTGATCATTCTGTGTTACTCTGCAACCAGCAATCTACAGAGTATAAATGAAGTGCGAAAGGAGTTATTACTTTCTTGAACCGAACATTCCACCAACAGCTGCTGCACTTATGAAACATGCACTACGATCAGATTATCAAAGTGGACACGTTTGGGGGCAGGCCTTGATAAGTCACTTAGTTTTACCCTCGTTACAGGATTGTGGGTGGTTGGTAACCGACGATAGTTGCTTTCCGCGATGGTCATCATTTCCAGAAGTTTCTCAAGCACTACAAGACTTTTTGACATGCAAATGCAAAAAAGGCTGCCAAAAGCTTTGTAAATTCAAAAGAAATAATACGAACTGCACTCTTATGTGTTTTTATTAGGGAGAATGCTCTCAATAAGAACAAAACATGCTTAGCAGCATTTGTATTTCCTTACGTTTCTAAATATGTGGAATGCCATTTTGAATAGTCTTTTATTCCAAAATGTCCATTAAATTTTTTAAGTCAGCAATTGTAGAATTTAAATCTCTTTACTAATCATGCAAATATACCTAGAAATCGATTTATATTACATTTCTTGTAGATGATATTGTATATGCGACAGGAAATTCATTTGAGAAGACTTTCTTTCATAATTTCATTCTCTTCTGGTAGAAAATTCTGCTTTAACTCTACCATTAATTTATAAAATCTTCCAACCCTAAATATTTAGCTCATGCCTTAATTTCATTAAGAAAAAATATCAGTATAAGCTCAGAAATTTGATTGTGCGTTAACTTCCTGTCGGAATTTCAGTCACTTCCGGTTGAAATTTTTCCTTTTAAATTTAGCACATTCATTTTTACAATTTGATGTATAAAACATGAAAAAAGTATTGAAGAATGGTGTTTTGACGCAAAAAAGATGACACATGGCTCTTTGAAGTCATATTAATTCAGTTTCTAAATTATTGAGCAGACAGAAATTTCATTCCAATCACTTAGGGTGGCTGGAGAATAACTGAACAAACAGGAGATGGTTACAGAAGACGGCTATGTCGCCACCTAGTGAGCATATATTAGCTTTTGGGCTTGAACAAGTATATTAGTTTTTAAATGTGACCCTTTATATGAAGGGATGAATATTAAAAGTGCGCATTTTTAAACCAAACTTTGAAAAAAGTCTAAAACCTCAAACGGAAGTAATATCCGAGTGAAATATTTCCATTTGGCACATTATTGAAATCAACCCATTTACATATAAAATGTGTTTTATGTGTGTAGTTCAAGCTGTTGTATCCGGTAGAAATTTTAACAACTTCCGATTAAAATTTTAAAAATTTTATTCTTTAATACAAGCCTAATTATTTAAAATATTATACGTGTTCATAGAGTTCATATTTTTGGCTATGAACCAAGAAATTACATTTTATATTGAAAAAAAACCGCATATTTTAGGCCTAACTTAAAAGTAGTATAAAACCTCAACCGGAAAGGAAATCTGATTGGCCCCACTTCTTAAAATGATTAGAATGGAATTATCTATCGATGTGCAAAATTACAGACTTGTTCCACAAAGTGCAGTTTTTTTCCCCCTAGCCGCTCTACTAACATGAATAGTGTGATAATGTTCATCACAAATTATCTTCTTCTTCAGGCAAGAAATGTTACCAAGGCAGTTGCATCAGTACTCAAAATGCATATTTTATCACAGAAAGCATAATTATAAATTATTCGTAGAGAAACTTACATTCACAACCAGAACCTGCAATAATTAGTTTATTTGAAGAACTAGTATCTTTCACAAACTTCACAAGTTTAACTTTTTCCTCTTCAGAAAGTGATGGGAATTCTCCTGTAGATCCCAAGACCACATAACCTACAAATTTTGTAAAATATCACTTAAAAATATGCTTTGATACATGCTACAAAATAAAAATGTTGCCAAATTTATACTCACATCCAATCAAAATTCCTTACCTTTGAACGGAATTGATTTCCATTTTTCAAGGTTTCTTGTCAATTTTTCATGAGAAACATTACCGCTCTCGTCAAATGAAGTAATAATAGGAGGATAAATTCCAGATAGATTAAGAGTAGCTTGAGTAGTTACAAGCCTCTTTATCGGAAGCGAAGCTTTTGCAGGAGTAATATAAGATTGATCAACAATAATTTTCGACAAATTACATCTCTTAAAATTATATTTATTAAGAAAGCGAAACATTTTGATTTATATTGGTACGGGTGAAAGATATAAACCGGTAAGAAGGTAGAAAGAAACAAAACAATAGCATAACGTTGCCAATCTGACTCTAATTTTATGTAAATAAAAACTTCTGATCCAAATAAATAATAAAATAGGGTTTATTTTTATTTTAAAATTTGTATCAACTTCGATAGTGTATTTTTAAAATGCTTGTTCACGTGTAATAAAAGATACTTTTTTATTTTCATATTTAGAACTTGCCGAAATGGCACTTAGTAATATTTTATAATAAAT
Source organism: Linyphia triangularis (assembly GCA_963978545.1). Taxonomy (NCBI): domain Eukaryota; kingdom Metazoa; phylum Arthropoda; class Arachnida; order Araneae; family Linyphiidae; genus Linyphia; species Linyphia triangularis. Next base: position 44,385,245 of record OZ021732.1, on the reverse strand, counting down.
ATGGCGGCAACCTTTTAGAGAGATCAGTATCCGCAGACAGGTAAATAAAACTTGTAATGAATTATAATGGCAGTGGAATTTGTTTCTATTAACTTTGCCATTATAATTTGATTTTACTTTTAGATATTAGTTTTTTTATTTATATAGTTTCTAAATATAAAGGCAATCATAAAGATAGTTTCTTTACAAGTGTAGTAGCAATATCTGGGTAAATTATTTGTCTCACCATTCACGTCATGATATTTCTATAAAATTCTGGGGCTATTTGGAACAGAACTTTCAACGGTGCTTCTCGCTTACAATATTTCTAGAATGTTGTCAAACAATCTACATCCCATCATCCACAAACAGATGGATAGTCATTTCTAGAAGATCATCTGAAAAAAAAAAAAAAACTTTTTTTTAAAATGACTAATGTATTGGAAATGTTTTCAAAAATTAAAGAATGAACAATGGCTTCTAAATAGTTTCCTTGTCGAGGGATTTGCTTAATACACAAGCCCTCTTTGTGTTTAAGGCATAACAAACTTTCAAAATAGAAAATTGATGTGATGTAGCTTCATCTTAAAAGACTGCCCGGAAAGTTTTCCCTTTTGAAATTAGAGCTACTTTACGAGGTATTATTATAATAATGTTTTAGCCCTTGTGTAGCTCCGGCACTATAATTTGGTCCAATTGACCAAAATTTTGAGACATGAATTAAATGGATAAACATTTCTATCAATATTTGTAACACACTTGATAATGACCTATTAACTCTTGAATGAACTATACATAAAGCTTTTTTTTTAACAATTTATTCTTCTACGCTGTCCTTACTATTAGTTTCTTTATAGGTTTTAAGCAATCTATTATGTTAAATTTTGAAAATGATATCGTTATCCAAAAAAGTTAAAAAGGACTCAGAAAAATCCTACATGGGGACCACAAAGCCTAGCACTCGTGTCTCAATCAGAGATAAGCTTCTGATCAAAGGTATGTTCAATTAGGTTTTTTTTTTTTTTTTTTTTTAAATTATCCTGAATAAAAATTAATATTTTATCTAAACATAACAATTCAAAGGAAAAGGTGCAGTATGATTGTGCAGATCAAATGAAATTGCTATAAAATTGTTGCAAACCTTATTTGGGTCATTTTCACGAAACAGGAATAATACTACGTGTTACAACATTATACTACTTTAAAAACAAGTGCAAACATAATTAATGACCTTTAATAATTTTTCCATGTTTCAAGCTAATCTTCAGATAAATAACATATTAATTTTTTTTTTTATATAAATGTATTTAAAAATATATGAAGTCATTATCCTTGCTTGTCATTAGAGCCATCTATACTGTTATATTATGTTAAATAAATTAATATTAAAACTAATTTTCAAACAAGAATTAATTTAATGCATAATTATAATCAAGTGTTTCATACAATGGAAAATTGTTTTAAATAATTTCATTATTTTTTCATAATTAGAAAATTACAAAATGTTTGTCAATGTAAAAGAATATCATCATCCTGGCATATTGTATTACACTCAATGTTTTAACTACAAATGGTAGTATCGTTCAATTTTTGTGCCAATTTCAAGAACTTTTATTTATTTATTTAGTAAGCTGTATGAATAATTATTCACAATTTGAACCATTTTCTTTTTTGTAGCATTGTGAATTCTTAACCATTAGCGTTATGTTTCATTTGAATTAGTTTCCTGGCATTTTCAGAAAATACTTAATGCCAGTAGAAAATATCTTATATTACAATATAAAATACATAATAAAGTCAACTTTTAGAAAATATGTACATTTACTTTAAAAATGTTCAACCAAATGTGCCAGCTTCTAATTATGTAAGGCCCACCTGATGGCTGGGTGGTTAGAGCTCTAGCCTCACGTGCCAAAGGTGCCAGGTTCGAATCTCGGGCTGATGTTCGTTGTGGTTCAAAATCGTTGTTAAACTGTAGATCTGGGCTTCATTATCCATCGTTGTGCATAAAAATAGGTTGTTGAGCTTAAAAACCAACCAATTATGTAAGTTTTGTTATTGTTCTGGCAAATAAAGAACACAATGACAGCAATCCAGGATACTTATGCTTGTTATTTATTCAAAATAAAATTAAAATAGATATATGTTTAAAAGTACTCCACTACCATTGCAATTAGTATATTTGAAAATTAAATTTTTTTAAGTAGTATTTGTTTAAATCGCCTCTTTTAAAAAATTGTCGTATTTTGAGCACCATTGTCTTCTCATAGTTAGGAATTTTTCTATTTTTTTTTTTTTTTTCAAAAAAATTTCCTTCTCACAATTAACCGACTTTTGTGTTGCTGATGATTTTTTCTTGTTGTATAAACCTAAATAATATATATGTATATATCTTGCATCCTTTTTTAAAAAGTGTTTTAGTATTAAAAAGTTGCATGTTTTGGAAGAATGACCCAGCTACCAATCAATTGTAAGGTATATGAAGGGTACTGGGGAAAAACCCTAATATTGCATTTTTTGGAATTCGCATCCTGCGCTATTTCTGTGCCAAAGCGCTTAATGTCCAAGGTGATTAGAAAAGATGGAGGAGAAAGAGCTATCCATGCTAGGAAGTACTTTGACAAACCTACTCTCATGAAAACTAAATTCAAATTCAAAGAACTTACTTAAAAAGTCATGAAACACAAAAGCTACATTAACACTCATAGAGATAGGATACTGACATCAAATGTGTTATTCTTAAAGTTGTATTTTCAGAATTTTACATTAAACAATTTTTACTGAAGTTGCCAATCTCAAAATTGCCAAAGGATAATGATATTAATGTAAAACCAATAATAATTTTGAAGATTAGAATTTGTTTATAATGGTTTCTTTATTACATTTCATTATTTAATTAATATATTCGCTGCCGATCACATATCGTGTAATGTCTTGTTACTCCCCAATAGTCTGTCCAGATCAGACTGCACCCAATTGGAGTTGCCTTTCCTTGCTGGAATTACCTGAAACTGTTTTAAAAACACAAGCTTCCTGCTAACATTACGGAGGAAGAGAAGATGTATCTAACATTTATGTCACATGAAAAATATTATTTTGTCACTTCAGTTAATTTTAGCATGAACGGAAATTTGATCGGGTGTCGTCAGATCAGGACAGAGTATTGGATAGTAACAAGACATTCTGCGCTGGTGCATGATCAGCAGCAAATGTGTTAATAAACAGCAGTTAAGAACATCACAAACTATTCTTTGCCCAAATGCATTGCGAAAAAAATTTCTGTCTTAGAAATTCGAATCCGACATATGCAATAATGTATCTCAATTTCCATTAAATGACGGCCATTAATTGACCTCAATTTTCTTTCCCTCTTTCATGCTCTCTAGTTAGCATGACACGAGTGGAGTACAAGATCTTTATATATTAATTTTTGCACGAAGAAAAGTGAAAATAATAAACACTTCCCCTGCTTTTTGTAACAATTGTTACTGCTACCATATTTTAGAATTAATCGTCTTGGCACAGAATGCGCACCAAATGCAGAATCACACTGAATCCAATATCGGGGTTCTTCCCCAGTAGCCTCCATATGTTACCTGCAATGTATGACATGCCAGCATTCCATATGTTTCCGGCAAAGTGAGAAATGCTATTGTGCAGAATGCCTAGGCATTGTATAGAATGCCTGTTGCCATTAGGCAAAGTATGATATATGAGAATTATTATAAACTTTCCCTAGGCATTGTATATAATACCTAGGCATTCTATAGAATGATAAATACTATTTAGGCAAAGTATGAAAACATTACTTCATAGCGGTTGTGATAATCAGCTTGAAACTATAATATACCAATAAAAATCAGAACTATATTTTGGTGGCGGTTTAACACCTTACTTTTTAGAGAGTTCTACAGTACCAAGTAATTTAAAAAAAAGTAATTTGGGGGTGAGATTCCACGCCTAAAAGGATGTACAACCTATTTTGTCGGCTTACAATCAATTAAAGCTAAAAAAAATACCCCTACCTATTTCGGGCAATCACTTGTGACATCTCACCCCCCCCCCCCCAAAAAAATCACTTTTTTTTAATCACTTGCTATTGTAAAACTCTTTAAAAAGTAAGATGTGCGTGCTTCACTCTCTAAAAGGGAAAATTACTGCCTGCTTTGTTGGCCTTACGGCCAATTAAACAACAAAAAATACCCCTACCTATTTCAGACACTCGTTTGTGGCATCTCGCCACCAAAATCACTTTTTTTTAAGTACTTGATATTGTAAAACTCACTCTCTAAAAAGTAAGGTGTGCATGTTAAATGTCACGTGATATTCGAAATGAATCGGAAATGTATTTCTTACTTTGTCGGTTTCTCTTTTAGCATTCTCTATAATTCCTAGGAAATGTCTGAAATATGAATCGTTTCATACATTGTCAGCTAGTTTTTAGGCATTCTGCATAATAACGGATTTTACACTTTGCTGGTAACATATACAATACCGGCTATTTTTAGGCAAAGCATGAAAAACAAGAATCATTATATTCTTTACCGAGGTATTGTATAGAATACCTTGGCATTCAAATGATATTTAGTCAAAGTATGTAAAAGACAACCCTGTTTCTAGTGTTGTTTCTTTGCAAGTGTGTAATGTTAAAATAGTATGAAATATTATGCAATGTAAACAAAATACTAAAAATTAAGTAATGATAATTATTAAAGTATCTTTTCAAAATTTAATTCATTAGGGAATATTTATGTTGTTTACAATCTGTATTTTAGCCTAAGTGGACAAATTATAAAATAAGATTGGTATTTATTGCATAGTTTCATTATTTTAAAATACAACAGAAATACTTAATAGAATAACCAGGCAAGATACAGCTGTAGAGCAAAAACTAGTGTACTTCACGCAAAAGCGATGAAATCCAGCAAAAAACAAAATTTTGAAAAAATTTCAGATGTCATACAGCTTTAAACTATTATACTATATTGGCAAACAGGTGACTAATTAAACACAGTTTTCTAAGTTTTTTTAATCTGCATTTAAAGTAAAAAAAGCTGAAAATAGTATTTCCACTGAACCGTACTTGTCTGCAACGCATGTGCTAGAAACAACCTGCTGTTGGATTATCCATAATATATATTAAAGGAGATAAAGGTACTAAGATTGTGTCATAACTCTACATATTTATAAACTTCCTGATCGTCGCTCCCAAAAAAATAATAATGCTACATTTTCATATATATTGATTTACAAGTAAAACTATGATTATATAACAAAAAAAAAAGTTTTGAATTATACTTTTTATTTTTGTGCTATTTTTTAATTTAAAAAATAACCTTACCAATTTACTACAAATTGAATTCATTATCTAGTAAGAATTTCATTTGTTTTGGAACAATACTACATTCTGTAATATAGAAGGAAATATTGTTTTTAATAATATTTTCATTGAAAAAAATTCAACATTATAAATTATAAAAAAAAAAGCTTTTTGTTAGTTTTTACCTACATGTTATATGTATATTACAAAAATCTTTTTTAAATTAAAAACTATTTTTTTAAATCTTCTATTTATTCTAAACTGCAATTACTTTTTTTTTTTTTTTTTTAGTTTGTTTGCATCATACTACTTTTTTTTTTTTTTTTTAATTTATTTAATATTTTGGTGCAGAAAGAAATTAGTCTTTAGAAGAGTAAACAATTTGCTCTTAGAAATTAATAAAAAACATGTTTCCTGATGTTTAATATAAAAATGTTTCCATATTAAAATGTCTGTGTATAATAAGGAGTTATGGTAAGCATAAATTCCTTTAGCATATCCTTTTCCTTGGTGCTTTATTTTAGTTGAAGAAAAAAGTCGCCAATTGGACCTGATACCGCTTCTGTTTTAAACGAAGCGAATGTACATTCATACTCTGCTGGTTTATCATTTGACATTTTATAGAATGCCGACTTTCATACATTGCCTGCAACCTATATACAATGCCATTGAAATGGTTTCCTTCAAATTTATTCTCTGTAATTAAATGACAATTTGCTTTTTTACGCACTTTCTTTCAAGACACAATGTCTGGGTTTTGACAACTTTATTATTATGTTTACGTTTTATTAAATTTTTGTGTGCAGAAGTTCAAGAATTAGAATCCAATCTCCCGCCTACCTGTAAGACCTACTTTCCTAATCCTAATGAACTGCACCGTCTCGAAGTCACTATTACTCCCGATGAAGGATACTGGTGTGATGGCAAATTTAAGTTTCAGATTGAAGTTCCAGAAGATTACAACATGGTGGTGAGTATTTTATAGGCTATTTCAAATTACTTATAAATTTCTCAAAGTGTCTTTTTTTTTTCTTTTTTTTTTAAATAACTCTCCTATTAAATGTAACTAGGGGGCTTCGCCCCCTGCTCGCTAACGCTCGCCAACCCCCAAACGCCTCACTGCGCTCGGATTGAGCGGCTTTGCCGCTCGAATTTGTGGTTAAAACATCTTGCTGCGCACAAATAGGTTTGCCAGCCATAAAAAATTTAATGTAAGGCCTAATAGAGAAAACACCTAAATTGCAAGTTTCATAATAGAAAGTTAAATATACTATCCGCCAACATTCTGACTTAAAACTTCATTAGCTATGCCCTAACATTGAAGTCCCAATATCTTTTATTTATTCTGATAAGTCGCCCCGTTAGAGAACGACGTCCAACGCGAAGCATTTTCTGGATAGAAATACTTCAAAATAATAATTACTCTAATACAAAAATGCTTCAGAAAAACAGAAAAAATCAACTTTGAAACGAAGAGTTTAAAAAGAGCTTTAAAATTAGCAGCGGTCAGTTGTTTACATACGTAAGGATAGCTTTAAAATTAGCAACGGGTTTGTTGTTTACATACGTAAGGGAGAACGACGTCCAATGCGAGGCATTTTCTGGATAGAAATACTTCAAAATAATAATTACTCTAATACAAAAATGCTTCAGAAAAACAGAAAAAATCAACTTTGAAACGAAGAGTTTAAAAAGAGCTTTAAAATTAGCAACGGGTTTGTTGTTTACATATAAGGATAGCTTTAAAATTAGCAACGATTGGTTGGTTGATTGAACCCCCGAGCAGCCGGTTTGTTGTTTACATACATAAGGATGTTGCCAATCATATATTCAAAATCATTGAGGTTTTGTAGTAGCTTAATGATGAAAAATATTGAAATTTAACTAATTAATAAAGTGTTAATAAATTATTTTGGTACGTTTTGGCAAATCTACAGCTTATTTCCTTTAAAATGACACCTTGATCATTGAAATTGGTTGAGCGGTTTAGGCGGACGGACTAACCCCAAAAAAAGTATTGCCTATTAAATATATAGATTTGTTTTACTTTAGTATGTTGGTACTTAATCATAATCTAGGGAAAATTTTTGGTCGTTTTATAGGTTTTTTTTAAATATAAGAAAACTCTTATACAAAACTAACTTGTAATTTTAAAAATATTTGTATTATATTTTTAACATTAACATAATAAGTAAACATTTTAATTAATTGTGTTCTAGCCACCTAAATGCAGATGCCTTACTCGGTTGTGGCATCCCAACATAAATGAAGAAGGTGCCATATGCTTGAGTCTTTTAAGGCAAAGCTCCATTGATGGCTTAGGTAAGTTTCTTCTAATATTTATGCAAAAATCTTAATTCTAATTTTAAAAAATATGTGTATCTTATCTGTACATTTTGTTGTCTTTTAGTGTTCTTATTTATATATGAATCCCATTTTATTGTTCAAATTAATATAAATATTATTCCTAAGGTACTGAAAAATAAATTGAGAAATATGGTGATATTCTTTTTGATTGTAAATTTATTTTTTTCTTGGTTCCAGTTTAAGTTTTGAGCATTAATGAACAAAGCACCATTATCTTTTTAACTGCATTGTCATAGAAAACAATGCAAATTAAAGTAAAATATACCCACTCTTAGTTGCATTGGCATTGTTCTCCTGAACAATAACAGGCTACCTGAAATAATGACATTAATCTGCGAGTTGACTTTTTTTACATGGAGTACTGATACAGTTCTCTTATTCTACATAACTTTGTAAAAAATTATTATTGTACAATCCTAAAGACAATTACTATATCCCAGTGAATCTGAAGTTTAATTTTAATACTTATTCTGATTTCTCTAAAACCCAGTCATTCAAATTAAATTTCAATCAAATTGGCATATACCAAACCCATGCTCTTCGAGCCATCTCCTAGCAGGGTCATTTTCTTATTGTGAACTTATCCTATGCCTCTTCAATCAGTACATTCTTTGGATTTCTATACAAACCTTCTATTGTGTGATTGGATGTCACATTCATGGAATAAGCTTGCCCACAATGTGACATTGTAAAAGAGTATGGTACATTACTTTTGTTGATACGTGTATTTCTGAACATATAAACTGCCTAATATGTTCCAAAACAATAAATAGCATAAATTATATTCAACTTTTATTATAATTATTGATCATATTTGATTTAAAATCCTTTGAAGTTGGAGCCGACCAAACGGTATGGTGGTTAGCGTGCTAGCCTCTGGACTGCAAGGTTGCGGGTTCGAGTCCCGTGTTAGGCATGGGTGTTTGTAAATGTATGTTAGCTTGTCTAATGACGAATGTTTCGGCGCATTATAGCCCTCTTGTTGCTGAAGGCACCAGATAATCTGAATACAACCAACCAACCTTTGAAGTTGGAATAAAATAAATTTGAATTTTGAAATAAATATGATGCTATGCAATGCTTCAAAAATAGATTTTCATACACGTGATTTTTCCACGAATTTCGTCAAAATTATCCATCATCCACTAAAAAACCTGTCAATTTAGAAAATAGATAAGTTTTCAGTTTTTTTTTGGAAATTGTATTGATTTTCAAAAATTCTGGTGAATTGAATATTGAATGCCAGATAATCCGACTATTACTGTATTTAACTATTATTACAGGGTGTCCAGAGCAGTTAGGAAATATACTTGGAATTTTTTCCACCTCGGGAAAGTCAGGAAATTTTGCTGGATACCCTGAATTATAATTTCTAAATATGTACAAAAACATTTCAATCAAGTTCAATTTTCCAGTTATTTTTAATACATGAGTGCAGTTGTCTTTATTTAATTATTGTGTGTGTGTCAATCATAATGAGACATTGGTGTTGTAGAGTTAATAATTGAAATCAATCTTGTATCCAAAATGTAACTAATATTTGTATTGAATGTCTGCGCTATATGTTTTTACGTAATACGCTGTAAAATGACAAAAAAAAAATCAGCTAATTTTCTGCTTGACCATTCACTTGTATGGATTTTTTTTTATACTTTTAAAGTAATTGTAATTAGCAATTACTGAAAAACATGATTTTTTCAATGGCATCTACCTTATGAGCATGCATGATTTTGACGAAAACCAGCAATTCTCGTTTGCTTTCCCATCGTTTCCCATCAACCAGCTTTCTCAGTTGTTACAATTTTTATTGAAATCAATTAAGTATTTATCGTAATAGAACTGAATAAAATAAGACGTTTAATTCTGAAACAGGTGAAATCCCACACTGTTATATTCTCTTCTGTTTAGGGCAACCAGATGAAGTGCTTGAAAAAAAATCTTTCATTTTCAAGTCCTTGAAAACCTTGAATCTTTAAAAATACGGTTAAAGTGCTTGAATTTCATTGTATTTTCAAAAAATATAGCATCTTAAAAAATTTGGTTAATAAAGTGAACAAAATCTTTCGAATTTAGTGAAGCCAATCAGCAACTAGGAAAACAGCGCAGTTGAACCGTTGAACATACAGAGATTTCGTCTTTCCCCCCTTTAATGAGTACAGCGCTGCGCATGCGCTACGTATTTGGAATATCTGATCAAGTCACATGATTCTTGTTTCATTTTTGTATTGCATGTGCTAATTTCTTGCCCACTGTTTAAAACTGGCGGAGAAATGCATTTTCAATTCAAGCTGATTTAAAAAGCCAGAATATAATATCGTGGTTTGAAGCCTATGTCTTGAATTCGCACTTAGTACGATGTACTTTGTGTGCCAAAAATGTCATGATGGGAGAAAGTGCTTTAGAAAGCCGTGCAAAGAGCAAAAAACGTATGGATTTAGTTCCTATAAGAAGTTTGAGGATTGTTCAAACTATTTGTAATGATAAAAAATACCTCTAAAGCGGAGATTTTTCGCAATAATCACCGCCGTCAGCCTGATGGAGACGCATGTAACTGAAAACGAAGTTTTAGATACTGAAATACTATGGACAATGGGCATTAAAAACTATAAAAAACCATGGCTCTTGTAAATTAAATGAAAACACTGATAAATTATGTAATTACATGTTCGCTGATAGTGTGATTGCATCTAATTTTTCATGTGTAGAAAAAAAATGCATATTATGCAGTATTTGGAATCAACCCTTCAGAGTTAATTTGAAGTCAGTTTAATCAATTACACATTTGTATTATTATTTGACGAATGTCTTGATATGATGAAACAAGAAAATCAAATGGATGTTGACATCCGATATTGGCGTAATTACCAAGTGGGTACTCGCTACTTTACTTCACTTTTTCTGGAACATCTTATGTCTTCTGATATATTGGAAGGGTTTTTTACTTTCAATTACCCATATGTATACATAGGGTAATGAAAGTATAACATTTGGTCAAAAATGTGATTTTTTTTTTGCCTTTTTTTTTTTTTTTTTTTTTGCATTTCTCCACATTTTGGAACGTTCTGATTTTAAAAAAGTGATCTAGAAAATGCGTCTATCTGTGTGTACGTGGTCAGCATAACTCCCGAACAAATTGACCTAAATGTTCAAATTTGGTGTGCAGGTTGGTAATGGCCCAAAGACCTACCATTAAGGTTTTTGTCAAAATCATGCATGCTCATAAGGTAGATGCCATTGAAAAAATCATGTTTTTCAGTAATTGCTAAAAAACGGTTCTAACGATTTTGTTAAAAATCACTGTGGTAATGCCTCTTAACCTTCTGAGGGTCACGGGCGTATATATCCGTCATTTAATCCCCAGTTTTTCCAGCAATACACAACCTTTTTAAATTTATAAATAAAATGTAAAATAAAATGTTTTTTAAATCTTTTTATTAGGATGATAGTTTAAAACCTACTTAAAACAAAATAATTTAAAAAATATATATATTTGGATCAGAAATAAAATTTAAAAATTATTGCAGGGAAAACAACTGTATAATTTCACCCATTCCCTTGACGCTCAGAGGGTTAAGGTGTCCTAAACATCCCCACCTGCGAAATTTCCAAAAAAATGCTTTGATGGCGTAAAAAGTTGAAAATAAATGCCTTCAACACAGAGTTCTTGTTTGAACATAGCTTATCAACGATCGTTTTTTCTCCTCTTCTCAGTTGCACTTATAAGAAAGGATAATATAAGAATTATCGAAAAGTACATCGCCAAAATTCCCCTTTTGGCAAAGATTTTTTTTTTTAACCATATTGCAATATTGAAAAAAACTATCGCCAAACCGGCCATTTTTTCTGAACAAATGGCGGAAATACAAAAACAGTAAATGACACAAATCGACATCAGTAATATAGTGTGATTGAAAGTTGTGTGATATTCCCTACTCCTTGTTTTTCCCATTGTAACCTTAACATTTTCTTTTATTGAAACATAAAAAACATTATTTTTGTACTTGCTCGATTTTAACATGCACCGTTTGCCAATAAAAAGAAAATTTGTAATTTTTTTTAATGTATTTGTGTTGATAATGCATCCTTGAAAAGTCCTTGAATTTTTTTTTCCCTTCAAGTGTACAAACCATGTATAAGCATTGTTACTTATATTTTTACTTTCAATTACCCATATTATACATTTGTTTTTCAACTTTTTAAGCCATTAAAGCATTTTTATGAGAATTTCTGAGGAGGGGATGTTTAGAACACCTTAAGAGGCATTAAAAGTATAGTATTCGGTCAAAAAAAAATCAATATTTTTGTATCTCTTCATATTTTGGAACATCCTGATTTCAAAAAAATGATCTAGAAAAATGTCTGTCTGTGTGAACGTGGTCAGCATAACTCCCGAACAAATTGACCTAAATGTTCAAATTTGGTGTGCAGGTTGGTGATGGCCCAAAGACCTACCATTAAGGTTTTTGTCAAAATCATGCATGCTCATAAGGTAGATGCCATTGAAAAAATCATGTTTTTCAGTAATTGCTAAAAAACGGTTCTAACGATTTTGTTAAAAATTGCAGTGGTAATGCCTCTTAAGGTGTTCTAAACATCCCCACCTCAGAAATTCTCATAAAAATGCTTTATGGCATAAAAAGTTGAAAAACAAATGTCTTTAAAACAGAGTTCTCTTTCCTTGAGCATACTTCATCAACAATTGTTTTTTCTTCTCTCCTCAGTTTCACTTATAAGAAAGGATAATATAAAAGTTATCAAAAAGTACATCACCAATATCATCATTTTGGCTTTTTTTTTTTTTTTTTTTTTTTTTTTTTTTTTTTTTTTTTTAAGACGCATACAAGAATTATGGCGAAAAAATATCGCCAAATTGGCCATTTTTGCTAAATGAATGATGAAAATATAAAAGCAGTAAATGACACAAATCCATGTCAGTATTATAGTTTAATTGAAAGTTGAGCGATGTTCCACACCCTTAGTTTTACTTTAAATTTAACTGTATTACATAATTACATTATCTGCAGACTTTTATACCTCATGTCACATCTTGGGATATTACTTTTTATAATATTTATAAAAAATAAAAAGTTTATGCTTTTTTATTTCAATCCCTATAATAGTATTATTACTCTTGGTTATATCTTTTAACCCTCTGAGCATCCAGGGAATGGGCAAAATTGTACAATTGTTTTCCCTGCAATAATCTTTAAATTTTATTTCTGATTCATATATATAATAATTTTTTTTAATTGGTTTTAAACTATCATTCTAATAAAAATATTTAAAAATGATCTAACTCCTGATCTTCTGTAGGATAACCAATAACGAAAGTAAATTTTATGTTTGGCATGCTTACCATTATTTTATTTTTATACAGGTTGGGCTCCAACTAGAAGACTAAAAGATGTTGTGTGGGGTCTAAACTCGTTATTTACTGTATGTATTTGTTATTATTATTGTTTCATTTATACTTTCATTAAAACTTATATAAGATTTTGATGTATGCATGATTTATTTCAGGATCTTTTAAACTTTGAAGATCCATTAAACAATGAAGCTGCAGAGCATTATTCAAAAGATAAGGTATATTTCTTTTTTCTACCTACACTATATTACAAAAATATATTAGTGGTTTCTTTTTTTTTTGCTTTAACATTTATGGGGGGGGGCTAACCTGCTACTTAAGCATTTGTTAACTTTTAAAAATTAAGACTTATTTTTTAGTGATTGATGATTGCCTTTTTTTTCTGTAGTCATTTCCCAATGTGTAATTGTTAAATACCTTCATTATTTTAACTGATTTCTTGCATAGCAATTGTATTACAAATAACTAAACTTTAATGATTTATATTAGCTTAAATAAGATGAAACTTTGTATTTTATTTATTTCATAAAAATCAGCCCAGGAATCTTTACCAAATATTCTACTGAGTATAATATTCAAGACAAATTAATTGAAAATTAAAAATATTATTTGATTTTACTGCAGTTCAAAATACTTTACCTCATTTGATTCTTAACTTAAAACTAATGAAATTTGTGTTGCAAATTTAGTTTCACAATAAAATAGTTTTTTAACTCACGATTTCACTCAATGAACTTTATTGTGAAACAAATTGGGAGGGGGATGCAGAAAGGAAATTGTGTCTATCAAAAAAAAGAAAAAATATTTTAATTATTTTCTATTTTACAGGAAGGGTTCAAGGCCAAAGTTCGTGATTTTGTTCAACGTTATGCAAGAAGATGAGATTATTTCATTTTAGCTTCTCTGTAAATAACTTTGTATTTAAATTTTTCATCAGTTTCATGTCGATTAATGAAGATCATTGTCATCCAAATTCTGTCTCTTCATCTAATTAAATTAAATTTGCATTCTGTGTGATTTGCTTGTTCTTTATTTTCTTTCTAGATGTGATGTTTTCAAAGAGATTGAAAAAACATGCTGATAAAAGTATTTTGACATGTTGCATGTCTCTTCTAAGTATTAAATGCAGAGTGCCCTATTCTTTCATTTAAGTTTAAAATCCCTTGCCTGGAAAAGTTTAAATTCTCCAAAAAAACTTTTAATAAAGATGAGGAAATTCTTAAAATTAATTTAATTGAAAATAGCTAAAGAATCAATAAACATTATTTAAACAAATATACAATAACTTTGCCCATTTATAGTTAAATTGTCATATTTTGAGTAGAGAGATAAGTTGCAGGTATTCAACAAGTATAAATATTTCCTTTATTAATATAAACTTTTGTAATTTCTCAAATCTAATTATCTGGATCAATTGGCTAATTCAATAAAAAATAGCTGTTAAATAGTAAAAAACAACTTTTGCTTCAGTATGTAATATAACGATGAAATGAAATTTATTTACATTTCATACTTGCATTCTGTATTAAAATGTATAATAGCAGCTTGTAGGATATTATTTATTTCGAGTCACATATGATATCGTTAAAGTGGTTAGATTTACTCACTTGTTCGTTAGTAGTTCATAAAGTTAATTTTATTTTAAAAAACTTTTTGTAATATTTGTAACAATGTTTAAACAAAGAACCATGAAATCATGAGTACTTTATCATTCAGCAATCAGAATAAATTTTTTTTTAGATTTAGATATTTATTTGCCCCCCCCCCCCCCCTCAAAGCAAATAACATAGTTGCAGTTCTACTATACTTTATTTGATATATAAAATTATGCCTATCTTAATAGTTATTCACTACTAGGCACAAGGCAACTCTGTGCCATTCAGCTGGTAATTAAATAATATGCATGGTATTTCCTTTCAAAATTGCTAACATTCATCTTAAATGTGTTTAAATATAGTACAGGCGACCAAACGGTAAAGTGGTTAGCGTGCTTGCTTCTAGACCGCGAGGTTGCGGGTTCGAGTCCCGGGTAAGTCTTGGGTATTTGTAAATGTATGTTGGTTTGTCAAATGACGAATGTTTCGGCGCATTATTGTCCTCGTATTGCTGACGGCGCCAGATAATCTGAAACAAACAACCAAATATAGTACAATTATCTAGCAATATTTAAAATGATTTTTATGTTTTGTTTTTGTATGCATTTTTTTATAGTAGAAGAAAGTTATTAGAGATTAGGATTTGTATGTTACTATAAATATATGTTCCGAGCCCACAAATGCCCATCATGATACTGATGTAGTAAAAGAAAGTCCAGTCCTGTTCAGGCATCCATATGCATTTTATTTTGGAGCAACCCAGGTTTTACTAGCAAGGCAGTCAGAGATTGAAGAGAGAAAAAAAAGGATTATTCGAGCACAAGGAGAGGCTGATGTTACAAATCTGGAGAACTTGAATGCAAATTAGGGATAATATGAGAGATTTGTTCCTAGATTTGTAGCTATATGTCGACTCAATTCCTAGGAACAATGAAAGCTCGGTAAATGATGAGGCATCAAAAATGCAGGAACGACTTTCATCTCTGGTGAGAAAATAGATTTAGAATCAAGAAGGCACATTATGATTATGAAATAACTACAAATACGAAAAATAAATTAACCTTGAAAGGTAAGAGAACATAACTTGTTTTCAAGGCCTTGAAAATGCTTAGAGGTGCTTGAAAGCCATTGAAAATACCTAGAGGTCCTTAAAAGTCCTTAATTTTTGTGGATGTTGTGTGCCCAACTGCAAAATTTATATAAAAAAAAAAAAAAACTCGGACTTGCTATCCTCGCTTGACCGTGACTGCAAATTATCAGAATTCTCTGACGTTTTTATTACGCATGCACCAACATGTAACTTTTTGGTCGAATATACTTTATTAAAAATTTATATAGACATGATGCCTGAAAACAAATTTTCAAAGGTCCTTAAAAATCGTTGATTTTCATTCTGTAATTTGAGTGGGAACCCTGTTTTATGACTCTTGCATGTGACATCACTTATGTGTTTTTTTATGGATTATTTAACTATGTTGTGAATTAAAATGTATTTATAATATTAACTTTTGGAAGTGTTTAGAGGCTTCAAACCACTTTGGTAACTTCTACTTGAACTTGTATGTTAATACATGAACGAACAGGTTGTATGCCAATATCCTACATTTTACGTTAAATAAATTCTGCAATTAAACACATAAAGTTATTGATTTTCTTAAATAAATCTTGACAAACAATTAAATAAAGTATTCAATATGTATTCAAATAATTCATTCAGAAAGATTTAAGAAGTCTGTTTATTGTGTTTATAAATTTATGTTAAATCTTTCTTGATTCTAACAATTCTATCCTAACAACTGGTGCTAAAATGGTTTTGTGGCCATAATTCATTGCTACTAGTCTGAACCTTGTCCATGATTTTCATCTTCTCTGGGACTTTCTTTGTTCACACTTCCCGAATCTTTATCGGATCTTGGTATTGAAGGATTCTCGCCCATTTGTGAATTATTGTTCTCATCTGTATGATATGTAAAAGTAGGTTCATTGTAAGTCACATCGACTTCAGCAAGCTCTGTCACCTTTGCAATTGGTTGGGAATCTTTTGAACGAGAAGTTTCCTCAGAACCTCCCTCTGGATCCTTCGCATAAGAACCTTCCTCCGAATCCGTATCAAAAACTTCTTTTGAATAAGAAGCTTCCTCAAACTCAGAATTCTTCGCATCAGAACTTTTTTCGGAGTCCTTAGGAGCAGAACCTCCATTTGAACAAGAATCTCCCTCAAATACAGAGTTCTTCGAACCAGACTCTTCCTCAGTACCTCTTGAACCAGTAAGTTCATCAGAATTCATTGAACCAGAATTATCCACAGATTCCTCCAAACTAGAATCTTCTTCAGATTCCTTCGATTTAGAACCTATCGAGGATTTCTTAATTTTTCTTTTTTCTTGTCGATTTACCACCTCCAACATTCGATTCAATTGGGATATTGGCATCTGTATCAGTGGCGCTGGTGGCTGGCCGTTCTCTGGCAGTGTCCGTCCGTCCACGTAAAGAGATACAACAGAAGGTTCGATTGTTTCTCTGTTTGAGCCCTTTGCTGCCCGAGATCGAACTAATCTCTTGGTTCCACGCACCTTACGGCTCAACTCGGTAACCACGGCAGGTTTTACAGAACCACGGTACACGTGGCTGTCTGCCCCAAGTACAGGTATCTTTTCTTTATCTTCGAATTTGTGCTGAACACTGACTGGAGCGAAGAAGAGCTGTTTTACTTTGGTGTATTCGCCGCCGATACGCCTTGACGGACCCAGAGGTTCTTGGGGTGGAACTTCAGGGAATTTCATGTTCTTTATTTCCTGAAACATGATAAAAGGTACTATAGAAAACATCCAATATTTTTATTTGTTTCTTTGGTGGATAATCGCTTTTGTTAAAGCTTAAAATTTAATATCATGTAAGGCAACCGGTAGTTGCTTACTCAAAGTAAATCAGATTATTATCAATAGAGTGAATTTCGACGACTAATGATGTTTGTTTACCGAATAAGTAAAAATGCTATCTTATAGAAATTATAAAAATTTAGAGAGATAAACATATCCAAATGTATTTGTAGAAATTATATTATTACGATGAACTGTAGTTCCATAATTATATCGCAAGTAAGTAAATTAAGTTACTAACGAATAACGTTTCCGATCATCGGACTATCGAGAAAAAAGTATTCGATTAACTATCTATAATAATAAAACAAGCTTGTGTGTCTGTCTGTGGATCTATAGAAACCTACTTAAAATTGGAGTAGAGCTCAGAAATTTTCAACATAAGAAGTTTTGGCTTTCTAATTTTATGTACGTCAAACAGAAAGTTTAAATTTTAATTAGTTCTTTTTTAATTATTTTATTTTTCACAAAATGACTTCAAATAAAGATACAACTCTGAAATTTTCAACGTAAGTAGTTATAGCCTTCTAACTGAACTTTTGAAAACAGAATGTTAAAATTTCGATTAGTTAGTTTTTTATTAATTTTCTTAATTAACAAATTTTTTTACAAAACGACTTCTAATAGGGAAACAGTTCTGAAATGTTCTCCATAAGCAGTTTTGGCCTTCTAATTGGTCTTTTGAAAAACAGAATTTTAAATTTTTATTTAGTTCTTTTTTAATTAATATTTTACAAAACGATTTCTAATAGGGCTACCGCTCTGAAATTTTCAACGTAAGTAGTTTTAGCCTTTTAATTGGACTTTTGAAAAAGAGTTTTAAATTTTTATTTAGTTCTTTTTTAATTAATAAATTAATATTTTGCAAAACGATTTCTAAAAGGGCTAACGCTCTGAAATTTTCAAATTAAGTAGTTTTAGCATTCTAATTGGTCTTTTGAAAAACAGAATTTTAAATTTTTATTTAGTTCTTTTTTAATTAATAAATTAGTATTTTACAAAACGATTTCTAATAAGGCTACAGCTTTGAAAATTTCAACAAAAGTAGTTTTAGCCTTTTAATTTTACTTTTGAAAAACAGAATTTTAAATTTTTATTTAGTTCTTTTTTAATTTAGAAATATTTCACAAAATGATATCTAATAAGGCTACAGCTCTAAAATTTTCAATATAAGTAGTTTTGGCTTTCAAATTGGACTTTTGAAAAACAGTATTCTGAAATTTTATTTGTTTTTTAATTAACAAATACTTTACAAAACGATTTCTAACTGGGCTACATTTCTGAAATTTTCATCACAAATAGTTTTGGCCTTCTTATTGGACTTCTGAAAAACAGAATTTAAATTTTTTTATTTTTTTTTTATTTAATAAATATTGTTGCGTTGTACGAGTTCTAAAGATTTGACGCCAAAGCACATCAAAACTTGCAGAAATTTATTCCAAACTGACTCTTCACAGTTCTCTTACAGCTCCAGAACTTCTCGTTCTAGTAGACAAAATACAGCTCTTTTCACCTCAATAGAGCACAAAACAGCAGTTAAAAACTTGACAAACAACTGCTAAATCGCCGCAAAAGACAATGCAAAACAGTTCGCTTAAGAATGCTCAGTCAACTAAATCAGTGACTCAAAATCCAAGAACTACTCAAGTCAGGAATACAGCTCTCACAATGAACGTTGAGAGACAACTAACTCAGTGATTCAAAATCAACTAACTCCATCACCCGCTCTCCTGAGCTTTTATAGGGTGACCTGAGAACATACGTGAACCTTCCAGAGATAGACATTTGGAGAACTTTCCAGAATGTAGCCGAAAAGTCCTATATACATGTACCGAAAATGTCGCCAAGTTTGACGACATTTGGCGATTTCTCGCCAAATTTGGCGACAAAAATTAGTCGCCAAAACCATCGCCAACTTGGCTCTATCTCGCCAATTTGGCGAGATTCCCATTACCATAACGTTAAATGCCCTGCCCCTTGAAACTCGCTTCACAGAGTTACCTCTGTAAAACCCGTTATCAAGCGATTACACCCCTATTGCCGGGAAACAAACCATTGCATTGCCTTATGCGAAATGTACAGAAATTTATCTATTTACAAAATTAGCACTACGAAATATTTACAAATATACAAAAATTCGTAACAATATGTTAAAAAATGATTTCTAATAGGGCTACAGCTCTGAAATTTTCAACATAAGAAGTTTTGGCTTTTTAATTGATTTTTTTAAATTAATAAATATTTTACAGGACGTCCAGAATAAATATTTTTCAACACAAGTATAGTTTTGGCATTCTAATTGGACTATTGACAAAAATAAGGTTAAAATTTTAATTTGTTTTTTTTATTAATTTTTCACAAAAAGCGACTTCTAATAGACCTAGAGCTCTGAAAGTTTCAACATAAGTAGTTTAGGCCTTCTAATTTTGCTTTCCAGAAACACGCGTTAAAATAATCTTAAAGGGGTGTTGTATTATTGTATTAACGGAGATTTTTTTTTTCCCTCGACAAGGGAGAGTCTTCCAATATTAAGGCTTAACGTAGCAATTAGATTTTAGTGAGTGAAGCAAGCTTATGCTTTCGCAGCAATGAACCTTTCAGTGAGCGAAGCGAGCCTATCCTTGCATAGCAATGAACCTTTTAACGAGTGAAATAAGCCTGTGTTTATGTTTCCATGAACTTTTCAAGGCCGACCAAACGGTATAGTGGTTAGCTTGCTAGCTTCTAGACCGCGAGGTTGCGGGTTCGAGTCCCGTGTTGGCATGGGTGTTTGTAAATGTATGTTGGCTTGTCTAATGACGAAATGTTTCGGCGCATTATAGCCCTCGTGTTGCTGACGACGGCGCCAGATAATCTGAATACAACCAACCAACCAACCATGAACTTTTCAACGAACGAAGCAAGCTCGATTTTGGGTAGCCGATGAATTTTCCTGCGAACGAAGAGCCAAAAATTTGAACCTATACACGAATGACAGATTTCCGCAAAGCCAGGCCTCACAGCTAGCTAAACTATTACGCGCATTAAAATTTCGTGGCGAAGCACAGGTATTCCGCTAGTCAATAATAATAAAACAAGCTGTGTATGTCTGTCTGTGAATCTATAGAAACCTACATTAAATTGGAGTAGAGCTCTGAAATTTTCAACACAAGAAGTTTTGGCCTTCTAATTTTATTTATGTCAAACAGAATGTTAAAATTTTAATTAGTTCTTTTTAATTAATATTTTAATTTTTTTTTTTTCTTACAAAGTGAATTCAAATAGAGATACAGCTCTGAAATTTTCAATATAAGTAGTTTTAGCCTTCTAATTGGACTTTTGAAAAACAGAATGTTAAAATTTTAAATAGTTATTTTTTAATTAATTTTCTTAATTAACAATTTTTTTTACAAAACTATTTCGGATAAGGTTATAGCTCTGAAATTTTCAGCATAAGTAATTTTGGCCTTCTTATTGAACTATTGAAAAATAGAATTTTAAATTTGTTGTTAGTTGTTGTTTTTTAATTAATTTTTTTAATTAATAAATATTTTACAAAACGGTTTCTAATAGGGCTACAGCTCTGAAATTTTCTACATAAGTAGTTTAGGCCTTTTGAAAAACCGAATTTAAAATTTTATTTAGTTCTTTTTTAATTAATTCATATATATATTTAACAAAATGATATCTAATAGGGCTACAGCTCTGAAATTTTCAACGTAAGTAGTTGTGACCCCCTAATTGGACTTTCGTAAACAGAATTTTAAATTTTTATTTAGTTCTTTTTAAATTAATTTTTTTAATTAATAAATATTTTACAGAACGATTTCTAATAGGGCTACAGCTCTAGCTCTGAAATTTTCATCATAAATAGTTTTGGCCTTCTAAATGGACTTTTGAATAACAAAATTTTAAATTTTTATTTAGTTCTTTTTTAATTAATCAACAAATATTTTACAAAACGATTTCTACGCGGGCTACAGTTCTGAATTTTTCAACACAAGTAGTTTTGGCATTCTAATTGGACTATTGACAAAAAGAATGTTAAAATTTTAATTTGATTTTTGATTAATTTTTTTAGTTAATATTTTCACAAAAAGGGAATTCTAATAGGCCTAGAGCTCTGAAAGTTTCAACATAAGTAGTTTTGGCCTTCTAATTTTGCTTTCCACAAATACGTGTTAAAATAATCTTAAAGGGGTGTTGTATTATTGTATTGACGGAAAGGGATTTTTTTATTTGTCTCGACAGGGGAGAGGCTTCTAATATTAAGGCTTTACGTAGCAATTATAGATTTTAGTGAGTGAAGCGAGCTTATGCTTACGCAACAATGAACCTCTCAGCGAGAGAAGCTAGCCTATTCTTGCATAGTAATGAACCTTTCAACGAGTGAAGTAAGCCTGTACTTATGTGTCAATGAACTTTTCAGCTAACGAAGCGAACTCGATTTTTTTCACGATGAACCTTCCTGCGAGCGAAGCACCAAAAAGTGGGACCTATACATCAATGACGGATTTCCGCAAAGCGAGACCTCATAGCTAGATAAATTAGTGCACATGTTAAAATTTCGTAGCAAAACACGGGTATTCAGCTTGTATTTAATATTTTGTTAATCCTAATTTTGATATGATAACTGCGTTCAAGAGTTATTATATAGATTTTAATAACGTGTGACATACATCTGTTGAAATTTCGTTCCTTCTTGTTTTGATAGCAAGACACATTTCCTTCACATTAGTAATTCTTTTCTTATCAATATTTTTTTCCGAATATTTTCTATTGATTTGAATTTTAGACTATTTACGTGTTATATCATTAGGTTTTATTGAAAAATATCCCTTTCAATAGAAATTTTTTTTGACCGTTTTACTTAGCGGATAACTGTTCGGTATTGTCATCGTGAAAACTGAAATCGACTGAGTCATCGATTGCTTTCTCAAAGCTAAGGATCAAAAATTGCTCTAAAAGATCTATTTGTACAACAGCATTAACTGTTCGGAGTGGTATGTACGATTTTCTCACTTCTTGAGATGTAACTCCACTAAAAAATTGACGGAAAGATTTGTTTTATTTGTATGTATTAGTCTCAGCTTTTCATCAACTCTCCTCCAGACAAAGGTTCCAAGACAAATTCACGATTCGTTACTTATAATAACTCTTTTTCAATCAAGAAAAGCTCATCTTCTTTGCATTTTGCCGAGACCATTGCGAGTATTCTTTTTTATATTTCTTGATTATGTATGGTTTCGTTCTGGCTTTTCAGAAATAAAATCCTTTGTCATTTAAGTGATGTGGCACTTACGTTCACGCATCGCACCTTAACTCTGAACTTAGACCTCTATGCATGCAATTGCTTAGGCGTATTAATCCTAACGAATTATGTAATTTGAAACATTTCTTGTTATCTTCCAGATGTTGCATTGGACGTCCACTTCGATAAAGATTTTTTGTACCACTACTAGTCGCGCGATATTTTTTCCAAATGTCACATACAATACTTTGGGCACATGGCAACTATCCGAGCAACATGTCTTTGAGACATTACGTCTTTTAAATATTTCAAAACTCCAAAATTTAGATCAGTAGAAATGCTTTTAACTGGAACCATTCTCCAGAAGCTGCTAATTCTTTGTTTCGAACTTCCGAACCACGATTTCATATTTTATACAATTTACTTAGATCTTGATCGCATACCGCATACGTGGTTAATTAAAATTTGAACATATCACTTGCCTTGAAAATATCTTGCAATATAGCTAGTGATCTATCGAATACTTTTTTCTCGATGGTACAATGCTCAGGAACTTATTTCTTTTGAGACTCAATTTATTTGAATTAACTGCAATTCATGTTATTGATACAGATTATTGCTTTAAATTTCCCATACATAAACATAGGGTAAGGGAAGCATTGGATTGAATCAATTTTTTTTTTTTTTGTTTTTTTACTTCTTTGCATTTTGGAACTTTCTGAGTTCGAAAAAGTGATCTAGAAAAAAAGTCTGATGTGTGTGTCCGTGGTTAGCATAAACCCCAAACTGATTGACCTTCGATGTTCAAATTTTGTGCCTAGGATTGTTTTGATTATGGGACCTCTCATTAAGGTTTTGGTCTAATTAGCGCTTGCGCATAAGGTAGACTTACCATTTAAAAATTTATATTTTTCTGCAATTGCCAAAAAACGGCTTTAACAATTTTGATGAAAATCGCTGCAGTATGCTTTGTAAGGTGTTTTAAACATCCCCACGACAGAAATTATCTTAGAAATGTGATAAAAGCGTAAAAGAAAGAAAAAAGAATGTCCTTAATTCAGAGTTCTCTTCTCTTAAGCATCGCCAATCCAATGGCTGTTTTTCTCCGTTTCACTTACAAGAAAAGAATTTATCAAAAAACATATCGTCAAACTCATCGTTTTGGCTTCTTTTTTTTTAATAATATAATAATTATCGCCAAACTGGGCATTTTTTTTTTAATTAAGGAAAATATAAAAACGGTAAATTACACCAATCCATGGCAAATATAAATGCAGTAATCAGTATTAAATGTAATTGAAACATGGCCAATGGCCTATGTTCTACACCCCTAGGTTTACATACTATAAATGTTTAATATTTTTTACTAGAATTCTGTAATATATTAATTTTATTGAGTTTGTGGGAAAATAGCCACTCGTATGAATAGCACTCTTCTACCCTATAAAAGTTTTTAATCGAAATAGTGATAATTATTTTACAACATGTGGTTTTAAGAGCATTTGTACTTGTTTGAAGTAGTTTAAAACGTTCTGGTTTAATGGAGAATATTTTGTTGGAATGTTTTACCCTTTTCCGCCCATTCGTGTGCATAGTCAAAATCGTGATACTAGAATTTAACTGATGTATACTACGAAAAAAATAATCCGAACGATGGCTGTATCTTCGGTTTTAATTATTGTAGCATCTTGCTGTTTGAATCAAAATGTTTTGTTTACAGGTTTTCTGTGTCTGGTGCAATTTTTAATTTTTTTAAGAGGGCTGTTTACTAAGTAAATTTAACTCTATTTTTGAAAATTTCAATAACAACCCCTATTTTTATGTTTCAATTCGATTTAGAATACTTCGTTTGTAATATGTACCAAATTTCAGTTCATTATATTGAGAAACACGTCACTTATGAACGAAAATGTTTTGGCCGATCTTCAGGTCAAATATCTTTAAAGCGGGGGAGAATCGAACGTTTGCTATTGAAACGTTGTTTCAAAACGTAATCTATTATACGGTCCCTTAAAGTGAGCTTTTTTTTTTTTTTTTTTTTTTTTTTTTTCCTAACATTTTTGCTAAAATATTGAGAAACAAAAGTCAAGATGGAATAAAAGAAATTCTGGCGGGGATTCTTGACCATGATTAATCTAATAAAAGCAAAAAAAAAGTGCATGATTCTATTTAAAAAAAAAAAAAAAAAATTAAATTTGTTTTATTAATTATTAAAACACTGTTTGTTGCAAAAGTTGATAGCTTTTTATTTTGGTATTTAACAAACTGTCACACACTGGGGTATTTGCATCGAAAAATTGGCCAAAACTATTTACGCGCCAGAATAGTGTTTAAATGCGATAATACTTTAATTTATTGAATAAAATAGTAAATTATCTTCTTTAGATGAAAAAAAAAATTACTTTATTAAAAATATACGCTTTTTTTTTTTTTTTTAATTATTTTTTATTATTATTATTATTATTATTATTATACTAATATCATTATCATTGGATAATATTAATGGGTAATTTTATGCTAAACCATTCTGTACTTGACTTATCATTAATTTATGATTTATCGCTATATATGCTCAATGTTTTAAAAAAATATCATTGCATTTTCAAAATGTTCATTGAATTCACTATTAATCCCATCATTTTTGGTATTTTAATATTGCTAGTTGTACACCAAATAGCTTATCTTGGCTATTCATCTGATGATTTATTCGAAGATTTTATTCAGATTCTAGTCTGGCTTTATTTGGTTTTGGTGGCTAGTGTATTCTTATGAAAGACTTTACTCTTCTTAGGGTATAATGCATATCATATTTATTATGAGCGGATCAGAGCTCAATAGTATCCAATAGTACTCAATAGTATCTGTATTCCATTATTTTCTCGAAATTTTTTAAAACTATTTTAAGCAATATACCTTAAATGTGCATTCCTTACCTCCACAATTTCTTATTTTAGCCTCCCAATCAGCAATAAGGCATTTTTTACAACTATGAGATCATATAACAGCGTTTTATACAATGTTAGTCATAGGATGCCGTGGGTATGGCTGTACATAGAGTTTGGCTGTATCCATGGTGTTGTAAGAAAATTTCTTCGTATCAGTTCTATAACTACTAGATAATATTTCTAAAATCAT
This sequence comes from Linyphia triangularis, assembly GCA_963978545.1. Classification (NCBI taxonomy): domain Eukaryota; kingdom Metazoa; phylum Arthropoda; class Arachnida; order Araneae; family Linyphiidae; genus Linyphia; species Linyphia triangularis. Next base: position 44,359,375 of record OZ021732.1, on the reverse strand, counting down.
CTTCAATCAGGGAATCAAATTGACATTATATCTCGTGGTTTCAGCAGCCAGACTATATCGTTAGAAAATCTTCTACTTCATTACTTTTTCCAAATCTGGGTTTTGGTACTTCAATAATAAAAACCAAGCTTGCTTCAGAACTCTTGGATTATTTCAGGTTTTTTTTTTCCCCTTCTCCTTCTTTTTTTTTTTCCTTTTTTTTTTTTCCCCCTCTCCTTTTTTTTTTCTTTTTTCTAGTGTTCGAAGTTGCTACTTTTAACAGGCCAGTTTGCGCGTTAAATGAGATATGCTATAAAACAAGCGAATACGCCCATGCAAAATGAATCATCTGAATTGAAGGGCCTTTTCATCAATCTCAAGTGTTTTTGTTAAATCGTTTTAGTTTTTGGATGTTGCACTGCATATGCAACACTTAATGGTTGTTTTTGTGTTAGTAACAACATTGAACCAACCATAGCAAAAGACGTTTAACTTCTACACCTCCCTCATCTTTTGAGTTTTTGAGTGAACTAATTTTTGTTTGGATGTGATCTACCTCGAGTTTTGTTATATTTATGGTACCCTTAGTGAATTGTAATCTGATTGTTCAAAAATATCAAGGCAATGAGTTGTGAGGTTTTTAAAAATGACTTTTTTCTCAGTTTTTCTCCAAAGAAATCTTAAAGGCACCAGTGAACTTTGAAAAATATTGACGTCTCTGCTTTTTAGAATTTTGAACTGTTTGTTTGTATTTCGTTGATTGGGATCTGTCACAACTACATTTCGTTAGTAGTTCTAATGACTTTCTCTCATAAAATTAGTTGTTGTTAGAATATTTTAAATTCAATATTTCATTTAACTCTCTATTCTTAAGCCACTATATATTATTCTTTTATACAGCTTCTGTACAAATCAACTCCGTTCACTTCTTCTTAAGCTACAAAACAAAATCTTCTGAAAATAAATAACCATTTTTCATCTTAAAGTTATTTCTGAGTTATTTCAAGTCCAATAACCATTTTTCATCTTAAAGTTATTTTAAGTCCAATAGATCCCAATAGAGTCCAATAGATCAAGTCCCAAGACTGAGTGCAGTTTTGAAATATTTTTAAAGAATTTGAAATTGATTACGAAAGCAGAAGTTTTGATTCAGATTACACTGAAGACAAAATGGCAGAAGGAGCTCGAATATCAATTACAAAACTAAATAATTCAAACTACCAAATTTGGAAGTATAAAGTGGAACTTCTATTAATTAAAGAAGGACTCTGGAATATTGTAGAAAATCAGAAACCTGCGGATGCAAATGAAGATTGGATTACTAAGGATGGAAAGGCTCGGGATACCATCGGACTTTTAGTGGAAGATAACCAACTGTGCCATGAAGAAACAAAATACAGCCAATGGTATGTGGAATTCTCTTCTCAACTATCATCAAAAATCAACATTGTCAAACAAAGTCAACTTGCTGAAACGCCTGTGTAGTTTGAAACTGGATGAACAAAGTGATATGGAACCTCTAACTGTGGCATTATTGTTGAGCAGCCTCTCTGACAGCTATGCAACATTGATTACAGCTTTGGAGACCAGACCAGAAGCAGATTTGTCACAAGAACTGGTTAAAAATAAGTTGATCGAAGAAAACAGAAGAAGAAAAGAACAGAACCATGGAAGCCAGCAAAGCCATGAAAAGGTATTAAAGGTCAATTCTACTGTTCAGAAGTATACAAACAAAAGAAGCTGTTTTTTCTGTAAGAAGCCAGGCCACGACAAGGTAGATTGTCGAAAGTATAAAGCATGGTTACAACGGAAAGGAACAAATCAGCAAGAAAATCAACATACAGCTAAGAAAGTAACTCTAGCAGATAACAGTTCAGAAATTACAATCAGCAATGAAGAACATATTTGTTTTATCTTGGGTGAAACAGAAACTCTTACTTGGTATATTGACTCTGGTGCAACTTCCCACATGACCAGCAACTTTGATTTCTTTACAGAACTCGATGAAACCATTCAAGATAAAGTCTACCTTGCAGATGGACAAATCATAGTGACCAGTGGAAAGGGTGAAGGCTGGATATTTTATGAAAATGACCAGAACCAAGTAAGTAAAATAAAAGTTCAAGATGTCCCTTATGTGCCACAATTGCATAGAAATTTATTATCTGTCAAGAAACTAGTTGATAAAGGATTTGAAATTGACTTTAGTAATGGACAGTGTACTATAAAGTTAAAAGAAAAAACTGTTGCTGTAGCAAATACTAAAAACAGTTTGTATGTACTAAATACACAAAAGGCATTAAGTGCAACTGATTGCAATTCTTTCTGTATACATGAATGGCACAAAAGATTAGGCCATCGAGATATTCAAGCTATAAAGAAAGTGGCGAATAAATATTTAGCCACAGGATTAAAGATAAAACCTTGCAAACACACTGATGTATGCGAGATCTGCATTAAAGGGAAAATGACGAAAACATCGTTTCCAAAGAAATCGACTACAGAAACCTCAGAATTGTTTGAGTTGGTTCATTCGGATGTTTGCGGACCAATTCATGTTGCAACACCAAGTGGAAACAGATATATACTTACACTAATCGATGATTTTAGCAGGTATACTAAAATTTATTTGTTGAAGAATAAGTCGGAAGTTTCAAGAAACATAATTCATTATGTGAAGCAGGTTCAGACTATGTTCGGGAAAACACCAAAGTGCATAAAATCAGACAGGGGTGGTGAATACATGAATGCTGAAGTGGATAAAATCTTTATTGATGAGGGAATACAGAGACAAACCTCGGCACCATATACACCTCAGCAGAATGAGACTGCGGAACGTAAGAACAGATATCTTATTGAAATGACAAGATGTTTACTTCTAGAATCAGGTCTTGAAAGTAAATATTGGGGAGAAGCTATTCAGACTGCCAACTTCCTACAGAACAGACTGCCAACAAAACATCATGAAGTTACACCCTACGAGTTATGGCATGGAGAAAAACCAAGTCTGGAGGTAATCAAGACATTTGGCATTAAAGCTTACACTCTAATCCCAGAAGGACAAAGATTAAAGTTAGACAACAAAGCAAAATTGATGACATTTGTGGGTTATCAAGAGGGATCTAAAGCCTACAGATTGTTAGACAGAAAGACCAACAAGATTACCATCAGTAAACATGTGAAGTTTGTAGACGATTTCGAGTCTGAAAGTCAAAAGGAAGCCATACCAGACAATTTAGTTGAAGAAGAACCATGTCAATTCGAACTTGATGGGGAGACCAACTCTTCGGCATATTTTGATTTTGAGGAAACAGAAGAAACAAATGAAACAGATGAAGAAACCAATATGCTCAGAAGATCAAATCGAGTTAGAAAAGCACCTGAAAGATTAATTGAAACAATCCAAATGGCTAAGGAAGGTGAAACTCAAGAAGCAGAACCAAAAACATATGAAGCAGCGATCAAGTCTAAAGATGCTGAATCTTGGAGTAATGCAATGAAAGAAGAAATAAATTCACTGAAGGAAAGCAGAACTTGGGAATTAACAAAACTTCCACCAAATAAAGAAACAATAGGCAGCAAGTGGGTTTTCAAGAGAAAAATTGATGAAAACGGACATGTAGACAGATTTAAGGCCAGATTGGTTGCGCAGGGATTTTCTCAAAAATTTGGCGAATAATATGATGAAGTTTTCGCACCTGTTGTACGCCAGACTACATTTCGAACTTTGTTAACTATTGCAGGAAAAAGAAAAATGGAAGTTAATCAGTATGACATTCAGACAGCATACTTAAATGGCGATCTACATCATGATGTATACATGAAACAGCCAAAAGGATATGAAGAACCAGAAAAGCAACATCTTGTTTGTAAACTTCAGAAGAGTTTATATGGTTTGAAACAGGGTGCAAACGAATGGAATAAGAAACTCCATGACAGTTTCATGAAAATGAGCTTCAAGCAGAGTAAGACAGACCCATGTCTATATTCGAAACATTCAAATGGAGCCTGGACCTATATTCTTGTGTATGTTGACGATGTGATTGCAGCCAGCAAAGAAAGTTTAAACTTAAGGGATTTGAATTAGAACTTATGAAACAATTCAAAATGAAGAACCTGGGACATTTAAATTTTTATTTGGGTTTGCAAATTGATCGAGATGATGAAGGACTTTTCTATGTGCATCAAACAAACTACATCAATCGAAAAATAAAGGAGTTTGGGTTAGAAGATTCAAAACCATCAAGAATACCTCTGGAGCCAGGATACTTAAAGAGAAATGAAGTTGAAGATCCATTGGAAACAAATAAAGTCTATCGAGCAGCTATAGGATCACTACTTTACATTTCATCTAGTACAAGACCAGATATATCAGTTAGTACATCAATTCTAGCTAGTAAAGTTAGCAGACCAACTCAAAGTGACTGGACAGAAGTTAAACGAGTATTTCGATACTTGAAAACTACAGTGCACAAAAGACTAAAGTTAGGTTCAGAACTACACAGTGAAACTAGCATTCTAGAAGGGTATGTGGATGCCAATTGGGCAGGATCTGAGGGAAGAAGATCACAGAGTGGTTATTTGTTCCAACTATATGGAGGGACAATATGTTGGTCAAGCAAGATACAACCATCAGTTTCTTTATCGAGTGCAGAAGCTGAGTATGTAGCTCTTGCAGAATCAGCACAAGAAACTATATGGTTAAACAGACTATTGAGGGATTTTCATGAAGCAGCTACGGTACCTATAACTATATTCGAAGACAATCAGAGCTGCATCAAAATGCTTACGAGTGGAAGGTTTAGTCAGCGCACCAAACACATTGACATTAAGTATCATTTTGTTCGTGAACTTGTAACTAATAATTTTCTGTCGGTATTATACTGCCCAACTGATGTCATGAAAGCTGACTTATTGACGAAGCCTCTTGAAGAAGTCCAATAACCATTTTTCATCTTAAAGTTATTTCAAGTCCAATAGTTGTTTCTATAACTTTTTTTTTTTAAAAATAATTAAGTATAAGTGTATTCGCGCGATCTAATTGACCCTGCATATTTATTCAGTCAAAGCATCTGCAACGGTGTTCTCAGAGGAAAAGGGTAAAAATCAATTTTTACCAATATATTTTTTTCTTACTTATCTTTTTAAGAATCCAAACTCTTTATAAGTGAACTTACTTTAAATGTATCATTTGATTCTCATTATGAGCTTAATTTCATTATTATCTTAACTTTCCTTGCAGGCTTTTCAATGGTAAACAAAAAACTATCTAAAATATTCAGTATATTTAAACTTTTTCATCAAATTAGTTATTTTACGATTTTATATGGTATTATTCAAGTAGAATACTTAATTTACACTCTAAATTATCATAAATAATGATAAATTGGAAACATAAGTGAAGTTTCTGAGAGTACGTCAAAATGACGTCATATACATCAACGCTTGTAATATCCGCATCCGCAAAAATCCTCAAAATGTTTTTAAGGTATAAGGAACTAGAATATGTGGTCTTTAAAATGGTATAAAAATCACTACTCAATAAGACTCAATCGTATAACAAAAACACTCGTGAAAATAAAATATTGCAAGAAAAATTAGCTGAGTTTTGTGACTGAACAAAATTTAATATGCTCATTAAATTTAGATAAATTTAAATTTTAAGTGATAAAATCTTTAATAAAAGACTTTAAGGAGACAAATATATCGTGTTGAAATTAAAATTGAAACAAAAAGTTTAAAATTTGGCTTGTTAAAATATTGTGCTTGCATTGGTGATAGAAAAGAGAAATATATACACACTTCGTGCAAACGTTAACTTTCGGTTAATCGATAAGACATTTGGGATCTCAGATTAAAAAAATTGATACGGGGTAAGGTTCTACATTTAATAAAGTACTTATGTGCAAAAATTCTAGTGTCTAGGAGGAATTTTGAAAAATCGACTTTTGGCCAGCTTTTAGAGGCAAATACCCCAGTGTGTGTCGTTTGAAATATAAAATACTAAAGTAAAGGAATTATTTCAGAATATATGACCAAAAAAAGTAATTTTTTCTTTAACATTAATTTGTCAATTCTTTGCCCTCATTTAAATTTTTAAATAGGAAAATTATGAAATTTTGTATTTCGCCGTTTTTTTTTTTTTTTTTTTTTTTTTTTTTTTAATGCTAAATCTAAATATGGTATAACATTATGGGGTTGCCATTAAACGTTTCAAAATTTGGTTCATTTTAAATACGTAGAAAATGAACCACGACCCCTTTTATGACAAAAAAAAAAAAATATGTACAACAATAGTTCAAATAGTTCTTGCCAAATAGGAAGCACAGCTTTGAGATTGACAACGTTTTGAACGTTTTTTCAGCGTCCTGACTTTATGGGGAGTAGGATATTGAGATATTCTACATTTGGAAGGTTTGTTAGAATCGAAATTGGTTAATCGACATCGTTACTGGAATGCCGTTTTGGTTAGCTCTGCTTACTTGACGTTATTGTGATGCGTAGATTTGAAAGTATTAGATTTTTATCGAGCTAAGAAACATATATCTGGAATATTGGAAAAAAATTATATCCCAACATTGAACTATAGTTCAAAGTATTTCTGCTTCGCCGAGTTTGATTGAAAACAAATCCCACTGAATGCTTCTGATTCTGCCCCTTGTATTTTCTGAAAACTTAATGTTTTCTAAGTAAAGTTAGCTTATGTGTCTTCAGTGCGTATATGAGTTACCAATTCCTAACCATTGTCATTATTATGACTAATTATCTGACCTCGTAAAGCTCCTCTTCATCTATGGACTTCGGATCCACATCTGGAGGCAGTTCATCTATAGGCACGCTCGGAATTTGTCCCTTGAACACGTGATTGTTGAGACCTATTATCTTCACATTTCGATCAGTGTTCGGTGGGAGCCACACCTTCAGAAAATTCAATCCTCGATGCTGATGCTGAAAACGGGCCAAGCGATCCCGTTCTTTCAGCATAAATTTTCTTTCGGTTATTGGCGGCATGGCAATTGAAATCCTAAACTATAGAGGAATGGGAAGAGCAGATTAAGTTTCGGAAATTGCTTTTGTTCACGGTTTTAAAGGAATATATTTTTTGCCAAATCAAGATTTTACATTCTAGCTTCAGACCTGTAATTCAGATGCTATGCTTCCCGATATAACCAATACTATTTAATAAAAGCATATTTTAGTTACTACTGATAAAAGCATAGCTATAAAGTATTTATTGTTATCAAACCAGATGTCTACAAAGAAAGGTAACATAGATCAATAAATCTTTGTTTTGTTTTCTAAAACGTACTCAGCCGACCAAACGGTATAGTGGTTAGCGTGCTAACTTCTAGACCGCGAGGTTACGGGTTCGAGTCCCGTATTAGGCATGGGTGTTTGTAAATGTATGTTGGCTTGTCTAATGACGAATGTTTCGGCGCATTATAGCCCTCGTGTTGCTGACGGCGCCAGATAATCTGAAAACAACCAACCAACTAAAACTGACTCATGAATAAGTGAAGTAACCAGTTACACAAGAAGCCAAAATATGTAATTTTACAGCGAACTTTCCATTATCTATAAAGCCTATGGTTTTAGGTTAAAAGTCCTAATTTTTCTTAATTTAAAAAAGCAGATACTTCCATCTATGTATTGAATTAAAATAATTACAGTATTTAAGAAATGTCCTTTAAAATTTATGTTTAAAACTATAATTCAGATAAATGATTAGAAAAAGAGGAAGTAGGGCACACAATAAAAAATATTATAAAGGACACCATTTCAATTAACTGGGAATACCTTTAGAGAAAAGCTGGGAGTGTTTCTTTGAATATTTGGTTTAACTTTCAAAATGTAAAAGATTTGAAGTTTTTTTTAGACTGACTATGTTGAAAACTAAAATAATAAAATTGAGAAAGCTTTTTAATACATCGTTGCCAGAATTTTATACAAAGCTTTTTGAATTATTATCAGGTATAGTTGAACACAGTAAGATGATTTCTTTCTTTATTAAAGACACAAACAATGGACTTATGCAAGCAATTATTTTTAGTGCCTAGAAACACCACTGTTGTCAATCCGGCAAATCCATATCTTCAAATGGATTTTATGCACGATATTTTTGTTTAGTCAATCCCAAACCCGTATTTCATTTCCCACGCGTGAGCAGTTTACTGTGGCGTTTATGAGCACACTTACGTTTATATCTGATTGATAATTTATTTCGACTCTCCGGTCTGAATTAATTCATTGCAAAACGAGGAAATGAGATTTCAATAAATGTATAGGCAATTCGTCAAATGCTTTATTTAGACATTTAGGCAAAGTTTCCCAATTAAATTTTTTTTTTTTTTTTTAAATTTGTAAGCTTCTAAAGTTTACCGAATTAAAAAAATTATTTAAAAGTTGTCCTCGCTTTTATAATTTAGTAATTAGCAGTTTGCACACATGCCTTATTCTTCGACCCCTGTAAAATCCAAAAATAAGAGGCATGGACTTAGAAAGCACATTATCATCCTGACGTGTTAAAGTACTTGCTCATGTTCGAATACTGACATGACATGATAGTTAGTCAAACTGGCAAATTAATTGATCACAGTTGAGACCAGGTCTAAGCAGTCGCTTATGAATCACTGTACAACGAATTGACTTTTAGCTGAGTGAATAGATGTGGATGTGAGGAGCGAACATTTGAATTAATATTTGATGATGGAAACATAATGAGTCTGATAATTAGCCCCTTATGATTTTCAATAAGATCATTTAATGACGGTTTCAATATTACGTCATCAAGGAATTAAGAAGGCGAGAGGAGGGAAAAATTGTCTGTTCCTTTACTCCTGTAAAATTTAAGTGCCTCAAGATTACGAGCCTTATTTTTTTGTCCAGATAGTTTTAATTCAAATGTTCGCATCTCCACTAGGCTTGGGCGATGTATCGATCCACCATTAATATACCATACCCAACCATGTCATCTAAACTTTTTATCTATGTTTTTAGAATTATTTGTTAATTGATCTTCAGTTATACTACAGAAAACAGAAATGCTTTGAAAAGGAAAGCTTTTACAACACACAGAAGCAAAATAAACAATCGTAGTAAAAGTAAAATATAAATCTTTATTTTATTGACTGTTCCCATAAAGAATACATAGTAGACCCATAATTGTGGTATCAGTTATCGTCTAACAAGGTTTGTTCTTTGATTCATCCTGTAAATAAATAGAAGATATGTATAAGTTGTAGATAATCCAAAATAGGAGTTTAAAAAAAACAAAAAAAACTAGGAATTTAGTTTTTTTTTTTTCCTTTTTCCACGGAGTTTAAAAAAAAAAAAAAAAAAAAAAAAAAAAAGATTCTGTGAGAAACTAAGTTCAATGTACAACAAGAAACTAAATTCAATGTTCCTTGTATATCGCTTTATGCACGCTGTTAGTGGACTGGGGTTCATTTTTATTTAGTCATCTTTGACTTCTGATACCCCACCCTAACCTTTCACACACATACATTATTTTACTATGTGTTTTTAACACGGATATCGTTCAACATTTCACAATTAGCCCCACTTATGATTTTTAATCCTTATCGGCTCCCAATCACCATCGCTGTTTCCTCATCCTTCACCCCCTCCTCAGTTATTAGAAAAAACTCTTTAAGGCTTGGCACTAAAATAACAAAATGTTCTCATTTGTGAGCCCTAAATGTTTTAAAAAATTGTAATACATGTTGAAAGAAACATTAATGCAAATAATTTAAGACAGTGTGACTTATAATAATATAAGAACAGTTGAGGCGTTGCGGATACGAAGAAAGAATTCAACAAAAGGTGGTTGTCAGAAAAAAGAGTTTGAAAAGTTTTCCTTCACAATAAAAAACACTAATGCTGGCCGCTTTACGGTTGGATGCTGGCAATGGTGGATAAGGGTAGGCAGCGTTTTGCTAACATTGGCTAAATGTATGCCCATTTCTGGCTTGCCAGCATTCGGTTTATTTGCAGCCATACATCAACGAACCAGCAGTGAGTTGCCAGAAATATCCCATTAATAAGCTCGCCCGCAATAGACTGGCAGAGATGCCGTTTGTGCATGCGCGAACTACGCCTGTTTATGGATGCCATGTTGAATCGTTGAAGGAGAACGTATCGAAGACGCAATACAGAGTGAAATTCAGTTATAATGGAAGAGACAAGGTGAATAATATTATTTTGTTTCTGTTTTCGAAGCCCAGTGGCGAAGTGGTAGCGCTTTGAGCTGCCACGCCACAGGTCCGCGGCTCGTTTCGGACCAAACAAGGATGACTCAGCCATTCATCCTTTAAGTGGGTCGATTAAATGAGGATCAAGCATGCACGTGGCTGTTACGCCACTAAGATTAATTTTTGTTTCTGTTTTCAATTGATCTTTACGAAGTGTTAGTTTTTTAATGAGAACACATTCAAATCGCTGTTAGTTTTATTTTTATTTTATCTGCTATACTACAGTTTGCATCGTCATATGAATAAGGCTAGCTTCAGTTAAACCAGTGCTGGCTCGCTAGTGGCAAGCCAATTTTTTAGGCAAGCCTGTTTTGGAACACTGTTTAAACGATGCTAGCAACATTAGTTAAATAACTGTTGGCCCTAGTGTAGGCCAAACGGTCACTTTTATGCAGTAAAAAGAAAAGGTCATCCGCCGATGGCCCAGTAGTTCAGGTGATGGCCACAGTCAGTCCCCCAGCGCTGGCCCAGCTGATTTGTTTTTACTGGGTTGTATTGATTTTCCCATACTTGGTATCATCCTCTGAGTATTGTTAAAGGGAAAGAAGAGTGAATTCAACACAAAAAATATATCTGTAGAATCTGTAAAGGTTCTAGATTCAACTAGCGAAAAATAATTTTTTGGAACCGACGTTGAAATCACTTTTCGTATACGCAACACCTCAATAATTGTTCTTCAAAGCGGCAATGATCGTTGTTACAAAAAACATTTTGCATCCTCTTCTACAAAACATGTAAAGAATTTATACTATATTTAATGGTTTAATGATTCAAAATTACGACGACATCTAACATTTTTGAGGCAGCTACCACGTAACAGAAATATCTCAGAAACGCCATTTTCAGCCTGATGTTATTTAATATTTCTCGTGGAAAAGAACTTACTGAAATATAAGTCGAAATGCATTCATGGGCGCCCCCAGGAGGGTGCAAGGAGATATACTTGCACCCCCTTGGCATTTGAAATATTTTTAAAAATTAGGGAAAAGATGCAAATTTCAAAATAAAAAAAGCACATATGCCGTTTATACTTTTATGTTACAATGAGCATTTTTTGTTGCATTAATTTAGTCTTTTGTTTCTTTCTTCTGCCGTTTGTTATAGCTACTTGAGTGACGATTTTCTGGCGCTTGTTGTCTATGATTGTTAGTTGGTTGGTTGGTTGTTTTCAGATTATCTGGCGCCGTCAGCAACACGAGGGCTATAACCTATGATTGTTAGAGGCTGATGAGTAGAAGTATTTATTCCTTTTATTGTATAATCATTTCCTATGTAATCCTCAAAATTCTAGGAAAATATTTTGGTTTTTTAAGTCATCACAGATATACTATCTTGGAATCTATTTTTAGAATTCAATTGAACATATTCCAATACTGCCTTCGTGTTTCATTTTGATTTTTTTTTTTTCATTAAATCCGAAACTTGGAAGAAAAAAAAAAATTTTTTTTTTGCTCTTCTGTAATTTTGCATCTTTGAGTTCCTCTATTCCAAAACACTGTCTCTTGAATGCCGTGAGATCTAGTTGGATGATAAATAAATCGTTGCAAATATATATTTTAATATTTTTACTATTTTGTATTCCCCCCCCCCCCCCATCCCCTTAAACAGAGTTGCGCTTTCAAAACTCTATACCATGAATTTGTACTATTCTCAAAGAGTATAATTTATAATACATAATTATTAATTAATATTTCTAATAAAATTAATGATTTTGATAAAAATCTTGTCTTGCACCCCCTAGCAAATATTCCTGGGGGCGCCCATGAATACATTGAATTTTCGTAGAAGTGGTTAAGACTGTACGAAATGTTAGTAAAATTATTATAAGATTGAAGATCCTTGTTAAAAAGGTTATCAAAAGAGGAAAGTACAAAAAAATAATAGGTTGAAAAAACGGTTGAATAGAAACACTAATTTATAGGTATTTCCATTCATCTCACCAACATCCACGATTGCCTCTAGGAAGGGCACTTATAATCATCAACTGGTAGATTTCACGCGAAAAATATTTAATTATTCATTTTTAGAATATTAATGGCAGGATATTAATAGCATTAACAGGATATTAATAGATTACTAAGTATTGACGTTTCGTTTGAAAGCCTGTGTTCCTTTTTTTAAAAACTCAAGGTTGGAACAAAAACTTCAGTCGCCTTTTATTCCCTTGCAAATAGCCCCTGCGGGCACTTATTGGCCTTTTATGAATTTCACTAACAATGAATCTATTACTAAAAAGAAATACGTATATGTAGTTTTTATACCGATTAGCTGAAATATTCGGAAAAAATGAGAATTCATTAGCGAATTAATTCTAAACATGTCATTTTAAAATGTATTATTATTATTATTTTTTTTAATTAAATTTTTTTTTTAATCACTCGTGAAGTAAACACACTTACCCTGGTTTCTGGTGAATTACCTCCTCCTGCCGAAAAACGGGAACTGCGGACCAAAAGGGAAGAAGTTTCCAGGATTACCTGCGAAAACAAACGCAATTATTAAAACTGAATAAAAGTAAATCTGGCTGTATTTTAAATTGCACGATTAATTGAATGGTTTGTTTTTAAAAAGGCTCATGTCTGTTTTTTTTTTTTTTTTTTTTCTTTGTTTTTTTTCCCAGAATTATATTGATTCGGATTTTTAAAGAATTTAGTTTAGTTTACACCATTCCGATTGTCTATTTCTGCCATTCTGAAGTTCTTACCACAGCCCAACACGCCTTCTAAATTTGAACAACGATAAGATTATAAGGTCGAAATTTTATAGCGCATACCTCTCTCTCTCTAGCCCACCACATCAGCGAGAAGACATTTAGGCCACGACGTATTCAATGTGCACCAGTCCCTATCATCGTACACATGAGTATTTGGCGGGGCCAGGACCGAACCCACGATCGACAGCTCATGAGATCAGTACCTTAAACCGCCAGGTTTAAGGTACTGACATCATGAGTTGTCGGTCGAGGCCACTGGGGTGCTCTTTAAAGAGTTCTAGGCAACGGATTATCAGAACACCTTTTTAGTGAGAATGTTTATCCTGCTTTTCAGTTCAATAATTTTGATTTTGTGGACATGCGATCTTTCAGCAACAAGCGGACGAGTTAAGTGAAAAGGTAGTATAAACATATAAAAATGTAACATTATTTAGTATAGAAATGGTCCTAATTAAAAATAGAAATCGATTCACGATTTAAATGTGTTTTTCATATGGTCGGAAAGGTCAGGCAGGTTAGTATAAAATGTGAGGAAATGTATAAACCATAAGTTAAATCTTTCATTACTATCGCATATAATGGACATACGTTGTGTAAGCTTGTGTAGAAAAAACCCTCTGGAAACCTATGCTCGTTATTTTTCATCAGGAACATGTCGTTTAGTTTGATTACCATTTGATTAGTCGTTAGTAGCCACATCAAACTATTCCTTCACCAAAATACGCCATGGTTAGGGCCGTAGACAAGGGGGGGGGGGGGTACCCCAGAGACACTCTCCCCTCCGAAATTGTGGTATATGTATTTAATCAAATTTTCGACCACCCCTGAAAAAAAATTCTGGTTACGGGCTTGGCCATGGTGGTGGTTGTTACGATATAAATAGCGTAAAAATTAATGACTCGGAATACGGATGTGCTTTCGTGAAATAATAAATTACTGGGGTAATAGAACACTAGTGTAATAAGTTATTGAGGTAATAGAACAATATAGCCCGATAAATGATGTTTTCTGTGAGGTCTTTTAGGATGATCTACTTCTCACTTGAGTCTTCTATGAGAAAAAACTTGAAAAACTCTCACAAGTCAGGACAACAAGCAAAACTCAGACAGCCCTATCACAGATACAACACAATCGTGCCTACTCATTTTCGGAAAGCAGAGTCAGTAAGGTGATACAGGCATACGAACCATGAACAACTAAACTGAATCCGTATGTCTTTTACTTCAGCAAAAAAGATGAAACTCACCGAAAGCACCGAAATTAGGGTTGAAGTTGTTAATAGGCGTGCCTTGCCCAGAGTACATCTGTCCGTCTGAACCACTGTACGCCACTGCAGAGTTGCCGTTGGGATCGTTGTTAGAAGTGCAACGCCACTGACCGTTGATCATTGAGCATGACTGGGCGGAGGTGGCTGCATGTGATCCATTGATAGTTATAGCAACGATGACGATTAAGGCAAAGTAGAAGTGGTGGCTCATCTTGATCTGAAAAATTTATAAGAAGTATGTTACGAGTGCCCTAAACGAGAATACTAGTAGTACAACTTTTTGATAAAAAAAATTTAGAAGAATTATATAGAAAATATTTGGGGCTTTTCAAGAGATTTTGAGTTCTAAAATTTAATGGATTACTTCTCTTAAGAACTGGAGTCAAAAGAAAAGAAGTTGTTGAATATTTGTTGTAAAACTTAACACAGAAAAAACTTCATCTTAGTATGAATGTCATTGAATTTGTGAAAAATTAGACGCTACAATACTGTGAACCACATTGTCAACAATGTTTGCCAAAAATATAACGGGTGACCACTAAAGTCCAGACTCCCTTTTACCTGACGAACGGCTGAAGCTGTAGTCAAACAAATGGAGTCTAGGTATAGTAAAGTGGTTATGCGCTACCAAATGAGACCACTTATAATGCAGAAAACGGATGGAATTATCGTTCCTATCTCGAAAACGGTACGAGATCAGGAAGAAAGGCGAATTACAAAGTTTTAGATCGGAATTATAAATATTTGCTTCTTGTTTTTACAAATCGTCGAAAAAAATGCGGAAAAACAGATATCCTTTGTTCGCGTCATTATAGAGAACATGTTATCATACCATGCAAAAGAATGCCAAAGAAATTCCAATTCAACTAAAAGTCCTTTATTTTGAGGCCGGAAGGATTCAATATCGATTGTTGAAAATTGGGAGGGAAACGGTGCTAAAAAGATATAACAGAACATTATTACATTATGTTAGCAGAACTGATGTCAACATACACCGGCCACGTGACCCCTTTTACAGGGTATTTCGGCTTGCTTTACTTCAAGTACTGTAGGTTACCTGGTAGAAGAAATTATAGCATGGAGGACCTGGTAAAAATTGGATGCGGCGAAACTGTCGCCTACGCAGGAGTACACCAAGGCGTAATTAAAATGCATAAGAAATATATCATTAGGTCCTTGCACGGATTCGTATGTCAACTCTATAGAAACGAGCTCCTTTTCAGACACATTTTACAACTCCTAGATGATGCCACATTTATTTTCTTATCAGGGTCTTAATGGAATATTTTGTAGTTTGATGCGCTTTCATATTCGAAAAACTATCCTAAACAACAGAATCTAGTTTCTTGTCAAAAATTTAAAAAAAAAAAAAAAAAGAGGGGGGGGGGGGAATTATAATTTTTTAAAGTAATTGATTTGTGTGATATTTATAAGTTATTACAATAGAGAATTTTTTTTTTACTCAGTATTCAGGGTCCTAAAAGAAAACTTTTGAGGGGCAGGGATTTTCAGATTCGAAAAACAATTTTGAACAAACACAATCTCTCTTTTTTTTAACTAAAAGTCTAAGCCAACTCAAACGTCGCCGATGACAGTTGAACATCCTTGTTTCTCGCTCCCCAACAAATGGTGTAGTCACGAACATCTAAACAAAGAAAACAAACTTACTTCGTATTGAACTTCTCGAACTCTCTTCTTCAACTCTCTCTCTTCTTCACGTACAAAAATACAATTCAGAAACTGGAAGTGATAGACAAGTATATACCACCCGTTCGGAAACATTTATAACTCAAGCGAGACAGTGGTGCAGCGTCAATCTATCCAAGCAAAACAGTTTGTCACACAGAATTAGTTTCCAGCAACCTAATTAACCCTCATATGAATAAGGCAAATAGACTTTCTTCTATCAATTCCATTGTTTTGGAGGAGAGCATTAACATACAGAGTTGTTTATGTGATAGAAGTGCGTAGGTAATATAACAAAATAGTGTTTCATGTGTACTCTGGACAATGGTTTTGGAAGAAGATTACTAATATCAAGTGCTTACGTTGCCTCAAGATTCTGGAAAAAAATATTCTATTTTTTACAACATGTAAATTCTAAAGTAAATTCTTCGGCTATTGTATGCCGATAGAACTACGTTTTTCACGAAGCAGTTGATGCGATACAAAGTTGTGTTATATTCCTATATATAAAAATAATACATTTATTATGTTGATAATGGCAGCATTTAAGATCTTTGCAACACGGACATGTTCTTAAAGTTTGGTCCCTGTATGGAATTTAGGGCTCAAAATTTTAATAATTTGTATGCTTAATATTAAAAAAATTTATGCTTATTATTACAAAAATTCTTGTTGGTTATAAAAAAAAAAAATAAAAAAAAAAAACTATAGAGTTAAAACTATTACACTAGTTTGTTTGTTATATATTTTTTAATGGTATAGGGTATATAAGAGATTTTTTTTTTGTTGTTGTTGTTGAACATCAATTACCCTAGTCCAATGTAATGTGTATGTAAAACAGATAATCCAGCTCTCGTTGCGTGTTTAATCGAATTTTTTTTTTTACTTCATATGTTTTTCAATTTCTCTGTATCACTTGACGAAGGGATAAGGCAACAAAAAAATTAAGGCTTGAATCTAAGTGTGTTTTATCCAAATTTGCTTCATAAAACTACATAGTTGGCATCAATCCATACAGGATTAATTTCATTGTATGTTTGCACTGTAATGGAGGAAATTGATCAATCAAAAGTTATTCCAGTGCCCTGAAACTGGTAACCATTAAAAAAAAAAAAAAAACTTTGTTATTTTCTAACACCTGAGCATTTTTTCCTTGATTTGCTGTGCCTCTCATCTCATTATGCAGTTAATACAAACAGAAATATAGAAATATGCTAATTTCTAAACGGTTAGCTCTTTAGCATATATATATATATATATATATATATATATATATATATATATATATATATAACATAAACAATTAACATAAAACAATAGTAGTTAGAAAGTGGGGCTCCGAAGCCAGGGCGGAGCAGCGGAGCAGGTATGGTATGGGGGCGTCACCGGAAGGGGGCGTGACCGGAAGTGGAGTGGAGTTGTTTCCCTCCTGCTGCTGTTTTAGTTTCGGTTTCGTTATAAGCTGTTTGTGTATGACGTCACAGTGGATATGACGTCATAATTTGTTTTATATCAAAGTTTTGAGCGGTGGCAACACTTTTTAGTTTCGGTTTATCTAACAGACGGAGCTGAATTGTTCTAGGGCTGCTTCTAAACGAATAAGTTAGAGTGATAGGTATTTTTACTAATGACGTCACAGTGGGTATGACGTCATTCTATGTTAAGATTTACGTTTTAAGTGGTGATAACATTGGATATATACCAAATTTAGTTTTCAGGTGTTGGCAACGAGTTCTGATCGGTCAGCTAAATGCTCGCTTGTGACTGATAAGTTTTAAACATGTGATCAAAAGTTAACTCCTGATTGACTGTTTGGTTTTCTAGCGAGTTACTTACATATCCTTTAGCCAAGTTAAAATACCTGCAACAAAGTTACACAAAAAAAAAAAAATGTTAAATTTGAAAAGTTAATAAAAGGAAGGCCATTTGCTAAGGGTCTAAAGAACCCTAACCCCGAGCTACACGTGACATTTCAATATTTTACCAAACAATTGTTAAAATATCGACTATCGGACGTTGCCTTCATGGTAACTCATCTACCCACCCCCCTTCCCTAACTAATTTTGAATAAGTTAAGACTTTAGAATTACAATTAATAAATTTAGAAAAATTATTTATTAAAGGTGAGGACCCACCTCCAGCCCGATACCTCTTTTAGGAAGAATTGGTACCGCCTCACTCCACCCTAACAAAAAAAAAAAAATCTTATTCCACAGAACGTATATTTCTTTGAAACTTGAGGTCACTAATCAGCCATCTGATGATATCTTTTAAGAAGATATCTTCACCTCTTAACAATTTTAAAGTTTTAGTCTAAAAGATTAATGTTGGACATAAACTATTTCTAGAATAGAGTTACATTAAAAATTAAATTTAAGAGTGTCCAGTTTTTTGAAGAAGACTTGGGGGAACGTATATTTCCCAAAATTAAATTTAATGGTCACTAACAAAATCCTGAAAATATACTAATTTTAGTTTTTATAAAAATTAAGTTAATGTAATATTTTAGTAAAAATAATGACTATAGTTAATGAACTGCGAAAAATTAAGTTAGAAGAATTAAATTTAAGGAATTTTGTAATGACCATACGCATAACTAGCTATACCATCCTCCAGCAGATACCGCTTGTCGTCATAGGCCGACAAGGCTCTCTTGGTTTGTTGGAGTGAGAAGATGTTTAAAAATTCACTTACCGAATAATCGAAACGAAATCTGCGAAGCTAAAATAACTGTGAATAACTACACAAGTACGAACAAAATCGCGTTGAGAAAAAAACACGAAGTATTAAACACGTCTTTCACACTCAGGTATCTACGTAGAAATGGCGAGACGGCAACCGGTAGCGTCTATATATGAAGGGTGATCACGTGACTTCACCGACCAATCAGGTTTCACGGTAGAGGGCGCTGCTTGGTTCTAACCGATCAGAGCGGGTGGGGAGCGAGACTAGGCATGTTTCAACACGCTTCAACGCGTTTGCGAGTTGAGTTGTTGTGTAACTATCTTGCTTGAAACAGTTAAAGTGATAGATAATTTGTTCATGACGTCATAGTGTAGCGAATGGGTTTTTAGCGTAGACAGTTGATGCAATTGGAGTAATTATGAAATTTATTAAATATAAAGATAATATTTAGTAATAATTATCAGATTTTATTATTATTATTATAAAAAAATAAACTTATAAAAAAAGTGAACGTGAAAATTTACCTTACGAATAAAAATCATGTCTTTAAAATGTGTACGAATATCACTAAATAAGAGAAAAAAGTAACATACTTAAACTCTTTAAAATAAATAACTTTAACATTAACGTAAAAAATTTACTTTTCACATAAAAATCACTTTAAAATGAGTAAAAATATCGCTAAATAAGAGAAAAAAGTAACTTACTTAAAATTTCTAAGATAAATATTTAACCTTTACTCGAAAATTCCCTTCATATATAAAAATCACGACTTTAAAATATGACATGCAAGAGAAAAGTAACGTACTTAAACTTTCTACGACAAATACCTTTAACATTAACATAACATTTTACTTTACACATAAAAATCCCGACTTTAAAATATGTAGAAATATCGCTAAATAAAAGAAAAAAAAAGTAACACACTTAAACTTTGTACGACAAATAACTTTGACATTAACGTAAAAAATGTTCTTCACATATAAAAATCACGACTTTAAATTTGAAATGTAGGATGAAAGTATAACATACCTATAATTTCTACGACAAAGAATTCAAACATTGCCGTTCATGTCTTTAAAATGTATAATGGCAACTCTAACTTTTAGAAAAAAGAAACACTAAAAATTTACAAGGCAAAGAATTTAAAATTGAACGTTAAAATTAACTCTACATGTACTATCATACTCTTATATCAACGATAAATAAGATAAAAAAAAAGAAACTCTAAAAATTTATAAGGCAAAGAATTCAAATAATACGCGAAAATTTACCTCACATATAAAAATTATGTCTTTCAAATGTGTAAGAATAACGCTAAATTAGAGAAAAAGAAATATTAAAAATTTATAAGGTAAGGAATTGAAACAATACGCGAAAATTTATTTCACACATAACATTTTTATCTTTAAAATGTGTAAGAATAATGCTAAATTAGAGAAGAAAAAAAAATAACATACTTAAACTTTCTTCGACAACAATTTAAACAATACGCGAAAATTTCATACACAATTATTTTCTTAGGTTAATGTTAAATAATGGGAAATTTAACAGAATAAAAATTTCAAAGATAAAGAATTTTAACCTTTACACGAAAATTTACTTCATATATAAATATCATATCTTTAAACTTTAACGTGACAATTTACTTCTCATATACAATTAAACTCTTAGGTTAATATTAAATAAAAGAAAAAGTAACATACTCAAAAATTTCTAAGATAAGCATAACGTAAAAATTTCATATCATGTGTTTAAAATGTAGCATATAAGAGAAAAAAAAATAACATACTTGAACTTTCGATAGCAAAGAATTTAAGCGTTAGCGTAAAAATTTACTTTACATATAAAATTCACGTCTTTAAACGGGGTGATAAGCATGTGACGGTAATTAGCCAATCAGGTTAGCGGTAGGTGATACGCCACTTGCCGGCATTTTTAGACCGGAGGATGAGTCACACTAATACTTGTTCAAACAGGTCGGGAGACTTGTACAGCAAGAACAACAGCATCGACGCGCAAGCAGCGGGTGATGCTGCGGTGTGTCAGCAGGCCTTCGAGATTATCGTTTTCCTACTTTTCCTTTTTCATAATGAAATGTTTGTGAAAACTTGGAATGAATGAAGTGGATTTCAAAGACACATTAGTAAGTGAAGGTAGAATTCGCATGGACTTTCTTCCAAAAAGTATGATTCACTTGGAGAATTTAAGATCATTTCTACTTGAAAACTTTTCTATTGTCTAAAACATTGAATATTGTTCAAACTCAGTGAGATTATATGCTACAATACGGGTAAAACTTAACAAAATTGTTACATAGAAGAAAAATAGTAAGAGATTTAAAATAAATACTAGTTATAGATACTCCAAGGAAAAAAAATTCACCTCTACTTTTCAATCGGAAAATCAATGCAAGTTGGAAATTTATGTTACTTCAAGAAAGACTTAGACAATTTACTTTGTAATAATATACGTTAAGGTGTCGTATTAACTCGTGCAATACATGCTGACTAAGGTTTATTTTACTTATCTAAGAAAGGTGAATTGGGGGAAAATATTAAATAAATTGGAGATATTAAATACATTGTAGATATGCATTTAAGTTTTGAAAAAAAAAAACCTGCAAGACTTTTAAAACATCTTAAGAAAAATTGAATGAAACTTGCGAATTATATGTAAACTATATAACTTTTTATACTCTGAAAGGAAATCACAAGTAATTTAGTTAACTTTTTTCATGGTAACACTCATATTCAACGACATGTTTTTAAAATTTAACCTTCCTTACATGATAATAGTTATAAATTTTTTCAATCTCAGATGCGATATACTATTATTTCTAACATATATGTTACGAATTGTGTAAAGTTTTTAAAAGAGTATATGCAAATCACCAATCAGAAACATAAAAATCTAACATCAATCAAACACACTAAAATAATAAGATATTTTCCTTAGTGGAAATAGTTAACTACTCATGGGATGGAATGTACTTAGAAAATTTAAATACTGAAAAAAGTTTGCTAGGCAAACTTAAAGAATATATATTTTTTTCTTGTGAAAAACTAGCATAAATTTGAGAAATATAGAGTTTGTTACTACGTAAAATTGAACATCATCTGAACAAACTAAATTATACATGAATTTTTTTTATTTGAGAGGTGCTGACAATATATCATTAATACAGAGATTTTTAACTTCCACCCATAATTTCTAAATAACTTATACATAAATTTCAGAAAACTGAAACGGAATGTGTTTTACAAGACGCTTATTTTGTAAGATGAATATTCAATATTAATATAACTGAGCAAAGTTCATTACGGAAAAAAACTTGTAAAAGATACTTATATTTTGAAAATAGTTTGAAATATCCTTTTAAATTTATGAATGCTCGCTTTCGAAAGACACAAATAAAACTGATATTACACATGATAATTAACACATGCATAACATTAATCAAACAAAGTGGCATTTTTATTGCTTGTGACCGATAACTTTTCAGTGAAGTAGAACTTACATAGGAAATTTGTGCAAACTTTTTCAACTTTTAAACCAAGTATTATGTAAAATTATAAATTACGATAGGAAATAGCACACTTCAGAATCGGAACAAGTCTTCTAGTTAAGCTAAATTTATTTCTCAAGGAATTGAAAGCATACCAGACAAGTCCTTATCATTTCGCATCTTTTCTCATGTTGCAAGAAGACATACTTTGTAAAAGATCGTCGTTGCACTTAACAAAAATCAGTAAAAATAAATGTATTTTCGATGGCAAAGATAAAACTTCACAACTTAATTACTGAAATTTAGCTAAGTTGCATATGGTTTATTCACATAACTCGCATATGCATCGAATGTTGAAATATATTTGTCAGTTGAAATCAAACTAATCGAAAATAAATGCTACCTACATTTTCAAGTCGGAAATTACTATTAAATAAACTTTACATGTAAAACATTGTCATGTTAAAAAGAAAAATCTACAAAAATGTAAATGATAATTTTACTGTTGGTACATAAATGATGAATAATTTATGATTTTATTCTAGGCAAACGTTTTATTGTCTAACAGAGAACTTAAACTTTAGCAGAAAAATAAAAAAATACAATTTTTATATCCTATCATGCTTGTCGAAAATTGAATTTATTACCTGTTGTAATAGATTTTTATTGTCCAAATTTCTATAGTTTTTCTTCCCGGTGCAATAAAATTAAGTTCATGTGTAATGATTAGGTTTTTTTTTAATTTTTTTTTTTTATGAATCTTATAAATTTAATGAAATTATTATGACCTAAGAGATTGAGTAAACTAAATAAATCAATGATGTAAATTTAAACAGTGACTTGAACTGATACATACTATAACTGTAAAGAAGTATAACAAAGTGATAGATGAAGTAAAATTAGAAGTTGAATGAAATGTGTTGAAAAAAGTTGAAGACGACAAGAAATTCGTAATTGAGAATTATCATTGACTTATATTAACTTCGTTTTTCTTGCTTATGACAAGAAAATACACTCTTTCTTATTAAGAACCAACTTGATATCTTATCATAGAATGACAATGATGAAATATCTATACATTAAAAAAAAAAAAAAATACCAAACTTAGACATAGCAAATTTCTTGAAATTCATGTATAATGTGAGAAGTTTTACTGGAAATATAGAAGATACAACATTGAAAGATGTGAATGTTTCGAAGTACTTTATCAGAAATAAAAAAAAAAATGCGCTGAGATTCGCTATAAAAAATTTTAGGAGAAAGTTTAAACAAAATTTAAAATCAAACATGCTTTTAAATGGGAACACATATATTAAAACTATAGCACATTTAACCATTTATATTATGTCATCTCAGTTGTATCAAACTGAATAACATGAAAAACAACCACAAACTGAATAAACATGAAAATTATCAATATATGTGGAAAAGTTTCCTTTTTTCACATATAAGAAAAAATAACACATTGACGTACGTTAAGATCACGAAACATGCATAATCATATACCGATAAGAGCAACCAATGTTGCGGGGAGATATTCACATGATGGTCAATATACCATGAATAAATTGATTGATTGAATTTCTAATGCTAATTCCAATAGTATTCCACGTAACTTCAACTTCATATGTTACACTATAGATATATTTATTTTTCAAATATATTGACTTTCGAAAAATCATCCTTCAATATAAGAATGATCATAGTAAGAATAAAAGAAAAGATACTAAGCATTGATTTAAAGTGTATTTATTTCAACTTAGCAACAAATCATATGCTTGAAACGAAAATTGCTTCGAACCAAAGTATAACCATCCAATTTCATTGATTCCTACAAGGACATTTTTCTCATCTAGTAATTGAATTTTTTTTTTTCTCATACACATTATAAGTGATGTCCAATCAGGTGTAGAATAGTTGAAGATATCCGACCTCTTTCTAAATATTAATAAGTCACTGTTGAAAAACTTATAAAAATTTCAATTTACACTTAAAGTTTTTTTTTTTTTTATATATATTTCAAAGAATTTTTTCAAATCAGTATGTATATTTAAATACTGCAACTTATTCACTTCAATAAATGTATGTTTAAGTTATAAAACTCTTCGTATGTATTGAAAAATTGTAACTTTTCGTCTTCTTCGTATAAATCGATAACTTATACACTAGTTCTTCATCAAATAATCTTCTAAGTAAATCTTTCAAAGGTAAAAACATACTTATAGCTTTGCATTTGTAACAAGTTAAATTGTACATGTTTCATGTGAAAGTTACAAAATTTCAGATATTTTCATGGAAAACATATAAAATTTTAATTTCACGAGAAACATGTACAATTTAACATGTTACAAATGCAAAGCTATAAGTATGTTTTTAGCTTTGAAAGATTTACTTAGAAGATTAATTGATGAAGAACTAGTGTATAAGTTATCGATTTATACGAAGAAGACGAAAAGTTACAATTTTTCAATACATACGAAGAGTTTTATAACTTAAACATACATTTATTGAAGTGAATAAGTTTCAGTATTTAAATATACATACTGATTTGAAAAAATTCTTTGAAATATATATAAAAAAAAAAAAAACTTTAAGTGTAAATTGAAATTTTTATAAGTTTTTCAACAGTGACTTATTAATATTTAGAAAGAGGTCGGATATCTTCAACTATTCTACACCTGATTGGACATCACTTATAATGTGTATGAGAAAAAAAAAATTCAATTACTAGATGAGAAAAATGTCCTTGTAGGAATCAATGAAATTGGATGGTTATACTTTTGTTCGAAGCAATTTTCGTTTCAAGCATATGATTTGTTGTTAAGTTGAAATAAATACACTTTAAATCAATGCTTAGTATCTTTTCTTTTATTCTTACTATGATCATTCTTATATTGAAGGATGATTTTTCGAAAGTCAATATATTTGAAAAATAAATATATCTATAGTGTAACATATGAAGTTGAAGTTACGTGGAATACTATTGGAATTAGCATTAGAAATTCAATCAATCAATTTATTCATGGTATATTGACCATCATGTGAATATCTCCCCGCAACATTGGTTGCTCTTATCGGTATATGATTATGCATGTTTCGTGATCTTAACGTACGTCAATGTGTTATTTTTTCTTATATGTGAAAAAAGGAAACTTTTCCACATATATTGATAATTTTCATGTTTATTCAGTTTGTGGTTGTTTTTCATGTTATTCAGTTTGATACAACTGAGATGACATAATATAAATGGTTAAATGTGCTATAGTTTTAATATATGTGTTCCCATTTAAAAGCATGTTTGATTTTAAATTTTGTTTAAACTTTCTCCTAAAATTTTTTATAGCGAATCTCAGCGCATTTTTTTTTTTATTTCTGATAAAGTACTTCGAAACATTCACATCTTTCAATGTTGTATCTTCTATATTTCCAGTAAAACTTCTCACATTATACATGAATTTCAAGAAATTTGCTATGTCTAAGTTTGGTATTTTTTTTTTTTTTTAATGTATAGATATTTCATCATTGTCATTCTATGATAAGATATCAAGTTGGTTCTTAATAAGAAAGAGTGTATTTTCTTGTCATAAGCAAGAAAAACGAAGTTAATATAAGTCAATGATAATTCTCAATTACGAATTTCTTGTCGTCTTCAACTTTTTTCAACACATTTCATTCAACTTCTAATTTTACTTCATCTATCACTTTGTTATACTTCTTTACAGTTATAGTATGTATCAGTTCAAGTCACTGTTTAAATTTACATCATTGATTTATTTAGTTTACTCAATCTCTTAGGTCATAATAATTTCATTAAATTTATAAGATTCATAAAAAAAAAAAATTAAAAAAAAACCTAATCATTACACATGAACTTAATTTTATTGCACCGGGAAGAAAAACTATAGAAATTTGGACAATAAAAATCTATTACAACAGGTAATAAATTCAATTTTCGACAAGCATGATAGGATATAAAAATTGTATTTTTTTATTTTTCTGCTAAAGTTTAAGTTCTCTGTTAGACAATAAAACGTTTGCCTAGAATAAAATCATAAATTATTCATCATTTATGTACCAACAGTAAAATTATCATTTACATTTTTGTAGATTTTTCTTTTTAACATGACAATGTTTTACATGTAAAGTTTATTTAATAGTAATTTCCGACTTGAAAATGTAGGTAGCATTTATTTTCGATTAGTTTGATTTCAACTGACAAATATATTTCAACATTCGAAGCATATGCGAGTTATGTGAATAAACCATATGCAACTTAGCTAAATTTCAGTAATTAAGTTGTGAAGTTTTATCTTTGCCATCGAAAATACATTTATTTTTACTGATTTTTGTTAAGTGCAACGACGATCTTTTACAAAGTATGTCTTCTTGCAACATGAGAAAAGATGCGAAATGATAAGGACTTGTCTGGTATGCTTTCAATTCCTTGAGAAATAAATTTAGCTTAACTAGAAGACTTGTTCCGATTCTGAAGTGTGCTATTTCCTATCGTAATTTATAATTTTACATAATACTTGGTTTAAAAGTTGAAAAAGTTTGCACAAATTTCCTATGTAAGTTCTACTTCACTGAAAAGTTATCGGTCACAAGCAATAAAAATTCCACTTTGTTTGATTAATGTTATGCATGTGTTAATTATCATGTGTAATATCAGTTTTATTTGTGTCTTTCGAAAGCGAGCATTCATAAATTTAAAAGGATATTTCAAACTATTTTCAAAATATAAGTATCTTTTACAAGTTTTTTTCCGTAATGAACTTTGCTCAGTTATATTAATATTGAATATTCATCTTACAAAATAAGAGTCTTGTAAAACACATTCCGTTTCAGTTTTCTGAAATTTATGTATAAGTTATTTAGAAATTATGGGTGGAAGTTAAAAATCTCTGTATTAATGATATATTGTCAGCACCTCTCAAATAAAAAAAATTCATGTATAATTTAGTTTGTTCAGATGATGTTCAATTTTACGTAGTAACAAACTCTATATTTCTCAAATTTATGCTAGTTTTTCACAAGAAAAAAATATATATTCTTTAAGTTTGCCTAGCAAACTTTTTTCAGTATTTAAATTTTCTAAGTACATTCCATCCCATGAGTAGTTAACTATTTCCACTAAGGAAAATATCTTATTATTTTAGTGTGTTTGATTGATGTTAGATTTTTATGTTTCTGATTGGTGATTTGCATATACTCTTTTAAAAACTTTACACAATTCGTAACATATATGTTAGAAATAATAGTATATCGCATCTGAGATTGAAAAAATTTATAACTATTATCATGTAAGGAAGGTTAAATTTTAAAAACATGTCGTTGAATATGAGTGTTACCATGAAAAAAGTTAACTAAATTACTTGTGATTTCCTTTCAGAGTATAAAAAGTTATATAGTTTACATATAATTCGCAAGTTTCATTCAATTTTTCTTAAGATGTTTTAAAAGTCTTGCAGGTTTTTTTTTTTCAAAACTTAAATGCATATCTACAATGTATTTAATATCTCCAATTTATTTAATATTTTCCCCCAATTCACCTTTCTTAGATAAGTAAAATAAACCTTAGTCAGCATGTATTGCACGAGTTAATACGACACCTTAACGTATATTATTACAAAGTAAATTGTCTAAGTCTTTCTTGAAGTAACATAAATTTCCAACTTGCATTGATTTTCCGATTGAAAAGTAGAGGTGAATTTTTTTTCCTTGGAGTATCTATAACTAGTATTTATTTTAAATCTCTTACTATTTTTCTTCTATGTAACAATTTTGTTAAGTTTTACCCGTATTGTAGCATATAATCTCACTGAGTTTGAACAATATTCAATGTTTTAGACAATAGAAAAGTTTTCAAGTAGAAATGATCTTAAATTCTCCAAGTGAATCATACTTTTTGGAAGAAAGTCCATGCGAATTCTACCTTCACTTACTAATGTGTCTTTGAAATCCACTTCATTCATTCCAAGTTTTCACAAACATTTCATTATGAAAAAGGAAAAGTAGGAAAACGATAATCTCGAAGGCCTGCTGACACACCGCAGCATCACCCGCTGCTTGCGCGTCGATGCTGTTGTTCTTGCTGTACAAGTCTCCCGACCTGTTTGAACAAGTATTAGTGTGACTCATCCTCCGGTCTAAAAATGCCGGCAAGTGGCGTATCACCTACCGCTAACCTGATTGGCTAATTACCGTCACATGCTTATCACCCCGTTTAAAGACGTGAATTTTATATGTAAAGTAAATTTTTACGCTAACGCTTAAATTCTTTGCTATCGAAAGTTCAAGTATGTTATTTTTTTTTCTCTTATATGCTACATTTTAAACACATGATATGAAATTTTTACGTTATGCTTATCTTAGAAATTTTTGAGTATGTTACTTTTTCTTTTATTTAATATTAACCTAAGAGTTTAATTGTATATGAGAAGTAAATTGTCACGTTAAAGTTTAAAGATATGATATTTATATATGAAGTAAATTTTCGTGTAAAGGTTAAAATTCTTTATCTTTGAAATTTTTATTCTGTTAAATTTCCCATTATTTAACATTAACCTAAGAAAATAATTGTGTATGAAATTTTCGCGTATTGTTTAAATTGTTGTCGAAGAAAGTTTAAGTATGTTATTTTTTTTTCTTCTCTAATTTAGCATTATTCTTACACATTTTAAAGATAAAAATGTTATGTGTGAAATAAATTTTCGCGTATTGTTTCAATTCCTTACCTTATAAATTTTTAATATTTCTTTTTCTCTAATTTAGCGTTATTCTTACACATTTGAAAGACATAATTTTTATATGTGAGGTAAATTTTCGCGTATTATTTGAATTCTTTGCCTTATAAATTTTTAGAGTTTCTTTTTTTTTATCTTATTTATCGTTGATATAAGAGTATGATAGTACATGTAGAGTTAATTTTAACGTTCAATTTTAAATTCTTTGCCTTGTAAATTTTTAGTGTTTCTTTTTTCTAAAAGTTAGAGTTGCCATTATACATTTTAAAGACATGAACGGCAATGTTTGAATTCTTTGTCGTAGAAATTATAGGTATGTTATACTTTCATCCTACATTTCAAATTTAAAGTCGTGATTTTTATATGTGAAGAACATTTTTTACGTTAATGTCAAAGTTATTTGTCGTACAAAGTTTAAGTGTGTTACTTTTTTTTTCTTTTATTTAGCGATATTTCTACATATTTTAAAGTCGGGATTTTTATGTGTAAAGTAAAATGTTATGTTAATGTTAAAGGTATTTGTCGTAGAAAGTTTAAGTACGTTACTTTTCTCTTGCATGTCATATTTTAAAGTCGTGATTTTTATATATGAAGGGAATTTTCGAGTAAAGGTTAAATATTTATCTTAGAAATTTTAAGTAAGTTACTTTTTTCTCTTATTTAGCGATATTTTTACTCATTTTAAAGTGATTTTTATGTGAAAAGTAAATTTTTTACGTTAATGTTAAAGTTATTTATTTTAAAGAGTTTAAGTATGTTACTTTTTTCTCTTATTTAGTGATATTCGTACACATTTTAAAGACATGATTTTTATTCGTAAGGTAAATTTTCACGTTCACTTTTTTTATAAGTTTATTTTTTTATAATAATAATAATAAAATCTGATAATTATTACTAAATATTATCTTTATATTTAATAAATTTCATAATTACTCCAATTGCATCAACTGTCTACGCTAAAAACCCATTCGCTACACTATGACGTCATGAACAAATTATCTATCACTTTAACTGTTTCAAGCAAGATAGTTACACAACAACTCAACTCGCAAACGCGTTGAAGCGTGTTGAAACATGCCTAGTCTCGCTCCCCACCCGCTCTGATCGGTTAGAACCAAGCAGCGCCCTCTACCGTGAAACCTGATTGGTCGGTGAAGTCACGTGATCACCCTTCATATATAGACGCTACCGGTTGCCGTCTCGCCATTTCTACGTAGATACCTGAGTGTGAAAGACGTGTTTAATACTTCGTGTTTTTTTCTCAACGCGATTTTGTTCGTACTTGTGTAGTTATTCACAGTTATTTTAGCTTCGCAGATTTCGTTTCGATTATTCGGTAAGTGAATTTTTAAACATCTTCTCACTCCAACAAACCAAGAGAGCCTTGTCGGCCTATGACGACAAGCGGTATCTGCTGGAGGATGGTATAGCTAGTTATGCGTATGGTCATTACAAAATTCCTTAAATTTAATTCTTCTAACTTAATTTTTCGCAGTTCATTAACTATAGTCATTATTTTTACTAAAATATTACATTAACTTAATTTTTATAAAAACTAAAATTAGTATATTTTCAGGATTTTGTTAGTGACCATTAAATTTAATTTTGGGAAATATACGTTCCCCCAAGTCTTCTTCAAAAAACTGGACACTCTTAAATTTAATTTTTAATGTAACTCTATTCTAGAAATAGTTTATGTCCAACATTAATCTTTTAGACTAAAACTTTAAAATTGTTAAGAGGTGAAGATATCTTCTTAAAAGATATCATCAGATGGCTGATTAGTGACCTCAAGTTTCAAAGAAATATACGTTCTGTGGAATAAGATTTTTTTTTTTTTGTTAGGGTGGAGTGAGGCGGTACCAATTCTTCCTAAAAGAGGTATCGGGCTGGAGGTGGGTCCTCACCTTTAATAAATAATTTTTCTAAATTTATTAATTGTAATTCTAAAGTCTTAACTTATTCAAAATTAGTTAGGGAAGGGGGGTGGGTAGATGAGTTACCATGAAGGCAACGTCCGATAGTCGATATTTTAACAATTGTTTGGTAAAATATTGAAATGTCACGTGTAGCTCGGGGTTAGGGTTCTTTAGACCCTTAGCAAATGGCCTTCCTTTTATTAACTTTTCAAATTTAACATTTTTTTTTTTTTGTGTAACTTTGTTGCAGGTATTTTAACTTGGCTAAAGGATATGTAAGTAACTCGCTAGAAAACCAAACAGTCAATCAGGAGTTAACTTTTGATCACATGTTTAAAACTTATCAGTCACAAGCGAGCATTTAGCTGACCGATCAGAACTCGTTGCCAACACCTGAAAACTAAATTTGGTATATATCCAATGTTATCACCACTTAAAACGTAAATCTTAACATAGAATGACGTCATACCCACTGTGACGTCATTAGTAAAAATACCTATCACTCTAACTTATTCGTTTAGAAGCAGCCCTAGAACAATTCAGCTCCGTCTGTTAGATAAACCGAAACTAAAAAGTGTTGCCACCGCTCAAAACTTTGATATAAAACAAATTATGACGTCATATCCACTGTGACGTCATACACAAACAGCTTATAACGAAACCGAAACTAAAACAGCAGCAGGAGGGAAACAACTCCACTCCACTTCCGGTCACGCCCCCTTCCGGTGACGCCCCCATACCATACCTGCTCCGCTGCTCCGCCCTGGCTTCGGAGCCCCACTTTCTAACTACTAACAATTATGTGTTCAATGAAGGAAAATAAAAAAGATTCAGGATAAAATATTTTTATTTTAAAAGTAGAAATTTACAAATTCATAAATATTTTGATTTTATAGGATTTATGACTATCGATGGTATTAACTGCTTTTGAAATATATATGATTTTATTTTCCAGATAATTTGGGAAAATATTATGAAAATCGCCATATATTGGACAAGGGCCCACTTGAGAAGTTGCCAAAATCCTGCTCTATATCTGTAGTTATATTAAGGATAAAATAGCATAAAAATTAAACACTTAGTATCAAAAAAAATTTACGGTCAACAATGGAAAGAAACGTCAATAAAAGTCCAAATAAAAGAAATTCGAAAATATAACTAGAGACAAAAATAATATTCTAGAAATATTGCTATATTATTTTCAATCATAACTACGAAATTATCAAAAATTATGTGTTAAATACCTTCACTAACGCTCCATTTAGTTAGCTAGGTGAAGCAAGCGTTACCACCTACTTCTTTTTAGTGTTCATACCCTAACGTTCAAAATGGAACACTCATATAGATGCACTTTGATGTGATGTATGTCTTTCCGAAACATATTTAAATAATGCAGGAATTAGTTGAATGATTGAACAGAAATTTTGGTTCATAGCTAATCATATACGTTCAACCATAAGCAAATAAGTAAGTTTTTTCCCCCAAGTAGTATTTTTTTTTTTTTTTTTTTATATAACATTATATTAGATATCACAGAAGCTACAACTGAAAGGATTTAAAAAATGAGTAACATGAGTGGCTTATTACAATTTTTTTGAAAAAACATAAAATTTACTGAAAGAAAAATACGTATCCCTCTGCCTTAATTCTAAAACATGAAATAGTAAAATTTGACAAAAAAATCCTGTAAATAGATAACTATGGTTATTTTTAAGGAAAAATATTTTAGTTTATCAAAATAGATTCAAATAAACAAATAAAAATTGTAATATTCAAGCTAATAGTAAATATCTGGTTACCTAATTACTATAAGTTACTTAATTTTAATTATTTTACTTTCAATTACCCATATGTTAACAAAGAATAATGAAAGTATTGCATTCGACTAGAAAAAAAAATTCGATTCCCCCCCCGCCCCCATCTTTTTTTGTATTTCTACAAGTTTTGGAATAAGCCGAGTTCAAAAATATGGTCTAGAAAAAATGTCTGTGTGCATGTGGTCAGTGTATGGACTCCCGAAAGGATTGACTTAAGGTGATGAACTTTTGCATACGAGTCAGCCATGCCCATAGGACCTGTCATTAAGTTTTTTGTCAAAATTGTCCTTGAAAAATGTATGTTTTTTGACAATTGTCAAAAAGCGGCACTAGCGATTTTGATCAATATCATTGTGGTAACACCTTTTAAAGTGCTCTAAACATCAACACTTCCGAAATTTTCGTAGAAATGCCATAGCATAAAAAATTGAAAAACATCGAACATTTCTCTTTCATGAACATCCCCCATTAACGACTGTTTTTACAATATTTTCCCTTACAAGAAAGGACAATGTAATATTTATTGAAAACAAATCTCCACAATCTTGGCGGTGTTTTTTTTTTGTTTTGTAAGTCTCGACTTCATTTATTCAAAATAAGAACTGAAACTGAGCCGATTTTAATACCCGTGGGGCTGAAAGGCACCGAAGACAGCTTGTATATAAACCATCTGCAAATATGTTATATATATATAAAAAAAAAAAAAAAAAAAAAAAACTCGCTTGTGAGTATGCGCACAGCGATCAAGTACAGAATACTCAGCGTGTGAATATTCGCACATGACTTTTTTTACCTATCTAAAAAATTGATATATTATAATATAAAATACTTACATGACCATATATATTTAAGAAAGTGAAATATTATAAATTTTGGATACGATAATCATGTAAATTGCATGTTATTTTTTAGAATAACCATTTAGATTCAATATTTAAAGTCTAAAAAACGACATTTTAAAGATACCGTTGAACAAAAAATATTGTATTTAAAATGCCGTTCAGAGAGAATTAAAAATTAATTTCAGTAAGGATACAAAATTGTTTCTTCTGGATATAGAATGACTAGATTGATTTTAAAAGACTCGTTCAAGGCATGTCCAGCTTCCCAGACAGGATACACATTTTGAAAAGAAGTAGTAACTAAAATAAAAAATTATTTTATAATATCATGTAACCAAGTAAGTGTAGCAGCTCTTTTGTGCAATTTCATAAAAATATATATCTTAAAGAATTGTATAATAGTGGAATAGGTAATTTTGGATTGATGCGATTACTGGTATTAGGCTCCTTTTTTTTTTTAATTACTATCCAGAGATATAAAAATTTGCTTTCTTTACTTTAGTGCAATACCATAAATGTATATATTTAAAAAAAAAAATAATGTATAATATTGAAATAAATTATTTTATAATGATGAATTAACTGATTAGTGCTCTTACTTTTTCCATAAAATGTTTCTGAACTAATTTTATACAAATAACTTTGCTACATAAGTCAAACAGTTTGAGAAAAAATTATTGCTTGATTGTGGAGGTAAGCTCAATATATTTAGTAGGTAGATCATGAAAAAAGTGGTGTCCGGAAATCTTGAGTCAATAGCCCCCTCCCCAATCGAGTTTACTCACTGAGTCTCGTCCCCGAGAAAAAAGTGAAAAGTTAGCGCATATGGTGATATAAAAATAACCTTCAAACCTATGTTATTCAGGAAAACATATAACTAGTGTCACAACAAAAAAGGTTGCAACTCCTTTGATACATTCACACACAAAATTAAAGAATGAAAATTACAAAAATAACGCTGATTTGTTAGCTTTTTTTTACAGGAGAACAAAGGCATTTTACTTTCATTTGACAATTCGTTGGTTGGATGTTTAAATACCAAATCACAAAGAAATCATTTAATGAGCATAAAAGAAAATATAAAGTAATGGGTGAAGAGTACTAAAAATACTCCACCTGTCTAACAGTAATATTTTCAGGGGACACGGTGAGTTTTCAAAAAAGTTTAGGTATGAATTTTAGGGAGAGTTTCCAAAACTTTTAGCTATAGTTCCTCAAAAAAGTTAAGAGATATTTTTTTATCTTGGAGCTGACATAAGCTCCTAACATAGAAATTTTCTTTTCAAAGCTTTTCAATAACGATTATAAATCTTAGCAAAAAACTGCTAATTTTTTAATTAAACAGTTATACTATATTGAAAAGCATGTGAAACTAACCACTTATTTAATTTTTAAGCAATATTCGAAGTATTTAAAAGAGGCTATTTCTTCACTTTTTAAATTTAAACTAATATTTATAAGTTTAGTTATAATTCAGAATTGTTGTCAGGCTAATAAATCATTATTAAAATTTTAATCACAAGATAATCCCACCGGCACAAATCATGGACATCAATGCTATCATACGCAAAAATTATCACTTTCACAACAACATAAATCACGGCTCACCATACCGACGAAAATCTCTTCAAAAGTGGCTATTACATCAGTGTAACCCTCAGCTAAACTAACCATCAGACTCAATCGTAAATATCGGCAGCTACCATATTAAAGACAAGGTAAAAATAATCACTGTACTGGAAAGTTTTGGAAAGTTTGTACTAACACAGATTCCATTATTTGGTTTATACGCTTTACCACCAATTTTTATGCACAATAATGGCTGATGATTGCCGGAACTTACAGCTTAATGTGGATTCTGAACTCCAACAAACAACCATATTTAATTGGAACACGACATCGTTGGCATGCGAGGCCAAAACACTAAACACACAGGTATCAAGTAGGTTGCAGGTAACGTGGTTGAAAAGCTTGTAAGGAAACATATGACGAGCTAACCAAACACCCAAGATTTTAATCCAGATACGCATCAATCTCAAGAATGATAGAAATTTTGGTCCAAAAAGCGTAACTATACCATGAACAATCAAAAATATTGCTTTTAAGCCGCTTTTCGAAATTCTTTAATAGAGACTAGGACAAATGCAACTTTTTCTCTTTCGATTATATTCCAGTTTCAACTTTACAATACAGGAATATGCCTTTAAAAATGTCCACAGTTTCTTTGCACGATTTGAACGATATACTTCTTTCAACAACTTGCATCGTCATAGAGCTTCAGTTTTAGCAACTTATAGATCACAACTGGGCCATTATTATTATTTTTAGGTTTTTTTTTTTTTTTTTTTTTTACGAAGGCATTGGCAATTGATTTAATCTTTAATTGCAGTTTGAATTGATTGGAATGTTTCTTGCTCTTATGGTGAGATATGCTTGGGCGGAAACACTGTTTAAAATATTGAGTTTTTTCATGCCCACAGCAAGCAACGTCCATTGTAAACTTTGTCTGTCACAGTATACCATTCCTTCAATACAATACTATATACTTGTTTGTATTACCACGTTGCTTGAAATTTTATACGACCATTCGGCATATTTCAAAGTAAAAATACAACACATGTAAGATCAAAAAGATATAATGAAACTATAATTTGTCCCAAGAACCTTTCAATTTTTAAAGAATTTTAATTTACACGCGTTGACAAAATGCATTGTCGGATGTAAACCTTTTAAAAGCTTCACAAAAGAAAAAGACATTCTTTTCAAAGATGAGTAATAAAATACTAAAAAAAATTTCAGCTCGTTGAAATTAAGTTGAACAAATTCATTTTCATATTTTGCAGAAGCGATAAATTTTCCTTTAAAAATAATGCGCCCAGAAAGCTCACATGAATCTTTGCTTCAGCTTAATATACCCATTGTGTTCTTATCACTTTACCGTCGATTTGTGAAATAATCCTTCACACAAAGTTCTCAGAATGTGGACTGTAGCTTTATTTCAACCTGCACTGCATCGTTATGGACAAGTTTCTTGACGGTGAAACCAAATTGGAGAATCAATTATATGTCTCCATTTCTAGAAAAAAGAGCACGCAATGCTTCCATTCGAAGCTGTCTTCCCAAACGTAATGCAATCTCAGACAGTACCTACGTGAGCCTCCCCCCCTTGGAGCCTCATAAAGCGGGTTGCTAAACTAGGTATCAAATTTCATCTACTCCTCTCAAGAAACGAAGACTAGATACATTGTTTATAAGAGGTACCTGGTTTTGTTAAATAAATTGTGAAGCTTCATTCTGAATTTCAAAAATATTGTTATGAATACTGCTGGACAATTACTGGACCATTCTACAAAAGGGGCCAATTTGACATACTGTAGAATTTGAAAAATGCTCACATTAATATAACACTTATCAATCCTATATTATTGTTTTCTTTCATCAACAATAAATACTTACATTTTCATACGATTCAAGCAAAATTGTCAAGTATCATTGCACATACTTGGCCTACTACCAATTTTTTAACATGATTGCCGTTCAATATCCTAGTTTTTCATCCAAATTGATTTAAATAATAACTACTTACCAAAAAAACAAGCCCATTTTAAAGTTATATTAGTATTTCCTTTTTTGATAGACCATCAAAGTAAACTATTTAGGTTCAGTAAATATCATCACAGTGAAAATTTTCAGTTTGTTAAGCATCCAACAGAGGGTTTTACCACGAAAACATCAAGCAATGCAGTCTGCAATTTCTTATTATGTTTTTGTGTTTGCTTTTATAGTTTTTACAATTGAATTCATTTTAAGATGTTTTTCCTAAGGTAAGTCATCAATGTTTAGATACCTTTTGTGCGAACGGTCATGTCAGTGTCTTTAAAATTCAAAAGTGCCAACTACTAAATGTTTAAGGACCAAATAAGCTATCTACAGTGGATAGGCAGATATTCTTGTTTGACTTTGCAAAGAACATCACACTCCCTTACTTTTTTTTGTTTTTGTTTTTGTTATGCCATTGTTATTGCACTTTATTCAACCACTTCAAAGATTACTTACCTCTAAATCAAAAAGTTATTCGTTGAAAATTTTTCCCCTTTTCTTAATAACCATTAGCAACTTTTGTAGAATTGTTCAACTACAACAATCTTCTTGGCCTACAAGCTCGATTAATTTCCCCCTGCTATCAACATACCTCATATATAAATAGCACTCAATATATTTCCCCCTCCTTATGTTCACAACCCGACATTTTCGAGTATAGTTTCTTCGCTCATACAAAATATAGCTTTATTAAATTATATGACCCTAATATAGCCAACACACCTGTTGCGAATCTATATGATACTTTTAATTGTAATCGTTATGAATAGCTGTTCATATAATAAAAAGCTGCATCTGGCAATACTGAAAAACGAAAAGATGGTTGTTTGCTTGTAACTAAGATTTAAACGTTTTATTCACATAGTTAATTTATAAATCTAGCCTCTTATTTTTATATTGAGGCCTCGTTCGTAAAGCGAAACATAGCGTCCGTGATTTAAAAGAATATCTGCGACTTAGATTGAAATACCGTACTGTGCATACAACGATTCGTGAAAAGACTACTTTGAAATTTCATTTGAAAAATGGCGGATGAAAAAAGTTATGTAAGTACCTTGGAAGATCTGAAAAAAGCAAGAACACAGCTACGTCGTGCTTTTACTACAGCAATCAATTTGAGAAGTTAGAAGAATCCGAGAGAATCGAAAGTAAGGAAATTCTTACTATTTATTATAAGATAGATGATAAAGCGATTAGGTGGTTTGACTTGGACTCTCAAATAAATCTGTTAACTGATATTTCTGATGAAGAATTTCATTTAACTGAATCTTATAGAGATAAATTTATTGAAGTGAAAGTATTTTACGATTCTTATGTTTAGAAAGAATTAGTCACCGAGTCATGAAATTTTCATTCACAAGTTGGCGCGAATTTAAAGCTGCCTAAGATTGTTTCGAAAGAATATGAGGTTTGTCCTAAAACTTGGGTAGCACTTTGGGGCAGTTTTCTCGCATACACAAGGATGATGGCTTGAAAGAGGAAGACAAATTTCAATATTTGTTGGCGTCTGTTAAGTCAAATACGAAAGCGAGAGACATCGTTAAGAGCTATCCACCTAGGTCCGATTGTGTGTTTTTCAATAAGCCTCACAATAGCCAAGATTATCGAAAAGCTTCTGCAATGAGTTTGGAAGAAAGGAAAAATGAGGTTAAGCAAGCAAAATGCTGTTTATTTTGTTTTAAAAAGGGACATTTTTTCCGAGATAGTAGAAGCAAAGTAAGGTGTTTGCTGTGCAGTCAACGACATTATGTGATAATGCGTCCAAATCTCTGCAGAGGATCTGTAAAATCTCCATCCAAAGAGCTTGAACATGAAGAAGAGAAGGAACAACAATTCTTTCTTCACAGTCTTCCCAACGAAAAGTTTATCTTAAGACTGTTATGTTAAGACTTCGTAATAATGGTAAACAGGTTTTGCGTAAGATCTTTATTGGAAGATGGGTCTCACCGTTCATATATTGAAACTGGTTTAGTTAAAGAGTTAAATCTTCAATTTCTAGGAAAGGAAATTCTATCCCAGTAATTATTTGGCGGAGGAACAACACCTGCTGCTAAACATGGAAAATATAATTTGAATATAGAGGGTTTAGACGGAAAATGTTCGATACCAGTTTCATTTCTAAATCAGCCAAAGATTTGTACATCATTGTCTAGAATACAAGATGAAAACCTTATTTCCGAACTCTCTTCCCGGGGGATAGTCCTAACTGACGTAGGTAGAAATGCGCCTCCTATAAGAGTCTACTTGGAGCGGATGTTCTTCGTAGTATTTTAACCGGAAGAGTAGAGATTTTCAAGTCGGGGATTTCAGCTGCAGAAACCTTGGTTGTTTGGACCTATCGATATAGATAGACTGCTCCATTATTAATGCAAAGAGAAAAACGCGCCGGGGATTGCGAAGCTGGTGGGAAGATTAACCAATCACAATTCACTTTTATAGTTGGATGGAAATGCGAAAAACCCTGTAAAATGCTAGAGTACATATTTTTTTGCACATTATTACTAATTAAGGTCTACTAATGACATTTTTGGTGTGTACAACCCAAAATTTTATTTTCAATCCTCGGCAATCCGTATTTTTTATCCCACCAACGGCATCTGGCAACGGCTTCATTTTCCCAGCGTTAAGCAGTCTATCCAGTTGTTTATTTATATCGATGGTTGGACCATCTTGGGTCTTGGAAGGAAAAAAGAAGTTTGTAGTATGGTATCGTTGGCTTTGAAGAACTTTGAATTGCATAACATTTGGAATTTAGAAGTTTTGGGCATAAATGATCCAACAGAGGTACATGAGAAGAGGCCGCTGGAAGAGGACACGTTAATCCATTTTGAAGAAACCCTGAAAGTTAACGAAGAACAACGTTATGAAGTTACATTGCCTTGGTTGGTTGGACACCCTCCCTTGTATAACAATCGTGAAGTAGCCGTAGCCAGACTTCGTTCTGTTACGAAGTGTATAGTGAAAGAAGGCACATTCAATGCATATAACGAAGTTTTCTTGAATTGGCAAAAGGAAGGAATTATTGTAGAGGCTGAATTATCAGAGCTGAAGAATTCAGCCTACTACTTGCCGCACAGACCAGTAGTTAAATTATCAAGCGCAACAACGAAAATACGGCCTGTGTTTGATGGTTCATTCAAGACTAAAGGTGGTGCTTCATTAAATGATTGCCCGACTACAGAACCAAGTTTAACACAGCAAATTCCTCCATCGCTAAACAGATTCAGATGGGATGCCAAGGGAGTAACTGCTGACATTAAACAAGCATTCTTGCAAATAAGTGTAAATCCAGTAGACAGAGATGTACTACGATTCTTGTGGTGTAAGGATCCTGAATGCTCAACTGTGGTCGAATATAGACATTGCCGCGTCAT
The DNA here is from genome assembly GCA_963978545.1 of Linyphia triangularis. NCBI lineage: Eukaryota > Metazoa > Arthropoda > Arachnida > Araneae > Linyphiidae > Linyphia > Linyphia triangularis. Next base: position 44,318,989 of record OZ021732.1, on the reverse strand, counting down.
TTTTGGGATAACTACATCTCCTTTCCTGCTGAATGCAACGATACAGCATCACTTTGCACAGGAAAAATTTAAAGATAGAGATATGGCTTTTACAAGAAGAAAATTGGAAGATGGGTTTTACGTGGATAACTTGGTACCAGTGTCGAAGATGAAGATCAGCTTCAAATTCTGAAGAGCCAGGCAACTGAGATAATTGGTGATGGATGCTTTGATTTACGTTGCTGGTTTTCTACAGGTTGTTCAGAAGACTTAATTCAGTCAGTATTAGGACTTAAGTGGAATTGTGAGACAGATGAAATGTCATGTGTTTCTCCCAAAACTGTCGACCTAAGTCTATCAGCAACTAAAAGAATCTTACTTTTAATAGTAAACAGTGTATACGACCCAATAGGATTTTCTTGCCCTGCAATGCTGGTTCCAAAATTGATTCTACAAGAAGCTTGGAGGAGGAAATTCAGTTGGGACGAAGAAATTCCTGGGGATCTTAAAGTGAGATTTTATACAGTTGGGCAAGACATTTTGGTCTGACTGAACAATGCTCTATTCCAAGAAGAATGTTTAGAGGAAAACTGAATGATGCAACTTTGCACATTTTTTCAGATGCATCGGGGTTTGCTTATGCTTGTTGTGCACTCTTGCGATGTGAAGACCAAGGAGAAGTTTTCGTAAATTTAGTGGCTGCAAAATCCAGAGTGATGCCAATGAACCGTCCAAAGATTCCCAGAGCGGAATTATTGGGAGCTGCCATCGCTGCTCGGTTATATAAGTCTATTCTAGAATCTCTGAAGTTGCCTCTTAGAATTTTTTTTTAGGAGTGACTCAATGGTTGTGTTAGCATAGATTAAGAAACAAGAACCCTGGAATACCTTTATCGTTAATAGAGTAAAGGAAACAAGAGCGCTGACGGATATCAACTCATGGAGATATATATACACGGGGAATTTAACCCTGCAGATTTACCATCTCGTTCCTGCAATTGGTACGACCTTTTCAAACAGAAATGGTGGGAAGGCCCTTTGTGGTTGCGAGAAGATGAAGCATCTGGACGGTAACGAATTTGTTCTGTCTAGAGGAAGCGCTGAAAGAACGCAGGAAGATAGTGATGAGCGCAGCAAGTGTAGAGAAAGAAGTTATCAGTCAAAGATTTTTAAACTTTTCGAAATACTCAATGATAGTACGGATGGGTGCGTGGATTTTCCGTTTCTGTGTCAACTCTCGCAAAGTTCAAGAGAAGATTGAAGGACCAGTAACCAGTGAAGAATTTCAAAGTGCTGAACTATGTCCAATAAAGATGATTCAGAGCGAGTGGTCAGAGGAGATCAGGAAGAAGTATGAAACTGCAATGAAATTTTATGAAGACGAAGATGTACTGAGGGTCAGAACTCGCCTTGTATTTGGTGAAGATGACGAGTACATTAAATTCCCAATTGTTTTACCTGATCATCCAATAATTCGACGTTTGATTTAGTATACGCATAAGACTCTAAATCATGCTGATGTACAGACCACACTGGAACATTTGCGAGAAAGATTTTGGATCCCCAGAGGACGAAGCATTATCAGGGAAGTTATCTCTAAGTGTATCCCCTGTAAAAGGCATTCCATGAAACATGCGACAGTGTTCGCCATTACCAGCCGATCGTATTCAGAGAGTTGCTGCCTTTCAAGTCACAGGTGCAGATTTAGCTGGTCCAGTCTTTCTGCGAGGAGGTATCAAAGCTTGGATTATAATGTTTACCTGTGCTGTGTATCGTGCCGTACACCTTGAGTTTGTAACGTCCTTGTCAACTGATGCCTTTATTCAAGCCTTGCGAAGGTTCATCGCTCCAGAGGGAGATGAAATGTTACTTATACAGACCAAGGAACAAATTTTATCTGTAACGCAAGAGCACTTCAAAATTTGGATTGGGAAGCAATTCAAGCAGACTGTGAAACGCAACAGATAAAGTGGAACTTTAATCCTCCAAGTGCACCTTGGTACGGTGGATGATGGGAGCGTCTCGTTAGAATTCTCAATGATCTTTTGAAGAGGAACATCAGTAAAGCTAGTCTCAGCTACGAAGAAATGCTTACTGTGTTGACGGACTTCGAAAGTAACATCAACCAAAGACCCCTAACCTATACACATCTGAGGATCCTGAAGAGCCAAAGCCTTTGACCCCTGCCCATTTTTTGCGTGAAGTTTCTCCACCATTACATTGTCACACTGTTGATCTAGATCTGATTAACAGCAACAATTTACGAAAGAGATCTTCAAAAGGTTCGTGAGAGCTTCCGCAAGAGGTTCCAGAGAGAATATCTAGCTGCGTTGGTGAAAAATCCTGAAGATAAACAACATTCCAAATTACAGGATAGTGATATCGTTCTTGTGGAATCTGATAATTCTAAAAGAATTGAGTCTCCCTTAGCACGGATCGAGGAGTTAATCTCGGGCAAAGATGGAAAACGAAGAGTCGCTCGATTGAAGCTGGTTCATACTACTCTTATTCGGCCTATTCAACAATTCTATCCGTTAGAGATATGGTCCGAAGACGTAATACCCCTCCCATCACGGAGGTACGGATTTCTGATGTTTCTAGAGACACCATCCTAGAGACTCCTGAAGTAAAATATACATGTAATAGTCGTCAAGTGAAGATACTACAGAGACTAGACTATTGACTAGAAAGAAACTTTATCTACTTTAATTTAGAGACTTTAAGTTAGAGTAATTTTTTTAAGTGGTATTATATATTTAAATTTAAGTATTACACTCCAATATTTTGTAATTAAAATTTCTCATACCAGTTATTGTAACATCACTGGCTCTCGCAATCATCCCCCTTTGGTCTACTTTCATATGTTCATTAAGTTTTGTCTTCATTAAAATCAATACAAAAGATGGGAGGGTTGCGAATCGATATGATACTTTTAATCGTAATCGTTATGAATATCTGTTCACATAATAAAAAGCTGCAACAGGCAATACTGAAAAACGAAAAGATGGTTGTTTGCTTATAACTAAGATTTAAACATTTTACTTACACAGTTAATTTGTAAATTTCGCCTCTTATTTTTATATTGAGGCCTCGTTCGTAAAGCGAAACAACACCAATATTTCTGTCATTACTTAGCAACGCTATTGTTAATCTAGTATCTAATTGGCAATCATCATTTTGAAACATAAATAAATTTTCAACTTTATCCTCAAAAATTTTGTGATTTTATTTCTTATTTTTGATACTTTGTCTATTTCCTTGTACTATTGCATAGATAAATATAAATTCACAGCAATTTTATCAGTATTTTGCTGAAATTTCAACTTTGCAGTATTCTATTTTCTGAATGCAAAGAATTTCTTATTGAGGCTTTATCTAAGGACCAAAAAGGCTAATTGACAGATCAGATACAAAAAAGTCGTGAATAAACCATTATCAATACTTACCGTTTCTTTTTAAGTAGTTTAGCATGATGTTTTCTAGACTAGTTGGTGGATGCTGTGTATTGGAAACATCAATCACAGGACTCTATTGAAATGAAGAAGCATTTATAAATGATACTTAATTAACAGAATCTTATTTCAAGTTTAGAAGTGTGCTAAAATATAATTTTAGAAAATGTTATTGTTTGCTTTAAGCATAAGTTTATAAACCATGCATTAAACTACATATATTTTTTAATGAAAACAATTGAATAAAAAATAAGGTAAAAAGCTATCAATAAATGAACTATGCATTTAAAAAAGGAAAAATAGCTACAATCATGTTGTGGGCCCTTTTACAAAATATAGTGTCGAACGCTGCTCTACAAGAACTCTTAGGAATCTTGTAAACGTGCAACACCATCTAACTAGTCTGGAAAGCATTTATTCTAAATTGCAAGCATTAACCTAACATGTGATTCTAAATTGTCTAAGTGTACACTAACCCTCCTAAAAGTTAGCAACATTAAGATTAAGTTCAAATAAACCTAAAATATTTTGGGTAGATGAGTAGATAAATGTTCTTATTTAAGTGCTACTGATATTTAGAATTCTAAATAAGCAGCTTCTTCTGAAATGTTGACAATACCAACTGTAAATAATTTGCTTATAATTAGATATATAATAAACCAGGGTTGAAAAAAAAACAGGTTTTTTTAGTAAAACACCAAAAAATCCTGTTTTTTTTTGGTTTAAACAAAGTTTTTTTTTTTTTTTTTTTTTTTTTGGTTTAAGCCGAGATTTTTTTAAAAATCCTTTTCTAATTACATGTATACATATAAATAAAATTTGACATTAACTAGAATAATTAATGTTCAAATAACAAATAATATTCCTTCTGAAAATAATTTAAACTAAGTAAATAAACAATTGTTACTTATGTGGACATTCAAATCATATTAAATTTTAATATTATATATAGGGATACAATTTTTTAAATTCAATGTATACAATATCATACTATAGTAATTGTTTACTACATAATATATGGAATATTGCTCTTAGATTCATCAGTAATGGTGATAAGTTGTAGAAAATTATATTTTTAAGATTTAGAAATAAGTTGTTAAAGCACAAAATTTCTATTTTAGGAACAAATTTAAAATTCAGCCTATAATTCAATTTTAATTAATAATTTTAAATACTTATAAAACATTAATATATCCATTAGATTAATATAAAAACTTATTATTGATACTTATGAATACTTTAATAGTCTTTAATTTTAAGATTTATTTTAAAATACGTTAGCACTTATTCCATCTATAATATTCGTATAATTTTTCATTTACAAAAACATTAGTAATGTAATACCAAGTATTCATCTTTCATTTAGTTAATTATTTGCTAGAGAATTAGAAGAAAGAAAAACTAGATGCTTTTATATTTTTTATTCCACTTAAAAACAAGTTTAGGATTTAATATTTAAAAAAAAAAAAAAAAGTTTAGCAGCTTTTTTTTCAACCCAGACTGTTACGCAATTTTTATTGTACAGCTCCAAAAGACAAAAAAATTCTCTCAACATTTGCTGTAGTTGCTTGGTTTAAACCATGCCAACTTTGTAATAAAAAAATTAGAAAATAGAGGTATTGATACTTGTATACGAGATGACCTGCCTTATTTAATCTCATATTAAATTTCACTTTTTATATTCAGCTGGTTTTTTTCACACTTTTTTTTTTTAATTTTACTTAGCAATAAGTCAAATATTAAAGTTTCAGCAGATATAAATTTTATTGACAAATGGATATAACTCAAGTTCCTGCACTTGTACAAATTATTTTAGAGCATTCAGCTAAAACCAAAGACTGTTTGAAAAACTTTTTTATGCTATATATAAAAAAAAATTAAGATTTTTTTTTTTTTTTAGCTTGGAATGAATTTCATTAAAAACTGTTTACTTAATAAAAGGTGATTTATTCATCAAAATATGCACAGAAATCAAGTAAATGCAAGTAATAATTATAAAAGGAAACATTTATAAAATTTATTTTATTTAATACTGTTAATAGTCAAAATATTTTTATAAGTTTAAATTGCCTATTTTTAGTGGATGAATATTCTTCTGTAGAATCCATAATAAACAATAAGTGTCTATGTATATTTAAACCCACTGAAAATGAAGCAGTTTTATCATAACTAAATAAGAGTGCTTCGAAAATTCTAAAAAACATTAAAAGCAACTTACATTATACCTATCATCATGTCCTGCATGTCTTAATGGTTCCCTTTGTTTTAGAGACAACTCACCAAAGGCAGTCAAGGCAGAGCCTGTCAGAGGTGAACTGTAATGAACATAAGCTGCACTTTCCATATGAAAATCTGAATAAAACTAACAAAGAAAATAAAATTATTTTTAAAAGCCAAAATATTTATTTTCAATTTAGCATGAAATCTAAATATATTTTTGACTTACATAGAGTTTGTAGTCAAACATAAGAAGGAGTTTTACAGAGACTATTTCCTGTATTGTAAGGGGAACATCAATGGTTATTTGGAGCTCATCTTTTTTTCCATCCATATTAAAATCTTCTTCCCTATGCTAACAAAAAGAAGATTTCTGGTAAAAAATATTATTAATCAGGTATACTATTATTATTTCAGTATTTAGTATGTTATATAGCATTACAAGATATACTTTTTAATTTTTTAAAAATGTTCTCTTAATTAACAAGGAAATAATTATTCTTTTTAATTTAATTTATTTAGCCTGCATTTTTTTTTTATTTGCAGAATTTATTTAGCCTTATTAACAACTGTATTTGTATGTTATATTTAGCATTTACTAAACCAAAAAACTCACTTCTACAGTGGGCATTATTTGTTGGGATTGAGGATTAATTATCTGGTTCAACTTTGTATATGTGCTCCAAAACATGAGTTCCTTGGGTGATCTTGTTTCCAAAACAAGCAGCATCTTGTGTTTGAAGGATATGTCAGGTTGTTCTCTGTAAACATCTATTTTTTTCCAGAAACCTATTAAAAAAATGAATAATTTATATTCAGCAGTTGATGGCATGTACATTTGAAAAAGGTAATATGAAGAATTACAATGAAAAGTGCACTTAAAAGACTGTTGCATTTTGACATTAACACTCTGGTCTAAACAGTGATTAATTTTTACATGAGCAGACAGGGCATCAGCTCAGAAATAACTTTGTTGTAAGTAAATGGACATCTCTTTAATTTAACTTATGTTATAATTTCAAGCTACAATAAAAATATTTAGTACCAAAAATAAAGGTATGAATAAGTAAAACCTTTGTAGTTCCAATAATCTAATATTGCTCGTGAAATTACAGGATATTGTTAAAACATTAACTGTTATGAATACCATGTTATGGTTCTCCATGTTAAGTGCTATCTCACATAATACAAAAATTAGAATTTCACCACATAGATTAGATATTGTTTTTTTGGCTCAGATTTACAGTACAGTCCCCCTTGGCTCTGTTTTTATTTGGCGATAAAAGTTCGAAAATGGTAACCCGGGGAGAATCATTTTTCACCCCAGTGTTTTCCTTAGATCGAGCTCGTCTGAAAAGTTGCCAGAATGTTGACTTTTTGTCGAGTTTTCCAAGTAGCCAAGGGGGACCATAGAGTAAATTTTTACCAGTTTTTTTTATGGAAAAGTTGTACATGTTAACAAAATGCTTTCCTTTTGTTACTAGACAGGCAGGCAGAGATAAGCCAAGCAACGAAACAAAACTAATTAAGAAAACATTAAGACAAATTGAGAACAAACTACTATGAGCTCAAGAAGACTTAGGGTATGGAGATGAAATTTAAAAAATACCTATATATGTATTGATTGATAGTTCGATACTTTTCCCCTAGCTCGGTACCAGTTGGTGCAGTAATCGCCAGGCCTAAAAGTTTACGGTTTGCTATAAGGTTGCCATAAATGATTGGAAGATTGTTAGTTTAGATGAGTTATAACTGTAATTTGACAATTTTTATCAAGTATACAGCTAATAAAAAAGCACTGATAATTTTATGAAAGACATTTAAAATTCAAGGATTATTAACAGATAACTTTTTGCAACTTTAACAGTTGTAGTTATTATGGCAAAAAACATAGCAGAATTTCAACGATATATTTCATAGTCAGGCAAAGTAAAATTCATAAGGTAATATGAGAAAAATGCATCTTTCTCCGTAGGATTTTCAACTACAAAAGTGCATTCCTCTCCGTAGGATTTTCAATTATGTAATTAGTGTTCTGCACCAATAGTCGTTTACATTAAACAGAACTTTATTCCGCCAACCATAGGAAATTCACTTTTTGGTAAAAAAAAAAGGTGGCTGTTACTATATGTTAGAAAAAATCACCATAGTTGTAAGTCCAGCCCTTTTTCCACTGGTTGAATGAAAGAATTGTCAATATCAAACACAATTTTAAGTAAAAATTATTACTTTTGAACTAACCTTGAGTATAATAAGCAATGAAAAATGGACAAATTAAAGTCAATGTCCATGTTATAAAATAGAAACACGACGATTTTGAGCATACGCTAGTTTTATATTTAATTACAAGTGGATACGAAAATACTTCATAAACTGCCATTCAAATTCAAGCACCTTGCAGTTGATAAAAAAATGTATGCAAGCGCATTTAATTTAATGAAATCAATCAATCAAGCTTTATGTGCGTAATTAAAAAAATAATTCAACGCATTGCATAATTCGTTAGTTGTCTTTCTATCAACGAAATTTCAGGCTACCTACAAACAAAACTAAACAAAACAAAGGAGCATTCCCTTAGCAACCGTTGTGTTGAGCTGTTTGAAGAACTCACGAGTAACTCTTTAAAAAATGTATGTACATATATTAAAAAAAAAAAAAAAAAAAAATTGCATTATATTTAGAAATCATTGAAAAAATTTACTTTGAACAAAAATACTTTAGCAAATTTCTTGATGAATTCCCTTGGTTGATATATCTACTTATTTCATCAAGCAATAAAGCAGGAAATGTCATTGATGTTTGTTTGTTGTTATTTTGGTTTTAAGAAGGTATCTGCATTAAGAGCTGCGCATTAAATTTATAGTATTACAATTATTTAAGTAAGAAGCTTTTAGTTTCTTTTTGTGCTGAATGCAATATTTCTTTCTTTTCTAGATTTAGATATTTTGGCTTGTCACTTACAAATGTCAACCTCTTTTGTTTTTACTCCTTCCCGACCTACTTCTACAAATTGTTTGGGTAAGATTATAACATCGAAACTAAATATGCATCTTTATTTTTATATCGAAACAACGTAAACACCCAACTGATTTCTATTGATGTCTGAGAATAAATGACAAAATTATTGAAGTACAGATTTCCTACTCATTTTCATCGTCATTTGATACTTTCATTCCACCATCCACGACTCCGGAATACCGCTGACGAACATCGAAACCACAAATCTTGCCAGTTTCTTAGGATTGGCGAATTATCTTTGCCACCATATAACACATTTGAACCATTAGTTTTTCTGTATTATCATGTGGGATGCTTGTTGATTTGCTAGCATTGTTATTCTCCTAGAACATTAATGCAATTTCATTGGTTATTTTAATTATTTTCATTACGAAAAATTAATAAACATTTCATGAGATATTGATAGTATTCTGCAGTCTGATGTTTTCTTATTTTTCTTTTCTGAAGTCTGCAATTTGATATGCATTTTCTAAAGAGCTCTTGCAAAACAAGAGTGCTTTCTGTATCAAAATTATGTTTTAATTCACATTTGATTCAGGCAATCATTTTGCCACACCTTAAAAATAATGATTGGTAAAATCTTAGATGGGCGCACCTCTTGGCGACTTATTTGAAATCTCGCCAAGTTGACTACTGATTGAATATTTGTTATTATTATTATTATTTTTCAATTAAAAAACGATACTTGAAGGCCAGAAATAATAATAATATTTTTTAAAAAATAACTTACCATAAAAACCTCTAAGAGATTATAAGCATAAATGACGGAAACAATTAACCTTTTTACGTCTTTTCCAACGAAATCCAACTATCGCGTATGAATACAGATTAATTAATCAATCAGGCATTGGCGGCTTCAAGGGGGGGGCCATGGGGGCCATGGCCCCCCCCTTGAAGGGTTCCCTCTTCCTCCCTAGCCCTTTCGAATTTCACAAAATTCTTTGAGAATCTCCAGTTTAAAAAACGGTGAAAGTACAGATTTTTAAGCACAATTTCACTAACGTAAATTTTTTCTTTACAGTACAAAGAATTATAGCCCCCCCCCCCCCCCTCAGAAAAAATCCTGGTTTTAAATGTATTTACGTACACAACACACGACACAATACGCGGTACACAACACAAGACACAAATACTCAAGTAGTGACCATCCCCCTCCCAAACGACAATTTCCTTTTTACAGGGGCTCTCTGCCTCTTTTTGGAACTACCATGCTCTTCTAAGCAACCATGGCACGAGGGTAATTATTTTTCAACACGTAGTTCTGCAAAAAGAAACCTCGTTTTAAAGAACTGTTTAGAAAAACAAAATCGAGATCTAGGTAAATTTTTGTGAACACAACTTTCAGGACTGTGTGAGACACGCTGGGTTGAAAGGCATGATGATGTTATTCAATTCCGCGACCTTACATAATTGAAGGGCTTGAATCGATTTCAAACTGGTCCGACCTAACCACTTCCTTTAATGCACCTTCTCTTCTATGCTCACTTTGCAGTGTCCAGTTTGTTTCAGCTTTAGCACCATTAATTGATGTCTTGAAGCAAACTCTACCACTAAGCAGAAAACTTCAGGCTCCTGATCTCGATTTGCGAAAAGCTGAGTCCATTGTTGAAGATACGATTTCGGTTTTGCAGAAGAAGTGCCAAGACTGCGTGGAATCTTTTTCTATTCTATTGAATGAGGTTGAAGATGTATGCTCGGAGCTTGAAATTGATGTGAATCTTCCACGCCTAGCCAGACGTCAAAAACACCGTGAGAACTACAATACTCAAATACCAGAAGAGTATTTTAGAATCTCTGTTTACATACCTTTATTGGATAATGTAATTGAAGACCTAATAGGAAGATTTCCAAAAGAAAATTTGGATTGTTTTGGCCTTCGATTACTGATTCCAACTCCCGATATGGAAAAGCCAACAGAATCAGAAAGCAACGAGCTTCAAAACTTATTAAAGAAGTTCATACCAATTTTAGGACTGACACAAATGAGTGTTATTCTGATTGAAAGTGAGCTAGCACTATAGAGAGAGAAATGGAAAAAAGAAGAAAAGCTCCCCACTTCTGCCATAGATGCAATGAGAGCTTGTGACAAAGATGTATATCCTACTATTTACGCGTTACTTAAAATTTTGGCAACACTACCAGTTAGCGTTGCCTCTGCTGAAAGAAGTTTCTTTACTAGACTGAGAGGCGACTGCAATGTTTGGACCCCATCGAACATCATTCTGAATTTTTTATAGAAATTAGAGAAAAGTGAGTAGATTACGAATCCACTGGTCTGCCGTGGTAAAAATGGCCGAAACTGGTCAAAAATCGACTTTTAATAAGTTGAACTAAATCCAATTGCCAAATGCGCCATAACTTGCCAAATAATGAGCTTTTTTTTTTATTTGGTAACCCTCACTCTTTAATTTTCAATTAAGAAGGTTGCAGACGATTCAGATATCTGGCGACGGTCTACTTGCATCTATTAAAAGGGAGCCAAGTTGGCAAAAAATATTACGTCATTTATGACGTAACTGATGTCGCCAATTTGGCTTACTTTTAAAAGATACAAGTTTTCCGAGCCAAAGATCAGAAATCGTTTGCGCTTTTTCTCATTGAAAATCAAAATGAAGTGGGTTGCCATACGAATAAGTTTGTTCTCTTTTTGGCAAGTTATGACATATTTGGCAATCGGATTTTAGTTCAACTCATTCCAAGTCGATTATTGATCAGTTTTGGCCATTTTTGCCACGGCAGACCAGTGGATTCTTAATCTACTCACTTTTCTCCAATTTCTATAAAAAATTCAGAATGATGTTCGATGGGGTCCAAAAATTGCAGTCGCCTCTCGGACTATACCTTTCGACGCATTGAAAAAGTGGCTAAGAGCTAAAATGGGGGGGAAGAAAAGTTTCAGGACTTTGCTTGTTGCATACTCACAGAGACATAAACATTGATGTGGGCTGTGTCATAGACAGAATTGCCAAAACAAAGCAGAGGAAATTGGATTTTGTTCTTTAGGCTTTCAAAGAATAAAGAAGTGTGATTGTAAAACAATTATTAACTATTTTATTTTTTGTAATTTCTTTGTTTTACTTTTTTCTTATTTTTCAGGAGAGCAATTCAAACTTAAATTAACTTTTTTAATTCTGCATCAAATGAAAATTACTAATTTAGAAAATTCTACACTTATCACTGCAATCAAGCATTTAATCAGCAATTAGTTTATTACAATTAGGTTACATAGTGCATACATTTTACGAACTTAAAGTTTAAAATGGCCCCCCCTGAAAAATGAACCTAGGGCCGCCTTTGCAATCAGGTTTCAGAATTTTGTTGTGCATTTCGAATAGTTTTGGCAAGAAAACTTAGGCAAAACGCCGTTGCGATCGGACGTTAAAAAAAGGCACTCCGTAAGATTCTAGACAGTTCTCCTCCATAATCCGTCTGGGTTGCCACATTGGCGACGTTATTAACAATAATTTGGCGATAATTCAAAACGACGCCAAGAGGTGGGCTGTGCTAAGATCCACCTAAATGATTTTTTATTTATGCACTATATAATGAGATATAACGAGAGTTAAAGAAAGAAGACTCCATTTGATCTTGAGTCCTAAGAACGTTATTTTTTGTTTATATGGGCACTAATCCTAGTGATGCCTACTCACCAGATGTTGAAAGTAGATATCTGGAAAGTCGAACAAGTTTATTAGATTTGTTCTATGAATGTAATCGTCTTTAGCATTTGTAGAATTTTCTTTAAAGTCATCATCAGCATTACTATCAAGTTTTACCATCTGTTTCATATTTGATTGTCTTGATACTGATTTTCGCTTGACAGCACATAAGATTTTTGAATTTCATTTTTCTGAAATTTGGAATATATGATCATTGGCTAATAATCTTCATTTTCTCTCCTTTTTTGACTCACTAAATCTAAAAAATCTGTCATATATTTTCCAATAATTAACGTGTAACAAGAAATAGTTTTGTATCTCTTAAAATTAAATTGTTGAAAGTTACACTTACTAACAAATTCCTAGTGATTAGTCAAATCATTCTTGCTTCCTTGTATATAATAACATCTTTACATTTAAAATGTTGAATGTGTTTATTTTCTTTGATTCTTCTTTTTATCATAGAAATATCAGTAATCTATGCAACTTTAATGTTGGTCTGGTCTGCAAGAAGGTAGACAAAGAAGTTCAGAAATTGGCTGTTATGCAGCTACGGATTAAAAATGCACTGTTTTGAAACCTGGGAATCTGATAATTTCTTAATTCCCAGACATAATTCAAAACTACTAGTATATTTTTCAGTTAATAACTTGAACACAATTGATAGAGCACACCCCATTATGGAAAGATTTTTTAAATTCTAAATTATACTGTTTTTCAAAATTGAATTGAAAATCAATATTTAGTCCATTGCGGTAGGTAAACTTTTTCATTTTAAATAATTTTAAACAATGACAATTTCTTCCTTGGAATCAATTAAATATTCTTTGAACCCCATTTAACAATAGTTTCAAAAGCCCTTTTGCATAATGAGTGGCAATTAATGTAATACATGCTAAGATGAGGAGAATTTTTTTTAGTTAAAAAAAACTACCAAAGAGTTAAAGCATATCGGCCAAACATATCAATGTGACAAGCCATTCAGAGTTAACCAAGTTTTGAATTTTGATTGTTTTACAATATTCCTTTGCTGTGGCATATAAGAGTACACTGTTTTTAGTAGTCGGCTGAAAAAATCTCCTAATATGTGGCATATAATAAAAGAATTATTCATAAAATAAATGATACTGCTCTTTATTTTTTCCAAAACATACTTGCTACATCTGTGTCATTGGTTATCAATATTATAAATGTAACCCGAATATTTTTTCATTTCCGGCACTTAATTTTGCAATTACACTACTGATTCGAACATATTAAATTCTACAGAACTGATTAACTAATAATATATCATATGTCCTTTTTCTTCCCAATCTAAGTATTAATTAATCATTAAGAATTGTTTTATTTTTAAATTCCTACTAAAATAATGCATTATATTTTTTAGATTTCTTATGTAAATGAAACCATAGTTCCCAACTTCAATATGTTCAAGAACCTGTCAAACATCTTGAGTTTCTTCTTTGGACTGGCTTGGGAGTCGCGAGTACGACTCCCAGCCTTGCTGACTGTCTGGTTCATGATACTGGACGTCAGGATGCAACTAGAGATCAATGTAAACCTGGGACCTTAGATTGATTGATCGATGACCTCTGCAATTTGGACATTTAATGATGCATGAAGTTAAAAAAAATGGTGCTTTCCATGGAAAAACGAGAAAGCTTACTGGAATTATTTAATTTTTTTATACAAATTACAGGAAATGTAATAAATTCTGTAACTGAATATGTGAAAATAAACTTTTCATCATTTTAATTTTGTTAAGTTTCTTGTTTTATGCATTTATTATGGCACATAATAAAAAACAACTTCTTGGATTTTTTTTTTACTTGTTGGGATGTTTTCTGCGTATCAAGTATTTTTCATTCTATTTATATATTTGATCAAAAAATGGTAAAATAGTGGTTTGCCTGAAAACATGAAAATCCTTATTGAAATTATTTTATTCCTATCCTTTAGACATTATAAATTCTATAACCGGACATGTGAAAAAAACCTCTTATAATGTGTGAAACTCTTGTAATTGTACATAATTTCAAACAACTTGCTGGATAACATTGCACCTTTCTCAATGGAAGATTTTTGCCCATTATAAAAAAAAAACTATGATTTCTAAGGAAACATAGGAAAGCTTACTGAAATCTTTTGTTTTTTATACATTGGAACATAAATTTTGTAACATGGACATATGAAAATAAACTCGTGGAAAATTTAATACATGATATTTTTTTAATGAAAAACAATTTGCCAAATAACAATGTCTAGGTTGATTGTAGGAAAATGTTTTTCACATTTAACAATGCATGAGAACTTTTACTCTTAAAAATGGTTTCTTGTAAACTTGGAAATACTTATTGAAATTATTTCATTTTTGTATGTCAAACTGTCAGCATTATAATATAAAAATTGGATTTGTGAAAACAAAAAACAATTTCAATTAAATTTCATAGTTTTTTGTTAAAATGATTTACCAAATTTGAAATTATTTAAGAGGAAAATATATTTGAGGGAAATCTTGACATCTGCATTAGGATATTATACACAATAAGAATGGAACTAATGTAGATCTTTGTATCTTGTTAAAATTTAATTCCTAGCAAACATTTCTTTTCTTAAAAAGTCATTTTTTATTAGCTTTGAGATTAAAGTAGTCATTCCATATCAATTTATCACACCTCCCAAAATTAACCCCTCAGAATTTAATGAAATGATGCTAATTTTTATATTCATAAGTAAAAGGGGAAAAGATATACATCTTAATCTCATTTATTCTTTGAAATACATGCCAATAAAAGTGGGCCAAAAACATATTGACATTTCTTGCGTTACAAAAAAAATTGCAGTTTTCTTCCTAATTAGAATAATTCTCAAAGTAATTAATCTAAACATTCTTTAGAACAAATGTAATATTACTTTTATGACAATATGAGGGATATTTATTTATAACAGTGATGAGATTTTATATTTATGTCTGGCAAAGCACAAAGAAAAAATTTAGATGTTTTTAAGTAATTTGCAAAAGATAATTTTTTTTTACCTAAACAAAAGATTCATTTGATGTTGAAATGCTAAAGCATTTATTATAAATACATTAAACTAGTCGATATTCATTAAATACCATCAGTAATTAAATTCAATATTTTGAATAAACATTATAACTTTATTGTCTTAATATGTGCTGTAAGATTATCACAAAGATCACCAGCAGACATCATATATTTTTTTGACTCTATTTCTTCTAGAAGAACATCAGGGGCAGCATATGATACTTCTTTTAATAAATCTGAAAAATAAACAAGTATATAATTACTATTATTATAGACATTAAATTTAGTATTACTTTCATGTTCTTTATAAGAACTTATTATTATTATTACATTTATTTTAACAAAGATTTTGTTAATCAGAATTATGTTTCAATACAACTAATATGTTTGGTTAGAGTAGCTAACAGACTTGAGAAAGGTACCCAAAAAATTTCACTAGTTCAGCGCAGGTACTTTGCTAAAAAATGTAACTAGTTCAGTTTTAAGTTATTAAAGTAACTAGTAAGTAGTTACATGGTTCAAAAAGTTTCCAGTTTAAAGTTAAGTTATTCTAAAAAAATTATCTATTATTAAAAGAAACAGGTTTTTAATATTTCAAATAGACATAGAAGCACTTTAATAAATGATCCATGTTTTTCTTAGCTGAACATAAAAAATATTACAATTTAAAATTTAATCTCTAAAATATATAATTTTCTATTTGTATTATTTCTATTGCGAACACAAAATTTATGAATAACATATGTTTTATAAACTGCTAACCTGACATTCAGATTGAGCATAATTGACACAAAAACATGTTTTATTGGTAAACACAATTTTTTTGTATTGTATTAATCACCTACAGTAGTCCCCTTTATTGCACCAAGAGTTAATAAAAAGTTTGACAAGCAATATTCTAGTAGTGTGGTTAAGAGTAAACAGAACAGGTTGAACTTTTAAAGTTTCAGTTCTTATTTGCTTGTTTTTGTTTTAATTTGGAAAAAGACCCTTTTCTTAAAGGTCTCTTTACAAAAAAATTCACACATGTGTATTGCTTATTTCTCCTTTCTATTAGATGAGGCACATATTTTTTAATGCTAAAAACGTTCCAAAAAGTGTTTTTGCCTCAAAAGACTCGAATGTGTATATTGGATGAACTAGCCTTTGTATTTTCAGAGAAAGAAAAATGTTTTTCCTTGAAGTAAGTTTCCAAAGTAACTCGTATATAATATAAGTTCTTGAAAATAAATAACTAGTTCAGGTAAAATTTTACTTTGAAATGAAGCTAAAAGTTACTGAAAACAGTAACTAGTTAATGCATCAAGTAACTAGTTTCTTTACGAGTCTTGCAACATTTAAACCTTTTCTCTTTAAATGGTTTCCCATTTGTATATAATATGAACTCTTACAATAACTGCATAGTCTTACAGAGCTCTTTAATTTAACTAGTTGATTAAAGCTACAAATATTTTTTGATTAGATGCTTAATTTTGTGACAGTTAATTTATCAATAAGAAAGATGTGTTATATTGTATACTTGTAGAGCCTTGTGGATCACTACTAATACTATGTTAATTTATAACACAAAAATTAAAATTCTTTAGTTTTTAATTAAAACAGAAAGGATATTTTAAGCATTAAATTCTTTTGGTTTGAAATCTGTTAAAATGTCTGTAATCCTCTTTTTTTTTTCTTCTTCTTTTTTTCCCCTCCATTCTCTGAGTGGTGTCCATGTAATAGGAAGAGTTTTTTTTTTTTTTTTTTAATAATATCTAAATCTCTAGATTTTTATGCTCTATGACTATTTTTTTTAATTAAAATGCGAATTCTAAAGAATCAAAGCCACAAAAAATATTTACCCCTTAAATAGGCATTAAGCCTATGCAATTAAAATGATAATATTCCATTACTATGTGAATTCCAACATTTAACATTTTTTTTCTTCAAAATCTATCACAAATCTTATCCTGTAAAATAATAACCACATTTCAAAAGTTGCAGCTAACTTACCAAACACCCCAAGTTGGATTTTTTCATTCTTATCATCCAGATGTATCAATACATTTTCAAACATGTGCTTCAAGTATGCTCTGTATAACTTCCAGTCATATCCAGTTGGAAAAGACTTCACGTAGGCTTTTAAAACTCTTGTCGTCAACAGGCGTACATCTTCTGATTCATCGTCCATGCAGACTAGTATCTCGTAGCATGCTTTGTGGATTTTTACGTCATCAATGGAACCTACCAGATCGGTTAAAACAATTTCCAACATTTTGCAGGATAGAAGTCGTGTGGTTGTTTCATCGTCTTCTGATAGAGTTGTGATTACTGGGAGAAGCTCATCACCAAGCGATTTCAACTGAAAAGTTTAATAAAAAGTCCTTTTAAAAGTTTGTTTAAAAAAAAACCTTAAGATTTGTAACTAATCTTGGCTATACAGTATTTTTTAATTGAGTATTCAAATTAAGTATTTTTGATTAAAATTTTTGTATTGACATTTCCTATTGTATAATATCTCAAACGATTTTACAGAAAATGTCTAATCATACTGATTAATATTACATTTTAAATTACTACAATACATATTTATGAAATAAATGAAACAAAGCTCATGTTATATAAAAGTTACACACAAACTTCTACCAAATGTTTTAAAATAATTGTGTAATACATAAGGAAAACATATTTTAAAGATATTAAAAGGCTTATTCACACACACACATCAAGCCTTTATCATTTACTTATTTTTTATTGATGATTTCCATTATATAAACTCACAAGTAACTTAACCCAAAATGTCTAATAAAGCTCTGTAAGATTATAGGACTAATCTTAATTTAAGAAATTTCAATTAAAATGTCGAAGTTAAAATGATAAGTTAAAGGAAGTGATGAATAATATGTTGAATACTTTTGAAATTTTTTTTAATAGAGTATTGCATCATACTACAAATATACTAAAAAAATACACAGCAAGTAAATAGTTAAAAGAAAATACCATTTCTTTTCTAATGCAGTTTTGGTTCATGATTTCATAAAGACTAGCAGCAGCAAGGGTGCGAAGGGCAGAAGCTGTTTTACCTGCAGACCAAGTCAGATTAGGAAAAATGCCTGATCGTATCAGATCGAGTATTCTTTCACACATTACTTCATAGTGCGAAGAAGATAACTTTTTGAATACAGGAACCAACAGAGACAGCATCTTACTTCGAAGTTTTGCCTCTTTCCCAGGGAAAAGATTATTAATGAAAACTGGAAATATCAATTCAGACATTTTTTCGTCAATGAATCCTACAGAAAGAAATTTCCATTTAACAGTGTGTTACAATTTTATATTAAAACATAAATTATTCAACTATTACTTTACTACTTGTGGGCACAAATTAATGTATTATTTTTTAAATATGGCACAGGAAAGCAAATATTTGTTTTTCTCTTTACAAGGTGATTGAGAATTAGAAGCAAAGTTATTATCTTAAAAAATAACTAATTGGTTGAAAGAGAATCAATGTAAAACTTTCTATTTATCTTCATGGAAATGGTTTCGAAGTTGTTAAAATTTCTAAGTTTCTAAATTCCCTTATTTCATATGAAAGTTCAATATTCTTCTTAAAAAAAGATTCTTTACCATTTCAAAACATTTATATTGATTTTAGCTGCCTATTTCTTCTACATTTAAGTGCTAACTCATGAATACGTTTCTTCATTTTTAGCTCAGAAAAATCACTAAGTCAACACTTGAGGTAACATCTCTCTCTCCAAATCAGGGCCAACAAGAGGACGTTGAAGGCTTGATGGATATGGTGTGCAGTATTATATTGTGCATCATTATTCTACACACCAGTATTTCACCAAAGAACTGTCCCAAACTTAAGAATCACAAGTCATGTGTCACCTTTAGCCACTGGTCATGATCGAGTGACAAATCGATAGACTGGTATTGTGCTGAATTCTTTTTAGACATGCAAGCTACTGTAGACTGAGAGCTGATGGCAAATTTTATAGTTACCAAACACCAGTTTGAAATTAATATGGACAGTAGAAAAATATCCTTAGATTAATTATATTTTTGCTTTCCAGGTCTGGCTTCTTCATCCCTATGTGATTGACTAACAACTAGTCTGACAAAGCAGTTCCAATTCCTTAGAATCATTAGTGTTAAAAATAATAAACAGCGGTTGTCGAAAAAAAAACAGCACCTGTTTATCAATTGACAAAGTAAGATAGATTTTGTTTACTCTTTGTATTAAAACTTAGATTGCCTTGCCAAATACTTTCAGCTAAAACAAATTTGAAAGATAGAGTTGTTCGTAATTTACATGAGTATTTTTTACATTCCTAATGAAGCCGTCATTAAAATTAAATTTTAGTGATTAAAAGATTAAAATTTAAATTAAAAAACCTCAATTAAATATTCTTTTGCACATAGACTTTTATTTAAAAATAAAGACAAATTTTGCTTTGAATAATTTAACTTCAGAAGCATATACTTATCTTAACACTTAAAAAACAGCATTACGTTAAGAGAAACCATAATGAATTTCAACAAATTATTAGTGAATACACTTCACTGTTTTGAGTAGCACACTCATATAAATACAGGTTTTAAAAAAGGTTTTGTAACAAGGTGGTTTGATAAAACTTATTATTACAAAATTATGAATAAAAATGCACTTCTAGAAGACTACCACTTTATATACAGATTTCAGAAGATTGTAACTTACCAAATTCAATTATAAAATGAAAAATAGGCATTTCTGGGCTATGATAAGTCCACAATTCATTATTTTCTGTTAATGATTTAACAAGTGAAATAGCATGTTGTTGAAAGAGGGACATCTCTGAGCATGATTGAAGTTTTGCCAATTGTTTCATTAGTTCTTGAGCCTGCCATAAAAAAAGAAATAGCTTGAAATTTAAATTTAAAAGGAATTTCTAAAAAAACTTTAAAAACAGAAAAATCTTTGCTGTTATTACTTAAAATAAAGCACCAGAAATAAATAAATAAAAAATTACAAATAACAAACCTGTGTTGCTATTGAATCATTTGTGGTCAACCCAGAAATAGAGGTCAGTATAGTGAAAAGTTCATAACTTGCACATGAATCAAATTCATTGCCAGAACAAAGTAAACCGTCAACACATAACAATAAGTTTGCTTGTTCTTGTGCCTGAAAAATAAACCGAAATCAATATTTATACTGAATGGTGATGAGAGTATCTAGAACTGAATAAAATATATTACAGTATTTAAATGTAGGTAAAATACAACAAAGATTTTTATTTTATTTTGCAGTGCCAATGTAGAATTCAGAAATTTAATGAAATAGGCAAGTACAACCACAGTTAACATGTTTTTTTTACCATAGTTGACTAATTTCTTAAACAGTGGCAGCAATTGGGTGCCTGAAGTGGCAAACTGCAAAATTAATTCTGTTTTGCAGTCAAAAAGACTAAAATTTCAAAAATTGAGGTGGCAACCTTCATTACAGACTATTCATTACAGCTGCTCTCAGAGACAGAAATGCATAAATTCCCAACACAATAGAAATATTATAGTATTTAATTTTAATGGAGTGACAAAGAACATGCAACCTGTTTGTACATAAAATAAAGAGGAATATGCAAAGTTTAAAAAATTTTGTTATTTAAATTTGTGAAAATGAAGTAACTTAAAACTCCCATCGTTTCTGGAACAACATTAACTCTTATTTGGTCAACTAGTGGGCAACTTGATGGCATTAAATGGATGAGATCTGTGAATTATAATACAGATTTTTCCGAATATTGAAGGTTGGTTGTTAGTCTTTTTCGTCCCCATATACCTGGTACAATTACTTCAAATCGGAATACTGTCCAAAACACTGTTTCTAAACTTATGAAAATTTTGTATCATATCTAAGAAGATGATAAACAAAGTTTAGAGGAATAATATAGTAAATATTTTTTTTTTTATTAATAAATCAAAATTAGTCAGGATTTTCTCTTTGTTTCAGAAGCACCATCTGTTAGATGAAAAACTAAAACCTGTTATTATTTGAATTTTATTTTTGAACTGATATTTTTATTAAATTTTAAACACACTCTTGTTTTTACATAAAAATGTCATTGATAAATTTTGTATTCAAACTTTCAGTATATAAGAAGCTTATTAAGATTAATAGCTAAATAAAGAACACACCTTATATTTAAAAAAAAATTGTGCTTAGTTTACTTTTAAAGAGGGCTGGGTTGAAGATCCAGCAAAGAATACATAATGGGAGGTTAGTTTACGACAACTTGCCAATCGGAGATTATTATATTAGTAGAATATATTTCTATTTTGAATACTTCTTTTAAAAAAGACCTCAACTGCTTTGATAGCAGCCTTTGCAGAATTTTTTCAATACATTTAAAGCACTCATGCATACATAAATAAAAAATAATTGCTTAATTATAAGCAACCTAATAAAAATAATCTACATAAAATTGTTTTAAAACTACATGAGTTTGTATATCATGCTGGGCCTGAAAACATTAAACAGTTTGAAAAATATTTTCACAAATTAAACAAAAAATGCAATTTGAAACAAAAATAAGAAACATTTACCTGTCTGAATCTGGAAACAGAAGGGTCAGACAAAAACCTGCATAGTGCCATGAAACATTCATGAGGTAATGTTCCTCGGTGCCCCCTAAGAACAGCAGCTAGTATACTGAGATGGACAGAAGTAGGATTTTCATGAGCTAAGATTAAAATGCTATCACACAGAAGAGGAGAATCAACAAAATAACCAAGTAATTCAGCAGATTTTAATGCCTAAAAACATACAAAAATTGAATGTGTAATAATCGGTTTATTAACATTTCTGATTACTTAGGTATTAGTTTGAAATAATTTTATAGAAAAGTTTGAAAAATCTTATACTTTACTTATAAATTTGAGTACATAATTTTTGGATACCTAACCTAAACGATGTACCTAAAGCCACACACATTTAAGTTAATATTTTTATAGCACCAAAAGATATTGTTTGATAAGTGATTTTAATACAACCAAACCTTGTTAACGCAAAATCGCTTAACCCAAAATCCTGTTTAAAGCAAAATAAAAGCATTTTTCTAGATGATGAAGCTTAAACTTCAGTTAATTTATTCATTTAAAACAAAATAGCATAACATGAAATCGCATGAAAAAAATTTGCTTTTCAAACCAATTTTTTAGATAGTTTTCATTATTTCAGTCCAAATTAAATGTGTCACAGAAACATGTCAAGTTTCCGTACCATGTAAACATGTCAAGAGAGAGCAAATTTAAAGAAAATCTATATGAAATTAGCTAATTTCAAAGCAAATTTAGATGGATTTCCAACATAAATTTGTGAAGTCATGGTCCGCATGTATCCAACTGTAAGCTTAAAAACTAAACTCAGTTGTATTTGCATGTTTAATCTTTTCAATATGAGTGGGAAGTAGCTATTGTTAGTGTTACAAAACAAAATATTTTAAATGTTATTAATGATAAAATCTAAAAAAACAGAAACTGTGGTCAGGGGTGAAATCCCCAACAGCACTCTAGTGAAAATTTTACATCGGGAAATGATTGAAACGGCTTATGCTATAAAACAATTTAAACCTGCAAGGAAAAGGATGTAGACAGGTAAAAATGAAGAAATGCATTAAAAACCACAGTTTTAATACACATATAGATATAATTGTTTAAATCTGTATTAATTAGATGAAAAAGTTTTTAAACAGTTAACATGCAATTTAATTAAAGCCAAAAATTTCAGCTGCTCTATCAATTTTATGTTAACTATGTTTGACTGGATAATCAAAGCTGCTACAGATGGTTTAGAGCTGCAGTTAGACAAATTTCAACATCATGAGGTGTAAAATAAATCTAAGCATCAAAATTAAACATGAAAAAAGTACAAAAATAATTATATATACAGAGTGGCCAAGAAATCCATTTTGTATGTAGAAAATTAACATAAAATTAACTAATGACGTAATTTAAAATATGACCATGACTGTAATGTAAATCTATATTATTTTTTTAATCTTTTGAGTAAGTTTTTCCAGATTATTTTTTTGGTGACGAAACATTTTATATATTTTATATATAAAACATTTATATATTTTTTTTAAAAGTCCATTTCTTAATTTCAAGAATTTTTTTTCTTAAAATGGAAACTCCATGAAAGATCAGTAAAATAAACCAAATATCTACTATTCAGATTCTAAATACTAGAATAAAAAAGATAAACATGCAGGCCAAAAACAAGAAATTTCACTTTGCCAATCCAATTTAAAAAATAAAATAATAATAAAGGAAGTAATGCACTTAGAAGGAACAGAATGGCTTACATATTCAACAACCACTTTATTCTCATCTTTAGCTCCTTGCATGATTCCTTCAAGAATTTTTGGAAGCTGAATTGTGATTTTATCTTCTGAATGTAAAAGGAGGGAATAAAAGACTTGGGAAGACTTGACTCTTGTCTCCAGTACCCAATCCCCCATATCACAAACCAAAGCTGGAATAATGTTAAAAATATTTCTTTGTACAAGAATTCTGCATCCTAAAGAAGGTCTGATACCTATAAAAAAAGTAATAGCAGTATATTAACTAATGCACTTAACACATATAGGCAATGTACAAAAAAGAAATTGTAAAAGAAATTCAATGACAGATTCAAATTTTTTATGGAAGAATTATCACATTCAACTTTATTTGAAAATAAGGTTGAATACAATTTTATAATTAATTCTATCATAATCAAATCTCTATTTAAAATATATCAATATTTTTTTTTTTTTTTTTTTTTTTTTTTTTTGCCTTTCTATTTTTAATGAAGAATTCATATTCATTTCAATTTGAAAATTTTAAAAAGATACAATAACTATTTAATATAATATAAATAGTAAACCTAATATTTAAAACAGGTGTCAAAAAAGTTTATAGACTATGCTATTTTTATATATATATATATTTTTTTATATAATTGCAAAAAGTAAGTTCATGATAAAGTGAGATACATGACTTGGATATATACCACAGTACATGGCATTATTTGTTAAAAATTAAGCTATATTACCTGAAGTTTAGAAAAATTATGAATAGTTTAACATAAAGATATAAATCCTTTATTTCAATGCACTAAAAATGTATTAATATGGTAATAAGTGGAGTACCTACTCCTATAAAAACATGATGAATAAAAATTAATTTAATATTTTTTATGTTCTTACTCATAAGTGACATGAAAAGTGTTCTGAAAATAATGTCTTTTTATTTGGTAAGGTTACGTATGAATGCAAAAAAAAAAAAATATTAAAAAAATAAAGTAGAAGTTAAGTTAATCAGTCATTTAAAAACCAAAGAAAATAACATCTTTCTAAATCAATCATAATATTATCTTTATTGCTATAAAGATTTAACAATCAGGTTAAAATATGGTTTAAGAAACAACATGAGCTTTATCTTTTTAGTGAATTGAGAACCTTGTTAGATACAGAGGTATATCTAAAAAAAATTATGGGGTCGTTTTATTCTTCTTTTGAGTTTTGAAATCATTTTTGTAAGAAATAATTCTTTTTAAAAAAAAAGAAGAAAAAAAAAGAAAAAAAAAGAGGAAAATATAAATTTTTTACCTTGGAAAGAAAATGAAGAGTATGTAAAAAAATGGAACAGTTTCTATGAAGGTACTTTTTATGTGATATAGATTTTTGTGGAGTTTTATTTATTTTTCTTCTTCTTTTTCAGATATTGCATTTTATGAAGGGTCCTTTTTTCAGAAGCACAATTTTGTGAAGAGATAGGAAAAGGACTCAAATTTCTTCTAAATTTTGGGTTAGAAATGTTTTTAAATACAGATAACAACTTAGTGAAAAGGTAACTTTAAGTTGGAAGAGCAACATTTAAAAATTAAAGCCAGAAAACATTTATGGACAAATATATGCAGACGTTTTATTTTTGCCAGTAGAAATTAAAATATATTATAAGTAACAAAACCTGAATCAGGATAATCTTCAGGATCTGGTCTTGGAAAGTCCATTAAATCTTTATAATCTTTTTCATTTTCTTTAAGATATTGATCTCCAGCTTTATTCCACAAGTTTTGAGCTATAGATCTAAAATAAGAATTTGTAAGATGCACAAATGAATAATGGTTTAAAGGACAAAATAAATGTTTATTTAATTATATAGTATCAAATCTGGAGATACCAACTTACAATAAATTGAGAAATTTAAGTAATTGAAAAAATATAGTTAAAGAAAAATAGTTAAAGATTAATTGTACAAACAACTTGTCTTACAAATCAAACATCAAATCCTTCAAATTTACCGACATACACATTTCTATTAATTAAGGATTTTCTCTGCTGATGTAAATCATTATCCATTTTATAACAGTAATAAATATATTCTTAATGAAGCTACACATCGTGTAATAAACTATTTCACAAAATAAAATACCTTTAAATATCTTATTTCAAACAGAGGTACTTTCTATCATTAATATTTTAATGTACTTAAAATCTTTGTGGAGATGGGTGTACTGGCAGGGAGAAAGTGACGAGACAGGGTATTGGCCTCTTTGTTTTATTAAGTAATTAGATATTGCAACAGCTTAATGCGGGCGTGCATTATGCGCAGCATATCTACAGTAAGTGTTTTTTAATTTGAGTTGATTCAGTACTTCTACTCCTTCACTCCAGAGGGCACTGCCATAATGAGAGGGGAGAATGAATGTTGGTTCCCACATCTTTTATAGGTTAAACATTTTTAAAACATATACATAGCAATAAATATTTTTTAAGAATTTAAAATTTTGATTCAGTCAATTATTATAAGGGGCACTGTTTATCAGCAAAATTTTTTTTTGCAAATTGGACCCACCTATTATTTTATCAAGTAATTTTATTTTAAAATTAAAGCATATATATATCCACATTTAAAAATTGGGTAGGTAAAAGCCTATTCAGCTTACTTATTTTCTTGGGCCTGTAATAGATTCCGTAACGATAACTGTAATAACGATAACGATAATCTTATTTCAAAAGTATTTTACTAAACTCGCCAAAATACACAGTACTCAAGCCTTTATTTCTATTGAGTACCTACCTAACTTCTTGCACATCGTCATATAATGATGAGAGCATGAGCGGAACAAGATGATGAAAGTAGGAATATCTGTCTTTCAAGGTTAGCAACATATTCCCAATAACGTCTGTTGCAGCCATTCTGACCACTGGAGAACGATCAAACAACCTTTGCGACAAGTGAGACACAGCTTCTTTAAATTCATCACTGTTTAAATAATCAACTATATGACCTGAAAAAATATCTAATATTTTATATATCTAATATTTAGGTCTTAGATAAAAAAAAGTTTAAATTTAGATCTAATCACATCATTGAAACCAGATGTTAAAATTTATTAGACCAATTGTTATTCCAAAAAAGAAAAAAAAGTGCTGGTGAAAAATCTGAAAAGTACATAATACTAAATGAATGTGATCATTTCATTATTGTTCTAAATACATACAAATTGCAATCCTTAACTTCTGTTCTCAATGCCATTTTGAAAACATCAGTGAAGCAATCAACTATAGATCCATCTTTGGATTTAATAAAGAACAGTTTTTCATAGGAAATTTTGGTACTCTTCCGCTTTCCGGTCGCAAGCGATAAATCGCCAAATAATGTAGAATTTCGCCAGTGGAATTTATGTGGAGACGGAAGAGTAAACGATCCATTCAAACAAATTCTCAAGGACATCACCGTATCCTGGAAAAACCAATTATTATAAGCATTATTTTTGGGTAAAACTGTTTTGTTTACAATTCATTAATATCTGTTTATAGTTAAAATTGTTTTGCTTACTATTAAATAATATTTTTATATTTGTTTATAATTGAACGCTTTCAACTTTTATTTTGTTGACTGCTTTGTTATTCGCTTCGCTTGGCGACACCTAGCGTTTGGTTGGCGACATTTGCGCCCGGATAACGGAAGAGTACCGAAATTTTTTAGAATAAGGCAACAACTTTAGGATTATTCTTGTTGCAGTATCTTAATTTTAGATGGTACCATTCCACCATAGGGGCACAAGTCACAAAAGTACACACTTGTTTTTCCTTAAGGAAAAACAAGGAAACCAAAGATCAGAATTGACAACAATTCCATGCGCAAAGTAAATCAAATTTAATGCTACAGAACTTCAACTTAACATTGTTACCAGAGAGGACATACATAAATAAGGAAGACATACTCTCCCCCCACACACACAATATTGTCTTCTTGCTGCCCCCCTTTATCCCTAAAAAAATATTTTTACCATACCCTCCGTTTGAAAAATTTAAAGAGTCGCATATTTGGTGTATGTTTGTAGTTTTGAAATTAACTGAGAAAAAATGAAATCCAACCTATAACATATTAACTTTTATTAATGTTATTTGTGGTGAAATGATTAATTCAAATGATTGAAAAACTATTTTTGTTTAAATTTTAAATTAAAAAAACCGCACAGGATTCTACAAAAGTGAAACTGCTACAATGATTGTGCAACCCCTCCCTATCACATATACCATAACATTAGACAAACACTGTGTTTAGGGAGGGACAGTCCCTCCCCCCCTCCCCCCCTCTTGCTGTGCATGACGTAATTTATGTAACATCCCCATAGCATTGGTGCAGACAATTGCAAAAAAAAGTAATTTAAAGTTCTGGTACCAATTTCTATGATGAAATAATGTTTTAGCAATACACGATAACAGGGAGTCGAACTCAAGACTCCTAGATCAGAAATACAGGTGCGCTAACCACTAGACAAAAAATATTTCTGGTGTCTAGATATTGTACCTGTTATTTTTACACGATACCACCACATAGCCCCTTCCCAGTGAGGTGCGAAGGGGCCAACGATTGAGTTGCTTGCATGTGGCAGTGAGTCGCCAGAGGTTGCTTGCTGTATAGCAGTGAGTTGCCAGAAATGCTGAAGTGGAAGTCGTGCAGTAGATGGCTTCACTGATGAGTTCAAATATTCAGGTCATCAATTTAGCGATGCACGCTAATGGGGAGTCGAACCCAGGACTCCTAGATCAGAAGACAGGCACACTAACCACTAGATAAAAGAGATCTTTAATGTCTAGGTATCGTATCTGTTATTTGTACATGATACCACCACAGTGTCCTCCAGATATATTAATTTTACACATATTTTTTTTTAATAAAAGATGTTTTATGGTTTGATATATTTTCATTAATTCTTTGTGCTTGAAATTGTCCCAATCCCCATCTTTAGACTTTCATATTCTTGGTACTTTCTGTAAACAGGTCGCCATTCATAATTTTACACAACAAAAAAGTACCTGCGCAAATACTAAATAATTTTTTTACCATTCACTAACATAAGTTTATAATAAAGCAATTTTGTTGAAAAGCTAACTCACCCAGCGCTTTGATGCACAGTGTACGAGTTTTCAAATGTTGATGGGATATAGTGGATAGAAGAGGCTTCAAAAAGGTTCCACCAATCATATGAAAATGAGAACTCCTTGATGCCAAGAGAGATAGGCATTCACAGCTTTTTCTTTTCAATTCTGGGCACTCGTCTAGCATGCAGTTAGATATAATACTTGATATGCCACTAAGATTCTGCAACAAGTCACCATTGTATCTGTCAATAAGATGATACAACAAATTAATTTCTGCCAGCCGAACCTCTTCCGATTTCTCCCATTCATCTGTTTTTCCCAAGCGCAAAGCTAGATGACTTACAATAGGTGATAATGCAACTTCTGGGATGTTATATCTTTGGCACATGTCCTTCAGCGCAGTGGCTGCAATTTCACGGCATTTCTCACTATCAGCAGAAAGTGCAAAATTTAATGACTTAAATATATTCAATAAAATTTCTTTTTGATCATCTTTTTGGAGAAAGTTGTCGCAAGATAAAGTGATATTACGAATATCAGTCAAAATGTTTCTTCGAGAAATATTGTCAGTACTTTTAAGTGATAGTTTTTCGCATAACTCGGTAATTTTTTTGATATATTCTAAATCTTTAATTTCTTTTTCCGCCTCTCCCGAATTCATTTTTAGCAATAAACAAAAAGAAAGAATTTTCTATTTAACAAGTTAAAACACGCTGCTTATTATTATATCAAATTTGATTACAGACAATGATGTTACCATCGCAACGGAGGAACATCAGAAGCTGAGTTGAGATATTTCAAAGAAACTCAATAGTTTTATATTTTGGTCACGTTGTAATTTGTATTGAAAATAACAGAATACAATATCCTAATGAATAAATACTGTTTCAATTATTTGTATAAATATTTCAATAATAAAAATTGAATTTTAAATGCACCCCCCCAGTGCGACCTTCATAACCTGATTTTTGCTGACCACTGCGGAAATCCCAGTTAACTGTTACTGTAACTACTTATGTAATGTTGGCATGTCGTGCTGTTTTGCGTCAGGTCGTGTTTCTAAATCTAAAATCTAACCGATCGAGTTACATTGTTCCCAGTTACAGCATTAAAATGTCTACCATATCAAAAAACGAGCAAAAAAGGCTTTTAAAGGCGGAGCAGAAAGCAAAAGAGAAGGCTGAAAAGGAAAAGGCACAGCAACTGAAAGATGCCGCAAGCACAGAAAAGGCCACAAAAAAAGAAGAAGATCCTCTCGATGCCGAGGAGTACTTCAAAGTTCGCTGCCAAACAGTCGAGCAATTGAAAGCTGCGGGAGAATGCCCTTATCCGCACAAATTTCACGTTTCGATCTCGCTCACCGATTTCATCCAACAGTACAACGATCTCGAAGCGGCACAGGTATTGAAAGACGTCACCGTTTCTGTCGCCGGCCGTGTCCACGCCAAGAGAGAGTCTGGTGCTAAGCTACTTTTCTACGATCTCCGCGGAGAAGGAGTGAAAATCCAGGTGATGGCTCATGTGGCCCACTACCCAAGTGAAGAAGAATTCCTCAAGATCAACGGGAGAATAAGAAGAGGCGACATCATTGGTTGCATTGGCCACCCAGGCAAGACCAAGATGGGAGAGCTGAGCATTGTGCCGACAAGTATCGAAATCTTGTCTCCATGTCTCCACATGCTCCCTCATCTCCACTATGGCCTGAAGGATAAAGAGACGAGATTCCGGCAGAGGTATCTGGATCTCATCATGAACGACTCTGTCCGCCAGAAGTTTATCTTTCGCGCCAAGGTTCAGAAGTACATTCGGGATTTCTTTGAGCAGTTGGGATTTCTGGAAGTTGAAACACCGATGATGAACATGATCGCTGGAGGAGCAGCAGCAAAGCCTTTCATCACCCATCACAACGACCTCGATCTAGATTTGTACCTCCGTGTTGCCCCAGAACTCTACTTAAAGATGCTTGTTGTGGGTGGATTGGACCGAGTTTTTGAAATTGGTCGCCTCTTTCGAAATGAAGGCATCGACCTCACTCACAACCCAGAATTCACCACCTGCGAGTTTTACATGGCATATGCCGACTACAATGATTTGATGAAGATAACGGAAAGCCTTTTATCTGGGATGGTCAAAACCCTGACTGGCTCCTATAAGATTAAGTATCACCCTGATGGTCCTGAAGGTCAGGAATACGAAATCGACTTCACACCACCATTCAAGAGAGTGAACATGTTGCCTGGGCTTGAAGCTGCATTGGGCGAGAAACTGCCAGACCCAGTATCCCTAGGTACACCTGAATCCAATAAAAAGCTCTCCGATCTCTGCATCAAGCACCAAATTGAATGTCCTGCTCCAAGAACGACGGCAAGGCTTTTAGACAAGCTTGTTGGTCATTTTCTTGAGGAGACTTTCGTCAACCCAACTTTCCTCTGTGAGCACCCAGAGATCATGAGTCCTCTATCAAAATGGCACCGTTCCATACCTGGTTTGACAGAGAGGTTTGAAATGTTCGTCATGAAGACAGAAGTTGTTAATGCCTATACAGAGTTGAACGACCCAATTGTTCAGCGCAAGAGGTTTGAGGCACAGGCCCAAGATAAGGCTGCTGGAGATGATGAGGCGCAGTTGGTGGATGAGAATTT
This sequence comes from Linyphia triangularis, assembly GCA_963978545.1. Classification (NCBI taxonomy): domain Eukaryota; kingdom Metazoa; phylum Arthropoda; class Arachnida; order Araneae; family Linyphiidae; genus Linyphia; species Linyphia triangularis. The sequence goes on along the minus strand of OZ021732.1, from coordinate 44,287,570 downwards.
CTGCACTGCTCTGGAGTATGGACTTCCACCCACTGGGGGTTGGGGAATGGGGATTGATAGACTTACGATGATTTTAACCGATACTAATAATATAAAGGAGGTCTTGTGCTTCCCTGCAATGAAACCGGAAAGTAATACTAAGCCAAAGGAAGGAGAAGCCGAGCTTAAAGATTGAAAAACAAATGTTAAACCTTTTAATTCATGCTATTTATTTCTATTCATTATTTTAATAAAGGCAAAGAATTATGAAATGAAAGATTGCCCTCTTTCTATAATTGTAGTGAAAATTTCATTGATTTGCTTAAAATATATACATGACGATTATTGGAACTTTTCTTCAAACATTTGACTTTTTTCATTTATGTTATAAACATAAAAATTAAAGTGTATAGATTTTTCAATAGTGCCGACCATTTTCAAAAATTATAAATTTATGTTAATGACTTTTTGTTAATTTAATAAAGTCAGAATATAATGAAATGATATGTTGCACTCAACTTTACTGAAAATTCAAAATGTATTCTTTTAAAGTTTGTGATGACTGGTAGTACTTTACCTTGAAGATTATATGGTTTTTAACATTAAAGTAAAAAGATTTTTCAGTAGTGCTATAACATAGTAAGTGCCAATTAACAAATAGTCAAAAATAGTTTACATTTAAAAGGGCAAAATTTTTGTTATACATTTTGGACAATTTTGCTTCTTGTGAGATATAGTAATTATGTTAAGGTTGAAGTAGAAAACGATTTACAGGATATAAAGTCCTTTCAGTCTTGATAGTCGCAAATGCGAGTGTAAATTTTATAGTTATTAATCCTTTCTCTTTAATTAAATTTTTGAATTTTTTTTAATGCTTTAGTTAACCACTGTAGTTACATTTTGCATATAAACAATTATTTGGGATTCCAGTGAATTGTTTGTTGTATACCTAATTATGTTTTATCAAAAGTGTGAAAGAATCAAATATTTTATGAGAAGTATTCAAAGAAAAATACATACAAAATTTTAAAATGACAAATAGGATCCAATAAATTAACATGCAGTGCATTTGCGAGTTTAAAACTTGATATAAATATAAGCCAAATTATGAAACCCTGCATTGACAAATATTTTATGTAATGATACTTATCACTTCCATCTTGAAAATGTCAATACGAAAATGTTAGAAATTAACTGGAATAGACTCAGAGGGGATTAAAGAGCAAGAAAGTTATTGCTAAAATTAATAAGTATCTCAAGTCAAGAATAAATGTAATGTCTGTTGCATATTCAATTTTGATGACTTTAAATGATTGTTGTTATTGAATGCCAAAACTGTGTGTATTTGAGTGGGAACAGCTAAGTCGTATAGCTGCAAGCTCAGATAGAAAAGGAGGAATCGTCACCACTAACTGAATTTTTTTTTTTTTTCCAAAAAATAAAATTATTTTAATCATTTTATATTACAAAAGTAAGAAATTTTAAATTGTGAATAATATTTCATAATTACAAATGGAAATTTTCAAATGGTTTAACATTCATGTTTCCTCAAACAACTGGAAAAAAAGTCCAAAAACAATATTTTTGCTTTTGTAAAAATAAGAAAATCTAGCTCTTTATTCCAGAATTTTTAAATATTTGACTTTCACACAAACCAATGGGAAATAAAACTGAAACAAATTTAGAAATTACCAATAGATTTCTACTACTATAACTGAAATCAATTAGTCCATAGACTTGTACTGCGTTTTTGAAAGTTACTGTATGTGTTCTACATAAGTTAGGGAATGATATTTGAAATTCTATTTAAACATTATTCTATACAGTAGAGATCATAAAAATTTCACTGTAATAAAAACAAAATTTAAGCAAAGTTTTCAAAAAAAAATTAATAATATTTATTAACTTTCATTAGTACATTTATTTATACAGATTCACTTAACATTTTCTTCGTTAACTCTTCTCTCTTCCGCCGTTTGTCTGTTCTTGTGTGTAGGTCTTCAATAGTTTCAGCAAAAAGGGAATTTAAGGCAGGTATTAGCAAGGGTAAAATATAAAACTCATTCGGCCGAACCTAAAACAATAAGAAAAATTTAAATTTATTAGTCGAGTAGTACACTCCTGGTTATAAAATCAGCATGAAATTTTTGCATAGTAAATACTTATGGTCAAATCTGTTTGAATGTGAGCTAATACAAGGGTTCCCACATTTTTAAGGGAATAAGAACTTTTTGAAAAAAGTATTACAGGTTTTAACATAATTTTATGCATTCCTTAAACGATTATAAATATAACATTCCCTTTGATTCATTTTTTTTTTACAAAATGAACATTATAATTGCAAATGATGGATAGTCTAATGATAGATTAATTTATGCAAGTAAAAGAGAAAATATATAAAGCACAAGAGGTATTATAAGAATTGATATACATACTTTCATGTTGTCAAAAGCACATCCAACTCGATTGTGAAAGTTCTCATTGAAAATTGGAACTTTGGCATATCGCTGGCTGAAGTGTGTCAGAATCGTGTATTTGGCATTCATCTCTTCGGCTACCTTTATTGCTTCACTAGTTGTACTGAAATACATTTCAAAATAATTTAATTGGCATTAGTAACAGAAAATACCACATTTATAACATATTATAATTATACCATAACAAGGGCACCACTAAAAATAATGACGATTACGTGATTTTTCCAGGTATTGCACATTATTTTGAAAGAAAATAAAGAAAAAACAATTATTATTCTTAGATATTGTGATGGAAAGTGAACTAAATGATGCACATTAAAGCTTTCTAGTTCTGAAAATTAAATTTTTTTTAAATATATTGACAAGAAAATAAAATGTCCTTTGTTATGAATAAAATAGAATATGTGATGAATATTAAAAAAAAAAAAAAAAAACATTTTGGAAATTTAAATCGATGTTCTTTATTCTTCGGTAAATATTAATAACATAATTTAGACTTCTGATAATAATACAGAAGATAACAGAAAAATTTATAGCATTTTAAGAGAGTCAGAGACAGTATTCTATTAAAATTAGTACGTTACCAATATATATAGATCATGACCATTGGCGTAAAATTTTATTGGGCACATACATAACTCTCCCTTTCTTCGAATAATTAAAAATGCAGCTCAGACCTTCAATATTTTGAAGCAATCTAAGTTTTTTTTTAATAATTCATGTAGAAATCCTAATTTTTGGAAAAGTTTCAAGTTTGATCAGTTGAGAACTCGGAAAAAATAAACACATTTTTATAAGGTCTCTTGTAATGGATACGCTTCCTATTGGAACTTGCAAAAAAACGTCTTAATTGTAATGGCCACAGAAAAAGAAAACTTTAAAAAAAATAATAATAATGAGCCCAAATGCATATTGAATAAGAGACTAACAATACTTTCAAATTTAGAACTGAAGGGTTGCAATGAATATTAAAATATAATACAAAAGAATTATACATTAATTTATTTATGATTAATATTTTACCTATGTCTTTTAAGTGCAGCTTCTGAAGCAAGATCGTCTTCCATTGTTGCTTCATGGATCAACAAGGAACAGTCTTTGCCTGGAAGAAAATATCTCAAATCATTTCCTACAATTAAAAATTCAGAGTGCATTATCAGCAATAGTTTATTTGAAAAAAAAAATTAAGAATTTAAATTAAACTTTAAGGCTCTTTCATGTTTGGTCCTAATAGCTAACATATCTAAATCATATTGTGGATAGATGACTACTTGAAAAGCTAGGATCAAGTCGACTTCAAATTTATAGAATTAGTATCAGTGAAAGTGAAAGTTTGCAATAACTTTTCTGTTAGGATAGAATTTGTTAATTTAAAAAGAAACTAAATTACAACTTAATCCATAGCATTAGAATTTAAACTACTTTATTTAGATTTCAGGAACAATAAATCCCATTAAAAGTAACTGTACAATATCTCAAAGCTTTAAAGTGATTTCCAAAATCAATTTAAAACTTGAAAATTAAAATTTATGAAGCTCAACATACTAAACAGTGATAGACCATTTCCTTACCAGCTTCTATAAGTCTTTTGCATGGTACGGTATCTCCTGAATAAACTAATTTCCATTTTTTAGATTTTGAAGTAATTACAACACCATGAGCATCTTTACAATGATTAACTGGCACTGTAGATACCTAGAAAAAAATATTCCGAGGCTATTAATTACATTTAGACTTAAAATTTTTTGTAATCCATTTACAAGTTCTACAAAGGGATTTGCATACAATATTCGAAGAATGTTTGAAAGTTAAAATTTATTTGAAGAAAAAAAAAATTGAAAATAATAATATCTAGCATACAATAGATTTTTCATCTCAAAGGCAATAAATTGGAACAAAATACTTTACAAGATAACAAAGTTTCAACGGGAATTTAAACATTAACTCTTATTATTGCCATGTTACTAAGAAATTTTCTTAGGAGAATCTTAAAGGGTCAATGAATTTGTATTTATAGACTTGAGGTCATTTTCACGCGAAGGAACCGGCAACTCGAGACTTTTAGCTGCATTTTTGTTTTGGTTCCCTACTACGGACCCGCTTCAAAGAAACTAAACACAGTCATTAGCCTTGCATTGAATTTCTGCATCAAACCTAGAGGCCCTCTTGAGTTGCGGCATCCAATCATGTGGAGCCTGAGAGGCGCCGCTCAAGTGTAAAGGGTTAATACAATTTAGAGATTAGTTATAGAAAACATGGAATATTGAATGCTGGCTATATAAAAGAGAAAAAAAAGTTAAAAATTCATTAAATTTTTTCTTTGTTTTTAAAACTAACATAAAACCAGTAGGATTGTGACAGCAATTATCACTAACAGGCTGCTTGCAATCTTTTCCATTTAAAAGTTGAGGACAAGAGGCAATAAAAATCCTGTCAATTTGGAAATGATGCAATTTGCAGCTAGTGGAAGCTGTTAATGCTCTATCTAAAAATTACGAGTTTTTTTCTATGTCAAATAAGTTATAGATTATAATGGGTAAACTATACTTCAAATTGAAATGTATTTATTCATACTAATATCATAAGAAATTAGATTTTAGCAAACAGTTAATAAAAATGAACAAAACATCATATTGCCATACATTACTACAAAAAAATTATTCAAAAAAGATACTTACGTGTATATCTTTGTAATTTTCTATTTGCTTGATATTGTTATTTTTGATGAAGACATTATCCTCTAAGTCTGAACATTCTGAAAACCTAAATAGTAATAGCAATATTAAAACAAGTAATTGTTAGACTGTAAAATAGAAAAACTTATCACATTATAATTTTATTCTGATGTCAAACAATACCCCAACATAATAAACTTTGAGTATAATACATACTTGGTATTATTGATAAGCTAATAGTTAAAACTACTTTCATCGTATACAAAACTTAATATGAAAGAACTAACATTTATCAACTATAATATAAAAAACACATTCAATGTAAAACAATTGCAATGGTGGTTGCTAATAATTTTTTTTAAAAATTAGATCATATGAAGAAAAAATTAGTTTTAAGTAATCATAGTTTTATGTATTGAGATTGCCTTCAAACATTATTAATTTGGAGAATACATAGCTTATTATTTAATTTTAAAACAATTGAGCATAAGCAATGTAATGTTAATAAATATTATGCATAACAATTATGTTAACTGTTTTTATTTTTCTTGCTTTAATAGTAATTTTACTTGTCTCATCATAATAATAATTCTATATTTCCTTGATAGGTTATTTAATAATGCAGCTAGAAGAACTAACAAACTAGTGCTTATGTTATGGAATCTCATTTTATCCATTATCCTGATTATAATTATCATAGGGAAAACCTTTTATTATTTACAGTAAAAATAGCTACTAATACTTCACCTGTACAAAGGAGTGGAACTTTCAAAAATTCTAAAGTATTTTTTCAACCAGGGGTCTAGTCCTCTTGGACCAATAACACAGACTGGTTCATATTCTTTTTTAAAGCTTTTAAATAATTTATGTCTTTCTTTCAGAATTCTAACCAAACCCTTAAAAAAACACAAACACATAAATAATTACAAATATACTACAAAAGAATATTTTTTTTTAAATAACAAACTATCAGTGAAATTAAAAATTTCATTAATTTTAATTACAGTTTTTAATTTTTATACATATATTTCTTATTAGTTGCAAAATATTTTTATTTTTTATTTTTAAATATGTTGGTAATTTACCTTACACAGACAAAATTCAAGCCTTCCTAGGTTATGGGGTCAAAGTTCTATTAACCGATAATATCTAATTTCATTACAAATGTATTATATAATGCTTCACCCTTTAAGATGCATTTAGAAATATAGCAATGCTTTTGCAAACTAAAGTCTAATATCCTTTTACAAATAAAGATAAACAACATGTTTTAAAGTACAGACAAATTTTTACCAGATGGTGATCAGCATGCATATGAGAAATAAAAATGCAGGATAACTGTAACAATTTCTCTTTATAACGTTCACGATACAATCGCAATAACTGTCCATATGTTCCTTCGCCACAGTCCATTAGAATACACCTGTTTTCACTGAAAAATACAGAACAAACAAGTAAATAATAATGACTACCACTACATAAAACGATTATTAGGATTTGTATATAAAGATGCAATAATTTCTTCAAATTCAAGAGCTGAATTAAAACTTATCATTAAGAATCGTTATACATATAATTATTTTTAGAATATTAAATTAATTAAAAACAACTTTAAGTATTACAGATAGTGAGTTGAGAAATATTTATAATTAGCATTTTTAAAAACACCAAATAGGGCCAGTTTTTAAGTATAAAAGTGTTTTAATAACTTCTGGGGGAAAAAAACTTGAACCATGTACGTACACAAAAATTAAAATTTTTCAGATATCAACTTACCTAGAATGTACTAATATTGCAGAAACATTTCTTGCTTTATTGGGAACTGATGATCCAGTTCCCAAAAATGAAACTTCCGGATACATTTCTAGAATAAATAACTGCTATTAAAAAGTTGACTCTTTTAACAGTATCTTTTCTATAAGCATGTAACTTAAAGATAAACTACACTGTTACCAAGTGCAGTATATCTACAATATTTTTAGAAATATATACTATATGGCTGCTCTTAAATAAATCAATAATGATCTAATACAATTTAATTGTATATTGTTGAAATACTGAAAGCACCCTTTTATTTGCTCTAAGCCCATGTGATTCTTTTCACAATTTAATTAAGCTTTTTGCTTCTACATCTGGAAGTTAAAAATTTAATAGTCTCACAACCCTTTAATATACCACAATATTAATTATTTTTTAATTACCTCATTATGTTTTAAACTAGACTTAAATAATAAAACTACTTAAAAAAAATTTAAAGAGCAAGTTGTTACATTTGAATTGCTCACCAGTTAGATGAACATTTGATACAAAGTGTGTAATAAACCTACAAAAATTTTAAACAATTGTTGACAGTTAAACAACATAATTTTGTTTGTATCTTTTTATGAAAATAATATATATTTTTTTTAACCTTTATATATTAATTCTGAAATTTGAGAAACATATGTAAAAGAAGTTTTCCATACATTGGAACCCTATTAAGAAGTTACACTATTGAACATTCATGTTACATTAATTTGAATTTCAATTTCAATGTGAAACAATTTTATTTTACTTATACAATTTTTATTTATCAAAGAAAAAAAATACTTTTACACTGTACATGTTATTCCACAATTATTTTAAGAAAGTGGAGTTGATTTGAATGAAACTATGTTTATTAAACTTAGAATATATTATAATTGTTAACATGGAAAATAATGTCTCCAGAAATGCTCAGATAAATAAAAATGAAATACATATATGATACACTGCATAGGTGTCAACTTTTCAAAAAACATGGGGGGGGGAGGGGCGAGTTTTGACGGAAAATGAAATTTTTCAAAAAATTATCGAAATCTAATAATTTTTCAAAAATCTAGATATGACACAACTTCTCATATAATACCAACAATAAACAGTTATAATTTATTTGGAGAATGGAGGAAAAAAAAGGAGATAGTGTTACAAAAATCAGGGTAGGCAGCCCCTCAGAAATTAAAAGTGGGGAGGCCAGCCCCCCCCCTGCCCCCCGGTACTTTACGCCTATGATACACAGAATACAAAGAGAATTAATACATATAGTTAATTTTTACCATTGTTATGTGAGCTAGAATAAGAATTGATGCTACATTGGAGTTCTGAGAGTCGAGCTTGAAAATCTTTCGATATCATAGCTTCATCAACAAATTCACTGGGTTTGATTTGTATTCCAAAACTCCTAGAAATGAAACAAAAAAATAGCAGTTTGAGAGGAAAATAATGAAACAAAATTTGTAATAAAATGCTGAGTTACTTAATACTAATTACGAAACAGAAGTTTTAACTATCTCATTTTTACATATATATTACAACAAAAATCTAAATATACAGCAGCTAAGTAAATTGTAATTGAGATACATATAGGAGCAAAAATAAATCATAAAAATTTAAGTTAATTAACAAGCAAGAACCTACCTTAATTGAAATTAATTTAGAAGAATTAAAAGTTTATTTAATCGAATTAAGAAAGAACCTTATCTTAAATATTTCCAAATTTATTTAGAAGAATTAACTAAGAAACTGAATTGAAATGTATTCATTTTAATTAACATAGATCACAGATCCATAGTAACTAAAATAAATAAATTTCAATTCAATTTGAAGCATGCTAAATTCAACTTTATACTGTATACAATAACCGCATTTAAATATACACACCTATCAAGTCCTTTTGCTGGTCGTAAATAGTAACGCTCTAAGGTTTGGGCATGAAATACATTGTCCAACGGGAAAGTTTTTTTTATCTAAAATAGAAATGCAAAAAAAAAAATATATATATATATAAAACTTGATTAAAAAAATGTTTAGTTATATTTTAAGTTTACTTGAAAATTAATTTCCATTAATTAGATTCCCAAAAGGGTATCTCAGCACCAGGGTTATAAACTTCGAGGAATGGTAGGATAAATCTAGATAATTCAGAATCACATGGTAATGCTGGGTCAGATATTACATCTGCATGCATTAGTGCCCTAATAGCTTGATCCTCCCAGGGAGATCCCTAGGAAGTCCCCAGTCATCCCCGGGACTACGAATGACTTCCCAGAGACCTCCCTGGGAGGATGTGTGCTATTAGGGTGTACACAGAAAAAAAGTATACTATGAAATTGAATATACAGTTTATTATTCGAGCATCAAAAGTAATATGATCAACTACATACAGGTCAAAAGAGGTGTTGAAACTGCTGTCAATGAGCTGTAGTGCCTCACATCTACAGCACATGTGCTAATATGTGAAATAAATACACTTGGAAAATCAGTGCACGTACAACACCATCTACTGAGACTGGCAAGCATTGCTATGTGTTTCTGAATCGTCGTTTGTAACCTTGTATATTAAGTCAAATTTTCGTAAGTATGATCTTACCTCATCTTCTTGAAGTAAAGTGAACATTCTAGGGTGAAGAAGATTAAGCTGATGTTGAAGTCTATGATTAGCTAAACTATTCAGAGATGCACAGTCGTTGTTTAGGATTAGGTGACACGTTGCACTAGGAAACCTATAAAAAAATAATTTTTTACAAAAGTATTCACGCAATATACAAATCAATCATTCAAGATGAGTTTAAAGGTGAAATAAAATATGCAAACCTTCATTAAACTAATTTAAAATAAAACTTCAAAAATTAAAAATATATATATAGGGAGTGTAATATATCATAGTTAGATTAAAATAACAATAAATTATTCTGGTCATTAAATATATTAATCTCTAAGTAAACAAACACAAATATTCATAAAAGCTTAATTGACAATATTTCTATTTTAACTTGACTGTCTGCAACTTTTATTTATTGAAAAAGAGTTTTCGTGGGCATTATATTTTATTTAATTTTTTAAATATGTAACTAAAGTAATTTTAAATATTATAAATAAAACAAACAGGCTATAAGGTAAATGAGTAGGAAGAATTTCCTGATAATGCTTCTAAATTACACTGATTTGTTACCTATATCTTATAACCAATCTCTTCATTATGCATAGACAGCTGACTTACGATTAGGATATTCTAATTATGTATGCATAAGACATTTTGGCTCTTTTTTTTTCTACTCGTAAACAAATAAGAATTGTAAAATTAGAATGAATTTAATAGTTATGTTTTTATTTTTAATTATATTAGTTGGGGGCAAAGTTGGATAGAAAAATAATTACTTTAACTACATCAAATATGCATACCAGCCAACATGGTCATTTTCAAATTAGTACAATACTTATGGAACAAATATTTGCATTCTAATGAATGACTCATGGAAAATCAAATTATGTCAGTAGTTAAGAATGCAATATTAAATAAAATGCTAATTAACTCACAAATGCAATATATATATATATATATATATATGTCGTATAATACTCAATCAGTAAGCAGCAGCGCCACCCGTAGCGACAGTGGCGCCACCGTGCTTTATAAGAGCAGCGCAGATGCGGAGCATACATTCGGATTCGGACTCTAGATGCTGCGAGGACCTCTTCAGATGCAGGCGAATCTTTAATAAAGGCTTAACAGCCTCTTGTAACTCTAAATCGTTCATTAAAAGAACGATGAAAAGCCAAACTGCCTCCTCATTATTTACCAATTCATCCCCCTAGACACCCCTAGCTAAAACATGGGGGCTCAACCGGTCCTGAACTCTGTTCGTTTCGCAACCAGAAGTAACGGCTACAAAAACAAAAATGCTGGAAGAAGAGCAACAATCCTTCAAAGAGAAGTAACTCCTCCAAAAAAGCGTAGCAGTATTTGATATCGGAGCAACCCCTCCAAAAAGCCTAGCAGTCATAACTATCGGAGCAACTCCTCCAAAAAGCCTAGCAGTCATCACTATCGGAGCAACCCCTCCAAAAAGCGTAGCAGTCATCGATATAGGAGCGACCCTTCCAAAGTGCAGCAATCTTCATCAAAGGAGCAACAAAATCATCGAACGGCCAACTCAACGCCTCGTGAATCTACAAGCAACAACGCCGCCAAAAAGAGCAGAAAACGAAAAAACGACCTTCCACAACGTTGCCTTTCCAACACCAGCGGAACCACACTGCTCCAGAAAATCATCCCTGCAGCGCCCCGAAAGAAAGGCGAAGAGCGAAGCGTTTCACCTCACAGGAAAGCCATCCGGAGTTTTCTCGTCCCCTTCGATCTTCAACCCTTCTGAAATACCGGAGTTTGTTCCCTCTTCATCCTCTTCGACTGCAAACAAGTTCCGGCCTTTCCTGTCACACACTGGGAGATTCAACGGGGACCAACACAACGTCCACTTCCCAACAAGCAACGCAGCAAAACCAACATCACAAGTGTTTCATCACATTTGTTCCATCGATTGTGCTCTAAAAAGTGTAACGCATCGTGTGCATCGAAAAGTGTGGTGCTACTATTTCTAGTGATCAAGTTTCAGCAAATGGATAGCCTAAAAGCGAGGTACTGTGGGGCCCAGCAAATGCAAATTCACATCTACAGTCATCAACGGTAAACCCTCAACAGTGGAGGTAGGATCTAAAATTTATTATTTAAAATGTATAAGCATTCGAAAAAAGAGGATCTCATACAGGTCGCCCAGGAACTAGGCGCGATAGTACCGGAAGGTGCCACAATAATTAAGTTAAAAGAACTAATTGAGAAAAATGATTTGTTCAAAAGCGAACCTGATTTCATTAAAGATTTCATCTATTCAACTGTCGAGGAAAGAAAGGCAAAATTAATCGAAGAAAACAAAATAGAACTCGAAAAAATTAAGCTCCTGCAATCAAAAACAATCGAAGAAAACAAATTGGAAATCGAAAAAACTAAATTAGCACAAATCGAAAAGCAACTTGAACTCGCAGCGATCAGAAATACTTCAGAAACAAACCAAACCGAACTTAGAAACACGAACACAACATTCGAAACATCACCCCCGAACATTGAAAATCTGATAAGAAGCATTAAAACTCTTAGTATGCCGGTTCCGACTAAACCAGAAAATTTTAATCTTTTTTTTCAATCATTGGAACGTGCCTATACAACAAAAAATGTACCTCAGGAATTTAAATCGGAAATTCTTATTAATATTTTAGGAGAGCGTGCAAATCGCATTTTACTTTACATACCAGAAAACGAACTACAAGATTATGAAAAAGTTAAGAACATTATTTTGCGAGAATTTCAACCAACGGCAACAGACTGTCTTTTAAATTTCCGTCGTGCTCAAAGATTACCAAATGAATCACACGTCCAATTTTCATCTAGATTAACTACGGCGTTTGAATATTATTGTAGATTAAGAAATGTCAAAGACTTCGAATCAGTGTGCGAGTTAATGATTTCCGATAAATTATTTAGTTCCCTAGATAGAGACACCCAATCACATATTTCAATACGCCAAGGAGAAAACTGGTTCAAACCAGCAGAACTTTCAAAAGAATGCGATATTTATTTTGCCTCCAAGCACAAATCACTACGTGAAATAAATCCCCGTCCATTCGAAAATAAAAACAAAAATGGATATCGGAACAATAATCAAACACAAAGCGAAAATTTTCGAAGACCGAATAACAATTTCAGAGGTCACCACAATCAGAGATTCAATTCTAGAAGCGGAAATAATAATTTTCAACGGCAATACAACTCAAACGAAAATCCTGTTTGTAAAGTCGAAACGCAAAAACAAACTATTCCCGAAAGATTTTTAAATAAATTACAATACGAAAATATTCTTGTTCATGACACTGAAGTAAGTGCTTTGATTGATTCAGGAAGTGTTATCGTGTGTGTCAAATCTTCATGCGTACCGGAAAATACGAAGTATGACGGTAACATTATTTTAGAGGGTGCTTTCATGGAACAAGAAGCAAAACTTGCTAAAATAAAATTATCTCTTCCAAAACACCCACAAAATTCTATAATCGTTACAGCAGCCGTCTGCAAAAATATAAGTAAAGATTTAATAATCCCCCCTCAGATATATCAGAATCTTTATTCATGTCAAGGACAATCTACAAACCCCCTTCCAATAACCGGAACCAAGTTGTTTCAAAATATCGAAGAGAAAAAGAAAAAATATCCAAATCAAACTTTTTACGAAGATAAACTTCCACACATGCCAAAAAAATCTGATTACGTAACAACAGAAAATAAAATTACAAACGCAAAAAATCTACATTCCACATCTTCAGAAGAAGGAAACTATAGCGATTCTAAAAATAGACACCCACACATGTATGCAACTAACATTCCATCTTTGCAGGGAAATACTCTTTTCCAATCTCAAGCAGTTGACCTTTGTGGCCCCACTTTGAATTCCTGCGAAATTCCTGCTGAAGACGAAGTGCCTTCGCCAATGGATTGCTTCTACAAGAAATCTGTTTCGTCTATGACTAATACAGAAAATAAAAAAACTACTGAATCGGAATATGATCCTTTCGAAATAAAAAGCGCTCATAAAGAAAAAATGAATGATGAGTTGGAAAAAATTTCGGATTTTTATATATTTACAATTGGTGATGCGATTTATTCTGAAATTGATCTTTCGCACATAACAAATATTTCTTATCGTAAGGAAGTCGAAGATATTATTAAATCTTATAAGCCAAATAAAATTAAGGATACTAATTTACAAATGAAGATAATTCTTTCCGACGACCTACCGATATCTCATCGTCCATGAAGAATGGCCGATTCTGAAAAAATAGAAGTTGAGAAACAAATAAATCAATGGTTACGAGATGGTATTATTTCGGAAGAGACATCCGATTATTCAGCACCGTTAGTTCTTGTTAAGAAACCAGATGGCAGCACCAGGATTTGTGTCGATTATCGCCAGTTAAATAAAAAAACAATTAAAGAAAGGTTTCCACTACCGCTCATCGAAGATATTTTTAATAAATTACAAGGAGCTATGTTTTTCTCGAACGTAGATATGAAAAATGCATATTTTCACATCAAAGTGCATGCTGATAGTCGTAAATATACCAGTTTTGTTACACATAATAACCAGTATGTCTTTAATGCGGTCCCGTTCGGAACCAGTAACGGACCCTCTGTCTTCCAAAAATTTATACAAATAGTGTTTAGAGAACTGTTAAACGAAGGAATTATTGTTATTTTCATGGATGATATTTTAATTCCCTCAATAACTGAAACAGAAGGTATTTCTAAACTTAAAAGAGTTTTTGAAGTCGCATCGAGTTATGGACTTCAGTTAAATTTTAAAAAGTGTAATTTCCTAAAACGGAAGATTAATTTTCTTGGTCATATCTTGGAGAAGGGTACGATTCGTCCCTCTACAGCTAAAACAAGCGCCAGAACCTAAAACACAAAAACACATTCAATCATTTTTAGGTTTAAGTGGCTATTTTCGTAAATTCATCAAGGATTATGCACTAATCGCTAGACCCTTGAGTGACCTGTTAAGAGATAAAGTTCCATTTCATTTTGGTCAGGATCAAAAACAAGCCTTCCTTACCTTAAAACAAGCCCTATCATCAGAACCTGTATTACACCTTTATAAACAGGGATTCCCTTTACAAGTACATTGTGATGCTAGTTCTAAAGGGTTTGGAGCTATACTTTTTCAAAGCGATTCAGATAATAACATGCATCCAATACATTTTATGAGTCGAAAAACATCTCCCCAAGAAGAAAAATATTCTAGTTACGAGTTAGAGGTATTAGCTATTGTTGAAGCTCTGAAAAAATTCAGACATTACTTAATAGGAATTAAATTTCAAATCTATACAGATTGCCAAGCTTTTCAACAGACAATGTCAAAACGAGACTTGCCACCTAAAATAGCAAGATATGCTCTTTTCTTAGAAGAATTTAACTATGAAATACTCCACAGGCCAGGTACACAAATGCGTCATGTAGATGCCCTCAGCCGTTATCCTGTCATGGTTTTGCAGCACAACGCAATGACACAGAAAATCAGAGAAGCACAAGCAAAAGACGAATTCACATCGAGTATCAAACAATTACTTGAACAGTCAGCTACAACAGATTACGTATTAAAAAATAACGTTCTTTATAAATTGGTCGATGACCAAGAACTGTTGATAATACCATTCGATATGCAAAATCAAATAGTGCAACTTGAACATTCTAAAGGTCATTTCGGCATAAACAAAACAGAAACTCTCGTTAAACAACAATTTTATTTTCCTAACATACGAAAAGTAGTAGAAAACGTAATTTCAAATTGTGTACAATGCATACTATCATCTCGAAAATCTGGCAAACAAGAAGGTTTTTTACATCCCATTCCAAAAGGAGATGCGCCACTTGACACGTTTCATATTGATTTCTTGGGTCCTCTTACATCAACTAATAAGAATTATAAACACATTTTTACTGTCGTAGATGCATTCACAAAATTTATTTGGATTTACCCCGTCAAATCGACTTCAACAAATGACGCTCTTGAAAAATTAAAACACCAGCAAACAACATTTGGAAATCCAAGACGTATAATTTCTGATAAAGCTTCAGCATTCACATCGAAAGAATTTCAAAAATATTGCCAAGACGAAAATGTCGAACATATCACCATTACAACAGGTGTTTCCCGTGGAAATGGTCAAGCAGAAAAATTTTACGCGACATTAATCCCCGTCTTAACGAAGCTTTCTATTGAAGATCCAACTAAATGGTATAAACATGTATCCTCAGTTCAACGAATCATCAACAGTACTATTTCTCTATCGACAAAATACACACCATTCGAATTATTAACGGGAATAAAAATGAAAAATAAAGATGATCTTCACATTAAAGAAACACTTGAACAGGAACACATACAAACATTAATTCAAAACAAATCGCAAATAAGAGAATATGCTAAATCCAATATTTTAAAACTTCAAGAAAATAGTAAACAACATTATAATAAACACCGAAAAAAAGCTAAAATATACAACGTAGGTGATAACGTGGCAATAAAAAGAACACAATTTGGAGCAGGCCTGAAATTAAGACCCAGATTTTTTGGTCCTTATGAAGTCACGAAGGTAAGACCAAACGACAGGTATGATGTTAAGAAGACAGGGATTCATGACGGCCCGAACTTTACTTCAACTGCTGTTGATTTTATGAAGAGTTGGGAAGGAACATAAAAAAACTTTTTGTGTTTTTTTTTTAGTGACTTTTAAATCAACAAACTGTTGATTGTGATTTTTTTCCCTCTTCAAGTTTTAGTGATCGTCAAGAACTTTTTATTGACATTTTTCCTTTAATTTTCATCAGTCAAGAACATTTTATTGACATTTTTTTTCTTCAAGTTTAGTTATAGTCAAGAACATTTAAAACATTGACAGTTTATTTTTTTTAAAAAATGTCCTGATGTCAAACAGAACATTTGTGAACTTTTAAATTTTCAACTTTTCATCTTTCACAGTGTTGTGAAAAGTTAAGAAGACATTGTAAAATCTGTGTTATTTTTTTTTCTCTTTTTTTTCTTTTTGATATATTTTCAGATTCCACTGCAAATATTAGTTCGAGGTCGAACTATGTCCAGGATGCCCGAGTGTCGTATAATACTCAATCAGTAAGCAGCAGCGCCACCCGTAGCGACAGTGGCGCCACCGTGCTTTATAAGAGCAGCGCAGATGCGGAGCATACATTCGGATTCGGACTCTAGATGCTGCGAGGACCTCTTCAGATGCAGGCGAATCTTTAATAAAGGCTTAACAGCCTCTTGTAACTCTAAATCGTTCATTAAAAGAACGATGAAAAGCCAAACTGCCTCCTCATTATTTACCAATTCATCCCCCTAGACACCCCTAGCTAAAACATATATATGCTAATTCCCTCACAAATGCAATATATATATATATATATATATATATATATATATATATATATATATATATATATATATATATATATATTGTACTATTAAATTGCTCTCAAATATAATAAATTGTTACAATTTAACAGAACAGAAATTATAAAATAAAATACTAACCTAGATTAAAAAATAAATACAGTTTAAACTTTATGTTGAAATCCCTGACAAGGTTTATGATTTTGTCTACATTACACCAATATAACATGTTTTATGACAAGAATTATAGGGAGACGTACCAGGGTTTCCACTCAAATCAAAGAAAGAAAATCAATTACTTTTATGGACCTAAAAGATATTTTTTGAGGATCTTTGAAAATTTGTTTCAGGCATCATTCTATATATAAATTTTTAATAAAGTATATGTTACCTAAAAGGTTACAGAACACAGGGATAGCAAGCCTGAGTTGAATTTTTAGAAATTTTGAAGTTGGGTACACAACATCCGAACAAATTAAGGACTTTTAAGGACCTCTAAGCATTTTCAATGACTTTTAAGCACCTCTAAGCATTCTCATGTACTTTCAAGGCCTTGAAAATAAGTTCAAAAATATTAAGCACTTTTAATGACTGTGGGAACACTGCATACAAGGAGGGGGTATTCAAAAAGTGTTTAATCACATGTAGGCTTTTGCATCAAATTCTTATTAAGGGTGGCTATAGAATTTGAGAAACAAAATTCCCTGAATTTCCCCGATTTCCAGAAATTTCTCTTAAAAATTCTTTCATGCGCATCTCCGTTGACGTTATCATTCAAAAAACGAAAAAGAAAATAATGGCCAATTGCAAAATATATAAATTTAATAAGTAAATGTATTAATAAGTAAATGTTAAAGTAAAATTGCACCAAAATAAAGTTATGCTAAAAATCAAAACAAGCATCTTTAAAGCATGGAAAACAATTAAAAAATACAAAATTCATAAACTACACCCATACTTGCTTAAATTCAAGGAAAAGCAAAACTAGTGTAATGCTTTTCTTTTTAATTTCAAAAGTAACAAAAATAAATTCAGTTGGTAGCATAAATTTAAAATAGTCTTGAATATTTACTAAACTTGGGCGTGCATGAGTATAACACTCAAGTAATCAGCATTTTGCTATTCAGTCACAAATTTCACTAGGTATACATATCTTTTATGAAAAATTATGCCTTTTGGAGTAGACAAAAGATAAACAACATATATATTGTATGAAAGAAAAGGCTTGAAATTAACATCTTCTTGTAAAATTAATTACTCATAAACATGGAGAAATAAAATTGTATACAATAAAAATATTATCTTAAACCATAAAAGTGCATGTTAAATGAAGCAAAAAATCATTTTTATAAAACAAAACAAGCACAGGGTTCATACTCTTTAGCAGAAAAAAATGCAAAAACTTTTTTTAAAAAATGTATGCAGTTGCGCATTCGAATTTCTTTTTTTTTTTTTTTTGAGGCGGAGGATATTTCAATTTGTTATTTGATTCATATTAAATATATAAATCAAAAATACATATAACTTTTAAGTAATTGTGGTTAGTTTAATAAAATGTCAAAATGAAAGTAAAAAAAATACATAAAATGCATGATCTGAGCTTTTTCTCTTATGGATGCCAATAGATTTGTTGCACATCTGTACCACAGCGCTATAAAGAGTTAATAAAAACGAAAAAATCTGATGAAATCAATTTGAAGTATTAAGGAAATTAGGGCTCTAATATAATCTGTTGACAAAAATCTGCAAGGCAAGAAAAAAAAAAACAATCATGTCAGTAAAGGATGCAATTAGATTGAACTTTAAGGATTTTTTTTTAACAATAAGGCTACTAGCAGTCCCGCTTCTGAGTCATAGGATAACTAAATATCTTACATAATAAATCTAACAGAAATAATATTAAATAATTAAGGTTCTAACATATTCTGCTAACAAAAAACGCAAAGCACGAAGAAAAATAATCATGTCTGTAAAAGAAGCAGTCAAATTGAAGTTTGAAGATTTTTTTTTTAAGAATAAGGCATCGAGGGCTGCACATCCAAGTTTAACTTGGACATTTTAAAATAAATTAAGACTAAAGCACTTTTGGTTTTCATCTTCTTTGTTAATCTCTCAAGTCCGAGAAAATTAAACAGTTGTTTGGTGTTGCCAACACAAATGAAAACAATGCATCCCAGGAACCAGGCTTTAGTGCTATGACACATGCGCAACATTGGAGTGTAAACATTTTGACTAACACAGTAGCTTTGGAAAATCTTTTCGGTTTCATTGGTGACTTGAAAAAATATAAAATAAACTGCTATTGGAAAAAACGAAAAATACTGTGAAATCCGTATGATTTTTTTAACTACTCGTACAACCGTAAAAAGTAGTAGAAATCTGTACAAGGTGACAGCTATGTACCTGACGATGTGTCCTGGGCCACGGCTGTGTCCTGTGCGTCGGTGGTTTATAAATGTATATTTGACCTAGTTAAAATAAATATTTTCCCACATAACTTTATCTCCAAGTAATATCATACAAAACAAGAATAAAACTACTAGATTCATCTTAATTTTATAATTCTAATTTGTTTACGTATAGAAAAAAACAGCTAAAATGTCCCATGTGCACCAGAGAATTCCCCATTTGATGACTGACAAAGTAAATAATAGTGATCTAGTAAAATACTTTTTTGAATAAAAAGTTTTATTGCAAACATATTTTTATTATTTTAAAAGAAGAGCAAGGAAAATTTACAAAATTTTTGCAGAAAATTATGTAAACTCAATTTTAATTTGGGAATAAAAAAACAATTCTGTCCACAAAAAAATCTCACATTGCCTTCTAAAAACAAAATATTTAAAACACATTATCAGAATTTGGATAACAATAAAATTTTCATACATAAATAAAATGAATTTACCTTTGCATCCATTTTTTATAGAGGGGAGTGTTTAAAATATTGGAGGGAGTGAAATGAATAACAAGAGAAGCTAAATTAGACTCGTCCTCCTGATAAAGACGAAACTTGTCTTCATTTACAAATGGTTCAAGGAATTCATCTGATGGGCATTCTACAACTATTTAAATAAATCAAGAAATTAGTCCAACATAATAATATAAAAAAGGTATTGCATAAATTTAAGAGGTGCCTATGAATGCTTATTAAAAAAAAAAAAATATTTAGGAATTATACATTTTTATTGAATTGATTTATTTTGAATTTTTAAATAATTCTTAATATTTCTGAATAACAACAATTTCTCAAAAGCAGTCACATAAGTTCAGTTCCACAAGAGACAATTCTTTCAGATTTTACTGTAGTTGCATTGCACAAAATTTATGTATTAGAGTTGCATGAAATTTAGGTATTGGGGGCTTACCTAAGAAACGAGGACAAACTTCTTCCTCACTGACAACATCTTTTGAAAGAACCTATATATAGATACATACAATTAGTTCATGAAATAGAAAAAAAATTATGTGTTAATGCCTTAGGTTATTAGATATATGAAATGAAAACAAAACTTCCTTATAAGAATGAAAAATATTTTTTTTTTTCACAAAACTAATAAATTTACAAAATTGCATTGAAAAAGGATTTCAAAGAATGTTGATAATGTTCTTGCATATGTTTGCCAAAAAGTTTCATGATAAAAAAATTTGTTCAATAAGAAAAGTAATATTATTTTTGATAGAAGAAAACATGCAATGAAATTATAATTACAAACATATCATTAATAAACAACCATTGATGTAGAAAGTAACTAGATAAACTACTGCATCAAAAATGCAAAAACAAAAATATGTTGGTAGAAACTTTTGAGTGAAACCAAATATTAACTATGAACATGCCATCCTGTGATGTGAGCAACCATTGGCTGAATTCAATGATCCGACCAACGGTGATTTTGCATATATATTCATAGGTGGTTTGGTGGAAGCTGATGTGGATGATTTTATAAGCTTCCATCGGTAAAAACAAAATATTTTTCCATATGTGTTAGCATTTGTACGTAAAAAACAATTAATAAACCCAAATTTAATAATCCTTTGAAATATTTGAACACTTAAAAATAAACAAATGAACTATATAATCATTATCATCATATGAAACAATATTTATTAATTGTAATTGTGTGTAAATCAATTAGAAACACTAATTGTCGAAAGAAGTACAATATTAAGAACAAACTATAAATTTGTCAAGTATGAATATAAATTATTGTGTTACAACAATGATACAAAACTTCTTTTAATCTTATAAGTAAAAATTATGCTTACAACTTTACCAGAAGGTAATGTTACATCTTTCCCATTTTTTAAGTCTCCGAGTAGAGGACCTCTAAAAGATTACAATTGATTATATGTTTGTATTTTATCAGTCAATTTATATATAACACAGCTAAAATATATAACATAATAAATAATATGTGAAAAATAGGAGAAAATATAAGTTTTTAAAGTAGCTATTGATAAAACAGCATGTTTTTTCATAACTATAGTTACATAAAAGATGAATGTATAAACTAGTTTTTTCAAAAATTCAATTTAAGTTTACAGAGAAGCAAATATCACTGATATTTAGACATCATACTGAATGAAATTCTCAAAACAATTTAGAAAAATAGTCAGAAAATATATGTCAAACATTTTCAAGTCTGTCAAACAAATCTAAATAATAGAAAATACTATGCCTTGAATAAAAATAAATTTTGTATTTGCTCTATAAGTACTTTGATTGAATATTAAATAAAATTTAAAATTAAACATGTTTTGATAGAAGGCATTATGCAGAAGTCAGATGCCACAAGATAACTTTGAAGTGGCTTAAACCATTTTTTTCCACTTGATTTTTAAAATGAAGGCTTCCAGGCAATAACTGAGTTTTTTAAATTGTACAAAAATTATTTTCTCTTGGAGATTAAAATTAATATCTTTATGGAAATTAAAATTAATCTCCAAGAGAAAATACAAATGTGCTTTTATTTAAGAAAATTAAACTAACTGACAACTTACACTGGAACACCGAATTCTACACATTTTTCCAATAAGATACGCCCCGGCTTGCTGTGACCCTAGTAAAATAAGAAAAGGTTAAATTCTTATGTATTCTGGTACCACATGGAATTTAATAAAATCCCAGATGAATAGTGAAATAAATGAAACAATACCTACTTACCTTACATGCAAAAGACACTGTAACATCGCAATCATATTCAGGTTCAGCAACACGTAATTTCTTTGACTCTAAAAATAAATAATTACTTCAAATTCATATCAACACAGAATTCAATAAAAAAATAAAAATATAATGTTACTCACAATAACATATAATCAAAAAAAAAAAAAAATTATACAAAAATGCCAAAAAAAAAGAATAAGTGTTCGATTTTTAATTCTTTACAAAGGCAAAACACATTTTCATTTCATTTGACTTAGAATGAATATTGCTTAGATGTTTTGAAATTAATTTAATTTTAAGTACTCTGTAAAATTTTGATAAAGTTTAGTAAGGGAAATAATCTGATATCATACCAGCCAACTTAGTAGTACAACATGAAGATTTCAGACATTTCGTATGATATTAGGAATAATTCATAAATGCACAGTACTTACCATAGATTTTGCAATGATCAAACTTGCACGTTACAGTGGCCTGTAAATCAGCTACTCACCCAAATAAACACAACTGCTGCCAATCTTTACAAATATTTAGTTTTTAAGACAGAACATTTTATAATCTTACTGTAATGTATCTTATGTATACAGTCACAAGACAAACACTTTATAGTTTTTTAACTGTTGTGTGTTTACTAGTAGGCAAAAGAAGTAGGCATGGTGGGCCACATAGGCAATGGGGAACATTTCTTGGGAGTTGGTAAGTGCCAACGGGTGGCGCTTCCTAGATGTAGTATAATACACAAAGTAAAACATACCATTGGGTGCTTTCACATCTAACCACATATCCTACCTCTTTCATGAAAATAAAGCAAGGTATTCAGTTCAAAGAAGTTGAAAACCACAAAATCCATTTATTAAACTCGGGTACTACAAAAATAGGATTTCTATTGCAGTTAGAATTTTAATCTGGAAGCCCATTTTCAAGCTATGGGGTAGGTAGAAATCTTGATTACAAAGTTAAAAAATTCCAAATGCACATTTTTTACTCAATAAATTAGGTATCTAAGAAGTCAGAATCGGAAATCAAACAACCAATTAGACATGGCAGAAAATCTACAATTTACTTCACAGGGTCTTATAATTATTATAATAGTTTTTATTTCACATCACTTTTAAAGATAAATACACAAGGTTTAGAACTTTTTAGCTATTTTAATTTAGTTATTTTCAACTTTACTTTCAAAATTTACTTTTCTATGAAGTTTTAATTTTAAGTAATTTAAATTAACATTTATATTAGTCAACATAAGTTTCTAACGTTTGAAATATTTGCATATGCTTTTTGGATATTTCAATAAGGCTTAGAAAATGTAAATTGTTTCCCTGACACATTTAACAAGTTCGAAAATTTCAGGTATCAATAACTAAATTTTTAATATTTTGTTTGTATGCTTTTTTTTTTTTTTTTTTAAATCTCTGATTAATTGATGTATTAACACATGACATTAAAAATAGGTCTTTAAACAATTCAGAAATGACAAAAAAGATAAAAATAACTTTAACTTACTGTGTTCCATGTCTGAAAGACTATCGGAATGCTTGGAATGCGTTACTTTTCCCAAGTTATGTGAAGATTTGAAAATTGGAATGTAGCGAACTTCCAAACAATCATCCTTAAAAAGTTCATCTGAGTAGCTTCTTGTTACTGATGAGAAGAAAAAAACATCTTTATAAACTTACATGTAGGTTTGTATGCAAAATTTAAAAATTGTAAGAAATACTATATAACTTTACCAATATTTAAATCAGGCAAAAATATAAATGATTCTGTACACTCATACAATGAATCCTAAAAAAAGAAAGGATGTAATATAAGTTTTAGAGCAAGAAAAAATAATATAAACAGATTTTAAATGCATTTGTAAATGAATTTATTCGAAAACATTTGAACACTGCAAAAGTTATCGAAATAGGTACCTATTATTTTAGATATCTTCAAGACCAACAATACTTATCTGATAAGAGATATCTACTGCATTTCAATATATTTTGAAACTCAATTTAAATTAGACCTTCAAATATACAGTAATGGACCTTACCATCAAGTATGCAGTAATGGGCAAAATCAAAACCAACCATTTCAGATCATACAATTCAACATTAAAAAGTTATAATATTGAAGTAACTTAAGGCAAAGCTGTTGGTCTGGCTTTACAACATTAATGTATACAAATTTATATTTTTATACACAGGACAATATCTGGGTGTCTAGAAAGATAACAAGTTTGAATATTCAAGGCAGTTCCGTGTTACCTGTACTGTTCGAATAATGAATTAGATTAGAATTTGTTAGTACACTTTCTAAAACTATTGAAATTATTGATTAAATAGAATCAATAACACTTCAATAATTATAATTGATCCAATCAACATTTAAAATCAATTCTTCCTCTTGGGGAATTTCTTTTATCGGTTTTTAACTAAGGAAAAAAAAATTGTAACGAATTTCTGTATATTTGTAGATATTTTGTAGCATTAATTATATAAAAAGATAAATTTCTATACATTTTGCATTATGCAGTGCAAGGGTTTGCTTTCCTGCAATGTGTGTCTTACTGCTTGATAACGAGTTTTACAGAGATAATGCTGGGAAGAGAGTTTTACAAGGAGCAGGGAATTTAACATTATGGTAATGGCAATCTCGCCAAATTGACGAGATATAGCCAAGTTGGCGACGTATTAGCGACTAATTTTTATCGCCAAATTTGGCGAGAAATCGTCAAATGTCGCCAAACTTGGCAATCATTTGGCGACATTTTTGATCCCCATGTACATGTATAGGACTTTTCGACTACGATCTGGAATGTTCTCCAAATATCTACCTCTAGAAGTTTTAAGAAGATTTGAATCCTATATAAGGCCGGCCGTGAGTTGAGTCACTGAGTTAGTTGAGTCCGTTAATTGACTGGAATTACTGAGTTGAGATACTGAGTCTCAGTGAGCATTCAGAGTAGTTCTAAAGCGAACTGTATTGCATTGTCTTTTGCAGCGATTTGAGCAGTTGTGTTGTCAAGTTTTTAACTGCTGTTTTGTGCTCTATTGTTGTGAAAAGAGCTGTATTGAGTCTAATAGAACGAAAAGTTCTGGAGCTGTAAGATAATTTGCGAAGAGTTATATCGGAATAAATTTTTGCAAGTGTTAATCTGCTTTGGCTTCAAATCTTTCGAACTCATCCACGCAACAACTGGTGTCAGAAGTGGGGTTTGAATGCCGATACCAGTGCAATGGCAGAACAAGATGAAACATTTAAACAGATTTTTGCTTTCATGCAAGAAGCGATGAAGAAGGAAATATTCGATTGACGGGAAGAAATGAAAGCGAGCCAAGATGAAATGAAGAAGGAAATGTCCAAAGGGCAGGAAGAAATGAAAGCTAGTCCAGAACAAATAAAAGCAAGCCAAGAACAAATGAATGCAAACCAAGATGAGATGAAGAAAGAGATTTTCTCTGGCCAAGAGAAAATGCAGAAGAATATGGCTACGATCTCTGCTGGACAGGAAGAATTAAAGGTTCATCTTTTAGAAACTATGGAAAAAAGCGTGAAACAAATAGAAGACAAATTTATTGGAAAATTAGAGAATGTCAAAAAGTGTGATAGTTAAGAAGGAAAATTCGAGAGTGTCAGTGCTGTTTTGTCCCAAGAAATAGAAGGCCAAGAACGAGTCGTAGCATATTGGAGTAAGTGCCTATCTAAACCGGAGAAGAATTACTGTGTCACCAGGAAAGAGTTTCTCGCCATAATTAAAGCCGTAGAGCATTTCCATCATTACGTCTACGGCAGGAAATTCCTGCTCCGTACGGATCATGGATCGTTGACCTAGCTTCTAAATTTCAAGAATCCCGAAGGTCAGATAGCTAGATGGATAGAGACTTCAGGAGTATGGCATCGATATCCGTCATCAGAAAGGATCATCACATGGAAACGCAGACGCCCTGTCTAGGAGACCCTGCCCAGAGAGCTGCCGAGATTGTTTCAGGGTTGAAGCGAGTTACGGGCTGATCAATCCGGTAATACGCCAGGTTACATCTTCAACATCATCGGATCCAGACCGGTGGAGTGACGGAGAAGTCAGAAAAGACCAATTGAGATATCCCGACATCAAGCCAATAATCGATATAAAGGAGTCCCCGAATGCGACACCTACTTGGCAGGACATTTCCATCTATGGACCTACGACAAAGCAATATTGGGCCCTCTGGGACTCTCTCCATATTCGAAACAGCGTGGTGTACCAAAAATTCGAATCTGATGATGGAAAGACATCCCAATGGCAGCTATTGCTTCCAAGATCCAGAGTCCCAGACGTTCTTAAAGAACTTCATAGTAGTCCAACTGGAGGCCACTTCGGAGTAATGAAGATGTTACAAAGAGTTTGAGAGGGGTTCTACTGGAGTAAAGCGAGGGCTGACGTGGCGAAGTGGTGCTGATCATGTGATGCCTGTGCAGCCCGGAAAGGATCGAAGAAACGCAATCGAGGAAAACTGCAACGTTACAACGTGAGAGCTCCTTTTGAAAGGATTGCATTTGACATCTTGGGACCACTACCACGATCTGCTGACGGCAACAGATACATCCTTGTTGTCGTGGATTATTTTACAAAGTGGTCCGAAGCGTATCCTATCCCTGATCAAGAGGCTACCACCGTTGCAGAGGTAATGGTTCAGAGCTGGATTTCCAGATTTGGAGTGCCTCTTCAGTTACACTCTGATCAAGGAAGGAATTTTACCTCTGCTGTAATGAAAGGACTTTGTGATCTACTTGGCATTGACAAAACACAGACGACACCTTTACGTCCACAGTCGAACGGCATAGTGGAGAGGTTTAACAGAACCATCCTCAATAACCTCTCACTGATGGTTTCCAGAAACCAACAGGACTGGGATCAGAAGTTACCTTTGTTTCTTCTGACCTATCGCAGCACTGTCCATGAGACTACAGGCTAATCCCCATCCCAGATACTCTTCGGTCGTAACCTTCGTCTGCCTTGTGATCTGTTGTTTGGCCGCCCTCCAGATGCACCTTCATCGCCAGAGGAGTACGTCGAGGATCTTCAGACACGGTTTGAAGCTGTGCAGCACAATTTTGCCCGAGAACGGATCCACGAGGCGGCAGAGAAGATGAAGACCAGATACGACACAAAGGCTACAGGACATCAATTCCACGAAGGTGACAAGGTTTGGTTCTGGAACCCGAAACGACAAAAAGGACTTTCTCCCAAACTTCAGTCTTACTGGGATGATCCTTACAGTCCTCAACCGGCTGAATGATGTCATGGTCCGAATCCGTAAGTCATCCAATTCTACTTCATTACGACAGGTTAGCCCCCTACTATGGCCATAGTGTGTAATTCCCCTAATGTATAAAGTGTACATAGTCATTAAGACCATGGTCACATGTGTATATAAATTTTTAAGTTTATTGTTTATTTAATTATTTATTCAGTAATGTTTCTGTCTTTCTGTATATAAATTAGTAAGTTTAGTAAGTTTTATAGTTTAGTAATGAACGCAGAGTGTTTGCTATTGCTTTGAAAGTAAGCCTTCCTTTCCGGGAACTGTACTGCCCGGGACGTGCAGTCCTTGGGAGGGGGGCAATGTTACGAATTTCTGTATATTTGTAAATATTTCGTAGCATTAATTATGTAAAAAGATAAATTTCTGTACATTTCGCATAAGGCAGTGCAAGGGTTTGCTTTCCTGCAATGTGTGTCGTAATGCTTGATAACTAATAAATGTCGTCAAACTTGGTGACCATTTGGCGACATTTTCGGTCCCCATGTACATGTATAGGACTTTTCAACTACGATCCGAAAAGTTCTCCAAATATCTACCTCTAGAAGTTTCAAAAAGGTTTGACTCCTATATAAGGCCGGCCGTGAGTTGAGTCCGTTAGTTGACTGGAGTTACTGACTAAGTTGTCTCTCAGCGAGCATTCAGAGAGTTCCGAAAGTGAACTGTATTGCATTGTCTTTTGCAGCGATTTTAGCAGTTGTGTTGTCAAGTTTTTAACTACTGTTTGTGCTCTATTGTTGTGAAAAGAGCTGTATTGAGTCTAATAGAACAAGAAGTTCTGGAGTTGTAAGAGAATCTGCGAAGAGTTATATCGGAATAAATTTCTGCAAGGTTAATCTGCTTTTGCTTCAAATCTTTCGAACCCATTCACGCAACAATATTCTACCATTTATTACAACTTTTAAAATACTCTATGGTATTTCTAGAAGTGTCAATTTCACTAGTCCTTCTCTGTTTTCCATATTTTCCCTATTGTAAGACCCAATGAAAATTTTGAATGTTCTTAGCAATAAGTAAGCTGCTTGATTAATAAAAAAGCTGATTTTTTTTCTAGAAAACACATGAATAAAGAATTAAATAATAGATTTGTTAGGAATAATCATATCTAGGGAGAGTAAATGATAGATTTTGCATATACTTTTGATTTTTTTATCTGGAATGTGATTTATATATCTTTATTATATACACTGGGTTTATAATCAAACAAACTGAACTTGGTGATTTGAATGCAACACCAAATGTTTCTTGTGGTTTTAAGTACAATATTCATATGTGATGGTTGAGGCAACGTTTAAAAAAATTATCACAACAACATCTCTTCCCAGAAAGTATCTTATAATCCGAATTTCTAACTTGATAAGAATATATTGGTAAATAGTTTTATATAACTGTCCTTCTGAAACATCATAAAAAGTCTTTTCAAACGCACATGAACAATAGTGACAAATTTCTTAAAAATGGACTAAACCATTTTACAAAAATGGAATAGAATAAACAAATTTAGTTCACATAACTCTTCACTCTCTACTTGTGTACACAGCAACTTTTGGAAGGTCACTCATAATAATTACTCAAGTGGGCCACCAGTTGTGTTAAGTGGCTAAAAAGGATTGAAGCACGATAATTTTAGCTTATACATGTGGGGTATGTGCATATATTGTCAGGAGTGATAATGTCATATAAAAATTGTTTTTTTCTCCTGCTAAAAAGTTGCCAAACTTTACCAATGTAACTTAAGTAGTTAATGTACCTTTATACCCAAGACAGAAATATAGATTAAAAGTTAATATAAAATTTCATTGGAAAAAATATTTTTAATAGTCTCATAGTCCCCTGGTCTCATTTTATGCAACTTAAGATTTGAAATAACCTAAGTCCAATATGGAATACTGCATGCTAGTGCACTAAAATGTTACTAACACAATAAAAAATATTACTTTTAATTGTAGCACAGTGGTTTCTAAATATCAAAGAAATACTTACAATTCCAGGAGGACCGTGTATTGTTAATTCCTGTACACCCATATCGTGGACAGTCAAAGACATACCTGTAAACAAGTTTATGCATCGAATTAAGATTTTTAAAACTCTGACTAATCAAGAAAAGTCATTAATCTTTCTTTCACTGTCCCATAAACATAAAGTATTTCTAAACACAATCCTAAAGCTAATTAATGAAATTTGAATGGATATTTAAATGAAGGTTTAAACAATTAACATTTAAAAACTTATTTTTTAATTAAATCAACTATTGGATATCACCCATTGTAGAAAACTACAAAATCCTTAATAGTTTTGCTATTTAATACTTTGAATAGTAATTGAATTACTATTAAAATAATTTGTATAGCCAGTGTTATATAAAACAATAGTTTCATTAGCTTTAAGAAAATATTTGTACAGTTGTGTACTTTGAAAAAAGTTATATTAGGGCTGTGAGATGGGGAAAGAATGATAATCACTCTCAACATATTACATCCAAATTTTAAAGGATTGTCCACTAAGCTTTTTCGTGTATTTCAGTGAATGAGAATATTTAAGTTGGACTATTTTTCTAATAATTTTCTATTGAATTATTAAATATAGAAATTAGTCATATAAATAAGTAGAAAATCAACAAAAAAGTTCTATACATGTAAGTAATATGGTTTGTATGGCATTGATTCTTTTTAAAGATTTTGTGTTTAATAATAATTTTATTTCTATTAAAATTTTAATAGTTGATAACAGAATTGAATAAAGAGACAAAATTAAACAAAATTTAGATAAATTTAGTGAATTATGGACAGTTTCTAATAAATAAAGGAGAAAAAAGATAGCTCACTAGTTTCACAACATGATACAGTTGCCAGTCAGAAAAAGAAAACTAATATCAAATACATGGAGCATGAAATAGGTTAAAAGGAAAACAGTTAAGTTCAATATATCAGCAATTTCATATTAATGTACAAAATTAAAACACCATTTCTTTTATGAATGTTGGGCACTAATATTAACTAGGGGTGTGGAACATCTGACAACTTTCAATCATACTTAATGCTGATCACTGCACTTAAATTTGCTATGGTTAGGTTTAATTTACAATTTCTTTCTCAAATATTTTCATTATTTTAAATTGCCTGTTGGGCGATAATTATTACATTGCAAAAATAAGTTGTAAAAACACTGCAAAATGGCAAAATTGGTGATATGTTTTTCCAATAAATATTACATTATTCTTCCAAAGGAGAAACAGTCGTTGATGGGAGATGCTAAAAAAAAAAAAAACTCTGACTCAAATGCATTCGTTTTTTAATTTTTTACGTCTTAATAGTATATATGCGTAAATTTTGGAGGTGGGTATGTTTACCAAACCTTAAAAGGCATTACCACAGTGATTTTGATCAAAGTCATCACAGCCATTTTTTGGCTATACCTGAAAAACAGATTTTTCAATGGCAACTACCTTGTGTGCATGCACAATCACTAACTGTATACAAAAGTTGAACATCATAGTTCATTCCATTCGGGAGTTAAGATGACCACAGACAAACAGAAATTTTTCCAGGACTACTTTTTTTAACTCAGCACATTCCACAGGGTGGCCACAAAATTTAGGAAAAAAGTTCCCTGATAGATTTCTAAAAAATTCGCTGATTTTAAGGCAAACTTTTTTTGAAATTTCCCCAACTTTTCCAGATGTGTAGACACCCTGATCAAATAGAACATGTATGCTAAAGGGATAATATGCTAACTTTTTTACAGTAGTTTTGGTGGTAATGAAAAGTTTAAATTATTCCATAACATTACACTTCTAATGATTACCACAACAATTTTCCGGGGAAATGACACCAAAATATGGATGAATGGGGAAACGTGCCTTCAGAACAAAAAAAAATTCCCCTGATTTTCGTAAAATTTTAAAGAACTCCCTGATATTTCCCTGATTTTTTCCATAATCAGAATGTTCCATAACATTTCCCTGATTTCCAGGTTCTGTGGCCACTGTGTTCCAAAACGTGTAAAAATGCAAATTTTTTTTTGATCGAATGTAATACTTTTCTTATCGTATGTAATTTTAACAAATGAGTAAGTAAAAGTAAAAAAAAAAAATCACAATGGAATTTATTCTATTCATATGTAATTCGAAAATGTTGGGGTCTACATTAAACAATTGTAAAAGAATACATAAAAAAAAAATCACTAAAAAGCTAATTTTTCCTTAAGTTTTGCCATGCATGAAAGGGTTAAGATATTAACTTGAAAGAAGGCCAAAATTAAAGTACCTAATAAACCTCCTAGATTCTCCCAAGATTTGTGAGTGATGAAAACATTGCCTAGTTTTGATAGTTTCATTCTGAAAGAAGAATAAACTTTGTCACATAAAAGTCATATTTATTAACTATTAACTTTAAAAAATGTGAGAAAAAATTAAATACTTGTGTTCACTGGCTAATCTTTGAGTTCCTTCTCCACAGTTGAAAAGATATCTGAAAATTAAAATATATAAGAGTGTTAGGAAAATATATAAAAAAAAGTTAAGACAAGACATACAGGCTGTTGCTCAACACATGACACAAGTAATTTAGAAATTAGGCCAGTATAAATCCTCTTGGAGTAAACAAAAATAGCCAATTTGGCGCAGTACACTATGGTTCCTGGAGCCTGTTTTTTGTCCAAAAATTAATTTTTCAACTTTTAAAAACCGAACGTTAATATTGTTGTTTGGAAAAAAACATTCCAAATTGCAAAGTTCCAGTAATAGTTTTATTTTAAAATACTAGTTTCCCCTTTAAATATCATCTGATTATAGATTCTGACAACTGTTTTCAATTTTCCATTTGCTTCAATTATTATTTCAATTTTGATGTTGAACTGTTTAGCATTTAAAGAAAAAAATGTGAAATTGATTATACTACCAAAAGAAAGGTTTGTATTTTCATTTTATATATAAATTTAATAGAAATGTCATGTAAATATTAAAAAAAAAAAAAAAGCAGAATTAGATTTACTAAAGAATTATAATATGAAAATACTTTTATGCTACATAGTAACAAAATTGTTAAAGTTTGGAGTAGGATCTAAACAATGCCACCAATTTCTAAATAAATATTTAGCAGTGAGTGTTCTTTATGATTCTTATAACATATTAAAGCCATCAATCTCTATAATAAAGAATAAAATAAAAAATATTTAAAAAACTGAAGACAAAAATCTGCAGAACTTGCACATTTAAAAAAATATGCACACATTTTATAATGTTTCCATTAGTTTATCATCCCCAAATTTGTTTACTTTGTTGCAGCCACATTAGAATGCAGCTGTTTTGATGGAATTTGACAAAAAATGTTCCTGAACTGAAAGCTGATTAACTCCAATTAGGAAATTGTTCAACTAAATAGCTTGGTATAAAGAATATTTTTTCAAGCAGCTGATATACTTTTAGAAGCAAAAGCTTAGTTTGGAAGTTCAAATTTTAAATCCTTTAACCTTGGGCAAAATATAAGTCTATATATGAACCTGATCAAAAGTTCTTTAGTGAACGATACATAGATGGATTATGCTAGTAATTACATTAAATATTTACTTTAGATTTCAATTCTTAAGATGTATCAACAAACGCTTTGAAATTGCATCCATTAATCAACACATCTCAACTTTGCATAATTTTTCAATCAACTTTAGGTAAAGAATTGCTAAACTAGATAGGTATTTCACAATTTTAAATTGCTATCAAATAACGTTTGAATCACACAATTAGGAGTACATCCAAAAACTTTTCCATGGTTGGATTTTCCTGAATTATTTTAACAATTTTAATTTAAAAAAAATCTTGAAAATGGCGAGGTATTTTTTATCAAAAAGTATACTTACTTTCCGTGATCAGTGAACATATAAAGAGCCCTGGAAGATGAGCTGGAACCATTTCCCAACACTGTCAAATATATTTCACTAGGAGGAAACTGAGACTTTTTCGAAGCATTTTTAAGTTTATTCCCTTTTACGATACTATTTCTTTTTGCTTCAGACATGCCTTTAGTATTACTTTTTCTGCTAATGTTTGAAAAATATGAAACCTCACGTGGGAAATTAAGGATATGAAGATTTAGAAATGCCTTATGTGCAGGCCGTAAGAAACTGACCATGTAAAAAGTCGTCAATTTTTTATTATTTCGTAGTCGTCAGATATGTTTCCGTAAATTTTCATTTTAAACACGACAATCAATTCTTTCAGCAATGAAAAAGTTGCATCATTAAAAATCAAAACCAATGTGTCTGCTTTAGGTAGTGAGTTGAGTAAATATCACAACAAGCAGCAAATTTTAATGTAAGAAATGTTGTGTATGGTGACGTCATAACAAACTGCTTTTTGCAGGAGTGAAGTAGATTAATTGACAGAGCAGTATGTCGAAATAACTACAAAATCCATGACAATTTATGTCATTCTATTTAAAATAAACGTTGTGTTTCTATATAATGTGATTCAAAGAGAGTGACATAACTTTTTATTGGCAGTTCACAATCCTCTAAATATTAAAAAATTTGGTAAAAAGGTGGGGAAGGCTAGGTAACATCGTTACAGATTCTTTCTTTTCGAGGAAGCGGGATGAAATTTCACAAATAAAAATCAATATTTTATTATTCCATCAACAATGAATACTAGAAAAATTAAACAGAGGAAAATCTGTGCTTAAACTATTTTTATTTAAATGAATTTTTTAAATAATTCACTTTTATAGATTTTTAAAATAAGTCGCAATTGCTTAATGTAAGAAATTACAAATAGATTATTGATGACAGTTTTTTAATAGATTATAGAAATTTTTTAATCAAAATATTAACAAGAATTTTGTACATATATTATTTATAACAATTTTCAAACATTGGAGCAACCAGAAAAATTCTGTGGGAGGGGTTCGCAATCAACCTCTAAATTTGCTCCAATATTTCTCCGTGTATGCAAAAAAAAAAAAAAAAAAAAAAAAAATACACCTTTAACTTCCATGCAATACATTCTCATCCCATATTTATCACATGTCATCAATATTTTTTGCACTTTCATAATCTGTCACCTCTACATATGACAAAATTTTAAAGTGGGGTTTTTTTAACCAGTTTTTTAGTTATACAAAACAAACCAACATGAGAATATATTTTATGTAATTACCTTATTATCCATATTTTCAGGTTTATAAATCAATATGAATGTTTTCTTGCTTGTTTAAATTCAATTAGAGAATCAAAAATATTTTAGGTAAACAGAATTTTTTTACATCAGGCTGATTTTATTACATATTTAAAACGTCTTAAAGACAAAAGAGACATGTAACACTGAAACACTATTACAACATTTGAAAAACGCCAGCATCCGTTTTTTAACATTTTGTTTACGCAACACTTTATATTAGGCTTAAAGTAAACAAAAAATAATGCATAATCATTTTTGGTGCTTGGAGATTTAAAATACGTCATTTGTTTCAAAGTTCTTGGACCTAAATGTTACTTTAGTGCGATTCGATAGGCAAATTCTGCTTGAATAATGGTAGAATAAAAACGTATTATTTTGAAATTATTTACGATTGCTAAGTGTTTCTTACTCAATTATATCTAAACACCGGAATGTTGGGTTTCCAAGGGGGAGTTCTGACCTTAAAATCCCTCCCCCTGATTACTCGCCAGTGTTCAAACATAACATGCGTGAAGCCTGTATAATCTGCAGAAAGGTACAAGGCAACACTTTTTGTTCAAACCCTAATTTTTCAAAATCCAAACATCTGGCAAACCTTCATAAATGCTAAATTCCACGATCAGAAAACATCCATTCCTTTAATAGTGAATGTCAACATTCTTCACACTTACCTAATATCTTGAGTCGTAACACCAGCCAATTTTTCGTAGGAATCGAATTGTTGTTTCATGTTGGTTATTGGATTGTCCAGAAAACAAAACTTATAAAGTTATTCACTTCTACCTCTTTAGGTGTGTTAATTTCTTTGGTGAAGAGAGAAATTCGCAAACAAATTATTTAGTCAGTGTTATAAATATTTCAAGAAACGAAATATATTTTTTTCATGTTTTGCTTAGTTTTTCCGTTAAAAATGTAGTAGAGATATTCGCTGGAAAAGGACACTAAGAACTGTACGGTAAGATGGATCGCTCTTCTATGGAGAAAGAAAATTATTATTAATCAGAAAACCTACCTATGCGGAAAAGATGTTCTATGATATGGATATTAAGAGAAAATAATATAAAAAAATTAATTTTAAAATTTAACACTGCCGCAAGGGGGTGGAATTTTCATTAAAATAATGGGAAAAAGTCCTAATTTTGGTTAGATGATTTTACACTATAAATAATTGTTTTTTTACAATATAAATCCTAAAAATATTAGGATTACTTAATAGTTAGTAGTACAATGTACATCAACAACTTTTTTTTTACCCAACTCCCTCACCCCACATCACCGTTGAATCAGTCCTACAACCCTTTAATGCAGTTGTCAGCGGCTTACGGAATTGGATGCCTGATCAGTGAGTACTGTTGTAAAGAAAATACATGATTTGTCCTATATTTGGGTCAGGCTGTGATATGCCAAAGAATATGCTTCCTACGTACTAAAACGAAATAAAGTGCGTATATTTGGCATTCCAAAAGAGAAGCAAGAAACAGTGTATTTATATACACTTTTCTCCGCGTGTAAATAAAATGCAAGTAAGTTAGAAGAGACTTGGGAAAAGAGTTTTAATACCAATAATTAACCACTACAACATTTTGAGAAAAATAACTTCATACCACGGCAGATATCGGGCTTTCAAAACTATAGAAAATAAAATTGAAAGCTATGGCAAGCAATTTGATACTTTCCTAAAGAAGGCAAATGTTTGATATATCTACATGTATTTGTAAATACTTTGAAAGTTGCTACAATAAGAAATAACGCAGTGTACAAATGCACGAGCGAGAATTTCTATTAAATCAATTAACTGAAAAGAAAAAAAAATGGTAATCAGGTCACTGAATCGGAAAGTCACACTCCAAAAAACTAAGATCGCGAAATGAAAATTGAAGCTAGAGCGATATAGGAAGAGAAACAAAACACTGATAGATTGTTTCAGTTCAATGGATTTGAATGATGGATGTGAACGGAATCGTCGGATGTACGAGCATATTGACTTTTCTACACCATCATTTATCATTGAAAACGGAACCCAAAACGTTGACGACGTCATACCTGTTATGACAAAATTTCC
Organism: Linyphia triangularis; assembly: GCA_963978545.1. Lineage (NCBI taxonomy): Eukaryota > Metazoa > Arthropoda > Arachnida > Araneae > Linyphiidae > Linyphia > Linyphia triangularis. The sequence continues at coordinate 44,250,941 of OZ021732.1, read as the reverse complement.
AGTCGTTGTAACATTGGACCGCTTTGGCATTTCCGACCAGGAACTCACTGCCATCGGGTCAGCTGCGCTTGAAGATGCAGGTTTTATCTCACAAAGCAATGTGCCGAACGTTGTTGATAGAAAGAAAATTCGGCGTGAGAATAAAGGCAAGAGCCAATATGTCCTCTCAGTCTGTTGTAGAAGATTATGACCAGCTTGGTTTATACTTCAATGGATGCAAATCAGTGGAAGTCTTCTTGAAAATGACCTTCCTGAAAATATCCTGACATCAATACTAGCTGGCAACAGAAATAACATACGGGAATCAATCCTCCAAAGAATTTTTAAGTAACGCAAACATGGGCGCCCCCAAGAATATTTGCAAGGGGGTGCAATTCTAGATTTTTATCAAAATCATTAATTTTTTTAGAAATATTATTAATAATTATGCATTATAAATTATACTCTTTAAGAATAGTTAAAATTCATGTTATATATTTTTGAAAGCGTAACCATCTTAAAGAAAAAAATTACAAAACAGTAAAAATATTGAAATATATATTTTTAACGATTTTTTTTATCATCCAACTAGATCTACTCACGGCATTTAAGAGACAGTGTTTAGAATAGAGGAACTCGAAGATGCAAAAATACAGACGAGTAACTTTTTTTTATTTCTTCCAAGTTTCGGATACAATGAAAAAAAATTCAAAATGAAACTCGAAGGCAGTGTTGGAATTTGTTCAATTGAATTCTAAAAATTGATTTCAAGATAGTATATCTGATGACTTAAGAAACAAAACATTTTCCTAGAATTTTGAGAACTACACAGGAAACTACACACTACATAATAAAAGGAATAAATACTTTTACTCATCAGCCTCTAATAATCATAGACAACAAGCGCCAGAAAATCATCACGCAAGTAGCTATACAAAGCGACATAGGAAAGAAACAAAAGATTAAATTAATAGGAAGAAAAAAAAAATAATCATTGTAACATAAAAGTATAAATAACGGCATTTGTGCTTTTTTTATCTTGGAATTTACATCTTTTCCCTCGGTTTTTTTTTTTTTTTTTAATTTTCAAGAACTAGGAAGGGGGGGGGGGGTGCAGGTGCACCTCCTTGCACCCTCATGGGGGCACCCATGAACGCAAAGTCAGACGGTCTGCTGCAACCCAAACCCTTTTAGCGAATAATATCCGTATCTTAAACATATCAACTTTTGACCCTTGTGCGACAGATTATGTGTACTTGATTGAATGGGAGAATGTGACAGAACGATTGAGTGACGTCATGATTTCAAAAGAAATAGTAAATCCAGCAATCATTTCTACGGCCAATACTACCTACTATCAAAGGGTCCTAAAATCACGAAACCTCAAGCCAGTTCTCAACACCAAACGTGATTACCATCCACTGTAATTTCGAAGAATTTTTAGGTTTTTCTTGATTTAATAAGATGCTACTATATGTACCTAAAGCTTTTTTTCCTGTAACCAATTAGTCTATGTCATCTCATTTCAATAAACATTTTAAGGAACTAAAGGCCTGTTTCACTTAAACAAAAATCACTTGGACTTTTTGCTATAAAAAAGCTCAAATACCTAAACTTCATCCTCCTTGCGTCGGTATGGAACTTAAAATGTAATTTTTTATATTATTTTCTGCGTAATATATACCATAGAACCTCTTTTCCCCATAGGTAGGATTTGAAATTCTGAAAAAAAAAAAAAAAAAAATCGATACACCCTACTTTACGTATCAGCAGACCAAAGTTTTGTTTTTAAAAAATGTAGATAGTTGCCGTGAAGTTGATGTATGGGTATTCTGGTTCACGTTCATTAAGAATCATACAAATTTGTTGTCTGAAATTCATCCACAAATATTTGGTTCAACCGTTGGATAACTCATAGTTAGGCGCATTCGTGTCACTTCAATTCTAATGATGTATGGGTGAAAAAAAGAAAATTGAAAGTCCTCTTATTACATTTATATTAGGAGATGGTGGGATCTGATGCCTGTGTTAGAATGTGAATGGATAAGGCCAAGCGATGAGTGTTGTGCTTCTTTAAATGTGTTAAAAATACTTTAACTTTCCTGTTTAATTCTGAAGCAGTGGATCGAAAATGAAAATATAGCTCCCAAGAAAGAAATTCTTCATTTTCTTACTTAACTTATAGTTTAGGATCAAATAAAGGGGAAAAAATAATAATGTAAAAAACGTGGTTTAACCGATACGAGTAAATTTACTAACGTAAAAACGAAAAAACAACTGTCGAAAGAATCAGAAAGAGAAAAAATAAAAAATAAAATAATTATGCTTAATTTTTAATCTAATTTTTTAAATGAAAATTTCTGCTTTTGTATGCTCGATAGTTAAAAATCTTATAACTACTAAATAGTATGCCTATTTCGCTTCACCGGTTAGAATTAAACAAAGTGTTTGGTTTAGTTTTCTTGATGTGCGTAGTATATTGTGTTTATACACCTTGTATGTTGGTACTGTAGGGAATCGTTATTTTCCAAAGACGTTACGAACTGAACTCTGATGGTGAGATTGACAGTCTTCGAGCCTTTACTTCAGCCAAAATATCAGCTTTTGGAATAATGGTGGTTGTAGTGCCTAAAATTCGTCATTATTCTTATATTTATATAGTATGAATGTGGAGAGTGAAGTTGTAGCTCTATTGTTGATGTTCCGTCAACTGATCGAGCACAAAAATTTACGACTTGTGTTGCAAATGCTTTTAAGCAGTACACCCTTCGAGTAACCATGACTCTAAGAAAATAATAATAATTAAAAAAAAACTATTCTGTTAAAGGTATATGCTATATGGGTGCATGTGTACCTCTTGTAACTTAAAATAATTTCTAAACGAAATATCGCACATTTTTTGTGATTTCAATCACTATCAACCAGTAAAAGTAATATCGTAAGAAAACTATCTTAACAAAGTATTTCCCTTATATGTCAGTGGCGGCTCGCGCACTACAGCTAGTGCAGCCGGGCTGCATCTAAATTTATTAGTTCAAAACTAAAATTACATGTTTTACAATTTACTAAAATGAAGATCCAACTTCTACGATAAGTGTACAAAAATCCGTTAAACAGCAAACTTCTTGCCTCAATACTCAATTCATGAGGGGAAAAAGCGCTTTCAATCAAGGTGATCTTCTTCCGAACAGCAGCCGTGTATTTCTGAAACGTGTTTCGGCCGCGACGTTGCCATGATAACCAATGGAATCCAATTAGAACCTTCGATCCTTCCCTCCACGTAATGTGTAGCGAGGCAGCCAGATCAGCTATTTTCCGACTTCGGCTGCTTTGAGAATGTCTGCTTTAAAATAATCTCTAGATGGAATTTTTGCTAGATAATGTGGTATCATCTGAAGGCCAGAGAGTTATTTTCTTAGTTTGAAGTACTATTTTGTTCTGAAAATAAATTTGAATATTTTAAATTCATTATTTCAAAAATCGTGTTTTTGGCACGTGATACTTCATTTAAACAGTGATAACTAAAGTTTGATATAATCTTTTTGAAAAATGATTTGAGAATTCAAATCTGCGTTAACTATGAGTTGTTTTGAACCTCAGTCGAATTGATTGGAAAAGAAAATAAATTTTGCTAGATTTTTAAATGCACAAGTTTTTAGAAAAATTGCGATTTTTTTCTACTTTCAACGTTAAAAAAATTCTATTAAACAAACTATATATTCTAGAAACTAGATAGTGGTTCATAACATTAAGAATGAATGATATTACGAATAATTTTCAACCATTATTTCTTTTCTTGGTAACTCTTTTCTTGGTCTTAAACTCTACTAACCACTGTTCAAAAATATGCTGATTACAACGAGTTAAATGTTAATTAATTTTTGAATAAAACTGAATTTTCCCCCTTAACATCATTACTAATATGTACTTTTAAGTAAAAAAAAAAAAATCAAATCCGATTTTTAAGTGATAATTTAAAAAAAAAAAAAAAAAAAAAAAAAGCATAGTTAAAGTATGATTGTATATGATTTTGGAAAGTGTGTGTGTGGTTGGAGTGGGGGGGGGGGGGGGAGATGTCGCATGTTTCTGGCTGCACTAACAATTTCAACCAAGGGCCGCCTCTACTATATGTTGTTTGTATATTATACGAGTGTTGTAAATTATTCTTATTAGCTTTTAAAGTCTTTAAAAAGACTCTCATAATCTTTCAATAGCATGGAAGAATCTACAGTACACACATGTTTATACCAAACACTATTTTATCTTTTTGAATGAAAGTTGGAGTAGGCTCTTTACTGAAAATTGTATGCACAAGCCATATATGACAACACATAACGGAAATATGAGGTATTGTAAATGCTCTCTTTCTGCGCGGGCCGTCGTATGCTACACTCAGTGCATGAGTTGGATCTTTTATGATGTTAAAAGCCGGGGTTAAATATTTATTAGAATTCAAAAAATGCAAAAGCAGATAAATAACGTTCAGTCATGTAGACAACAGCAGCAATAATTTTTTTATTTCATTTGTGAGGTGTGAGTGAATAATTGGGTCTAATCAATGATGAAAATCTCCCCTTCTGTGAGCTACTAGGGTTGGTTGGTTGGTTGTTTTCAGATTATCTGGCGCCGTCAGCAAAACGAGGGCTATAATGCGCCGAAACATTCGTCATTAGACAAGCCAACATACATTTACAAACACCCATGCGGTCTAGAATCTAGAACTCGCGGTCTAGAATCTAGCACGCTAACCACTATACCGTTTGGTCGGCGCTACTAGGGTTGGAATAAAGTCTCCATAAAGTACATGTTTTAATTTCTCTTCCAAACACACCAGCTATACAACGGACCTAACTAAATGTCTCAAATCGTCGATTGGCTAAAGGTCAAGCTAATTTACTTTCCTTGGTCGTATGTTTCAAGTCAAACATCAATCAGTAAAAGACTAGAGTAGAACATAAAGAAAAACAACAATTTTATGAAAACGTAAATATCCCTACAGAGTTAGACATCTGAATATACTAGCTATGGATGGATTTTCCATAATTTCATTCTATAGTTTAATACTAAAATCTGTGATGTCTTGATTTTCGCAGTATTCTCTCTATGCAGTATTTCATTTGTAGCCGCTTTCCTAACCGAAAATTGATTCAATTGAAATTGAATTTCAATAGCAGTTGTCATACTTATACCAGCAGTGTGATATGTTTATACAGTAAATGTCTTTAAAATACAAATACAAAAATGACGACCAATTACAGGTACAGTACCCAAAAAAAAATCAGAACGATGGCTATATCTTGTGCTCTAATTCTTGAAATAGCAAACAAAAGGTACCGTTGTAAATCGTGAAAGGTTTTTAATAATTACATTTAGTTTTTTTTGTCATGAGGGGTCATCTACATATTAAAACAGAACCAAACTTTAAAAAGTTCAATAGCAACCTCATAATATTATCCCATATTTGGATTCAGCATCCAAAAAAATGTCGAAATACAAAAATTCGTAATTTTCTAATGAATGGTTTGTAATTTAAATGATAAATTAATGTTAAATAAAAAAATTGGTTTTTTGGCCATAAATACTTAAATAATTAATATATTTCAGTAATTTTTTTTTTTTTTTTTTTTTCAAAAGATAGTTTGTAAATGACCAAACATAAATAGCAAGCAACTTTTGCATCAATTTCTTTTTTAATAATTAATTATTAATTTATAAAACAATTAAAACAATTTTTTGAATAGAAACATGTATTTTTTTTGCTTTCATTAGATTCACCATGGTCTGAAACGCCACCACAATTTTTTTTCTTTTCATTTTGACTTTTAGTTCTCGATTTTTTAGCGAAAATGTAAGAAACGCTCACTTTAAGAGACCGTATAGTAGATGACTTTTGAAAACTATCAAAGATTAATTCAAGATAAACTAGAGGTGTGGAAAATCGCACAACGTTCAATTATCGTAAAATGGGGTGAATAGGAACAGCGGGGTGAATCGGAACAGAATTTCTTGATATTACAAATATATATATATATATATATATATATATATATATATATATATATATATATATATATATATATATATATATATATATATATATATATATATATATATTATTTTATACAAACAAAGCAGTTTTATTTTTTGTATGTATATTTTTAATCTGTCTAACGTGTTTGGAATCGGGAAACATATGTTTTGTGTGGTTTTCAACAGTGTCCTTTTTTAAAAAAAAAAAATTTACTTCCTTAAATTACATTTATTTAAAACAACTTTTTTAAAGCAATTTCAATAAGTTATCCTTTAAAAATTTTACTGAATCAGGTGATTTTTTCATTTTATAAATAATTTCAACGATCAAGTTACATTTGTGTTTACAGTGATATGTTTCTGTAAAATAATCACACTTTGCTGAATACTGTTTACTAATGCCTATATTTTATATTTATTAATTTTCTAATTATCAGTAGTATACGTTATACTTCGGCAATTACAGTTTTCGATATTTTATTTATTTCGTGTGAAGAATGCACATCTTTAACGTTGTAAATAAATTATGTTACTTTTGCGTTTACTTGCTATTTTTGTATTAATCTTAAACATGTCACTATAAATCCAAGTAGTTTCTATGCAATTTTAGACTAATATTTGTATTTTATAACGTCGTGAAACGCCGCACAAACCGTTCGATTTCTCCCGCTTTGAAGTAGAACATTAAAAATACCTTTCGTTTTATGGAAATTCTCCCTGAAGATCGATCAAAAAATGGTCGAAACATTTTCGCTCATAACATAAGTGTCGTGTTTTTTAACATAATGCATTGAAATTTGGTATATAGAGTAAATGATGTATTCTGAATCGAATGAAATGATAAAAAATAAGGGTTCGTATTGAAATTTTCGAAGATAGCGTTACTTTTACTCAGTAAACGGTCCCTCAAGAAAAAGAAATTGCATCAGATATATAGAAAATCGTAAGCAAAACATTTTGGTGCAAACCGTAAGATTCTACGATAATTAGAACCGAAGATATAGCCATCGTTCTGATTTTTTTTTGATTTTTGTGGGTACTGTACAAGGCCCATCAAGGTTGGGCTAATTTCAATCCCCCAGTCCTTCCATCTGTCTTTTAAAACTGTTGACTCCGGACATTCCAGTACAATTTGCGATGTGGTCCGGCAGATTGTTCCACTCTAAACTGTAAAAATAACGTACCCTATTCTCCAAGTTAAAGTGCGATTTAAATAGCGATGCGATAGAAATGCATACTTAACATATATTTTCCTTATTACATATAAACACATAAAGTGTAACATAAACCTTCCAGTGACGACAAAAAAAAAAAAAAAAAAAAAAAAAAAAGGACATTAAAAGTATAACTATCACATTTATTAAGTTCATTTCTAAAAATATTTAGAATCAGTTATTTCTTCTTTGAATACATATCTATAAGGATATTTTTTTCACACCTGGATGTCTTTCCTATTGAAAATTTAGCCTTTTGATGGCGCCAAATGAAAATCAAGATAGCATTGTGTAATGCAGTTTGATCTTAAGCAAAATGTTCCTTGCCTGTCACAAAAGAAACAGCTTCATAAGTATTTTGCAACATAAAAATCGTAAACAAAGTTTTAAAAAAAATATTGAAACGTTATAAAAATTATGAAATGTTTTTTATAATTATTTATAAAGTGTTATAAAAATTATTACAATAGTCATAAAATAACATTGTATGGTATTAAAATTATTCAGAATGGTATTTAAGTATATTATTTAATCTGAAAACTTACAATACATTAAATCCAAGAAAAAATTCATTCTTTTCTAAATGTATTTTATTGCAACTGGTCTTCGTAACAAACATCTCTTTGAATACTATACTTTTACTAACGTGTTTAAATTAAGTTATCATAAGTAAATTTACTGCTTAAAATAACAAAGAATAGGAAAAGCAGAACTCGAAAAGTGAAAAATGACATTAGTTTTATAAATACATTCAAAACTTTATGTGAGTGGTCAAAAGATTACCTTCACAGTCACTTGTTAATAATGAAATAAACTCCTTCTCCCCAATGATTCTTTTACCATCTTGAGATAAGAATCTCTCTGGTTTAAATAATTTGACGTCTCCACCCCAATATCTTGGATTTTGATGAATGGACCAAATATTTGCAATCAATAATGAATACTTAGGTATAAAATATCCATCTAACAGTAAATCTTTTTTAGGTCTAAAGATAAAAAAAAAAAAGAAGTCCGTGATTAATTGCTACTAATAAACATGGAATAACTATAATGAAATTATTGATTTTGAAGGCAGTGTGTTTGTTTAAGTTAAATTTTTTTAACGTTGAAAATTTTAACTCTTAAGTTTAAACTCTTTACGTCAACTTCAATTGGGAAATTAACATTTGTTTTATTGGAATATAAAATTAATTTTATTCATAAATAATTTGAATAGATATTTTTATTTTTACTCATTCCAAAGTTAGAGTCGAATTGATTATGGTAATAAAAGTATATGCTACTAAATTGATACTATTAAGGGTTAATTATGGATTTATTATGGATTATTCGTCATTAAGTATAGATTTATTCGTCATTGTTAAGCAACGTTGATTGATAAATATATTACATTTAAAAGAAATTTTTTTAGAACTAGTTAAATTTCAGCAAAGTTTCAAGAGAAAAGACAATTTTAAAATATGCATTGAGGAAGTAGGATATTATATTTGGGGTGTTTGATTTTATGATGCATGATGGAAGCAACTTTAAAAACAGAAGTAGTAGGATTTTAAGAGTTCTGCGCCATGAGGGGGGATGGGGGATATCCCCCCTCACTGTACCTTATCCCCCCTCACTGTACCTTATCCCCCCTCACTGTCCATCCTTATCCCCCCTCACTGTCCATCCTTATCCCCCTTCATTGTTAACCCTTATCCCCCCTCACTGTTCTTCCTTATCCCCCCCCCCTACTAGGAGGTGTTTAGTTGTTCTGCTCCTTCTGCTAAGTAGATACAATATACTTATAGGTTATTTTTCGTGACGTCACAACGGGGACAATGACTTATTTTTGGTTACTTGCTTTTTGTTCTAAAGTTTATTAATGCGAGGGCAACATGTCTCTCATGATTGGTTGAAATTCAATTACTTACTTGCTTCTGATTGGCTAATGACTTCACCTTGGAAATACAGCAGAAATTGGATAAAGTTTAGTTAAGCGGGATGGCAACGACACAGTTTTGGGTTTAAACTAAGCTTTAGGTACCTGTGGCGCCCTCTAGGGACAAGGAGTGAATTTTAAGTTAAATAATATATATATATATATATATATATATATATATATATATATATATATATATATATATTTAAAAATATTTCTTCAACTGGAATCAACCGGGATTCGAACCTGCATGCTAAAATGTCTTCGCGGCTCAGTAGTCTGTCGATTTGACAACTGAGCCGCGAAGCCATACCTTTTATAAGGTAATGTATCTAGAAGTTTATGTCAGTAGTAGATATGGAAGTGTCGAGTGAAGTTACTATTGGTTCTTGCATCTATTTTGGAATTCTTCTAATTTTTACGGTAATTTATGGTGTGACAGAAAGTGGTCGATTATCAGTTGATTTTATTCTTCATTTAAATAAAACCGAATTTTTTTCTATTTCGATGTAAAAATGTTAGGACTTAGAATAGAGATACATATTAATAAAATATCTTGCTGTAATGAATGCAACGTATCAAGATCCAGCTCACATAGCAAGTTTTGGTGGTTTAGATGCATTGTACCGTGCTGCAGACGGCAAAGTTCCAAAGAAAACGATACAACATTGGCTGAAGGGGGTGGATGCATACACCCTACACAAGCCCATACGACATAAATTTCCTACGAATCGGGTAATAGTTCATAATATAGATCAACAGTGGCAAGCGGATTTAGTAGATATACCAAAATTAGTAAAGTTTAATGATGGCTATAGATATATTTTGTGTGTTGTCGATATACTGTCAAAACATGCATGGACAATTCCTCTCAAGCAGAAAAAGGGTACTGATATTGTTAAGGCCTTTCAAATAATATTCAAGGAGCGCTCTCCGAAATCGCTTCAAACTGATCAAGGAACTGAATTTAAAAACAAAATTTTTCAAACATTCCTGAAAAAGAAGGGAATAAGGTTTTTTACAACATTTAACTCAGCAAAGGCATCCATAGTGGAAAGGTTCAATAGAACCTTAAAGACGAAAATGTGGAAATATTTTACTGCGAAAAATACACATAAATATATAGATGTAATTCAAGATTTAGTGAAAAGTTATAATCATACTTACCATTCAAGTATCAAACGAGCTCCTGTCGATGTGAATGCAGAAAACGAACAAGATGTTTGGAATGCATTATACGGAGATATGGTGAATTTACCTGAACCCAAGTGTATATTTCATGTGGATGACGTCGTACGCATTTCAAAGAAAAAAATAACTTTTGAAAAGGGGTATGAAACGAATTGGACGGAAGAATTGTTTGTCATAACAGAATGTGTCAAAAGGCAGCCTGCAGTGTATAGAGTGAATGATTTATTAGGAGAGTCTATAAAAGGGACGTTTTATGCGCAAGAGTTGCAAAAGGTTACAATGAAAGATGAATTTCCAATTGAGAAAGTTTTAAGAAAACGCTTGCGTAAAAAGAAAATGGAATATTTTGTGAAATATCGAGGATATCCCGACAAGTTTAATCAATGGATTCCCACTTCAAATTTATTAGCCCTATAAATATTGATGACACACGTTGCAAGACTCATTCGTCATCATGAGTTTCTACATAACACTCATTTCGGATAGTTCCATGTCCTATTTTCCTGAAAACAAAATTTCCCATTTTATTACTCGCTTACCCATACCAATTGAACTGAAAGGAGAATGGGAAGTTGGAATGGTAGAGTTTTTATATCCGCATACTTGGTATAATGTGAATCATCAAAATAATTTAATCGGTTTTGAAACGGATGGAAAGTTAGAGGTAGGAAGAAGATTACCTCCCGGTTGTTATGAGACGGTTCCTGATATTTTAAAGGCTATTTATGTGAAAGAACATGATGATAAAATTGTCACAAGTTATAATGCGGTAACGAAGCGTGTTGAGATAACTGTGAAAAATAATGCGAAACTCATATTGTATCAAGGACTTGCTGAAATGCTTGGATTTGAACCTATGGAAATAACTTCGTTTGACGCAAGTATAGACACTACTGTTGTTGGTCCATTCGTAGCTGACCCCTCTGCACATTATCGCGTATTGATGATTTATATCGATATAGTAGAACCGCAAATCATGGGCGATGTTTTAGCACCTCTCCTTCGAGTGGTCAGAGTGAGAGGACAAGATGGTGAAATGATCAGTGAGCAATATGATAGACCTCATTATTTGCCTGTAAACCGGAAAATGATTGAGACTTTGGAAATCGTTATAAGGACGCATGCAGGGTGTTTAACGCCATTCGAACGTGGGCGCTCGTACGTGAAGTTACACTTTCGTCAGAAATCTCTCTCATGATGTATGTCCCCTATCAGTGTTGTCAAAAATCTTTCGAAGATTATTATGTGCAGCAGACGGGAAAAGGCTTGAATTATTATCAAGGAAGTTCTTATCAGAGAGGATATGGATTAGGAGGTCTATTCAGATCATTTTTTCGTGCCGCAGCACCGCTACTGAAATCAGGTGCTAAAGCTATTGGGAAACAAATGTTTCACAGCGGTGTCAACCTGATGAATGATGTTTCTCAAGGCCAAGATTTTAAAATGGCCGCCAAACGAAGACTCAAAGAAGCTGGAAATGTGTTAACAGATAAAGCCGCCACCAAAGTCAAGACTATGATTGGTAGTGGAAAAAGACATAAAAAGCGTATGCAGAAGAAAAAATCATTCATTCCCCGTTCAGCCAAGAAGAAGTGCACATCGCATGATATTTTCTCCTAATGGCTTCCTTCATCTACAAAGACTCTGCTCCCTGCGTCAAGTCGGAATTGGATTTATTTTCAATTCCCCCAACCCAGACCGTTATCGAAAAAGGACAATTTGTCGAATTTCATCCCCTTTCAAGTGTTCGAGATGGTGGACCGATTGAATTCACAATATCGGGGAGTGGTGAAGAATATGTGGACTTAGCTGCATCCTATCTACACGTGAAAGTGAAAGTGACGAAAGCAGACGGAACCAAACTACCTGAAAATGAGCCAGTAGCTCCTATCAACCTTTTACTACACTCCCTATTCAGCCAAGTGGACGTCAGTTTAAATGAAAGAAATATCTCCTCTGCAAGCAATACCTACCCTTTCAGAGCCTATATAGAGACATTGTTAAATTATGGAGAAGATGCCAAAAAAAGTTTACTCACCTGTGAAGGATTCTACAAAGATACACAACCTGATATGGTGGATCCAGTGAATGCAAATGCTGATTCCGGAATGAAGACACGATACAATCTTATCAAAAATAGCCGAACCGTAGACATGATCGGTCAACTACATTGCGACATTTTCCAACAAAATCGTCTCATGATCAACTTAGTGGATATAAAAATTAAAATGATACGTAGTAAATCTTCATTCTGTTTAATTTCAACCAAGGAGGATAGTGACTATAAAATAGTTCTGGAACACGCTTCAATATTTATTAGAAAAGTGAAGGTGAGTCCTGCTGTTGCTATCGCACATGCCAAGGCTTTGGAGAAGACATCTTGCAAATATCCAATTGATCGCGTGATTTGCAAAACTTATAGCATTGCTAAGGGAAGTTGGTCCTTTTTACAAGATAATGTGTTTCTAGGATTGATGCCAAAACGTGTTATACTTACCTGTTTGGGAAATGCTGCAATGAATGGACAATATTCACAGAACCCGTTCCTGTTTTCACATCACAGTGCAAACTTTGTATCCATCTACGTAGATGGACAACCGGTTCCTTGCAAGCCGTTAGAACTCAATTTTGATTCCAACAACTACGTTCGCGCTTATCACAGTTTATTCTCAGGATTTAATCGCGATAAGGGAATTTACTTATCTCAAGAAGAATACGCCAAAGGACATGTACTTTACGCATTTGATCTAAGTCCTGATCTTTGTGACGGAGAGCATTTTAATCTACAATATCAAGGAAATTTGCGTGTAGAAATTAAATTTTCTGAAGCTATTCAAGAAACATTATCTGTGCTGATTTATGCAGAGTTTCAAAACGTGATTGAAATATCAAAATCACGTCACGTGGTGTGTGATTTTCCGAATTAATGGATACTTTACAAATAACTAGAATTCTATCGAAAAATGCAAAAACCAAAAACATATTCTTGGGCGTTTTCTCAAGTGATCAATTACCCACCTCTATTCGAAACTTTCCTGCCTGCTTTGTAGCCAATACAGACAAGTCCAATCAAGAAGGAACTCATTGGGTAGCTTTCTATATAGAATCCCCTACACAAATATGTTTCTTTGATTCGTTCGGAAATCCACCATCCTATTTTTCTGGAGAAATAGCAAGTTATGTGAAGCCTTATCAACATGTAGAGTTTAATCCTATGGTACTTCAATCGAATGCGAGTTCCGTTTGTGGACAATATTGTATTTATTATCTATATTCTAAATGTAATGGCCGTTCTTTGAACGATATCCTCTTATCTTTTGTATCTAACCAACACTGTAATGATATCAAAGTGCACCATTTTATAATCAAGCACTTTAGAGTTGTAGCATCATTTTATCAATAAAGAAAGTATTTAAACAGTAACACATTGCTTCGTCTCTCATTCATCATGGAATTTCCAAAGTTGCAACACCCTTTTACCATGGTAATCGCCGGTCCTACAGGATGCGGTAAAAGCTATTTTGTGAGGGATTTGATAAGAGAAAAGCAGGAGATGTTTTCAAAAGTTCCCGATAAAATTGCTTGGTTTTACGGAATATATCAACCCTTATATGATGAAATTGATAATGTGACATTTGTAGAAGGCTTACCAGCTACATTTAAAGAATTTTTAGGAGAACATACACTCTTTGTAATTGATGATTTAATGTCAAATGCTAACAGTCGATTAACTGACCTTTTTACAAAAGGCAGTCATCATTTAAACCTGAGTGTTATCTTCATAACACAAAATTTTTTCTACAAGGGGAAAGAAATGCGTGATATTACATTAAATGCACATTATTTAGTACTGTGTAAAAATAGACGAGACTTGAGTCAAATCTCACACCTCGGAAGACAATTATTTCCTCGAAATGTGAAGCTCTTTCAAGAAGTCTTTGAAGATGCTACGAAAAACCCCTATTCCTATCTATTTATAGATTTACGTGCTGAAACACCTGAAGAGTTACGATTGCGTACCAAGATTTTACCCAATCAAACACAGCTAGTTTATCAATTTAAATGATATAAAAGTGAATGACTTTCAAGAAAAGTATCATTTAGCAAGATGACGCTTAAGAAGGAGCAACTCGATCAATTACGACTGTTGCAAATTTGTCCGTTAAAGTTACGAAAAACGTTATTGAGCAAACTCAATAAGAAGTGTATAAAAGCAATATGTGAATGTTGCATGAACACATTAAATGGAAATATTCCATTAAGTGTACGACAGAAGAAAGCGCTCTCAAAACATAAAAAGACATTACGCAATTTAAGTAATCGTAAAGATTCTTTAGTAAAAAAGCGTAAAATAATTTTACAGAAAGGAGGTTTTCTCAACGTACTGATCCCTGCTGCTTTGAGTGTTCTGACTACTTTATTTCATGGCTCAAATTAAGAAGTTTGCTCTTATACCTGAAGAATTGGTGACCAAACATACTGTTTCCAATAAAAGATTGAGTGAATTGGATAAGGCAATGATGAAAATTTTGCATAGTGACTTACCTGATCATGAAAAATTGGTTCTCTACTATCTTCTGCAGATTCTTCAACTTTTTTTTCTTCAGTGTTCTTCTGTACTGTCTTACTTTGTTCGTTCGGACGTGAATTATTAAATTCTTGTAGATTTAAACTTTTCTTCAGCAGTTCATGGTAGAGAACCAATTTTTCATGATCAGGTAAGTCACTATGCAAAATTTTCATCATTGCCTTATCCAATTCACTCAATCTTTTATTGGAAACAGTATGTTTGGTCACCAATTCTTCAGGTATAAGAGCAAACTTCTTAATTTGAGCCATGAAATAAAGTAGTCAGAACACTCAAAGCAGCAGGGATCAGTACGTTGAGAAAACCTCCTTTCTGTAAAATTATTTTACGCTTTTTTACTAAAGAATCTTTACGATTACTTAAATTGCGTAATGTCTTTTTATGTTTTGAGAGCGCTTTCTTCTGTCGTACACTCAATGGAATATTTCCATTTAATGTGTTCATGCAACATTCACATATTGCTTTTATACACTTCTTATTGAGTTTGCTCAATAACGTTTTTCGTAACTTTAACGGACAAATTTGCAACAGTCGTAATTGATCGAGTTGCTCCTTCTTAAGCGTCATCTTGCTAAATGATACTTTTCTTGAAAGTCATTCACTTTTATATCATTTAAATTGATAAACTAGCTGTGTTTGATTGGGTAAAATCTTGGTACGCAATCGTAACTCTTCAGGTGTTTCAGCACGTAAATCTATAAATAGATAGGAATAGGGGTTTTTCGTAGCATCTTCAAAGACTTCTTGAAAGAGCTTCACATTTCGAGGAAATAATTGTCTTCCGAGGTGTGAGATTTGACTCAAGTCTCGTCTATTTTTACACAGTACTAAATAATGTGCATTTAATGTAATATCACGCATTTCTTTCCCCTTGTAGAAAAAATTTTGTGTTATGAAGATAACACTCAGGTTTAAATGATGACTGCCTTTTGTAAAAAGGTCAGTTAATCGACTGTTAGCATTTGACATTAAATCATCAATTACAAAGAGTGTATGTTCTCCTAAAAATTCTTTAAATGTAGCTGGTAAGCCTTCTACAAATGTCACATTATCAATTTCATCATATAAGGGTTGATATATTCCGTAAAACCAAGCAATTTTATCGGGAACTTTTGAAAACATCTCCTGCTTTTCTCTTATCAAATCCCTCACAAAATAGCTTTTACCGCATCCTGTAGGACCGGCGATTACCATGGTAAAAGGGTGTTGCAACTTTGGAAATTCCATGATGAATGAGAGACGAAGCAATGTGTTACTGTTTAAATACTTTCTTTATTGATAAAATGATGCTACAACTCTAAAGTGCTTGATTATAAAATGGTGCACTTTGATATCATTACAGTGTTGGTTAGATACAAAAGATAAGAGGATATCGTTCAAAGAACGGCCATTACATTTAGAATATAGATAATAAATACAATATTGTCCACAAACGGAACTCGCATTCGATTGAAGTACCATAGGATTAAACTCTACATGTTGATAAGGCTTCACATAACTTGCTATTTCTCCAGAAAAATAGGATGGTGGATTTCCGAACGAATCAAAGAAACATATTTGTGTAGGGGATTCTATATAGAAAGCTACCCAATGAGTTCCTTCTTGATTGGACTTGTCTGTATTGGCTACAAAGCAGGCAGGAAAGTTTCGAATAGAGGTGGGTAATTGATCACTTGAGAAAACGCCCAAGAATATGTTTTTGGTTTTTGCATTTTTCGATAGAATTCTAGTTATTTGTAAAGTATCCATTAATTCGGAAAATCACACACCACGTGACGTGATTTTGATATTTCAATCACGTTTTGAAACTCTGCATAAATCAGCACAGATAATGTTTCTTGAATAGCTTCAGAAAATTTAATTTCTACACGCAAATTTCCTTGATATTGTAGATTAAAATGCTCTCCGTCACAAAGATCAGGACTTAGATCAAATGCGTAAAGTACATGTCCTTTGGCGTATTCTTCTTGAGATAAGTAAATTCCCTTATCGCGATTAAATCCTGAGAATAAACTGTGATAAGCGCGAACGTAGTTGTTGGAATCAAAATTGAGTTCTAACGGCTTGCAAGGAACCGGTTGTCCATCTACGTAGATGGATACAAAGTTTGCACTGTGATGTGAAAACAGGAACGGGTTCTGTGAATATTGTCCATTCATTGCAGCATTTCCCAAACAGGTAAGTATAACACGTTTTGGCATCAATCCTAGAAACACATTATCTTGTAAAAAGGACCAACTTCCCTTAGCAATGCTATAAGTTTTGCAAATCACGCGATCAATTGGATATTTGCAAGATGTCTTCTCCAAAGCCTTGGCATGTGCGATAGCAACAGCAGGACTCACCTTCACTTTTCTAATAAATATTGAAGCGTGTTCCAGAACTATTTTATAGTCACTATCCTCCTTGGTTGAAATTAAACAGAATGAAGATTTACTACGTATCATTTTAATTTTTATATCCACTAAGTTGATCATGAGACGATTTTGTTGGAAAATGTCGCAATGTAGTTGACCGATCATGTCTACGGTTCGGCTATTTTTGATAAGATTGTATCGTGTCTTCATTCCGGAATCAGCATTTGCATTCACTGGATCCACCATATCAGGTTGTGTATCTTTGTAGAATCCTTCACAGGTGAGTAAACTTTTTTTGGCATCTTCTCCATAATTTAACAATGTCTCTATATAGGCTCTGAAAGGGTAGGTATTGCTTGCAGAGGAGATATTTCTTTCATTTAAACTGACGTCCACTTGGCTGAATAGGGAGTGTAGTAAAAGGTTGATAGGAGCTACTGGCTCATTTTCAGGTAGTTTGGTTCCGTCTGCTTTCGTCACTTTCACTTTCACGTGTAGATAGGATGCAGCTAAGTCCACATATTCTTCACCACTCCCCGATATTGTGAATTCAATCGGTCCACCATCTCGAACACTTGAAAGGGGATGAAATTCGACAAATTGTCCTTTTTCGATAACGGTCTGGGTTGGGGGAATTGAAAATAAATCCAATTCCGACTTGACGCAGGGAGCAGAGTCTTTGTAGATGAAGGAAGCCATTAGGAGAAAATATCATGCGATGTGCACTTCTTCTTGGCTGAACGGGGAATGAATGATTTTTTCTTCTGCATACGCTTTTTATGTCTTTTTCCACTACCAATCATAGTCTTGACTTTGGTGGCGGCTTTATCTGTTAACACATTTCCAGCTTCTTTGAGTCTTCGTTTGGCGGCCATTTTAAAATCTTGGCCTTGAGAAACATCATTCATCAGGTTGACACCGCTGTGAAACATTTGTTTCCCAATAGCTTTAGCACCTGATTTCAGTAGCGGTGCTGCGGCACGAAAAAATGATCTGAATAGACCTCCTAATCCATATCCTCTCTGATAAGAACTTCCTTGATAATAATTCAAGCCTTTTCCCGTCTGCTGCACATAATAATCTTCGAAAGATTTTTGACAACACTGATAGGGGACATACATCATGAGAGAGATTTCTGACGAAAGTGTAACTTCACGTACGAGCACCCACGTTCGAATGGCGTTAAACACCCTGCATGCGTCCTTATAACGATTTCCAAAGTCTCAATCATTTTCCGGTTTACAGGCAAATAATGAGGTCTATCATATTGCTCACTGATCATTTCACCATCTTGTCCTCTCACTCTGACCACTCGAAGGAGAGGTGCTAAAACATCGCCCATGATTTGCGGTTCTACTATATCGATATAAATCATCAATACGCGATAATGTGCAGAGGGGTCAGCTACGAATGGACCAACAACAGTAGTGTCTATACTTGCGTCAAACGAAGTTATTTCCATAGGTTCAAATCCAAGCATTTCAGCAAGTCCTTGATACAATATGAGTTTCGCATTATTTTTCACAGTTATCTCAACACGCTTCGTTACCGCATTATAACTTGTGACAATTTTATCATCATGTTCTTTCACATAAATAGCCTTTAAAATATCAGGAACCGTCTCATAACAACCGGGAGGTAATCTTCTTCCTACCTCTAACTTTCCATCCGTTTCAAAACCGATTAAATTATTTTGATGATTCACATTATACCAAGTATGCGGATATAAAAACTCTACCATTCCAACTTCCCATTCTCCTTTCAGTTCAATTGGTATGGGTAAGCGAGTAATAAAATGGGAAATTTTGTTTTCAGGAAAATAGGACATGGAACTATCCGAAATGAGTGTTATGTAGAAACTCATGATGACGAATGAGTCTTGCAACGTGTGTCATCAATATTTATAGGGCTAATAAATTTGAAGTGGGAATCCATTGATTAAACTTGTCGGGATATCCTCGATATTTCACAAAATATTCCATTTTCTTTTTACGCAAGCGTTTTCTTAAAACTTTCTCAATTGGAAATTCATCTTTCATTGTAACCTTTTGCAACTCTTGCGCATAAAACGTCCCTTTTATAGACTCTCCTAATAAATCATTCACTCTATACACTGCAGGCTGCCTTTTGACACATTCTGTTATGACAAACAATTCTTCCGTCCAATTCGTTTCATACCCCTTTTCAAAAGTTATTTTTTTCTTTGAAATGCGTACGACGTCATCCACATGAAATATACACTTGGGTTCAGGTAAATTCACCATATCTCCGTATAATGCATTCCAAACATCTTGTTCGTTTTCTGCATTCACATCGACAGGAGCTCGTTTGATACTTGAATGGTAAGTATGATTATAACTTTTCACTAAATCTTGAATTACATCTATATATTTATGTGTATTTTTCGCAGTAAAATATTTCCACATTTTCGTCTTTAAGGTTCTATTGAACCTTTCCACTATGGATGCCTTTGCTGAGTTAAATGTTGTAAAAAACCTTATTCCCTTCTTTTTCAGGAATGTTTGAAAAATTTTGTTTTTAAATTCAGTTCCTTGATCAGTTTGAAGCGATTTCGGAGAGCGCTCCTTGAATATTATTTGAAAGGCCTTAACAATATCAGTACCCTTTTTCTGCTTGAGAGGAATTGTCCATGCATGTTTTGACAGTATATCGACAACACACAAAATATATCTATAGCCATCATTAAACTTTACTAATTTTGGTATATCTACTAAATCCGCTTGCCACTGTTGATCTATATTATGAACTATTACCCGATTCGTAGGAAATTTATGTCGTATGGGCTTGTGTAGGGTGTATGCATCCACCCCCTTCAGCCAATGTTGTATCGTTTTCTTTGGAACTTTGCCGTCTGCAGCACGGTACAATGCATCTAAACCACCAAAACTTGCTATGTGAGCTGGATCTTGATACGTTGCATTCATTACAGCAAGATATTTTATTAATATGTATCTCTATTCTAAGTCCTAACATTTTTACATCGAAATAGAAAAAAATTCGGTTTTATTTAAATGAAGAATAAAATCAACTGATAATCGACCACTTTCTGTCACACCATAAATTACCGTAAAAATTAGAAGAATTCCAAAATAGATGCAAGAACCAATAGTAACTTCACTCGACACTTCCATATCTACTACTGACATAAACTTCTAGATACATTACCTTATAAAAGGTATGGCTTCGCGGCTCAGTTGTCAAATCGACAGACTACTGAGCCGCGAAGACATTTTAGCATGCAGGTTCGAATCCCGGTTGATTCCAGTTGAAGAAATATTTTTAAATATATATATATATATATATATATTATTTAACTTAAAATTCACTCCTTGTCCCTAGAGGGCGCCACAGGTACCTAAAGCTTAGTTTAAACCCAAAACTGTGTCGTTGCCATCCCGCTTAACTAAACTTTATCCAATTTCTGCTGTATTTCCAAGGTGAAGTCATTAGCCAATCAGAAGCAAGTAAGTAATTGAATTTCAACCAATCATGAGAGACATGTTGCCCTCGCATTAATAAACTTTAGAACAAAAAGCAAGTAACCAAAAATAAGTCATTGTCCCCGTTGTGACGTCACGAAAAATAACCTATAAGTATATTGTATCTACTTAGCAGAAGGAGCAGAACAACTAAACACCTCCTAGTAGGGGGGGGGGGGATAAGGAAGAACAGTGAGGGGGGATAAGGGTTAACAATGAAGGGGGATAAGGATGGACAGTGAGGGGGGATAAGGATGGACACTGAGGGGGGATAAGGTACAGTGAGGGGGGATAAGGTACAGTGAGGGGGGATATCCCCCTTCCCCCCTCATGGCGCAGAACTCTTAAAATCCTACTACTAACAGAGATGTAAGCAGTTGTGACTAAGCCGAATCAACTATAGTAAGGAATTAAAAATTTAATCAAATTTTTGAACTCTTTAACGGTAATGAGCAGAGCTCGCCAAAATGCGTGAAATCTGCGTGAACACGCATTGAAAATCAATTTCACCCTATAGAATTAACCTCATGTATGAATTCACGCATGGGCACGTCATGGTAAATTTTTTCAAAATAAATCTCCATTTTATAAAATCAGAGATCGTCCTAGCCGTTTTTCGATGGAGGCGCTACCTCCCTGCCCTTTTTCTTTGAAAATAGCGTCCTTTTCTGAAAAAAATTGAAAATTTTCGTTTATTTGCCAAATCCAACGGAATACAATTTACGGATCACCACCTCCGAAATCGCCAGTTATGCATGCGTATTCATGTTCAAACGTGCCTCGCACTGACCAGTTACTGACTGAAGTCATTGACTGGCTGCTGATATTACTGTATTAGTAGGTGGATTGTAGGGGCGTCCCACAATTTCCAAATCTAATTTCCTACGTTCCTTAATTAAGTGTATTTCGCCTTCTTTTTACTATGCCTTCTTGCACAAAATAGGGAAAACTAAGAGTGGTGAACATCGCACAACTTTCAATTATACTATGATACTGACGCGGATTTGTGTCATTTACCGTTATTATATTTTCACCGTTCATTTAGAAGAAATGGCTAGTATGGCGATATTTTTTGCGGTAATTCTTGTATGGGTCTTTAGGGGGGAAAAAATTCGCCATGATGATTTACTTTTTGATAATACATATATATAATTCTTTATTATAAATGAAACTGAGGAGAGAAGAACAAACTATCGTTGATGAGGTATGCTCAAGGAAAGAGAACTCTGCATTGAAGGCATTCGTTTTTCAGCTTTTTACGCCATTAAAGCATTTTTACGGAAATTTCGGAGGTGGCGATGTTTAGAACCACAGCGATTTTGATCAAAATCATTAGAGTCGTGTTTTAGCAATCACTGAAAAACATGATTTTTTTCAATGGCAACTACCTTATGCGGATGCGCGGTTTTAATGAAAACCTTATGGTAGGTGCCATGAAAAATGATGCATTTTTATACGTAAACTTTATTCTTCCGTTAATTTTTTAATTAGCTAATTGCAATTAAAATGACTAATTAGGATGTTATTAGAACGGACATGCGGATGTGCGAGACATGAAGAATTGTGAATCTGGCTTCAATATTTATTTAATTATAAGTTTTTAAATAAAAAGTTTGAAAAAATACACAGTTTATAACAAATGTGCTTATAAGGTGTTTTATAATGTGTTGGTTATCTATAATAATAAAACAAGCTGTGTGTCTGTCTGTGGATCTATAGAAACCTACTTAAAATTGGAGTAGAGCTCTGAAATTTTCAACATAAGAAGTTTAGGCCTCCTAATTTTACTTATGTCAAACAGAATGTTAAAATTTTAATTAGCTCTTTTTGAATTTTTTTTTTTTTACAAAGTGACTTAAAATAGAGATACAGCTCTGAAATTTCAACATAAGTAGTTTTAGCCTTCTAATTGGACTTTTGAAAATCAGAATGTTAAAATTTTAATTAGTTATTTTTAAATTAATTTTTTTAATTAATTAATATATATTTTACAAAACGATTTCTAATAGAGCTACCAGCTCTGAAATTTTCAGCATAAGTAATTTTGGCCTTCTAATTGGACTTTTGAAAAAAAGAATTTCAAATTTTTATTTAGTTCTTTTTTAGTTAATTTTTTTAATTGATTAATAAATGTTTTACAAAACAATTTCTAATTGGGCTACAGCTCTGAAACTTATCAAAATTTAAAATAAGCCACAAAAGTGCAACGGAATGAAACATCTAATTTAAACAGAAAGTTTTCATCATAAGAAATACGGCTCTCCAATTTAAAAACCTAGTATCTGACAAAAACAAAAAAATGCGTATTTTGGCATTGTAAGTTCTATTAATATGTACTGCATACACTGAGTAACAAATTTAGCCGCAAAAAAAATACAGTTTTGGAGATTTGGCTTTTTAAAATAAAGAAAACTTATCGTTTACTTAGTAAAATAAATCTGTTTTTGTTCGCTCCTGTGAAATAAAGAAGTGAGACCCAGAGAAACTAGAGTTTGTGCGCTCATGGTACCGTGTTACCTGGTCACAGATTTCCTTCCCCTTATAAACAGGTGTTTGTGCGCTAGTGGTACAATTTTACCCTGTTGGCCCGATACACGTCGGCTAGTGCCACGCAATCATATTAACACAGAGTAATGAGAGTAATAGTTTAGATCTGTGTGTCTGTCGGTGGTCAACAAAACTCCCGAATGGATTGATTTACGATGTTCAAATTTTGTGTAAATATTACTGAAGGCCAGTGTTCGCCAGTTAAATATTTCCAAAGGGTATTTCCACCCCCTCTCTAAATTTTAAGGGGTATTTTTAAAATCCAAAGAGTATTTTTTAAACTAAAATTTTTTAAAACTAAAGCAAAAACAGTTTTTTGACAAAATCAATAACTACAACAATAACACGCTGTACGTACGATCATACAACAATGTCGCATGATCGCGATTTCGCGTGTCAGAGCAGAAATATACTTTTTAAATGCTTATTAAACAAGCTCGAGGTTTATAAACCTTAAACTAACTATTAACACTATGCCATTTGGTGACACCATGTTGGTGTACCACGAAATTATCGGGAAAATACCGCGACACGTCGAAAAGTATCGGGAAAATGCCTGCAGCACTATTGAAACAATCGCACAAATGATGGAGGAATAAAACCTGACGATTTAAGATGTCCCGAAAAAACACCGTCGATTGACATAAGCGAAATGATCTGAACTTCTGAACCAGTTTTACAGGAGCCAAAAAAGAAAAAGAATCCCTAATAGACGTGCTCAAGACATAGTGTTAATCTACGTTTTTCATGTATTCACGCATGAGTTAACCTTTTTTCTCTATTTTCTGCAAGAAGGCAAGGTAAAAAACCAGCGGAATACACTTAACTGAGGAACGTACGAAATTACATTTGGAAATTGTGGGACGGCTCCCTACAAAATCCACCAACTAATGTCTCACGTGGTATCAGCAGCCATTCAATGACATCAGTCAGTCACCGGTCTGTACGAGGCACGTTTCAATATTTATAGGCATGCGTAACTGGCGATTTCGGAGGGAGTGATCCGTATATTGCATTCCGTTGGAAAATAAACGAACATTTTGCATTTCTTCAGAAAAGGACGCTATTTTCCAAGAAAAAGGACAGGGAAGTAGCGCCGCCATTCGAAAAACAGCTAGGATGATCTCTGATTTTATAAAATGGAGGATTATTATTTTTAAAAATATAACCATGATGTGCATGGTGATGAGTTGGTGATGGGCATGGAACCTACCATAAGGTTTTCGTTAAAACCTCGCATAAGCATTAGGATTTTTTAGTGATTGCTAAGAAACGGCTCTAATGATTTTGATCAAAATCGCTGTGGTAATGCCTCTTATGGTGTTCCAAACATCGCCGCCTCCGAATCTCCACTTTTTGGAGCATTCTGATTTCAAAAAAGTGATCTAGAAAATGTCTGTATGCGTGTCTTTGAACAGCATAACTCCCGAACAATCTGACCTACGATGTTCAAATTTGGTGAGAGGGTTGGTGATGGGCATGGCACCTACCATAAGGTTTTCATTAAAACCGCGCATCCGCATAAGGTAGTTGCCATTGAAAAAATCATGTTTTTCAGTGATTGCTAAAACACGGCTCTAATGATTTTGATCAAAATCGCTGTGGTTCTAAACATCGCCACCTCCGAAATTTCAGTAAAAATGGTTTAATGGCGTAAAAAGTTGAAAAACGAATGCCTTCAATACAGAGTTCTCTTTCCTTGAGCATACCTCATCAACGATAGTTTATTTTCCTCTCCTTAGTTTCACTTATAATAAAGAATTATATAAGGATTATCAAAAAGTAAATCATCATGGCGAAGTTGTTTTTTTCTAAAGACACATACAAGAATAACTTAAAAAAATATCGCCAAACTGACCATTTCTTCTAAAAGAATGACTGATAATATAAAAAACGGTAAATGACACAAATCCGCGTCAGTATCATAGTATAATTGAAAGTTGTGCGATGTTCACCAGTCTTAGTTTTCCCTATTTTGTGCAAGAAGGCTTAGTAAAAAGGAGGCGAAATACACTTAATTAAGGAACGTAGGAAATTAGGTTTGGAAATTGTGGGACGCCCCTACAATCCACCTACTAATACAGTAATATCAGCAGCCAGTCAATGACTTCAATCAGTAACTGGTCAGTGCGATGCACGTTTGAACATGAATACGCATGCATGGCAATTTCGGAGGTGGGGATCCGTAAATTGTATCCCGTTGTAAAATAAACGAAAATTTTCCATTTTTTCAGAAATGGACGCTATTTTCAAAGAAAATGGGCAGGGAGGTAGCGCCGCCTTTGAAAAACGGTTAGGACGATCTCTGATTTTATAAAATGGAGGTTTATTTTTAAAAATTTTACCATGCCTTGCAGATGCGTGAGGAGGTTTATTTTTAAAAATATTACCATGCCTTGCAGATGCGTGAATTCACGCATGAGGTTAATTCTGTGGGATGAAAATTAATTTTTAATTACGTTTTCAAGCAGATTTCACACATTTTGGCGAACTCTGATGATGGCTATAGGACCTAGAATGAAATTTTTTTGTCAAAATTTCACATACCTATAAATTATAGCTATCATTGAAAAATTTATGTTTCTCAGCAATTGCCAAAAACGACTTTAACAATCTTGATCAAAGTCGCTATGCCTTTAAGGTATTCTAAACATCCCCGCCTCCGAAATTTCCGTAGAAACGAGATAAAGGGGTAAAAAGGTGAAAAACGAATGGCTTTAACACATAGTTCTCTTGTAGAGTCTTGTCTCATCTATCAACGATTGTTTCTTCTCTACTGAACTTACAAGGAAGGATAATGTAATGTTTATCGAAAAACACTTTGCAAAGTTTTTTTTTTTCCTGTGTGTGGGGGGGGGAGGGTCTCCAAATTAAGAATTACATACCCAAATATATCGATAAACTGGCAAATTTTTTTTTAAATAATGAAAATGAATACGGTAAATTGCCTTTAAGGTATGGCCAAATTTAAGTTCAGTGACCAGTATTAAGTATCATTGAATTACATACCCAAATATATCGATAAACTGGCAAATTTTTTTTAAATAATGAAAATGAATACGGTAAATTGCCTTTAAGGTATGGCCAAATATAAGTTCAGTGACCAGTATTAAGTATCATTGAAAGTTGTGCGATGTTTCACAACCCTAATTTTTTTTATTGATGTGAATACGTAGATAACCACTACACTTAGAATCAGTGACCATGACCAACTAGCAAAGCTAGCCATAACAACTGGTTCTGATATATTCTAATATCACACACATCGCATACATTTTTAATTTGTTATCTAATAACTTAATAATAAACTTCACAATGCGGATTTTTTTATTTTAAGTTTATTCACCTTGCCAAACAAGCAAACAAATATTTAAAAAAAAATTGAAAAAAAAGAGGTCTAAATTGTTTTTTTTTTTTTTTTTTAAATATTCAAACACGTCACTGTTTGTAATGTGGGTGATCGTGCCGTGTGTGACAGGAGTATAATTTATATTAAAAATATAATTAAGATAAAAATATATTAGAAGAATATAAGAATAAAAATATTCGTTGTGTCTATACATTAATTATAGTATGCCTTGTGGAAATTCTGAAAAAGATCAAAGAATCATGCAAAAAAGAACATTTTTTTTTTTTTTTAATTGTTCTTTCGTAACAGCATCCTAAAGCTTGTGTACTAAAATTTCTTAATTATTTCAGAATTACACTCTTATACAAAAACATATTGAAAGAAAATCAATGTATTCAAAATTTGTTTGTTGGACTTTTTTCTGACATGACTGTAACCACGTGAAGGATATTTGAACAGCCACAGTTTTGCTGCATTTGTGAATGTTTTGTATGAAACAATCGTTTTCGAAGAAAATAACCAATCTGCTAGTTCACCAGTAATACATATTCTTTGGAGTGGTGCCTAATCCAAATTTAAAAAACCAGTTTATGGTAAAATTGCTTCGGTATCTTTCCGGTATTGTTGATGGTATTGGGGGAATGCCAAATCCCATTTTCGTGCAGAAGTTGTAATTAGGACCAGAGCAACAGTGGTTCAGTAATCACTAGATTTTGCGAATATGGTCAGCCATTTAATTCCGAAGACTAAACTCGTTCATTTTTTTTTTTTTTAGTTAGAAATGAACTCATAGGTATCAGTAATCAGTACCAGAGATAATTTGACAAAACTCGAATATTGTTCAAATGATGATGTAGCCTAAGGACTTCTAAAATCTTCTCAGATTAATGAATATGAAGGTATTATATTCCAAAGAAAAGCAGCTTTATTCTTGTTGATTACATCAGAAAGAAATTAAAATAAGTTTTCATTGAACAACTTAGATCATTCGGACTCCCAAAATATAGACCATGAAGTTTCATTCCTTCGAGCAGTGAACGACAAACAACATTTTGTTTTCTGACAATGCACATCTTAGATTTCAGATGATCAAATAGTTATAGTAAATTGTCTAAAACTTATCTTTGTCAGAGGATATATTTTTTTAATATTTAAAAAAAAAATTTGAGAAAATTTGAAGTTTAAATAAATGTGCTCAAAAAATCTAATTCAATGTAATTTTTCATAAACAACTGTTACTAAAAATAAGAATGCAAGTGCAAATGTTCAAGATTTTTAATTTGAGCTTTTTTTTTTTTTTTTTAATGCCGGCTTAATTTTTTACTTTGCTAACTGCAGTTAGTAAAACATATACTTTTTTTCACAGCTATGAGGATTTTAAAGGCTACATTGAGAAAAAAATATATTATATCATACGTGGTCAGACACGTCACTTAAATGTCCCACACATCACAGTACTAATTATTTTCTTTTACCCTAACTGTTGCTAACTTACATTGATCATACCACTTTTTTGATTTGTTACATCTATAGCTTGATGTTAATAATTTTTATTTCAAAAAATCGCAGAAATTTTCAAATAACTTGAAAAGGACGGGGAAAAAAAAAAAAAAACTCTTTCAAAATGGTCACACACGTCATACAAAATAAAAAGTTTATATCTCCACATTTACGCAACATAAAAAAAATTCAGTCATGGTAATTATATCTCAAAACATAAAGTTAAGAACTCCAATTGATTGTTTAAGAAAAAAAAATTATTTTAGAGCGAAAATAATTATAAATGTACTGAAAATGTCTCAGTGTCACACATGTCATGTTGGAATGCTTCTTGTATGTACAGTAGTACTTCGATATCTCGAACTTCGATATCGCGAAAAACTTGATAAGTCGAAAAATAATTTTTTCCCTTGATATTGCATATTCATCTAATGTTAATTTCAATTCTTATGTTGAAGAGTTTTCACTCAAAACCTTGTTGTGTCGAAAAATTTTCGAAGTAAGAAATGAAGTTTTCCAGAAAAATCGCCATTCAGTTATGTAGAAGCAAATATTATAATCATTTATCAGAATCAGAACACACAATTCTTTTTCAAATAAAATACGCTCATTTGAGAAACAGATGTCCTTCACGATGCATCATGCAAAGCAAAACACCGTTCGAGTTATTTTTTGGCAGAAAACCAACTGCATCGTATCTAAAAATCTTCGGTCAAAAAGTTTTGGTCCTCAACAAACGCCACAAGTCAAAATTCGAACCAAGATCACAAGAACTCATTTTTATTGGTTATTCCGATGAAGCAAAAGCCTATTAATAAAAGAACACACAAAATCGGCTTTTCTGCCATTCTTAAGAACAAAAAGAATGCAATTACGAGATATAGCGATCACGAACAGAGGGGCGTAAACAGGGGGAGAGAGGGTCCTACAATGGAATGAGAACGAGCAATAGACAAAAGTTCATATGCTTGTCCATATGCTAGGAAAAGGATGACTTCGCCGCTATTTTTAAAATAGAAAAATTGGTTGAAGAACAATTTCAAAAGAGATGTAGCCAGGCCACGATGCTGGACTTTTTTAAGTAACTTAGTGAATAAATTCATCCTTGTACATTACTATAGTGTAAGTACTAATTCTTTTCAATTTCATGAACTCATTTATTATTTTCGACTAAAAATTAAAATTGCTGTATTTAGACTTTTTCAACTATAATTACATATTTATACTTATTCTCATCTACCATGACTAATTTTTAGACAATTATTCAGTATATTAAATTTTTAACTGAATTGTTAAGTTTTGGTTACAACCTTGTTATCTCAAAAACTCGCTATCTCAAATTTTTTTTAGTGTCCCTTCGACTTTGAGATATCGAGGTAATACTGTAATTTCTCTTCATTTGGCACTCTTCAATGTCGTTTCGATGCTTATCAAGCTAACGTTATTAATCTACTGCAAATGAATATATGTTCGATCTTCTTTAACAAGAGAAGAGTTGTATTGAAATGTCTGTTTTTAAGTAAAAATACATGACAGACATATAATGATAATGAAGCGTTGGTAGTAGATTAGAGGAGAAATGTGATTTTGATAATTTTCAAATATTCTTCGAATAAACCCCAATTTTATTTTAATTGTTAAGTTAAAAAGTAACTATATCAATGACATCATATGCAGAAAAAGTGTTTGTGGTGGGATTGTGTTAGAGGTCGGCGATATATCGATACGACAATTTTTTTATCGATATTTTTTTTTTAAATATCGATAATAAAAATATCGATACTATTCACCGATATATCGATATTTTCAAACATTTTTAGTTTTTTGATGATCGTTTTGTAGTTGCATGTGTTTTTTCGATTTTCTTTAATCCCTTTTCAAAAACTTCGAAACTTAAGTTTGGACTTGGCTGAGAGACAGTTAAAATGGCTCCCTAACCAAAAAGAAAACACGATGTAATGGAAAAATAAGATAATTTATTAGTAGTCATTAACATACCGCCTTTCTGTTGTCAACGTGTCCCTGGAATTTGCATCTAATTTTAAATATTAAAAACATCTCTATCAGAAAATATGCGGTAAACTACTTTTCAAAATTTTTTCTTTAAAAATAAATGGGAATTTAAGCATTGACATCCAAATGTATTTTTTTTTATTCTGATTGATAATATAATTTATTCATTAAAACAGTTTTTATAATTTATTTATTAAAACAATTTCGGCATAAATTCATGAAAAGTAGAAATTTGCCTCAAAAACTTCGTTTCTGGCAAAATTGAAAATCAAATTAAAAAAAGCATGTATCGATATTTTTTTCAATGCAACGATATAGTATCGATATTTATTTTCATCGATATTTCCGACCTCTAGACTGTGTGCTATGACCTTTTATTTAAGGAAATAAGAGAGAGAAGATCATATGAAGAGAAATATTAGTTGTAAGATGGCTGAGAGCTAGTAAAAAAGATAAATAATTGTGAAGGGAAAATATTTATTATTATTATTATTATTATTATTATTATTATACTCCAAAAGTTTTTATAAGCTAGCTCGTTTTTCCTTTTAATTTTGTCAGTAATCTTTTACATGTTGTTATATTTGGTAAAAAATTAGTATGTTTTAAAACAATACTGCGACAGTGCGATTGTGCCTATAAGTCAGCCTTAAGATGTGAGATTGATGTACGGGGTGGTCATAAAATAACTTTGCCAATATATGGACTCCTAGCTTCCGTTCCGTTCAACCTATCGAGATGAGAATTCAGGCACAGTTATTCAGAGGTATGAGAGCTCGGGATTCTGTGAATGGCAACAAAATGGCGATACAGTTATGGTTATAGTTACAGAAAATTGAAATTTTCGAACTACAACACCTACTTTTTGTTGTCGCAAAACGCTCAGAGCATGCAAAAATCCTAAAAAGCGTTGGAACGGTACGGTGTATCACAAAAAACGGATGCGTTATGCACGCACAAAAAACAACTGTCATATACATATATATGACGTCACAGTAAAATGCCTATTTAATTCCCCATAGTTTACATACTCTTGTTAACGCACCAAGCCCGTGACCTGTATATGGTCATTATCGTGGCCATATCGTGTTATTATGTATATAATAGCTCGTGTTATTATGTATATAATAGCTCGTGTTATTATGTATATAATAGCTCGTGTTATTATGTATATAATAGCTCGTGTTATTATGAGTTTTTGAATAAAGATTTGTTCTGTTCCTTGCCGTGTCGTTACAACAACTTTGCGAACGGCCAACAAAAACACGATCGGGATCCATGGAAGAATTTTGTAAATGACAGAGGCCAAAGTTCACATAGGTGCCATCACAGGCAATTTTATCGACTTGCTACGCTGAATATCTGACGAACGGACTTCGTGTGCCTCGATTCTGTTTCTGTTGACTGTTCTCAGAGCTGTTTTTCGTGAGGTGATAATATAACCGTTTTTTGTGATACACGTACCGTTCCAATGCTCTTTAGAGTTTTCGCATGCGTTGAGCATTTTGAGGTAGAAAAAAGTAGGTGTTGCAATTCGAAAATTGCGAATTTCTGTAACTATAACCGTAACCGTGAGCGCCATTTTGTTGCCATTCACAGAATCTCGAGCTCATACCTCTGAATAACTATACCAGAAATCTCATCTCGATCGGCTGAAGGGAACGAAAGATAAAAGGTTCATATATCGGCAAAGTTATTTTATGACCACTCTGTATATGTTCAGAGAATAAACAGTCATTATGTCCACAGAATAAACAGTTATTCAGACTGTGATTTCAAGTGTGCCTTACATATACTCATCAGTAATACAACTAGGGGTGTGGAATATCGTACAACTTTCAATTACACTTAATACTGGTCACTGCATTTAAACTTACCATTGGAATTAGCGTTATGTTTTTTGGTAAATAAGTTTAAGTGCAACAGAGTAATGTACAACATTGTAAGTGCAGCTGAGAAGAAACAGTCGTTGATGGGTGGTGGTCAAGGGAAGAGAAATAAGTGTAAAAGACATTAATTTTTCAACGTTTTACGTTTTTATCGCATTTTTACGAAGATTTCGTAGGATTAGATGTTTAGAGCATTTTAAAAGTTATTACCATATGTGGTTTTGATCAAAACTCTAATTTGAAAATTCGACAGTTTATTTTAAAAACCTAGTGGCATTGGATCTCTCATTTTCCCTTCAAAGAGCAAAAACAAGTTCAGTTCCCTAAAAAGATATCTATAATAATAATAATAATAATTATTATTTTTTGCTTTATTTATTCCCCAATTCAGTACATGTTAACCCTTTGCACTCCAGTACTTTTTCGCGTGGAGGGACCAGCAACTCGAGAATGTTTTCCGCCATTTTTGGTTGGTTCGTGGTTACAAATCCGCTTCAAAGAAACTAAACACAGTCATTGGTCTTGCACCGAATTTCCGCATCAAACCTAGTGGTCCTCTCGTTGCTGCATCAAATCATGTGGTGAGTGAGAGTCACCTCTGGAGTGTAAAAGGGTTAAAAGGAATTACAAAGCATAAGTAAGCTTTCTTGTATGATTTTGTCAAATCCTAGTTTTTTAACTCCGAATTGTCGATTTAAATTAACTTTTGAGCGTATGATACTTACATCCACAAACAGATAAGAGGAAAAAATGTCTTCCACCTAAAAAACTCTAAAACGACAGATCTGACGTAAGGCATTTCAGTTAGGTCATCTGCTACGGGATACCGATCAAAGCCCACGGTGTTTTCAATCTCAACTTGTAATTTTTGCTGAATTGTTGGGAAAGAAGCCACAGTAAGCACCAGCCACTCGAGTAAAATGCAGTTGAGTTTACAATTCATCTGAAATAGAGATCTAGCAACATTCAACAAATTTCGCCGTCCTGAAAAATGAAATAGAATTGCTCATTTGATACAAGATACAACAATTTCATTATTCATTGAATTTGGTGTCATTGGGCTTGGTAAATTTTATCAGGAAAATTGCATTATGTGTAAAATTGTATTTAATAATAAATATGATTTTGAAATGCATTGAGCTTACAATAAATGAGGAGTTATTATTATTTTTTTTTAAATAATTGATATGTTCTAAATAGCGCGTAAAACTGAAAATGCGTAATATGTATGAATTTGGTTGTTAGATCTTTGAATTATTGCAAATATTCAAATTAAGGTTTCTGATTGATTAGAACTTTAGAATTGGATTTAAGTACAAAATAATTTAGTTATTTTATGCTTTCGGTGATTAATTAAGAATCATAACAAAGTATCTCCATAGCCTATATAAAATTTCTTTAAATTACAATTTCGCTCGAATATTTACCTTTACGCTAGTGAGGAAAAATTCTTTCAAGTACCTTGAAAACAACAGATTTTTAACATTTAAACAAATGAAAAGTTTGGAAAAGGCGTGGAAATTTATAGGAATTTGTGAGTATTCAAACTTGTATATTGTAACTGTTATTTTATTTATATGTTTAGGTGCCTATAAAAATAAATTGGGTTTAGTTTAAGACTGAAGAATATAGCTGTGGTCTAAACCGAAGAATAACTTTTGCAATAAATAAATTTTTGATTTAAGGTAACACTCTGTCCTTTTGTGATTCTAAAAATTAATATAACTAAAATAGTTAGATTTACCCTAAACATGCAGAAATTTATAAAGCTTAAATTGTAAGTTACGGAATGAAAACGCAAACCATACCTGTTTCAAAACTGGTTTTCAAAACTTTGCATCAGTCCAGTGGTTTCTCTTAGATAAAGTCAGTAGTGCCCTCATGGAGTACGCGAATGGGGGGCGAAGGGGACGTCTCGCCCCCCCCCCCAAAAAAAAAGTTTTAGAAAGTTGAACAGTCGGCAAATTTTCGACATTTTATTGAACCCTTTTTTTAAAGTTGATCCACAATAAAATCGAATTGAATGAAAAAATATTAAAAAAAAAAAAAAATTAAAAAAAAAAAAAAATGTCGAACAAAATATTAAAAATACCGACCCGAGTTTCACGAATCGGCATTTTTACACTAGAGTCTATTTATAAGGGAGTCGGGTCGGTGTCTTTTCCCCCGCCTACATTGATGGACTGCGCACACAATATAATAGATATCTTGCAAACACAAATCATAGGTATCTTCATTATCTCACCCCGCAAAAGTTTTTAGAAAAGAAAGACGGCACTCGGCAAATTTCCAAAATTTCATCAATTTCTTTAAAAGTGCCAAGTGATGGATGTTTTAAAACATATTGAATAGAAAAAATAAAATACAAATAATTAAAATCGTCAATAGTATTGAAAAATCCTGATCATAATTCAGTTCAAGTTGGCGGTCGGCAATTTTCAAGTGGAGTAAGTGTATCCTTTTTTGCAGGAACATTTAAGTTAATATCGTCACTGACAGCTTCTAAATGAAATTAAATATGAGCATATCTCCCGTACCCCTTACTGTTGCACAAGTATCAATTTCCACAAATTCTCTACAGAATAAATAATTTTCCTTCAATTTCAAATCATCAGTCACCTGATAAGTACACACTATATTCTCAGGAAGAAACTGATATAATAATTCCAATTAATAGATAACTCTGAGGTGTTACACTAGGTGATATATTTTTAGTACGTCAGGTAACGCCTCAAAAATCATGATATGCCCATTAAACGTCATTTACATAAAGTATGGAATGTACGTCATATGAATTGAGTTACAGAAAATTTCAAACATCTAAATTTTAACATCCGAAAAATGAGTCCTATCTTATCAAATACATACCTTACGTACATCACTGGTCTGGCGAGAAGTTTCGATTTCGAATAAAACTTGCTTATTTTTTGATACAGAAAAAATTAAAAAATACATTTTATAAGGTTATTCAAAGAGGTTTATTTTTACTTATTACGAAAGTGAAGTTGAGTGAAATGGAAGTAGCGTACAATTCTGCTGAAAAGTATTTCAATTACATTTTGCCAAATTATTGCAATTAATGCAAGTAGAACTCTATAAATGATGTTATATAGTACTTCATTTATTAAAAATGTGTAACGGTGTGCGGTAACGGAGAGTCGAACGCGGGACTCCTAGATCAGAAGACAGGCGCGCTAACCACTAGGCAAAAGTGATCACTAATGCCTAGGGGGCGTATCTGTCATTTGTACACGAGACCACCACATAGCCCCTTCCCAGTGAGTCGCGAAGGGGTGAACGATTCAGTTGCTTGCGTGTGAGTTAAGTGCGTTGCGTGTGGCAGTGAGTCGCCAGAGATGCTGAAGTGTTAGTGTGAAGATCGTGCAGTAGATGGTGCCACTGATGTGTTCGAATATTCGGGTCACCAATGTAGCGGTGTATGCTAACGGGGAGTCGAACTCGATATTCCTAGATCAGAAGACAGGCGCGCTTACCACTAGGCAAAAGTGACCACTAGTGCCTAGGTGTTGTATCTGTCATTTGTACACGAGACCACCACAAATGTATTACCGAAATAATGCATGCCATGTCAATCATACATGTGATTCTTCCGCGAATTAGCGGAAATCCGCGAATTTTTTTACGTGAATTAGCGGAAATCCGCGAATTCATCATCGGCTGAAAATCCCGTTATTCGTTAAAATTTTGGAATTAGATTAGATAAGTTTTAAAAAAATATTCAGAAATCGTTTTGAAAAGTCAGCCTTTTCCTTCATTCCCTAAAATGTTTTATTATTTCAACTGACGTGTCAAGGCCATTCTATCGATTTCCTTTTTTCATAAAAAGAATGCCCAGTGCGCTCGTTTCCCACTGTCCTTTTTCCACTAGAGTTCAGGACTTGTTTTAGTCTGAACTAACTTGGTTAAAGAATAGTTAAACCGGTTTTCGATGCTGTTGCCTTTGTCACGTGGTCTTCATACATGTGATTCTTCCGCAAATTTGCGGAAATCCGTGAATTGCATCAAAATTATCCATCATCCACTAAAAAACTTGTGTCAATTTTGAAAATAGATGTATTCAATTTTTTTTCGGAAATCGTATTGAAAAGTCTGCTTTCGTCCTTCATTCCCTTAAAATGTTTCTAATAAAAATCATATTCAAAATCTCAAACTAAATTAAAAAATTTATAAAATTTGGCAATTTATCGCCGTGTTTTTTTTTTTTTTTTTTTTTGCAAAAAAAGGTATTCTCGCCAATTTGATTTTTAAAAAATTCCAGTGGATTGAATCGTGAATGACAGGTAATCGGACTTTTTCTGTATTTAACTATTATTATAGGGTGTCCAGTAGTTTGGAAATTTATTTGAATTTTCGGCATCTCGGGAAAATCGTGGATTATGCTTGAAATTCGTATTAATGTTGGAATTTCCGGTTGAATTCAGAAATTTGACACTCCTCTTCAGTATCGGAAAAAGTCGTCTTATATCGACGTTTTTCCACAATTTTCCCATTGATCTCGCGGATCGAAAGTAGTTTCTCCTTCCCTCAGAAATGCTCTCTTTAAACATGGTTCTATTCGAAGATTTTTGACCGAAATTTCGAACATGCCGGAGATCGATGGAATTTCCTGACAAACACGAAATCTGCACACGTTTAAACTCCGCCAAACCACCGATGGAATGAATACTTTTCCTCGGAATTTTTCTTTAATATCATAGCTTCTATCTGCATTATTTACGTTGATATGCGATGGACATTTTGCTGAACGTTACGGTGATGAAATGGCCGTTTTCCCGTGATTATGGCGGACGCTATCGCTGAGAATTACGTTGTTGCATGATGATAAATTTTGTCTGAAATACGGATTTCCGCTCTTTTCTTATTAAAATTTCGATTATTCTTGAGATCGATACTAATCTACATTACAATCTTATTGAGCTTGCTGGCAAATCTGACAGCCATGGATCTTATGTGCGTTCAGACTTCCTCAAACCTCCGATGTAATGGCCAATTTTTCTACAGATTACCAATCTCTATCGCCATTATTTACGTTGGTGTATGGTACTTAGTTTCGCTGAGCGTTGCGCTGACTTAAGGTCTGTATTTACGTAAATTTACGCTGCTACGGCGGGCAATATCGTCGAAATTTACGTTGTTGTGGTGTTCATTTTTTCCGATTGTTGCTTTAATGTAATTACTCGGATTTTCGCCGATACGGTGGCCGCTATCGCCGATATTTACTTTGGAGTAATGGTAATTTTCAACTAGGGGCTTAAGCCGTTTTAATAGTAGATATTGCGAAATTTGCGGCGCTCTTTAGGTGTCATTCGCCTAGGTTTCCGGTGATGTGATAGCCGCTATGCCTGTGATTAGTGTTTGTGTGAAGATCAGTTTTGCCTTTTGATTTGAATATATACAGAATTACTAAGATTTTAATTTAATTTTGTGCAAAAAATTCGACCCAATTGTCCAATTTTACTGTATATTCTTATTTAAAATTGCAATTTTAACTGCTATAATACATAAAATAATGTATTTTATCATAAAAAAAATTTTTAAAAATTTATATTTTAACTAGAGCCATTAATAATAGTTAAAAAGTTAAAGCATTTTTTTTATATAATTGTTTAAAATTGGCTTTTTCAACTGCGGAAATTTGAAGTTTTTTGCTTGGGTACTGTGTTATGGTCAGTTACATGTAGAATCTCCCTCCCTTAGTACTTACTTATCAACAGAAATGTTAGTGATAAGCAATTGTTTTCAAAGAAAAAGCTAGTGCCAAAGAAAACTGAAAGAAAGAACTACAAAAGTTGCCAAATTACAGAGAAATGTTCGCCTGATAAAAAAAAAAATCCTAAGTTTCAAACTATCCTACCACATTCGAATCTTATACTTAAAATGAAGCTGTTTATTCCAATGCGGCTGATGTTTAGTACAAACTATTAAAGTGTACACCTAGTAACATTCCTTGTGTTTTTTGTCTGCTTAGATTTAGACCTTCATATTTATGACTTGGTAAACTATTTTGTATCTTTTTTTTTCTCAGTCTCAAGTAAGAGCCTTTAAAAAATCCTCTCTTCCTATTTTTAATATAACAACCCAATTCTTTTCTGATAAGCCATTTCTTATTTTCATACAATTTTTCTAATTTCTAAAATTAGTTCAGCACACTATTAAGTGGGGTATACTTTGGAAAATATGGTGATAATTGGTCGCAAGAGGGGTCCTTGAACGTTTTTTGATGATGTTTGAATTTTTATTAGAAATTTTGCTGGACACCCTGTATTATAATTTCTGAATGTGTACAAAAACATTTAAATCAAGTTAAATTTTTCAGTTATGATTAATACATGAACACAGTTGTCTTTATTTAATTATTGTGTGCGTGTCAATCACAATGAGACGTGGTTGTTGTAGAGTTAATAATTGAAATCAATCTTATATCCAAAATTTAACTAAAATTTGTATTGAATTTTGTGCGCTATATGTTTTTGTGTATTATGCTGTAAAATGACGAAAAACATTTCAGCTAATTTTTTGCTTGACTAATCACATGTATGGTCAATTGGAAGGCAATGTCGTATTTATTGCAACAAAATAATCATTAGAAAAGTATTGAAAGGTTTGTTATAATACTATCTAAATTTCTTGACGTTTCCTGCAGTCAAATAGCTGCGGCCTGACGTTGTCCGACGTTCAACCAGGTTTCAGTCTATTAGAAGTAGTGAGTACTCTTTCACGCCAATCCTCGATTTCACCACTTTATAAACGAAACATCGGAAATACATCTTGTTTCAGATAAAATAGATAAGTCAAAATAAATTTAAAAATATTTCAAATTGGATCAGTAGATCTCACATTAGGATCATAAAGGATCACATTAGGATTAAAGGTGGGAAAGGGAAATGGGAGAGGTTTTTTGGAAATCTCATGTTGACTGTGACGTTTCTCTACTTTAGAAGATCATAAGCTCAACTTCTCCTTCCACAAGATAATAACATTGACGATTTGAATACCACCCCCCCCCCCGCCAAAAAAAAAAAAAAAAAAAAAAAAAAAAAAAAAAAAAAATACTTCCGCAGGTACTATTCCTTACTTAGTTTGGATTTTTGAGCCAAAAATTATGGTTAGCTTTTTTATAGATCTGAATACTTTGTTGCTAAATTCGAAGTTCATAAGGGTAGTGAGTTAGATGGGAATAATTTACTTTGTAAAACTTGATTTCTGCTTCATTAGAATAGAGGTTCATGTGTATTTTTTTTTTACATATAAATAATATTATAGTTTGGTTTAATGCTAAAGTAATCCATTTCATTTTTAGTCCTGCTTAGAGAAAATTAGCATTATACTTTCCTTCTGGAACAAATCAGTATTACTAATAAAACGAGTAATATTTGCAGAAATTATTGCTGAAAAATCTAAGAAAAACCTCTTCTTTTTTGTTAGGAAAATGTGTTAAAATGTATTTAAAAATTAATTAACAAAACTTTTTTTATAATTATTGTATTTTGAAATGCAATTATATTGTCCATGAGCGCCGACAGGATTATTTGCAAGGAGGTGCAGATCGCTAACAGGGAGGTATAAGGCGACAGGGAGGTATAAGCTTTACATAGTTTTCTGCTCGAATTGATAATTTACTACCTATATATTTTGTTCTTGTGAATTACTTCTTCTTCACTACTTTATTTTTCGAAAGACAGGAGGGCGTGTAAGTGCATGTTTCGTATATATCCCCGACATTGTCTCTATTACGAAAATCGCAGTGCTTCGCGTAGGTAATTTTGTGTGATAGCAATTATCTGCCAGGATTTTACAAAGAAGAATTTTTCCACAATTTGTTTGATTAGCTTTTTTTACAATTCTAAATTAGAATCACCTATTTTATCAATATTTTTCATTTATTTTATTTCGTGTTGTAGTGCGTTTTCTATCCACTTTTAATTAAATTCTTCGAAACTGCAATTTAAAAATTAAAAAAAAAAAAAAAATTGTATTGAAATGGAGCCATTGTACTACTCATGTTACTGAATTGGTTCAAGATTGTGAGAATGCATTCTATCTGCAAATGATAAATGCCTCCCCCCTCCAAAATGAAAGCACTTCGAAAAATAATCTCCTTTGTTCGGTAAAGAGGGGGGTAATTTGCTAAACAAAAATGAAAAATTAAATGAATTTGATGGAACTTTAACTAAAATGTGATGGGAATTTTCTTAAACTATGACAATAATTAAGTATTAATAAAATGCCATAAAATATTAAAAACACTAATTAATTACACCTTAAACAAAATAATTCACAATTAAATAATAAAAAATTAACCATTAATTATAAACTCATTAAAATTAATTATGCATAATTAATAAATAATTATACATCAATTAAAAAAAATTATGCATTAATTTTACATTAATAAAAATTAGTTAATAAAAGATTAACACCGTAATGGATATTTTCTACTTGCCTTGATTTTAGTCGGCAAAAGTATGTCTAACGCCCCCCCCCAATGGAAATTCCTAACGACGGCCCTGAGTGCCCTGTTGCATTTTTTTCTTCTTTCTTTTCTAAGTCCGTTTTCAAATTTTAAATGTCTAATCCACTAAATATATTTATTTAACGTATTAAAATATAAACTTACTTTTGATTGGAGAGGACACCCTGAGGAAGTAAAAATTCGAACAATACATATCAATAACCTTATACAAAAGCCAATCTACTTCCAAATGGTTCATTCTTTTCCTAAAATAAAATTCGTTTTAAAAGCATTTTAATCACCAGCTATACAATTAGATATTCTCCTTTTCATTTACATGTATCATTCAAGTTTGAATGATTACAATTTATACCAAATCAAGTTATAATGTTATACTTCCGATTTCAACTGATTTTTTCTAATTTCGATTAAAAGGAACTTTCATTAAAAAAATCTTGAAAATAAAATAAAATCTTGCGTTATATAATTGCACCTAAATAATTATACATCATTTTGATGATTAACTATAATAATAAAAAAAGACACCCAAATATCTTGAATTCCATTTAACAAATTTTAGAAATACGATTGTTATATTATTTGAAATAAGCGTAATTATGTAATATCTTTTATTGATGTACTATATGGAACAAGTTAATTTGTTGTGATTTGCCTTTCGCACCACAAGATCAACGGACGAAATTACAGCACTTTCTCAGAAGCTACATAAAAAAATTGGTTTTGCAGAGCTCAACTATTAAAAGTTTTGGTTCGTACCAAATTATCACTCAAAGTTCACGTACCAATAAAATATTCTGTGAATATTTAAACTAGCGAACGGAGCTAACTTAAGAGGAAAGTGAATTTTGTAGCGTACATAACATTTCTATTCCAGATGCCACAGAACTGTAGAATTTTGTATCCTTTATTTTTAAATAAAAGTAATTTAATTTTAAATAAATATTTGATATTATGGAGAGCATTAAGTTTTCTTTATAATGATAACCACACTAAAAACTTCACCAGAAATTGATAATTTTTTAAGGATAAAATAAAATTATTCTGAAAACTGATAACTTTTATAAAATAGGCAATTCTCTTGCTAACGCAAGGGACAATTTGGCAGAAAACGTAAACTCATAAACATATAAGAATTATAAAATTAAGATGAATCTAATAGTTATTTATTTTTTATTTTTTTTTATTTTATATCATATTACTTGGTGACAAAGTTATATGAAAAAATAATTACTTTAACTAGGTCGAATATGCATTTATACCGTCTGACGCACGGAACAAGCTTGTCCCGTGCGTCAGACGGTATAAATGCATAGTTTACCTAGCTAAAATAATTATTTTTCCATATAACTTTGTCATCAAGTAGAGCTATATAAAACAAAAGCATAATTGCCAAATTCATAATAGTTTTAGAATTCTAACTTGTTTACGAGTAGAAAAAAGAGCTAAAATGTATCGTGCTTAGAGCAGAGAATTGCCCAAATACATTTTCAAGTCTGATAAAATTGTATGTAAGGTAACGTTAATTAAATTTATTCTAAAAATTGACCATGCCACACAACTCGAAAATAACAAATCCAGCAAAGACTATTGATATCTCCTGAAAAAGAACATGACATCGTAAAAAAAAAAATTACCCTCCAAGTAAAGTGGTCAACTTGAAAAGAAAAAATTATGAAATTCAATGTTTGCTGTCAAAAGGCCTCTTTTAATTTCTGTGGGATACTTGTACGCAATGAACTAAATTTGGATTATTAGGAGGAACCCTCATAGGAAATCAGAACTTGACTGACTATAATTATTTCGAAACAATATCATTCACATTTCACTAAATTGATATTAATTCTATAAAAGCTCTAGCCAACCAATGCTGATTGGATATTGGAGTTCCTTATAATAATCCTAATTTACTTCATTGTCTAAAAGTACTCCAAAGATATCAAACGCAGCTGCTTTTGGCGGCAAATATTAGCTTTCATAACTTTTTCTGGCTGACTATTTTACTTGGCGAGTTCCCTTACAACGTCTAGTTGTTTGTTAGAAAGTACTTTATTATCTTCTCGTGTACATTGGATATCAACTCAGAAAAAAAAAAACTTCCTTACCTTTTATGGACAAAAAATGCTTTAGTATATTTCAATATACTTACTTTATGAAATCATCCAAATTTGATGGTGGCACAGGCAGTTGAAAACCAAATCTTAGATTCTTCAAGAACTGCGAGATTTCTAAGATTATGTGCAGTTCGGGTTCATTTTCATTTGGTCCTTTTACATCCAAAGTTTTTTGTAGTTTCTTCTTTAACCTCTTGATTCTGCGTCTGATTTTTAAATGAGAATACTTCAAACTACTTCTTTCTGAATTTGGTGACATCATGATGTCACAGAAACGCATTCTCCAAAATAATATGCTTTGGTCCTGAAAATATATGCATAATTTTTCCCTGTCTATCATTAATTAGATCTGTACCAAATGAACAAACAAGCCTAAGTTACAATTGTGCTCCTTATCAGAAGAGTAAAAAGAAAAAAAGTAGGACCGCTCATTAGACTTTTTATACGAAGCTCTGTTATAACTTTCACTAAACGCTGTGAGATTTTCTTTTAATTACTCTATACGTAATAAATGTATGTACATAAATGCTAATATTATAAGGAAAGTACAGCATTCGGCCACAAAAAAATTATATTTCTTTTAAAAAACCTCTCTACACAATTTGGAAAGTCCCAAGTTCAAAAAAATGAACTGAGAAAAAATACCTGTGCGTCCGTTTGTCTGCTTGTGGTCAGCATAATTCCAACATGGACTCCAGTAGTATAAATCCACTGACCAATATCGGCTCGACATTGATCAATTCCGATGTGGACCGTTGTAGACTGGCCGTTGCTATGGATCTTGGCCAAATCTTTTCAGTGCTGGGTAAAATATACTGGAAGTTTTGAAATATTGAGGCATATGACAATAGCTGAGATGCTTCATTATGTAAAAATCACTAATATCTAATTGTAACTTCTGGATAACTCTAATACTCTCTAATCCATTGCCCTCGGTTACCAACAGACTCTAAATAGTTTAGGGGAGAGTTGCTGATAAGTTTTTGGTTATCTTCCAATAGCCGTGTACTAGCTGGCGCAGTTGTCGCCAAGCCTAAATAATTACATGTTTTAAAGATGTGTATGTATCACCAAGCCTAAAATGTTACGGTTTGTTAATACCAACCCTATAACGTTTTGTTACATTAATTATAAATGATTTAAAGATTATTAGTTTGAATGAGTTATTGCTGCAATTTGAAGATTTTTATCTGATACTCGGCTAACGGAATCGTTCCAAGTTGCTTTGTGACAATTGTTAAGTTTGTTGCTAATATGCTTTATGATAATTGTAAAGCCTTCTTCAGTTTAGCTTCTGGTGAATCGTCGAAGAAGTACTGCATTATTTAGGGAGTTCTAATCATCCATATAAATCACAATTATATAAATTGTTTTTACTATTATTCATTCAAAATAATATTTTTTTATATTTTTGGTGGCCACCCAATTTAGCGATATGTTTTTCATTAGCTATTACGTTAGCCTTTTGGGTAAGCAACACAGAGGAGGAACAGTCGTTGGTGGGCAAGGCTCAAAGAAAGAACTCTGTGTAAAAGGCATTCGCTTTTAACCTTTTTTCACCTTTATCGAATTTATACTGGAATTTCGGAGATGGGGTGTTTAGAACACATTAAAAGATTTTCCCACACATTTTAATCCAAATTGCTAGAGCCGTATTTCGACAAAAGGTGAGAAACATAAATTTTTCCAAGGACCTTATGCGCATCCGTAATTTTGACGAAAACCTTAATGACAGGTCTCATGCCGCCCACTAAATCGTTTTCAAAAGTTGAACATCATAGGTCAATTCGATTAGGAGTTAAGCTGACCAAGATACTTAGACAGAAATTTTTTCTAGATCATTTTTTTAACTAAGCATTTTCCAAAACGTGTACAAAAAATCTTAATATATATATATATATATATATATATATATATATATATATATATATATATATATATATATATATATATATATATTCTTTTTACCGAATGCAATACTTT
The DNA here is from genome assembly GCA_963978545.1 of Linyphia triangularis. NCBI lineage: Eukaryota > Metazoa > Arthropoda > Arachnida > Araneae > Linyphiidae > Linyphia > Linyphia triangularis. The sequence continues at coordinate 44,206,278 of OZ021732.1, read as the reverse complement.
CATTAGCCTATATTATATATTGGGTAATTGAAAGGAATAATTAATCACAATGTTCATTAAATTAAAGTGATAATTTCACATTATGTGCCGTTTATAACAACAACTTTTTTTCGACGAGATATTTCACTTGACAAATTGTACGTGCCTGTTGCTTTGTGTGGTTTTGCTTGGGATTTTTAACCTCAGACAAAGTTATATCTGATTTAATTGTGCAATTTAGTAGCCAAGAGTTTTTAATCATCAGAAAGGTATTTCTGGATGATTTTATTCAATTAATAAATAATTTAGGAAATATAATTGAAATTTTCTAATTAAAAATATTATAAGGCTTATTAACATGGGAGTAATAAAATATCAATGTAAAATAATTTAATCAAGTAACAGTATTTACCTTAAAAGTTTGCCTTACATAATTCCGAGTCGGTTTGCTATGATTTTCTGCAAGCAAAATAAATGTTATTAAAATTCACCACAAAATTTTATTGTATGTTTCTAAATAATTAACTCATCTTTTTTTAAGTTATTAAAGCTTAAAGTATAATGGTGTCAGAAATGTTTCAATAATGTTATAATTCTAATTTTAATACAAAATAATGTAGAAAAAGGTAATAATTTTGACAAGAAAAAATTAGGCATAAAACGCTCTTTAAATAATGTTTAATCAAAAGTAAGGTATAATCATTCAAATGTCAAATTATTCAGCAATTTGAAAATAATTATAAAGAAGACTTACTCTTTCTCTCAGTTTCTCTCTTTTGAGATAAGATGTTCATCATGACTTGGATATCATCTGTTATTATGGCATAACGAGTACGTAGACGAATGCTGGAAAATGTATTTCACGTTAATAAAAAACGCAGAAATTAAAAGTTAAAACCATAAATAAGCCTTGGTAGTAAAAGTACAAAGTGACAAAAAGCGATCTTATTATAATTTGCACCAATTTATTCAAAGGAGATTTGTCGTTATCATTGATGTTTAAATTTTGAGCCTATAGCTAGTCAACGTACTTTCAATTTAAATTTGAAAATGCTTGAGGATTGATGTCGCGCCGAGTCCTGTGCGGTATTTTCTAAATATATCCTGTCATTGTTGCAACATAAACAAAGCCTTAATTCCCATAAAGTCGGCAAGGTTCGTACCTAGAGCTCCCAAAATTTATAGGCACACCCAAAATGTCTGAAAAATTCTGAATTATAATGTAGTAATTATCAATTTTCAAAATATTAAAGTTATTAAGTATATTAATATCCTGATATTAATTTAATCATGACAGTAATCAAATTTATCATTGATATTTGAAATACATTATTGATGTTTGAGTAATTATCATTGATATTTGAATGATTGTTGGTTCAATATCATTGATATTAAACCAACAATCTTCATTGGGGGCACAATCTGCTATTTTGTGTCTATATTAGTAATCAATTTTCCAAATCGATCCTTAAGATAAGGATGTTAAAAACTTTCCGTATTCTTTATATTTCTTTACCTCAGAGCCAAACGAATCAGATTTGGAGATTTTTCTTTAATCTCAGTTCGTTTTCTATACAACCAATAACATCGTCACTCCATCAAACTTTAAAAAATCATTTAGTGAGAATTGTCAGAGCATTCAGTCCAACTGGAATATTATACACCCCACCCTCACCTGAAAAGCTACCCAATTATGATTTAGGCTCATGTGGTTTCGAGGAACTGATGTAAAAAATGCCATTTAGTGCAAAGGTTCTTTTTTACCATTTCATCAAAAAAAGTTTTTAGAGGTTTTTGTTGTGAAAGAAATCCGTCAAAAGAGGCTTAGTCGGTTGATTTGTAAGCTTATGGCCTATTTTTATGCAGAATAATGGCTAAACATGCCAGGACCTACAGCTTAACGTAGATTCCGAACCACAACGAACATCCATGCCTAACCCGGAATTCGAAGATCCGTCAAATGAGATATTTTAGTGGTGCCCATGTTTAATTCGAACGGTCTACTAGAGGACGGAGAGAATGTAACATGGTCAATAAGTCACAAAATCGGAGTTAACGTTCAAGTGCATTTCTATTGAGATTATAAAATTCAGAGTGCATAGCGATTACGCAGAAAGCTATTGGCCCGGTGAATTCACGATAGAATGGATCGGTTCATTTATTTTCTATTAGGTCGTGTAAGTAATTTCATGGTAATATAATTTATTTTACATCGATTTGTTTAGACTTGTGAATGAGGGAAACTGCAGGCAAACTTTAGCATATTTTTACAAGATGTATTTTAACGAAAAAGAATAATTTGAGAGCAAATTGTTAACTTTTTGGGATTAGGAAGTTGAATGGATTGGGGAAAAAATGAGAATTAGATCACACTCTAAATGAAGGGCAAAACAAAAATCATTGCATATTACCTGAATATGGGTCCATAATAATTAGCAAGAGTTTGGAAATCTTTATGGGGTTCAGAAGATATGAATGGAAGGTATCCAAATATTGGCAATCCTAATGGACCTGGAGGCATTCTTCCTCCTTTAGACTGCACAATCCAATACAAAACTGGACAAATACCACTGGCAAAAACTAGAAAAATGAGAGGAATTTTCATTTTATCTCATTGAAATACTCTTATCCATACTGGTTGACCTCAAATGGCAAAAAAGATCATTTTGAAAGTCAATCTTATGAATTCAGAACTATAATTCCTTTAGCATCCGGCATAATGTTTTTCATTTGCGAAGTGCGTGCGTTGTGGCTGGGTTACACAGTGCTGCAAGGATTTCCCACCTGTGCAAGGTTGCAATCCATAATGACCACAGAAAAGTTATCTGTTGATGCATGACAGATGTTTAGAACTCTCTCTCTCTCTTCAACTCGTTAAAAGTCAGCAACTGGACATAAATGCATAAAACAGCGATATCGATCGAATATTATGCTGTTTCTTTGGGAGCTTTCCTTTTTTTTTTCTTTCCTTTTTTGTATTTGGCTGTCAGTTGTTAACGCTTGATGGGTTATATTGAATATTAAACAAGTTCTGTATGCATTTTTAATTCAAATCTTGAAAAGTCACGCAGGTATTTCTCGTAAAAAATATAATAAAAATATTTATGTTAGTGCTTCTGTGAAGAGTTATCAAATTGCAATTTCTTCCCAAGAATGATTGATTTTTTCATGTAATATATCGTAGTTTTAATGAACAAGATTTCGATTACTCACTGTGAAGAAGTTGTGCTATAGTATGCACACACACACACACACACACACACACACACACACACACACACACACACACACACACACACACACACACACACACACACACAAAATACTCAGAACGCTGGCAATATCTTGTATTCTAATTGCTGCAAAAAAAAAAAAAAAAAGTAGTGATGTATATCGTGGAAGGTTTTAAATAATTAATTCAAATATTAACAAGTTCGGTATACTAAACAAAGTCGGTATTATCTGTAGTTTGTTTTGTAATAAGGGGTCCTCTCTAGGTATTCAAACTAAATCAAACTTTAAAAAGATCAATGGCAACTCCATAGTACTACGTACAAACAGCAGTTAAAAACTAGGTACACAACTGCTAAAATCAACGCAAAAGACGATGCATTACAGTTCACTTTCGGAACTACTCTGAATGCTCGTTGAGAGAGAACTAACTAACTAACTCGATCACCCGCCCGCTCTCCTGGCCTTATTAAGGGAAGCTTCCTTCGCGAATCTTCTAGAGATAGAAATTAGGAGAATTTTCCAGATCGCAGTCGAAGCGTTATACAGGTACATGGGGACAGAAAGTGTCGCCAAAACCGTCGCCATCTTGGCACTATCTCGTCAAGTTGGCGAGATTGCCATTAACCATAATGTTAAAGGGCCTTCTCCTTGTAAAACTCGTTTTCCAGCATTATCCCTGTAGAACTCGTTTTCAAGCATTAAGAAACGCATTGCAGGAAAGCAAAGTAAAGACAAACTCTTGCACTGCCTTATGCGAAATGTACATACATTTTTCTTTTTACATAATTAATACTACGAAATATTTACAAATATACAGAAATTCGTAACAATATCAAGGTCTGGAATCTCTCTCTTGTACATACGCCAAAGGCATACAAGAAACAAAAAATAAACATTACATTTATATTAACTTGGTAAATTAGCTTTTTTTAGCTAATATAAAATAAAATTTAAACCAAATGGTTTGGAAATCTTCTATTTAAATTTATTTAAAAATAAAACATAGCAAAAGCTTTGTTATAAGGATTTGTCGAAAAAAGACTTTCTATAAATATATTTTTTCAATTAATTAGATTGAAGTTTTTTAAGCATAACTTTAAGAACTGAAAACCATGCTTCTAGAGTTCTTAGTAAAATTGCGACAAGAATTATTTGTAGTAAATTATTATACAATGTATGTGTGTCAAACTGTTGACTAGACCCTGGCGGTTATGGCACTCATTATTTGAAATCCGCTGACTACAGCTCAAAGGTCTAGAGACCAAACATACACTTTCAAAGTGTGTGTGGACCCGGCATGAGTAGAATATAGTATTACAATGATTAATCCGGATTGTCTGAAGGGATTTTTTCGTATTTTCACCCATTTGGATCGGAAATGTGTGATAGTTCCCCTTCGAAAGACTTCCTGGATGGAATATTACGTTGGACAATCGGATTACTCTTGGTTGTCTAGTTCTTAATATAACAATGTTCCGGCATAGTCTAGCTCTTTATGGATGTGACACCTGAAAATGGTGTAATATAATTAACCGAAAATAATGTGGAATTAATGCAAATACGATTAATATAAAAATGACAAACAACTACAGCGACTAAGGCTTTTCTAGGTTGTTTCACTTTAGCACCTTAAAACAGACCCCCATCCCCCATTAAGATCGACTGTCTTTTGAAACTATTTACACCTCGGTACAATTTACAATGTAGTCCAGTGCATTTTATTCAATATATACACATATTATTATAATTATTATCATAAATTAAATATTCTCTGTACTCAAAATCTGATGTAAATAACTCGTAGTAAATGACCTCTTAATTTGCGTCCTGAATATTGCTATCACCCAGTATGATAAATTAAAACATTTGTTTTTTATGCATATGCTGAACCTTTTTCAATTAATCATTCTTAATATTATTAACCTCCATCTAGTTTCTAGAATGTATGTTTTTTTAATAGAATATTTTTGTCATTGAAAGTAGAAAAAATCGCAATTTTACTAGAAACTTTTGCATTTAAAAATGTAGAAAAATTAATTTTCCTTTCCAATCAATTTGACTGAACTTCAAAACATCTAATAGTTAAAACAGATTTGAATTTTCAAAACGATTATATCAAACTTCCAGTTATCACTGTTTAAATGAAGTTTAAATGACCATTTTCAGGTGTCACATCCATAAAGAGCTAGACTATGCCGGAACATTGTTATATTAAGAACTAGACAACCAAGAGTAATCCGATTGTCCAACGTAATATTCCATCCACGATTTTTTGATAATGAGTTTAAAATATTCAAATTTATTTTCAGAACAAAATAGTACTTTAAACTAATAATTATATAATTCTCTAGCCTTATTCAGATGATACCATTATCTTGCGAAAATTTCATCTAGAGATTATTTTAAAGTAGAATTTTTCAAGGGCAGCTGAAGTCGGAACAAATCGCTATTCTGGCTGCCTCGCTACTCTACCAGAATCATTGGTTACCAATCTATTGGTTACCATGGCAACGTCGCTGTCGAAACGCGTTTGAGGAACTCATGGCTGTCGTTCCGAGGAAGATTACCTTGATTGAAAATGGTTTTCTTTCCCCTCGTGAATTGCGTATTGGAGGAGGCAAGAAGTTTGCTGTTTATCGGATTCTTTTACACTTTACCGTAGAAATTGGATCTTATTCATTTTCGAAAATTGTAAAATATTTGAACTAATAAATTTAGATGCAGTACGGCTGTAGTGCACTAGCTTCCACTGGTCTTTTTATGTCTATTCTTCTAGTCTTATTGTCTTCCTAGTGAGTTCAAACATCCTACTACGGGTCACTCCACAATGATATGCCTAAACTTAATGGTTTCATTGATCGATGTGCGGCATACCTAGGTCTAATTTTTATTCTTTAAATTCAATAGGATTTATGATATGGTTCCAGTGGACAGAAAGCTGGCTTGTAAAGCATAGGTATCAATGGATATCTGCGACTGTATTGGAATTAATCGCTAAATAATCAAGTTTCAATCGACTAATACATTTAACCGACCTTCTAAATCAATTTTACGTATTCGAAAATATTTTTTTGTTTAACTAAAATTATAGATTTTATTTATTAATGACTTTAATCTTCGAATTCGGAAGGAATCACAGTGAAAAGGAGTGATTTCAGGATAAATTTGTCTGGCACCTGTTATGTAATGTCACATGCCCTTCATGTCATCCATCATCCTGTACTGTACTTGCGTAATCAAGCAAACAATCAAATAACCGTTAAATGAAGATGTGTTTGTTTACCTGTTCCTAATCTCTTCGACTTGAGTTTTGACCAGCGCTGCCAGGTCTGGCGATTTTTCGCCAATTTGGCGATTTTTGAAGGCGTTTGGCGATAGGTTTTTAGGGTTTGGCGATTGGCGATTTTTTGGCGATTTAAAAAAATTATTCTGGCGAATTTCCACTTTTTTTTGGCGATTTTCGGATTTTCCAGTGATTTTCTGGATATTTGCTATTTTTTTATATATATACATTTTTTTTTGTTTTGTTTAAAGCAGACTTAGTCAACCTTCCTTGTAACTGTCTGGTAAATGCAGGCACCTGTTGTCTTGAATTATTGAAGATTGGTTAGAAGGTACATTTATTGCACTATCATTAAAATACTTTGGCTTACTTTTTGTTCCGGTTTTGTTCTCAACCATTTACTTTTAAATACTTTGCTGTTTGTAGATTATTAGGCATTAAATATGGTACTTAATTGATATCTATTTTTAGAATTCGGTTGTTCATTTAGAATATGGCCTATTTTTTAATTTTATTTTCATTGGGGAAACAATTTTCTTTGAATTTTGTATGTTGTATTTCTAAATCCTAACTTCGATTTTGTTTGGTTTTGTGTGTGGCTTACGAATCTGAGAAAATGATAACGACAAATTAATCCACTTGCCTAGCTTTATCCATTCGAGCTGAAACTTAGCAAATAGATTTCGATATCGATAGCAATGCATTCTATCAAGTTTTAGGGCTGTCACTAAAAGGCCTCTTTTACACACGTTTCTATTTGACTTGGAGGAACTAATTAACCCACTTACTGTAATCCAATTGAACTTAATCTAAGTGTTGTAGTGTAAAATAAAAAGAGGTGGAAGAATTCGAAGTGCGTTTCAACTAATCACAAATTGTTTTCTTATTTCGTGCAAAGGATTTTTACTTATTAAGAAACTTGATTCGTATCTAATCTAAAGGTGTTCCCAGAAATAAAAAACGAGAGGAAGAAGCAGTCTTCCCACGTAGGTGGCACATGGAAAGCGACAAAAAGAAAAAAAAAATTATTAATTATTGTAACTATTATAAGAAGTCAACCGATTCCCCGAAAATCCGTTGACTTCTTATAATAGTTATAATAATTAATTTTTTGGCCCTGAAGTCAAAGTCAATGAAACAACTTTAAAAACTTTTTAGCATGTATTATGAAATGAGTATCTTATTTAAAATGATAAAAGTTTAATAAAAAAAAATTTAAAAAATTGAAAATGTCAACAGCAAAAATAAAGACTAAAAATTAAAATGTTAGATCAAACACCAGTCATTCATTTTAAGTTACTTGTTTCGTTCACATACCAAACTAATCGGAAATTCTCAAATAATTTACAAAAATGTATCACATATTTTTCACAGCAAAATATAATACATTAATAAAGAGATACCAATAGATTTGAGAAGTTTTTGACTATTGAGAAGTTCTAATTTAAGCCGATCCAATTGAAAAAAAAATGTCATAGGAAATAGTTATTTATGCAACTAGTGGGGAAAGTAATACTTTTACAAATAAGGTAAAATGCTTATTTGATGAGTGCGACCCAAAATAGAATATCGTAGATCAATCTGTTCGGGAGTTATGCTTACTAGGTCTACGGACGTACACCGACATTGTTCTAGACCATTTTTTTTAACTCAGAGCACATCCCAAAACATGAAGAAAAGCAAAAATCGATTTTTTTTTTTTTTTTTTTACGAAACCAATACTTTTATTTCCTTGTTTTAACAAATGGATCATTGAAATTCATAAAAATAATTTATCTAGTTCCATGTAAAAGCATAAAATTATTGAAATGCAAAACTGTTCGTGTAACTAAGAAAATATGAAATATTGTTTCAAAATTTTCCATAGCGTGAAGGAGTTCTGTGGTGATCTCAATTTTCAAAATATAAGTAGACCCGACAGGGATTGTGACAGATGTCCGATTATTGATGTAGTAACAATCTGAACTGTTAAAAAAACAAGTTTAAAATTTTTAACAAATTAAAATTTCCAAAGTCATAAGATTATTAAGAAAACTAATCAAATAATTCTTATTCAAAAATATAAATTCTTATTTTTATATCCAATTAAAGCATTGTAATCAGTCATGTTAACTATGTCAATATTTTTTTTTTTTTTCATTTCTCTCTAAAGTTAATTAACTCTTTTTAGAAATAATTGTGGTTAAAGCTGTACTATTTACATTTTTATCTACCATTTTCTTCATCATTTCCAGGTTCGTTGTATTTTCTTCTATTTATACTGTTTCTTCCCTTGAACAAAATCAAATTGAAAGTAAATAATAATTTGCAATCTTTTATCATTCTTATTGTTAAGTTTTAAATGACAAGCGTAAGCAAATAACCTATGAATATCCAAGAAAAATTTCCAATATTATTTCGAAAGCAACGAAATTTTTTTTTACTTAATGAATAATACGTGGCAGCCTAAACTGGGGACACACAGGCCTCACTAAAAGGCCGGGCACGGCGCGGATACAAGCCTCCTTTTGATAAATGTCGAAAGTGGAGAAATGAAATCTTAAGGAGGGTGGAATTTGTTCCTGTGTGTCTTCAGCTTAACTTTCTTAAATTCCAGCCCAGTTAATAGATAGAAATGGAAAGGAAAAAAGCCAAACCAGAATCGGTTTCGGCTCAAGATTGGAACAAGGGAAAGGAAATGACACTGCACTTTTCATCCCCCCCCCCCTCCCCACGCCGACAGTGCGACTAGTATTTTAACAAACACAACAGGGTACCCCTTGGTCCTTTGTTCTGTTCGCCGCGATTTGATTCTGCATGCGAGACAAAAAAAAAAAAAAAAAAAAAAAAAGGAAAGAAGAAGGCTGGAGGCTAGAAGCTAAACTGCCTTAAAACGAGATTCTCCACAACCATTTGGTTACGTTAAGTTTGCCCGCCAAGTCGATCTAATTATTTGTCAAGTAGGCGCCGAGGTTTCTTTGTAAGAGAACTCCTGGGGGGCAATAGGGAGGGATAGGAAACCCTAAAAACGGCTGCAAACTAATTGAAATTTGAAACGAACACCACAGTGACGAACACTACCGGGTAGGGGATAAAATAAATTGATCTCGTGTTTTGTCGCCTACTCGTATAGTAATGACCCTTGTTTATTTAATCCATGCCTTGAACTTATCAGATAACTCGAAAAAATGACCTCTCCGTAGTAAAAAAAAATACATTCTTTTTGGGGGGAAAAAAAAAACCCGAAGATATCCTCATTTTCAAATTACCCTCCAGCGTTGAAAAAACCAGGTATTTATCCGCCAATTGGCTTGGCTGGAAAGGCAATACTATTGATAAACACATTTTTTTTCTAAGATAATTAGTTTTTTTGGCGAATTATTTTCTCATTTGGCGATTTTTGGCTATATTTTGGCGATTTTCTTAATTTTGAGATCTGGCGATTTTTGGCGATTTTTTAATAGGCTGTTGGCGATTCAGGCTATCTGAGAGTTGGCAGCCCTGGTTTTGACCTTTATTTCCTCTCTCTGCCCACTTCTTGTCACGGTTCAGATATTTAGTTAGCAGAGCAGATCGAATGTTAGTATTTGTATTCTATTCATAGTTCTTTTCGCTTATGGAAACTTTTTACTCCTCCTCGGGGTTATGAAGTGTTAAATCAAAATAACTAGTATGTTTAAAATTTCGAATATTGATGACTTACATTCGTAAAATGAAAAGTATTTGATTTTGCACAAATGTTTTTTTTGTGCTATATTGGGATTTGATGTTAAGACTTTTTTTAGGTGACAAGTATTTGTAAAATTGTCAGTTGTAAATTTTGTTGTCACCCATCTATCAATATGAAACATAAGTTATTTTTTGTAGTAACCTTGAGAATTTAAAAAAATATGAGTTCTAGTTGTAGTCGGTGATTCGACATCAAAAATAAAAGAAAATCCAATTGTTGACTTCAGTTTCTAAGATATTGCAAATCTCTAAAATGGGAGAACTAAACTAGGAATGCAAAACTGAGAATGAACTAAAACAAATGAGAATACAAGAGTTAAACACCTTACACAACAAGTAAAATTTAATTTGTCATATTTTAGTTTTTTCTACATGTATCAACATGAAAATTTCAAGAGTAATTTTAAGTTATTTCTGTACCATACATCTTATTTTCTATGTATGGTTTTCTTGCAGACTTTTTAAAAAATTCCTATATTGTGTATTCCAATGTATAGTTCTTTTGTTTGTTATAAGGCTTCAACAGGCAATAAGTGAAAAATCTTTCATTTTGTTACTGTTAAATTTCAACCATGGAAATTTTATGGGATTCTTATTCATTGACATATTTTTTTCATATTATTGACAGATGGCTGAGGATCAACATCATGGAGAACCACCAGCTTCCAGGTATTTTAGTCAATTTGAAAAAGAAGGCTACTATAAAGAAGATGCAGTTTATTTGAATGCTGGAGCTCCAGGAACCGAACTTCTAAGGATGCTTCCGCCTATAATTGAAGCAGCTACAACACATTTAATGGTACTATTTATGTTTGCTGTACTCGTTACGCCGCTATCATATAGGTAACAGTAAATAAAACCAGTGGTTAAATTGATTTAAGAAGGCATGTCAGTCTGCCCTTGTCCCATAGACTTAATGCTTAATTTTTGTAGCCACAATTTCTTGCTAGAGTATTACTTTGTAGCATGTGAAGTTTTGGTACTCTTCCTATTTGACGGACCAGATAAAAACCGTCAAATTGCAGTGATAACTCATCTAAACTAACAACCTTCATCATATATAATTCCTGTAACAAATCATTATAGGATTTCTATTGTAACCTTATAACAGACTGTAATCATTTCGGCATGGCGATTCATTTATGCATTATCTAAATATGTTAATGTTTGAGCTTGGCAACTACTGCCCCAACTGGTATCCGTTTAACGGAAGAATATCAAAATTTTACAACAGGCATAACTGCAATAATATAAGTTCATTAAAAAAATGTGAAGGCAAAATAACTAGTAGTTTTTTATTATTAATTTTTTAAGTTATTATAAGCTAGCTTATAAAAACTTTATAAGTGTAATAATAAAAAGGAAGCACTAATTTTTGTGTCTTTACATTTTTTAATGAACTTTTATTACTGAAGTTATGCCTGTTATAAAAATTTGTATGCTGTGAAACTCCATCAGAAATTGTTGCTGGAAAAATATATTGCATTAGGTCTATGGGGCACGGATAGACTGACATTATATTAAAAAAAAAAAATGAAGCTTGAAAACAGTATTATAATAGTTGTTGCATGAAAGGAAATTGTTTCTGAATGCATGATTACTTATTTTACTCTGCCTTTATATTTTGAAGTAATACTATGAATTGTTTCCTGTGGCAGATCTACATTGATGTTATTGTAGGAAATGAATGACTTGTGTAGAATGAATTTTGTAGAAAATTATTAAATATTTTTTTGTAATACTCATCAATTACATTAAATAATACATGTTTCATTCATTCCAGCAAAATGAACTTGAAGGAGATGCACAACTTTTTCAATATGGAGTTGAAAATGGGAATTGGCAGTTTAGGAGTTTTCTGGCAACATTTCTTTCTGAAGAGTATGGTGATACTGTATGTAGGTATGTTATGCTCTATTTAGTTAACTAACAAAATTAAGTAGTTTTTAATTTCTGAATGCTATTAATTTTTTCAATTTATTTTTTGGCAAAACATTATTTTATATTGCAGGGGTTGCATTTGCCCTAATATTCCTTAAATTTTTGTTTCTCACTAAAATTCCTAAAATTGTACTTAAATTTTTCGATAATTCCTAAAAAAAATTTTAAACTCGAAAATTCTTGATTTTCCTCTGAACTCAGATATTCCTCCAGAGAAGAAAATCTTCTAAGATTTTAATTATTCAACTAATTTTAAATAGGCCGTTTTTTGCCGATATTGAAACATGCTTTGAAAAGAATGTCTTGTCTTAGGAGCCTATGACAGCTTTAAAAGAAATTATCCCTAATATTTTTTAAATTGTTCCTAAAATTTTTGGAATTATCCCTATAATTCTTATCTTATTTGTTCAGAAAACTAACTGTGCTCCCTGATATTGAACTATGCAAAATATTAAAATTACTGGAAATAGTTGTAGTGAAATCAGTTAATTATTTGTAACATTAGTATTTACTAATAGGATTTATTTTTTAGTGAGCAGCTTTTCCTAACTGGTGGTGCAACAAGTGGTTTATGGTTAGTTTTGAGTGCATTGTTTGGAAATGATTCTATTGTTTTTGTTGAAGACCCATCTTATTTTTGTGCATTGAAACTCTTTTCTGATCTTCGTGTGACAGTTGTTCCAGGTAAATAAAATGTTATACAATCTTTGCTTTTTTAAATACTTAAAAAAAAATTTAAAGGAAGTTTATCTGTTTAGTTATGAGCTAGTTTACTTATTGATTTATTATGTGTGATTTGAATATGGTACGTTTTCTGAAATGTTGAGAGTATCTGTTAAATATGTGCAACTTTTATATACATATGCAATCTTATGATGCAACATCTGCAATCGTATTCCGAATGAAGGTTTACCATTTTAGAGTTCCTAACAGGAGAAAGAATATTTAAAAAAAAAAAAAAAAAAAAAAAAAAAAAAAAAATTATAGGATTTTTTTCTTGTATTGAGAAGACTGACATTGCTCAAAAAACTTTCTAAGAAACAGCAAAAATCATACATAAGTTATTCAATTAAAAAATTACTGTTGAAAGTTATATAATTTAAAAAATTTTTTTTTTCTTATTTTAATGAATACAAAATAGTATGCAATGATTACTTAATTTATATCATAAAGTTAAGGGAAAAAGTTGTACCTTGTAATAGTTACTTACATTGAGCATTAAAAGCTCTAAATTTTCAATTAAGGCTATTTTGTAGCCTATCCATCAGTCTATAAAATATATTTCACTACGTTGTAAATTGCAATTGTACACTAATCCACTTGTACATAAAAGATAGAATTTTAGTATTTAATCTTGCTCTTAAAGTTTAACTGTCAGTTTTGTAACAGCTTGTGTACACTGTTTTTTATCAATTTCCTCAATATTTTAACTCCCATATAAAATTTGAGTTATATTTTGTTTATCCTTTGGGTCATTATCAGGGTAATTATGTCCCAGTAAAAATTTAATAAACTTGTATTTTAGCTACACCTCACAGAGTCAAGGGACAAAATTAGATCCCAAAAAGTTCAGCATTCTTCAAATGGAAAATAATTTAAGTGTTTAACAACATTTTTTACTAAATTTGCTTAGAATTTTTTCATCTTAAAAAACAGTTTTTATATTTATGGTATAGATACCTAAAACAAATTTAAATGGTTCTTACCATACTTAAATATATCTATTACTTACAATATTTCAGAGACCCACTATTAATGTTTTCAGTTAAAACTGATGACAGTGGAATTGTGATTGAAGACTTGCAGGAGAAATTTATCCAGCATTTTTCTGATAATCCAGACAAATGCAACCCTCCTTTGCGAGCAATGCTGTACATGATTCCAACCTACCAAAATCCAACTGGTTCTGTTCTTCCAAATGGTAAATACTTTAATTATTTTCAAATATTTATTTTGAATGTATATAGCTGTATTTAATTTATAGGCCATTATTACACAAAAGAAAAATTAATGCAGAGTTGATAATTACAACTTTTTTTTTTTTTTTTTTTTTTTTTTTTGAATTCTGGATAATAGTCTCTCAAATAATTATACTGAAATATCTTTAATATGGTTTTGGAAAAACTATAACAAGTAAAAGAAAATGAAGAAATATTCAATATAAAGAGAAGTAAAGCTAAATTTTATATCCTTAAATTAAAATATATTTTCTGAAGTAGTAATGGACTATGTCGTGGTAAGATAATTTTCTAAGTTGACCATAATCAAATTCAAAAATGCTTTTGTCATCTGTTACATAAATGTTAATTTCAGTTTTTTAAAGTTTTTGTGAGGAATAACCAAATAGAATAACATTTTCTATAAAAACATGTAAATCATGCATTGAACTTTAATGCATGTTTTGTATATTATAATTTTCAGTGGAAACTAATTTTCATATTTTGTTGTAAAAAGGTTCTCACTTTATCCCTGCAATGGCACCATCAACACTCAATCTGGTATGAATAATAAGTTAAGCAAAGTAGAGTAGCATGTGAAACACTATCGCCTTCACTAAACTCTTTCTGTCTTTTTCTAACATAACTATCTTCATTTTCTGCCATAGGTCTATAATGAACTGTTCTTTGGTAGTGTTTCAACTATAAATTGGGCCTTGCTCCTTGGGAGTTAGACCTTAAAACATCTTGTTTATATCATTTCAGACAATTCCAAATTATCGGATTTCTGAACAAAATTACAGCCTATTTACAATCTGTTGTAGAATTCAATTATGGAATTAAATAGTAAAGTTCCACATATCTAGTAATCCTCCAAAAAGTTAAAATTCAACAAATTATTAGGACATGAAAATGATGATGAAATGAGATGTTTGAAAATTCTGATTTTATTAATGAAATACATATCTGTTTAGGCTTTCTCTTTGCTAGTTTTAAAATAGTGTTATTTAGGCAATTCAAAAGTACATAATCTTATGACTTAAAATAAAGCATCGTTCTTTCTAGGAACAGTAGCACTAATCTTTATTGCATAATGTATGGCAGTATCTACTCATAAGCCTTGGGCACGATACAAGCAGCGAACAGTGAAAGACTTGCGGCAGATCGATTGAGTAATAGAACGGTGGAAGTTGTTCTGGTTGTGATGAGAGTGAAGGTGATATTTTCCATAAATTCTATACGTGACGTCATCCAGCGAACTAGCTGAGCTCTTAATTTTGAGTGATTATCACATACAAGATAAAGTATCTAAAACCAAAATTGTTTAATAGTGGTAAGATTATCTCATAACATCACTTAAACATACATTTTTTAAAAAATAATAAAATAAAATTTCAAATTATATTTCTAAAACCGCCTTTACTCTCATCGTAGCCAGAACAGTTCGCACCATTCTATTACTCCTTCGGTCTACCGCAAGTCTTTCACCGCTCATATTGTGCCCAAGGCTTTAAGCTTTCACTGTTTAAGCTGCTGTTAATAATTTGTTCAAGAATGAAATTAATCAGTTTAATTCGAAAGTTTGTGTTCACAGTGCTATGTAATATTGTCTATGAAGTAAAATTATATTAAGAATTCTATGTCCTTTTACAAAAAAATAAAACCAATTTCTTTGATGTTATGAAATATATATTTATTGCATTACTTGCCATATCTGCATCAAACATCTATTATAATTTTTCTATGGAACTGTGTACTGTTTTGTTTATTCATTATTTTTGAAATTTTTTATAATGTTTATAATTTGTTGCAGAAAGATGCAATAAGTTGATCAGTTTAATTCGTAAATTTGGGGTCACAGTGCTATGTGATGATGTTTATAATCTGCTACACTATGATGAATCTCTAGTTACTCCTAAACGTCTTTTTTCATTTGATAAACAGTAAGATTTTTTATTCCATCGTTAAAGTAGTTTTTTATGAAATTTACACTCTAAAAGCAGAAGAAAATTCTATAACCTTTTAATAGTATTAGTTTTACAAGTGTTAATAATCTACAAAGTATTAAATTTGAAAATGTAGTAATTTATCAAGCAAATTAGTTTTAAATGTAAACAAATTTTTTTCACCACTTGTAGTTGGATTTTCTATTTACAAATATATCTTACGTTAACAAAATCCCTTTTCCAATTGTTAACTAATTTGTCTCAAGTACAATGAATTACTTGAATGAATTTACAGCTATATGTTTACAAAATATTTCGTTGAAATGTTATTAAAAGAGATTCTGAGTTCATGCTAATTTCTTATTTCCTCAAATAAAATCTTTTTATGTAATGCGTCTCTCAAATGAATCCGATTCTAGCTGAAATTCACATGAATCATTCAAATAAAACTTGCTGCATCTATAAATGTTATTTACTGATTAAACTTGAATATAACATATTTTACTTATGCAAGTAAAAGGGAATTGTAAAAAAAGAAAAAAATATTAAATACATATCATTTTCTTTTTCATGCTTCTGACAAAATCAAGGTTAGACTTTCAGTAGGGGTCAGTGAAAAAAAAAACAATTTTTTTTTAGGTATTAAATTTTAATAGCAACCAAAACTTGCAAAATGTCATAAAATTTGAAGAATTAACCATCGTTATATTATTTATTACACATAATTAAATGTCTCTCCTATTATGCAATTGTGAAAAACATTTATGTTAAATTTTATTTAATGCAAAATATCAATATATTGCAGAAAATACCTTGAGGGTCCATTAGAATGACCAGAGTACCAAAGAAAGAAAGAAAAAGGGGTGGGTGGGGGGGGGATTATCATTTGAAAATGGGATCCAGGTGCATCGACTTGTTTGTTGTGCAACATATTTACTTACAGTTTTGGTAAATTTTATTTGTTTCTACAGACAATCCAATAATATTTCGAAGGAACCCATTTCAGCTGAATTTTTGTACTTATTACAAATGGATTATAGTTAATTTGGAATCAGGCCTTTATTTCAATAGTTTCTAGAGAAAGAATTCTTCAAATTATTAGATCATTTCTCAATAAATACCAAAATATCAAAATATTAAGAAATAGTTTAGAAGCGATAGCAAATAGAGCAAGACCATCAAGCAAAAGGTTAACAATGTTTTAGCTGAATGTAAAAAGTTGTTTGATATTGGTGCCTGCAAATGCAAAATTTCTCATTAAGTTACCTCAAAAGAACAGAAACAACCGACGCGGTTGAGAACAATGATAAGTATTTATTGGAAAATTGTGGGGAAAAAGAAAATAGAGATTGATAATTTTCAGTATTAAACTGATCCTGATTTTGCCAACCAGGAAAAATCCAGTACTTTGCAAGTGCGAGTTAACTTGCAAACTTTTCCCAAGATCTGTGATATATATGGGGTGTTTGACATGTCAGTGACAATGATTTCTTCATCTGTATTAAAGGATGCGAGTATAATATTTGAAGATATCAGTAGACAATACCAGGCATAAAGGTGGTTCTTTAAGTTGAAGGAAGGCTAACTTTGGAAGCCGCTCAATGATTAATTTGGCTTTTCCATTATAATGAGCGTACCACTGAGGCATCTCGTAGGTGGGAGTACTAATAGACTACAAGGTTTTTTCTGTACGTTAATTTAAGTTATATAAGTCCACTTAAGATTTATTTTCTAATATTTTATTATCTAATTTGTTTCCACAACGTACAAGTTTTTATCTATGTATCGTATTCTTTTCTTAATGAGACTAAGCAGTCTAATTTTGGTCTTGAGCAATTGAACATCAAACTTATAAACAAAGAACTGTGTTATAATACACTTAGCATTAAAGGTTTACTTACTTTTATTTGCTCGTTGTACATGTACTGTGTCAGTTGTGCAACATTTCATTTAACTACAGTTGGTTGTCATTAGATACTCTAAATCAAATTCACATAAGCAATTCTTTGTTGTTTTTGTACTTTTCTGATCGCTGTAGTGAACACTCAAGGTATTTTCTGATATTAATAAATTTTGCACAGTCCTTAAATAACATTTAACTCAACTTCTTTTTCATTATTGAATATTAGGACAGATATTTTATTATGCATCATAAAATAAAAAAATACTAAAATTTTACATTTTGGTATAATAGATATATTTGTTGTATATATATCCTCAAGATATGTTAAGATATTACGAAATTTGGTATTTTTCTATTCAATATAAAACACAACTTTTGATCACAATTGGATTTTGAGATTTTAAAAAAAGTTTTATCCACTACACTCTACTCCACTATTAATCCAAATTGAGATATATTTTTGATGGTTGAGTTTTGGATTTTTTTTTTATATTCATTAGCATTAAAACTGTATTTTCACTGAATTTCATTGTATGATTTTGTGAAATTCAAAACAATCTTTCATAATTTTAATTCAACTTTTAAGTTATTTTGGGAAAACTTTTACGTATTTAAACAAATTAGGAATAAAAATAACTTTGTCTATTTCTATCACTTATGAAACAATACCCTTTTTCATCTTTGTAATTTCACCTGTTCATTAAGCTGTATACCATGGTGGATTATATGAACAACTGAGTTTGGTGTGAGCAGATTTCTTTAAGTATGATAGAAAGATTTTTTTTCATTCCCTCGATCTAAAACTATATTTCCCACCAAACTTCATGGTTGAAATATTGCTTTAAACAATATAAAATCTTTGTTCAGAAACAACAACATTGATTAGAGTTTGTTAAAAACAAATTACTTAAGAATAAGGTAAATTTGTTTACTATCAGTTTAGGAATTCACGTGTCACCACAATTTCATAAAAAAAAATTCTTAAATTGTACTACAATAACACAATGTCTCCTTCAAATTTAGATAACAATCTCTAATAATAGTTATTGTATTTGGTAAAAGATTCTGCAGGATTTAAAGCAATATTTTGGCAGGTAATGCGCAAAGAGAAATATTGCAATAGGTTTATGGAGGAGAAAAAACTTTCAATCACTCTTAAATGGAAAACTGCTTACTTACCTTTCAACACCACGATTTAAGCAAAGCCTAAAAATATATGTTATACAATTTTATATCACATTGCATTACCAGCATGTTTAATTTTTCAGGTCTGATCCAAACTATGTAGGTAATGTGATATCCAATGGCTCATTTTCAAAGTTTTTAGGACCAGGTCTTAGAATTGGCTGGATAGAAGCTCCCAAATGGATAACAAAGAAATTAGAAAACTTGTATGTGATAAAGTTTCTTACATAGATTTAACTATAAAAAAATAGTTTGAAAATCTAAATGAAATTTAATTTGTAACTCCCGTTGAGCAACTGATTAACCAAATACGGATCAATCAAAAAGGCTAACTGAAACTTTTCAAGTCGGTAAATTCAAATTTTCAAAATTATTTCTTTAAATTTTAGGTCTGCTTTAATGTTGTATTACTTTATGTAAAGTTTTTTGTTAGAAGTGTGTTACAAAATATGTACAGTTTTGGGTTAAATATTACTGTTTCTGTGTTTCATATTTCTCTTATATCAGTGGAACAATTTTGTTTCGTAAATGATCAGTTATATGAACACTCCCCAGTTCCCAATTGTTTTGATAATCAAAGCTCTAATGTGCATGTAACCAATTTTTAATGCTATGCCATGCTTACTGTAATTTGCTATCGTGGTTTTAAATGTGTTTATACTTTTCAGTGGAGTTTTGGTGAGTGGAGGTGGTCTAAATACCTACACAGCTGGTATCATCACTAGTTTATTAGCATTAGGAAAACTGAAATCTCATATGGAAAAGTTAAAAACAATTTATAAAGTGAGTTTATATAATGATATTCGATTTGAAGGGTTTTATTATTGTGTTTACTGGTTGGCTCTGGCTATTTGGCCGACCAAACGGTATAGTGGTTAGCATGCTAGCTTCTAGACCGCGAGGTTGCGGGTTCGAGTCCCGTGATAGGCATGGGTGTTTGTAAATGTATGTTGGCTTGTCTAATGACGAATGTTTCGGCGCATTATAGCCCTTGTGTTGCTGACGGCGCCAGATAAAACTGGCGGCCAAGCTCTGGCTATTTGCCTTGTATAGGGGTACGATATTCACACCTTTCTCTACTGTTCAGCAACACGATTTATTTGTGTTTTCTCCTCAGCCAACCTACCAGAGTCGGGCAATACCTTGTATTTTTTATAATGCAGTGAGTTTATTTCAACAATTTATTATTTAGTTGTAACAATTTGATTTTATGTCATATAAAAAGAATATAAATATATTTCATACTTAAATGTTGATAATTTGTATTTAATATTTAAGTTTCAATATCATTGGCAAATGTACTGCTTTATGATACTTTATTCAAAAGTAAGTTTTATGTGTAACAGCTGTTATAATTTTATTTAACGATACACTTTTTTCAGTAATTTTAAGGATTGGTTCTTAGTTGTATAGCATAGTATTGTTTAAAAAATAAAATATTTATATATATTTCAAGTTGATTGATTTGTCTAGTAATACCACATCCATAAGTGTGCTTAATAATTGATATTATTTTTTGCAATTTACTTAAATATTTGCCATATTTAATAATTTTTTTTGTTTTTTGTTATTGCTTTTTATTTTACCAATTCTATTTTCTTTTTATCATTGATAAGAAAAAGAATTGTTGTTAGATTAGTAGTAGGAGATATAAAATGCAAATATAGTGTTGTTAGTTTGTGCCAGTGTTATTTCTGGTGTTTTTGAATGGTTAAGTATTTAATTAAGCATTATTTTTATAACTTTTTTACTGTAGGATGATATGCTGGTTTATTTTAATGTGTTTATTTGAATATTTTTTGTATAATTTATTTACAAAACCCTCACTCAATCCTTATGTTAAATGTGTTATATTGCTGTATGGTTTCATAAAAGATTTCATAGAATGTTTGAATATAGATATATATTTCTACTAAATATGTTCTTCAAGTCTAGATAACTTGTGTAAGTAACTTTAAAATAATATAAATTTTTTATATTGAATAAATAAGTGTATTTTAATAGATCTTCAACAATGTGCAACTATACAGCTGGGGTTTAATATAATACAGTTATAATGGCTGTTGCTTTTACTTGTTTTTAAAATTATATCTACAGAGCACATCACCATCTATAAGAATTAACAATGTAGATCTATAGCTGTTGTTTATTTTCTCACATTCTATTACTATTTGTTAGTTATATTCAATGTAGGACTCAGAGCAGTACTCCTTATTGGATACATTTATGCTTTTATCCAAACATTTAGTTTGGAAGATCATTTTTAAAACTATAACCTAATATGTAGTTATGATTGAGTATATTCCATTTTTGGTTGTTTTGAGATTTTAAAAAGAATGATATTTCTTTTAACTAGACACATATGGAAGCAACAGCACAGCTGTTACGAGAGGAACTGCCTGCTGGCTCTACATTGAGATCTCCTGCTAAGGTAAATATTATTTATGTATGTTTTTTAATTAGTTTCATTGTTTATTTATATTACCTGTTATTATTATTTTTTTACATCTTGTTAGCTTTCTGTTATTTTCTATTCTTATTTACAATTTTACTTGATTATTATTTTTACTTGGCAGAAATGTCTCTAATATTACACCAATTATTAAGACTTATTATAAGTATAGTATTTTGTATTTAATGATACATTTATTACTCTTTAGATAGTTAATTATTTAACAGATCTCAAATTACCAATAGTATAGTATTTTTAACTAAATATAAAAAAAAATCAATACATTTAATTTGAGGCATTAAAAATCAGTGTTCCTAACATTGCACTGGGTATGCTTATAATATTATCCTGTGCAATATTAGTACCTTATACAGGGATGACAGTTTTCCTTCTTTTGAAGGATTTCCTTCTTTTTGGTTTTTTATGTAACATTTTCCTTCTCTTTGTCCCTGTTTCAAGGATCCACATTTTTCTGATCTGAACCAGTTTTTCCTGCAAAAAGTACACTTTTCCTCATCTTAAACAAAAGATTTTCCCTCTTAGCTCTCCTTTCCTCACATATTACTTCACTAACTCGTAATATTTGAAATGTAATTATTATGTAGTATGAGAAAATTCATTGTATCTTTAAAATTATTGAATCATTCTTCCTGCATACTTTTTTGGTTGAATTTTTGTGTATTCCTTCTGCGGGCTTTTTTAACGAATTTTTGGATTTCCTCCTTTTTGCTCTCTGATCACTCTCATCCCTGCTTATAGAATATTTCTAGTGAAATTACTTTATCTTAGGGCTGTATATGAACTTTGTTGATTATAAAATCCTTTATGACGATCCTTTGCTAGACGCATATTCAAATTAATGCTGTAGTGAGTTAGTTGGTAGTATGCAGCAACATCAACTTAGTTAATTGATCAGACATGTTACAGTGCAGTGGAAAGACTGATTTCAACTCTTCTAACTAAAATTTTAGTACTACTTTGAATTTAGCTTAAAAAATTAGAAAACTGGGTTTAATTTGATTAACCTGTTTGTCAATATAGTATAATTGCTTATACTTGCTTTACTTCTTGCTACATCGCTTTCACTGTAATGTTCAACTTTTTTTTTGCTTGGGAATTGTATCATGTCTGATTGATGTAGTATACAGAATTAATCACACCTCCTGTTTATTATATTTTAAATATTTACTTTACAATTATTAATAAGAACACACAGATAAAATCTGTCAAAGAATAAATTTGATATCTTTTAATCAATAATAAACACTTATTAGTTTTGTATGCTTTTAATTTAGATTTGTGATAAACATTTTAGCTTATGTGTCTAGAGTAGAGTTAGCCACTACACAGCTTACGATAGATTTTTGCTTGGCCCACGAGCAACACAGAAGATATAAAATCAAATTTCAGGGCATGGACTTTTTTTTTTACATTACTGTAATTTATCCGAAATAATATGTGTTAACTATGTAGAACAGAGTTCTTCACTATGTGCCCGAAGGAACTATATAAAGAAGCTTTCAGCAAGATAATTTCCATCAAGAATAAATTCAGGAATAACTTAACTGAATCTCATTTGGACAATTTATTACAAATAATTATCCAAAAGACATTGACTCTATCATAAAATAAACTGAACGATTTTGACCAACATCGTCTCATAACTGATATCAATTAAAACGGAGTAACCTGGAAGTACAGTTTGAATTCTTTAATTAAAAGTTATGTCAAGTCGAAACAATAGTTTCACTTCTTTTTTAGACTTTGATTTACTAATATTGAAAAATATTTGCTTTTTAATTAGTAGAAAGAAAAAAAAATCGAATATCAATAATAATTTTATTAATTTAAAAAAAAATTATTATTTTTTCAGGTTTTCAGAAATGCTAGGTATTGTTAAGTCAATAATAATAATTAAAGATACATAATTTGAGGTATTCGGCCCGCGAAAAGCTCTAACGTAAGTCATACGGCCCGCCTCTAAAAGTGAGTGGTGGACGCTGATCTAGAATATTTTGTAGTTTAGCAGTAACACTGAATGAAAATTAATAACCAAGTAACCAAGAAAATATACTGTAAAAGATTGATAAAAAAATTTTGATTATAAATTTAAAATTGCTACTTGTGTAATCAAGACTTATAAGCTAGAAAAACTTTAAATGCCTTTATCAATAAACTAATTTTTTAGCAGTGTACAGTTAGAGCAATTTTTATTTATATTTATTATTGAATAATGAGCCTCACTCTCTTCTTATTACTAAAATAACTTAATTAAAATGGTTCTTAGAGACCTTGTGAACAACATTTCTTTTTCAAATTATGTTCTTTTATTAACATTGTTCATTTTTACTTAATATCACATCATAGCATATTTTGACACCTATCCACATATTTGTAAAAGAAACTAATTATCAGTTCTATTATTTCTGAAACATAATTGATAATAGTTTGTATCAATTTTAAATGATTTATATTAACAATTCACAAATAAAATCTTAATTAAATTTTATAGGGCTAAATCCGAAAATACATGCTTTAAAACATTAACTGTTTTTCAAATGTTTTAAGAATTTGTGTTTGATTTGATACAGAATAACTGTTGTATAATCTTTTTGCCAAAAAATATTTATATTTATATTTTGTTTTTTATTTAGGGAGGTTACTTTTTGTGGGTTGAATTACCCAAGAGTATCAATGCTAGTCATTTATTGCCTTTTGCCAAAAAAGAATATCAAGTTAGTTTCATGCCTGGACAAAGGTAATTTTAGAGTCAAGTAATAATTTTTCTCTACTACATTGACAAATATGTTAAATTAATAAGTTATATTAGATATAACTGATATATTTATTCTGTTAAATCAAATGACTTTTAAATCATACTATAAGTTTTTATAACTAATTACAAAGCTTTTAAGCAATTCATTACTCATTCATTTAAAACTATAAATATACAACACAATCTCACTAAAAATCTCAAGTTTTGAATAAATACACATTGAATTGAAATTAACTAAAATGTAGATTAGTAATAGGCTATCCTTCAAGCCTCTAAAAAGTTTGTTTGTCAAGTCATAAAAGGATTTATGAAATTTTGTTAAGTTGCCCTACTCTTATCTTGTATCCTTAAAAAAGTTTTGATACAAACTGAATGAAAATTTTAACATTTATAGTAATTATGTGATATCATTATACACGATGCACTAATATTTACCTTTTAATGCACTATGCAAATCAAGGCTATGCATTTTGTTAAAATTGCCTTAAAGGAATGAATTTATTCACTTGTCCAACATTACTTTCAACTTAATATTAGTCATTAATTTTATTAAAAAAATAGCAAACATTAAATATCTTGTGACTGCAAAAGGTCATTAAAAATTGTCCAAAGCCACATACTAATTTAAAAAAAAAAAAAAAAATAATTACAATGATTAATTTAATTTTATATCTAAACAAAAAAAGAAGGATATCTCCTCTAAAGAGCTTAGTTTGGTTGATTTATCACACTTTTAAGAACTGCTGAATTTGTAATCTGAAGTGCTCACTGTTGGAAGTTTATTCAGTTATTGTTTCGCCTTTTCAGAGCTTCACCAACCAGCAGTTTTGTCAATTATTTACGTCTCTGCATAAGCTTTTATCCACTTGAGGTCCTATTGTCAGCAGTGAGAAGATTGTGCCAAGCCATTTCTGAATTTGAATCCAGAAGTAAAGAAAATACCAGTTTTTGGCAAACTTATGTAACCAACTAATAAGAATCAAAATTCCAGGAAAAAAAAAAAAATTTCCCTGACTGAAACTTTTTTATATCAATCAAAGTAATAGGGTGATTCATTTTTCTGAACTTTTGATTTTTTTACCGGGGCACCTCCTGAAATGGTACTAAACAATAAAACAATATGCCATACAAAATGTTATTAAAACATATAAATATTTAAGGGTGACTTCCAGTGTTTCTGGATATATCACAATTTACAAATATCTATACTAAAACTCTTTTTACAAAATTGAAACATGATTTAAAACTTCATCGAAAATCATTAATTTACTTTCCACATCATTTCTCGCGTATTGTACGTAGGTGCTAGTGCATCCAAATGTGAAGTTAGCCTGCATAAAAGTTTTTTTTTATCACCGACCTAGAAAAATGGTAAGAAACACAGAGTACCTAACTGAAAAAAGCATCTCTAGGACCATTAAGGTGGTGAATGATGTGGTGGTAAGAAGAGTTTCCCTAAGCTAAATATAACTGTATTCTAATAATGAAGAACAAAATGTATATTTTCTAAAATTGTAGCAAATTATCAAAAAAAAATAAAAAAATATCAAGACTTAAGAAAAAAGACTTTATTAGGAACAAGGTGAGCTGTTACAAATGAATGTTTAGTATAAACAGGTTTACTACAAATATTATTTTATACTATAAAAGATAGTATTTCATACAGAATAAAAAAAAAGCTTAATACATCTTGTGTTATGCAAGTACTTTAAGACTAATTAATGCCCTGATGGTCTGTTAAAAATTCAAGTTGGCTGTGTTACTTTTAAATATTGTCCAATTTTAATCAAATTTTACATTATTATTAAAACATTTGCATTATTAACAAAATTAGCTGGTGCCCCAGTGAAATTTCAAAATTTGGCCTTGTTTTTTTATCACCTTTACAAAATAATTTGTGAGTTGTTGATAACTGAAAATCAAAATGTCACTTTACCTATTTTTATTCCTGGTGATGTGTGACGCAATCATGTTGTTATATGGTTATTATATATAAAGTATGGAATTTTAAATGCATTTGGACACATTCATTGAAGTAGGCAATAAATCTGTACCTTTGTAAGGAATGTCATCAAATTCCATGTTTTGTCCAATATTTATTGTGTTAAGTCAATTGTTATAAGAAATGAGTTACAATGAAACTTTGCAGATAAATTAAGTTTTCCGGTTTCCCTGAACCTTTTCTATTATGCCATATGCCTTCTAAGATAACTCACCATATCAAATCTGTAAATGTAGTGCAAAATCTGCAATTAGCCACAATGCTTGAAAATGAGCTATTTTACACATTAAAATGTGCATGTGACAAATGTAACCTCAAATATTCCAAAGTATTAAGAATAATAATAATAAAAAAAAATACATAGCTTTGAGTGTTCTATAGCAAAAATATCCAGGAAGGTGACAATAATAAAGATTAGTCACAGTGTTTAGAATTTGCCTTATTAAAATATCACTAGATAATAAACATTTCAATTTAATTAATGTTTATACTATCAAAGAAATATTGTTTTTTAAGGTTGCCAACATTTTTCTTATCAAATATCAAATGCCTGGAATACCTAGGTCTTTATAGATTGCCAGACAATATTTGGCAAGGTATAAAATATGAGAATCATTCTATTATATTACGCAAGGTAAATAAGTCACGATAAGGCAATTGTTTAATAGATGCGCAATCTCATACTAATGCTAATGCTATTTTGAAAAAATGAGAGTGCCATTAAAAAACTTTCATTCAAAAACATTTGGAAAATGGCAACAGCACAAAACAAAATGTATGCTTTTCTTATTAAAGGAATAAAAATTTTCTTATAAAAAGTAAGAAATTTTAAAATTAACCTACTTGTTGCCACATGATAGGTACAAATTGTGTTTTGCCTTTTGATATTCGAAAAGGTATTTCTTACTTTGCTGGTTTGTCAATGCATAAGAAATTTGTGAAATGTTAATACTTACATGTTTAGCCTAAAAATGTGTGACATACTATAAAATGCTTAGGTATTTTATACATTCAACAATCCATGTAGTAACATATATCAAAACCATAAGTTTATTTCAAAGTTTTGACTAAACCCAGTAAGCAAATTTTTTAATGACACATAACAAAGAACTTTCTTATTTCATGTCAACACGGTTTTTAATAATGTCAAGTGAAAACTATTATCCTCACTTTTCACAATAGATCTTTGGAACTACATACTTATTTAATACAAAAAAAAAAAAACAGTGAAAGAAAATTCTATGTTCTACTAAGCAACACATAACTTTATGTCTAGTAATAATACAGTGCTTGTTCAAATCCTTTTTTATTGTACTAAGTGAAGTAGTTTTTGAATGATACTCTAACTGTGCATTTAAATTTTTAAGACGGGGAAAATTATTCCCTTGTAAAGAGATTTCTGACTTAAATGCAAAAATACCCCAACCTACTTTTTTTTTAATAAACTTTTTTTGTCACCTTTTTTAAAGGACTATATCTAACTTCAACTTTATCAAAAAAAAAAAAATTGTACTTAAATCCTGAAGCTTTTCCAACTGCTTTAATTTTTTGTACATTCCATTGTAATTGGATATACTGCAAATTATTGAAAATTTTGTCTACTATCAAAATGATTACATGATTTACAGTTATTTAACTGACTCTGTTATAACATTTCATTCCTTAACAAATATTTCCCTAGTCAACAGGAATTTCTTGAATAACCTTTGCACTCACTCTAAGGTGAGTTTTAAATAGAAATCTGTAAATACATTTAAAAAGATTTTCCATTTCCTAGTTTGTTATAGTAAGAGAAAAAAATATATATTTCTGTATAAGTTAAAAGATAGCTTAAAATGAGCCAAGCCATTACAATAGTTATGTGACAGTCTTTTATGGCTTATTTAAAATATTTTTTTTTTTTTTAATATGTAATAATTTTAGAAAAAGTTATGGACTCTGTTCTAGTTTTAATATATTTTCAAAATGTTCAAACTGTTTAATTTTAGATATTTTCAAAGCAAAAGTTACGAGTTAAAAAATTAGTTTGCTACTTTCTAAGCTGTAAATATTTTTAATATAGCTAATAAGATATTTTTATTATATTGATGAATTTAAATTATTAAAAGTTTAATATCAAAATAAGATTTAGATCTAAACTATTTATAACTTCAGTTTGATGAATGTCAAAAGTTCTGTAATAATTTCTTTTTTGAATTGATATATTGCTAAATACCAAAGAAAGCAAAACTGAAATGTTTTACCAAAAATTTTATTTTATTAAGTGCATGTTTTTTGTTAATAAAAGTTATTGAATTGTTGAAAGTTAATAAATTTTATGAATGCACTAGTTATGTATTAATAGTACAGTTTCAATCGGAAACATATGCTTAAGGATGATTCATATATAGTAATTTAATTACAAAAGTATACTATATAATACTATAAAGCTTTATAAGGGTTGTTAAAGGAACTAAAATTGCTTCTTAAAATATAACTAACATTGTATTTTGTCCAAGATATATTATGTAAGAGCAATGGACAATTATATAAGTAAAAGATAAAACAATCAGATTTGAATAGTTTTTTTTTTTTTTTTTAGTACACAAGCTTTTGTTATTATTCAACATAGATAGTTTTGGTCTTCTGAACTTTTGGAAAACACTATGTTAACGTTTGAATTAGTATTTTTGATTATTCATGGGCATCCCCAAGAGGGTGCAAGGAGGTGCACTTGCACCCCCTACCTCTCTAAAATTAAAAAATATGTATGAGAGAAAAGGTGTAAATTCCAAGATAAAAAGAAAAACACATGCTGTTTCGGTTTTTTTTTTACAATAAGCATTTGCTTTTCTGTTATTTTAGTCTTGTTTTTTTCTAAGTAGTTTTTCATAGCTACTGGCGCCTATTGTCTACGATTATTGGAGGCTGAGTAGAAGTATTTATTTCTTTTATTGTATAATCATTTCCTGTGTAGTTCTCAAAATTCTAGGAAAAATATTTTGCTTTATCAGATATACTATCTTGAAATCTATTTTTAGAATTCGATTAAACATATCCAATACTGCCTATGTATTTCATTTTGAATTTTTTTAAAATTATTTCCCAAACTTGGAAGAAATATAATGTTACTCCTCTGTATTTTTGCATCTTCGTGCTCCTCTGTTCGAAACACTGTCTCTTGAATGCTGTGAGATCTGGTTGGATGATAAAAAATCATTAAAAATATATTTTTTTAATATTTTTACTTTTTTCCCCTCTTTAACAGGGTGGCGCTTTCAAAAATATATACCATGAAGTTTTTAAAACTTTTCTCAAAGAATATAATTTAAAATGCATAACTATTATTTAAAATTTCTAAAAAATTAATGATTTTGATAAAAATCTAATCTTGCATCCCCCTGCAAATAGTTCTGCTTGTGTCCATGTGATTTTTTTTTTACAAAATGACTTCTAATGACTGCAGCTCTGCAACTTTCAACATAGGTAGTTTTGGCCTTCTAATTGAATTTTTAAAAAACATAATGTTAAAATTTTTATTACTTTTTTTAATTTGACATTTTTTTACAAAGCGACTTCCAATACAGGGGTCAAAGTGACAAAATAAGAATATATAGGATTTAAAAAAAAAAATATAGGACAATTTAAAACATCAAATAACTGCACACAGTTGCTACTGAACTTAAAAATTATTTCGCAATATATTTATATGCTCGTTATATTGAATTTAAGAGAATAGAAAACACACCTTTAAAAAAAAGAAGTCATCTGATCCTGAATATGTCATCCGTTATTGCCTCAATATTCCATCCCTAAATCAAGTTTTATTAATTACATTATTTTCAATCTTGAGTCTTTTGCTTCCAGCATCAATAACTACTCCAATTTCTTTATATCCCTGTTTGCAGTCTTTTGTTGGCTCAGATTTACTATTCAGCGTCGGTTGGATTGGCGGCGAAAAGTGGGAGATTTAGCGCCGAATGTGGCGGACCGGGGACTTGGTTTTCCGGAAACCCTAGGGACCGTTTGAATTTGACAACACGTCGTATTGACGTCATTTTTAATTTTGGCGACTTTTATGAAAAAATCGGGGCTAATATTCCGAATCCGGTATGAATTCTGCGCGAAGTTGATTTTCGTCAAAAAATGGCAGACCTGCCATTTTTTTAAGAGCAAGAGAACTGTGTATGGTTGCCATAATTAGGAGCGATTTGATTTAAACAATACGTGGTGCAGAATCCGTATCGGTATTGGAATAAAAAAATCGCCATTCGACATCGTAAATCTTAACCCTTTTGTTTCCTTCATCAATTATTGACTGAGCACTCAAAATGTTCTTTAGTAGTCCTGCAAGTTAATCACAAATTGTTTTTATCCATTTTTATCAAGGCAGAGTTTTTTTGCTGCATCTCTCTCTGCATTATGACCAATTAATTTACTACGTTGGAAGAGAAAACAAATCTGAAATTCCCGACCGCGTGCAATGGAAAAGTTCACATGTTTACATTTTACAACTCCCGCGTCTACCGGTCCAGTAGAGTTGAGTTGTAGGTTATTGCAGCACGTGACGTCACAAGAAATAAAACGCCGCAGTTACAAACATCGCTTTCGATTGCGCCAAAGAATCCGAAATATAAAAAATGGCAATGAACGGCGCCGTTATTACGAATGCGAAGAAAATATAGATCGAATCAATATAGGATATATAGGACAATTGTAAAATATAGGACAATATAGGACGTTTTTGCCGATTTTAAAAAATATATAGGATTTATAGGACATATAGGACGTCTGCGACCCCTGCCAATAGGAACAGAGTTCTGAAGTCTGCAAGAGAAGTAGTTTGGTCTTCTAATTGGACTTATGACAAACACACTGTTAAAATATTCTCAGGGGGATTGTGTTATTGTATTAACAGAGGATAAATCTATATTATTGTTTCTCGACA
The DNA here is from genome assembly GCA_963978545.1 of Linyphia triangularis. NCBI lineage: Eukaryota > Metazoa > Arthropoda > Arachnida > Araneae > Linyphiidae > Linyphia > Linyphia triangularis. The sequence goes on along the minus strand of OZ021732.1, from coordinate 44,175,005 downwards.
GGGGAGGGGTTCTAATATTAAGAGTTTATATAGAAATTAATCTTTCAGTGAGTGAAACGATTTTATACTTGCGCAGCAATAAACCTTTTAGTGAGCATGTTATTGAATATTATTTGTTTAATTTTTTTACAAAGCGACTTCTCTCAATCATAGCTCTGAAATTTTCAATATGAGTAGTTTTAGCCTGCTCATTAGACTTTTAATAACAGAATGAAAAATTTTATATAGTTTTTTTTTTTTTTTACTTTTGTTAATTAATTTTTTGCTAAGCGACTTCTAATAGATGTCCAGCTCTGAAATTTTCTTGAGAAATGTCAAAAGCTGGGACCTATACACAATGACAGGTGCTTGCAACGCAGAACCACGCAGCTAGTTTAAAATATAGTTTTTCAAAATTGTCACGCTATAAATTTTAGTATTTGAGGATACTATTTTAGCTACTATTTTTTACACCTGAGGCTAGTAACGCAACTATTTTCAGTGCTGTTAAGCTGTGGCAGCCCTGCATTAACAGTTAATCCTAATTTTCTTGCTTCAGTCATTAATTTTGTTGAAATTGGTATTTAATTATTTTTTGTTCCAGAAATTAATACAATTTCGCCTTCATATGCTCATATTTGTAAAGACAGTTCCTCTCTGATCAACAGTTGCAACTGCTTGGTGCAAGGCAATAATATACAGCACAGCTGATAATGAATCGCCTTGCTTTACTCCTTTATTAAATTCAAATATTTCTCCAGTTTTCCCCCCAATATTTATACTGTTTTTTGTGCATTTCATGGTCATTTTTGTAAATCTTATTAATTTCCTCGGTATACAAAATTTGTGCATTGCCACGAGTAATTTTCCTCTTTCAATGCTATCCAATGCTTGTTTAAAATCAATAAAAAGCATGTATAAATCAGTGTCAAACTCAAAGTTTTTCCATAATTTGTCGAACAACAAAAAGCTGATCAACTGTTCTTTTATCAGATCTAAACCCACGTTGATATTCTCCGAGAAAGTCTTCAGCAACTTGTTTTATTTTGTTTGACAATAAACTTGTATTCCGCGATAATTTTTAGTCAAATTTATCACCTTTTTTGAATATAGGACAAATAATTCCAATCCTCTGGCATAATTTCAGTAATCCAAATTTTCTTAATCAGTTCATAAAGTGACGTATTTATTGTATCCCCTGCATATTTTATTAGTTCAATTATAATATCTTTCCCAGACGCCTTGTAGCTTTTCATTCTTTTTATACAACTTTCAACTTTATCTAACGTTGGTGTGTAATTTTCATCTGTATTTTCCAGATCTGGTTCATATTCAGTACTATTTTCTTCTTCATGGGCGCCCTCAGGAAGGTGCAAGGAGGTGCACTTGCAAATCAAAAAAAAAAAAAAAAAGAATGCGGGAAAAGATGTAAATTCCAAGATAAAAAAAAGCACATATGCCGCTTATACTTTTATGTTACAATGAAATTTTTTTTCTTCTATTAATTTAGTTTTTTGTTTCTTTCTTACGTCGTTTTTTATAGCTACTGGCGTGACGATTTTATGGCGCTTGTTGTCTATAATTATTAGAGTGTGATGGGTAGAAGTATTTATTCCTTTTATTGTATAATCATTTCCTGTGTAGTTCTCAAAATTCTAGGAAAATGTTTTTTGTTTTTTAAGTCATCAGATATACTATCTTGAAATCTATTTTTAGAATTCAATTGAACATATTCCAATACTGCCTTCGTGTTTCATTTTGATTTTTTTTTTCTTCATTATATCCGAAACTTGGAAGAAATAATTTTTTTTTTACTCTTTTGTATTTTAGCATCTTCGAGTTCCTCTATTCTAAACACTGTCTCTTGAATACTATAAGATCTAGTTGGATGATAAAAAAAAAACGTTAAAAATATATATTTTAATATTTTGTATTTTTTTCTCTTTAACAGGGTTGTGCTTTCAAAAATATATACCATGAATTTTAACTATTCTGAAAGAGTATAATTTATAATTATTAATTAACATTTCTAAAAAAAAATAATGGTTTTGATAAAAATCTAGTCTTGCCTCCCCTTGCAAATATTCCTGGGGGCGCCCATGTTCTTCTTTATTTAGCATTTCTCTAAAATATTCAGTCCATTTTCCAATTAAAAATTTATCCTCTCCAATCAGTTTTCCATCTTTTGTCTTGCATCCATTAATTTTGGGTTGAAACGTCACTGTTTGAAGTTTCATGGCCTTATAAAATTTTCTTCTTTCATTTTGATCAAATGTCCCTTTAATACTAACTTTTTTTCCTTTGCAGAATTTGTGTGCTATTCTACGCATTTCTCTATACTTTTCACAATTATTTCGTGTTTGCCTTTGAATAATTTTTCTCCTAGCTTCATTTTTGTCTCTAATAGCTTTCATACAATCATCATCAAACCATTCCCGATGTTTTATTTTTGGTCTTTCACCAATTTTTCCTTCTGCAACCTCATTTATAATTGTCTTAATCTTATTCCAGTTTCTTCTACATTTAGTTGATCTTCATCATTTATTTCATTTTTAGATCTTTTACATACTTCTTCTTGATATTCCTTTTCATCTCTAGATCATTTATTAATTTGTCAACATTCCATTATTTCTTTCTGTCTATTGCCATCTTTTTAATATTTGTTATGCACCTACGTTATTTAACCTTAGTTAAATAATGATCAGTCACAATTTCATCCTCTACATTATCCGACACCTATTATTGATGACGTATACTTCATCATTGTAGTCAAAATATGGTCAATTTGGTTTGTTTTTTCAGTTCCTGATTTTCTCCTTGTATCTAGATAAATATTCTTTTATGGAAACAGTGCTTTTTTTATGCAATTTATTTCTACTTGCAAATTAAGCATATTTCCATTCTCGTTTGTCTCTTCATGCAATGTAAACCTTCCCGCAACCTTTCTCATACAATCTTCTTTTCCTATTTTTGCATTGAAATCTCCCAGTTATTTTCATATCAAACGCTGGTGATTTATTCAGTCTCATCTAAGATTTCATAAAAATCCTCTTTTTTAGTTTTATCCTTTTCTTCAGTTGGTGCATGTGCTGAAATAATGATAATAGTATTTCTAAACCTCCCTTTCAATCGTATCTTACTTTCATTAATTGCACTGTATTCAAGCAGACTGTTCCTTAATTTTTTTGATAACGTAAAACCTGTTCCCAGCTGTCCACATTTTCCTTCTGATCCACTATATATCAATGTGAAATAAGGTTTATCTATTCTACCTTCGCCATCCCATTTAATATCCTCTAATGCAATAAGTTCTATGTTATACTTCATCAGCGATTTCTCACATTCGTCCAGGGTTTTTCATAGGATCTTGGCTTCATGGTATGTTAGAACTATCTCTTTTCCAGTGAAGGCAGTCCTTAAATTTCTCTTGTTTGATTTCATAACCTTGTTTTTTTTTTACATAATAGGGTTGTTATCCCTAAGTCTAACCCCTAACCTGGAAGACCAGGGTGTCATTCTTAGTCTGGTGCCTCACCTCCAACCTGTCCAGCAGCTAAGCTACCGCTGGCATAGCTCAGAGGATCATAGACACTCCCAAGCCCCCTCCTCAACAAGGTGATGGTACCTTCGGGAGGCACTTGTAATTTCTACTGTAGTCATTACTTTAATAAGTTAACTTGATTTTTGACAATCGCTACAAACTTTTAGGTTAGTTTAAAAAATTTTGATTAGTGATGTGTTGCAACTTGTTGGAAAACGCCCGCTTAATATTTATTATACTAATCCTTTTTAGATAGTGATAAAATATTTAAAATCTGTCCCTTATCCATTAGAAAAAATCAACTTTCATCATTCTTGGATCAGATTTGGCTTCCATTTCAGCTCATTCTTTAAAATTCTGTTTCCGGTTTTAAAAGCTGGATATTCAGTAACCAAATTAAATGTTAACTAAGTCAGTTTAGGGGGCCACTAGTGAATTTCAACCCACTCATTGACCAATTTGTGATTTGTTCAATATTTTCTAAAAACTCCATATATTACAGATTGCTATTTTAACATTAAAAACTGTAAATATAATTAAATATTTATCCAACATGCTTACTAATGTGCAAGAATATGGTACTGCCTATTTAAATTCCAAAAATTATAAATTACAAATTGAGATGCTTATGTATGATTATATCCTGTTGCTACTAGAGAACAATTTTACCATTTTGTTTGGTCAGACTA